>OX638370.1:112185935-114669101 GCA_951812925.1 Calliopum simillimum | reverse complement strand
GATTCAACACAAAATCATGTAAAATTACTCGTGAGCACTAACGAAATCTAAAAAACAAGGTTCGGAATTCAAACCATTGGTAGTTCTTTGCAATTTGGAAAAAAATGCGTTTTTTACAAATTGGCCCAAAACCTTTAAAAGGAACAAGAAATTAAGGCAAAAATTGTCATTTATAATGGATTTGCAAATTTTAAGTCTGAATCCGGTCGCAAAATTGCTCTGTCGTATACAGTTTTTGAGATATTCTGACACATAAAAAAAAAATTAATGACGATTTTTCGTAACCTTAAAAGTTGAAAAAGGGCTAAAAATCGGTTTTTGGCTATATTTGGGGTTAAATATAGGTCGAATGAAATTGTTATGCTATTTTATATGAATTGCATTACTTAGTACTATTCTTTGTCTTCATAATGAGTTATAAAATAAGCTCGTATTATTTTTCATTACAAAGCTATGATCAATTTAAAAAGGCATTACATTTACATTTTCATGTAAATTTGTATGAGAGCCCCCTAAGAGGTTGAGATAAAGGACGGACATTTTAGAAACAAATGTTGAGGGGACGAAAATGTAAGAAGTTGCTTATCAATTTTTCCTTCATAGGGAACTTATTTATTATTTACTGCACGGTATAAAATAAAAACATCTAATTGGTTGTAACTTACGAAACCGATCAGCTCCGATTTTACTTGAAGCAGTTTTATAATCCTAAAATGTGTGCGAACACATCCCCATTCCCCGATTTTGTCGTCAACAAAGTCAAACTCAAAACACGTAGGAGCCCACTGTGCTTCCCTCACATGACCCAGAGTTTCAAAAAATTTTAAGTTTTTTTTTTTCATATTCTATATAACAGTGATCGGCATTCTATACCACAATTGTGCACTCAAAAATCTACCTGGTTCTTCTATCTGTTTTCTCTCAAATATAAATTCTCACTCATTAATTTGCCGACCATTGTTCTATAACCAAATGCGGTAACATACTTAATACATTTATTCCCAGACGTGTAAAATGAAATTTCCAATAGATGAACAAGAAAATGTTGACATGAGGGGCTCGTTTTACTTGAAAATTTCAGGAATATCAAGATTTTTGTTAACACCGTCCGACATGATTTTGCAAAACTTAAAGAACCTACCCAATACATTCTTAATTTATAACTAAAAATAATTTAAATGTCACGGTGCTGTTTTGAAAATTTAAATAACTATAACAAGACCCGTCTGAGGTTTTATCATATAACGAAAGCTTATTTAATTCGAAATATTTTGGTGAATTTTTAAAAAAACAGTTAAAGCGGTTATTGAAAAAATGACAAAAAACCGTTAAACTTTGAATGAACAAAAAGTTGTGAGTTGACACACAAAATTTAAATTTTTATCAATATTTTAATAAATAAAGAATATTATGTGTATTTATTAAAAATGCATATTAAATTCTGAAGAAGATATAGAAATAGAAAAAATCGATGAACTGTTTTTCGGAAAAATGGCAAAAACTGTTAAAATTTTAATGAAACAATATCTTTAGTCGACATACGTACGAAAATTAAATTGTACCCATTATTGTAACGAATAATGAAAAAATTAAATATTCAAGTATATTATGTAGGTACATATATATTATTTATGCTCTATAAAGTATAAAATTTTTATGTTCTTTAACAAACAAAACACTGAAAAAAATGTTTGCAAACATTTTTATGTCAAAAAAATCGTTAAAATAGGAATTAGCACAGAAAAATTTTTACTTTTCTGCAAAATAATTCAAAGAAAAATTTTTTCACCAGTGTAATTTTGACATATGCAAGAAAAATAAAGTGTGAAAAGTTCATAGCGAAATCTTCTACGCATAAAAAGCTATCCAAGGACAATTTGATTTTTGCAAATATCACACTAACGGTTACTTTTTCAGAAAAATATTTTTAGATAATTTTGTAGTGAAATTTTATAGCAAATATTTCTGTGTTACATTTTGATTAATTTTTGCTCTATTTAAGGGGCTATAATTTTACCTTTTTAAGAAAAGGTTAAAAATGGCCCATTAGTGGAGGTTGTAGAAGGTAAAAGTTTTTACAAAAATAATCGTCTTAATATCCCGCATAAGTTTTCAGAACACGAGATATACCTCAGATGTAAGGATCGTAAAATTAAGTGTGTCGACTCAACACATGTAGAGAAAACTTCAAAGACCGACTAAAAAAAATTATGACTGTATTAATTATTTTTAGTCATATCTTTAGAATATATTTTTTTGAGATGTGCAACCGAAAGTTGAATTTTGTCGGATAGTGTAATATACTGGAGAGCACACATTTCGAAAGTAGCAGATATGTTACGGGGAACTTTTCCAAATATTCGCACGGTGAGGGAATGTGTTAAAAACTCTATATTGCTCTGGAAAAATTCAAGCAAGTTTTTTGATGAAAAATAAATCGACTTTGCTGAGGTTCTATGCCGTGTAAAAAACGAAAAATGCTTAATTTTGGGTAAAAACCGCTATTGGAGCGATTATTTTTTACAGAAGAATACGTTTAGAATTCATAAATCTACATACTTATGTAGATGCAACTGCTTTATTATCAAGAACTTCCCACAAACTTTTGCAGAAACTCCAACCAAAGTCAGGAGTGAAAAAATTGAAGTGTGACCAGCAAAGTGGAAAATTTTCAGTCACAAAACTTAATTCTTTATTAAATTTAGTTTGCAACTTTGCACTAAATTTAGTATCGTTTTACGTAGAAATTTTAGCAAAGTGGCATTTTGATTTAGTAAAGGAAACCATCCGCTAAATTTGCATCATATAAAATATATTATCGGAATAAAGTGCTTCATAATTCTTCAACTGATACTTATTGAAATTGATCAAAAATTATCATGATAAAAGCAATATAATAAGTGATAATAGTGATAAAAATAATTTTTGCTTTAATAATATTTTTAAAACAATAATATTGTTAAAACAAAAATTATGTTTGGCTGCAGATATTAACTCATTGAAACTCAGTTTTTATATACATAATACAAAACTCTTGCATCAATCCCTTTTCCGGCTGAATTCCTGAGATGTACCGTAATTGATTGTGGATTTGCAATATGAAATTTCTTCACACTTACATCCGTTCCTGCGTATTCTGGCTTTGAAGACTCAAAAACTTCAATGTAATTGACGCCATATCCTTTCTGAAAACAATTCTCATTATTTTAGGAACTGCTTGAAAAAATGTGAGAAAATTAAAACTCTTTTACCGGTGCATTTAATTTCTTCAAATTTAAATTAGTTGGAGTGCTGGAATCAGGATTTGCAGGCACGAACACACGTTCTGCTTTAAACAACTGAACACCACTATCATTTTGATTCTGGTAACGAAATGATTTTTCTATTCTTGAAAATACATCAATGGCATTGCCTTTTTCAGCAATAAGCACAATCAGGATGAGACCGAATATAAATTTCATTGTGAATAAATCAAAACAGAAGTTTAATTGAAAGAGTACAAACTGAATGAGAAACTTCACATTT
Organism: Calliopum simillimum; assembly: GCA_951812925.1. Classification (NCBI taxonomy): domain Eukaryota; kingdom Metazoa; phylum Arthropoda; class Insecta; order Diptera; family Lauxaniidae; genus Calliopum; species Calliopum simillimum. The sequence goes on along the minus strand of OX638370.1, from coordinate 114,665,576 downwards.
ATCCCCTATTTATAGGTACGAGCATACACTTTATGTAAGATTTTTTATTTTTCAACGCTTATTTACTTAACTTGTATTTACTCAAATTAGTTACTATGAAATCGTATACAATTATTTTCATTTTAATTATGTGGAAAAAATTAACGTTGCGAAAAATTGCATTTGCGAAAATAATTAAATTTTTATAAAAATGCAAAATAAATTATTCACGTTCAAGTCAAGGTTATCAATAAATTTGAAACTTTAAGGCTCGCATGTCGAATTGTAATTATTTATGCAGTTGAACTAAAACCTGAGTTAGGCCAAATGTTTTTTGCACCGCTCTACATGAACATCTTCGTCCTTGAGCAATTATTGACGGAAATTTATGGTGTATTGAAAAAGATGATTGATTTCGAATTTGCCAAGCAAAGATTGAGCAAGCCCGCTACTGAATTTCTTGAAACACATCTTTAAATTACATGAATGCGGAGGCTTTAAAAAAACTTTGCTGTGTTGGTTAGAAGAAAAATAGGAAAAATATTTTTCTTTAGTTGGTTTTAAACTTCATTCTCTTTTTTATTTTCCGCATAAACGTTATTTATTTCAAAACACTTTCTTAGCCTCAAGATGCAGTTACTTAAACAGTATTCAAAATCGTGCTCTTGAACCCAGTCATTTCCGCATTAATACGTGGAGAACTATTTATATTTCGGGAACCGCCAACACTAATGTTAAAAGTTAAAATCTGGCAATACCATAATAATGTTTGACATTTTCATGCGTAAGAGTACTCACAATGTTTTGATGTGTAAGTGCCATTTGTTTTGTTAACAGTAAGGAAATCAATTTTTCCATTGATAATTTTTTTGGAAACACGAAAAATAAATTTATATTTTGATTCCGACATCCAAGAACCTTGGTAGAAAAAAATTTTTTCGTCTAAAATGTCCTAAAAAGTTATGAAACGCGAAGAAACCACGACAAAAAACCGAAAAAACGAATCATGCAGAAACACGCGCCGTACCCAAAAACCTATAAATATAAATTATCCCGGTGATCGGTTCAGCCATTTGGGAATCTATAAAGAACATACAGACAGACATATAAACATTACGTGGGCTGCTATATATATTTCTGGCCTAGGCAACACTTAGTGTTGCCAGGTGCAATCTGACATTTTCATTGGAAAGTTTGACATATTTAGCATAAACGTACTCAGAACGTTTTGACATGCGACCATCATTTGTGTTGTTTACAGTGACTTGAAAAAATCAGTTTGGCAAAAAAATGGAATTAACTCGTGAACATTTTCATGCGATAATTTTTCACAACTTTCGAAGTGGATTATTACGACAAGAGTGCATCGATGAACTTTAATCTTTATATGACAATGAAGCGTCATCTTATAACACTGTGAAAAACTGGTTTAATGAATTCAGTCGTGGGCGACGCTCGCCTAAAGACTAATTCCGTGAAGGTCGTCCAAAATCAGTTAATGTGCCACAAAACATCGATGCAGTGCATGAACTGATAATGCAAGATCGTCATGTGGCATGTTGTGAGATAGAAGCATCCTTGCAAATTAGTTCCATTTCAAAACATTCGGTTTTGCATGAACACTTAGCTGTAAAAAAACGTTTGTTCCCGTTGGAAACCCCATAATTTATCAATCGCTCAAATTATCAATGGAAAAATTGATTTTCTTAACTCACTGTAAACAAAATAAATAGCACTTGTACATCGAAACGTTGTGAGCACGTTTATGCTAAAAAATGTCAAACTTTCCAATGGAATTGTCGGATTGCACCTTGCAACACTTAGTGTTGCCTAGAGTTTTTGGCTTTTGAACGCCCGCGGAAGGCAAAAATCTTTTTTTACTCAAGAAGAAAGCATCTTACGAAAAAAGTGTATTACGCAAAAAATGCTTAGAATCGTCCAAGCAATACGTGTGATTTTTTCGGACTTTTGTTGAAAACTTTTTTTTTTTAATAATTTTTAAAAAAAATTTTTTTAAATGTTTTCAAAAATTGCTCAAAAAAAATAAAAAAAATGTTTATTTTTAAATTTCCAAAAAACTCCCAAAAAATTTTACACTTATTTCCTCGATGATTCTAAGCATTTTATGCCTAGTACACTTTTTTCGTAAGATGCTTTCCTCTTGATTAAAAAAAGATTTTTGCCTTCCGCGGGCGTCCAAAAGCCAAAAACTACCATTTAGCGTCCGAATCCCATCTTCAGTTATACATCATTTTAAAGCTCATAAATTATGCTTTAATTTAAAGTACTTTTAAAACAAGTCTAAGGAGGTTTTTTTCAAAAAAAATCAGAAGTATTTCGGCCATTCCATGGGAATGGACGGGACATTTCGTAGAGATATACTGATAGAAAGTGCTGATTTAGAGGAATGCACCACGATATTGTTTTCTCTTTTAAAGGAGTATATTTTCAGATTAACAAGCGATATATAAGTCTACATATAAACCTATAATAAAGCCTGTGTTCCGAAGAATTTGCTCAGAAAGTTTGGGATGGACGGGACACAAAAAATTTATTGCTTTTTGGACAAATTTTCGGTTTGATATTTCTACGAAATGACTTAAATAGGGTCAACATAATAAATGTATACTTATTACCAATGCTTCATATTTTCAACAAATGTTCATAAATTTTTGGGATCATTGTTAACAAATTAACTATGCACTAAATTGTGTGGAATGGACGGGACGGGATGGACGGGACAAAATTTTAACAAAAAATAACTGTACCAAAATTTATTTATAAATTTATGGCTTAAAAAAATATAACATTTGAGTTGCTTGGATTCAATTTTGGGAAGTGCAGCAACAGTAGACTGATTCAAAAAAAAATTTTTTATTTTTAAAAACCACTTTTAACCCAAAAAATATGAAAAAAGGTGTCACATACATATGTGAGCTGAAACTTTTAAAATTTTTTTGAGGTCATTTAGAGATCACGCAATGTCAATTAATGCAAAACCTTGGCTTGATGAGGTTTTTTTTTATTGCGATCTCAAAAATGCTTGGGATCAGTTGTACGATATCCCAAATTTTTTGTCTTGAATCAAAATATATAAAAAAATAAAATTTTGAACCCAAAATCAACCACAAACCATTTTTTTTAGCTAAAATACATGCAAAAAACGTATTTTCGAAATTTCACTCTACTGTAAAACTCTTAATCTTCATTTCGGACGAAACTTGTTATTCACTTTAGCATCTCAACCCATTATATCCTGTTTTTGTGGATCTTTTTGACCCCTGTTTTTCTTCCAACAGCTAAGTCATAATGGGTTAATGTGTTCTACAAAAATATTCTACGGACAATTTCATTGGGGGTTTCCAAAGCCGAAAAATGTTTAAAACTTAAGAATAATGTGTAAAATACGTAATAAAATGCAATAGTTAAAAAGTTATAAAATTATAAATAATTTGGGATGGACGGGACAGATTTCGTAGTATAACTAAATCTCACAGTAACTATCTTTAATATCATATCATGACAAAAAAGTGTTGTGTGCTATCCTTACTTACATATAACGGAACCCTATTCTAAAGAAACCTCTTTTACGGTAATGATGATAAAAAAATGCTTATTTTGGGATGGACGGGACAAAAACCAGGTCTCTACCAGAATTTGGTCAGACTAAGGAAAGATTGCATTAATATAATAAAATTAATCAACGAGGACATAGATAACAAAATAACTATTATCACTAAACAAAGAAAATGACATTTGCGGCTTTAGTTTTTTCATGGCCAACTGTGCAACATAAGCGATTTTTTCACATAAAAACAATATTTTGACTTAGCTTAGTAAAATGTTAATTAATTTACCTTAGGTGATTGTCAAAGACAAAAAAAAAAGTGTTTGAAATACTTACGGATATAACCAATAAGTTTATGAAAAAAAATTTGCAATATGACACTTTTTAATTTTTCCACAATAGAAAAATTTGCCGTGGAATGGCCGATTTTTAAGTGTAAAAAATTTTCACCAAGAAATAGTTTTTATAAAAAGAACTCTTTAAAATGAATGGGATCAGTTAATAAGATTTATTAATTTACAAACTTTAGTGTAAGCTATAAGTTTTTAAAAAAACACTTTCTTCATTAAAATTATTAAAAACGCCAACTTCAACACCCTGTATTTTAACAACAAATGGAACTAGGACCAAATGCTCCCGGATTGTTGTTCTTGCACACCGGACTTACCACATTTCCAAAAGATCATTTATGTTGGGTTGCAATTTATGTAGAACTCTTATGCTTCATTAAAAGGCAATTGATTCATATAGATTTTGCACGGTTGTATGGCCAACTAAACAAATAACGTTCTGTATACTAAGAGGGAACTGCTGTTGTGTGGTTACTGTATAAGACAAATACACTTAATTAAATTGCAACAAAATTGTTGTTAGAGCAGGCAAATTTTCTGTCATATTTTTCCAGCTCAATTTATTTAGAAATCACTTGCACAACTCTATATGTAACTGATTTGTTTTGAAGAACTTCTCACAAACTTTTTTAGAGAAACTTCAACCAAAGTCAAGAAAGAAAAAACTGAAATGTGACAAGCAAAAAGGGAAATTTGCAGTATTTACACTTTATTTTTATTAAATTTAATTTCAAACTTTGCACTCAATTTAATTTCGGGTGTTTCGTACGTTGAAAACTTTTCACTTAAGCACAAATATTTTGACAAAAATATTTCAATGTAAAATGACAGTAACAAGAACGTAATTATCTAAAATAACAACAAAGCGGCTCTTATTGCCGTGCACTGCTTCAGAGTTCCATTTCAAAACAAGGAACAAAACTCAAGCACGAGCTGGCATGAATAATAAGCCCAATGTAACCTTGAAATTATTCAAAAATCTCTTTGGTGCACTTAAAGTACATTAAGAATTTGCCAAGATTTAATTGAAACATGAAATTTGTGGCAGAGTATGAGGTGCAAACAAATCGAAATATAATGGTTAGGGGCAGGGCTGAAAGAAAATATAAATACTTTAAATGGAAGGGAAGGGCATTTTCACGAAAAACTTTTATTTAAGTAAACTGTTGAAGGGTAAAGCTGTGAAATCAATATATCTACTTGACTTTGATAGCAGGAATTATATAGAATAATCTAAATTAAATTCACTGATCAGCAAGTTTCTATTCCAAACTGGATAAATCTTTTCCCTTTAAATGGAAAGCACCATACGAGTGAAATCTCTTAGTGAAACTTTTGCATGGTCTTTACAAATTTTCGGTTTAATCTATCTAATATTCTACCTATATCAACGACCCCTAGAAGGCTAGACCGATCACCGTAAAATTTTATATAATAGGTGTTCGGGTATGGTGCGTGCTCCTGCGTCTTTACTTATTTCGGGTATGGCGCGTTGTCGGAATCAAAAATTTAAAAAGATTTCATATCGTTTTTTTGCGGTTTATACGCGGTTCATGACTATTTTCGACATTTTATTGGAAAAAAAAGGTCCCTCCTTGGATGACGGAACCAAAAATACAATTTTTTTATTATGTTGTTTTCGTGTTTTCTACGCGTTTCAAGACTTTTTACGACATTTTAGTGGAAAAAAGTGACGTTCTGCGGCATTCGTATTTTAGAAATTTTTTTCAGCTAAAGGCACTCCCTTGGATGTTGAAACAAAGAATTAAAAAAAATGTTTTTTTCTTGTTTTATGCGAGGTTCATAACTTTTTACGACATTTTTGTGTAAACATTTTTTTTTTTCACACAAAGATCCTCATATCTCTGAAAATATTTAATTGACATTGATGAGATTTGGTATATATATTAAGAGTATCGTGACAAGCAATGTCCGTGAAAAAAATGGGCTGTGCCACGCCCTTTTCTTTTTGATTTGCAGGTGCTATCCTTTACAAAATTACAGATTTGATGGAATTCTCTGAGAAAATACGCAGAATACAAAAAAACTACATCTTAGAGTTTTTTAAAAAATTTTGGACCGGTCTAATGTTCATAAAAGAAGTTAAAGAACAATAACGCCTAAGTGGAAAATGAGTAAATTTAATTTGAAAATTTTTTTTTCGCTAAATCACTTTGATAAGAAAAGCAACAACAACTACAACAACAAGAACAATTACAAAGCAAAAACAATAAAAATAAAAATACAATTTTATAGGAATGCCGAATATAATGAAAATAAGTTAAGATATTTCTCCATCACAAATAGAAATAAGCTGATGGTAAGGAAGTTGTGCAGAGGATTTCGCATCCATGTTCTTCCTCCTTTCTCACTCACAAATTGTCATTATTACACAAAGTGCTTTGATGTTGAAATTTAAGTGTTTTTTATTGGTAAGAGGCAAAAGAAAAGCCCTCAACAAATTATAAAACAAGTGGCAATTTAGGAGGATAAAGAATTAAACGCAAGGATTTGATAGAGATATCAGCAATTTAATTGTAAAATAAAAAACATTTACCGATTTGAAGCGGAAATGTTACACTCAATATTTCAAAAACGCTGCAACAAGGTACATACTTATTTGTAAAGGTTTTAATTTCTTAATCAAACGTTAAAAAGTGGAACCAAACAAAGTTTTTGGAGCAATTTGGATTATATAAATTGACGGTATTTCGGACAGTAATCAAATATAATAGAATATGGAATATGGTTTTTTATATCATGTTGAAGTATTTTTCAAATCAAATAAAGTTAATTTTTTTCCAAACTCAAATAATTGCAGCTATAGGATATGGATAACTTTTTCATTTTAAACTAGCTAATGTTTCCTCGCAAAAAACCCTCATATCATTTCATATCCTTTCCTACGGCACCATTTGCGCCACTAACAATTTGTAACTAAAAGTATTTTTATTATCATTTTCTTTTTTTCACTTATTGCTGCACGGCCTAGGAAATCTAGTCATTTTCATTTATATTGCCCTCCTCAAAAAGGATTTTAACATTTAACTGTTTTTGCTGCTGCTGCTCGCGTCACATCTATCAATTTCATTTTATTTGTTTTTATATTCCGAGCAAAACATATAAATAGGCTCACTCCTTTTTGAGCAAAACCACCTCAACGATGCCACAATGCCATAGCAATTATGCTGCTGCGGTTGCTCTATGGGAATAACCCCAGCATATTGCTTTAAGTACTCATTTCTATGTAGGTATGTGTGTTTTCTACTAAGACTATGATACATAAATAAAATTCTGCTTTACTGCCGCCTATACATAAAAACAATCATTTTATAGCAGTTGTACTAGAAACTCCAACGACATTGGTTACTTTATTCTTTCATTCATCTTGCGTTGAAAGCCATAAAATTGGTACGATTTCGTGTTGTTGAGCGTAATTTTTTTTTTTGCTGCTTAAATTGCCCCAACTACGTCGGCTCCATCTTAAGTGCTGCCAATTTTGTGCTTTACTGGAGTTTATTCTGCTGATGCGTCGCTTGTCGTGGTGGGTTACTTGAAACTCAGCTCAGCCTATTTCGGGTTAGCCGTGTAATTTTTTTTGTTTAAGGTTTTTTTTTATTTTTTGATATTTTTGTATTGTTAAATTAAGGATTTTTTTTCCGCAATTAGTAATGTTTCTACCATTTTTACTACAAAGTATTCTTTAACTAATAAAACTCGGCCACAAAAATTTATAAAAGAAAAGGACAGCCTTTTGGTTAAATTCAATGCCTCGGATTAGAGTTTTATTAATTTACTTCATTTTCATTTCTTTATTCGGTTTTGCCCAGTATCTTTAAAATAAAATAATAAATAAAACACGTCCCCAATTACTAAATGTATTCTTTTGAACGCGTACTCTACAATCGTGGGTGGCTGATATATTAACGGGCTATTCACACCTAACGCAAATGCTACTTCTCTCATCCGACACTATTATCTACGCCTTTGCATTTCTTTTATTCCTCAGAGAGAGAGAGAGAGCACGCCTGGAACAAACTGATTTACTATCGGGCTTGATCGTGAGGCGTTCCCCACACTTTCACTTTAGCCGTGAGCAGCTGATTTATTATTGGGCTACCCACGTCTAATGTGGTGGTTCTCTTTTCGCCACCGAGCACTATGCCCTTATATTATGCTCACGTTATCGACAATAATACTCTTTCGTATGCCACTAAACTCCCCTTATTCCGTTTATTGCGCTACTGTTTGCATACCCGACTCTATTTGAGACTAGATCGCACCCACATCGGGCTACGCGTTTCTGCGACCCCTAATCCTTGTACGAACCACAGGCAACTGATTTATTATTGGGATACGTGTGTTTAGTGCCGCGGTCTCTACGCTACTGCATCCCAATACTACTAGTGCAACTACTTTAACTCATCAAATACCTTGTTTCCTTGCTGCTTATCGCCTTGTGTGCTACGTCTGCAGTTGTTCACCGGTCGCCGGCCACGCAAAAACTGTCCCGATTCACTGCGGTGTGTCTATATTTATTTGCTATTTCTTTGACAGCAAACGAATCGACTGGCAGCTGTGTGCCAAAAACAGCTGATGCGCAGTATTGCCGTTCGCGTTTCTTTTGTTAGGGTGGTGGAGATTTTACCCTATACTAATTTTATGGTTTTCTCTTCTGAAATAATAACTTAGTTAATACATATAAAGTTATTTTAATTAATAATAATATAAATTAATTATAAATTGATGGAAAAGAATATGACATAAATTACAAGATTACGAGCGATGATATGTAGGAGGAAAACGCGGCTCCGCTAAATTTCCTCCTCACAAGCTCTTGCAAAAATCCTGTTTTTATAACGAAAACCTGCCTAACCTTTCAAATAGTAGTTTTTGGTAATGTTTTTATATTTTCGTTCAAAAAAGTCTTCTATTTCTTTTGTTTTATTTTTTTTTTTTCTTTCAAAAAATCTGGCTTTTATTAAGAGAAACTGCCAAACCTGGTAAATTTTACCCATTTTTCGGTCAAAAAGGGAATTTTCGTTGAATACTTTGCCTATAGAACGTTTTTTTTCAGTTATTTCTTTTGTTTTTATTACTTACTTACTTTTACTACTATCATTGTTTATTTATATTTCTTTTTGCATTTTCAATTTATGTTTCCTGTGTCTTTACTTCTTTTCGTTTTATTTTACTGCTGCCATTTTAATTAACTCTGCGCTGCTTTCCTATTACATTCGCAACTGTATTTCTGTTTGTCGTAGTAAATCTTTGTGACAGGTAGCTTAATTTTGTTGGCCATTTTCTATAAAATACTGCGACATGTTTTTGTTGTTCTTGCTATACTTAGTTAATTTTAGTATCCTTGATTAAGCCTCTTATTATTATGACTCTATGTAGAGTTGTTACTTTCTACATGAAATTTCATGTAAATCAAATTTATTGCGTAAAGTTTGCTAGTAGGTATGGGGAAGAGGAAAATAAAATTGTATTATATTTTTGTGGAATTATTACCAAACCGATTTATACCAAATAGGATTAACTAAATTATTTATTTCCACGCTTGTGTGTGTGAGATTTGAATTAATTTTTTATATTTTTCCACGAATCAATTGAATTATATTGCAAGCAATTCTAGAGTTTTAGGTTTTAATGGATGTGTTTAGGTTACAAGTAATATATAACATTATGTGAACATCGTATATTATACATATTATGCGAAAAAATGACGAGTACTGATGATAATCCTGCGGAAGAATGCATATTCAGCGTACTCGCTTCTTGTTATTTATACAGGTTGCAATGCTTAAGGCCACGAAGCTTCTGGGAGGTGATAGAGGAGGCCTTGAATAAGAAAAAATTTTACCTGTGAGGGCGTCTTAAATGTACCTCTGAGAAGTTATAGAGAAAGAAATGATTTTCTGAGTTAGTTTGCAAAAAAAAAAAAAAATTAAAAAAAAAAGTCTAACGTTTTAGAGAAAAGTTTTTTTATTGAAAATTTTTAAAAAATATTATGAGCTTTTAAAAAGCTCATGTATTCAAAAAGAATAATTTTTCACAATTTTCAATGGTTTTGCTTCACAATTTAATTGCAGTGATGGTATTCTTGAAATATAATAAACTATAAGCTTAGTAATACGGTTGACAAATGGGCTATGTTCGGATGATGACCAAATAAGTAAAACGTGAATATCAAAATCAACTGAATTGGGAATCGTGCTACCACTACCTCCCCGTGGACTTGTTGCATTTTCATCGCCAGTCTGTATTTCCGTCCAGATGTCATGATTCAAGAGAGTCGAGCAACCGATGCCTTCTCGTTGTCCTGTTCTAACCTGTCATTGTTTATTCATGAGAGCCCACGCCACCACTAAACTCTGGGGTTAGATCAGGTCCGGTCACTGTCCACTGATACTTGTGTATTGGTTCTCAATTGAAAGTTTCGGCCACGGATGGTTAAAATATTTAAAGAAAACGTCTCATCTCGTAGCCGGTTGGGTAACTAGAGAACAGAATTTACATTCCACCATTCCGTTTTCATCCACGAACAGCTGTTCCCTTTTGTTGATAAGATTTGACAGTTGACACTCAATGTTTCGAGACCAGGGTTGCTGCTGCACGCGATAATCATGCAATTCTCGTTCAACTGTTTTTCAAGCGATTGCACTATAGTTTGTGAATCCCGTTGAATGCGATTATTCTACAACTATTTCACTTACAAAAAAATCCTTAGTTTTAAATTACTTCTAGTCTTTTTAGCTAATAATTTTTATTTCTTAAATAGTGGGTTATTTTAATTATATTAATACTTCATTAAATACTGGAAACACACGATGTGGACGCAAATGATGGGTCCGATTTGCGTCCTCACAGGGTCCAGTAAATAAAGGGCATTCACATCATATGAAGCGCGAAGCATGCGAGTAAAAGTAATTCTGACCTCAAATATAAAAGTTTATGTGATTAATGTACTACTAAATTAAAGGAAATTCAACGTGATTTCCAAAAAAAAGTATGAATGGGTATCTTAATAAAACTTCTTTCATACTAAAATGCCCGTCAAAGCCAAAAAGTAAGAAATTAAATTGAAAATATAAATTTAAGAGGTAAAAAAATGTTCGAAATCCTTTTAATCTCTTTAAACCGAATACATTTTTAGAAAGCTCATGCAATTAACTTAAAAATTTTCATCAAAACATTTTCTCGAAGACGTTGGGGTGACTCAAGAAAATTTTTTCTCTAAACCAAGTCAGAAAACCAGTTTTTTTCCCAGTATGTTTGAATTTGTGAGAACTGTTGGTAATCCTGCGGAAGGATGCAGATGTATTAATTTTATTTTAAGTGCAGTTGCTTTTCTTTGTAATATAAATTTCTTTTTTTTTAACAAAATCAACAAATATCTCAAATCATCCAATTTGACTTAGTACAATTAACTTCGGAACAATAATCCACGTTCTTAGGTTACGTAGTCTTATGCTTGTAACATTTGTGTTCAACTAAGTATCCTAATGTGTGCGTGTGTGTATGTGAATGCTTTTTTAAAAACTTTTAAAGGATTATTTCCGTTTCGTATTCAATCACTAACAAATAAAATTCAACAAAACTTTTTCGATTTAAGTTTTTGTGCGCTTTTGACATTTGAGTAACAACAAAAAAGAAACCAAGAAAGTAAGAAAAAAGCGAATTTCTGAAAATTTCTTTAAAAAACTCCTTATAAAGAAATTGAACAAATCAGCAAAAGAGAAAGAATGAGAAAAGAAAATAAATTCAATGTATATGAAGTGAAAGAAAAGACAACTTAAAAGAGTAAGAAATAAAAAAATAGAAAAGTGTAATAAAGCGAAAAAGGCAAAACTTGAAAGTATAACAGCAACAGAGTAAAGAAGAAGAAAGAAATCCCATTCACTTGGTGTCCTTTTTGGCCATTGTTGTGGCGTTATTTGATTGTGTTCAGCTTCTTGTTGCTGTGCACCGCATTTTTCACTTTCTTTTGCTGCTTAGCGTTGATGTTGCTGCTGCTGCTTCTGTTGTCAAGCAACAACAATGATCAAATAGCCAATGTTGCCCAATAAACTTGGCCACAAATAACCCACTTGAAATGTTCCAAGGCAAAAGACAAATAGGAGCAAAAAATAAAATGCGAAATTTTAAATAAATTTTTATGTTTGCTAAGAAAAAGTTAAGATGAATAAAGAAACAAGTCAAACAAATAAAAGAAAAGATAAAGAAAAATCATAAAAAAAGAAAAAACGCCAAAAATTGCTTTCCCACCAAACGTCTAAAGTGAAAGTGAACTCTGAGTAGGCACACAAAAAGCAAATGCTGTCAAAAAAATGTAAAAGGAAACGGAAGTGGTGATGAAACGTTTTGCTCATCTTTCAAGTCAAAAATGACAAGAAAATGTTGACTTTTTATTTCTTTGCCGCGCGGAGATGACTAACTATTTTTTTTTTGCTTTTATTGCATTTATTTATTTTCTACGTAGTTTCCTTTAAAAATAATGGCTTTTTGGGTAGAGTTATGGTAAAGTACTACACTGAAAAGTATCAAATTCTTCAACGTTATATTTTTTTTTGTCAAAAACTAAAAGTCAGAACTTTAGCTTACACCTTATAAATCGCATTTTGAAAACGCATGATCTGAGAAGCCAATTCTGGTCATGCAATAAAATACCATATGATCAGATAACGATTTATACGAAAAAGAGTGGTCTCTTCTCTTAAGTGATATTGATTATAAGCTACCCACATGCCAGCTTTTACTCCTTTTTTCTTTTTTAGTTTTTGAATTATTGCAATCTGATACCTGTTCCATATCTGAACATACAAAATTTTCGGTAAGAAGGGTGACAATTTTCACATCTTTTTGTCTAGTTTTCAAGACATAGAACTTTAAAACTTGTCAACTTTGACTCCTCTAGCTTTTCTATTTTATGAGTTATAGCGGTTTAAAGTTTTTCATTGTTTTCTCCACTAGCCAGAACGAGTCACCATTACAACTATCCCAAATATAAATCTATTCACTCTATTGTCCGTTCCGGCTCCGCAGTATCGACATAGTTCAATAGAAGCGAATACACATCGACCAATGGTTAGTGCCGTTCCCTTCGCACAAGTGCGGAAACATTTGCAAGAACGAGTCACTAATATAACTATTCCGACTATCAATTTATTCACTCTATTGTCCATTTTGGCTCCGCAGTATCGGCAAAGCTCAATACAAGTGAGTACACAGCGACCAAAAGGGCTTTCTACTCTTCGTTCCGCCCTTACAGATTCGGCTTGGCTTAATACCGTTCTAACTAAATGCGACTAACTACTATGTTCATCACCTTCATAGTATCGGCATAGCTCAATGCCTTTCTAGCTAAATACCTCTAACTACTATACTTACTACCTTTACTCGCTGCAGGACGCCGCCGGAATGACAATATTTTCTGCCTACACTGAGGTTATAATCATCCCAACTCACCTCGGTGTGATGAACAGCTGATTGCTGTGACAGCTGGAGCTACCACATGTTACTAAAACTATGGTATTTAATCTATTACACTATCGTCCAACTATTTTGTTGGTTTGCTTTAAATTTCTTATCATACTGATTAACACATTTAGTTACAAGGTAAATCTTATTAAATTAATTTTTAAATTCAAAAATCGATATAAAATAAATATTAAGAGGCATCAAACGAGTGCTCAACGACATGTTACCTCACAACTTACTTAAAACGATACTTTTGAAACCAGCCATTTTGCCATCTTCATTGGTTATATCGATCCTTACCAAAAAAAAACAAAAAAAGAAATAGAAATTTCCACTACCCAAACAAACCGTCATAATCATTTCCAAAATGTATAGTCCTTTCGTTAAGTCATTTGTGGCGCACATTAAAAATGTAACACACAGGTAGCATACAGGATACTCAACACATTAAGTCTAAGGATACGACGATTTAGTTTTTTTTTTTTTTCTTTTTTTGCGCTACTTGGATCCTTTTCTTCTTTAATAACGTTGTTTTGGTTTATTGGAACCACTTTCGCCGCAATACACAGCAATAAAAACAACTACAACCAAAAAATTTCGACCCTCTGTCTGTTAATGGCGGCAGCTCATCGTCATCATCGTTCACTTTGACAGAGCGCTGATGCTGCTGTATGTTAAAAATGGCGTTCGGCTGTAAGGAAGTTGTCAATTTAATTTTATGAACTTGGCTGCCATAAAAAGGCAAACTTTCTTCTGTTTTCCTTCTTTCAGGCTTACTTGGTTTCTTTTTTTTTTTGTGCTCTTGTTTAGCGCACCTTTGTGGTGGCTGTAGTTTGTTCATTCTAACACTTTTTTTTGTGGTTGAAGAACCGAAAACATTTCTTGTTGCTGTTATTTTTTTATATTTTTTTTTATATTGAAAGTTTTACGAAAGAATTAAAAATTAAGGTGCTGGCAGCTGTGTTAAATGTAATTTGTTTAGGGTTGTGTTGACAAATCGAAAGCTTTTGAGAGTTCAAGAAAAATCGCAAAGGAAAGTGGAAATTTTAATTCGTTAAGAAAATGTTGCAAAATTTAAACATTTTGATTGATTTGAACCGTTACTGATAAAAAAGAACACAAACAATTTTTTTAATCTAATTTTTGAATAAAAATTTTTTTTTTTTTATATAAATTTTTTATGCCATGCGATTTTTGTCGCATGAGTTTTTTGTAGCATCAGATTTCAATTTCATGAAATTTAAATAGAAGTTATATTTGCTATATGAAATACTTTTTTCTGTAAAATTTTATATACTTGAAATTTTTATGTCATCACATTTTTGTACAAGTAATTTCAACACTTGAATATTTTCCAATAGGATTTTTGTAATTCATATGATTTTTAATACACAAAACGACCAATTTTTAAAATAATGTCATGAGATTTTGTACTGGAATCTTTTAATTACTTTTATCGCTTTTCATTTGAATATTTTTCGAAAAGTTTTAATCTCATAAGTTTTTTTGTGAGTTAAGCAATTTTTTCATATACAAAATCACAAATTTTTAGGATAATATTGTCGTGAGATTTTGAGCTGAAATTTGTTTTAGTTTCTTATCATTTATCTCATGATATTTTTATCGCATAACATTTTTGTTGCATGCGACTTTTGTATCATGAGTTTTTTAAAATTTTGTTTTGTCTGTTTGAACTGCTAGATTTTTATCGCCTTTCAAAACTTGAAAATTTTTCTTATAATTTTTTATCTCATGTGGTTTTTGTGATTCATGTGACTTTTACCAACACAAAACCACCAATTCATAAGATAATGTCATGCGATTTGGTACTGCAATCTTTTATAGCTTTTTTATCTAATGAAATTTTATCACATGATACTTTTGTTGCTTGCAATTTTTTCATCAGTTTTTTTTTTTTTTTTTTTTATTATCTCCTTTTTGAACTGTAGCATTTCAACACTTGATTATTTTTCAATAGTTTTTAATCTCATAAGATTTTTGTGATTAATGAGATTTTTCACACAACAAATCACCAATTTATAAGATAATGTCTATTTTCAATTTGTTAGGAAAAAGAAAAAATCAAATTTCAGCACTGCATTTGATGCGAACTGCAAAAATGCCCTCTTTTTGTAGAAAAGGTATATTATGAGATAAATGTGCCTAATGATCCAATACATTTCCTGCTCAAGACATCAATATTCTTGGAAATTTTTTTTATGTTTTTGCAGATATCAATCGACGCCATCAAATGAGCCGCAATGCCTAAATTTATGTTTATTTGCAATTTTACAAGAGCTGTATATCATGTAGGTAACTTCCTATCCAAAAAAATTCAAGCCACAATGTGTCTTAATTTTCCTGCTCAAAAGAAAAACAAAACCCCCTTATAAATAAAAGCGCGTAATATGTACTTACCTACACCAAAAGTTGAAGGCATGCTCGTAAATAAAGTAAAATATGATTTCCCCAGCTTATATTGCACTGGCACTGCTGACATTAAACAAATATTTGTATTGGCCTCAACGAGCATAAATTTGTTGTATTTTGCTCATCCTTTTTCGAAGAAACCGTCGAAAGCAATCGTCATCTCTTCTCAAAGAGCCACAGGCAGCAAATCATTTACCGCGCACAATTTCCGTTTCCTTTCATTTGAATGTGAATTGAAGAAAAGTTTTCTTTTTCGACAGTGTGTTTACCTTTAGCAAAAATTCCTTTGTATTGTAGCTACTTTATTTCCTGCAATACCAGCAGCAGCAACAACTCATTTTAGCAGCCAATTTCCATTTTTTCCTTCTGTTGTACCTCATCTCCCCCTGTTGTTTACTTGCGCGCATCCTTCAAACGTAATTTATTAATATTGTAAATATTTTTGTTCGAAACTCAACTCAACGTAACTCATTTTTCGTTTTGTACCCATCGTTTTAACTTTTTTGTTTTTATATTTTATTTAACATTTTATACACAACAACATTTTTGACAGATGCCAACGCCAACTATTGCATGGTGGCTGTTGTTATGCTGATAGCAACAACAGCAGCAGCAGCAGCAGGAACAGCAACAGCATCATAACAAGCGCAATGGTACGCTTCAAAACAACAGTGGAACAAAATTTTGGAAAAATGCTAGAAATAACTTAAATTATTTTTTAGTACAGAACTTGAAATTAGAGCTTACGAACTCCAATATACTACTCCTTCAGGTCTCTCAATTTTCTCCCTAATTAAATTTGTGTACAGTTGAAACTATTTTGGTTGGTGGTGATTTTAATGTCAACATCCTAATTCCAGCTCAAATATTTTATGTTGACTTGACAAAATCTTTCAAGTAAATTCTTCATTTCCAATTTGCTTTCAGTTTCAATTCAATCCTTCTCTGAATGATCTCTTTCTTCTAAGCTCAGACAAAAAATTGTTGGGCTTTGAATAAGCTACATCTTCTTCTAATTTTAGTCATGATTTTTTTATTCTGCGCGATCGAAACTTCGATAGAACTATTACGTTCCGGTCCTTCCGCAATATTCGCTTTCCTAAGATTTTTGAAAGGCTCTCGATTTCAGACTGCAATGCGATCTATGGCACGTGACAGTATACCATGGCTAACGTCTTAATTCGTTCATTCAAGCGTTTTTTTTGACTTAACCCTAACCGATACTTTTGGACCTTTACTTTACTTTTAGATGTTTTCGATATTTTTACTCTTTTCCTGATGTTTTAGATGTTTTTCGATACTTTTGGACTTTTACTGATATTTTTGATATATTTTAATACTTTTTGGACTTTTGGCGGTATTTTAGAGGGATTTTGATGCTGATGAACCTTTATCTATTTTAGATGTTTTTTGATACTTTTGGACTTTAACCGATATTATGTAGATCTTTTTCGATACTTTTAGACTTTTACCGGTATTTTAGATATTTTTCGAAACTTTTAGACTTTTACTCATATTTTTGATATATTTCAATACTTTTGGACTTTTGCCGGTATTTTAAAGGTATTTTGATACTTATGGACCATAATAGATGTTATTTGATACTTTTGGACTTTAACCGGTATTTTAGAGGTTTTTGATACTTTCCGACTTTTGCTGATATTTTGGATGTTTCTCGATATTTTTGGACTTTTACTGATATTTTTGATATATTTTAATACTTTTTGGACTTTTACATGTATTTTAGAGGTTTTTTGATACTGATGGACCTTAACAGATATTTTAGATGTTTTTTGATACTTTTGGACCTCAACCGATATTTAGATGTTTTCGATACTTTTGGACTTTTATCGATATTTCAGATGCTTTTCGATACTTTTGGACTTTTACCGATATTTTAGATGTTTTTCGATACTTTCGAACTTTCAACAATATTTTGGATGTTTTTCGATACTTTTTGAATTTTACTGATATTTTTTATATATTCCGATACTAGTATTTAAGAGGTTTTTCGATACTTTTAGACTTTTTCGATACTCATGGGGTTTTACTAATAAATACTTTGGATATTTTTCGATACTTATGACCCTTAACAGATATTTTAGATGTTTTTGGATACTTTTGGAACTTAACCGATATTTTTGATGTTTTTCGATAGGTTCTTTTGGACTTTAACCGATATTTTAGATGTCCTTTGATACTTTTGGACTTTTATCAATATATTAGATGTTATATGATAAATCGGATTTTCACCGATTTCTTTGATTTATTTCAATATTTTTCGATGCTTTTGAACTGGAATTCGGCGATGGCGTCGCTACAGTTTTTTTTCTATTTCTAAATATGAGTATTTACTAAATCCTTTTTGGATTTTTTTTAAAAACTGCTTATTACAATGGCCAAAATTTGGTGACCTATGAACTAGCTCAATATAATTCCACTGTGCAACATCGTGCTCATTTAAGCAAAGTGATGAAGTGTTAAAAATTTAAAAGCATTCAAGGTTCAGACAACCGTTCAAGTGGCATTGCCATATATCTGTCTATGTATGTATGTATAGATATGTGTAGCTTCAGTTGCCTTGTGTTGTTCGATATCGATGCTGATGCTACTGAAGTTGGCGTTACCGTGTTTTTGTTGTTGTTGTTGTTATTAGTGGTTGTTTTTGTTGATTTTATTGCCTACCTTACAAATTGCTGAGTGTTTTTATTCATTCCATTTTCTTTTTCTATAAATTTGATTTATACCATTTGTGTACCCTTCATTTCTTTTGTATATCATTGCCTACACTCATAAAAACGTAGCAACATATACTTTTGTATTGTATGGCAATTTTTGTATCTTCTGTTTTTGTGTTTTGCTTTTCTTTTTTATCTTTGAAGCATCTACTCCTCAAGCACATGTGCACCATTGGCATTTTGTTGTAGAAGCAGCACCGTTATATCCATCATTTACAAATCATTCAATTAGCGGTAAAAATACGTTTCCTTTCTTTTGGAATTTTTATTTCTTTCCATTTAATTTTTGCACCGGGAGCTCTATTTTGTGTTTATTTTTTTTTTTTTATTTATTTCTATGCTACATTGATCTTTTCATTTTTGTATTTGTTAGATAAAGGATACCAACTTTTTTTTATGATTGAACCTTTGTAGCAAATCACAGAAGAGATACATTTTCTCAAAAATTGTAAATTTAAATTGATATTGCAATGAACAATGGAATCCACTCAAGGGAAAAATGTGTTTTAATTTAGATGTTTTGGTTGTTGGTCCTGATAAGCTTATCATAATTTTGTGTGAACCTGGAATTGTTTTAGATAAATTACTATCAATCATAATTCTTAAATAAATAAATGAGTTCCAATGAGAAGCTGAAGGTAGAAAATCTTAATATAAAGTTTAACTTCGTTTATAATCTACTATATATAAAAACCTATATTGCTGATGAATAATGCAGGAAATTGCACAAGGTCTTATTAAAAATCGCATGAGATTTAACAAAAAATCGCATAATGTTTTCAGAAAGTTGCATGCGATTTTTATGTTTTTTTTTTTGGTAACAATAAGTAACAAAAATTATTTCACAAAAAATTGTTTTAAATTAAGGTACATTTTTTTTAATATTTTGCATCCCATAAATTACAAAAGAATTAAAATTTTTATAAAAGATTTTATTAAAAATCGCGTGATATTTGATAAAAAATCGCATGATATTTTCTGAAATCGCATGATACTTTCTGAAAGTTGCATGCGATTTATTGATTTTTTTTGCAAGAAACAAAACATATTTAACCTAATATATCTTAAATAAAGTAAAATTAAACAGATTTTTAATTAAATAGTTTTCCAGTATTCGCATATCATTTGGTGATATTGATATTGATATTGTTTTTGCGGAAGTATATAAAATTAAAAAAATAGCTGTCATTTGAGTACTGATTATTTGTGCTTATACGAAAGAACTTCATTTATTAAAAAACGAAAATTAATCAATTTATGAAGGACTTATAAAGCGATAAGCTATAATCCTTTGAATACATTTGTTTTAATCTTTAAAACGATAAAAACAACACAAATTTTATTGATTTTCCTCTTTTTCAATTAAAATATAAAATTGTTGCATGCAGTCTACCAACGCATATCAGCCATTACAGTAAAAACTAAAGCTTTTAAAGCATTTAAGCATAGTATTTCGTTTTTGACCAGTAAAAAAAAATACCAATCACCAGTAAGAGCATTACTTGACCTTGGCCCGACAACAACATTCAATGCAACGCTAATGGCAATGCCGATGTTGATCTTTGTTGCATTTTGACTGCAGCTACGAATCGTGGAATTATCATCAACTGGAAATTTACATGCATTTCGTATGCCATTAATTCTGAAGGGTTTGTTACACATCACCACATGCATTGCGGCAGCAACTGTTGCTGATGCTTTTACTGTTTTGCAGTAACTGACTGAAATTTCGATTGAGGCTATTTGCTTGTGTGTGTGCGCATTTTGTTTGCCATCAAAGTGCTGTCAAAAGTGGTTTGAGGGCATGTAAAATGCTTCATACATTTTATTTGCATTTCACAGAAAATTCAATTTAAAGAAATCCTTTGGAATTACGGCATATTGCTAAATATTTAAAAAATACGAGTACACACACACGAAGGCTATAAAATGAATGTTTTTTAATTGCTAAAGGATTTCAAAAATTATTGAAGCTCAAAGTCAATGGATGAAAAAAATCTCATGCAACAAATTATTGCAAATATATGTGCGATTTAATCCAGAAAAAAATTAGAGTTAGAATAAAATAGGTGCCGAGGTACGTTGCCACTCACATAAGGGTTAAATGAATTTAAAATCTTTCTCAGCTCAATGCACACTATTTAAGTATCAAAAATGCATCAGTTAGCAAAATTATATCTGAAACTCTACAAATGTCGCAAATTGATTTCATGAAAAATTCACTAAAACCACATAAAAACTGCGAAGGTATAAAATAAATACCTGTTATGATTCAAGTATGGAACTACTTAAATACCTTTATAACAGCCTTATATGAAATAACAATAACAATAATAACAGAATCGCTGTTAAACAAAATTTAAAGCTATTTAAACTCAAAGCACACTATTTATGCATCAATTAGCAAAATTATGTAGCTGAAACCTTACAAATGTCGGAAATTGTTCTTAACAATAATAACAGAATTGCTCTTAAGCAAAACTTAAATCTATTTAAACTCAAAACGTACTATCTACGATTCTAAATTGCATCAATTATCAAAATTATATTTGTGAAACTCTAGAAACTCTACAAATGTTGGTAGTCCTAGTATATATTAATATACACAACAAATGTCTTCTTAACCGCATTATATAAATTTTCCTCATTATAATAACAAAATCGCTTTAAAACAGAATTTTAAGCTATTTAACCTCAAAGCACTTTATTTATATATCCAAAATGCCAAAAGTAGCAAAATTTTATATGTAAAACTCAACAAATGTTGAAATTCGAAAACTTGCAAAATGCACGAAAATCATATTAAGTAAATGCCCCACATTTTTTGGCTATACGGGACTTTTCGACTTTTCCAAACCAACTTCTTTTTTCTTATTTTAAACACGAGAAAATCGAAACCGAAATCCATTTTTCGACATATACAACGTTCTAGGCTTCGGCCTAAACGGGTTAAAACGTTTTGTCGTAGGATTCAAACAACAAGATTTTTATAAAAATGGTTTTTATAGTTTCTAAAGAAAAGTTTTTGGAAGCCTGTATATAGTAGGAACGTAAAATTTACAAATTTATGCTGCATTTTACATACTAATGACACATAAGTTGAATTAAAGCGAGCTATCATATGAAAAAGTTTGTCATTAAACGCAATCATTTGAAAAGTCCTTGAACGCAGTTGAAAGTTGAACTAAATTTTTGAAAATAAATAAAGTGGGGAGTGTGGTGTAATGCGGTTCAACTGCTTTTTCTCTATTTGCTTTTTATTTAGTACCTAGATGCTGCTGCTGTCAATGTCTCATGACCTAAAAACATGCAGCATTTTTTTATTTTTTTTGTTTATGAATTCGTCGCATATCTGTAATGAAAGGCGTTGCATTGTTTCGAATGCGACGTTATTTTTCAAAAAATAAAAAATGATGTACACCACAGTATTTTTTTTTTTTCGTTATCTCTTTTGTTTATGTATTTTTTGCTTTTATTGTCAATTTCTGTTGACATTTTTACTGTGCATGTCAAAGTTTATGCATTCAGTGTGCGTTTGATGTTTTCATTGACTGCAAAAGAAAAATTGCAAGAGGGGATAAGACTATTAAAAAAGAAACTTAAATCAAGTATGAACAAAAAAATGGGTGTATCTCAAATTCTAGGCAATTGACATTTTCGAAGTGAAACTTTTATTAGGCGCTTTAAGTTGAAAATTTCACGATCGCAACATTTTTTTGGCGACACATTTCTCTCGACTCTTTTTTTCAAAACTTTCTTATCGTAAAATTTTTTTCAAATTATTTTGTCGATTCTTTTTTTTTAAATTTTTCTCGACACTTTTTATCGACCCATTTTTTTCGACTCTTTTTTTCAAAATTTTTTTTCGAAACAATTTTTTTAAATTTTTTTTCGACACTTTTTTTGAAAACTTTTTACGACACTTTTTATCGTGACATTTTTTTGACACTTTTTTTCAAAACTTTTTCGAAACTTTTTTGAAACTATTTATTTTTTAACTTTTTGTTGACACTTATCGACACATTTTTTCGACACTTTTTTCAAAACTTTTTTTGACTCTTTTTTCAAAACTTTTTTACCACACTTTTTTTCAAAACTTTTTTTCGAAACTTTTTTTTCTAAACTTTTTTCGACACTTTTTCTGAAATTTTTTTTGACACATTTTATCGACTTATTTTTTCAAAACTTTTTGGACACTTTTTACAAAACTTTTTTTCGACTTTTTTTATCAACTCATTTTTTTGCACATTTTTTTTTAAATTTTTTGTTGACACTTTTTATCGACACATTTTTCCGAATCATTTTTTTAAAACTTTTTTTTTTCGAAACTTTTTATTGACACATTTTATGTCGACATTTGTTTTGAAAAATTTTTTTCGACACTTTTTTCAAAACTTTTTTTGACACTATTTATCGACATATTTTTTTAAATTTTTTTTTCGAAACTTTTTTTTTGAAAATTTTTTGACACTTGTTTTTTTAAATATATTTTCCAAAAACTTTCGGAAAAAGGTATACTCTAACTACCGCAAAATGAAAGTGAAAAAAAATACATTTTTACCATGTGCGAGAATGACAGAATTCGTTCTTTTGTTTCAAACAGAGGAAAGAGAAAGCAAATGTCAACGTGAATGTTGCTTTGGTAGTGGAGTTTTGTTTAGTCCTTTTGTTTTAATGGAATGACACACTTGACCCCAAAACAACAAAAACCACAATAAAAACCAAAGCAAATCAAAGAGTAAAATGCCATTTGTGCTTATATTTGTGTTATCACAAGCTTTGCAGCATAATTGCTTGCCGCATAACCCAAAAAAAAAGTCGGTAAAACATAGAAAAACAAGGCAACTTAAAGAAATGTTGCTTTAGCGCCTGAAGCATGCAACAAAAAAAAAAAAAAAAAAAAAGTATTGCAATGTTAAGTACTTTCATGCAGCAAACTTTGTTGTCGAATGCATTTCAATTTTTTTTATTGAAAATGCAGCGAAACATGTGCAAACTTATTGTGTATTATTGAAATATAAATTTTGATTTTTTTGTGGTTTATTTTCTATTTCCTTACGAAAGTGAATACTTTGGCAATGGATCCGCCAAGCGTTTTTAACAACAATAACAACAACAATAACGACAACACCACACTTGAGTAATATATGTCAAGCTATACTTTATTTTCAATGAAAATATGAATTTTTTTCGCATTTGAATAACCCATGATATTTTTATATTTTTTTCCTGGTATTGATATTATTGCAAAATATTGTAATGCATTTAATTAAACAAAATCTGATAGATGCTATGAATTGAAAGTTATGATTGAATAAGAAAAGGAAGATAATCTCGAAAATTATTATTACGCTTTATAAAACTTTTATTGAAGTGGACTAGATATTTTGTTGCAACTGAAAAAGCAACAAACATCATTACCATGGTTCCGAAATCCGCTAGAACACTTTTCATTATAAAACACCATCCTTTACTTTTATGTAAACCATAATGTTCTTTATTGGTGATTTTCCGAAAAATGTGTCAGTTAACATCCCGTAGCTCAAAACCATGTTTTAATTTAGAATTTGATATTTTAACTATTTATAATACCTACAGATACCTAACAAGCACTCCTATACGAATGGCTTGAAAAATAATTTTAAATATTTTACAATGGAATAATACCCTAGTGCAAAAAAGTCATTCTCCCTGCTGTCACTAACCACTTCTTAGTGCAATTGATTTACCCACTTTGCATATTAAGTTATTTTCAAAAAAAAAAAAAAACTTATGCAATATTATATGCATTTCAGTTTCAGTTATTGTTTTCTATGTTAACTCTTCGAACAAAAATATTTTATATTGAATTGGCATACATAGGCGTCGGTCCATCATTTTAGACTATTTTCGCTTAGTTTTTATTATTCTAACTGTTTTTTAAACATCGTGTCATTCTCCCTGTAAGTTTTTTTATACTGCTTAACATATTATTTTATCTTTATATAATTAAATCAATAAACAATTTCCACCAATTTCAACTTTTTTAGAAATATTTTTTATTTTCATTGTGATATTAATTTTTTTGGAATATTTTGTCAACCTCCCGTATAGAAAATCTCCCATCAAATTAATTTCGGGAGAACGGTTTTCTTACGATACATTGTTGTTCATTGTTGCATTAGACTTGTTGAACTAATTTCTTTCCTTTTTATGATTAGCGGCTGTCCATAACTTCGCGGCGCTCCGACTTAAATTTTTGGGGATGCCACCTGGCTATTTTCGAAAATCTTTAATTCTAACTTTTTTGAATTCTGATTTTTATGGTTGCCACCCGGTTACTTTCGAAAATCTCATTTAACTCTTACTTTTTTGATTAAATTTAAATTTTTGGTTTCAGAAAAGCTCAAATAAATTTTATTTTAAATTGTACGAAATTTTTCGGTGTTGCCATCCGGTTCTTTTTTTTTTTGTTAGTTTTGCTTAAATCATATTTCAGTGTGGTTGTCGTCAGAAATTTAAATTTAGTCAAAAACAGTTAGATTTAAAAAAAATTTTCGAAAGCAACCACGTAGCAACCCTTAAAATTTATGTTGGATTTTTAAAAAGTTTTAAGTAAAATTTAAATAAAATTTTCGAGAACAACCATGTGGCAACCGTTTAGAATTTGTGTTGGTTCTTAAAAAAATTTAGTTAAGCGTTCTTAGACTAAAATTTTATTTTAGTTTCTTAAATACATTGTTTAAGCGAAACTTTCCAAAAAAAAAAAACAAAAAAAAAAAAAAAACCTTTGGCAAGGCTGAAAGTTTATATTTATTTTTTAAGCAGGTTTCAGAAATTATGGACATCATGTTCCATAGCTTCATATATTAAATGAATGCAAAAATAGGTGTAAACAAATTAACGCATGTTTTGGTACATTTTTCGGGGCTTACCTTTATCTACTTTAATTTTTTTTTTAATTTTGTTATTGAACTTAATTTTTATTTTTATATATCACCATGCCAATCTTTATTGAAATTTAAAATAATTTTATCAGAATAAAAAAAGAAAGTATGAAGAGCAGATGCCCGACAATTTTATATTTTTACATTCCATAATGAGCGCCCAACGTGGGATATCTCAAATGCTGAATTTTATTGCGGAATCTAAAGTTATTTAAGTCTCATTAGCGTTTGCTATGAAAAATGCTTAAATTAGCCATAGTATATGCTTTTTTTTTTGTTAAGAAAAAATTTAAAATTTCTTTAATTATTTCTTTTTTATAACAAAATAACTTTTATTAGCGGTTGCGGCATGAACAAAATAGTAAAAAAAATTTTCATCGCTCGGAATGAAAGAACGCAAAACATTTAATTATGGCGTTACGTCGTGTGCAACAATTTACGCGTTTTCCTTTTTATTTTGCCAGAGTATTATTTTAAAAGTCTTTTTCGAAAAAAAAAAAAAAAAAAATGTTCTTTCATATATTTTTTTGTAATTTGGTTGTCTACTGCTCAGCGTTTTAGTGTTAGCTTTAGCTTTGACTGCTGCTCGTTAACAAAACGGTTTTTCTATTCTGCTGCACCATTTTAATTTCGCATTTTCCGGCTTTTCATTTTACAATGAAGAATTGAGAAAGAAAAAAAAAATGTTTTTTTTAGAGATTGGTTGGTGTTTTAGTTTGGGTTTTTCATTATATTTTAATTCATTTTCATTTTTAATTGTTATGCCGGATATTTCTACGAATGATTACAGAGAATTGTTATACAGTAAGCGCTGAATGGGTACAGTGCTACTTTATTTGCTGAGTAAAATAATCTTAAACAAAGTTTTTTATTGAATTGGAGAAAGATTTTTATCTTATATTTATGAAAACCGTTGATAAATACTATTAACCACATGATTTTTTTTTTTTTTCTAAAGTACCTCAAAAGCTGAAGATTTCTAAGCAAAACACTTAAACATTGCATGCTGTACACAGCTTTTGCATAGTTTGCTCAAATAAAGAATGTCCGCTTCTCATGAAATTGCCCAGCTATGATTTTTTCTGCTGATTTTTGGTTTTTTCTTTTTTAATGAGCATAGTTCTTTAACAATTACCACTCGTAACGTTTTGTTTTGTGCAATTGCTGTTGAATCCTTTATCTTTCTCTTCTTTTTTCTTTTTCGCTATAATGCCTTGCTTTATATGCACACAAAAATACAAAAATACTTTTATATGCATTTTTTTCTTTTTATTATCCTTGCGCATTCTTGCATCGCACAAGCAATTGTTTGGCGAAGAAATATTAACGCAGCTAAGTGCCGGAAATCCTATTGAAGGAAGCCTGTTTTGACTGCTGCACAATTGTC
Organism: Calliopum simillimum; assembly: GCA_951812925.1. NCBI lineage: Eukaryota > Metazoa > Arthropoda > Insecta > Diptera > Lauxaniidae > Calliopum > Calliopum simillimum. The sequence goes on along the minus strand of OX638370.1, from coordinate 114,638,715 downwards.
GACTGCACATTCTTGACTTCTTTTGTCGGAGGACAAAAAAAAAAGCAAAGGATTTTTAATTTAAATTATATATATTGTCGGAAATAGCACAAATGTGTGCATGTCTAGCATTAATTAAGGGCCATAAGGAAGGAATCTTGAAGTTGCATTCAATTTGAAGAACTGTTGACTTTTCTTCTAGCACAAATAGAGATTTATCCGATGGCTTTAAAAAGTTGTAGGAAACCTGGAGAGTAAATGAAATTATTTAAGCTCAAAACAAGCGCCTAAAGTGCATGATTTCGTCTCAAGTGTGTAAGATTTTATTATTTTTTTGGTAAAGGAAAATATTTGCTTTCAGTAGATAAAGTAAGGTTAAATGTAGACTTTTAGCAACACTGTAGACTATTTTGGGTCAAAAAAGTTAATGATCTAGGCCCATTTTCATAAAACATTTTCTTTGAACAATTGATGTGCGTTGGTCAAAAATGTATTCTAGATAACACTCGGTGCGGATTCAGGTGTTCACGATTTCGACTCATTTTTGTCAAAACAATTCTTTGTGTCTATCGATGGAGGAAGCCCAAAACTGAATTCATGTGTAAATGTTCACGATTTCGATTCATTTTTGCTATAATAATTCTTTGTTTCTAACGATGAAGAAGCCCTAAATTGAATCCATGTATAATTGTTCACAATTTCAACTCATTTTTGCTAAAATAACTCTTTGTTGCTATTCTTGGAAAAAGCCTTAAATTGAATCCATGTGTAAATGTTCACAATTTCGATTCATTTATGTTAAAATAATTTTTTGTGTCTATCGATAGAGAAAGCCAAAAATTTAATCCACGTGAAACTGTTCACGATTTCGACTTATTTTCGTTAAAATTTTTCTTTGATTCTATCGATAGTAAAAGCCTAAAATTGAATCGATGTGTAAATATTCACAATTTGGACTCATTTTTGCTAAGATAATTCTTTATGTCTATCGTTGAAGAAAGCCCAAAATGTGAATTCATGTGTAAATGTAGAAGATTTTGAATCGTTTTTGTTAAAATAATCCTTTTTCCTATTGATGGAGAAAGCCCAAAATTGAATCTTTGTGTAAATATTCAAGATTTCAACTCAGTTTTGTTAAAATAAATCATTTGAAACTGTTCACAATTTCGACTCATTTCTGTTAAAATAATTCTTTGTTTCTATCGATGATGACAGTCTAACATTGAAGTACAATTCCACTAATATTTGGTAAAATAATTCCTTGTTCCAGTCGATGGAGAAATGTCAAAAATGGTTTTTGGGCGATTTCAGGCATGTGATCAAGGTGAAAGGCTAAATTGGTATTGAATAGTGGGTGTCAAATATTTTCATGCTGCCATTGGTGGGAGAAAAAAAATTATATTTAAGACATCTCTGGGGCAAACCCGATAATTATAATCAATGCGCACGATTTCAGTCTATATATGTTTATGCTTACTTCTAGTACAAAATTGATTATTTTCCAGAGAGATACCTCACACTTTATTGTTGTATCCTGCACTGTGTATATAAAAACCAATACTTTTTATTTTTGCCATTTCTATTGCATTCGAAAAATACTATTTATGTAAACTATTAACTTAATCAAAGACTAAATGAATCTTTATCATAATCTTAGATCAAAATCTTTGTAACACTGTTAGCCTTCCTTTGCTACAAACAATTAATCATAGTTCTGACCTTGACACAAATATATGACGATGATGATAATAATGGCAATATGTCCATTATGTTGATGATGATATAGTGCAGTTGTTTATATCCCATTTGACCTTTATGACAGTGACAACAGCTGCTACTTTTACCACCAAACTATGCCCATTGGCATAGTGTCGTCTAATTCAACTAAACCAGTAAGATATTGAAACAAAAAGTTCCTACTTTTTTTCATAACTAAACAAAAATTTTGTTCAATGTCAGCAACATTTGGCATAACAATGAACAACTAAATAAGAGAAGAAATATATTTATAAATACAAACCGAAAAAGGGACAGAAAAGAGCAGATGTAGCTAAGGAACCCCATAATTAATTGTCAACTAAGGTTAAGCTCATATTAAGAAACAAAAATAGCACCACCACAACAACAAAAACAACAGCAACATTAAAACAAAAATAACAATTTTACCAGCAATTTATTTTAGGCATCAACAAAACGCTTTCTAAATACTACTGGCTGCCTTGGCTGTGTGCAGACATCTTAGCAACGAATACAAAATAAAGTCACAATAATGTCCGGCAAAAATATATTAATATCCTTTTAAGCTTTTGTTATAAATGTATGTTCGCTATTACATTTAGAAAAATATTCTACTTAAATTCTATGCATAATGAAACAAAAGAATTTGTCGTAGGGTTAATATCTGTTTTGACTCAAGTCTTCTTTTGTTTGCTTTGTCAACATTCGAAGCATATGAACTATGCAATTAGTGATGGGCAAAATTCGTCTTGGTCTTGGTAATTTTTTTAGACCAATGCGAAAACGCTGACATAATTAGATTACCAAAAACCACAGCCGACATAGTGATAGGACTAAGACTTAGATTCATCCGAACTCTTGAAAACTTACCTGTTAACGCGGGGAAATGCGTAAACTCTAAATTCGCAAATTTAATTGTAATTACACGATAAACGGCAACACTAGGCACCTATCCGTACGATCTGCAACTACTCGTTACAATCAACTATCAAAACTTGAAATATGTATGTATACCGCTTTTTAGTACTAGCGAGTGTTGCTGTCTTGCTCACTCGTATACAACATGAATGGCTGACTATTGCTCAGCACAATTCTTAACTTGACATTTTAGCGAGTCTATGGTTTAAGTTGGGAAGAACTTCACTCAATGGTTATAACCCACAGCTAAAACAACTGCAGCTTTTTAAGATGTAATTTTATAAAGTTTATTTTTAATAAAAGTAAATTTAACTTAAAACAAAGTGTTCTGGGTTATCCTTTTTATGTAAATTTCTTAATTGCTCCCGTAAAAGCAAAGACAATTCATTGCTTCCCTTTGAAGTGTTATCGTCGCCAGCAGCAACGATTTCAGCTCATAAAAGATGACTTTCAAAGAGACTCCAGGTCTCCCCAGCGACTCCTTGTTTGAGACTTTTCATAGCCATCGTGTATATGCCCAGTGGGCTAAGAGAGTCTTTGCAATCATCGTAGCAACGGCAGCTGAAGTGAAGTCGTATCAAAGGTATATTTTATATATAGTGAAAACTATAAATTTGGTCCCTGACCAAACATTACCAATTTTTTTGAATATTATAAAATGTATCAAAAAATTCTGAAAAAATTCACACCCTGGACAATTCGTAATATTTTATAACTTCCAGGTAATTTTTTTCGAAACTTGCAGTTGGGTTCTCTAAGTTCCGCCATTTTGTCAAAACTAAATTTTTTAAAATTTTGTATCCGAATTCTTGTTCGGTTTTTTTGTATACCTTGTATTTTTTAAGCCGTGGAAGTTATATCCTTCTACTTCGAAATTTTTTCTTTTGGCCACCTAGTGGGTGTAAATCAAAGCAAAAATTAAGTCAAATAAATGTTCATTGTAAAAAACAAATTCCCGTGGCTCTCACAACCATTTAGCGCAAAACAAGTTTAATGTTTATTTTTCATTCACCTTACTCTTAAAAAAAAGTTAAAAAAAAATATATTATTTGGAGAAAATCAACTTTAAAAATTTTTGAAAAAATGGCCGCCATTTTGTAAATTTTTAAACTTTTCCAAATTTAAAAATTGAAATCAAAATAATATTTACAATGATACAAGAACCCAAAAACGAAAATTAAAAAAAATATTTTTGACAAATTGGCGGAACTTAGAAAAAAAAATTGCATCGATTTTTCACAAAAACACTACTTTGAAATTCCATGCCTATAACTTGCAAAAAATTTTTTTCCGCACTTAGAAGAGCTCTGTGAATTTTTATAAAAATTTTAGAACCCAACTTCAAAGGAGGTTCAAGGGAAATTATTATTAATTTTTTGCATTGTGAATTTAAAAAGGAATTAAACTTTGTGTTTCTTATTTCATTTTTTTTCTAGTGTACATCTCACTTACGTGTGTGTTAGCGTAGGCGTAAGCAAAGTATGCGACTATGTACTATGTGTTTGTTGCGTCTTAATAATTACAATGATTTATGATGACCAGCAGCTTTTTGTTACTCTAAGTGTTTAATTTATGATTTTGGAAAATCTTCTTAATATCCACCAGGGGGCAACAAGTTCATGTAGTGTTATCAAAGTAAACAATTCAAAAAAAAAAAAACTCGAAATGAAAAACTCTGTTTTCATATTTTTCTTTCGGCAAATTTGAAAAAATCCAAAAAATTGTTTCTCTTTTGTCACGAGTCAATTTTTTTTCTAGCAAGTAGTATGTAGTGCCTTGAAATTTAACACGTTTTTCACAGTTAAAATTTTTAAACGATTAATTTTCTATACAAATTCGCTTACATTTACAACTTAATCTCTTAACTTCCATATAAATAGATACATTTTCATGCGCACTTGTTTTTTATGTAATAAAAGTGATCAACGTGTACGAAGGCTTTAAAATTAAAAATATTGCAGCAATAAAAACACACACATATACACACGTGTATATGTGTTTCTATATATGCATGTATTTAATAAAAAATTTAGATTAATTTAATGTTGTGTAAGACCATTATTTTTATTTTGCAGCTTAGAGAGAGGATCAACGCATAACGCATTAATTGTGGTTATGTAAGTGTTGGTAATATTACATGCTTACACATAAATACACATATAGTACGCAGATACATGCTTGTATGTATTATAAAATTTCATGTTTTGTTTTGCTCTTATTAGTCTGTTTATTACAAAACACACACACACACGCAACTTTATTATGAATTATTATTTAAATGTACTCAAACTGTGTTTGTCTGTATGTCAATATTTGTCATTTCTTTGTGTGCGTGTGCCTTTGTGTGTATGTATTTTAATATGCTTACATTCTCTGCATGTATGCTGCTGACTTAGTATTTACAGTATGATCAGTGTTTATGTAGTTGTAATAATGCTGTCAGCATTTTCAGAAGCGGAAACGTAATGTAATGTATACAACAACATCAACCCACGCACATACTACTCCACAAGGCCATGCGTCTGTATGTTGTGTACATTAATAAATTATATCCGAGTGCAATATAATTAATTTTGTTTTGATTTTAATTAAAAAATTTTTCATCAAAGTTATATCAGAATAATAGAAAATTACGACGAAATGCATGCAGTAGAGTGTGCTATTTATGTGTCCAGGGTAAATTAGTCAAATAGTGGGTCGAGCTCCATTTAATTGCATTCATTACTAAGAAAAGCACAATAAAATGAAACTTATTAACAATATCGTAAGGTTATTTCTAGTTAATTCTCGGAAGCCCTCATTGACGCTTAACATGCAACTTCCTTACTGGCTTAAATTTAGTGAATACAAGGTTTTTTAAAAAACCATGATAAAAATAAACTTTCTCTGTTGTTGATATTGCAGCGAAACAAAGGAATTTGCTTTTTAGTTAATAAAAGGGCATTCAAAAATTCCTCTTTGCCAGTAGATGGAAGAATGAGAAATTACTCCTGTTATTTATGCCTCTCCTCTCCAGGCAACGAGGAACTTTTTTGATATTTTTATCCAATTTTTAAATGGGAACCATTGAAAGAGAGGAAAAGGGGGCAGTATTTGCAAAAAAATTGTTCAGAAACAGAAAAAGGGGAGACGGTGACTTTTTTCCACTTTCCGGGCCACTAGGACTTTTTTCATATTTTTATCTACATTTTATATGAGAGTCCCCTCAAAGGATGGAAAAAAAAAATTGAGGGCGGAAAAATAATGGGAGTTGATGAAAGTTTTTCTCCGCTACAAGCAACGAAGAAGAAAGAAAAATTACTTTATTATTGGCTCTATTAAATCATATAAAAACTTTTAGGCAATGCCACGCGCTTTTACAAGACTTAACAATTTTCATCTCTGGAATAAGTATGAACTTTCCACCTTTTTATCAAGATCTATAAAATCATTTTCGAGAAATGTTGATTTTGTTGAATTTTTTCCATAAAAAAGGTTTCTCTCAAACGCAAGGGCGACCAAAGAATTTTGTTTTTTTTTGCGATATCTCCCCATAAACAAAAACAAAATTTTTACACATAATTGTTCTCTTAAATCTGCATAACATTTCTGTGAAAAAAAATTGCAGGAATTTATCTTTGATCTTTGCCCGTTTTTGAGGTTAATAGCGTTGCGGATTTTTTATTTCACCAAAATTAAAGGTTGGCTTCTTTAAATACAAGTCTAATACAAGTCTTCTTCTTGCAAATAGCGTTGAGTTTGCACAAATATCTTTGTTTTCTCTGAGATGTCGATCGCATTTTGAAGTTTTCCTGTTTGTAAATTTTCCTATACCTGAACATCGATTGAGATATTATAGACATTATATAGTTAAACCATTAAGTTACTGAAATGCGATATCTCAGAGAAAAAAAAAAAAAGATATTTGGGCAAACTCAGCGCTATTTGAAAGAAGTAGACTTGTATTTAAAGAAGCCAACCTTTAATTTTGGTGAAATAAAAAATCCGCAATGCTATTAACCTCAAAAACTCGCATAGATCAAAGATAAATTCCTGCAATTTTTTTTCACAGAAATGTTATACAGATTTAAGAGAACAATTCTGTGTAAAAATTTCGTTTTTTTTATGGGTAGATATTGCTTTAAAATATTAGTTTCTTAAAAAGTGCAGTAGTTATGAAAAATTTTAAAAATTTTTATGAAAACTTTATTTTATCTAAATTTTGAATTATTTTTAGTCCTACCACAAATCTCAAATATAATCAAAAACGTTGTTTTTTGTACTTTAAGTTAGAAAATCTGCAAAACCATAGCTGATAGATTATTTTTGAGGCCAGATTTGGATTAAGCGCATCAAAAACCTCCGAAAATATATAGTCTGCTTTCTGGGTCTGAATGTTGGTTAAACTTCTTCGGCCAGTGTTATATTTTCGTTTCTTTTTTCTCGTTGCCATATGGCATCGCGGCCAGTTTGCATTTGTTTTGTGTAAAGTAACTGAATTTTTTGCTTTGTAGTGTAAAAATCCTTGAAATTATAGGCTTCATGACAATAGTTAAGCTTCGAGCTGAGTAGGAAATTATTTCAATATACGAAGGAGCTAGATTTTATGTTCAGACCGAGGCGTGGATAAGATTTTATTTTAAAGGGGGCTCAAAAAACTATTTGTTTAAAAATTAATGTTTCTCATACGTCTTTTTGCTAGGTAATTAGAAAATTTCGGGAGTGGTTAGGAACTCCTGCTACAGGTTCTAAAAAGTATTTTTTATGTTGGGTGCAGCACTCTTTTATCCAATCCCCCCCTTAGTATGGCTTCAGATATGATTATGGTGTCTATCCATCAAGTTGTTCAGAAATTGCACAATCATAAACATCTATAAGCGAGTTTTTTTTATCAGTAACATTTTTGTACTGCACAGCGCACGCGATACCATATGGTATCACTCTATCCCTCTCATTCAGAAGGTCAAAACTGAGAGCTGTCTTCAAATTCGCACTTTTTGGCTGCAAAGTAGCCTCAATACAAAAATTTCTAAAATGATTTCGATAAAAGTGCTGTGGTCATTAAAGGGTTAATTAATAGTATAATGCTTAGCAAACAAATTTCGTATGATATTATTATATACTTACATTTGAAATTTTATGGTAATTTATAGTTTTAAAAAATCGAATAAAACTATGCTATAATTTTTGTTATTTTTTTTAGAGTTCAAAATTTAATAATCCAAGCGATTGGATTGTTTTTTATATGTTTTAATTACAAACTTCATAAATTATCTAATATCAATTAGATAACTTGATTATGTATGCGATTTTTAGCTGTTTTTTGGTTGTTGTCATTGTTTTTGTTTTTGTTGTTGTTGTTTTTATTTGTTTTTATGTTTTGCGCACGGCTTAACACGTTCACATTAATTAGTTTTTATGTTTATGATTTTTATAATTATCACATCCATTGCTTGTGCGTGTATGTGTACACTGGCTTTATTTAATTAGCAGTGATATATGCGCAATTTTTAATGAAATCTAATTCCATTGAAATGCAAATTTTAATTTACGTTGTGAGCTTCGATATGACATGCGAGTGTATAACTAAATCAACGTTGTTATTATGAAAAATACTAAAAAATTAATTACAATTAAGGATTATATGTTATTTCAGTTATTACATGATACATTACGCAAAAGCTGATTTACGCAAAAAATTTATTAAATTTGTTCTTTTGTTGTGTAAGTTTTAGGGTTTGAATAAACAATAGTTAAAAATAGTATAGATTTTTTACATAGAAATTAAGTTACTTACAAATTATACAAATATATCGCATGCGAAATGACCAGCTAGTAATTAAATACCGCTCGTTATTAAACAAATTAAATCATTACAGATTAACAAAATGAAAATTTAAATGTCAACTTAAATTTATGCAAATGATAAAATTTGATGAGTGTCAGAATCTTATCAACCTGTCAGTGGCATTAAATCTATTAATCACTTGTAATACTTTCAACAGTACACACACAAATACACACATTAACCCTAATAGAATAGCGAGCTGCCATTTAAAATTTATACACTACATCAGGTGTTGTCATCATAATTATCTCAGCGTAATTATGCGCATTTCCAAAGAAGTAAAAGAAACGCCCATTAACACTTAACATCGTCGAATGTCCAATGGCGCAGTTGTGCGCAAAAGGTGTTCGTGTTGGTCTGTTCTCCTATATCATTAATTTTTTTTTTTTTTTTTTGCTTTTCTACAATGGAAGGAAACAAAATAATCATAAATTTTCATCTTCAACTTTGTCTTCTTCGTCTCTTATCTACACTTTATTTTCATTTACGCTTTAGTTCGTTTTCATTAAGTAGACGAATTTATGCTTGAATATAAATTGACTTAAACACGCGCCTAAAATTAAGCTGATATTATCAGCAAACAGCTTAGCGGCAAAGTATCCTTGTGTGTTTGTGTTGGCGAAGCGCTACACACACTCATTAGGATAGGCTTTTTTGACGTCAATGCCAAGATTTATATTTATTGCTTGTCTATAATACTTTTGTTCTTAATACTTTATTTTTTAAGAGAATCATATACGATATCAAAGTATATCATGAATTTTATCGTCTCTTAGGATTTTGTTGTTTCATGCGATAAAAATTTATGTATGGGTGATTCTCAGATAACTGTACTTTTTGTGTCCTCTGGCGTTTTCGCCTATACTTAAAGCTTTTATTCACAAAAAATTTCACTATAAGTTAGATTTTACCTCCAAATAATTATTGTTCTACTGTGAAAGCTTGCAAATATACTTGGCATGTCCTACCGCTGCTTTTGAAAAACATAAGGATAAAAAACGACCAAAAAACGGAAATAGAACAAGAAACAAGTTACTGCACACATTACTGAGCTCATCTGTAGTTTTGAATAATTTTTAGAGGTCGAAATTTCGAATTGAAATCTGTCCACTAGTTTTGGAAAAAAAAGTTTCTTGAATTTTTATATCATGACATTTTTTATATCATGAAATTTTTATACTATGGAATTTTTATATCATGGTATTTTAATTTCATGGACTTATTTGAAGATTTCTTATTTAAATTTATTTTTCTTAGTTTTCTTATTTTGTATCATTAAAAATAGCGGAATACATTTTTTGTATCATATCACTAGATGAACTATTCCGTAACATGATACTTCTCATTTCATGATATTAACATGATACTTCTTATTTCATGATATTTTTATATCATGAGATTTTGTATCATGGGATTTTAATACCATCGAATATTAATATCATGACATTTTTTTTTATTTATATTCTTATTTAACAGGTAGGTTTGTAAAGAACACTTCATTTGTTACAGAGAAAAGTTAAATTCATTTGGTTTAGAGTTGCGCTAATAACTTGCAAATTCAACTCAAAACACAAGTTACCAACTTTATACAGGACAGCGTTTTCAAAATCTGAGCATTACTCTCCATCATGTGTCCAATTTTGTTACCTCTAGCTTTTTTTTAATTAAAAATAAGCGCTTCACCATTTTTTTTTTTTTTTATAAGCAGCATTAACATTATTAAAAGCGAATCCGTTTTGAATTCGTTTTTGATGTTCGTTACATGTTCGAAACGGATCCATAAAAGTAGAAAAAACGATTCGCTTTTTTTTAGAAATCTCTCCCGCAAACGAATCAGTAACGGATACGTAACGGATTCCGCAACGGATAAAAAGTACGAAAATATGAACCCATTACGGATCCGAAACGAGTCCGTTTGCCACACTGGGAAGTTTTCACACACAAAAAAAAGGCAGCAAAATACAAAAATTATCATAACTAATATTTTCGAGTTACCAACTTATACGTGGGACGTATCGATATATTATAGCGCATACTCCTATCGAACCTTATCAACTTTTTCTATTTTAATATTAATATTCTTTGATACGCACTACCAACTTTTCGTAAAACTCAAACTTATTTCATTAAATTTTGCTCATGCTTCTCTTTATTTTATTTCCGCTTCTGCAGGACTCACGTCGTATGGTACAAAGGATAGCATAAATGACGAACTACACCGGAATATAAATCAAAATTTAATTATGTCACCAGCGTCTATATCGAATGGCGCAACATCAGCTGTGGCAGCATCACCTCCATACTCATCGTCATTTCCATCAGCATCGCTATCGGCATCCTCAGCAACATCATCATCATCATCGCTATCCTCAATTTCGGCGTCATCGACGCTTTATCATCAAACGGGTAGTGGGAGTAGCATAACAAGTTTTGATTCAACAAATGTTTTAACGCAACAACACCAACACCAACAACATCAGTCCAATAGTAGACAATTAGCCAAAGACACGTTGCCAACGACGAATCACCAACAACAACAAAAACATCATACAACACACAAGGTTGTTGGTGTAGGCGGTGGTGGTGGTAGCAGTGGATTAAATGAAAATCTTCTAATTGATACAAATATATCAACAGAGGATGGAGCGACGGGTGCAGATGGTGATATTTATGTGGCGCCGATGTATTTCGGCACCGAAAATTCAACAGTGGTGACAACACAAATTGGTGCTACAGCGCATATCCCCTGTACCATACATCACATAGGCGATGGTGTGGTAAGTAGTATATAGTAGCAGTAGTTGTAAGCGTATACAGTCAGTAGTGTATTGAAACAGAAATATACATAAATAAAATATTGCAAAAATAAAATCAACAAATAAGTGGCAGGAAGAAGAGGATTTTAATTTTCATTGAAAACATTTTTTTATTGACACATGAAGTGTGAAAATATTGATTTTCTCATTGACGCGTTAATTTCTTGTATGGAAGTGAGTTGACGTTAGCAATATGTTTGCGAGAGAATAGAACTGTTGCTGTTGCCACTGTTCGAAGCTTTTTGTTTGTTCAGTAATTGAAAATGAGCAGATATTAGGAATATTGATAATGGTTGAAGCAAAGTTTTTAATATATGCAAATGGAGGGGTTAGTTGTAAAACACAAATTTTATTTCATCAGACTTTGTACTTCTCAATCCATCCAAGGAAAATAAAGGTAACATAAAACTTTTTTACATAAGTAGTTTGATGAAAACTCGTGGAGCAATTACTATTTTTTTAACCGATTTTTGTGCCATGAGATTTTTGTGACATGACATGAGATTTTAACAAAATTTTTTCTTTAAAATTTATTTTTTTTAATTTTTTACGGATTTTGTTATACTGTTCCAACGAGTGCTTCTATAATCTAGTCTTAATATTCTACACCACCGTGAAATGCATTCCTGTTAATTTTATTTAACATAAAATAAAATTAAAACAAAAAAAAAATTAGTTTGCAAATCTAAAAATAACCTAACGCTCAAAAACACTCACTTAAATAGCAATCATACAAAAGTCAAAACCACATTAGATATATGCAGTAAGTAACTGCTGTTGCGGCACTTGAACAAAGGTTTCCATTAGCCACCTGATGTGACATAGTACCTTCACCAAAGTGCCCAAAGCACAAATATTTTCATTTTATTGTGAACCAACCATTAATGAGATTTCATAATGGATATAGCAAAAGTTATAAAATCAAAGGACAATTTTGTTGTAATGTCAAATGTGTGTCTCACTGTCTGCATAAGTGTTTTTCTGTTGTATAAATGTTTTTATATAGGCAACAAAAACATAAACATTTAAAGCATAATGCCATAGACATGCATTCAATTTAACAAACTCGCAAATACATATGTATAAGGCCTCGAACAGTGGCGTCTTTTTCAAAGAATACAAAAATTTTCATATGCTTAACTGCTATGGTGATGCATGCATCAAAAGGTTCCTGCCAAGCGACGGCACTGCATGAAGAAAGACAGACGTTATCTCTAAGCGGATTTAATTTCGCGCTTGAGTGTGTCTCCCTTTGAAATCATATTTATTATCGAATTCCCACATATCCTGTTTTTGAATAAATTCAATTGTTTGACTGTATGGTTTTATAAAAGAGGCGATGGATTAGAAACACAAAGTGCAAGTGTTTCAGTGACCCTGTAGTGAAGCGACTGCTGAAGAATTTTGTTTTTCCCTTGCGTTAAGATAAGGAAGAAGTTTGAGTTGAGTTGAGTTGAATTGTATTGAATTGAATTGTATTAAATTGAATTGAATTGAATTGAATTGAATTGAATTGAATTGAATTGAATTGAATTGAATTGAATTGAATTGAATTGAATTGAATTGAATTGAATTGAATTGAATTGAATTGAATTGAATTGAATTGAATTGAATTGAATTGAATTGAATTGAATTGAATTGAATTGAATTGAATTGAATTGAATTGAATTGAATTGAATTGAATTGAATTGAATTGAATTGAATTGAATTGAATTGAATTGAATTGAATTGAATTGAATTGAATTGAATTGAATTGAATTGAATTGAATTGAATTGAATTGAATTGAATTGAATTGAATTGAATTGAATTGAATTGAATTGAATTGAATTGAATTGAATTGAATTGAATTGAATTGAATTGAATTGAATTGAATTGAATTGAATTGAATTGTTCCTTGTTTGGCAGCTTAAGCTCAAGTACTTTCTGACGTCAAAGCTAGTTTTGAATTAAATGATTACAATTGAATGAACATATACATACTTGTGCAAATGACGTATGCATCTACACTTGTCTTAGCGGCATTCTCAAGTAGACTACTCAATACAATTACATATGCGCAAGCACATAAGTATACACAAATATGTACGTACAACCCTAGAGATTCTTGAGCTTTCAAACAAACACTTGCACACAACTCATTACTTAATCAAGATAATCATGCATACTTGCGCACGTATGTATGTGTGATTCAATGAGCCTCGCTGTGAGTGTGTCTTATTGTGTATGTATGCTCTTAAGTTCGCTTGTTTTCAAGCAATAAATAATGCAAGTGTTGAAATCCATCAATTGTTAATTTTGTTTTTGCATTTGTAGGATATAAAGCTGTTGTTGTTATTGCTATTATTGCTTACGCAATACGACTTAAGACTGCTGGATAGAAGACTGAATATTTGTTGCTTTAATTTAATGCTAACTAATTGGAATGAAAGGCATTTAAATACCTAGAAGTTTCAAATCAAAGAAAATTAAATAAATTTTTTTTTTTTGAAAAAAAAGTCTCAACGCAACTTGTAAGAATATTTCAGCTAAGGTGAAAAAAATCCTTTTTTATTTAACTTCAAATTTTTTGTGAAATTTCTTGCAAGATATATCATTACTTCACCAAATTATAACTCACTGTCCCACTTAAGTGGAAAAAAACTCTAAAATATTCCTTTATAGATGCATAAAAATTTTTTTGGCGTTTTTCAAATTTATTTTCATGCGAAATTGAAATGTCAGTGTCATTCATGATTTCAACTAAATTAAGTTGTTTACAAAAAAAAAAAAAAAAACCAAAAATTCTGACAACAAACAACCTAAAGAATGTGTGTAATAAATATTGTCAAGTGTCGTCATTTTGCTCTCTCCCCTGTATTTGGCTGTGTGTATTGTATTTGAACTCTCTTGCGCAGCAGTGTCATTGTATCACACTACCACCAATATTACCAGAGTAGTGGTGGCAAACGTCAAAACACATACACTTGCTTTGAGTTATTGGCTTTTGAATCCTTGCCTAAGCCACGTCTATAAGCATTTTTCAACACAATTGACATGCAGTTGAACAAAAAAAAAGAAAAAAACTCTAACCTGCACTGATGTTGGTAATAAAAATGCTTTTTTTTTTTTGGTTTTTTCCATTTTCTGCCATTGCCCTGTTATGCTTCAAATGTTTCAAACCTCAAAAAAATGTGCACGTGGAACTTTTTTTTTTTTGTATTTACACAGTTTTTGCGCATTTCAAAAATTGGAACATTTCACTAGCGTTAAAACTCGCAAAATCCTAGCATATAGTAAGATTGTGTACACTGAAAAAAACAAAAAGAAAAAAAATACAATTCCAGAAAAATCCAGATCTTTTCCCAAAAAGGCGAGACCCTATTTTCTTGATGAAATTTCCTTCCTTAGAAATTTCTTGTATTTCCTCAGTGTACTGTGTACATGTGGTAATATGCAAATGCAATACAAATACACCGCACGATATAAATTTCTCATAAATTTTATCAATTGTGTGGTTGGAAAAATTTGCCGACATTTTTTGTATGTACATCACTTTTTTTTAGGCTTTCTTTTTTTATTTATTTATTTACGTTTTGTTGTATTTTGTTTTTTTTTTTTTGTTTTTCGTAATGCTGCAGTACACTTTTTTCCCAACTACATATGTACGAGCACATCTATTCAATCTAATATTTTTGCGCTCCTTTTTTTCCGCAACTGCCGCTGTTGTTGCTTTCGTTTGGCATTTGTGTGTGTGTGGATTTTGAATAAATTATATTTATCTGCTTATATCTTCACAAGCATAAATGTGTGGGTGTGTTGGTGCATGTGAATTGTATGCGGACAACAAATTCATAGCTCACACTAACGCTAAAGCAATTAATCAAATGCAAGTCCGTATCTCTAACGAATGGATGTGAATGTTTCGTGCCATTGGGGTGTTGTGAAAATTTTTGGAACTTATTGCAAAATATTTTTCGAATATTTTATTACAAAAAAATTTTGTCGAAAAAGTCAGTCTGATTATATGCTACAAAGACCAAGTTTCCGTTGAAATTGAAAGGTGTCTTGGACGTAGCACTTTTTTATTTTTTTGACAAATAACACATGTACCTAATGGCTTTATTTTCATATGATATAAATATAAAGCAAATTTCAAAGTCCTCGCATAGTCTTTTCGTAACACCTTTGTGTGTTAGAAATGTCAGTGTCTACGTATGCACATAAATCTCTAACCGTGTGTCTCTCTGTCTGTTTGTTTGTTTGTTAACTGCAAAATGTGAGATTTTGTACGCGTATCTTGCAGATAATTGTTTATATTTAAGCTTTGTGCTTTTTGTGAAGATTTTATTGCCGGATATGCGTTGACTTTTGCAACAGAGTCAGAAAACGGAAAAACCAAATACCACAAATCATTTGCTTGTTCTGTGATTTTGTTTTTTATCTTTTCGGTTATTGTTGTCTATTTACCTAAATATTTATGACAAATTTATGATAATTTCTTGACACTATATACTATGTCCCTTCTTCTGTATTTTTTCATCGCCGGAACTTTTCCATACCTTTCTCAAGCGGATGTTGCGTTTTGTATTTTGGTTCATTATTTTTATTGCCATAGCGATCTTTCACCACACATATGAATCATAATTTTGAATAAATAATACTAGTAATATATGACGTGGGCTCATGTATACACAGAGTGTGAACGATAAGCTTACTAGGCTTTTAGGAGGTGACGCTGGAGGCCTAGACTTACGAAAAATTGCAACTGGAGGGGGGCGTCTAAAATGTACGCCTGATAAGTTATAGTATTAAAACTGATTTTCTGATGGTTTTACAAAAAATTGTTCTTGGGTCACCCTAAAGTTTTAGAGAAAATTTTTTAAAGAAAGCTTTCAGACAATTATATGTGCTTTCTAAGAATATATTTGGCTTATAGGGCTTAAAAGGATTTTGCAAAGTTCTGAAACTTTAAAATTGATATTTTAAATTTTTTGCCTATTTTTGAATTTGACGGCCATTTTGGTATTAAAAAAGTCTCTATAACATGTTGTTTCATAAATTTTTTTCAAATTTTTGTAAAATTTCCTTTTATTCGATAGTACATTTAATTTACCAATTTCTTAATTTGAGGTCAGAAAAAAAATCTTTTCAAGAACAATCCGTTTGAAAGCTCCGCTTAATAAAAAGTAATGCGCGCATCATATGCAGCGCAACGCATGTGAGTAACTTATATGTTGATACATAGAAAAACATTTTTTCTGATCTCAAAATAAAAAACTGGTATGACAAATGTTTTACCGAATCGAAGGAAATTTAACGAGCATTTGAAAATAATTATATAGGACTATGTTAATAGGAAATATTTATACTAAAATGGCCGCCAAAGTCAAAAAATAGGGAAAAAAATTAAATATCAACTTTAAAGATCCCGAACTTTGCAAAATGCTTTAAAGCTCTATAAATCAAATAAATTTTAAAAAAGATAGTACAATTATCTTAAAGCTTTTCATACAAAAAATTGTATCTAAAACGTTAGGTTGACCCAAGAAAATTTCTTTAAAACAAGTTAGAAAATTAGTTTTATCTCTACAGCTCAGGGGTACATATAAGACTCCTTCTGGTACAATTTTTTGTTAATCTGGGCCTTCTCTATTACGTTTCAGAAGCATTGTAACCTTTTTCGATTACACCTTGTGTACATTATATGGGGCATTTCATTCCAAGTGTGAAAACGAGAAAAAAAATAAGTTTTGTCTGATAACTGAAATTTCAACAAAATTGTTTTGTTTAATTTCCATTGTTAACTTATCTCTATCGATAGTCTCACACTTAAGCGGCTATCGATAGTTTATAGATAGAGTTGTTTTCGATCTTTTGATAATATCGAATAACACAACTTTTTCAGTGTTATGTTCATTTCTTCAAATTCGATTGATTTTAACAACCAAGTTTTTATTTTGTGGGTGAAGTTTAAAACATGGAAAAATTTTTACCTTAAGTTACAAAAGTTAAACTAGTAACTGCGTATAATATATATTTTTCTTATAAAATTATCATTTTATGTTCAAATAAACGAAGTTTGCACTGAAATGCATACTATCAATAACTATCGATAGTTAGCATCCAATCTCTCGTCCACTATCGATGAACGCGACTATCGATAGCTTGCGAGATCTAGGTGAAAGAATCAAAGAAAATGTACAAGGGGCAACCAAGATAATCAAAAACTGACAGTGGCCGAAATCAAAATTTTTGTAAGACTCTCGCATGCACAACGTGCGGTCTGCTCCCGAGAAACGCCCCATCCGAAGAGCCATGCTGAATACTTAAACACAAATTTTCTTTTGAGGCTTCCAGTAAGATAATTAATATGTCTTACGAAAATTAGGTTGCCATCGATTTTTTTGGAAAAAAATAGATAATTTTTCGCCTTTTTTCACGAAAACTAGGCCTTTACATTAGTAAAAAAAAGTACTTATTCAGTTTTTAAAATTTTCAGATATTTGGTGTTCAAAAAATTAAATTTTTTATTTTGCTTTTACATTTATGATTAAAATAACAACTTTTCAATAAAGATATGGCTAAATGGGTCATATCAAACTACAGACTATAATATTCTGCACTAAAAATACTAAATAACTCAAAACAAGGGAAAACTTAGTGCTTTTCACTTGTATAGGGACGATATATATATAAGTAATGTTTACGTGGAAACGTAAACTACGAAATAGGCCCCAACTACCTTTTTAAAGTTTTCAAAAGTTTAACCAAGTTGATTCTTATACGACGGCAACCCTTCCCACTCGCACAGCGAACTCACATTTTAGTCTCGAATATGCATTGACTTTTATATGTGCTCTGTTGCCGTCTCACTCACTCTGCTGTGTTCTGGCTGAAAATGTCATTCGTACATGACGTGGAAAAAAACCTTTTACTTATTTTTCTAACCTGCAAGACAACTTAAACTATTTTATGCTTATAAAATAACTTAAAACTAAAGTAAATATCGAAATCCTGAAGCGTCTGATCCAGAGTGGGCGGCTCCCAGGTCAGCGTCTGTTCCAGATTGGGCGGCTGAAATTAAAAGTGAATTTGGCCACTATATTTGCAGCGCTTGCCGGATCCAGCTTTAAGCTTATAACTTACTGCGTGGGGCGTTGCCGAAAAGATTATACTAATGAAGCATGGATCGAAAAACGATGGGAAATAACTCTCCAAGTGGTACCCACCAGAGTGTGGTTAATCCACCTGCCTCGGCAGCATGCACATCGGATTTGGAGGTCCAAGAAACATGCATAGTTAGGAATGATTCTCCTATAACTGGAACCAATATGGTTTCTCAAAATTTTAAAATCCTTTCGAGCCCTATGCTCCTCCTAGGAGTTAAAGGAGAATACATACATACATACAAAGTAAATATAAAGACCTAAATAACTTAAAAAGAAAAAGTGTTTGTTTTTTCAACTAAAAACACCAAAGGAGGTAAAATAAACCTAGCCGAGATTTGAGTGTCTTTTTCCCTGGGGCCAAAAGGAAGTGCCGTTCGCGGAGTCAACCCACAGGTTTGGAGATCAGCCTGCGGATACGAAATTTCAGGCTTGCGTCATTCCTCCAGGGAGAAAAGCCATCAACGCTTGCGTGAACTCAGCCGCTACCGACGCTTTGGAGTCACGTCGTTTGTGGAGTACCACCACAGCAGGGCTGAACCAGGTAACCCTTTGATATTTGTCTTTTTCTGTAGAAATACAAAATTTGGTCCCCGACCAAACAAGTAAGTTGAATTTTTCGAGGTTTTTTGTCGTAAATTAGAATATTCCAGATTTTACGTAGAAAAGTAAGACATTACAAAGCCTCTTATAGAAAGTAGGATGAGTCGTTATGTATTTATCGTACTGTCCTAAAATTAAAACCTATTGAACATTCACGGTGTAACATTAATTTTTATTCATCTGACAAATAAGTTTTATTTGTACTAGAAATTGACGTGAAATCACTTTTATTAATTTTTAATAATTTTTTTTTTATATTTATTGCTGCAGAATTGTAACGTTATGTTTGGAAAAAAAAAAAGTTTTTATTGTCATCAATTGTTTTGAGTTGGTGCAAAATGTATTTATTTTTCATATTGTTACAATAGTGACAACGGATTTTTAATTAACTTAAATTGAAAACAATTAACTTTAATGTTTAAAATTGAATTTATGCATTTATTATTAAAAAGTTTTTTTTTTTTCTATTAAGAGAATCTGTTTTTTATTGACACTTGAATAATATGAAAAAATTATAAAATAAAAATTTAATTTAATTTGTGCACATAATTAAATTTAATATGAATTTCATTACAACAAAAATGAAAAAATTTTTCGTAGTTTACAATTTGTTTATACAAGTGAATTTTTTAGGACTTTTTTTTTTTTTGGACTATACATTTTTAAAAATTAAAATATGTCTCACAAATTGCTGAAGATTTTAGCCCAGGAAAATAAAAATATTTCTGCGGAAAAATTTTGTAGAGAATCACAAGATCTACAAAAAATAAGCCATATGTGTACACATTGAAGTAACCGTTTGGAAGATATTAAAAAAAAACCTTTAAATGGAAAAAAAACCGGTATTTATTGAATAACTTCTAAACGGTTACTTTAATGTGTGCACGCACATATGGCTTATTTTTTGTAGATCTTGTGATTCTCTACAAAATTGATGCCGTTGCTTTTTATCGTATGACTTACGACTCCTCGTTAAAGAGTATTCGCAATTTTAAAAGTAACATATTTTAAAATTAACTAATTCGTAGCATTTACATATAAAAACTGTGCACAACTTTTTAAATTGAGTTATCTTCTAAACTATAAGCTACACAAAAACATTTTTTACATTTTCACTTAGGAAATTTCCTGTGTTACAAAATTGTGGAGAAAAATTTTTCTGTATACATATGTTTGCGTTAGCGAGATATTTGCAAAAAAACTGATTTTAGCGACCTTTGAGCCTGAATAACTTTTTATGCGCACAATGGACTTCAATGGCTTTTTACACATTATTCATGATGCTTTAATAAAGACAATTCCGGTGAAAAAAATTCACTTGGAATTATTTCGCACAGCAGCTCTTTTTTCGTTTTATTTTTCTGGGCTATTTTTTATAGGAATTTTTTTTTGTTTAAAATTTTGAAAAATATTTTTAAAATTTGTTTTATTAATTTGAGTTCGTTGATTCTGAAACTGTCAACCTATTTACTCTATCAGGTCTGTGTTCCGAATAATCTTTTAAAGTTTCAAATTCTCTAAGCGATCATCCAGGAAGTAAGTAGTTAGTTTTTGCCAACGGCATCGCAAATCCCAAATGTTTTTCAATACATCTTACTTCTTAGTGTTTCCAATTAGAATATTACTTCTCAAGACATCATCCACTAATGTTAAAGTATCTCAATTTCCTGTAAATGCTTCATTGAATTTGTATGAAGTTGAGATGCCTTTAGTGATGAGCAAAATTACTCGTGGTCTTGAGCCTTGAGCCCTGATCTTGAGTCTTGGTCTTGGTAAATTTTCAAGACCAACACTAAGAGCAAAACGCTGATATAATCAAGACTATTATGGTCTTGGCCATGGTTACGATGATCATCAAGAATTAGACTGTTTTTCAGTCGTGGTAATTTATAGCTAATGCGTGCATTCCGCCCATTTTAAGCAAAAAATCATCTCCCAATTCAAAATTTGGCATCCTAAAACCCAATTGCTTTGTAAAAATGGGTTTAGAACTTTTGAATACTCAACAATCTTCAAAAGTTCTTTCAAGTCTACGACTAAAATCGATATTAAAACCAAATCGATAAAAGACCAAAACTTAATATCAAAATTAAGACCAAGACCAAAACTGCTATGATTTTGGCTTACTTTTCACAAGATACCTTTACTTCAATGGATAATGTCACAGGAAGTAATAATCTAAGCTTAAAAGTTAAAGATATAATTTAAGAAAAGAGCTTCGGACTATTAGATCTCACTGGACAAAATGGTTGCCAGACTTAAAATCAGCGAAACCAAAGTTACTTAAATCTGAATTTTTCCCCTCAATTCGATGCACTGTGTTATCGAATTGGAATAAAAAAATTTATTCATTTCCAAAAATTTTCTAAAAAAATTGATATAGTATAATAATTCTCCAATGGATACTTAAATATTATTTAAGTATCCATTGGAAAATTCTAAGTATTTTATATTTAATACAACTTTTTCGTAGTTGATGTATACAATATCAATGTCAACATTAGACGATTAAAACTGAATTCTAAATTTGAAAATTTTTGACTTTTAGCTTGAGGGTCTCTTGCATATAACCCTTTTAACAGCTGAATTTAGAATCAGTGACCCAATCGACTTAAAAACAAAAAGTTTATTAGCTCTTGTTTGTTTGTTATGGAACATGTTTTAAAGTTTAGCCCTTTCCGGACCACTCCTGAACCGCTGGAAAATTTTTAATTTTTTTTGCAGATTCGTGCTAAGCAATATATCATTTCTATTCAATTGAGTTAACATAACTTAATTCTTTTGAATCTAATTGCGAAAAAAAATGATGGGATACATATGTCCCATTGAAAATGGCCGAAATCGGTCAACGGACACTCCCACCGCCCATGCAAAAAATATATTCAAAATGCAACTTTTGGAGTATTTTTCGCGATGACACAATCAAATACACATAAGTACCACAAATTGTAAGCGCAAGCTCTGAGCTAAAACTAGGTGAATTCGGACAAGAGGGCGTGGCACCTCTCATTTAACAAAAGCATCAAAACGATATGCTGAAAGCGTTTTTTGAGACAATCGAATTAAATTTTACACAGACACTAAGAATTATGAATGCAAGCTTTAACCAAAAACTAGATAAGGTCAGACAAGAGGGCTTGGCACCTCCCATATAAGCAAAATTTTCAAAATACTGCTGTGTAGGTTATTTAATGTTTGGCTAGGCCAAAGGTAACACTCTTACTAGTTTTGATTGAAGTCAGAAAAAAATACTTTTCCGTTTGAAGGCTCCTGTAAATAAAGAGCAGCACGAGTTGTGCGCACATCATATGCAGCGCAACGCATGCGAGTAACCCGTGTGTTACATAGAAAAGTATTTTTTTCAGACCTCAATCAAGAAAAGTGGTATGACAAATGCACTATCAAATTATAGGAAATTTTACGAGAATTTCAAAAGCAGTTGTAAGAAGATATGTAAATAGGACCTTTTTCGTACTAAAATGGCTGCCAAATTCAAAAAATTAGAACAAAAAAAATAAAATATCAACTTTAAGGGTTAAAAACTTTACGAAATCCTTTAAAAACCTATAAGAAATATATACACTATCTGAAAGCCTTTAGAATTAACTAAAACTTTACCATAAAAATATTTTCTCTAAAACGTTAGGGTGATCCAAGAAATTTTTTTTTTTCTGAAACAAGTCAGTAGTCTTGCCTTCCTATATCGCCTCCCAGAAGCTTCATAGCCTTATGCAATACACCCTGTATATGTCACGTTGGTCGTGAAAGGGTTAAAAACGGAATGTTTATCACCTTTTTTTTTGTTATTGAACATTTTATGCTGTTGAATTTTATTTCATATCATAAATATACAACAAATTCTGTGAAAAGACTATTTGCTATTAGATATATATGAGGAATTCTCAAAAATTGTGGAATTCTAAAGTTTTTGAGGCACATTCACCAAACTTGGTGGAGAGGTCACTTTTTATATAAGAATCAAAAATTGGAAGGGTGCTTGTCAAAAAAAAAAAAGTAAAAAAAGTTACGCATATATATATGAAGCAAAACACGTCAAGTGTACCAGCTGAAAATTTTTTTGTCTCCGATTTCGCTCAAATTTGGCAATATAGTAGTCCTGATATACAAAAACAATATTCCGGGAGGATTTGGTCCTAGTACCATCAATTGTTAAAATACAGGGTGTTGAAGTTGGCGTTTTTAGTGATTTTCATGAAAAGGCGTTTTTTCAAAAATTTAGAGCTTACACCAAAGTTTGTAAAGTAACTTGTCCCATTCATTTTTAAATGTTCTTTTTATAAAAAAATATTACATGGTGAAAAAAATTTTTTTTCACCGAAATATTTTAAACTTAAAAATACTTTTCAATTTTTTTTAAAAAAAACCCCTTAAATTTTTTTTAAAAGTACTTCAAATTAAAGCATAATTTAAAAGCTTTAAAATGATGTGTGACTCAAGATGGTATTCGGTCGTTGGATGAGAGTTTTTGGCTTTTAAACGCTTTTTTCGTAAGATGCCTTCCTCTTGAGTAAACAAAGAGTTTTGCCTTCTTTTAGACCATAAGCGGTCCAAAAACAAAATTTAAAAATTTTTTTTTGTACGACTCCTCGTTAAAGAGTATTCGCAATTTTAAAAGTAAGATATTTTAAAATGAACTAATTCGTAGCATTTACATATAAAAACTGTGCACAACTTTTTAAATTGAGTTATCTTCTAAACTATAAGCTACACAAAAACATTTTTTACATATTGACTTAGGAAATTTCCTGTGTTACAAAATTGTGGAGAAAAATTTTTCTGTATATGTTTGCGTTAGCGAGATATTTGTAAAAAAACTGATTTTAGCGACCTTTGAGCCTGAATAACTTTTTGTGCGCACAATGGACTTCAATGGCTTTTTACACATTATTCATCATGCTTTAATAAAGACAATTCCGGTGAAAAAAATTCACTTGGAATTATTTCGCACAGCATCTCTTTTTTCGTTTTATTTTTCTGGGCTATTTTTTATATGATTTTTTTTTTGTTTAAAATTTTGAAAAATATTTTTAAAATTTGTTTTATTAATTTGAGTTCGCTGATTCTGAAACTGTCAACCTATTTACTCTATCAGGTCTGTGTTCCGAATAATCTTTTAAAGTTTCAAATTCTCTAAGCGATCATCCAGGAAGTAAGTAGTTAGTTCCCTTTTGCCAACGGCATCGCAAATCCCAAATGTTTTTCAATACATCTTACTTCTTAGTTTTTCCAATTAGAATATTACTTCTCAAGACATCATCCACTAATGTTAAAGTATCTCAATTTCCTGTAAATGCTTCATTGAATTTGTATGAAGTTGAGATACCTTTAGTGATGAGCAAAATTACTCGTGGTCTTGAGCCTTGAGCCTTGATCTTGAGTCTTGGTCTTGGTAAATTTTCAAGACCAAGACCAAGAGCAAAACGCTGATATAATCAAGACTATTATGGTCTTGGTCATGGTTACGATATTCATCAAGAACAAGACTGTTTTTCAGTCGTGGTAATTTATAGCTAATGCGTGCATTCCGCCCATTTTAAGCAAAAAATCATCTCCCAATTCAAAATATGGCATCCTAAGAACCCAATTGCTTTGTAAAAATGGGGTTGGAACTTTTGAATACTCAACAATCTTCAAAAGTTCTTTCAAGTCTACGACTAAAATCGATATTAAAACCAAATCGATAAAAGACCAAAACTTGATATCAAAACTAAGACCAAGACCAAAACTGCTATGATTTTGGCTTACTTTTCACAAGATACCTTTACTTCAATGGATAATGTCACAGGAAGTAATAATCTAAGCTTAAAAGTTAAAGATATAAATTAAGAAAAGAGCTTTGGACTATTAGATCTCACTGGAAAAAATGGTTGCCAGACTTAAAATCAGCGAAACCAAAGTTACTTAAATCTGAATTTTTCCCCTCAATTCGATGCACTGTGTTATCGAATTGGAATAGAAAAATTTATTCATTTCCAAAAATTTTCTAAAAAAATTGATATAGTATAATAATTCTCCAATGGATACTTAAATATTATTTAAGTATCCATTGGAAAATTCTAAGTATTTTATATTTAATACAACTTTTTCGTAGTTGATGTATACAATATATCAACATTAGACGATTAAAACTGAATTCTAAATTTGAAAATTTTTGACATTTAGCTTGGGGGTCTCTTGCATATAACCCTTTTAACAGCTGAATTTAGGATCAGTGACCCAATCGACTTAAAAACAAAAAGTTTATTAGCTCTTGTTTGTTTGTTGTGGAACATGTTTTAAAGTTTAGCCCTTTCCGGACCACTCCTGAACCGCTGCAAAAATTTTAAATTTTTTTTGCAGATTCGTGCTAACCAATATATCATTTCTATTCAATTGAGTTAACATAACTTAATTCTTTTGAATCTAATTGCGAAAAAAAATGATGGGATACATATGTCCCATTGAAAATGGCCGAAATCGGTCAACGGACACTCCTACCGCCCATGCAAAAAATATATTCAAAATGCAACTATTGGAGTATTTTTCGCGATAACACAATCAAATACACATAAGTACCACAAATTGTAAGCGCAAGCTCTGAGCGAAAACTAGGCGAATTCGGACAAGAGGGCGTGGCACCTCTCATATAAACAAAAGCATCAAAACGATATGCTGAAAGCGTTTTTTGAGACAATCGAATTAAATTTTACTCAGACACTAAGAATTATGATTGCAAGCTTTAACCAAAAACTAGATAAGGTCAGACAAGAGGGCGTGGCACCTTCCATATAAGCAAAATTTTCAAAATACTGCTGTGTAGGTTATTTAATGTTTGGCTAGGCCAAAGGTAACACCCTTACTAGTTTTGATTGAAGTCAGAAAAAAATACTTTTCCGTTTGAAGGCTCCTGTAAATAAAGAGCAGCACGAGTTGTGCGCACATCATATGCAGCGCAACGCATGCGAGTAACCCGTGTGTTACATAGAAAAGTATTTTTTTCAGACCTCAATCAAGAAAAGTGGTATGACAAATGCACTATCAAATTATAGGAAATTTTACTAGAATTTCAAAAGCAGTTGTAAGAAGATATGTAAATAGGACCTTTTTCGTACTAAAATGGCTGCTAAATTCAAAAAATTAGAACAAACAAAATAAAATATCAACTTTAAGGGTTAAAAACTTTACGAAATCCTTTAAAAACCTATAAGAAATATATACACTATCTGAAAGCCTTTAGAATTAACTAAAACTTTACCATAAAAATATTTTCTCTAAAACGTTAGGGTGATCCAAGAAATTTTTTTTTTCTGAAACAAGTCAGTAAATCAGTTTTAAAGGTGCATAAAGTGAGCTATGCAGGTGTGACGAATTTCGATGTTTTTTGGTTGGGAATTTCGAGCTATTTTCGAGCTATTCAACAGTAATTTCGAGCTGTCTGGGAAATTTTCCATTTTCCGGAAAAGCGGAAAAATTGTTCTGCATAGCTAAGTTTATTTTTTCAGCCAGACGAATTCGCGGGAAGAGTTAGCGATGAAATCTTTTTACGCAGGAATTTCGAGCTACTTTCGGGCTAATTTTGAGCTAGAAGCATTTTTTGGAAAACTCCCAATTTTCCCGGAAAATCCCCAAAAAACTTTTTTTATGGCTAACTTTATTTTTTTCAGCCAGACGAATCCGCGGGAACAGTAAGGGATGAAATCTTTTAACGCAGGAATTTCGAGCTACTTTCGAGCTGACCTTGAATGAGGTATTTTCCTTAAATTTCCCCGGAAAATCCCAAAATACTAAATTTGGGAGTTTTCCGGAAAATGCTTTTAGCTCAAAATTAGCTCGAAAGTAGCTCGAAATTCCTGCGCAAAAAGATTTCATCGCTAACTCTTCCCGCGGATTCGTCTGGCTGAAAAAATAAACTCAGCTATGCAGAACAATTTTTCCGCTTTTCCAAAAAATGGAAAATTTCCCAGGCAGCTCGAAATTATTGTTGAAAAGCTCGAAAATAGCTCGAAATTCCCAAACAAAAAACATCGAAATTCGTCACACCTGCATAGCTCACTTTATAGACCTCAGTAACCCTATAACTCCTCAGGGGTACATTTCAGACCACCCCTCCATGTGCAATTGTTTGTTAGTCTTACCTTCCTATATCACCTCCCAGAAGCTTCATAACCTTATGCAATACACCCTGTGTATGCCACGTTGGTCGTGAAAGGGTTAAAAACGGAATGTTTATCACCTTTTTTTTTTGTTATTGAACATTTTATGCTGTTGAATTTTATTTCATATCATAAATATACAACAAATTCTGTGAAAAGACTATTTGCTATTGGATATATTGCATATATTAGCGAATAAATCTGTATGTTTGTTTGGAAAATTTCAAAATGTACTGAATAGAATTTAGTTTTATTTATATCATATAAAAGGTAATTTTCTGTAGAAATACATTCCATATTTTACATAAATATTTATAAAAGTGTATTTTATATCCAACACAATTAAAATTTATAATTAATTTTAATTTTTTTTTTTGGGTCAAGTAGCACTTTCTTTAATAGCAGCTTAATATTTGGTGACATAATTTCAGAAAAATTTAGAAAACTACAATAGAATATTTGGAACCAAGATTTTCGCAATTTATGTTTTTTTGGACTTAATCGCATTGGCTTCTGGGCAATCTAAATACAATTTAATTTGCAATTCAAATAATGATTTTCAATTATACAGCAAAAAGAAGCACAAAGTTGCAGTTTATTTATATATTCCAATGAGCAGTTTTGGCAGAACTTAGTGCTTTTTGTAGTGCCAAAGTGTGCATACCTTAACATGATATCAAAAAATCAGAAAATGGAACTAAATATCAATTGCATATTGTCACTTGTAATATTTTCGTACATATTATCGTTTGTGAAATCAAAGTATTGGAATTCTACAGTTTTCTATTTCTAATAATAATATAATTATATCATAGTACCATCCCTCTCGAGCGATTTTATCCAACAAGTTGTAAGAGTCTAAATGAAGGTTTGGATAACTCACTGATTCAACCAAGAAAAGATATAGTGCAAATACAAGTGGACATTGAGAAGAAACCTTTTTATGTAAAATGTGATCAAGAAACTGATAATGGTGGCTGGCTTGTTGTATTGCATCGATATGAAGGTAAACAAAATTTTGATTGCAAACTCAAAGATTGTGTAAAGGGTTTTGGCAACTTGAATGGAGAATTCTTTATTGGACTTGAAAAGCTTCATGATATCACGAGTCAAACGTTGCATGAGCTAATGTTTGTGCTAGAGGATTTCGCAAATGTAACAAAAGTAGCAAAATATGATGCATTCGCAATTGAAAATGGAGATGACGATTACCTGTTGAGCCTTAAAGGTAACTACAGTGGAGATGCGGGTGACTCATTTACATACCATGGCGGTTGTAAATTTTCAACCAAGGACAAAGATTTTACAGAATATTGTGTTGAAAAAAGGGATGCACCCGGTTGGTTTACAGAATGCTCCCCAAGGTCGGTTTATATTTATATATATTGATTGGCTCAAGTAATTCATTTGGTCAAATCTAAATTACAATCACGAACTTTTTTTTAGCAATCTTTTTGGAAATTATTTGGAGGGCGAATATAAAGATGACTCAAACACGCAATTCAGAGGAATGTATTGGTACTCATTTCGTGGTACCCACTATTCTTTAAAAAGAGTTACTGTGATGATTAGACCATACAATTAATTTTAGTCTGAAATTCATTACTTTATCTTTGGATATATTGTAAAAAAAAATAATAAGGCTCCAAAAATAATATTGATTTTGTATGAGTATAGGTGACTGGTTTTGTGAAACATACCATATGTTTAAAAAAAATTTCGAGAAAAATGCATCTAAAGTTTTTGATTCTTTTAATTTGTTTTTTACAATAGTTTTTCAGTTTTGACTCATTAAATCGGGAATTTTCAAGGTAAAAAAATATTTTTAAAATTTTGTTCGAGACAAAACTGGGAAGATCACCTCATTATTGATTTAAATCAATGAAAATCTCAAAATCGATTTTTTCACACGTAAGATATATTTCCACAAAAACTGTCAGAGTCAGTTGATTTGACATCATCTTGATCATGATTATAATTCAAAAATAAAAAACCTGAAACCATTTGCCTTAGGCACTACTTTATTTTTACACATCTTACTAAAACAGCGAGAACTAGGTGTATTCATTTATTTTTCTAAATTTTCCTAGATCCGTCAATAATAGCCCAATTTGGCTGATTCCTTTTTTAGTACCGTTGAAAGCACCAGTAACATCTCTCACGCGTCGACCAATAAGTAAATATCTATGGATGTGTATTTTATGTCTAACACAATTAAAACGTTGGATGCGCAAATGCTTCTTTTTCTGCAGTTTCCGAATCCCTATATGAAAACACAGAACGAATGTAAGAAAGAAGAAACTTAAATTTTGTATCAATCAGAATTGTAGTCACCGAGCAAAGTCGGAATATTCACTTGCGTTGAAAAACAAAATTTAATTTACAATTCTAATAATGAATTCGAATTATACACAAAAAAGAAGCACAAAGTTTCTGTATATTTATATATTCTAATGAGCAGTTTTGATAGAACTTAGTGCCTGTTGTGGTGCCGAAGTGTGCATACCTTAACATTATATCAAGAAATGGAATCAAATATCAATTGCATATTGTCACTTGTGATATTTTCGTACATATTATCAACTGTGAAATCATGGTATTGTGTTTCTGCAGTTATTTATTTCTTATAATAATATAATTATATCATAGTACCATCCCTCTCAAGCGATTTTATCCAACAAGTTGTAAGAGTCTAAATGAAAATTTAGAAAATTTACCCAATCAACTTAGAACTGATATAGTGCAAATACAAGTGGATGTTGAGAAGAAACCTTTTTATGTAAAATGTGATCAAGAAACTGATAATGGTGGCTGGTTAGTTGTATTGCACCGATATGAAGGTAAACAAAATTTTAATTGCAAACTCAAAGATTGTGTAAAGGGTTTTGGCAACTTCAATGGCGAATTTTTTATTGGACTTGAAAAACTTCATGATATCACAAGTCAAACGTTGCATGAGCTAATGTTTTTGTTAGGGGATTTCGATAATGTAACAAAAATAGCAAAATATGATGCATTCGCAATTGAAAATGGAGACAACGACTATCTGTTGAGCCTTAAAGGTAACTACAGTGGAGATGCGGGTGATTCATTTACATACCATGGCGGTTGTAAATTTTCAACAAAGGACAGAGATTTTACGGAAAGTTGTGCTAAAGACAGAGATGCACCTGGTTGGTTTACAGAATGTTCCCCAAGGTCAGTTTATATATATTGATTGACTCAAATTATTCATTTGGTCAAATCTAAATTACAATGACAAACTTTTTTCTAGCAATCTTTTTGGCAATTATTTGGAGGGCGAATATAAAGATGACGCGCCATTCGGAGGAATGTATTGGGCCACATTTCGTGGTACTTACTATTCTTTAAAAAGAGTTACTATGATGATTAGACCATACAATTAATTTTTGTCTGAAATTCTTAACATTACTTTAGCATATGGTGTTAATAAAAATTCTAAAACTCAAAAAATAATACTGATTTTGCATGGATGTTTATTTGATGTCGCTTAAATGATAATTTTCATGTGAAAATTAATAAACAACTAACTAAGACTAACCATTTTTGTGGAAAATATACGTATTATATAAGGCATTAGGTATCTAGTTAATCGGAAAGCATTTTCATTTTGCATCTACGATTTCACAATCCTGCGTTTTTGAAAAAGTTAAAAAAGTATAAAATGAGAGTAAGTGATTTTAATAGGTTTTTGATCGCTAAATCCGAATATGACCTCTGATTTGCTCCATCACGTCTGAGATTTGAGTTATTCTTGATTTAAAAATCAAGAAACGCTATTTTCAGTTATATGGCGTACATCCTGAAAATAGTCTAGTTCACTTTTGACAGCAGAATTGAATAGCCCAGAGCTTTTTCTTTAAAGCGCACTCTTATCTTTTTCAATTGAATCATTAATTTCCGAGATATCATCGATTGAAGCAAAGGTATTGCTAATCCTTGTAAAGGACTATATTCAATTGGTATACCTTTAAATCAATGGATGATATCTCAGAAACTAATGATTCGATTGGAAAAATTAAAAGTACGCTTTAAAGAAGAAGCTTGAAGCTATTCAATGCCGCTGTCAAAAGTGCACTAGACTACTTTAAGGATGTACGCCATATGTTTGAAAATAGCGTTTTCTGCACTTTAAACCAAGGACTCAGACCTCAGACGTAATGGAACAAATTGGAGGTCATATTCGGATTCAGCTAGCAAAAATCATCGCAGGAAAAATTACGAATGCTACCCATGCTTCAGCACCACATATAAACACTTGTAAGATGAGCGTCTTGTAGGTTGTAAGTTTTGTTGATCAAAACTGGGCTATACAACTTGATTGTTTACTTAGCCCAAAGTAGCACCTACTAGAATTTGTTGTTCTTCGCTTTATTTCCAGATTTACATCACTGGTGTTAATGGCGCTGCCAAGATAGACAAATTCCTCTACTACTTTGAATATAGCCACTACTGTAAAATAGGGGTCAGGACGTTGCACAATGGTCTATAATAGAGCGCTTAGTTAATCCCGAATTCAGAATTTGCGACTTCAAAAATATCCCTATCCACATTTTTTTTGTGAAATAATCATTTTTTGAGAAAATTATCCGCCATTTTGGTTCTGGCATTTCGTTTTCAGAAAATTTGCTCCTGACTTCGGAATAAGCGAGCTCCAACACCCGTTTAGCTGCAGTTTCATTGCGATATAAGCAGTTTTTGAGAAAATTTTCTGCCACTTGTTTTTCGTGGATTTTTCCAAGAATTGACACAGGTAGTGTAAAAATATAGTCTTTGGTGTATTTGCCAGGTTACCCTGTTTAATGCCGATTAGTGCTGTTATATATGTTTTCAATCTTTCACACAACATGCTCGAGAAGATCTAATATGCGATGGAAATAATACCGCAATAGTTGGCACAAATTGTCGGGTGTTCTTTCTCTAACACAGTTGAAAGCACTCTGCGATTGCAGTCATTGGGTAAGCTTTCCCTTTGCCATATTTTCCTGCTAAGGTTTTGGAAAAATTTCAAACCTTTGCATGTGCTAGCAACCAGCACAGTCTACAATAAAAACAATGTTCGTCATCTTTTTGCGTAATTTAATCCTTTTTCTGTAATGTTTCTTTTCCTTTCTTTTGTACAATTCTCTTTTTGTGTTTTTGTATTTGCTTACAATTTGCGCATACATACGTATTTATTTCCATGCAATCAAACTTAAATGTTTTTTTTGCCTGCGTCGATGGTCTTCTATTTGTCTTTTACTGTTTTGGTGACACAACGCTTGTATGAGCAGGTATTGTATATAGGAATGTATGTATTTCCATTACTATAATAGTATGCGTACATGTGCTATGTCGAAGTGTCTTTGTGCTTTGCGTCAATGGCATTTTCGTCCATTTGTCTGTGTGTGCGTCACTTAGTCGTGTGTTAATGAAATTTCCTATGCACCATTTCCTTTGTGTTATTTGCTGTGTTAGTGCTTTTCTCTAATGTCCTTCATTCATTTTAAATTGTCATTGTTGCTATTGTTGTTGTTGCTGTCACAGTAACAGTTTTGAGTTCACTGTTGCTGTGAGAACAATTATTTCAGATGTATTGCTTTGTTTTATTTGTTTGTGTAAGAACATATTATAAAGGGTGTATGGCATAAGGTTACGAAGCTTCTGGGAGATGGTAGAAAGGCCTCGACTAAGAGATCTAAATATACCCTTGAGAAGTTATACGGTTATGACTGATTTTCTAACTAGTTTTAAAAAATTAAAAATTTTTGGATTACCCTTGCGTTTTAGAGAACAATTTTTTATAAAAACTTTTAGCTAATTGTATGGGCTTTCTAGGAATATATTTGGTTTTTAGGGTTTTTAAGCATCTCGAAAAGTTTTGGACCTTTAAAATTGATATTTCAAATTTTTCTCCTTTTTTTTTTTTTGATTTTGGCGGCCATTTTAGTATGAAAAAGGTCCTATTAACATACCCTTTGATAATTTTTTTTTTGGAATTTTGGTTAAATTTCCTTTTAATTTGGTGGTGCGTTTGTTATACCCATTTTTTTAATTGAGGTCGGAAAAAAATACTATTTATGAACAATTCGTAGATAAAAGTCATTGCGTGCAGCGCACGGTGTTCCTTAACCCGTACACGTAACAACAACACTCGGGGTGTCAAACGGCTGAATTTAGAAGTAGTCGGTTCGGTGAACATGTTTAAAAAGTGAAAGAAATTTTAATTTTGTTAAGTCTGGTAAACAACTTTAAAGTCCTAACCTTTGCCTTTAAAACCTAATTTAAACTATGTTGATATCTTTTTTTTCCTCAAAGATATCTTAACCTAAAAAGACACAAAAGTGCAAAAAACCCGTTTTGACAATATTTCGGTCTACGATATCTCTTAGAAGCAGGAAGATATAAATATTATTTAAATTAGATTTTAAAGGAAAAAATTGGAGCTTTAAAGAATTTAAGCCACATTTGACGAATAAATGATATATTACATAGTTATATAGCTTCAAAAAATGGCATAAAACTAATTTTTTTGGTCTATAGGTTACAATACCTCATAAACTATACATGATAGAGCAATTCTGAGGTTAAATTCGCATTTAGCATAGCAAAACGCATCGATTGTGATTATTTTAATTTTTGTTTAATGTAGTTAAGAAAAATTTTTTTTTCTTTTTGTATAGGAAAATGCCCCAATTTGAAAAGCGATTATCTCAAAATTTAGTCGAGGAGTCACGAGTGAAAATTTTTCTATGCATCATTTACACGATAAGTAAACAGAATCTGGAAAAAAAATTTGATGTGCTACGACGTTCGATTTAGAATGGGTTAAGGCACGCCGTGAGTGTACACATCATATGCAGCGCAACGCATGCGAGTAACTTGTGTGTTACAATACATTGAAAAGTATTTTTTCCGACCTCACATTAAAAAGTTAGTATAATAAATGAACTACTGAATTAAAGGAAATTTTACGAGAATTTCAAAAAAAATTATAAAAAGTGTACGAGGAGCCTAACAAATGTTCGCTTAGTAGAATTAAAAAAAACTGGATTAAAGATTTTTTAAATTAATAGCTTTATTCTTCATCTATTTGTATATTTTCAACGTTATAGCCATTTATTTTGATACATTTTTGAAATCGATAAATCCATCTTTCAAAATCGGCTTTTTGCAGTTTTACAATTTCATCGTTAACCGCATTTATTATCTCCTCATTGCTGTTGAAGACTCTCTCCCTCAAATTTTTACTTATTTTTGGAAACAACCAGAAGTCAGAAGGCGCTAGACTTGGGGAATAAGGTGCTTGACGAATTTCTTCGATGCCTGTAAGCGCAGTTAAATCGGTCGTTTTTTCAGCAGTGTACGTGCATTATCGTGATGTAGAAAGTAGCGGCGTAGCTCTTTTTTTTTGTCGTTTTCCCAATAAATTTTGGAAACTGCTGGTAAACAAGTTTCATTATACCATTTAGCAGTAACCGTCTGACTTTTTTCCAAAGGAATAGCAGCTACAACTTTCTCTCTGGTGAAGTAAACTGACATCATTACTTTTGTTGCTGACTTTTTTTTGCTTTACTTTAACAGGTGGACTTGCACCTTCTAGGCTCCATACCATGGATTGTTGTTTGGTTTCAGGGTCGTACTTGTAAAACCATGCTTCATCATTTGTTACTATTTTTTTGAAAGTGTCTCCGTTTTTGTATTTTTCAAGAAAATACTTAGCAAAACACACACGTGCCTCTTTTTGAGCATCATTTAAAATTCTAAGAACCCATCGTGTAGATTTCTTTGTGTATCCAAGATCATTTTTAAATTTTCGCGATACAGCCATGGCATTCAAGCCCAGTTCGTCAGCAAAGATTTTCTGGGTCAATCTTGGATCTTCGTCAATTTTAGACTTCACCAGTGCTTCACTTGCATATATAGTCGAACATTTTGGGCGGCCTTCTCAAGGTTCGTCCTCCACAGACCTGGAATCTACAGAACCACTTTGGAGTAGTCACGAGGGATGGCGCTTTAACCTCAAATGCTATTTGGCATTCACTACATGTTTAAACAGGCTTGAGCTTACGTCAAAATCCAAAAAGAAAAGCAAACCGAATCTCTTGTTGCGTTGGCACTGAAATATCTGCTGACATTGTTTCACGAATTTTACGTTTTCTTCTCTCCATTTTGACCGATCTTTCGTCGTAAGACTATAGCAAATAGTACGCAATTTTTTGATTTACTAAAAATTTATAATATGACACCTACTAAGCGAATTTTTGTTAGGCCCTACGTATTAGTAAGACCTTTTTCATACCAAAATGACCGCCAAAGCCAAAAATTAGGAAAAATATTTAAAATATCAAATTTAAAGGTTTAGAACTTTGCAAACCAAATACTTTTTTAGGAAGGTCATATTATTAACATAAAAAGCCCATAAAAAATGTTCTCTAAAATGCTAGGGTGACCCAAGGATATTGCTTTTTCTAAAACAAGTCAAAAAATCTGTTTTAACCATATAAATTCTCAGGCGTACATCTTAGACCCCTAACCATCAGGTGCAATTTATTGTAAGTCTGGGCCTCTTCTATCACCTCGCAGAGCTTCGTGACCTTAATCATTATATCCATTAACTGTAACACGTAAATTTATCTGAAAAATTTGAAAATGTTAAGAAAATCATAAAAAATTTATATGTTCATAAATGTGGCGTTGCATTCTGAGATATTTCTAGTACCTAAGGTTTGTACATAAAAATGAATGTTGCGTTTACACTTGCTAAAATTATGCTGAAAGGGTACTTCATAAAAATGCTCATACTTTCAAAATGAGCTCTAGCAAAAATGTTTTTCCTCTTATTTTTCTTAACATAATTTTGGTCCAATTTTATGCAACCATTTTGTTGTTTTTCATATATCAACAATTTACAATGCAAATTTGTATGTTTTTATGTCTTGCTTTCTCATACACATTTTCACCCATAAGAGCGTGTACTTAAATAGTTACTATCTTAAACAGAAAGTATGCTAAGTTAGTTGCCTAAAAGTATGCTACTTGTATTTAATTGTATCATAATTGTGTTTCGTTTTAATGTTGCTGCTCATTTGTGTTGACACTGTTACTTAATGCAGCTGTAGCAACATTTGTTGTTTTCTTCATAAAACATTTTGAAGTTATAAACAACTACTTACAAGGTAATTACTCAGGGTTTATTGTCAAAATTTAAATGAAGCTGCAATGGTTTGTTTGTTTAATGGATTTTGACCTATATAGTTTATGCCAGTTGTTGGAAAATTATTCAGTAGTCACACTTTTGAGGCTTAAATGTAAAACAAATTTTGAGTGCTGAATGCTACTTAATTGAGGTTATGAACTGAGATTTTTTTACAGACCAAAAAGTATTATTCCAAAAATATTTCACACTTTTCTCATTACTTATTTTTTGGTAAAGTATTAAATTCATAAATTTTGCTCATACGTCTTGTGGTGCTATACACAACCAAAATATTTTTTATAATCCCATTTTGTATTCAATACATTTATAATTAAAATCTTAAACTAAAACCAAGATATTGTGGTGCCTAAGGTGTTTCTTTTATTCTTGTTTATTTTCATTGAAATATTAACAATAAATATGAATTTATTTTAATAAAATAACATGAGTAAGCAAACACACTTTTCAATTTAAACAAAATTTTTTATTTTTTATAAAATATGTGTATAGAATATAAAAGTTTTATGCAGAAAAAACCTCCTCTGATTGTTTAAAAAAAATTATTGAAAAAAGAAACCAGAACACATAATTTTAACTTTAGCAAATAAAAATAAAATAAATAAAAAAATGAGGAATGAAGTAAACTTCTTCTCGCACTCATTTTGACCCAATTTTACAGACAATCAGGCCAAGCACTAACAATTTCTAACGTCAACATACACACTAACTTACATCTTCCTGCTCGTGGAAAAATGCGAAAAATAGATAGTGCATTACACTGTAATAATAATGGAAAAAACATAAGTAAGTATTTGAAACTGTTAAAATAATCAGTCCATAGCTACTTAGTTGGTTGTAACTACAGTTCCCAGAGACAGTTGTTGCCAATGGCATACAAATATGGGTAACGTTTACAAACGGTGCCATATTTGGAGTAGCCGAAAGATTAAATACCCTACGCCGTAGTATTTAAAATTTTTTTTTCTAAAAGACAACAGCAACTAAGGGCGCTAGACGTGATAAATTCAAAATTTGAATTTTAAATTTCTTGTATGCATGAGTGTTCGAATATGTTCACTTAACTCTAAAATATCATATTCGTATTTTTTGACAAATACTAAGAACATTTATTTGCACTTCAAAATTGATACATACTTTGAATAATAAAATTTTAAAAAATTTAGCTCCGGCAAGCGCTTCAACTTCAGTAAATTTTATGGTAATTTTTCGATGATATAAAATAAAAAAAAAAAATTACTGAATCGATGTATAAGCTGTCCAAAAATATATTCCTGCAAGATCACAAACAATTCCAATTCCAAAACCAGTGTGCAAATTACTCCAAACCGACTAGTCCAAACTGTGGTCCCATCACATATAAAGTTCTATTTACATTTTACATTGTTTGTCATTGGGCGTAACCAATTGTCTCCTTATGCATTACAATTTCATCAGAAGAAGGTCAGTTGTCTCTTTACATCCGGACCAGTAAAAGGCTAATTTTTTTTATGTCTTATTTATAAATTTCAAAGAATTTAATTCAAGAATTTTTAAGTGTGTTACTTAATGCCATTTATATATTAAAAATTGATTTTTTAGTTGAACTTTTAGTCATATATTTGCAAAGATCTATTTCGATATAAATCTATCGATTCATTTTCTAACACATAATTATGACAAATCAAGGAACGGATTAAAAACACGGCTATAGGGACATATGTTTCGTCTTTCGCCACACT
This sequence comes from Calliopum simillimum, assembly GCA_951812925.1. NCBI lineage: Eukaryota > Metazoa > Arthropoda > Insecta > Diptera > Lauxaniidae > Calliopum > Calliopum simillimum. The sequence goes on along the minus strand of OX638370.1, from coordinate 114,600,598 downwards.
GCATCAGCCTTGCCTGGCTGCGAAGCCGAGTTTTGCCAGTTTTGTTTGTGTGTTAATACGTATTGATATATCATAATTGTTGTTTGTGTTATTTATTGATATTTGGTATAGCTGTTCCTTTGGAACTAGATTCAATACCGATGATGAGTCTTTGTGGCGAAAGACGAAACATGTCAGTATAGCCGTGTTTTTAATCCGTTCCTTGATTTGTCATAATTATGTGTTAGAAAATGCATTGATAGATTTATTTGCAAATATATGACTAAAAGTTCAATTAAAAAATCAATTTTTAATTTGATTCAATATACAAATTTTCACAACAATTTATAGCCAAATGTGCTAAAGTGTTATATATTTCTGAGCAATATGTTCCGGGTTCGAATCTCAGTAGCCCGAAGGCTCTTCAGATTGTGTAGAAATTAGGAGAAATTTAAAAATTGGAATTGAATTTCACTGAATAGAGGATGTAAGCCCGGGCCTCTCCACGCAGCGCAAGTCATTAGATCGATACATCACTTATACATAAATGCGCAAGATAAAAACTTGTCCATCTTTTTTAACTATGTTAGAAATGGAGTATGGCTTTAAATTATTCACCAATAGAAAGGTATTTGTGTGTAGATGTGCACAAAGTTAACATTATGTTAATATTTTGACTTTAGGCCAGGTTCAATTAAATACAAATTTTTCAATATTAACAACAACAAAGTACACGGTCACACAAAACTGAAAAAAGAATAAAGAACAAGGAGAAATACAAAAAGCATAGCACTGGCTTAATGTTTTTTTGTTTTGAATTATACCAGGGATGATAAATAAGCATTTCAATTTTGTACCAAACAGCAAAAAGTACCTAACGTGTCCGAAAAGTACCAAAATTATTTTATATATATGTGGTCGAATTTGTCGCTGTCTTTTTTATCGTCAAGTGTAGCTGTATACTGACATTTCGGAAATTCTAATCGACATTTAAATTTGTGCAGCAAAAATGTTTTTTTTTTCTCTTATATTTTTTTTTGTAGGTGAATTTTTCTTTTTCATTGCCTTATGCATAATATATTCCCTATGGAGTTTATTTTGAATTTTATATTCTACTACCACTATTTTTTCAAATGAATGAATTTTCCACACATTTGTGCAAAATAAATGAAAACAATGCGCCATAAATTAGTGCAAGGGGAGCAAAAGGGAAAGAAAAAAAGAAAGCCAATCCGCACGAAATGAAAAAAAAAAAAAAAAATATCAGGTATAGCAGAGGAAAATTTCAGCGTCGAATGCATTTATTATGCATTAAATGATTTATTGTTAGCGATTTTTTATGTTTTCACTTTTCATGCACAATTTAAGGCGCCCATGCTGATGCTGATTATTTTTGTGCACGGTAAAATGACCGGCAATTTTTGCTGGGAAAAGGCTCAAATAAAGTGGATGAAAACACAGGCGAACGAAACTTAGTGTATTGAATTTTGGCATAGAAAAAAACTGAAGAAAATAGATATAAGGTCGTTTTTACAATATTCAGTTAAAATTTAACTTTCAGATGAATAAAAATGTTGTACGTGTATGAAATTTTTGCTAGTTTTACCTTGAAAAGGGAAATGTTTAAAATGTTTAATTTAAAATAAAAACCAAATCCAACAAATTAATAAATTTTTCTAAATTTTATAGCTCTTTTTGGTACAAATACTTCAAATTTAATATTTATTATTTTGATCACTTTTTTAAATATTTTTGTGAATAAAACGTTTTATTGTGGATTTTCTAAGATTGCTACAAAAATATTTGGCCAATTTTGCCAAAGCTGCAATATCAAATAAGCCAAGCGTTTAAACTACAAAATTGCTATAAGGAGTACAACATGTTGTGCCGCAATATTTGCTTGACCTTTTTGACAATATTTGTGATAGTCCACAGAAAAAGCAAACTTATTTTGTAAAGGGAAAGCTCCGGTTTGCTTTTTTAATATTATACAAAAGGGTGATTCTTGAAAAAATGTATCATTTAATGTCCAAGGGCTTAAAATCGTAAAACAAAAACTAATTCTAATTATTTTGCCATGAAATTGTAATATATAGTGTTAAAACTCATTCTCCGGCCTGTTCCAAACTGCTTCCTAGTCTACTAAGCTTGGTCGTTTCTAATAATACGTTTTCTAAAAAAAAGCGGTAAGTGTTTTTCTGTGTTAACTCGTCGAAAAAAATTCTTATGGATTGAATTCACAAACACAGCAAAAGGTCTCTCATTATAGAATCGACTGTCTCCGAACATATTTTTTAAATATTGAGTAAAAAGAAACGAAGAGAGAGAGGAGTTTCAGTCCTTCTTCAGCTCAGTCAGTTTTGGTTTTTCGAAAGTATGTGCTAGTTTAGAAATTTTGTAAAGAATACGATTGTGTTACATTCTTCTTTTAAGTTTTTTTTATATTACGATACACATTCTTTAATCTTTGGATGACTCAACTTATAAACATGCTAGAGCTGCTATCCACCAGTTTCAAGTTTTTTTTTTTTTAAATGCTATTATCAATGTGATATTACTGTTTTTGCAACATTTTTTCATTCTCCCAACTAGTCTTTCTCTCGCTCAGTCATTCTCCCGTTAAATTTAATCTAAAACCCCGAACCTTTTTGTATAATTTAAAGAAAGGCTCCAGAAATTAAAGCCATCATAATCTAATATATCTTCAATTAATACAAAATTTTAAAAAATACATGAGGACAAAAAAAGGTATTTTTTGGTATATTTTTCGCAGATTCAGTCAGATGAGTATAATATATGTACATTAGACCGGGTTGATTTTTTTTGAAGCAAAATGAAATCATACCGAAACCGACTCAAGAATTAGAAAGACTCTTAAAAACTAGACCTGCATAATATTTTTTTTCATTCCAAGAAAGACCAATGGAGCACTTTTGATTCTGCTGAAGGCCCATTTTAGCTAAAAAAAAAACATGTTTTTTGGTAATAACTTTTTTTCGTTACAAATTGCATACCCAACCAAGCGTGCCTTAGAAATAAAGACTATTTTCTTAAACAAATTTTGGCGTTTAAAAATTATTATTATTTTGTTTTGTGATATAGATATTTAATATTCGCATCCCAAAATCGATTTTTTTTACTTTTTTCAATGTATACGGCAAAAAATACTTAGAGTTGTCCAAAAAATACAAACGAATTTTTTCAGATTTTCTGGAATTTTTTGGTTTTTATTTTTTCGAAAAATTTATGAAATTGAGCTTTCAGCTGTTAAGCTCACGTTTACTAGGTTTACTTTAAACCAAAGCTTCTACGAAAAAATTTCATAAGACGTTAAATGCTTAGAATTCTTCAAGGAATTTGTGTGAATTTTGTCAGATTATTTGGAATTTTTTATTTTTTTATTTTTTTGACCAAGTTTTGAAAATTTAAAAAATGTCTCAAAAAATTTTGAAAATAATCACACGTGTTTTTTGGACAGTTCCAAGCATTTTTTTGTCGCGTACACTTTTTTCGTTAGATGCCTTGCTTTTGAGTAAAAAATGGTTTTTCCAACCCCGTGAATGAAAACCGTAAAAAAATCGATTTTTGGGCCGAAGATTATCTATACCCAAATTAAAAAAAAAAAAATTAAACGCCAGAATTTGTGTAAGAACATAATCTTATTTTCTAAAAATACACTTGGGTATCCATTTTCTAATGAAAAAATAAAAATTATGACCGAAAATAGCCAAATAGGTTTTCATTGTTTTATTTCAGAATGAAAAAAAAAGAAAAAATGAAGCAGATATCGTTTTAAGAGTCTTTCTAATTTTTGAGTCAGTTTTGGGATGAATCTAGATTTCGACCCGGTCTAATGTACATTAGGTATATATCATTTTGAAAGATAAGTTTCCTGGATCGCCAAAAGATTCCAAAAATCGAACTTGCTAAATGAATATCTCATAGCTGTCGAAGCATAAAGTTTTATATATCTCACAAAGTTTTCCTGAAATAAATAAAAACACTTAAGAAACGAAAAAATCGATTCATTAAAGGATTTTTAGGTGAATTTTCCATGAAGAAATTTTAAAAGTTTTCTTCAATTTATTTTTAAATAAGAACAACTTGATCCAAAGACATTATCGTCAAAAAATGACAGAGGGATACTGTATGTAATACGCTCATTTTTGTCCAACTTTTAGTATTCGTGTTCGGCAGATGAAAAATCTTTCTTTAAAACACAAAATGTAAATCGACTTCAAATCTGTTGAAAAGTTTTCACAATATGTTCAAGAAGTAACCCCAAATTGAACTGACCACCGTTAAAAAGCGCTCTTTGCACTGTTGCCTGTTTTAAGCTCTTCTCTTGAATTGTGCCATAAAACTTAAGGTACCCCTTTCTGTGGAATATCACCGAAAATACTAAAACACATTATAAACACCACAGCTGTATATTTGCAGAGAAAAACCAAAAAATAAAAATAAATAAGGAAAAACAACAACAAAAACAGCTGTAATTAAAAAAGCAACAACAACACAACATCAGCCATAACAAAACCAACTGTTAACCATCATCATCAACGTAGCAGTAGCAACATCGTGGCCAAATTGCGATTGCTGCCGCCTTTTAGGCGCACGCTACATTGTTTATTATTTAAATTATCAAAATTAGTCCTAATAAAAGTTGACATGCGGCAAAATGTCAAATGACCGGATGTTTAAATTAACCAAATGCTGCCTGCCCTCTAAAAAAACAACAACAAATTTTAGGGAAATTCTTTGAATTTGTATTCATTAGAGGTAGCAGCATTTTTGTGGATTTCAGTTTTTTTTTTGCTGAATCTCTACTGTTAGTGTGTTTAAATTGTATAGATATTTTAGATGGTTGCTTATGAAATACATATATACAGTATAAGAGCATATTTTTGTTTATTTTATCCGAAAATAATGGCAGCTGCGAAAATAAAAATGAAAAAACTGGCGGGAATTAAAGAATTCCATATACGAGGTGTATTGCATAAGATTACAAAGCTTCTGGTAGGGGAAAGTCTGAAATGTACCCATAGTGTTAAAACTGAGTTTTGCACTTGTTTCACAAAAAAATATTTCTTGGGTCAACCAAGCATTTTAGAGAAAAATTTTTTGTAAAAAACTATTAGATTAATGTTCAAGCTTTCTATAAGTTTACTTATTTTATAGAGTTTAGAAGGATTTTGCAAAGTTCTGAAGCCTTAAATTTGAATTTTGTTTTTTGTAGTTTTTGACTTTGGCGGCCATATTAGTATAAAAAATCTCCTCTTTCATATTTTTTTTTTTCATACCATTTCATATCAACACAAATGTTATTTAAATTTTATTTCCTCTGTTCTGTTTTTTTTTCACAAAACTGAGAGCACTTTAAAATTTTAAATTAATTTAAATTAAATTTTTAAATGACAACATCTACGTATAACAATCCAAATAATTGTTATGAAATATACGACCAAAGAAATGTTTACATTCTGTGAATAAAATGAATCAAATAAAATTATTATGACATATAATAAATAAAGTTTTGCACTTTAGTTACATTTTTCCACATCATTTTTGTTAAAAAAAAAAATTCAGATTTATTATTTAACGTTTTAATTGTTTCAATTAAATATTTTTATTATACATATTTTTTTTTTTTTTTTCGTAAGTGAGCAATTGTATGCACTTTTACTTTCAATTCTTATGTATATGTTATAACAATTAATAGAAGGTATGCATGCGAGTGGTGCACTCAGGTCGTATGAGTGACATTTAATTGAATTATATGTGTTCTCATGTAAGCGAGTACAAACATGAAAGCGTTACTAACAAAGCCTGAAAATATTGGCAATCAAGTTTTAAAAATTCCGCAACAAAAAAGCCTAAAGCATATACTTTAGAATCCATAAAATATATGAGCCAGTATATCGAAAAACAATAGAAAAGGTTATAATTACACTAGTTTACAGCCAAAATTCCCATTGAATGTCATTATTCATTTTATTTGTAAAATGGACTGCTGATTCCGAAAATCGTATTATTTTTTTTTTTCTTTCGTGCCGTTTTCGAGATATTGGTAACTTTCGGTTTTTGGACCAAACAAAAAATAGTTCCAGTTAAATACAAATATCTCAAGAACCAATGTTTGTATGTAAACGTTATCTATGTCACATTAAAATAATTAAATTACCTACAAATAATAATTTCATTACTTTTTGGTTGGCTTGTTAGTTTTGGCGAAATACATTGATTTCTAAAAAAAAACATTTTTTTTTTTTCGAAAAAATTAAAAGAAATCAAAATTGCGATTTTCGGAATCAGCATATAAAATGAGTAATGGCATTCAATGGGAATCATTTATAAACTAGTGTTATTATAGGTACATAGCGATGATATCTTATTCTTAGAGTTCTTAACAAGAAGTGCAAAGGTTTTTCATTATAGAAATCTAAAGGATTGAGTGAATAAAACCAAGCATATTTGCTGCATTGCTGCATATAATATTATTAGAATAAAGTGTCTCTTAGAGACGTTAAAAATGACACAAAATTTTATTGATAAACATAAAAATAGTTATTATTGACAAAAGTGATAACGAAAATTTTCGATTATAGTCAAATCAATATTAAAACCTGTATCCAGTTGTCTCTTCAAACATGTTATCTCTTCACTACGTAAAAAAGAACTCTAGTATGAATCCCTTTTCTGGCCGTATTATTAAAGGTTAAACCTATTGAGACTGGATTATAATCCATTGTGCTCAACGCAGTGAATTTAGTTCCTGTGTATTTTGGTTCCAATGATCCAAAAATTTCAATATAATTGATACCATATCCAGGCTAAAAATAATTAAAAATACTTCAGGTATAATCCAATTAAAAATTAAATAAATTTAATATCTTTTACCGGTGCTCTGTATGCCAACTTTGCTTCAGGTGGAACCCTGGATTTAGAATTTGCCGCCACAAACACAAGTTCTGCTTTCTGGAGTTGAGCATTATTTTCGGGCGGGCGGTTGAACCCTAGCGTTATTGTTTCTAGTGAAGCTTTATTTTTAGCATTGATTTTATTGGCCGCAAGCACAATCAGAAAGAACACCACTATAAACTTCATTATGAGCAAATCAAAGTTTAGATCTTGTTGAATATAAACTGAATGAGAAGCTTCACCTTCTAATGCATATATATATAAGTACGAGTATATACTATATGCATATTTTAGTAACGCTTATGTAAGTACTTGTGTATGGATTATGAAACAGTTATTATGAAGTTGAGCACTTATAAATGTATTTCAATTACTTGGAAAAAATTGATAAAGCGAAAAACTCCACATGCAAAGACGAATTGATTTTTATAGAAAAGCGAAGCGAATAGGGTGAACCCTCTTAAAAGTTCTCCAGTAATAAAGTGGCTACATAACGAATTACAATTATTGCAGTAGTTGAACTGAAATTCTGGATGGGAACAACTGTTAGTTTACTATATGCTACTATCAAAAAACCAGCCTGTTTAATATTTCCCTACAGTTCCCTCTTTATTCCTGTGTCCATCATATGTAATATTGTCTATCACATTTTTGCTGAGAAACATTAAAAAATAACCAAAATATATCGCATAACAGGTTAAGATTGAAGATCTTGTGCACTCAACATGATTAACACGTTTTTTGAAAAATGCTACTGGAGTTAGCCGTTACTTGAGCGGCTTAGCCAATATTGTTGTAACAGTTGTTCTCGTCTGCCTTAATTTGACGCTTAATTTATTTGGTTAATGAGTTATGCAGATTATGAGGTTCATTAAATCTTGCGCCACGAAGGGCACTAAGAAGTCTTTCTTTGATTTTATCGTGCTCTTCGATTAGTGACTAAGACACACTGATTACCCAATTGCCCCAATTACTGCTAATTTTGTACACCAAGACTGCCATTCATGTATCACTTAGCTCGATTTGCAGTACATTTCATATATCGTCAGTTAAATAATTTCTGTGAGAATGCATTTTTGCACCATTCTTTCTGGAGCAGTGATACATGTTTTCTTTTAGTTCCGCAACATCTAGGTAGTGATCACTACATATTTTCAAGTTTTTTTTTTGTTCCGAACAGCACCAGATAATTTGAAACAGTGACTTGAGATACTTGAGGAAACATTTTATTTTATGGGATTTTTTATGTGGGAAGACCGAACCTCTAATCTTGAGATCGTATTTTTTCCGGAGTTCAACTAGTAGATCTTCGTTATCATGACGTGTTTATAACTTATGTTGCTCCATTACTTTCTCCTAACCACAACTTATATACTTAACTCAAAAAGTTTTACAAATAAAAAAAAGGATAAAAAATTTTAAAAACTTTTATTTTTAAACGTTTGTAATTTTGTATGATTTAATGACCTCGTTGATTATAGTTTTCAATAAATAATTGAATAAATTTAAAAAACTGACCTTAAACCCATTTGTTTATTAAAAATTTAAACGTTTTTCTTAACTTTTATTTTAAAATTTTTTTATTTTTTTGTAATGGTTTTGTTATTTCAAAAAGTTCTGAGTTTTTTTGAACCTTTCTCTAAATGACTTAAAAAACATTAAAAAACTTAAAAAAAAGGTTTTTTCCAGGACTGCTCATAACCAACATTAACCTTTTCAGGACCATAAGCAACTGGGAGCTTATGCAACCATTTTAGTTATGTAGTATGCTATATTGGGCGCCTAAAAAACATATTTTAAAATAAAAACAAAAAAAAAATTTTACAGTTTTTCTGGAATTTTCTGGGGTATATGTGTCCCCATGGTCGTAATGGTTTTTCAAAAAAAAATAAGCTAAATATGCTCCTACAAACTGATAAATATCAAAATAAATCACCTTGGTTCAGTAATAGCACAAATATTCTTAATTTTTGGCTTGGGACACATATGTTCCTATGGTCGTGAAAGGGTTAAGTGAACCACTTTAAGCATTTAAGTCATCTCTCAATATAATTATCTGTCTTTTGAGTGTATTGCAGAACACTTGGCTAAGCTGGCTATGCAATGCATGCTTTACTTAGGCCGATCAGACAAACTCTTAGTCAACCGCATTTCACTGCAAATTTAGAAAGTTACCCTTCTTATATGAAGTTCGTGCATTTCGCAAACCAAATCGTGTCGTTTTCCGTTCCACCAACATATTTAAATTTGGACGCCAGAACCTCATCTGTGGTAACAGAAGAAGCCATAGAATAGCAGGGATTGACAAACGGTTCAACAAGCTTTCGTAAGACGTATCAGCACCCTTTGAACTTCATGACACTTCAATATTTATGGTTTTGCATAGATAGCATATTTTCTTACCGCAGCAGGAAAGCTCAAGACATAAAAGCTTTCCACGAAATCTTCAAAAGCCAAAAGTAAATTGACGTAAATTGATGAAGAAAAACCAGCCACGATGTAAATTTCGAAAAAAAATTTTTAAATCATATAAAATAGATGAACCTATTTACCGTAAAAAAAACTGCGGGGATACTTTATTCAAAAACAACAGCCTCGAATTATCATTTTCAGTTTAATATCAGCATACTTAATTATAAGAAGCCCAAACTTTCCAAATTCATAACAAGAAATTTAAAAAAGAACCGTTTTAGGATTGTAAGGGATTGAATGGTATTAAATATATTAGCCGTGTTCGTTGAAAAAAAAACTTTAAAAATATTTGTAAATACGTATACTCATAAAGTTTTTAACAAAAATCGTTCAATGAAACAAAAATTTGATACGTATGTCACAAAAACTTTATAAATATTTACAAATATTTGTAAAGATTTTTTTCAACGAACACGGCTATTATTGGTATATATCAATTGCTTTATAAAATTTATCAAATATAGCAGTTTTTAAAAATGACAGGAAATAAATATGATAATAATAGAAATAGAAATAATAATAAAAAATTTTAATTATGGTCAAATCAATAATGAAGGCTGAATCCAGTTGTCACTTCAAAAGCCCCACCATTTCTTTACTACGTAAAAAAGAACCCTTGTGTGAATCCCTTTTCCGGCTATGTTATTGAAAGTTAAGTTTATCATTGCTGGAATATAATCATTACTGCTTATCGCAGTATAATTAGTTCCAGCATATTTTGGTTCCAATGATCCAAAAATTTCAATATAATTGATACCATATCCTGACTAAAATAATAAAAAATACTTTAGGTATAATCCAAATAAAAATTAAATAAATTTAATCTCTTTTACCGGTGCTATATACTTCAGCGTTGCTTTAGGTGGAACACTGGATTCAGGCTTCGCTGGCACAAGCACAAGTTCTGCTTTCTGGAGTTGAGCATTTTTATCGTGTGGGCGTGTGGACCCTAGCGATAATGTTTCCATTGAAACTTCATTCTTAGCATTGATTTCATTGGCAGCAAGCACAATCAGAAAGAAAACCACTATAAACTTCATCGTAAGAAAATCAAAGTTGAGATCTTGTTGAAGAAGAACTGAATGAGAAACTTCACTTTCTAATGCATTTATATATAAGCACAAGTATATACTATATGCATATTTTAGTAACGCTTGTTTAAGTACTTGTGTAGGTAATATGAAACAGTTATAATGAAATAGAGCACTATTTCAATTATTTGTAAAAAATTGAGAAAACGAAAAACTACACATGCAAAGACGAATTGATTTTTATAAAAAAGCGAAGCAAATAAGATGAACCCTCTCAAAAGTTCTCCAGTTCTAAGGTGGCAACATAGCGAATTACATTTATTGCAGTAATTTAACTGAAATTCTGGATAGAAACAACTGATTAGTTTAAAAAAAAACCTGCTAAATATTTTTCTACAGTGTCCCTCTTTATTCTTGTGTCCATCATATATAATATTGTCCATCACTTTTTGAATGAGAAACAGTAAAGAATAAGCAAAAGGTATCACATTACAGGCTAAATTTAAAGATTTTGTATATTAACATCTATGATTTTGTTTAATTTTTTTCATCGAGCCGTTTCAGAGATATAAATTTTCAAAAAAACTAAGAAAGCTGCTTTTTTTTAAATTCCTTGTTGCCGGGAGAGGAAAAAAATGTTCGCAAACCTCCATTCATTTTTGTTCTCCAACAACACACTAGCCTCTCTTATCCACTTCTTAAGGAGCCCCTCATATAAAGGTGATTATTTCTATCTAAATTTTGTATGGGAGGCTAGAATAGGGGTAGAAAAAAAAGAATAGTAGGGACTATCGTGAATCAAGATTCCCGGGGAATTTTCTTAGACAGCAATAGAGAATGCACGGCAGTCTGTGAAAATTTCCCAGGAATATTTATTCACAATAACCCCCAGTATGTTCAAGAAAAATGTTGAGGAGGAAAAATTAATGGAGGTCGGTGAAAATTTTATTCGTCTTCCGGCAATAAGGAATTTTTTTGAGATTTTTATCAAAATTTTGTATGGAAGCCCCCTTACGGAGAGGGACATATGGGGTAGAACTTTTGAAAAAAATGTTGGAGAAGAAAAATAAATGGAGGCCAGTGAACAGTTTTTCCCTCTCCCGGCAATAAGAATTTTTTTTTTTATTTTTACAAAAGGCTTGTGTCGGAGGCCCCTTAAAGGGTAGATAAAAGACCCGTATGGTCAAAAAAATGTTGGAGAAAAAAATTAATGGTGATCTGCAAAAAAAATTTATCGTTTTTATGTCTCTGAAATGGTTCAATGATAAAATTTCAAAAAAAATCATAGATACTAATCTCAACTAAGTAGTAGGTACATACTATAAGACAAAAAATTTATGAAAAAAAAAAACAGAGCAGCAAACGCAAAATGCTTTCCGGAACGGTATGTAATGCCCCATATAGAAGAATGAAATGGTGTTTGTATGTAACTTATGGACGCGGAAACTACATAATTTTTTTTAAAATTATTTGCTATGGCCTGTAAAAGGTTCTTAAGAGAGTGAGATGCTGCTGAGGGGGACGGGGGTTGCACCCCCCATACAAAAAAAAAATACATAAAATGCTTTGTCTCTGTACTTACAAGCAATGATTATGAAAGTTGGTAAACTTATGCATAATATATCTGCCATCAGCATTGCACAATTTGAAGGGTATTGCACGCGGAAACTTTGCACCCCCCATATGAAAAAAAAAAAAAAACACTAAATGCTTTATCAATATTCTTGTATCAGCTATCAATATGCAACTTGGTACATGAATGTTGCTAGCTCCAAAGAAAATTTTAAAATTTTTTAGATTTTTTTTTTCGTTTCTAAGTATTATCTGACTAATGCCGAAAATATTTTTTAAAACAATAGCACTTTCACCTATTTATGGCCACTATCTGCCGCTGTGCACCATATGAATGTCGAAAAAACATTTTTCAAACCCCATAAAATATGTAGATGAGCCTATGTACCGTAAAATAACAGCATGGATAATTTACTCAAAAACTACTGCCTCAAGATATCATTTCCAGTTTAATTGCAGTACAGTTAATTATAGCCAAAGTTTTTGAATTCATAACAAGAATTTTAACAAAAAGTCGTAGATTTGTAAGGGATTGAATGGTATTGAATATAGTATTGGTATAAGTACATAAAGTTCTTTAAATATAGTAATTTTTTAAAAAGATAGAAAATAATTATGATAACAAAAGAAATAGAAATGATAATAAAAATTTTCCATTGTAGTCAAATTAATAATTGAGTCATTATCCAGTTGTGTCTTCAAACACGATATTTCCTCACTACGTAAAAAAGAACTCTTGTATGAATCCCATTTCCGGCTGTATTATTGAAGGTTAAACCTACACTTTTTGGATTAAAATCAAGAGTGCTAGTCGCAGTATATTTCGTTCCTGCATATCTTGGTTCCAATGATCCAAAAATTTCAATATAATTGACACCATATCCTGGCTAAAAATAATAGAAAATACTTAAGTTAAAATTCAACTAAAAACTAAGTACATTCAATCTCTTTTACCGGTGCGTCATACCGTAACGTTGCTCTAGGTGGAGTCTCGAACCTAGGATTGGCTAGCTTAAACACAAGTTCTGCTTTCTGGAGTTGAGCGTTTTTATCATGCGGGCGTATGGGCCCAAACGATAATGTTCCCATTGAAACCTTGTCCTTTGCATTGATTTCATTGACTGCAAGCACAATCAGAAAGAAAACCACTATTAACTTCATTATGAGCAAATCAAAGTTGAAATCTTGTTGAATACAATCTGAATGAGAAACTTCACCTTCAAATGCATGTATATATAGATGAGAGCATATACTATATGCATATTTTAGTAACGCTTATTTAAGTAGTTTTGTAGGCAATATTAAACAGTTGCTATGAAATTAAACACTATTATTTGGAAAAAATTGAGAAAGCGAAAAACACCACGTGCGAAGACAAATTGATTTTTATAAAATTGCAAATCAAATTAAGTAAGCCACCTCAAAAGTTTTACAGAACTAAACTGATACGTCACACTAGCAATAAAAACAAGTTTGTTTAAAATTTCGAACTTTCTCCTTTACTTTTTTCTGCCCATTTTACATTATATTGTCTATCACTTTTTGTCTGAAAAACCGGACAAAATAACCAAAAGTACGTTGATCGGCTAAATTTGAAGTTCCTGTGCATTTATCTCGATTTAGCAATGTTTGGAAATATTCTGCTTTTTCGTTTTGACAAATTAAAATTTCAAATGAAATCATTTTCTTTACCAAAATATAGTTTTTTACGAACGAAAACACAGTTGGCAAGTTAAGCAGAGAAAGCAAACAAAAGCAGGAGTTAGCTGCTAAAAACACGGTGGCTGTATTTCCTCGCATTTCCTTTAAACAGGGTTATCGCATACGAAATATTACTCATAAGACCTTAGATGCAACTGATTTATTCGTACTCGAATTAGAAAAAAAACGGTATCTTACCAATCAGTCCAAATTTGTCCTACTTTTTTTAGTATGTTACAAATGGAGTACAACTTTGAATTATACACCATTAGAAAGGTATTTACGTGTAAAGGTGCACAAATTATTGTAATATTTTGCCATTAGGCCAGGTAAAATTAGTGCAAATTTTTCTATTTAACAACGATAAAATACGCGGTCGCGCAAAGAGAAAACAAAAAGCTGACTGTCACTGATTTTATGTTTTTTGTTTTCTCTTTGTCTTACATTTGTCATTGTACCGGGTATTACAAATGAAGCCATCAAATTATTTCTTTTTGGTACACCTAAATGAACCAAATACACATACTTACATTTGAGGGCATATATCGCCGGTGGTTAGGAAGAAAATCTTCCAACCGAAAGTTGCGGCGAAGAAAATCTTTTTTTTTTAAATTGCGGCGAAAAAAATATTTTTTCGAATATGCGGACAAGAAAATCACTTTTTATAAAATGTGGCGAAGAAAATCACATATTACAAAATGCGGCGAAGAAAATCACTTTTTACAAAATGCGGCGAAGAAAATCACTTATTGAAAAAATAATTTTTTCAGAGAAATTTTTCTTATTCCCTTTTTTCGAAAAAATTTGCATTAAAGAGTGATTTTTTACGCTTCATTTTTAAAAAAGAGATTTTCTTCGCAGCATTTTGTAAAAAGTGATTTTCTTGTCCGCATTCGCACAAAAAAGATATTTTTCGCCGCAGTTTGAAAAAAAGGATTTTCTTGTCCGCATTTAAAGAAGAGATAGTCTTCGTAAGCACCGGCGATATGTACATTTAAACATGCATATCTTGTGAAGCTTTTTTAGTAGCAAACATTCTTATTAAAATTATTTTGAGATACCATCACGATTTAGCGGTAAATTCGACAAAACAAAAACTTTCAATGGGGGTTGACTACATACAACAGCAACATCAACTGCAGCAGCACTAACATTTACGATAAGAAACAATAGCAACAAATGTGTCAAGGTGTTGTGTTATCTGACACACAAATACATATACCGCATGTATTACAAAGAGTGACGTTCTTGTGTCAAAGTTTAATGAACGACAACGGTAATAACAACGAAAATTTGTACGAGGCATCGAGAATACGTACATTGTCGTAGATGTACTTCAAATACGTAGACACATTGATGCATGCGTTGAAGGGAGATGTAAACATAAGTATTGTCATAACACAGTTCATTCAAAAATCGTTTTTTCTTTGTATGAAAATCTATCAAAGTATATTTGTGCTATTTTGCAATCAAAATTAATGGCTTTTGTTAAAGAGAAATGTTCTTTTAAATATGTGCTTCAAGTAACTAAAACAAAGGGGTCCATTTTAAGTTTTTTTTTTTGTTTTTTGGTTATCCTACAAAAACTTTAAGCCAGTCATCTTGCGAAATTTTCGGATCGCAAAGATGTCCTGTTGCTTCCAATTTTTATAATCTCAGTGGGGACTGTAGTATGATTTATACTGAAATGAAATACTACAAATATCGCCTCAAGGACCCCTAACTAAAAGCTCTTAAGCCAAAAATACTGTCCATGAACGCTCTAAAATCCAAGAAGTACTAAACACATTCTCAACCAAAAACTTGGTGAAAAACTAGGTATATCAGAAAAACATTACATATCGAAAAAATATTTTTGAAAATCCCATAAAATATATGAAGATTAGACCTGTTATCTGGCCAAAATTTAACCCTCTATGTAGTATTGGGCCTTTAATTATACCATAGCCATAACTTAAAATATTCATTTGTTACGGTATAACAAGTAATAAATCACATATTGATCAAAGTAATTAATTGCTGTTAAACACAAGTAGAGAGAGTGAGAGCCGTAATGAACACAGGACAGAGAAACTAAAATCTTAGAAAACTTAATTTATAGAAAAAAACCATTCCCTCATTGACTAAGCAGAGCTTTTTGTAACATTTAAGTCAACTGGAAAGTTAATTTTGCCAACAATCCATTGAAAAGCTTTTGTAACATCAACGGAAAAGTTTTTGCTCCACTTACTATATGGATTATGATTTTAAGGGAGTGTCGAAATTTGTTGTTTTATTGTTAAATTTAAATGCCGCTAAATCACTTACCTGTATTAGTAACTTACAAAAAATAAAATAAAATTCTAATGTCAGGGCAGCAGTTATCAATGGAACTATAGACTTGAAAATGTATCACAAAAAATTAAAAACAAATTTTATTTTAATTTTTTTTCGAACTTTTTTCTTCTTTGTAAAACAATAGTTTGTTTTTTTCAAACCACCTTAATTTTTACCAATACCTTTAGTCCAAGTATTTCCTACCTTTTGAACAATATTACTTTTTTTAAGCTGCTTACACATATTATGCAGACACCCGCACCCAAAGGGTTTTATACTCCATTGGAGTATATGAGGGGAAAATATGCTGCAACATGGAGAACTTTGTATGTTGCCAAGCAAAAAAGTTGACAGTTTCTGTTTATCCTGTGCATTAGTAAAGTTTTATTAAGAATCTTGTTGATGCTGTTGTGGAGTTTGCTTCCTTCTTCTCAAATTAATGCCACAGCTTAAGCTGCAAAGTTTTTTTCCATTTTTGCTTTACTCCCTTGAGATGCGCTATTACAATTAAGTAAGTACACTACATACTTATGTACACATATTGTATATACCTATGGTTGTGCAGCACATAAGTATAATATTTACGTGTGTATTTTGTTTGTTTTCATCCTGATTAGAAGTAATGAAGTGTTTTGCGCTGTTTGTATGCTTTAAGTTTGAAATTCGTATTGACAATTTTCTACATATCATTTCATTAGTATTTTGTTTTATATAATGAATTGGTATGTAACATAACAGCGCGTTTTGTTTATAGAAATTTTTTGGAAAGCTCTTTAAACTTTTACATGAAAATTACAAAAAAAAAAGTTCGCTGTTGTTTTACTATAAAATTTCTAAACATTTGAGTAGAATTTTCATGTTATTTGTTAATTACGTTGCTGCACATTTTCCAATTATAATGACAACGATGTATTGTACAACGTAATGATGGACAAAATTGAAATGTAAAATATTAGCTATATATAGGTAAATCAGTATGCCTTACTTGAAATATGTGCGTGTAGTTGAATATTTACATTTAAATAAGAAAATTCCAATTAGTAAAATTCTGGCAAATTTTACCACAATCGTAATGGTAGAAATTAACAATTTTTTCACCAAACAAATGCAAAACAAAATGTGTGTGAGCTTTTTAATTCAAAATTTATTTATGAAATATGAGAAAACTATTTAAAAAAAATTTTAACCACATTTTTAGAAATAAAGTCCTTTGTCATTGGTAACTAATACTTTTAATATTTAAAAAGAAAATGCAAAATTTAAAAAAGAAATACCTTTACAACATGTGTGTAAATACTTCTTTTACATTTCCATGTTGCTTTCAATACATTTGCTAATTTGTTCTTCATCTTTTGCTTATTTGTGCATATAACAGCAAATTAATTAGCAAAATTTTCCAAATATTTGTTTGCCTTCACATTCATTTAACTCTGTAGTTGGTACGGACATTATTTCATGTTTTGCAGACAATACTACGCTTCGGTTACATGCAGAGTTTACAAGTTTTCCAAATTCAATTAAAATGCATTTTCTGGTTATTTATTTTGCTACTTCAAAACACTATTCGTCTGTCTGTCTGTCTGTCTGTCTGCCTACTAGCCTGCCTATTTGTAGTTCCTTGGTATTGTTATAATGTAATTAAAATGAACTACACTATAGGCACACACTCTTAGATAAAAAGGTAGTGTTTAGTTTGTAAATATGTGTGCATGAATAGGCATTTGAATTATTTTGTTGTTTTGTATTTTATATGCTGCTGTTAGCTTTAGATTTCAGTAACTATGCACACAGTTTTCAGACCTAATATTAATCAGAAATGATAAAAATTTCTGGAATGTGTAGGTGGTGGAAATACTGAAAACTCGGCATATAATGACAAATAATGGTTCACAAAATTGTTCATAACTTAGACATTTCCTTACTGATTTTCATGTACTGAGCTATTTCAGAAATGCAGTGAATCGGGCTATACAAGTGTAAAAAGTTTTTTCTGTTTTTGAGCAAGAGTTCTATTTTTATACTTTACAAAAAATTTAAAAAATGTCATGAGACAAAAATGTCATGACATAAAATTTCCATGTGATAAATATGATATGCGCTATGCCTGAAGATCTTTAATTTAAATTGTTTTTCTTTTTTATAAATTAAGCAAAAATTGACAAAAAAAATGTCATATGACATAAAAATGTTTTACAAAAAAAAAAAACATAAGCAAAACATTTAAAAAACGTCATAAGATAAAAGTGTCATGACATAAAATTTCCATACGATAAATACGATATGCACCATGGCTGGATATCTTTAATTTAAATTGATCTTTTTTTAGACTAAGCAAAAATTGAAAAAAACTGTCATGAAATGAAATTGTTTTACCAAAAAAAAAAAAAAAAAATTAAGTAAAATATTTAAAAAATGTTATGAGATAAAAATATCATGACATAAAACTCCATGTGAAAATATGATATGAACAATGTCAGGAGCTTTTTAATTTAAATTATTCTTCTTTTTTAAAAATTAAGCAAAAAATTCAAAAAATGTCATGAGACTAAAATGTCGTGAGATAAAAATGTCATAACATAAAGGTCACATGAGATAAATATGATATATGCTATTAATGGTAAATACACACATTCCAAACATTTTATTTAGCTTTGGCTATAAAACTTCATCATTATTTTACCCCAAACCCAAGGTATATTCAATTCGTCCATCCGTTTGAAACGCAGAGAAAGAGGCGTGACAGATATGGAAAAGTATATATATTCCTGATAAGCGTCACCTCCTGAGTCGATGTAATCCGTCTGTCTGGCTGGGTATCTGTGGAATTATTTTTCACGAAAAAACTAAGCACGATAATTCAATTTAATAGGGGAACTGATGCTATTGTAGTGTAGTTTTTCAATGTGGTATAGTCGCATATCTCCGATCTGGGTAAGAACCTGCGAACGTCACTGCTTTTATCCCATCAGAGGGATGTGTCGCTGTCATGCACCAAAAACATTTTTCTAGTGTCAGTTGAACGAAACGTAAGTCGCGTGTGGTTGATTTTTTTTTTCCGGATTTTTTGCAAAAAAATTTTGTTAAGAAAAAGTTGCTTTTTGGTGAAGTTTTATTTACATTCGATAAAGGGTAGTGCTTAGTATTGCGTAATAAGTGTTAAACTGTGTAAATTCACAAAGATTCCCATTTTATTTTTAGAATTTTGTAATTTCTAAAAATTGGCCAGTGTGGTATAGTCGGGATTCGCTAATGTGGTATATGAACATTTCTTGATATTCTTAACATTAGGTATTTGATGGCTGTTTATTTTTTAAAAAGAACTATGAGTTTAAGAACCAATGTAACTATTTTTATGAACTTATTTCATACCTTTCAATCTTTATATTTGGTTATATGGTTAAGTATACCACATTACCCACTTTATAAGTACTGATCAGTGTGTATACTACATTGCGCCACCATATATACCACATTACCTGCCAACTTTTTGAAAACAGCTTTTTTGACTTTTTTCAGATATTGCTCAATAACTTTTTTTAATGAAATTGCACACATTTTATTGAAATATATTCTGTAGCGAATGCTTCACTGATTAGCATAAAAAATTTGGCTTAATTTAATCTAAAGGTTCTCTTGCAAATTTCAAAAGACGATTACCTATACCACAATAGCATCAGTTCCATCATTTAGCTCCAGGCTGGTGCCAGTAGAAGGAACTCAAAATAAACACAAGTAAAATCATACTAGCACCCTTTACCCGGACCAAAAAAAACTCAACTTGGGAGCTTTACACTTGGTTGGAAACGTCGTTATGGATTTTCGAGAAGAAGAAATATTTAGAAGTAATCTTAGAAAAAATTCTAATTTGGAAAAGTCATCTATCATACATAACAAATAAAAGCTTAAGGATAACATGTGCTACCCAAAGGCTGCATGGTAAGACATGGGGATTAACATATGATTAATTCAATATTTTTTATAAGACTATGCAGTATTACTAATGCAATTCACTGCTTTAATAAATTCAGTAGCTATTTACTTAAAATCAAATTGAAAGTTTCGCAGACTGCAGAACCGATGTGAACTCATAAATAAATTCTGTATTTTTTCCCGATGTTGCACTGATGTTGCTTAAGTTGATTGAAATACACATCAACGAATAAATAATTTTCAATTTTTTAAAATGAAAAGTCTTAACAAGAGATATGACCCTTCATGTTTGTAATGATATTGATGCTGTTGCTACTGCTACTGACGCAACTGTTGTTGCTATTTCTGCTTAAGTATCACAGCCATGGAGCCATATCTACGTAGCAACAAGAGGTCAGTAGAAGCAACAGTATTATTATTTTTGTGTTCCTGTTGTTGTTATTATGGCTTGCTTCCTTGCAACGGTGAACGTATTGAGACATAAATCAATCAATCAATATAAGCAACGTATAAGTTTGTTTCCCCCCCCCCCCCCTTCTTCTTAACGATTTCATTTGTCTTTTCTTTCTATGCGAACTAACGAAACTTGCAATTTTTCATAAAATTTAATGTAAAAATGTTTAAAAAAATTAAATATTTATGAAATATGAAAAATTTCAAAAAGTTTGAAGGTACAGTTTGAAAGGAAAGATTATTACTTTCCGATGCCATTATAAAACTGGAATTATATTTTTTCTACAAACGTTCCATAAGCTTATCGTTTTCTGGAAGATATCTCAAAATCCTGCAGGTATATGAGCAATTCTGAACTCTGATTCGGACTCAGTTCACATCAAAATTTCATATGACTTGGCACAAGTTTTTTTCTTATTTTGTATCCCTGTATGATTAATTTTTTGTAATTTTTAAGATAAAAGCTTATGTTTTTAGAAAAAGAATCAACTTATATTATACACAAGATTTCGCGATTTATACTATTATCTGCTCTTTTTATAAAACGTGCTTTAGTGATTTGTAATTGTTCAATCGGTAAATATTTTTATGTATTTTGTTTAATAACTATAAATGATTTAATATAATATATTCTATTCAGATTCTTGCATGTATTATGGCAAACAATATTGTGTATGCCATGACTAAAAACTTTTCAGCTTAGTTGACATTATCAAGATTTTACTGTATATCTAATAAATGATGAATATAATAAGGACATGAGCTTAAATGGATTGATGAAATCAGCTGCTAAAGGTCATACTCACGGTGTAGCAACACTTAAACTACAATCGATATGCAATACAGTGTAGGAACACGCCCAGCAGGAATTAAGTGGGAATTGCATGTGTTTTTAACATTTTCGAAAAATAGTAAAAATTATAGAATTTCTGAAAAGTGAAACACTATAGCTTTCAAATGAATTTTTCTATAAATTATTTGAACGAAATCATCAAATTGATGAAAGCGAAAAATGTTGATAAGATCGAATTTGAATTTGAAAAATATTGACGAAATAAAAAAATTTTTGATAAATCGAGAAATGTTGATGAAATTAAAAAACTGTTGCTGAAATCGAAAAATGTTGATAAGATAGAGAAATGTTGCTGAAATCGAAAAATATTGATGAAATCGAGAAATGTTAATAAAGTGTCGATGAGCTCGAAAAAATGTTGATGACTTCGAAAAATGTTGACGAAAATGTTGATGAATTCGAAAAATGTTGATGAAATCGAAAAATGTTGATGAAATCAAAGAATTTTGCTGAAGTGGAAAAATGTTGATGAAATCGGAAAATGTTGAAGAAATCGAAAAATGTTGATGAAATCGCAAAATGTTGATGAAATCGAAAAATGTTGATGAAATCGAAAAATGTTGATGACCTCAAAAATGAATGAAATCAAAAATATAGATGAAATAATAAAAATGTTGATAAATCGAAAAATTCTGATGAGCTCGAAAAAATGTTGATAAATCGAAATATATTGATGAGCTCGAAAAAATGTTGATGCTATCGAAAAATGTTATATAATTGAAAAATGTTAATAAAATTTAAAAATGCTGATGAGATCAAAAAATGTTGATGAAATCAAAAATAGTTGATAAAATCGTAAAATTTTGATAAGATTGAAAAATGTTGCTAAAATCGAAAAATGTTGATGAAATCGAAAAATGCTGATGCGATCAAAAAATGTTGTTGACATCGAAAAATGTTCTTAAAATAGAAAAATGTCATCAAATTGAAAAATTTTGCTGAAATCTATAAATTTTGATGAAATCGAAATTGAAAAAGATATCGAAAAACGTTGATGAAATCGAAAAGAATTTATGAAATCGAATAATTATTACTAGATCGAAAAATGCTGATGAAATCGAAAAATGCTGATGCGATCGAAAAATGTTGATGAAATCGAAAAATGTTCCAAAGATAGAAAAATGTTGATAAAATTGAAAAATATAAATAAAATTGAAAAATGTTGCTGAAGTCTAAAATGTTGATGAAATCTCAAAACCGTGATAATATCGGAAAATGTTGCTGAAATTGAAAAATGTTGACAGACTGAAAAATGTTGATGAATTCGAAAAATATTTATGAAATAAAAAAAATTGTTGATGAAATCCAAAAATGTTGCTGAAATCGAAAAATGTTGATGAGTTCGGAAAATGTCAATGAGTTCGGAGAATGTTGATTAGCATTATTTGGAGTTCCTTTATATGAAATGACAGTTTAAAAGTCTGAGTTCCATAATTTTCGTAAAGAAAACTATGTCCAAGAGAGAATACAAATCAAACAATGTTAATGAGTTCTAAAATGTTGATGACATCGAAATATGGTGATGAAATCGATAAATGGTGAAGAAATCAAAAATTTTTTAGAAAATCGGAAAATGTTGCTGAAATTGAAAAATGTTGAGCAATTCGATAAATGCTGATAAAGCAAAAAATCATTGACCAATGATAAAATTTGCTGACATTTGACAATAATCCGCAATTGACACACGAAATGATTGCTTATAATCTATGTTTAAATGGCATGGCTAAGTTGCAAATCGCTTCCTACAAAATCTTTTTTGTTCGGCATCTGCAACATTTCTCTTTGGGTTCTTTGACATAAGTACATGTGCACGTGCATATTTGAAACTTATGGGAAGTATGTAGCAAAGATTAAGTAAAAGAAAACACATACAATTTTTACTGAAAATACACAGCTGCCTACGCAGCTGCAGACGTTGAGATAGCAAAAATTGGTCATTAATCATTCCTTCAAACTAAATGGGTACGCAACTCAAGAGTAACAAGGATACGCGTGTATGAACATAAGTGTATGCTAAATTGCACATACATTGGCACACATGCATACACACATACTTACTTGTAAGTGAGTTTGTGCGCCAATCAATTTCCAATTGATAAAACTTTGATGATTTTTATTATACGATGAATTTATTTTTGATGCAAAATTGATAGATTTTTTTTCCTTTTTCAAAGTTTCAAATATTTTTTTGGCATTTTCTTTGCAAAACAGCATTTTTCATGTAACGAAGTAAATTTGCAGATTTTAACATATCAATTGGATATAAAATAAAGAAACGTTAAGCATTTTCAATTTGCCATAAGATTTGTTTTTGTTTATTGAAAGTTTTCTGTTGACTTATGCAATTAAACTTTGTAAAAAAAACAATCATTTCATACCTACTACTTATTTTTAGTTTTTTCATTTTTTCAAAAGAAAACCAAGCCCATAAAACAAATTTCACTTCGTAATCACAGTTAACGCACCATTTGACAGTCATATTTTAAAAAGTAATAAATAACAAAGAACATTTTTCAATTATCGACCTCCCTCAGGATGTGCGTTGTGTAAAGAAAAAGTTTAATGCATAGAACAGATAGACCAAAAACTATGCTTTTGCTTTAATTTAGCACTTTGTTGCCTTGCAAAAATTTTCGTTATATTTTGAAGTTCTCTACTTCCTGTGCAATATTGTCTACATAAGCAATATTGTTCGTGGCGCCATTTTGTCGTTAAATATTTGCACTACACGCGCTACAAAATGAAAACTCAGCTACTCATTTATTGAAATTTATTCACTGCGATTACGATTTTTCATTATGATAAAACAACGCTTTGACTCGAAATGGTTGGCGGAAGACAGCTTGAAATTTTTGGGCGGCTTTGGGTGTATTGTGCTTAATGTTTGACTGTCTGTCTGTCTTTGTGTTTTGGTATTAGTTGTTGTTTTCATGTACGATATATTTGAATACAAGTAAGTATTGTGCAAAATTAAGTTTCTCCAACAAAGATTTATTGTTATGTATGTCTGGTTTAAATTTTATTGTATTCCTTAGTTTCCTTTACGAAAATTTTGGGACTCTGACTTTTAAACTGCTGTTCCATACAAAATAACTTCAAATATTGCTAAGTATTTGATTCAACTTTCCATTTTGACTCAAAACTTCAGCGAATAGAAAAACTTAATTCAAATTAATAAAACAGCGAAAGTATTCTGGACAAAAAAATTTTGAAATTATGAAACATAAAAGTATGCTATATCACAAAAGTAAAAAAAAAAATATTTGAAGAAAAAATTAACCCTTTAATGACCAGGTTCAAACAAATGAAAAAATTAAAAGAAAAATACGATAAAATCGAAGCAATTGGGCTTCATAAAATTGTGATCCGAGCAACTAGGGAGCTGGCTAACATACTTGACTTTGGCCGTTATAGGGTTAAGAGGAAAAATGTTAGAATGTTAGGTTAGAAGGATATATGGGGTAGTGTTGGTGAATATATTTTCTTGAACTTGCCGGTGTCATATGTAATATGGAGAACATTTGCGCTGCGATTGTACCATAACTTAATCGTACGATCAAAAAACGAATTGTCGCAATAGTGTGACGTTCTGCTTGGTGCCAGCGTTACACAAAGATGCGCCAGACTCAACGCCTGAATGCTAGGGGAGAAAGTTTTTACTGAGAGAACCAGTTCACATATTTTCTAGTGCACATCTTATTCCAATTCTTATAAAAAAGAGGTTTACACGTAATGTGATATACGTGCTCAAGGAAGTTGATAAAACGGCCCCAGTTAGTGTAAGGACATGCTTCAGAACTCGGTGTAGCAGTATCAAAGATGTTTTAGAAGAACCGGCCCAAACGTGTGAATTGTATTCTAGTTTCAGTCACACATAAATGAAGGAAACACTACGAAAATCAACAGGAGCGTAGTATTTCTGACGTCGATTCAAGAAACCTATCCACGCCAGCCATAAGGAGAGGAGAGGAGAGGAGAGGAGAGGAGAGGAGAGGAGAGGAGAGGAGAGGAGAGGAGAGGAGAGGAGAGGAGAGGAGAGGAGAGGAGAGGAGAGAGGAGAGGAGAGGAGAGGAGAGGAGAGGAGAGGAGAGGAGAGGAGAGGAGAGGAGAGGAGAGGAGAGGAGAGGAGAGGAGAGGAGAGGAGAGGAGAGGAGAGGAGAGGAGAGGAGAGGAGAGGAGAGGAGAGGAGAGGAGAGGAGAGGAGAGGAGAGGAGAGGAGAGGAGAGGAGAGGAGAGGAGAGAATTAGGAATTAGTTTTCGTTAAAATTGACCCGATTGACAAAACCATTTCTAGAGATTAAGGTCATTCGAGAGTGTGTTATTCATACGCTGCCATTTAACCTCAACTTTCGCAAAACTGAAACGCTTCTTAAAGCTATATTAAGGAATGAATTGGATTTGAATTCGAAGATAGAAAATCATCGATAGAAATAAAGAAAAGAGTTGGACATAGGGCCAAACCCTAGGAAACTCCAGCATTAAAAGTGTTCAGTAGAAGTGTAACCATCAACCATCACCCACAATGCGGATCAAAAATTCACTACAGAAGCTCGTAATCTGATGAAGAATCCCGGACACCATACGCAAGTAGTTTCCATGCAAGCGCTCAATGCCACCCTCGAAACATCTTGAAATATCCAGTGCGGCAACCATGCTTCCGCCAAAAAAGTGATTGAATTGGTTTGGTTTTTTTGTGTGAAACGCCTTCAAATCACCAAAAGAGCATCTCCTGCGAATGGTTATATTCCACATTATTTACAAGGTCGAAGTTTATTACGTAATTTCCAAAGCTATGAAGCATTTAGATATCGGTCGGTTATAATTGGGGTTAGTGACTTTGCCTTTTTTGGGAACTGGCTAGGCATTAGGCGTCCTTCATATATTACGTAACGCAATTTTTGTACAATTTTGACCTGCCCTCCCCAATCCTAATGCAACGTAGCGAAACGTTCAACTTCCTTCCCCCCCTAGTAACGTAACAAATATTAATTTTTTTAATGGTCTAAGATCTGGCAGTAAAAAAAGTTATTGATCAAGTTTTTAGCTAAAATCTAATTTTTACATATATTTAGGAATAGAGGAATATAGTTTTGCGTGGTTGCCTATAAAAATGTGGCCGCTAGTATTTTCAAATTGCGATAACTTATGAACCGTGAGTCTCACGAGGATGCTTATGAAGTAAACAAGTAAATACCTTTTCAAACATTAAGATGTTTATATTAATCCTTAATACGTAAGCTCTAATATGTAAGCTTTTTGTAAGAACTTAAGTTATTTAACTACAAAATTCTATAACAAAATTTCAATTGACTATTTGATAAATTTTTATGCTGCTTAAATATGTATTATTTATTATATATTAAACTGATTTATTTGGTATTGCTTTTATATTTGCAGGTATCCTGGATACGTAAAAAGGATTATCATCTGCTGACAGTTGGCTTAACAACGTACAGCAGTGACGAACGTTTCAGTGCAACGCATTTAAAGCATTCAGAGGTAAAAATATTTATATTGAACAATTTACAATTGTATGGGACTTTGTACAGTTGTTTAATTAAAGATCCCAGATAAATAGTAGTCTTTGACTGATAAAAATTGGGGATGTGGTAAAGTTAAGTACAAAGAGAAATAAAATTTATTTGTTACAATATACTTCCGACACTAAGATATTATGTTGCCATATTTTAAACAAAAAATTTTACATTTCATATTGTCGTCCATACCTAAAGCAAAAAAAGATTAAAATATTTTCAAGACCAAAACTGCTTTACAAAAGTCCTGATTCTACTAAATGTGGTAGTACTTAAGCAACTCCGTTTCAATTTTGTCTCCGCTATTGACAACACATTTCTGCAAACCACTGTATGTTGGAAAGAAAAAGCTTGACAGCATTCGAGGAAAGAAATAAAATTGGAAAAAAAGAAAGAAATCATTTGACAAATGCAGGACATGTTGACATTTAGTATTATTAACTGTACTTACACTAATGCACACATTCACAGCAAGTAAACGTGACGTGACTAACATGCCACAGACAAACACATACGCACACACGATTGAATACATGCTTACATTCAAATGCGCTGAATATCGACTGACCAACGGATTGCGCGTCAGTTTTTTGTAAAACGTTCAAGGGACGTGTTCTATTTTCGAAAATCCTCATGCATATGAGCACGTTGCATACAGAAAAGCCACTATACTTACATCTTGCCATTGTAAACTTCATCATCATGATCATT
This sequence comes from Calliopum simillimum, assembly GCA_951812925.1. Classification (NCBI taxonomy): domain Eukaryota; kingdom Metazoa; phylum Arthropoda; class Insecta; order Diptera; family Lauxaniidae; genus Calliopum; species Calliopum simillimum. The sequence continues at coordinate 114,573,128 of OX638370.1, read as the reverse complement.
ATCACTAGCATCATCTCTTCATCATCATCATCGCCATCATCATCACCATCAATACCACAAAACTTTATTTCATTGCATTGCGCGTTCAACTTTAAAAATTCTTTCGAATTCAACTCAATTTGATTTTCTGCACTTGGATTTTATTTTTCTTATTTTCATATTGCAGGCATAGGTTTTTGTATCTGTCGTTATTTTTTATTGTTATTTTTACACTGAGCGAAAATGTGTGGAAAAGAAGTTTATATTTTGCACTTGTACTTGAACGTATAAATATCCAATATTTTAAGCGGCACCACTAACCATTGAGTAAGATCAAATTCATTGTGAAGGAATGCATTTGATAGAGGCGATTCATTTTCAAATTTTGCTCTCCCCTAGAGCTACATACATAAAGAAATCCCTATAAATGCATTTCGCTCAATTTTGGAAAAATTCCAATGTTATCAGTTTTTGACGAAGTTTTCTCCCAATGTTTGTATATCGAATTATTTGTAATCAGAATGCATCTTTTTCTTTTTTCTCTCTCTCTTTTTCCAAAAACTATTTTGCACCCACTCAACTGAACTTCAACTCAATTCAAACTCCAAAGGATTGGACGCTGCAAATAAAATTTGTGCAACTACGTGACGCTGGCGTCTATGAGTGTCAAGTGTCAACCCATCCGCCCACATCGATATTTCTGCATTTGAATGTAGTCGGTAAGTATTTTGGCCATGCGGATAGCTGGCTGGCATGCAACGACAATACTTTTAAATTGGGTTTACATTTTTTTTTTTTTTTTTGTTTTCCTACATATTTTATCTTGTTTTTGCTATTATGGTCAAGTGAGAGAAAGACTTGTGTATTATTTAATGAAATCGTAGAACATAATTTAAAATCAAGCGTCAATATTATGGCAAAAATGAAATTAAAAAAAACATTAAAAATATTAAATCAGTATACATCCTCTTTTTCAGTACACTCTTTATAATGAACAAAGCTCCTAAAAATATGCAACAAAAATTTCAAAGCAAAAAGGAAAAATTCATAGCTTCATTACATGTTTAAAACAACAAATTTTGTAGCATACTTTTAGGCTCTTTTTTTGTTGTTAAAAACACTACATTAGTTGTTTAATTAAATTCAAACAATCTAGTCATACGCTCATTACAATTCTGGCAAAATGTCATCAAAACAAATAATTTTAAAATTCATAAATTCCATACTTGACGTGCATAGCTAACAACATGCGCCTAATTTTACTAAAATCCGCGCTAATTTCTATTCGTTTTTTCTCTCCCAATTTTCTGTCTCTTTTCAAAATTGTAATTTTTCTATGAAAAATAATCAACGTTATGTTGCAACTGTGTGTGTGCGTGTCATCATGGCTGACAACAAAAACAACCAATCAACAACTACACGAATGCATCTGTGTGTGTTGTTGCCATGTAATCTGTAAATGACAACAACAAACATCGGAAATGATAACAACAACGACAACAACAACGAAAACAACAAACCATTCAATTCGGTTAGAAGCACGCGCTGAAATATCGGGACCACCAATTCGCTATTTAACACCAGGCTCAACATTACGACTGCAGTGTCGCGTTGTGCAAAACACCGAAGCATCGGAATTTATATTTTGGTATCATGACAACCGAATGATAAATTACGACATCGATCGTGGCATTAACGTGTCAACGGAGCCAGGTGAGTTGGAATATAAAACAGGGGAAAATAATAAAAATTAAAGGAAAATATTTAAAGTAACTCTACTGGTAGACTTAAAATGCAATGCTATAAAGATAGGTACCAAAGGTTATGAATGTAATTTTTCTGGAGCTCTATCAAAACAGTAGAGTCACTGTCGGCAAGAAACTACTAACAAATTGATTTTTATTTTCGATTTAAATATAAATTTTTTCAAAACAGATAAGCTTTCTCCAAATCAGATTAAACCTTTCCCAAATAAAATTCAACTTTTTCCAAAGTAAACATTTTTCAAATCAAAATAAACCTGCTTTAAATCAAATCTTACCTAGTTATAATTAAATTAAAACTTTTCTAAATCAAACTGAAATTTCTTAAAATTAAAATAAACCTTTTCCGATCGAAATCAAATTAAACCTTTTACAAATTAAATTAAACTTTTACAAATCAAATCGAACCCTTTACAAATCAAGTTAAGCCTTTTCCAAATCTAATTAAGCTTTTCCAAATCAAAATAACCCTTTTTCGAGTCAAACTAACCTCTTTCTAAATCAAATTAAACCTTTTCAAAATCAGATTAAAACGTAAAACTAACCTTTTTATAAATCAAAATACACTTTTTCTATACCAAAATAAACCTTTAAAAATAAAATATACTTTTCTTCTATGAAAATTACTTTTTTCCAAATCACAATAAACTTTTTTCAAATCAAATTAAACCTTTTCCAAATTAAGTCAAATCTTTACTGAATTAAATTAAACTTTTTCAAATCAAATTAAACCTTTCACAACTCAAATTGATATTTTTATAAATCAAAATAAGCTTTTTCTAAATAAAAATAAACCTTTTCCCAAATCAAATTAAACCTTTTCCAAATCAAATAAACTTTTTTCAAATCAAATTAAATATTTTCCAAATCAAATTATACTTTTCTCAAATCAAACAAAACGTTTCTGAAATCAAATTTAACCTCTTATTGATCATATTAAACCTTTTTCGAATCAAATCAAACCTTTTCTTAAACCAAATAAACCTTTTTAAAATCAAATTAAATTTTTTCAAAAACTTTTTTACCAAACCTTTTCAAAATCGAATCAAACTTTTCTCTAATAAAACTAAACGTTTTCCAAATCAAATTATTATTTTTCCAAATAAAAAAAAAACTTTTTTCAAATCAATTCAAACCTTAACCAAATCAAATTAAACCTTTTCCAAATTATATAGCACATTTTTCAATTCAAAAATAAACATTTTCCACTTAAATTAAAATTTTTCCAAATCAAGTTCACCTTGTTTTAAATAGATCTTAACATCTGAGGTATATCAAGTATTCAGAAAAATTATGCAATATATTGTATTACGAGGAGTATTTTTGTAGAAAATTTTAACCCTCAATTTTCCCCACATGTGGGTAATTTTTACGCTTTTCTTAAAAGCTACTAAAATTACCCCTACAATAGGTTAATGTTGAGTCAATATATACCAAAGAAATATCTGCTATGCAATGAAATTTTCTGAACACTTTAACTGTAGATTACTGGCGCTAGTCTAGAACTAAATACCCTTAATGCAATAAGGTACTAATTGCCGCGAATAAGTAGCACTGCCACTATAAATCTACTTATCTTTCTGGTTATGTTTTCTACATCAAAAAAGAAGTTAATGTACAGATTCCATTGCTATTTATTTGATAGTCGCACGATTTGAATTTTACAATATTTTGTAAAAAATATAAAAATCTCCGGGGCACAATCATTTTGGAAAAATAAATCATTGCATTAAATTGGCGCAATAAACAGCAAAGAATAAACATTTCAATGCAGCATTTTTCAATTGAGTAGAGAACAAAAAGAAAATATTCAGTATACTGCTGACGTGACAAATTCATGTAAATAAAAATGTTACTACATTTTCTATTTATTTATTTTTATTTTTTATCTTTTCGATGAAAAACGAACACAATTTTAATCAATTCTACACGCCTTGCAATACATTTACGCGTATTGTTGCCGCAGCTTGCTGCAACATGCATTGAAGAATATTTTAGTGTGCAGAATTTTTACTGCTGCACAATAGTGCAGCTGTGGTAGTGAGTTACGCGCAACAATAAAATTCAAACATCGAAATTGTTAATTTTGCTGTTGCAACGGTGGCATAGCAAAAATTATTTAACACATCCAACGCATTGTTGACGAGAGTGACAAGCGCAATGCGTTTAATACGCGTCACTTGGGAACGAAATGCATCGAATTGATAGGACTGGTGTAAGAAAAACTTGTTAGTAAATGCTGCATGTTTCGGGTGCAGTGAATTTCTATGAATTTGTAATATTGAACGGATATGGTAGAAAATATATGAACACAAGAATTGGACTTTTATTTGGACTTTAAGTTTTAAGTCTTTTAGTTCTTTTATATAAAAAGGTTTTACTTGAAGAATCTGCGAAAAATTTTTCCAAATTCCGAGGTCTTTATCAAAATATTTTTATTTTTTGTATGTGAATCATTCTATTTCAAAACGAAAAATGAGCAAAAAATTAAATTTTATCCAATTACCTCCATTTTAACAATATCATAATGTAAAATGTCTTTTTGTTACTTTTCTTTAAAAGAGATTTTAAAATATTGTATTATAAAGGAGAACTTTTCTAGCATATTTATTTCAATTCTGTTCAGTTTCATTTCATAATTAAATAATTATGATCAGCCATAAAATTTTTAATTTCTTATGAAACATTGTTTTTTACTTCAAAACCTATTATTTGACCAAAGGTTGTCTTAAGCAGTTATTGTTTATGACTTAAATTTTTTGAAACGGACACACTAAAAACTATTTTGGTGAACTGAAACTTTTTTGGTGGTTTTTTGAAGAATTTTTGGACAAATTATTGTCATATACTTTTTTTTAAAAAATTAAATTTAATTTGAAAGTTATAAGCATGTGAGTTTTAATTGCGATTTCTCCGTAAATGTTGGGCGAAAATTTATGACACTTTTGTAAAAATAATTCAAAATTTTGACAAAATAAACTTTTCATAAAAATTTTTAAAATTTCTTATAAATAATGCACTTTTTAATAAACAAATGGATTTTTAGGCTATACCTATAGATAAATACAAACAAAATTTTTACACAGAAATGTTTTCTGAAGTCTGCACAACATTTCTATGGAAAAAATTGGAGGAACTTATCATTAATAAAAAAGTTACATGCGCTTTAGTGGCGCCATATAAGTGCCTTGCCTATGTGATTTTTGCATTTCACTGCTGCATGCCGCTTCAAAACAACAAATCCTAATTTATACACAAAGTAAGAATGCACGTTAGAACGCGCAGCGAGCGTAAATGTGTGAATCGCATAGGCAAGGTGCCTATGTAGTGACATTTAAGTACTCGTAACTTTTCTATTAGTGATAAGTTCCTCCAATTTTTTCCATAGAAATGTTATGCAGACTTCAGAGAACATTTGCGTGTAAAAATTTTGTTTGTATTTATCTATAGGTATAGCCTAAAAATCCATTTGTTTATTAAAAAGTGCATTATTAATAAGAAATTTTAAAAGTTTTTATGAAAAGTGTATTTCATCTAAATTTTGAATTATTTTTCGTCCTACCACAAAAGTTACATAAATTTTTGCCCAACATTTACAGAGAAATCGCAATTTGAAAAAAAAGACGTACCTAAAAATTCACATGCTTATAACTTTAAAAAAAAAATCAAATTCATGTTTTGAGAAAAAAGCGTTTTAAGTTTTTTGGAATTCGTTTTTTGCTTTTTATTCTTTATATGAAATTGAATGGGGACTACATTTCCAAAATCAACTAGACTGGGGCATGGATCCATTTTTTCTTCATGTTTCTGTTTACTTAACTCGAAACATCAATATATATAGATGTCTAGTTGTAGTTTTAACCCGACGATATATCTTTAGTTCCAACATGAAAAATTCATAAAATAGCAGTAGTTTGGCTAAAATTCTTCCTTAAGTTAAGGAATGAAAAGGGCGTTCCGTTTGTTGGTTCTATAAGTCACAAAAAATCTAAACAACAATTTAAGACAGAAAACAATAAGTTTTTAAAATTTCCTTATAATTCGTCAAAGCCTTAGGGCTTAAAAGAACTTAGTTATGACCAAAGCTTAGTCATAATCTATAACAACACGTCCACTGAGTCACAATAGAATGCCCCATTTACAAACCATATTTCATAATTCCAAAAATTACTTAGGACTGCAAATTTGGACCTTTTTTCCTCTCTTGATTTTTTAAGCCAATTATGATGGCTTGTAAGGCGATTGCTCTATGTCCTGTAATTTTTTTAGAAGTGGACTTAGGACGTTTATTCAAAGTAGAAGTTTCTATGAAGATTCTGACTACCCCACTAAGCGACAACGGAGTGGAATTTTAGTCCATCCTGTAAAAAATGCATTAAGTAAGTACTATCAACTTGAAGCTCAACTATTAGTGCATTATTCGGGATATTATTTAAAGCTCTTTCAATTTCAAAAGATGCCTCTATAGGGGAACTGATGCTATTGTGGTATAGTTTTCAATAAGGTATTGTAGCATATCTCCGATTTGGGAAATAACCTGCGAACGTCACTGCATTTATCCCGTCAGAAAACATGAAAAACATGAGATGTGTTGCTGTCATGGACCAAACAAAAATTTTCCGATGTCAGTTGAACGAAACGTAAATTGCGTGTGGTCGATGTAATTTTTCGCATTTTTTGTGGTATAGTCGGGCTTTGCTAATGTGGTATATGAACATTTCTTGATATTCCTAACATTATTTGATGGCTGTTTATTTTTAAATAAGACCTATGAGTTTGAGAACCAATGTAAATGTTATTAACATATAAACTTATTTCATACCTTTAAAATTTCATATTAGGTTATATACCTGCCAACTTTTTGAAAACAGCTTTTTTGACTTTTTTTTCGGATTCTGTTCAATAACTGTTTTTAATGAAATTGCACACATCTTATTGAAAAACATTCTGCTGCCAATACTTCATTGATCACCATAAAGAAATTTGGCTAAATTTGATCTAACGGTTTTCCTGCAAATTTTAAAAAAAGATTACCTATACCACAATAGCATCAGTTCCCCTAGTGTATTTCTTATAAGAAAGTGAGTACTCAAAGTTTTTAGCAGCACTATATAGCGCAGTTTCTACTCATTTGTTTTTTAATAGCACATATGAGGGGTATAGAAGCAAAGGCGACAATCTCCATTTTTTTTTTCTGAGCGTATCTCTTAGTGTTGACCACAAAACATCATCAAATGCAAGAAGATGGTACGATCAAAGAGGTACAGAATCAAAGACGACAGTCTCTTCTTTGATTATGGACATGTTTGATAGTGACATTTAGTTGCATTTGATGATAGCATGTGATCAAACACTATCAAACACGTTCATAAAAAAAAAAAAAATGGAGATTGTCGCCTTTACTTCTATACCCCTCATATGAGAAATATTTTTACCGATGAGCAACTCAATAACATGTTTCGTGCTATTAAATAGAAAATATGGTGATCTGATAGATCTGAAATCTTTTGTCTTGGCATGTTTAGGCTTCTCTGGAGATAAGCACTAATTTCTTCTGACGCCATGGTGCGGTACATATTGAAGTTTAGAGCAACCGCTTAAAATTTCTGTAAGCATTGCTTGGAAAATGTTATTATTTGCTGGATCTGCTAATTTATTAACGTAAAGAGTTCCGACGATGTCTAGTTCTAGTCTTGACAAAAATATTTGAAGGAGTCCCTTCGAAATTTGTTTTTATTTGCAATGCTGATGTAACAAAAGTGAGCGCATAATAGTATCTCTACAGTTTCTGCTGCATTTTCAGTCCATTGTCTATTATCTTATTGAATTAACACTAACGCCATTTCTTTTTAGACAAAATTTTCTTGATTATGGCCGCGCCTGTTGAGTTTTAAAAATTTTTGTAGCGTCCATGTTTGTTAGCTCAGTTTTTTCCTTTACCAATAATATATTTAGAAATTTTGACTTCAACTCTGTAGCGTAACCAATGCTCTCGAGAGTCGGTTTAAAAAGCATTTACAAAAAAAAAAAAAAAAATTTATTATAGATCTGGCCACGGAAATCCTATGTTTACACCATGGTCGTTAAGAATTCTTCTTTGACCCATAAGGCTTCAACCAAAGTTGTAGAAATTACCCAGTTTGTTACATTTAAAGAAGTATGGTTTGGTAGAGACAGAGATTTTTCCTATACTTTTGTGAACGATTTGCGTGCATTTTTCCTAATCATTTTATAGCGGGTTTCTATAAACCTTGACAAAAGAAATTGGACTCAAATTTATTGAAGAGCCTATACACATATGATCGGAAAGTGATGGTTTATTCAAACGTTTCCAATGATTTTCTCGTATATTGAAAAATTCAGTGCTTTTTTGCAACTCTGCTGGTGATGTTTTTCAAGAAAAATTTACCAATTGTCTCATAAGCAAAAATGGCGCAGTTTGATTTTGCACCAAGGCCATAGTTTAAAGACAGGTTAAGTTTTTGGCTGTCAACAATCATTTTTATTTCGAAATTTAAGCATTCCAGCCATGAACTCTCAACACACAATACTCCCAATTTTAAATGTCTACATGCCAAAAGAATCATCAAACAATTTATCAAAGTCAATAAACTTGAAAAGAACATTTTAAGCTGCACAAAAATCTGCCAATAATTGTGTTTTCTATTTTTTAATTGAGAACTTTTTCATCAAATTTTGCACAAAATTTTATTTGAATTTTTTTATATTTTGTTATTTTTTTTTTTTTTTTCTCTTTACAGATTTCCAATCATCTGAGTTAACAATATTGCGAACGAGGCGTGAACATTCTGGAAATTTTACATGCGTGGCGAGTAATACACAACCTGCCAGTGTATTGGTGCATATATTCAAAGGTATGTAGAAGAAATATGAAAAAATCGAAAATAAAGTGTAGCATACATTGCAGCACATATAGAATTTTATGCATATTTGGGTTGTTCAAAAGGCAGAAAGTTGTTCTCTAAAAGAAAATGTTAAATTCAGGACTTTACAAAGCCATTTTGAAATTTGTTTTTAGTTTATATCTTCGAAAATGCTTTTGTGCGTAAAATGCATTTATAGAAATTTTTCGATAGAAGCTTTTGAGCCAAAAAATTATATTCTAAATATAATTTCAATTTCTTCAAAACACCCTAAAGACAAAGTGTCATGAAAAATACTGCACGCTGCTCTGCTGATCGATATTTTTTCAATGTAAAAATCCACATTCTATACAAAACGAATTTCAATTCTATTGGCTGTTAGGGTTTATTTTAGTAGTTACAAGTTTAGCTAACTGCAGCGTTTATTATAGGACAAAAAAATTAAAAAAAAAATAAATAAAAATTGCTGTTATTGCTTTTAAATGAAATTTAAGCGTAAATTTTATATGAATTTTCCGTAACACTTTACCCGCTTTGGCCATAATAAATCACTTTTTCATTTAGCGTACACTTTACTGTCGTTGTTTTTGTTGCTGTTGTTGTTGGTGTTGTTTCTGCTATAGGCTTTCCGATATTCATATCCTTACTTATTTGCAATTTGTCTGCTTAATCCTGGCTGTCAGCGCATTCGTAGTTGGTTTTTTCCCTTTCGTCATTTTTATGCCGCATCATCTGGGCATCATCGACAGGAAATCCTTTTTGAAAAAAAGAAGTTTTACGGAACATAAGTGAAATACATCCAAAAAAAAAGCAAATGCTTGGGAAAAAAATTGTTGCCTCTTTTCAGGCTCATTAATTTAATGTTTCCTGTTCACAGTTTTACTTCAGATTTGTGTTTTATTTTTTTTTTTTTTTTTTTTTAACTGAAAGGCATGTGCGTAATGTGCTGTAATGTTTATCCGTAGAAACTAAGACTCTAAGACAAATGGTTTGGGTTGACGTTGGCTAATGAAAAATTTTCAATTCAATAGAGATTGGATTTTTTTCATAAAATCTGCATTGAGGTTTTTTGCCATGTTAGGGCCTTTTTCAGAATTTCAAAGATGATGTTACAAAAAATCTATCAAGCGCTCAAGGCAACTTGACTGACAGTAAGGAATGACGAAAGTTTTGATAACATGCTTCATACTTTTTTTTTTAATTTCCACATTTTCATCTCGAACTGCGCAGCGCGCGCATTAACATTGAAAAGTCCAAATTAAGCAGTTGCCATTCGATGTGAAAATTCTTTCTCTTTTTTTTTTTTTTTGCTTTCAATCACACAATTTTTTTTATGAAGACTTTTTTCATTAATTTTACTGCCTGGTTAACAAAAATGAGCTTTTGCTGTGGCCAAGAGCGCGTACAACATGGTTGGTTGGCAAGTAACATTTCACAATCATTTTTTTTTTTCTGTTCTGTGCTTTTGATATGTGCGTTTCTGTTAATAATGACAACTCGCTGTGTTATCCTTGTATGTGGATTAATATTAAAGGGCCAATTCTATAAATCAAGGCTAAAGACAAAAACTTAAACATGTAAGACACAATCTTGTTTTCCCTAATGTTAGCTTGTTCAATCTAAAACAAGTAAGGGTATAACCTTTGACCTTGTCAATCACTAAATAACTTATACAGCAGTATTTTTTAAAATGTTGCTTACATAGAGGGTGCTATTTGCTCTTGTCTGATTTCACCCAGCTTTTGCTCAGAGCTTGCATTTAAAGTTCTTGATGTCGGAACGAATTTTGGTTGGATTATCTCAAAAAACGTTTTCGGTGTAATGTTTTGAATCTTTTGCTCTATGGTGCCACGCCCTCTTTTACGGTTTCAACCAGATTTTTCTCAGAACTTCCATTTACAGTTGCTAGTTTCAGGGTAAAATTTAGTATGATAAATCTCAGAAAACGCGTCCAGTAAAGCGTTTTGAAGCTTTTACTTATTTGGGAGATGCCACGCCTTCTTGTCCGAACGTGCCCAGTTTTTTTTTTTTCAGAGCTTGCGCTTACAACTCGCTGTATTTATGTGTATTTCAGTTGCATTGTCGTGAAAAATACTCCTACAGTTGCATTTTGAAGATATTTTTTGTATGGGCGGTAGTCGTTTCCGCTGACCGATTTCGCTCAATTTCAATCGCACTAGTTAAACTTTGACGATGAAGGCAGCGTACTAAATATCGTTGATTAATATTGCTCAGTTTTCTCAGATAATATATTTCCACGCATACTCAGCCAGCCAGACAGACGGACATGACTATATCGACTCAAGAGGTGACGCTGATCAAGAATATATATACTTTTCTGTACCTGCCACGCCTCCTTCTCTGCGCTACAAATGGAAGGACAAAGAAGATATACCCTGGGTGTATGGTATAAAAATAGGAAAAAATTGGCAGGCTTGGCAGGTTTTAGTTTTAAAAACTGGATTTTGAACAAAAAAATAAAAAAAAAAAAACAATCCAAACATACCCTAAATGTTGAATAAATAATGGGTTCATCTGTTTTTGTCGAAAAAGAGAAAAAATTTATCAAGTATTTCTATTTGGCAGTTTTAACAGGTTTTCATAACAAAAAAAACTGGATAAAAGACAGGATTTAAGACAAAAAATTTGTTAATGTTATGCACAAATGGCGAGAACTGGTTTCAAGCAAATTCTGAGTGAAAAGCGTTTTACAAAAATTTTGCAATTTTCCCAGAAAAACTCAAAACAATTTATAAAGCTTACTAAATTTTTTTAGCACATGCAAAAAGTTGACTAAAAAATCTATTGACACATGAATTGCGGGCTAATGTCATGTAAAACTAAAGCGTTTTCCAGAAAACCTTACTTTGTCACGAAGCATTTGCTACGACCGAGGTCTTGACGCGCCGGAGGCCAAGGTGTGCTTCACAAAATATTTTTATTTTGGAGAAAAGGTTAACAATTATAACTATTCTGGTTTTATGTTGAGTATAAACACCGGTTTTCGTTCTTTTATTTCCTTAGCTTACAAATTTCTTACGATTACGATACTTAACTTATATATTTTCGCACGCTACAATTGATTCAATCGTCCTGCCTTGCTCTTTTCTCTCTTTGAGGCACTATTCTGCTGCCCATTCCGGCTCTACAGTATCGGCATAGCTCACTATAAGCAAGTACAAAACGACCAATGCTTAGTGCCGTCCCCTTCGCACAAGTGCCGAAACACTAGAGAGAGCGAGCCGACTATCAATTTATTTCTCTCTTTCTTTCTCTCTCTCTTCCACAAAAATGTATGAAAACTAACACAAGCCTGAGTTACCATTGCGTTGCAACTTGAAAGTGTTACCATATCATAAATTTCACTCTACGCGCGCATTTTACACTGACCTGAAGAATTTGTTTGTATACAATTCAGTACACTGAAGTATTGGTTAGAGTCACGTTTTTTTTCTTGACACTGATAACACAAGACGTATTTTCCAATGTCAAAATGAAATTAGTGTGCAGTGAAGATCCGAATCTTGAATTTTTTGTACCAAATACTTCAGTTCAGTGTAAAAAGTGAAATGTTTCATAAACTAGCCATCATCATATTTGTACAGCTTTTGCAATTTGTTTGAAACGCGTACCACACGCGTACTTTATAAAATCGCATCAACTCTCATATTCAGGCATTCTTTTATTTTATTTTTTTTTTTTTTTTTTTTTGATGTTTTTGTTGTGTGTTTATCTTTTTGTCTTTGTGGTTGTTCACAACATCGTATTTCGTAAATCCACTCCATGGTTTTGTAATTTTCATAAATTTCTTTTATTGGGTCATTATTTCCGCCATGGAATTCACTTTTGGCATGCAGCGTAGTCTGCCTACGCCATAATATGCAAACGCTTTGCGCACATAAAAATAGATATATGCGCTATACAATACTGGCACTTTCATTGTTTTTTTTTTTCGCGTACACACCATCAAATATTATAGATATTAATATAGTGTACATGTGGTAGTGGTAAAATGTGGTGTTTAATGCACGAGGAGTATGTCGGTTAACACCAACGCAACTACAGAGAGGTAGATATGTTGGTATTTGTATGGAACAGTGACACAGTGAGTGAAAATCAAGCTGATTATCAGTGCGGACTACTTCATTTTTGTTGCATTAATATTGTGGTATTAATGTTTTCTCTTTGTTGTTGTAAAAGTTTTTCATCATCGGTTAAAATTGTTATCTTTATTTATAATAACTTGCCTGTTTGTCATTTGTGATAAAAAAAAAAATCAATGAGATGATGCCATTAATATTGTTCTTTGTCAAAGAAAATTTCATTAAAAAATAGAACTTGCTTTTAAGATTAAGTTTATAGTTTTTCATAAACGATTTCTTTCTGAAAATTATGCTAAAAAAGGTACATATTTGAAAAATCACAAATTTAAAAAAAAAATAGTGGTTTTGTCATTAAACTAAGATGTTAGGATACTTCGCTCGAAAATTTCTCGTTATTTGGTCTAAAGTACTCGGTTACTTCGAATGAGCGGTATTTGATGACAAACAAGTTGTCATCAGTTTTGGTACATTGAGTCAGTTTCTTTGGTTCCCGTTTCTGTAAAAATCTAAGTTCAGTATATTATACTGGGTTTTTTAATACTTGCATCGCCGGTAACAAAAATTTTGACCATCTGGATATAGGAAAACTTTTGCCGAGTGGCTTTCAGTATACATATAAGAAAATCAGAACATCATTTTTGGATGCAGAAGAAACAAAACAACAAAAGTTATACCTTTTTCTCACTAATTTTCTCCACTTTGTCAACGAAACAGAACGCAGAACAGTTATAATTCATCATTTCACACTTAATAAAAAAACGAGAAATTTTTAGCGAACTTCCCTTGGGCTTAGTTTATCCCCACTTCAAATATAATGAGAATTGTTGCAACGGTTCGCCCATGGTAGCATATTTTTCCGTTAAAGAAGGTGCAACCAAACAAAAAGTTAATACTTAATATCCTTTCTTTAAAATTTAGCTCCGTAGTATCTTTGCTTTTGACTTCTGAAGAAAAAAAGCTTATATGTGTAAGGCACCATCCGTAAAATAGCAAGCAGACGTAGCATGCGACAGCTGTGGCAAAGCCATTTATGCAGAAACCGAGCACACGAAGAAGAACAGTTTTAGTTTTGTCGCGAACATCAAACAATGCATTTGTCCGTTGCAAGCGTGTCATATTAATAAACTTTCTTTTGTTAATTTTATATTTAATTGTCTGAATTACTTTTTTAATTTCTTTTATTAATAAATTTAACTATTACACTATAACCCTAAATTACCGACTCGACTATCCTTACATAAATATGTTATCAAATTTCATTAAAATAGCTATTATAGCTTTCAATATATTGGGTGTACAACTTAAAAACCGGAATTTGACGGTGGATGTCCGTACTAACAAATATCGTGAAAGCTCGAACTTTATATATATGTCATTTTGAAGGTACATTTAACAGCTGTCAAAATCAGTCAACAAAACAATTTTATCTTGTGTGCATCATTATTATTTTTCACGATGAATAACTTCGAAAATTCGAGAAAAAGACAGCATTTGCGGGAGGTTCTGTTGGGTCATTTTTTTGCAAAGAAAACTGCTGTCAAAAGTCATTTTTGCATCGGATCGTGACTGGGGATGAAAAATGGATCCATTACGACAACCCGAAACGCAAACATTCATATATGAAGCCCGGACAACCAGGACCTTCCCAGCCAAAGGCAAATATCCATGGTGCCAAGGTAATGCTCTGTAATGCTCACAGGTGACCTCTATCGAACACAATTAATACGTTTGAAGCGTGCCATCATCGAAAAACGCCCGGAAAATGCGACCAGACACGAAGCAATAATTTTTCATCATGACAACGCTCGGCCGCATGTTGCAAGACCCGTGAAAAACTATTTGGGAAGTTTTGGCTCACCCGCCTTATAGTCCGTCTGACTTTCATTTAATTCGCTCGATGCAAAACGCCCTTACCGGAATACGCTTCACATAAGAGCAAGGCATCCGAAATTGGATAGATTCATTTTTGGCCGCCAAGCCGGCGCAATTTTTTTGGGATGGAATTCATAAATTGCCTGAAAGATGGGGAAATGTTGTAGCTTTCAATGGACAATACTTTGAATAAAATACTTGTAAAAAATGTACTTAGTGTCCCTCTCTGCCTGCATTTCTGGGCATATGTATGTTTTTTCTGTCTTTTCATTTTCTACACCCTTCGGCAACTTTCTGGTTTCCCAGAAAATGAAACACTTAAAGTTTGGTGATAGTCTGCCAATGATGTTTTTCGTCTAGTAGGTGTAAATATTCTTCATTTTGACTATGAAACCTTCGGGTGAACTTAGGGAACCTTCGGGTGTCCCCATAAATGAATCAAAACAAGTTTGTTGATTTTTTGTTATAGAAGTTTTCCCTCAACTATGTCTAGATTTTCTTCGTTTTAATTTAAAACCATCAGGTGTCACAGAAAATTAATCAATTAAAGGCTGTTAATTCTTCGTCATAGATGTCTTTTCCTCCAGCATATCTAGATATTCTTACTTTTGATTTTGAAGCCTATTGGTGACCTAAGGTAAGCTTCTGCTGTCCCAAAAAATTAATCAGTTTAAGCTTGTTGATACTTTGTTATAGATGTTTTCCTTTTACTATATCTACATATTCTTTGTTCTGATTATGACTCCTTGGGATGAGCTTCGGCAACTTTCAAGTTTCCCAAAAAAAAAAAAATAAAAAATTGTGGATTTTTTTTCCTATACACGTTTTTTCCGTAATATATCTAGATTTTCTTAGTTTTGACTATGAAGACTTAAGATGACCTTTGAAAATCGTAAGTAACATTCAATTAGGGCTTGTTGATAGATCGCAGTAGGTGTTTTCACTCTAGTATACCCAAATATTCTTCATTTTAACTATGAAATCTTTGTCCCAGAATATTATCAATAGTGAATACCTACACACTAGGATTTGAACACTAGGATTTGAACCCCCCGATGATTTTTTTTTTTTTTTTTTTTTGTACCAAGTGAAATTTTTTTCTTAGTGTTTGCTGTAAATACTTATCACTTGGGATAAAAGATAAATTTTTGCTTTAAATAATAAGTGTTTGTTTCAAATATTCCTTAACTTTTTGCAAATACTTTCCGAACAATCTTTTTTCTGTAAGTACCTACGAAATTTTGTCAAAATAGCTTGTATAACTGGGTGTACTGAAAACTGTCGGCAAAAAAATTGTCACCAAAGAATTGTCAAAAGTCTTGAAATTTTAAACGCTGCAAAATAAGTTTCACTTCAAAAATGGTTATGCCTTCTCGGAGTATAGTCTATTTCCAGTTCGAATTTCATAAAAATCAGTTTGACTTAGACTCGACAATAGTACTCCTCTTTAGAAGCATGATATCGCTCAATATACACAGTGCTAAAATTAATTTTGCGAAGCATTCGGTAGTTGACAAAGGAGGCCTAGACTATTAAAAAGGAGGGTCTGTAATGCACCCTTGAAGAGCTATAGAGAAAAACGCCATTTTATGATATATTTTACAAAAAAAAAAAATTGTTTCTTCTTACGTTTTAGAGAAAATTTTCTGATGGAAAGCTTTTGGACAATTAAATGAGCTTCTAATGGTAAAATTGCTTTATATGATTAAAAACTATTTTGGATAATTCTGGGCCTTTAAATTTAAAATTTTTTTGCTACTTTTTAATTTTGCCGGATATTTGAGTATGTCCCAAAAGTACACCGTTTTGAATTTTTTTTAGTTTCCTACTGAAATTTCTTTAAATCGGTCAAACATTTATTCAACAAGTTTCTTGATTCATGGTCAGGAATAAGACTTAACTAAAACAAACTCTGTTTTTTAATTTTTTTGTTTTTCGAAACGTCAGTGATATTTGATTTCCATAGTGTTTTATAAAAAAAACCATTAAGCTTTTGCAGAACTATATAAAATAATTAAAAAACATTATCGTTTCAAATGCGCTTTTCTCATTTTGATATATAACTATTAATGACGCTTTGGTATTTTTATGCGCTACGTGGGTAACAAAATTTTGATTTTATTAAATTATTAACTTAATAAGTTAAAATGAGCATTAATTTTAATATTTTCATATGCTATCATTATTATTATCTGCATTCTCATTGTTATTTTGTTAAATATGTTTGCAAATGCATGCACGTGTGCACATTCAAATCTCTTCTGTGTATGTGCATACAAACACATAATAATATCAACTTAATTATAAATGTATTTTCATCTTTTCATTGTTGATAAATTTAATTCAGTTGTGTGAATTTAAGTAGATTTGTTGTGAAAAACCAATGCACGTGCTGTCATTTTTGAACTGAATTTTGACTTGAATTGAAATTCATTTGAAATTTCCAATTAAATCATTTACGTGTGGATTTGAGTGCACGCAATGCGTAAATTTGATTATTGCAAAATGCAAACAAAACATTTTCCATTTTGGGCAATGGCCATCTACTACGCACGAGCTAGAGAAAATCATAAAAGCATTATCTGCAAAATACATGAACTTTGTATATTAAATTAAATTTAATTGCTATTAAAAATAATTGATTTTGTTTCATTGTAATCAGGTTAATTAGATTTCAACTCGTTTACACTTTAAATTAAACATTGAAATGATTCAATGAAAACTTAATGTGAAGTATAAGATACTTAGAAGAAACATTTTATTGTTACAACTCATAGAAAATTACTAAGCAAACTGGTTACTATGAAATAAATGATATAAAGTTGCCAATCACTTGAATACAAAAACTCGCAGCACTTCGAAAATTTTGAAAAATTCTGTTCCATACTCAAAGAAAACTTTGACTATTGAGTAAATACTGAAACGTTCTTATACATTATTACTAAGCTTTGATTTCTTCCTTTACTTTCAGGTGATAATCCTGCAGCGATGTATCATGGTCATGTTGGTTCATCGACCAAATCATATCAGACACATTTGCCTGGCATTATGTTTATTTTATCGACGGGCTATCGAATATTCTGCTCACATATACACATTCAAATTGTGTAATTATGAGTGTGAGCTGTAGTTGCATTTATGGCTAAGTTGATTAACAACTTATTACTTTAGGTAAATCACTCTTGCTCTCCCTTCTTTTTCTTTAGCTGTGTAAGTGTATTCTATAAGTGTAAGTAAAGGATGATCGCCGTTATACATAAATAAGTTAAGATTTATATATTAATAGTAATAATAATAAGAAAAAATAACCCAATACCAATAAAAAATCCAATACTAAACATGATTTGATTATATATGCGTGCACATACAAGAGTGTATGGAACAAAAAAAAAAGTGAAGAATATAAACAATCAATTAAAAAGGATTATAAGAATAAAGAACACTTTTGTAAACTTCCAAGCGATAAAAGAAATTTTTCAAGGAATATTTGCGTCTTCCCAAGTTTTATTTCGATATTAAAAATTTGCGCAGTGAATTTTTATCCATCAAATGTCCAAGTGTGTCCAACTTTGATTCTAAATTTATTTCAAAACAAGATTTTTTTGCATTGAAAATTCTATCCGTAAGCCTTTTAGGTCGCAAGAAAAAAACATCATCCAAAAGAGTTAAAATTTACATGTACCTATTACTTATGTTTGCACATTGTTTGCTCATATTTGTCCAAACTTTTTTTTTTGTTTGTCCACTTTTGCTTTGTTTGTCCAATTTCTGATGAATACCAATAACAAACTCAATACTAAACATGATTTGATTATATATGCGTAGGTATAAAAGAGTTTATATAACTAAAAAATTTAAAAATAGGAATAATCAAGTAAACGGATTATACAAATAAAGAACAAGTTTGTCCACTTCCAAGCGATAAAAGAAATTTTTCAAAGAATATTTCGGTCTTACTGAATTTTATTTCGGTATTAAGAATTTGCTTCTGTTGAATAGTAAATTTTCTCTATAAGGTCCAAAAAATCCCAAACTTTTATTTTTTAATAAATTGTCCATCAAATGCACGTGTGCCCAATTTTGATTCTGAATTTACATATTTAAGAAATATACTTTTTTTTTTGTTGAAAATGCTGTTCGTAACTTTCCTAGGCCGAAAGAGAAAAATATCATCCAAAAAATTTAAAATTTCTTATGTTTGTCCATGGTTTGCTAATGTTTGTCAACACTTTTCCTTTGTTTGTCCACTTTCGATTGGACAAACAAATTTCATTTTGACCGCAAAATTGGTAACCAAAATTTGAAGAAAATTAAATATTTTATTGCATTTGATTGTCCATCGTGCATTCATGCTTGTCCAACCATAATTTTTGTATGTCATTTTTGATTTTCCATGTTTGTCCACATTTTGCTTTTGCATGTCCTTTTTCGATTTGTTTGTTTAATATCGTTTGGACCACAAAGATGAAATCGAAAAGTAAAGAAAATTTAATATTTATTGCATTTGATTGTCCAAAGAGCATTCACGCTTGTCCATCCTTAATTTGTTTTTGTTCACCTTTGACAAACTAAATATATAAAGGTGCATAAAGTGAGCTATGCAGGTGTGACGAATTTCGTTGTTTTTTGGTTGAGAATTTCGAGCTATTTTCGAGCTTTTCAACAGTAATTTCGAGCTGTCTGTGAAATTTTCCATTTCCCGGAAAAGCGGACAAATTGCTCTGCATAGCTAAGTTTATTTTTTCAGCCAAACGAATCTGCAGGAAAAGTTAGCGATGAAATCTTTTAACGCAGGAATTTCGAGTTACTTTCGAGCTAATTTTGAGCTAAAAGCATTTTCCGGAAAACTCCCAATTTTCCCGGAAAATCCCCAAAAAACTTTTTTTCAGCCAGACGAATCCGCGGGAATAGTATGCGATAAAATCTTTTAACGCAGGAATTTCGAGCTACTTTCGACCTGACCTCGAATGAAGTGTTTTCCTAAATTTCCCCGGAAAATCCCAAAAAATTAGAAAAAATTTTTTTTTTTCAATATGTTATGTTCGCAAATTATTCGGATTATGTCCGAAAGTCTTTCGCGGATCAGCCTATAATATATCCAACACCTAGTTTGCTAGCCACAGTAATTTTACATAAGAATAGGGGTAAGTGGGAGGCCTGCGGCCGCAACTCAGGATTTAAAACTCCCAAAAATCCAACACCGGCTTCGCGGCGGCCTTCGGCCGCGGATCAGTCGCTAATATATCCAATTATCTGCGGACATAACACCCATTTAGGAAATGGGGATTATGTCCGTGGGGATTATCTCATGGCAACGCCATAAAAAAAAGGATTTTTGGGATTTTCCGGGAAAGTTTGGGGTTTTCCGAAAACACTCTTCGTTTTTGATGAGCTCGAAACCAGCTCCAAATTCTTGTGTCAAATAATATTTTTGCCAAATATTCTCATGGGTTCGTCTGAATGAAAAAATAAAGCAAGCCCTTAAAAAAATTTTTGGGATTTTCCGGGGAAATTTAAGGAAATCACTTCATTCAAGGTCAGCTCGAAAGTAGCTCGAAATTCCTCCGTTATAAGGTTTCATCGCTTACTATTCCCGCGGATTCGTCTGGCTGAAAAAAATAAAGTTAGCCATAAAAAAAGTTTTTTGGGGATTTTCCGGGAAAATTGGGAGTTTTCCGGAAAATGCTTTTAGCTCAAAATTAGCTCGAAAGTAGCTCGAAATTCCTGCGTTAAAAGATTTCATCGCTAACTCTTCCCGCGGATAGCTCGAAATTCCCAACTAAAAAACATCGAAATTCGTATCACCTGCATAGCTCACTTTATGGACCTAATATATAAAACCTTGGAAATATTAATCTGTGAATTTGTCTTTATGTATACCAGACAAAAAATTAAAAATTTTTATTGATTTGATTGTCCATCAAATGTCTACGTTTGCCCACCCTTGTTTCTTAAGATATTTAAAAACAGGATTCTCTTTGTACATGGAAACTGTTAAGTTACACATCATAAACTTTTTACGTCGGTTATGACAAACATCATTTATAAAATTAATAAAATTGACATGTATTGCGCCTGATTGTCCATGGTTTGTCCATGTTTGTCCTCACTTTTCTTTTGTTTGTCTACCACAAAATTGGTATCTCATGGTTTGGAGAAAATTAAAAATTTTTTTATATTTGATTGTCCAAAGACTCACGCTAATCCATCCTTGATTTCTGTCTGTCCACCTTTGATTTAATAAAGAAATATATAAATAAATAAGACCTTGAAAATATTGATTTGTTAATTTGTCCCAATACTGAAAATTAAAGCTTTAATTGCGTTTGATAGTCCGTCGAGCCTTTATGTTCGTCCATCGTTTATTTTTGTATGTCCAGCTTTGACTCATACGAAATATGTAAACAAATAAGACCGTGAACATGGAGCCAAAAAAAAAAGTTTGTAAGTTTGATTGTTTTATATTTCCTTTGGTTGTCCAACAAATCTCTACATTTGTCCACTATTAAATTTGGTTTGTCCAAAATTGAGTCAAAAGTTATTTTAAGCCAAGTTATTCTATGTTCATGTATGCTGGATAGTCCTTAGTTCAAAAATTACATTTTCCTTGGTTAAACAAGAGACAAATTTCTAGATTTTCATGCGCCGCGCACCAAAAAGCCAAAAGTTTAATTGTCCATGTTTGCCCACAACTTTTGTCGTTTGCCAAATTTTTGCGCAAATGTATGTATAATTTTTTTAAGTTTTTGGTGTAAGGTTCGCTAGAGAGTTATATGTTTTGAAAGGTTGAAAAGAAGAAGAAAACAACGTCTGGACAAACATGGCCTTTTCTTGGACAATCCTTAAGAAAATAGATAAATATTATTTACTTTGAAAGTCTAAGTTCTTGAATTTTGAACATTTCCGTATATTAAAATATTTTTCTTCCTTCGACGTACTCTAGTTTATATGTAGTATGTACATATGATCAAATACAAAACAATTCCCTTTGCAAGTAAGTTAGTTAAGTAATTTTAAAGACAAATGCTCTTGATGATAATGTAAACTTTGATGACACTCTATGGCAAATATCATCATAGTTCAGCATAATAAATAGCAAATTTAATTTGAATATAATTGATTGTTGTATTTTATTATGCGCAGCAGAAATCAAAATTTACGAGCAACATTACAGTTATAAAACTAAAATTGCTTTGAGTAAAACTTTTGTATGTGTTAGTGTGAGTTAATAATTGAAATGCTTAGGTATAAGTGTAATGCTAAGAACTTAAGGCGACAGCAACGGTGATGATAGATAATTACTTATATTGTGTGCGTAAGATAAAGCAAATGAAAATGAAAATGAAAATTAAAATCAAATTTTTAATACTGAATTAATCAAAACGTTAGTAAGTAATCATAAAACATAATTAAATTATAATTAGAAATGTAATAGAATTTAATTATAACACAATACAGAAGAAGTGAAATGTTTTCAACTCTATGCTAAAGATGACAGTGATGGTTTTATTGCTGATGGATTAATTATGAAATTCATGTAATTGAGGAGTGGCCGTAGCAAAGATGGTAGGTACAATTACGAGGCATATTTATAATATGAATTGGGTGACATTTTATTAGATATGATTAAAATGGTTTGCTGTTTTCACGATAGTGTAAAAAGTTTTTTTTTGTGAGAGTTTCAAAATCTTCCTCATCATTCAAAACATTTTTTCATGTTCAAAAACCTATTTGAAAAGCATTTCCGCACTGTAAAGGTTATCTCTTCAAAACATTATTTATCTACGCATCAACGTTTTCTTCAACCGATTCTCTGCAAAGTGTTCTAAAGGTTTTGTTGGTTTCGGACATGCCACTCCTTCTGATTTGCTCCGAAAGACACTGAATTTATCTTCAAGAAAGCAAGCACTGTTATCGCTGGCATAAGAATATTAAAAACAAAATAAAAAAAAAAATATATTAAAAACATACGTATAAATATTTGTATATCATCAAAATTTATTTTTATTCTTTAGTAAATACAACTTAATTTCTCAAATACTACACTGTAAAATATTATTGTATATACCAACTTATTATATAATATACAAACATATGTAAGTAAATAAATATAATATAGTTATTTGCAGTAATGCAAGAAAAAAAGAAAATTGCTATATAAATTTTAAATTTATAAAAAGAAAATTAAATTTTAATTAAACTGAAATTAGTAATCAAATTGTGAGTAATGAAAAACCAGAAAAAAAATAATAAAATATTATTTATAATTACTACATATTTAGAAAGTTATTTTTTACAAAAAAATTATTTCTATTAAGTGTTAATTTAAAATTGAATTAAAAGTAAAACAATTAAAAAAAAAATAAATAAATAAAAGGAAAAAAAAAAACAAAATTAAACTCAAACATATGAAATAAATGTAAATAATTTAATAAGTTAATAAATGAAAATCAAACATTGTTGGTAACAATGATTCAATGTAAAATAAATAATTATTGAAAATTAGTTGGAAACGTTTTTTTAATCAATTGTGGAGTCTAGTTTTAAAATTAAAGACCAAAATATATAGAAGAATACTGTAATATTCACAAAAATTTAATTAATCAAATAATTTAGGCAATCCAGAGTTGCCATCCTTTTATCGTCCACTGCATATGTTGGATACGTATACAACCGGAAGACTATTAGAAATGTTAGTAAAACGTCGATTATCGCAAACGATAAAGAACTTGGACATCTACGGTTTTCGGCCCGGTGAATACACATTCAACAACATAAAATTGGAAAAAGGAAGATAAACTGGATGACTGTACGAGTGCAGACGCGGATGAACGACTGCAGTTGTAGACTTGCTACTGAAAATACAGAATATACCGTTGGAAAGTCCTATAAGTTCACTCCTGGAAACGTACATAACGAAAAAAGTATTTAATTATCTGGGTGTCAAGGCACAATATTTTAATGAATTACAATTAAACTTTACGGCTGAAAGTGATCCTGATAACTTTTACCGAGTAATTTGCTTATTCCGAATCTGATATCCGTTTTTTCTATTAGATCTGAGATTGCCGTAAATCGGGTGTCTTACCACTTTTTTGGAGTAAAATTAATATGCTCAAAAGTCAGTTAAAATTAATTCTTACGTTCTTGAGAGTTAAGAAAATTTGGGAACAATGAACCAAATAATATTTTAATTCAAATAAAAATTTTGCGTGACCCCCGGTTATAACTTTTTGGAACATTTTTAAAACCCTTTTTTGAGAATTCGATCATATCAGGACATAAACGGTGCAGAAATCTATCAAGTTCTGTTCGAGAAAAATGTGCTCCATGAAAAAAAATTAATGGTCACTGATGACGTCAACCATAGGGGGTGTACCGATTTTAAGCAATAGTTTTCCATATACAAAACTGGGCCTTAAAGCAAAAAATAAGTTTTGAGTTCGAAACCATTCTCAGACTAAACAAACTAAAATTCGAAATCAACGACCCAAAGTTAGTCAAAAAAAGTTTTCAAAATCTCATTCGGAATTTTGTGTTATACAGTGTAATTACCGGAACGATACTAATAGACTTGCTCAGTAACTCAGTGCTCATCACAAAATGTCAAGGCTCACACTTTACAAATCTGGCAACAGAGATGGCAAAATGAAAGTATAAGATGTTGGACAAGGCGGCTTCTGCGTCAGTTGGACACCTGGTTAAACAGAAATTCGAATTGCAGACGAGCGTAAATGTTTTTCGCTCCTCAACTGCCAAAAAAAAACACTTCGAACACTTTTAATGCCGAGAAAGTTAGTTTGTTTTTAGGGCTTTGGCCAGTATTACTATAAATCAGTATTGGATTTCTTTTCAGTATTGGGTAAAGACACGGTTCCGGAATGTCTATAATATTTTTGTCATTAATTGTTTTTGGAACGTCTGTTTATGCAGAATACCATGTCATACAAACAAGCAAAAAAGACAAAGAGTAAGCGTTATTACACTAAATATTTTCAAAGAGATAAAACTCCAAGCTTATACGTGGGCTGCTATATATATTTCTGGCCTAGGCAACACTAAGTGTTGCCAGGTACAATCTGACATTTTCATTGGAAAGTTAAACATTTTTTAGCATAAGCGTACTCAGAACGTTTTGACGTACGACCATCACTTGTGTTGTTTACAGTGACTTGAAAAAATCAACTTGGCAAAAAAATCGAATTAACTCGTGAATATTTTCGTGCGATAGTTTTTCACAACTTTCGACATGGATTATCATGACAAGAGTGCATTGATGAACTTAAATCTTTGTATGGCAATGAAGCACTATCTTATAGCACTGCAAAAAAATTGGCTTAATGAATTCAATCGTGGCCTACGCTCGCTCAAAGACGAATTCCGTGAAGGTCGTCCAAAAACGTCTGTTGTGCCAGAGAACATTGATGCCGTGCGTGAACTGATAATGCAAGATCATCATGTGACATACCGTGAGATAGAAGCATCCTTGGGCATTAGTTCCACTCCAATACATTCGATTTTGCGTGAACACTTAGTTGTAAAAGACGAATGTTCTCGTTGGAAACCCCATAATTTATCAATCGCTTAAATTATCAATGGAAAAACTGATTTTCTTAAATCACTGTAAACAAAACAAATAGCACTTGTACATCAAAACGTTGTGAGTACGTTTATGCTAAAAAATGTCAAACTTTCCAATGAAAATGTCAGATTGCACCTGGCAACACTTAGTGTTGCCTAGGCCAGAAATATATATAGCAGCCTACGTATACATTTGGAGAAACTGCTCTGCTATAAAATTTTCCTTAAAATAGAATGGTTATGAACTTATTTCTAAGATTTGCGTATGTTTAATCAAAGTTTGATCTCAAATTTGCTTCAATACGCCAATATTCTAGATGTCTTTGCATCTTTAGTGTTTTGAAGCAGACTCGTGATCATACTACACCTTTAGTAAATATTAAGAAAATCTCTCTTGTCACGACATCGTACAAACATTAACTTCCATGTTAAACTTTACTTCTGGGTTTTCCCAATTTGATCTTTACATTTCTATATATTATACGTTAAAGCTGGAGTATCTCAATTGCTAAGTAAACATTCAGTAATATATTTGGATCATAAATAGTATTCCATATGTTAATCAACATTTGATAATCCAGCGCATAAACAGAATTCAAAAAAGGGAGCCCCATTTATCAAATCAAATTTAAGTTTCTTGCGATTATTCAAATCTCTTTCTTTTGCTTTTTTTAATTTTTCTATTTTCTTTTCGCATCATTCAGTAGCAGTCAGCGATTTCAATCTTTCGTTTCTAATTTACTGATTTTAAATGCTTACAAAGTCCACTTCATTACCACTGAATTAAAATGCTGCTGAATGAACGTCACTTAAGGCTTATAGAGATCTAATCCACTGCAGCACATTAAGCCCAAAAGATGCAACTTGAATTTTGCTTTTTTTTCTGAAAAATTTTGTTATTTTGTTGAACGCAGCATTAATGTCCACTTTTCAAAAGTTTAGTTTGTCGTACACTTTTACGTCATTATTCAGATAGAGGACATCATTATCGCAAGCGTGTTATTTCATAAGTGACATCAGCAGTTGTAATTGGGTCATTCAAAAATGAAATCGAGTTTCATGTACTCGACACTAAAATGTGTAGGTTACTAGGTAAAAATGCTGGTAGAATGTCATGAGTGTCACGGTACCCAGTGTAAATTGCTAGCTGCTAAATGAAATAAGTGTTACAATTTATGATTTCGTTTTACTCAACCAAAACTCTTATTTTGCAGAAAGTCATTTTTAATCTGATTTTTGGTTAACTTGCTGGAAGCCGAATACGCAGCGTGTCCCTCTCTTCTGGATATCGAATCATTGTCATAAAAGTAACGTCAAAAAAAAAACAGCATTTTTTAAAGCTCTTTCGAATGCAATAAACTACATTTTTATATACTTATGTAATCATTTCTTGTAAAAATCAAATGTAATAAGTGTCACATTATTTATTAAAATCTAAAATAAGTAGATTTCTACCGGAATAATATAATATAAAATTTCTTAATCTAAGATCGGTTCTAGTTATTGAATCAAAGTCATGAGTGTCACGTCGTACAAATGGTAACATTTTTTTCCAGTGCTCTTTCAAATGCTATCAACTATATTATTTATAATCTTTTCCTGCAAAAAATCAAATGACCTGAGTGTCAGACTATTTTGCAAAAGCTAAAATTAGTAGTTTTCATTGACTGTTATTGATTCCGAACATAAGATCCTTCAAAAAATCTAAAAAATAAAGTTTACAAAATAATTTTTAATACAGCCAAAGGTGTACAACAGCTGAAAATATACATTTATAAATTTGCCTTTAGCAACAAACTTTCAAATCTCTTGCACACTTTCCTGGATTTGCCCAATAATCTTAACCAAGCGCAAGCAACAAAAAAACTTTCGTATCATCGTTGCAATCATCATTTATTACATCAACACCATCATTATCACATCGAGAATGCTCATCAGCGTCATCATCAACAACGTCATCATTATCATCAGCACAACTATCATTATGAATGTCGTTTTCGTGTTGGCGACATTCTTACGCCTTTGCTAGCGTCATTCATTTCGATTTTGTTGCTCACTCTTCTAATAACTGAAAATGTGCCGTAAGATGGCAGCAGCAATAGTCGTCGTAGCAACAGCAGCAAATTTCTCTTTTCTTTTCATTTTTTTTGCTGCACGCGCCATTTTTCTTAAGACTTCTTTAAGGCAGCACAAACAACGACAACGACAACGGCAACGATGACGACAATGACAACGACAAAATGAAGCACTTGAATCTACCGGAGTCAACGACTTTATGTTTCTTCTGCTTCTTCTGCTCTTTCTTTTCCAGCGCACAATTGCAGAAATTCCATTCTAAGTGGTTCATTTGGCGAGGAGAGGCTGTGTATTTAACAAAGCATTAAAACTTTCATAGTGAAATTATTTTTTTTCGATTTTTTCATAGTCTACATTTAGGTGCTCCCTTCAGTGATATTGAAATAAAATATTGTGCTCCAAAACATATGGCAAAAATACGATTCTTGAGTACATAACCATTTGGTTTAAATTGCTATGGGGTATGGCATAAAACTAAATGTCGTCGTTTGGTCAGTAGCCATGGCAACAACTTGGAGAGGCATTAAAGAAAGTAGGGATTTTTTTTAGTTTTAGTACTTAGGATACATTAAAGAATTTTTTTCTTTTTTTCTGCCTTTTCAACTCATACTTAAGCAACTTTGCTTTTCTTT
Organism: Calliopum simillimum; assembly: GCA_951812925.1. Classification (NCBI taxonomy): domain Eukaryota; kingdom Metazoa; phylum Arthropoda; class Insecta; order Diptera; family Lauxaniidae; genus Calliopum; species Calliopum simillimum. Next base: position 114,545,238 of record OX638370.1, on the reverse strand, counting down.
TGAGGAGTGAAGAAAAATAGCATTATTTCAAAAGTTGCTATAGAAACATTAAACTAATTTATAGAAAACTTTAATTTAATCTTTGTTTTTACAAAAGTTTACTTAATTAGTTGGCCTGCTTGTTCCTCTCTTGTGTGAAGAGAAACAAAAGAAAAATTTAAATTCTCAAGTAATGCAGCAAAAATAATTAATTTAAGCATATTCTTGTATAGAAACCTTTTCAATTGGTACTTGCGATTTCTGCATAAGTAGGTACTTAATTTTTCACAGTAGCTTTTGAGCCCCATTTTAAAATGTTTATTTTAGAATTTAAAGTTGAATTATTTCTTTGTACCCACTTAAGTTTATTGATAGAACATATGTTGGGGAATTATATTTAATTAAGTGCCACAATATGTTTGTAATTTCTCAACGTTTCTTTGATGACAGCTTTATTACTCCGTAGCATAACGATGAGTCAAATCTATCATATGCAATCTCTATCAATTTAACGCAAGCAAAAGCCTAAACTAACTTTGAACTCATGTTTACCTTTTCGTATGAGAGTCCTTAATAATTCAGTAAAATTAAACTATAAATAGACTTCTGATCTAAAATTAAGGCCCTTGTTGCGAATAGAAACCATTAAGTAATAGTAATATAGCTGTCTCTTTTTAACTAATGTGAATAGCGCACATTAACATAGAGAGAAGTATTTAGTTTTCATTCGTGTTTCTATTCCCAATAGGGGCCCAAAGCTAGAAATTTTTGAAGAATTAATAGCTTCCTAATTTGCATCCACACATTTTCACTATACAGTCCCATCAAAACGTTGCCATGTCACCAACAAAACAGCACAGCGCCAGTAGATTCTCTCCATAGTAAAGATCGGCATTCTATAGCACAATTATATACTCAAAAATCTATCCATCTCCGTCTATCCTCTTCTATCTTCTACCTTCACTCAAACATTAATCCTCTCTCTTCAGCTTGCAGAAAACTGCTCCAGAGCATAAAAAAGCATATAGTACAGTGATCGACATTCTATAATACAATTGTGCAGGCAAAACTCTATCTATTTCTTTCTATAATTTCTATCTTCTATTTACTTTCTCTCAAACATAAACTCTCTCTCAGCATGTGCAAAATGTTTTATGTTAAATACAGCAGCAGAGTGATCACTCTCGCAGTATTCATCGTCGCGTGAACACGTTCAGTCGAAGAATTTTCATCATCGCATCAACACAGTCAGTCGCGTATTGCGCATCGTCGAAATAAAGCCCCAGAATCTTAGTTTTGCAGCTCGCATCATGATTTAACTTTTGCTACAGTCGGTATGAAAATTAAAGTGAAAACATGCGGAGAAGGCGAGGTTCCCGTTCTGTTTTAAGTTTTCGACTAAGGAATTGTTTTGCCAAAGAAGTAAAGGAAGCTGTATAGAGCAGTCGCTAGAGGATATCATTTGTATGAACTGTGGGTTTCACACCATTGATTGGTACTGATATGGGTACCTTTCTACCACAGCATATCGATACGTCCAACGTAAAAGTTGGTAACTCGAAAATCGTAGTTTTTAGTTAATATCACATTTGTATTGTTTTCTTTAAAACAAGAAAACCAAAAACAAAATTTGAATAAATACTTTGGAAATCTGTAGTCCAAATAAAGGTCTTTTGACTATTAAATCATTGTCACTATTCCAAATTGATTTACAGAGATATAAGCCATTTCAAAAGTTGGTAACTTAACTTGTCAACTAGCATTAAAAATATTTAACGGAAATTATGTTGGTATGTAGGACTTATAACCACTGATTTTTAAAGAAAAATTAACTTATAACTTTGTAACTTAAGTTACCAGCGCAATTTGTCATTTTTGTCTTGCGCACAAGTTATCAACTTTAGTTGCCAAGTTTTTACATGGAGACCTCATTAAAATATACTTAGGTTGTTACTTCAAAAATTGCCCCCAGCCCTTCAAATTTCAAGCTAGAGGTACCAAAATTTGACACAAGATGGAGTCTTACGCGCAGACTTCAAAAATTATTGTCCCATAAAAAGTTGGTAACTTGAGTTACAAACTTTTACGTTGGATGTATCGATATATTTGGTTTGGTTGTAAAATTGAATTTCTTGGGGTCCAAACCCTTGGTTGTGCTTGCCAGCTGGTTTTCGCTTGAAAACTTACTATTCTGAAAGCTTTTGTATCTTGCGCCTGATTTCCAAAAATTGTAGGTGATCGGAGAAGTTCTCTATTCGTAGGACTCAAGAATAGAAGTTTCAAGAAAAAACTAAGTATGAGAAGACAAGGTAGTTGACAACTAAGAGTCCCAAACAAACCAATGCTATTGTAATGTGTTAAGAAAACATATAAAATCTTAACACTGAAAATTGAATTTCAAGTTTTTTTATTTTTCACGAACCGTCTGGACAATCCGAATAAAATGAACCCTGGAAAATTTCGAGAAAATCAATATTTCCGATAGTATACGGGAGAGCACACATTTCAGAAGTAGTAGATATGTTACGAGACATCTTCCTGAATATTTACAAGTAAAATTCAGAAAAATTGTAAGTGAGGCATGGTGACAAAATGGGTTAGAATGTCTAAATCGCTCATTACGGCCACATAATAGGTCCTAAAATTCTGAATAAATTTAAGCAAATGCCTTGATGAAAACTAAACCGACTTTGTTGATAATTTTTTTTTAATTCAAGCTCCCCATGCCGAGTAAAAACGTTAAATTTTGCATATCGCCAACAATTTTTTATTTCCCGAATTTTAGGGTTTTTCATTTTTTTAAATTAAAACAACATCGTATACAAAGTCGATTTATTTTTTATCAAGGACTTTGCTTGAATTTTTTCAGAGTTTTAGCACCGGTCATGTGGCCGTAATGAGAGATTTACACTTTTTGACCTTTTCCCTCACCTTGCGATTTTTATGAATTTTACTTGAGAATATTTGGAAAAGTGTCGTTTAACAATATTCCACTTCTATAGTGTGTGCTCTACCGTATGTTATCGGAAATCTCGATTTTCTTGAAATTTTCATGTAAAACGACCTCATGTCGAAATTTTCTTGTTCACTTATTGGAAATTTCATTTTACACGTCTGGGAATATACGAGTATGCTACCACATTTGGTTATAAAATATGAAAAAAAAAAAAATTTCTGAAAACCTGGGTCATATAAATGAAGATTTTTTTCGGATATGTCCGTTTGCTCTAAAGCAATTTCAGTTAAAAAAATTCACTGCATTTTATTTGCGCCCTTTCTCAAAAATTTAACTGGTTTCTCGAAATCTTTAAAATTAAGCCAACTTATAAAGGAAAAATTCGCACAATAATAATTTTCCTGACATTTCGATTCATTACTCTTTGTGGATAAAATATTTTCACATTACAGTCAAGAGTTGCACAGTAAAATTTACATGATTGCATGCATACCAAGTGCACCTGCATCATGATGACGACGACGACTAATTGCTGCATCGATTGTATACAATACTTCAAAAGCATATAGACGCAAGTAACGTGACTTCTTACATACATATGTGCTCATACTTAGTTTCAGCATTTCCAATTCTATGCTGAATTTGCAACTACAAAACACAGAATTTCTTCTTTTTTGGCTTACCAATTTACGAGCAAGCTATTTGGCACAAATGTTGGCAAAAATGCAAATTATGTGCTATAGCAATCAGTTGCAGAGTGCATGTTGCACATGTTACGACAACGTTGTTGACAACAATTTTGCATTGCTAGAGCAGAAGAAGAATACAGGTGGCATATACCTACTTGAAAACGACGTTAATATGCTGACATAGATTTGTGTGGTGCAACTTTCTTCTTGTGTGTTTGTACAGGTATTTGCTAATTAAAGAGCGTTTTCATTGAAAAGGATTGAAATTTTGCTTCATTACTTACTACTTCAATATGAGGCTTGCGTTTTCACATACCAAAGACTTAAGTTGTTTTGAATGCTCACTTAGCGTCATTAATTTTCCTGCACTTCATTCAGGGCACATCTTAACAAAAAACGTTTACTTTCCTTACCGACGACAAAAACGTTGAGATATTTCCTTTGAAATGTAACAAAAAATAAGCCAAAAAAAGTATAATCCCTGTAAGCAACAAAAAAGCACCAACAAATAAAGAAAGAAGCAGAAGAAAAACACCTATAAGTAACACAGCCAAAACGCATAGCACAAAAACAAAACAAAAAACATCTTATTCGTGAATAAACAGACAACATGCAACACTTTGCCTTATAACGTGTTACAAAATAAATGAATGGCAACACTTCATCCTTTTGAATGAACTTCTAAGCATTTGAATGGTTGGCGACTTCCTGTGCTGCCGCCATCATGTTGTTTCTTGTGGGTCTCTCCCATGCTCTTTCTCTCTCTCTCTATCTCTCACACAAACTTTGGTGATTTGTATATTTGGTATACGTTTTTGTATAGGTCTTTCTATCTCTCTTGCACTTTTGCTGTTTAAATGAGCTTTTCTAGATTTGTCTGTATGTGCACAATGTGTGCTTGTGCTTGTAGTGGCCAGAAAAACGCCTCAAATGACCGCAGAAAAAGTCACGTCGCTTCAATAAACACTAATTAAGCTTGACTCTAGCCGCTAGCTAATTGGAATTAAAGTTGTTGCTTTTAAGTTACGTGTGTATGTGTGCTAGGTGTTTTTGTTATTCAAAGGTGAGAGTGATGTAGCAAAACAAAGAAAACTTTGAAAATGGCAAGCAACATTTGCAATTGGTGGAAAATGTGCAGTATAAAGTATGAAGATATAATTTCTGATAAAGCTTTACTCATTTGAAGAAGTTTCTAACATTATTGTGCAGTGTTATTGTGCAAAACTATTGCGGTATTTTTTCGTGCACAATGTTTATGCAATATGATTCTGAATTATTTTTGCGCCTTACAATTCTAATGTGCAATATACATATGTAACTGTGCAATATAATTATGCAATATTATTGTGCACTACATTTTTTTATGTTTTTATTATATGAATGTAGATAATGCAAATGAGTTTTCTTGAATTCACTAGAAATAACGACCATTGTTTTGTCTCGGAATCTAAAGTGTCAAGTTGGTCATTATTTTCAGCAATCTCTTGCAAATAGGAGTGAGCGAGACGGCAACACTACGAGGTTCAAACTGACATTTATAACTATTAGAATTTATAACGGTCACCTCACGTGGGTAATGTTGCCGTTTAACAGTTAATTGCCTTCAATTTTGGGATTTCGGGTTTACGCAATTTCCCGCGAAAACCACCATAAAGTTAAATAAAGCTCTTGAAAATGTTCTCAAAAAGGAAAGAAACATTTGGCAAATAATGGAATAAGTTTATTATATTTACATCGCTAGCAAGGACCAGTTAGCTCGCTTTAATTTATAACAATCAACACCCATAATAGTTAGAAAGCAGCTAGCAGAAAAAATTATGTGCCCACATCGCACTGTGGGAAATTTTGACCTGTTTGTTGGCCCAAAGTTGAATTTTAAACATTTAAAAAATTAAGTTTTGGATATGCTATTCAAATGTGAATACTTGCGAGAGAAAATCCCCATACTTAGTTTTTTTCTTAAAGTTTTTATTCTTCAGCTACACAAGTGTCAAAGTTTCTTCTTCTGAAAAAATAAAAATTTTTTTGTTCTCGCCCAAAAAATTCGCATGTATCAAAAAGTGAATATTTCTCTTAATTCCAAGATAATTAAAACATTTAAAATGGAAACGGAAACTAATAGAAAGTTGTCTTTTCGTTAAGCGGTTTTAAAAAAATTCACGTTTTCTTCAGTGAGCTTTATATTACGGCTGTTCAAAAAAAAAAAAATTTTCGAATTTCCAAGATATACTTTGGCATCACGATCTACATCATGACAGAATATCCCAAAAAATTTTTCAGATTTTTAAATGCATTTTTAAAGGTGGCTCAAAGCAGAAATATATTTTTATTATCTTTTTTTTTAGCATTAATTATAAAATGTTGTCAAACAATTTGAAAAATTTGTTTTAGAGTAACTTAAAAACATTCAGTTTGTTTGTTTTTTAATGAACTTTAAAACCTACGTTGTAATTTTGACAAAAAAAGTTTTACACTTCTTAAAAAACGAAAAACTGCCCTAAAAAAGTCATCGTGCTTTAAACGAAATGAACATTTTTTAATTTACAAGATCTCATTCAAAAGAGCTCTTAAAAACCTTCAAGACCAGACATGTTAAGACTTTTTTGGGCCAGCAGGCTTGATTACATAACGTTTGAAACATAGTAATGCAGCCCTGGGAAGGGCAAAACGCTTTTTACTCAAGAGGGAGGCATCGTACAAAAAAGTGCCCATGGCATAAAATGCTTAAAATCATCCAAGGAACAAGTGTAAATTGTTTTTTTTTTTACTTAATTTTAGAAAAAAATTTTTTTCAACGTCATTTTTAATAAACTTTTCAAAAAAAAAAAAACAATTTACACTTGTTCCTTGGATGATTTTAAGCATTTTATGCCATGGGCACTTTTTTGTACGATGCCTCCTTCTTGAGTAAAAAGCGTTTTGCCCTTCCCAGGGCTGCATTACTATGTTTCAAACGTTATGTCATCGTGCCTGCTGGCCCAAAAAAGTCTTAACATGTCTTGTCTTGAAGGTTTTTAAGAGCTCTTTTGAATGAGATCTTGTAAATTAAAAAATGTTCAATTCGTTTAAAGCACGATGACTTTTTTCTTTGAAAAACCGTAAAATTTCGCCTTCTTAGGGCAGTTTTTCGTTTTTTAAGAAGTGTAAAATTTTTTTTGTCAAAATTACAACGTAGGTTTTAAAGTTCATTAAAAAACAAACAAAATAAATGTTTTTAAGTTACTCTAAAACAAATTTTTCAAATTGTTTGACAACATTTTATAATTAATGCTAAAAAAAAAAAATTATAAAAATATATTTCTGCTTTGAGACCTTTAAAAATGCATTTAAAAATCTGAAAAATTTTTTGGGATATTCTGTCATGATGTAGATCGTGATGCCAAAGTATATCTTGGAAATTCGAAAATTTTTTTTTTTTTTAACAGCCTTAATGTATATACTTAGAAAATATGATTATACTATATCAAATTTTAATGAAAAATGTTTTACAATAATTTCTTTGAAAAGAGGTTGAAAAAAAGGCATGACAGTTGTCCAATTTGAACAATTTTGAAATATGATGTTCTCTACACTCCTAGAAAAATTTCCACGAGATTTCAGCTCAATATCTTTATTTTTGTACTTTTGGCCAGAAAACATGTTCAAATTTCCCATAGTGCATCGTTTGGCAGAAGATAATAATTCTAAAGATGGGAGTAAATCAACCAATATAAGCCATGTCTGCCAATTATTTATTTAAGATTTTTAAAATGGCTTCCTTCAAAAATGTAAAAAAGAATTGCTGTGTTTTGAAATAAAATTGTGTCTGCCATCTTTGTTAAAAGATTGTGTAAACTTAAAAATAAGGAAAGTTCAAGCGGCAGAAATTGCTTTTTGTGCTGCATTTTTAAGTTATTAATTTTTTCGTATTTTTAAAACATAAAAAAATTATGTTACTTCGTCGTCAAGCAGACTACGTTATTTGTGAAGATAACATAAGAAGTAATAAAAACCACGTCTGCCATTCTGATATATCTGCAAAAAATAATTATTTCTAAAGCTACAAAATTGTCAAAATACATTTCTCTGGAAAAGCGAGATGTTTGTAAAATACTGTTATTGTGACAATTAACCTCAAATACCTTGACATGGGAACACGATATTTTGTGCAGTTTTCTATCAAGCCTTAATAATGTTAAATTAAAGGTCTGTGGGAAATAAAGACTTTCATTTCAATTTATTTCATAAGACCCACAAGTAAGGATGGTTTTTTATGTTTTTTTAGCAAAAATCAGAGGCGTTAGTGTTTGTCGTTTTATTTCTATCATTAAAAAGACCCTATTGAACAAGACGGTATCAATAAGAATGAGGCTGAAATAACATAGTTTCTTTTTTTTTGCATTTTCTAAATTGTATTAAATACGGTAACACCGCTCTGGACGTCTGCTGTCTCGAAATTATATTTTGTTTGGAATAAATTGACACAATATAGCAATGGCAGACACGATTTTATGACATATGGTAGCATTTTTGTATGACAATTTTAAAATCTGATTAAAAAAACAAATCACCGCGACAACGCGAAATCACATACTTTTTCTTAATTACATGGATGGGAACAACATACCATTAAAGTATCAACGATGATTAAGTCACATACCGAAATTGCCACCATCTCCCTAACAAAAATTTTCCAAATTTGCATTAACTTTAACTGCAAATTTCTCCATATTTTCATCATAACAATAGCAATCTTTCAAAATTTGTAATATCCGACTAAAAGGACAAAATTTGACAGCAGCTGACATCTTTTTCTTGGCGAAAACTTTTTTTTGTTTTTATTGAGTAATTTTTTCCTTAACTTTTTTCTTCACTTATGCCGCAAAATTTATATACGTACAAATTTTCGATGCCTGATTCATGCATGCAAATTCATAACGACATCGACGAAGACAATGACAGCCAATTCACACGTATGCAAACGCAGCTGTTGCTGTCTTTGCTGCAGTTGTCTTGCAACATCAACATCAGCAAATGCAACAGCATTGTAACAAAAGCAGAAGACGCAAAAAAAGCAGAGCTAAACTTTCTCAATGGCTGCATGCATACATATACACGTAGTGATAGATTTTTTTGCCTCAACATTTTGTTTTATTTATACAAAAACGCTAACACGCACAAACACACGAGTGTGAAAACAAAAACTGTAGCAAGTGCAACATTTGCTGCAAGCATTCAACCACACAAATGCACAGTTAACTGATATTCGCCTTTCAAGCAAATTGTGCCTGAAGGTGGATATATGGTGCGGAAGGGGGGACCAACAAAAAAAAAAAAACCAAAACACAAATGTTGCCGACGTATGTTTAGGAGGGATAGACATTTACCTCAAAAAAACTGCAGTTGCCTTTTTTGTGGCACAATTTGTGTGCAACAAAAGTGTGGCAATGCGCTTAATACAAAAGTGGCGCACACATGAAACATTTCTTTTTTTGTTGTTGTTGTTGTTTTTTATTTGTGTTGGTTTTTCTGTTGTGTTTTTTTGGTTATGCTGCAAAAGTTGCATGTTTAGTTTAATACAAATTGCTTGCCGCAGAGCAAAATATTGTTAACAAAACATGTTGTGTATGTGTGTTTGTAAATTTGCCACATATTTTTTTTTTTTTTTTTGGCAACACATAGACAATGCTGTTATGCTTTTGTGCTATATTAACCGCTATGTATATTGAACTATCACCTTGAACGCAGTAACTTATGAGTGTGTTCGGTTATTTGCTAGATGGTGATGCAAAAATTCTCGCAGTAAATTCAATTCACCAATTCAGATTAGATATAGATTGTTTCGGCTCATCTTAATGCACAATAACTTAAGTGAATACAATGACTCTACAGACAGAAATATTCAAATGTTTTTGTCTCTCAAATGGTGAAAAAATTTCAAATTTTTATTAACCCAATCCCCGCCAGTGATGCCATACGGCACAGTTAAAACGCATTACCCGAATGTTCACCAAAATCATTTTGTAACTTTTTCGCGCAGTCTTGTTGTTTTTTATGTGCGTAGAAATGTTTGATCTATCATTTGATGCATTTCATGCGTAAATATTCCATCAACTTTTCAAGCGCGAGCGGAGAGGAAGTGATCATTGCGAAATTATTCGAAAAAAATCAATTATGGCATCGAGACGTCGGCGAGTTGCAAAAAATTATTTATTTGTATTTCGATTTTGAAAAAGTAATTATGCCAAACTGAAGAGTAATGCAGTAGTTTCAAAAGTGCATTTATATTTTTCCATAATTTGTTCCTTACTAAGTGATAGGCCTGAATATATTTTAAGTGTGCCATATGGCATCACTGGCGGGAACCGCTTATGAAAAGTTTAGTTTCCATTTATTTCAATAATTCAATTCATAAATAATTTATATGGGGAAAATTTCTACATGGGGGGGTTTGAACACCAAAAAACCCACCCCGTGTGAATGAGCCTAGGTGTCATATGAATTTTTTGAGCCTTTTTTTATGAAGATGTGCTGTATCTAAATGATTGTGGATGCATCTAACTATTGGGATTATGCTTATCTTTGGTTACAATGCTTGTAGTTAATCGTGAAGATTATTGGATCATTAAAGCCACGATTTTTGCTGGCATGTCTCGAAATAGTTTCAATCAAATAAGCCGTTTTATTCACATTACACTGAAAAAACACATTGATCCATTTCACCCTGAGCATTATTTGATGAGTCCATGAAACCGTATTTCAGACTGCTCTCATGCAAACAGTTTATTCGAGCCAAACTTCTTCGATTTAGATACTTTACATGGTGTCTGAACACTATTGGAGGGTATTTGGTGTCCTTTGGTATTTACCGAGGAAAGTGTTGTTGTATTCACTTTGTGGCAGCTCTATTACAAATGATCAACGCCCTTCCTGACGACGTTCGAGCCTTCCTATTCCACTTTTACTTCGATAATTTATTAACTGGAATCCCAGTTTTAAATTATTTGCAAATCCTAGGCTACAATGTAACGGGAACCGTAAGAGAAAATTGCATTCCACACAACTGCCCACTCCCTGGAAAGACATCATGAAAAAAAAAAAACCAAGAGGGCATATCAAATTTGCAGAAAACAAGGAATTTGATCTCGCCATTGTAAAGTGGAATGATAATAATTGCGTTTTAGTTGCTTCTATTTCACATGGAAGAGATCTAAAATCGATAGCTACGCTCTTTTGTAGAACAGAATGGAAGCTATAATGATCGAAAGTCTAAAGGCAGTCGAACCATATAATAAATGTATGGAAGGATCTGATCGAATAGATCAAATCAAATATCACACTACCGCGGATTATTATGCTAACTTACCAATTTTATTCAAAAAATATGTATGCATACGTGTAAAAAATAGAATTTTAAATAAAACTCAAAGTAAATTTTTTGCTAAGAGGTTCCCGCCAGTGGTGCCATATGGCATCAGGGCACCATGGAAAAATGGGGCGTGGTCGCTGAAAAAGCTAACCGGACTTGAACTCAGGAACCTTTTTTACCCCCCAAACAAAAATTCACCATCAAATTCAAAAAAATAAGTTCTGGCGGGGAATGGGTTAATACTTGAAAAATTGTAGCCATTTGAAAATTATTTCCTATTTCTTGAGGCACAACGTATCCTATGAGTAATTTTAAATTAACTTGAAGATATACAGGTATGTTCGATCGAAATTGGAATGCAATCAATTTAATGGTGCTCTGCGTTTTGAAAAATAAAATTTAATCAAAATTTAATTGCCTTTATTGTCTCATTGACCCTTTTCTGCACTTAATGCGTTCGTGAAAACTAAATACTAAGGTAAGAACAAGTTGAAAATATTTTATGAAAGGATGGATCTTGATCGAAATGAAGAAAAATCTTTAGATAAATGATTGACGAAACCAAAATATACTTTTTTGTTTTTTTGGGGATTTTTTATGTAAAATTTTCCAAACCGAATATCACGAAGAGCAGAGCTCAGCGCACTCCAGAGGTGTTTACGAAATCGTACTTCGTACTATATTCTTATTATAAGACTTAATATTTGTTTTTATTTATCATACATTTTTTATCATTTAGTAAAAAATGAATTGATTATTGCACTAAAGTAATTATTCACAAGAAAAACCATAAAAATAGTCTTTGGGTAAAATTCCCACCACACCAACAAGGAATACGCAAACGGTAACACTGCCCATCAGCTGTTTTTGGCACGCTCCAGTCCTGCGGTTTGATAGCTGTCAGAAAAATAAATATAAATACACATCAGTGAATAGGGACAGTCTTTTCGAGGCCATCGACGAGTGGACAACATCAGCAGCAGAAGTGATCATGTAGATCGGTATGTATCAGTCGCGAAAATAGCAATGTAACTGACAGAGCAAGATGAGCAAAAAGTAAGATGACGCTCGGTGAAAAAAGAAGAACCATTATGATAGACGTGAGTAGCCCGATAATGCATCAGTTACTCATGATTAACGTGTAAGTGGTAAGGTGTAAACCCGATAATGGAGCAGTTTGCTCTAAGAGTCCCATTTCTTTCAGATGCAAAGTAGATAAAAGAAGAACAGAGAGATACCTAACGCTGGGTGGGTAAGAGAGTAATTTATTAGGCGTGAATAGCCCGATAATATATAAATTGCTCGTAGTTAACGTTTAAGTGGTGAGGTCAGTCTTACGTTCCAACCCAGGCATGATATTCGCACTTCTCCAATAGTACTTTTTTTTAAAAAGCCAATATTACTTTGGGTACTTTTTGTTTTTGTAACCTTGCTTACATAAAACATAGAAAAGAAACATTGGGTAATATTAATATAAACTTACTTTGCTAAAACTCGAAGTAATTGCTTCAATTGTTAGCATTTACTTCAATTCGTATGTAAAAAATAAATTCCCAACAAACAATTTTATAACCTTTTCAATTTTTAAGCTTGGGAAAAGTTAATTTTCAAATGTTTTCATAACCAAATTTCCAACGTTTGGAAAGTATTATTTTTTATTATTTTTAAAATTGATTTGCAAAGTTAAAATCAACAATTGGAAAAATTTTAATTTCCAAAAGTTTCAATAATCGTTTTCCAAACATTCGAAAAAATTTTTATTTTATTTTTTCAATGACTTATCGAGCTAAGTAAAACACAAGGCATTTGAATCATAACTGGCACGTTAGGTTAGTTGATAAGATTGTCGACTCATAATGTGGAAGTCATAGGTTCGATTCTCAGCAAAAATAATTTTTTTTTATTTTTAATTAAATATATAAATGTTTGGAAAATGTTGTTTTATAAACTTAATAAATACTAACAAAATGTTAATTGAAAAGTTAAAAAAACAATTTAAAAATATTGAGTAAAAAAATTAGGAAAATATTGTATAAAAACATTTATAATAAGATTGCTCCAAATGATTTTCACATGCTTGCTATGAAGGGTCCAGTTTCGATTATTAAATAATTAGAATTCAAGCATTTCCAAACACTTTGCAAATTCTGCATATATTTCCAAACATCTTTTCTCCTAGTTCATTTTTTAATACATGCTACAATAATCCTATCTGTCCCAGTGAGTGTATTTTGTGAATTGCAAAAGAAAGTTTATATACTAATTACACAAAAAATTACGAAAGGACTTTTTCGAGGCGGAAGTACTTCAGTACTTTTGTAAAGTCAAAAGTATCAAAAAAAGTACGATTTTACTACAAATATCATCCCTGTTCCAACCTGATAATCCTGCAGTTTGCCATAGGTGTGTTCTCTCGAGTATGAAGTAGACATACATTGAGAAGTAAAATAACGCAGGGTGATTATTACATTAAATGAGCAACCACGTATCAGCTTCTCACGGAAAGCGTGTAAGTGGTGATTCAAGCCCGATGCTGAATCAGCTTTTCAAGAGTGCGCGCTTAGTCCCTTACTTGGGTCATTTATCAGAGACACCAAACTACATACAACTACACAAACCTAGACCACGGCTAACGGCAGATAGAAAGACATGTCGGAGCAGTGAGTAGTGAGGAAAAGTGAGACGTGTTTTAAATTAAGTACATTAAGTTAAGAGAAAACCGAATAAAACAAAAATGAAGTAAAAAAACTAAAACAGCAACCCGTGCCTTAGAGTTTAAAAAAAAAAATACCTTTTTTTCCTTATGCATTTTTGTAGTCAAACCGAAACTGCCGGCAGAAAAGTTAGTTACACTAGCAAAAACTCATAAGTATTGTACGTTTTCAGTTGGAGCACAGTGCCAACAACGACGAAAAAATCATATACCAAAGTCGCCAACTGACCTTCTAGGTTTGTCTGTTGTCTTATTGCCTTAAAAGCAGACATTTTGTCTGTGTTTTTTCTTTTATTGTTTTTAACTAAGGGCTAATCCAAATAATCTTATATAAACTTAAACTAAACCACATTTCCATCGATATCTATAAAAATCAAATATTTATTTTAAGACTCAAAATTTCCACATAATGATTTAATCTAAGCACTTGTGCTTGTGGGATTTTAAAGTTTTCAATGAAATCTTAATTACTGATCATATCCTATAAATGGTTTTGTGGTCAAATGCAAACACTTTACATGCTCTTGATGATGATGATGATGATGATGATGTGATTTTCTTATTGTTTTATACAATCGGATTTATTTAAAACCAATATAAGTTACAAACGGTTGTGTGAACAAACACATGGAAAAATTATATTCTAAATGTACGTATGTATCTGAGTAGATATGCATACAGGTGTATTGGTTAGTTAAGGTGCAATTTTACAATTTATTGAATTTTGCTTAACTTAAAGCATTTTATTTGATGAAAGTACCTAAGTATTTGAGTGTATAACATTTTTTAGAAAATATGAGACTAAAGAATACTAAAAGGTTTCTTTTTAAAATTGTTTAAAATTAAATATGCTTATGATTAAACAAATAATATAACAGATGTTCCACCTTTGATAATGTTACATTGTTACTACATTGCATGACATTAAACCTTAACAAATAAATAATTTCAAAAATTAATGTAACTCTTAACAGTTTGTTCTTATTAGAAACACCATGGTGTCTATCTATAAGTATAAATAAATAGAAAATATCAAAGGTGGAACATCTGTTATATTAGTTTTTAATCATAAGCATATTTAATTTTTAACAATTTTAAAAAGAAACCTACGGGTGGTCCACCTTTTATGACAGAGTTATGTTTGCTTATATTTACATTATCGACATTTTGTAGTAAGAGACTCTTTCTCTTGCAAACTTTCATTCATAAATAACTTATTAAGTTGTAAAGTATTGAAATTCAATTGAAAGCTTGAATTGTCATCGCACAAATTGAAAATCCAGACAAATGTTGCTATCATCTGATATACATACATGCATATTATGTAGATATTTATAACAGGTATAGACAGTGATGCTGATGGAAATGAATTTATAGAACTACGAAACAAGTCCTGTCTGACAGACTATTGAATTTATTTGAAATTTTGTATCCTACTATAAGATGATACTTGAATAAGATTATTATAAGATAACATTATCATAACGTCGAAATAAAGTTATGTTATTCGACCATTAAGCAAAAACATGTAATAATATCCTTACACAGTTCTTACTTATACAGAATTATGATAAATTATGAAGTACATTTTCACAGCATAATAAAGGGTGCAAACGAAAATGATTTAATATATGATTCAATATTTTTTAATGAAAAAGTGCTTTAAGCTTTTGACAAGGGAATTGACAACACAGCATGATTGTTAAGAGTTTAAAAAAAGTAACCAAAGCACCATCAGGCTACGCTCAGTGTAATCAAAAAGCATGAAAATTCGACACTTTAAAAGTCAGAGATTACACTATGGAACAGAAAAAGTAGGGACAAGACTTGGCTATACTGGGATGATAGCCCTACCATACCTAAGTGAAACCCCCGATGAGTTTTGCAAACTTAATTGCATAACGGTTCTTATCTACCTACAACGTTTTTGTCAGAAGCTCCTCAGTTTCCAGTCAATTACTTGCATACTATTTCAGCAACCGGTGTTTTTATTTACTAAAATTGTGATTATATGTCCAACAAGTAACTTTTTTAACAAACTATGTTAACAAATTTCATACAGTGTGTGTTTTGAAGACATTTTAAAATTTTTCAAAACTACAATAAAAAAAAAAAATTTTTTATGTCCAAAAAAATTCTGAAAAAATTCACACGTATTTCCCAGACAATTCTAAGCATTTTATGCCAAGTACACTTTTTTCGTAAGATGCATCACTTTTGAGTAAAAAAATAGTTTTGCCGACCGCGTGTGTTCAACAGCCGAAAATTCTCAGTTAACGACCAAGTCCCATATTGGGTGCTTACAAACATTTTACAGTTTAATTAAATTTTGCATGAGGAAGTTTTTTTTTTTGAAAAATCGATATTTTGTGAGTTATGATCAAAATACTAAAAAAGACCAAACATTTTACATCAAAACACCCACTGTGTGAAATTTTTTTGACATAGTTTGTTAAGGAAAGTTACTTGTTGGACACATAGCCACAATTTTAATAAACAAAAAAATCGGCTTCTGAAATGGTACACGAGCTAATGATCGGAAACTGAAGAGCCTCTACCAAAAACTTTGTATGTATGTATTCTCCTTTATTTTCTAGGAGGAGCATAGGGCCAATATGAAACGTCTCCATTCGTTGCGATCCCTTACGATGAATTTAATCTCTTGCCACGACTTTCCCGATTCTTGTATTCCCTTTTCCAGAGGGGGAGGGATAAAAACTTTGGAGGTCGATAAAAACCGTTATGCGGCTAAGTTTGCAAAACCCATCTGAGGTTTTACTCTCCTATGGTAGGTCTATCGTCCCAGTATAGCCAAGTCTTGTCCTCAATTTTTCATACGATCGTATTATCAATCTTATTCATTTTTAAATGTTCTTTTTATAAAAAAAAATTTTTCCTCCAAATTTTTTTAAATTTGAATATACTTTTTAACTTTTTTAAAAAACCCCCCTTACATTTTTTTCAAAGTTTAAATTAAAACTAGATTTATAAGCTTTAAAATGATATATGACTCAAGATGTGATTTGGTCGCTACATGACAGTTTTTGGCTTTTGAACGCCCACGGCTGCCAAAACTCAGTTTTTTTTTTTTTTTTTGATCAAGAGGAAGACATCTTACGATAAAAGTATACAAGGCATAAAATGCTTAGAAATACGCGAGAAATTTTTGGGAGTTTTTTGAAAAGTATAAAAAAAAAACTTTTTTTTTTTGATTAATTTTTGAAAAATTTCAGCTAGTGCAATTGACGCGTTTTGCGTTGCGTTTTGATAGAGATTTCACACATTTTGAATGAGAAATTACAATTTCCCTAGCAGACATGTCCCATAGGCATCTATATACTTTGTGCAGATTGCTTTTGACGCTTCATTAGTTACAGTTAGCAATTAAAAAAGGTAAGATCGAACACAATTAGTTTTTCAGCAGTTATTTGGAAAAAAAATAATGTGAAACTGATTAATTTTCATAAAAATGTGGAATAAATCTGATAACAATAAGTTTTACAGAATCAATTACCTGGCAATTATATGTAAGAAACTGTTTAAATTTAAATTTAAGCTGCACACAAAATCTAAAGGACAAAACTAGCCTAGGCTCATACTTTTAAAAATACAAAAAAAAAAGAGCTAAAATAACATCAAAGCCTAAAGTAACATTGAAAAGGAAACGGAAATGGAAATAAAGTCAAAGCCATGAAAAGCAGGAAATGTTCAGTGTCAATGAACGAAAGAAGAAACAGATTTTCGTCAGCTGGTTCTGAGGACGAAAGCAATACAGCAAGTACAAATACGTATTATGTATTTATGTATGTATGTATATTGTGCAGTTATGTAAATTGCAGTACAATTGTATATTTGTATAGTTATATTCAAGAAGCTGTACAATTGTAGCT
Organism: Calliopum simillimum; assembly: GCA_951812925.1. NCBI lineage: Eukaryota > Metazoa > Arthropoda > Insecta > Diptera > Lauxaniidae > Calliopum > Calliopum simillimum. The sequence goes on along the minus strand of OX638370.1, from coordinate 114,527,663 downwards.
GTAGTCATTTGGAAATGCATTTGAAGACAATTTCGTAGTGTGTATTTAGGCGTGAAAGCAATTAGCAAGTTACATGACACTTTGACACCCATGGAATTTGCACAAGTTGACAAATAACAAACACAACTAGGGCTATTGCGGGGCTTATTTTAAATAGCTTGACATGTAACATGTTAAAACGTAGACAATGTCAAGAATTTTTATATGTGGCAAGGTAAAATGCATATATATAATTAAATCGTGGAGACTTTGGACAAAAATTCAAAACAAAATGAAGGAAAATCTGACGCTCAACTCATCTCTAGTAGATTCGCAAAATCTGCGAATTCTATGCAAATTGTCATGGATAAAGAAAAGACTTTTCATTTCAAAAATCATAACTTTTAAATAAAAAAAGATATAAGAAACTTTTCAAGCACCGATGAAGCTTTCTTTCATAACTTACCGGTGACTTATAAAATTACCTAATTGAGTTGAAAACGACTTAGCCTGCTACTCTAAAAATGTCACTTAACTGATGATTATTTAGTCATCGAAATTTGTTCAGTTAAACTATTAACATAGTAATTTGCGCATGCATGAAATCACATATTAAAAAGTTTCCAAGTCCGTGGAGCTTACCTAAACAGATTCGCATTTTTTTAAAAATTGATCTTGACTCGCATATACAAGTTTCCGCTAGATTAATTTTAATAATTAATTAAAATGCATTTCACAGTAATTGTAATGAATATGAATCTTTTCACTTTAGTGTATGCTCTAACCTATATATATCCGACACAAAGTAGAGTTTCTCATTCAGTTTGGATATTACGAAGTTTGTATAACGCGATTTGTTCATAATGAAAATTGTAGTCGGGTTCTTTCTTTTTGTCCTTGTGGCTGAACAAATTTATGTCAATGGTGAAACTCTTTCAAAGCAAGTTTTTTCTGTAGCTAAGGAATCTAACAGAGAAAACGCAAAACTCCTCAATGCTTCAACTGTTTTCGTAAAGGCAAATCCTAAATCTAATGTTCCATCTACATACGATATTTCGTATGAAACACCGGTAAGTAAGAAGGAAACTATTTGTTAGTTATTTAAGTAAATACTCAAACTTTAATTAAAACATTCTTAGGAAGGAGAATTTATCGATTATGTTGAGTTATTCAATTCAAAAGAACCCGATTACGCAGGAACGAAGTTAACTTTTGAGGCTCTAGATATAATGCATCCATCGTCAATAGAGATACACCTTACAAATAAAGCTACAAAAGGAATTGATGTAAGAGTTCTTTTATATGGAGCGAAATTAAAAAAACCAAAGACTAACGATGATACACCTGCAGTGGCAAATGAACTTAATTAATGGTTTAAAAACTAATAAAATACCAAGTTAAGTATGTAAAAGTGAAACATCTGAAATGAAAATACATTTATGGAACTCAATTCGCGACACTTATTAAACATTTATACTTAAAAAAAAATCTTGTGTAATGATTATCGCAATATAATTCCATAAAGTTGGACGATTCACTTTTACAAAATTTGTCCCTCTATAATTTCATTTTTATAACTATAGGTATCATATTATTGTTATTATTTCATAATTGTGTTACTATCCTTTGAAATATGTCGCCACACTTGACAAGTCTTATAGAACACAAAATTTCAATATATTCTGAATACAGCATACACAGTTTGTTTTAATCATTATACCAGTAGCCGATCTGTTTTACTAACAAACTACATACATAGGCATTTTGAAGGTCTTTTGGGGAGTTCTATTATTTTGCAGTTCTCAGCATTTTTTCTTCTAAAGAGCTTTCAAAAACTGTACTACAAACTATTCTGCACAGCAATTAGTGTGGGTGTAAAATTCAAACCAAATTGGAATAAATACAAATTGATACATCCAACGTAAAAGTTTGTGACTCAAGTTACCAACTTTTTACAGGACAATGATTTTCAAAATTTGCGTATTAGATTCTATTTTGTGTAAAATTTTAGTACCTCTAGCTTGAAATTTGAAGGGCTGGGAGCAATTTTTTAAGTTACAACCTAAGTAGATTTTAGTGAGGTCTCCATGCTAAAACTTGGCAACTTAAGTTGTTAACTTATACAGGGGACAAAAATAACAAATTGCATTGGTAATTTAACTTACAAAGTTATAAGTTAATTTTTCTTTAAAAATCAGTGGTTCTAAGTCATACATACCAACGTAATGTCCTTAAATTATTTTTGAATAGTAGTTGGCAAGTTAAGTTACCAACTTTTCTCATGGAACATTTGGTTGCTGAAACAGAACATTAGTTGGCAACTAGAGTTACATTTCAAATGCATTAATTTTTATCCAAACTATAAGTTGAAATTGTTGATATCTCTGTAAATCAATTTGGTATTTAGACAACGATTTAATAGTCGAAAAAACTTTATTTTGTCTACAGATTTCAAAAGCATTTATTAAATTTTAGTTTTTGATTTTCTTGCCATAACGAAAACAATAAAAAAATGATCATAACTAAAAACTACGATTTTCGAGTTACAACTTTTACGTTGGAAGTATCGAAATCCACACCAAATTTGGTATAAAATCTATGCTACGACTTGATATATTTACAACCAAATATATACAAATAAAGTATTAATACAATTTTCACTACTATGGTTTAAATTTTATAGTATCACTATATAAAATTTTTTTATACTTTTTTTGTATAAAGTTTATATAGAAGTTCATATGAAAATATTTTAAGTTTGTTTTGTCATATACGTACAAGAAGATTCTTGTCTTTCTAGTGAGATGACAAACAAACATCTCATAGTAATCAGTGTTTGCTAAAGACGCATACCAAAAGTATAGTCAGGCCTCATACCATCTAAAAAATCTACTTCCGTAAAAAATTTACACAAGTACACAAGTACACAAGTACACAAGTACACATCTATAAAACGGTAACGGATTGCAGACAGTCTTTGGAAGACACACAAGTCCATGGAAACCATAAGACTGCAGCAGATGCGATATTTCAAATTTCCCATGGAAAATGTTGTTGGAGAAGAAAATCTTAGAATTGACAGAATTGTAGCTCTCTGTAAAGAATCATCTGACTATGGCTCTTTACTCCCTTTGAAAAGTTAGAGTTAAACACTTAAATATCATTTTTTATTTTTATTTCTAAACGTTTTTTGAGTAAATCATTGTCCCTTGTTCCAAATCTGGTAGTTGTAAGTATTTTCTATTACGTCTAAGATCTGATTCATTCATGCTTTCAAATGAAAAAAAAAAAAAATCGCTATTTTCAGACATATGACGTACATATACAAAGAAGTGTAGTTAATTTTTGTCAACGATTTCAAATAGCCCTAAGCTTTTTTTTTCAAATCATATCTTTACTTTTTTCATTATTACTTTCTGAGATATCGTACTCTGAAATAAAGGTATCTCAACTCCATACAAATTCCATGTTGTCCATCACATAGATTTTCGATACTTTTACTTCAATTGATGATGTCTCGGAAAGTTATGACCCAATTGAAAAGTTAAAGACATAGTTCAGGAAGGAAGCTTAGGATGATTCGATGCTGTTGGGAAAAGTGAACAACACTACTTCCTGGATGTGCGGCATATGTCTGAAAATAGCGTTTTCCACATTTTGAATCAAGAATGACTCGTATCTCAGACGTGATATGTAAAAATAGTTACCAGAGTCAAAAACAACGACTTTGAATTAGTCAAGCAAATTGATATTGAGGTTAACCCTCATTTTGTTGCACTGTTTTATTATAACGGTTTAATTTCAGAAGCGTTTAAATTTTTTACACTTAGACCTAAAACATTTGTTCCAGTGAATTTGTTCTCGCGTTTACAGTTTTGTGCAACCACATGGATTTTCACGGTAAATATCTGAAAATAGTTTGAAACTAATGAAGTGTAAAAAATTCATTTTCATGCAATGTATGCACATGTTAATTATGTGCGTGATAAAAAATGCAATTTCTCATTCAATTTGTACGTCACAAAATTTTTATTTCGATTTCGGTTCTCGAACAGATCTCTGGTAGTAAAAGTCTTGAGAGTATTATATTTGACACACATATCAATGGCGATAATTTACTTTAATATATTATTATTCTTAGACTGTCTGAAGATGATGTAACTAGAGTAAATAGAAACGCAATCGCAAAAGCAATTTTTTTATATAAATCACGTCCTTTCAAACATATGGTCATCATTCAATATATAATTTTCCACTTAAGTACCCTAAAAAATTAGCAGATTAAAAATCGATTCGAAAATAAACCATAAATAGTTTGCTTTTCTTTTCTAAAATCTAGTGCAAAGGCAAGAGCTAACACAAGATTGTTATGAACATACATCAAGATTGTTATGGTCCTGCCTTTCGTCATTGTATTTGATGGACTAGTCTATCCCACATTGGCTGCGATCTTTAATGATTCTGAAGGATGCCGGTTTCCGGATAAAACTTTTAAAGACCTCGCACTAGAATTACTAAATTCAGCGCAAGTGGTGCAGTACAAAAGTAAAATACCCACTAAAAACTTTATTTCAGATAAATCACAAATTGAATAAGATTTTACAATTTCTAGCGTATATATAAAAGTACAAGCTTATACATACAACCTAGTGCTAGAACTTTTAACGCTTATATATGTGTAAACTGAAACCAATTATTGTACTTTAAAGTCGAACGCAATTAGGTGCAAGCGAATTCGAAAAGATTCGGTGTACTTTAGAAACTACGGAGCACACATAATACCTTCCACACCACCTTCTCTGCGTTACAAATGGAAAGACAAAGTGAATATACCCTGGATATAGGGCATAAAAATACTACTAAGCCTCAAAATGCAAGATAAAAAAATGGCTAAACAGTGATTTATCTAAATTTAATTTCTATCTGAAGTCATTGTTTTTCGGCGACGCATTTTTGGAAACTTTTTTGGCGACACATTTTTCGACACTTTTTTGGCAACTCAGTTTTAGTGAAACTACTTAATACGAGTCCGAGGACTCATTTTGATAATAGAATTTACTCAAAACGTTGACCGCATTATGCTTCTGTGTAACGTGTGTAATTTTTGAGATTTTAGAAAGTGCTATAAAACCATTTTGGAACTGCAAATATGAAAAAACTGCATTCCTTTCCAGTTCTTGCCCTTTGTCTTTGATGACGCATAGTTGACATGTCTGAGTAACAATTGTAACAACTAACAAGAAAAAGGAGGAAACTAACACAAAATAAAAAAAAAACAAAAAAACTTAAATAAATTTAAAGCCTAAAATCACATTGAAAAGGAAACGGAAATGGAAGTTAGTCCAAAAGCCATGAAAAGCAGGAAATGCTAAATGTCAATGAACGCAAACAAAAAAACAGATTTTCGTCAGCTGGTTCTGAGAACGAAAGCAATACAGCAAGTACAAATATATATGTATATTGTGCAGTTATGTAAATTGCAGTACAATTGTATTTTTGTATAGTTGTATCCAAATACTTAGTTGTACAATTGTAGCTGTAGTCATTTGGAAATGCATTTGAAGACAAATTCGTAGTGTGTATTTAGGTGTGAAAGCAATTAGCAAGTTACATGACACTTTGACACCCATTGAATTTGCACAAGTTGACAAATAACAAATACAACTATGGCTATTTTGTTGGTAGATTAGGTATATGCATAAAATTACATTCATAATGTCGACAATACATTTGCATATGAAGGAAAATACGCCAAGTATAGAAGTTTAATGTTACCGATTTAGCTCAATTTTGGCAATATTGTTGTGCGAATATGTGGCATTAGCAATGCGAAAGGATTTTTTCCTAGCAACTTGTGTTGTTAAAATACGGGTTGTTGTAGTTGAGGAATTTTGTGACTTAAAAACTATTTAACAAAAATGTAGGCATTTTAAGTTTATTTCTAAGTTCCGTCGAGTGTATAAGATTTGGTTGCTTAAGTTTATGTTTTGAGAAGGGAAATTTCTTAACTAATGCAAATTAATCATTAATTTTAATTAACCAGCTCAAGATTATCTACCTTTGCTAAAAATATTCAAGCTCTACATTAAAAACCCACACAATTGCCAACAGCCGTTGAATGTAAAAGCATTTCAATAAATTCCAATACATAGGAAGCCTGAAGGCAGCTGCTTGAGTTCTAAACTCCAAAAATTTTCATTCTTATTCAAAGGATTAAGACAACGTCATATAACAGTAAATAAGAATAAGAACAAAATACACAACAACTACATAGGTAGTTAATATGGATATATTTTAAGCGAAAAAAATAACACCCAATGAAACGCCACAAAATATGCAACATAATATAAATATAACCCTGAACAATACACATACATACATAAACGTATAACCTCAACAAAATATGAGACGGCGTCGTTTTGTGAAAAACATTTCAAATTGTTTCTCTACTTCTTCTGCTTTCTGTTCTTTATTATATTTCGGTATTTGTGTATTTTTGTGCTTGTTTGTATATGAAAGTAAAAGTATGATGGCAATATATGGCAAAGAGCAAAAGAATACACTGCCAAAGTGTAAAAACGATGAGTTAGCAAAATGACAAAAATAGAAAAAAAACTGTATTTTTTCTATGGTTCTTATTTTTGGAAAAAAAAGAGAGAAATAGAAAATTAAATAAAATATTCACACAAACATGGCGACACGAAAATTATTCAAACGCACATATGTATATTTTGATATAGTCACACACACACATTCATATGCTCACAAACAATATACACGCAGATCCATGTGTCTTAAATACAGTTGGCATTATTTCGGTCATATATCTTTGCATGCTTATCTCTGAAAACTATTGCTCTGCACAAACACAAATATAAAATTAAAAAGGGCGTCAGAATGAATAGGGTAAGTCAGCAGGTGAACGCTCAGTATATTACAGTAGCTGTGTAATAAAAATTGTTACATCTAAAATATCGATAAAAGTCCAAAATAATCGATAAACATTTAAAATATCAGTAAAAGTCTAAAAATATCGAAAAACATCTTAAGTATCGGTAAAAGTTCAAAAATATCGCCAAACATCAAAATATTGGTAAAAGACCAAAATAATCGAAAAATATCTAAAATATCGGTAAAAGTCCAAAATAATCAAAAACATCTGAAATATCGGTAAAAGAACAAAAATATCGTAAGACATCAATATATTAGTAAAATTCAAAAAGTAGCGAAAAACATTTATCGATTAAAATCCAAAAATATCATAAAACATCAAAATATCGGTAAAAATCCAAAAAAAGAACATCTAAAATATTGATTAAAGTTCAAAAATATCGAAAAACATCAAAATATCGGTAAAAGATCAAAATAATCGAAAATAATCTAAAATATCGGTGGAAGTCCAAACTAATCGAAAATAATCTTAGAGTCAAAAATAATCGAAAACATCTAAATTATTGGTAAGAGTCCAAAAGTTTTCAAAAACATCTGAACTATAGGTAAGACTTCAAAATAATCGAGAAACATCTGAAACATCGGTAAGACTCCAACATAATCGTAAAACATCTAAAATATCGGTAAAAGTAAAAGGATCGAGAGACACTTTAATGCGTCGAAGGAGTCGGTAGAAGACCAGCAGCATCGAAAAATATCTAAAATATTGGTAAAACTCCGAAATAATCGAAAAACATCTAAAATATCGGTAAAAGTCTAAAAAATATTGTAAGGCATCGAAAAAGTCGGTGAAAGTCAAAAAGCAAAACCAAATTTGGTGTGAAAAGAACATTGGCATCACGCTCATAACATCAAATTCTATATATACTCCATTCAAGAATTAAAAAAAAACAATCTTGTGAAATACTTATATAAATACTGTTTAGACTTAAAAGTGTTGCATTCATAACTTATTTACCCTATTTGATTGTATCTGTTGTGTTAAGGGATATTTGTTTCCGTTGTATTGTTATATTTTTGTATTGCGTTTGCAATTTTTATTTTAGTTAATATTTTCTTTCTTTTAATTTTTATTTTTTGGGTTTTTTTCTCTTCTGCATATGAGCACTTTTATAGCTTGTATCCTTTTATTTAATGTGTATTCTTATGTGTCTGTGTTAATTTTTTCTTTTCATATATTTTAGACGCAAATATAATGGTGCTTGTTATAGTCTTTGTGTTACTTTGAAATGTACTTTGGTTGTTAAGTTTTTCATGTCTTCATGTATTATGCCTTATGTTCCATTTACCACTATGCTTCATTTGTTTTATTTTCTATTTTTCATTGTTTTATTTTTAATTTTATTTTATTCGTTTTTTATTGCTGAATAAATGCTTTTACTCTACCTTTCCTATTTACTTATTTAAACAAATTTATATATCTGTTTACACAATGAAACTCCTGGAAAAGTCATATATGTACTATTGTAAACTTTAATAGTTTTTTTGACGTATAGGTACCGTCCTTCAAATAATAGGAAAAAGCGTCTATATCCATAAATTTGTTGACTAGATCAATAAGTTCATTATACGATGGAAAGTTGGTCAGAGTCTTTCAGCTAGTTGGCATCCGGCACTTCGCACGGTGAGTTCGGTTCAGTGGTTAGCTAGTAGACTTTGAAATAGATGTTGAGCATCATTTTCAGGCATTGCTGGAATTGGATGGATGGGCCTAGGTCCTTGTATTATAAGCACAATTTTGGCACCGTCCCAAGGCAACGTCAGGAATTTCAAGAAAATGGTAGCTACTAGCCTAAGATTAAATAAAAGCGGGTCTAACTCGATTGCTTGTCAAAGCCGGTAATAGTGTGGATAGAAAAAAGTGGTGAAGTGTGTAATGGCCAATTAGTTTTTTTTATATCGTTGTTTTTTTTACTACCCATTTGCATGGAAACTCCCGCATTGAGTTATTTTACTTTACACTAAGCTTATGGCTTAATATATATATACGTATACGGTCACAATAATCCGTTCGATTTTATTGTGCATACTTTTGATTGTAACCCTACAGTCGACATTAAGGTTACTGAGATAATATGTAACATTTTAATACATGGGAATTTCATTGATTTATTTGCTAAGAAACATGTTAGGCATAAAGTTCAGTTCCTAAGCAATCTCTTATATATTTTGGTCATAAATATTTCATTTCAACCTATGGAAATAGGGCATTGAAGTTGGAAATGTAGGGATCTTGCGCGCATAAGTCATACAAAGTACATATAAGCCGAGATGGTCATGTGTATTCCGCAATGTGCATTTTCGATATCGACATTTACAGTAAGTGTACTAAATTACTTACAATTTGACTAAGTCGATTTTATTAGCTTATTGAATTTTTCTTTCTGATCAAAACTCCATACGAGAAACATCAAGTTTCGTAAATATTAAATTGTAGTTATACATACCTATATTGAAAACGCGTGTTTAGAAAAATTTAAAAAAAATACATATTTTTCATAAAAACATAGTTAAAAAGTTTAAGATTGTGTTAAATTAAATGAATTTAATCCACAATAATTGATGATTAATTGACTTAATCTACCGTGGATAAAAGGCGCAAAAACCTAGATTCGAGACTCCGAGAGTCCGTATTTAAGATTTCCCTACATACGAATTGGCGCTTCAAAGTGAAAATTATCACGGATTATTTGTCCAGGAACATAATTTTATTGGGTTTGGTGAGTTTTTAATGAAATTTATTTAAAAATACAGTGCACATTGTAATGACAAAATGTCGTCATTTAGGGCTCCGTGGGGTGCTCAAACCCGTTATATTTTTCGAGGTTAGGCCTCAAGTCCACATGGAATTTGGCATTGAAATAACCTTTGATTAAATTCAACATTCCGCAAAGATCATCAAAATTGCAACTATCGGTTCTTCATCTTAAAAATGTTTTTTTTGTAAATTTTCAATTTTTTTGAGAAAACTTATTTTGTTAAATTTAGTTTCATTTTGTCTAAAAACATAATGAGATAATCACGCCTTAAATTTATATCGTAATTAAGTTTTTTTGTAATTTTTCAAACAGATTTGCTCAAGTTAAATTCATATTTTTATATTGTAAAAGGAAAACTCAATTAATTACTTAAATTATTATGATTTACTGAATTTTGAATTAAACCATAAACTTAAGTATGCATAATACAACAACATCGCATCGAATTTTCGCTGGGCCCACCGATTTCCACGATGGATACATAACCTTGTAAGTCATAATGATATCATTAATATATATTGATAATATTTAGCTAAACTTGCTTGAAATCATAATAATTTGGTTTAAAATTATTAAGTATAACTAAATCTATCCTTAGTAATTACTTAATCATAACCTCATAAAGATGTGATATTTAAATTAAATTTGAATTGAAATACCTTAAAATAATAATGTTATATCAAATTTCTAAATGAATTCTAAAACTAATTATATTTAAGATTTAAATAATTTATACATAAAGACCCAATCGAGGTGTAAACTATTTTTTTTTTTTGAACACCCTACATTTGTAGTTTAAAAATTTCAAATCGAACTTCAGATACTTTTAAATTGAGTTAAGATGAAAGCTTGCATTATATTGTTGTTGCAATGAGTTTGCAAACACTCTCTTCGATTTTCTTTTAAATAAGTTTCTCGCGCGTATTATTATATCTCTATTAGCTCTCTGCAGGTATTAACCTAGCACTCTGCTAAGCATAACTTTAAGTGTTATACAATGAGCATAAAACTGTTATACTCAATAAAATTATGAATTTAGTTGTTCTCTGAGAATTGAAATAATGTTGTTTTGAGTCATTCGGTTTCGCCCGTGTAAAGGTGTAGCATGAATAAGGTAATGGTATGATCACATAATCAAACTTGGTTTTGGGGCAATTTAAACCAATGTCGATAATTGCCAAGGATGGGAGGGTACAGACGACGGGGCGCAATAACATCATGCGTACCCTATCTTATAGGTAGCACTTAGATTCTATATTAAATTCAGCCTAAATTTCCGGTTCTTTTAATTTTTGCTTCTAAAGTAATCGCATTTCCTTTTCCTTTCACTCCTCTACCTCAAAGTGCACATAAAATTAAATGTGGTAATGTCTAGGTGTATAAAGGTGAAACAAGATCCCCGACAACTCGACGAGCTAGCAAGAGCATAGCTAGATGTGCACACCCGTAAGCTTTTATATGCCAAGAACGTTATTTAACTATTGATTTAGGTGAAGTCAGAGAGCTTTTCTGGTAGAACTTTTAGGGTTATATTCTGGCTTCAACAAACGACCATTTTTGGTTTTTTTTTATGACGTTCATTCTGACGTCAGTCAGATATAAGACAGAAGGACCATTACACATTTTGGCGCCCAACGTGGGGCGTGGCAGTTGTTTGTTTTGACATACTGTTGCGTCACTTAAGAACTTAGAATATTATTATATGTATGATGAACATCTTTCATAACGCTCATTTCCTTTCCCTTTATTGCGATTGCTCTAGTTTTTGTTTACATTTAAAACTTATTCAAAAGATACATTGTTTCAGCGTTTTCCTTCGGAAATGTGACTTAATTATTCGATTTTAACTACGGATAGGTCAACCAAAGAAAACGTTGTCACATTCGATTGCACATATGAATTTATTTACATACTTTTATACAGTGTCAATTTGGTCTTAGGAAATAACGGTTCACTTATTTGAGTATAATCTCCAAGTTTCCGTCCTATGAACAGATTGATAGCGCACAGATTTAACAAATTCCGTTTTTTATTTTCAAATATAATGCATAAATTCTTTTCGGAACTGCGATATGATAGAATATATTTTGTCATGCTCGACTATTAGTATTTTATGTTAAAATTTGCTAAAATATTAGTTTCCTTTTAAAAGAGATAAATGTTAAAACAATGGATTCTGATAGTTTCTATTCTTTTTCGTGATAGTGGGATATTATTTACCTTCGCGACCATTGACTTAATTTGTTTCTTTAAGCCTCAAATTTTGTAGTTATAATTTTCTTTTACCTATAGTTTCTTAGTGCTTACCTGAATAAATACCTTACCGATTTTATGACTGACTTTTTTCACGGCGAATCTTAAATTAATCACGTTATTTATATTTTTTTTTTATTAATTTTGCTTTACGATCGATATGGCTGTCGTACACAGCAATGATAATTTACCTGCAGCGCTTAGCGCAGAACTAGATCCTTTCTGTGGGGTTTGCAATGAAGTGATGGAAACAAAGCAAGGTACTTGTTTCGCTCCTTGCACCCACAAATTTCATCAGATTTGTATTTTAGATTATTTAAAAGATAAAAACACTTGTCCAGTTTGTCGACAACACTGTGACTCGACTAAGTTGATTAGTTTATCCAACAATAATTTACCAGCACTGTCCAACACTGCTCAAGGCTCAAATTCAAATATTAGTACCGAAGGTCGTGTAACTCAAGACGAATCACGTAGAACACACGATTCGTTAAATCATTCATGGACTTCTAAACACCATCGTGGTGGTAGCCAACGAGGTCGACAGAATAATCGCACGGTGCAGAAAAGCTATTCAAATATAAATTTTAATAACCCTAACCAAAACTCGAACACTCCAGTCTATGGTCGAAATTCTGACAATATTAGTTCACGTCAACCACCAATTCACAATTCCATGCAACCATCTTTAGGCCAAAGCGAAGTTGTTCAGATAGTACAATCAGCTGTACAAAGTAGTCATCAATCGATGATTCAACAACTTACGTCATACTTGAACTCGACAATAGAACAAACGCTACAACGGCAACTAGCAACTTTAAATATTTCAAATCCTTCTGAACCTCCTAATAATAGGGTTATTGAACCAAATATAGCTAATAGCGAACCAAATGTTTCACTTAGTGGTGCTCGACGTACTCTTAACTTAGAGCAAAATACACCTATAAATTTAGATAATTTACGATCTTCTCATAACAGTTTTAGATCTAATTTGGCCCATCAGCCAGAAAAGATTGCAAGCATAATACAAAATTGGCACATCAAATTTGATGGTACCAAAGACGGTGTTACTGTAGATGATTTTATCTATAGGTTACAGTCTTTGACTCACCAGAACTTAGCTAACGATTATCAACTGTTGTGCGATAATTTGCACATTCTTTTTGTAGGCAAAGCCAAAGATTGGTTTTGGAGATTTCATCGGAATCACCACCAATTTACCTGGGAAATTTTCTGTAGAGAATTTCGTAAACGATACGAAGACATTTTGACAGATTTTGATATCTGGGATAAAATGCGGAAACGGAGACAGCGGGAAAATGAAAATTTTGATGAGTATCAGATGGCTATTGAAGACTTGGCAGCTCGCCTTCAATCTGACTTGCCAGAAAATGAACTTGTAGAGATTTTGCTTAGAAATCTTAAGCCCAATTTACGCTTCGAACTTCTGCATTTAAATATTCGATCCATTGCGCAACTTCGTGAAGAAATTCGTAAACATGAAGCCTTTGTATCAGACGTTGGAGCTCATGTACCAAAAATCAAACCTCAATGGCCAAAACCTCACATTTCAGAACTTAACTCTGACGAATTCAATAATAATTTTCAAGATGTTGAAGTTGCTGAAATGAAAACTTCACGCCAGCCTACAGTTTGTTGGAACTGTGACAAACAAGGTCATCGTTATGACGATTGCGTAGAACAACGAAAAATCTTCTGCTACGGGTGTGGCAAGAAAGAAGTTTTTAAGCCAACCTGCTCATACTGTAATCCCTCGTTAAACCGAAGGAGGGATGCGTCAACCAACACCTTTGTACCGCATCCCGTAATTTCAAAGTAGAATTCAGAGATGTTTCTACATCTACTGAAACTGAGTCCGAATCGAAAGATATCGGTACCTCTTGTAATTTTGAAAATCATGATATACCTAATTCCCAGCAATCTACTTATAAAATTACAATTTTATCTCAACCACAATCGGATAGTAAACCAAAACTGAGAATTCTGTTACCTCTGCACGAACGTATTGATAATTACAATAAGGCTCGGCAGCGAATATTTGACAATGCTTCAACATGTCAATTTAGTTTAAACCAAAGCCCAAGCGTTCCACACTTCGATTAAGAGATTTCTGGAAAACTGTTACTACTACACGCAAAAAATTGTTATCTGCTTTATTTCTAAAATCTGATAATAGACTTTATACCGAAGTCAAAATTTTGGATAAAAATTATGTCGCTCTTCTAGATTCTGGAGCAACTATAAGTTGCATCGGTGCAGAAGCTGCAAAAGAATTTTCTAAAAGTAATATTTTAAGAAAATGCTCAGGAATAGTAAAAACGGCTGATGGCAGTTCTTGTCGCGTAGTGGGGAAAATTTCAACTTTGTTGACTTATAAAAATGTCACAAAAATATTAGAACTTTTCGTTATTCCAAGCTTACAGCAAAATATCTATCTAGGAATGGATTTTTGGCAAGAATTCGGCTTAGTAGATACATTAGTTAAAAGTTTTGGAACTATTTCTGAACTTGATGTCGGTAAAGAAGATTTACCATTTGAAGAACCTAAAATGCATATTCTTAGCAGTGATCAATCTAAAAGACTGAGAGCTGTGATAGATGTTTTTCCCTCTTTTGAAAGAGAAGGGCTCGGTAAAACAAGTCTCCTCGAACATGTCATAGACATAGGCACTGCAAAGCCTGTGAAACAAAGACACTTTTCTGTGTCACCAGCAGTTGAAAAGCTCATGTTTACTGAGGTTGATCACATGCTAGCCCTAGACGTCATTGAAGAATCCTCAAGTCCTTGGAGTAGTAATTGTGTTTTAGTTCGCAAGAACAACAAAAATCGTTTATGCCTTGATTCGAGAGAAGTGAATAAGCATACGGTTAAGGATGCTTATCCTCTTCCCCATATCGATGGAATCATGAGTCGCCTTCCACCTGCACGTTTTATTTCTGGCTTAGATATGAAGCACGCATTTTGGCAAATCCCCCTTGAGGAAAAATCTCGCCAAGTGACAGCGTTCACAATTCCTAATCGGCCACTTTACCAATATAAAGTAATGCCGTTCGGGTTGTGCAACGCGGCTCAAACTCTGTGTAAACTGATGGATAAGGTTCTTCCTGTCAATTTAAGAGATCGTGTTTTTATTTATTTAGATGATCTTCTCATTCTATCCGAAGATTTTGATTCACATTTAATGCTTTTACAAGAAGTAGCTTTGTATTTGCGTAAAGCAAATCTAACTTTGAATATTTCGAAGTCAAAATTTTGCATGACTGAAGTAAAGTATCTGGGTTTTATCATAGGCCAAGGCCAAATAAAAACTGATCCAGATAAGGTTTCAGCCATCAAAGAATTTCCTGTACCATCAACCGTCAAACAGTTAAGAAGCTTTTTAGGCTTAGCTGGGTGGTACAGGAGATTCATTGATAATTTCGCTACTGTTACTTTTCCGCTTACAGAATTACTAAAGAAAAGCAAAACTTTTCAATGGAATTCTGAAGCTCAAATAGCTTTCGATAACCTTAAATGTCTGTTAACCACTGCTCCGATTCTTGTCATGACAAACTTTGAAAAACCCTTTTTATTGCAGTGTGATGCTAGCATGATTGGTTTAGGCTGTGTATTAGCACAGGTGAATGATGATGGTATCGAACTGCCTATTGCGTTCATGTCCACCAAGTTAACTAAATCGCAAAGAAATTATTCGGTTACCGAATTAGAATGCCTAGCGGTTATCCAAGGGATAAAGAAGTTTCGGTCTTACATTGAAGGCCAAGATTTTACTGTGATTACGGATCACGCCAGCCTACAATGGTTAATGCGGCAAAAAGATTTATCCGGTCGACTAGCTAGGTGGGCATTGAAATTGCAAGGTTTTACTTTTACTATTCAACATAGACGAGGAACACAAAATATAGTGGCCGACACACTTTCAAGACGGCCTGAAGCAGAGCTATCTGAACTTCAAGATATTGGTCCAATTATTGATCTCAATTCAGAACACTTTGATTCTCCAGAATATGTAGAACTCAAATCAAGAATTACAGAAAATCAGCACAAACTCCCCGATTTGAAAATTGTGGATAATTATGTCTATAAACGGACTGAACACTCTACTGGCGAGTCTGAACAAGAAAATGAATCTTGGAAGCTCTGGGTTCCAAACGCTTTGGTTCCGGATGTACTTTTTCGATCTCATAATCCTCCTCTATCAGCTCACTGTGGTTCTGCTAAAACTATAGATAAACTCAAACGATATTTATTTTGGCCTGGAATGGCTGCACAGATAAAAGAATATGTTAAAAACTGCGACACTTGTCGTTGTACAAAAAGTACGAATTTAGTTCTTCGCACACCAATGGGACGACCAATGACCTCTGATCGACAATTTCAAAAATTATTTATCGATATTTTAGGACCATACCCACGGTCTAAAACAGGGCATATTGGATTACTCATTGTAGTAGATCATCTATCAAAGTTTCACTTTCTTAAGCCACTGAAAAAATTTCATTCGAATGTTATTTGCAAATACCTAGAAGAAGAAATCTTTTATACTTTTGGTGTACCTGAAGTTATTTTAACTGATAACGGCACACAATTTAAATCCGGGTTATTTGAATCTTTTCTAACGCGTTTTGGTGTCTCGCATATGTGCACGGCGATATACTCACCGCAAGCCAATTCGTCAGAAAGGGTCAATAGATCAGTAATTGCGGCTATACGCGCTTACATAGAAAAAGACCATTCTACTTGGGACTTACACATTAGTGAGATCACTTGCGCACTTCGTAGCACAGTTCACCAAAGCACAGGTTTTTCACCTTACTTTCTTCTTTTTGGTCAAAACATGGTTCTGCATGGTAAAGATTTTAATCTATTGCGTAAACTTAATTTGAATAACGAAAATACGGCCATAAAATACCCCGACATGATGACAGTGATTCGTCAAAGGGCTAAAGAAAATATGTCTAAATCATTCGAAAATAATGCAAAGCGTTACAATTTGCGATCACGAAATATTGACTTTAAAATTGGTGAAGAAGTCTTTGCTAGAAATTTCGTGCAAAGCAGCCACATAAAAAAATTCAATGCTAAGTTGGCACAAACTTTCATTAAAGCTACAGTGAAGCGCAAAGTTGGTTCTGTATATTATGAGCTAATGGATTACAAAGGTAAAATATTAGGCATTTATCACGCCAAAGACGTTCAAAAGAAACATTCAAAGTAAGATTGTCCTTTTCAGCTAATGTATCCATAAAAATTATAATTTTCTATTCCACATTACCTGCTTTGTAATGGCCAATTAGTTTTTTTTATATCGTTGTTTTTTTTACTACCCATTTGCATGGAAACTCCCGCATTGAGTTATTTTACTTTACACTAAGCTTATGGCTTAATATATATATACGTATACGGTCACAATAATCCGTTCGATTTTATTGTGCATACTGTTAGGTCTCCGCATAACATATTTGCATTCTTTTATTTCTTTTCAATATTTTATAAAGCATATCGATACTTCATTATTTTTAAATGTTAAAATTACTCATCTCAAAGACTTTAACTGTAAATTTCCAATACATAAGAATTTTTTGTACTCAAACTTCCAACATTCTCTAATTTGTAATTCAAGGTCAACAATTTTGAATGTAATTTTTAAGACAATAAAGTCAGTTTGATTTTTTCACTCGCGCGGTAAGCACGATCCCCCAAAACTCTCGTCTTTTTTTTGGACTTAGCAGAAAAACGCTTCTGCATTAACATTTTGGCGCCCAACGTGGGGCATGATTGTGCTTAACTCGTTTAAATAAATAATAAATTTATTAAATTTAAAAAAAAATTTAAATTTGTGCGTGAAATTTAACAAAAATCATAAAATTTGTGCGTCGCGAAATTTCTTCGCAGTTGCAGTGGCATTCATATACGCTGCTTTCGCATCCGTTGTTCGGGTTAAATTTCAATCGTCTTCGTGCGTCGTGTATCAAACGCGTCGTCGATCATTTTTTTTGTAAAATTTTCGCTGCCTGCACATAAGCTGCACGCAATCGTCTCGCAGTTTATAACGTCAGTTGACATTCATCTCCGAGCGCCGTTTACTGAACGCGTCGCTGTTCTTTTGTTGTAAATTTTCGCTGCTTGCACACTTGCCCATAAGTTGCTTGCAATCGTTTCGCAGTTCTCACGTCGGCTGAGACACTCATCATCTCTTGTTCTTGATCATCATCGTTGGCTTCGTTTGAACCAGCAAATCTGAGCAGCGCAGCTGACATCGTCGTCTCAAGAATTTCTTTTCGTCGAAGCGTACGCACACACATAAACGCATTTCACTCATTGTTTTTTGGTTGCGTTTGTATTTTTGCATTTGCGTTTGCTTCAAATCAACATCAGTGAGTGAAATTTAATTTCTTCTCACTTCGCTCTTTGTGCTTTTCCATCAAAAGCAATCGCATTATTTTTGCACATATTTTCGCGTGTTGCGCTACACTTGGTCGGACATCGCATTAGTTTGTCTCATCGTTGGAAATCGCTGCAAAATAATTCGCTTTTCAGTATGTCGTTAGATGAACTTAAACTACAGCGAAAAAATGTAATCAACAGCATTACTCGCATTAAAGAAAGCATGGAAGGCGAAGCAAAATCAATTACTTCAGCGGAAGTAAAGTGCCGTTCAAAACTTTTTGAATTTTATTCCAAGGAGATTTTCAGTCTTCAAACAAAAATTGAAAAACTAGATACTGAAGATCAGGGGCGACCCGCCATTGAGGAGCTTTATGTCGCAACGGAAATAATCATTCAAACCCATTTGAATAGCAGTTTACACAACTCAACAGTCGCTGATCCGTCTTGTTTAATGGCTTCATCTCATTACAAGTTGCCGAAACTAAAATTACCATCATTCAGTGGACAATATTCTGAATTTAAAAACTTTTTAAGTTCATTTCAGCAATTGATTGATGGTGAAGCCAGCTTAACCAATCTTGAAAAATTCAACCACCTAATCAACTGCCTTCAGGGACAAGCGCTTGAAACTGTGAAAGCTTTTCAAGTCACTCACGAGAACTATCCCAAGGCGTTGGCTAGATTGAAGGCGAGGTACGACAACAGTACATTAATTTTTTTGGAAAACATCGCTTCACTTTTCGAACTACCATCGGTACGAAAACCAAATGCTAACCATCTTCGTAGCTTGGTTGACAATGCTTCAGCGTTATATGATTCATTGCTGTCCTTGGGAACGGAAAAAGAAATATCTCAAGCAATGCTCATCTATCTTGTTATAGATAAAGTCGACGTTCAAACAAAGGAAAAATGGAACGAGTCACTCGACTTTAAAAAGCTGCCAACATGGTCTACTTGTGCTGAACTTCTTGAGAGACATTCTCAGTACTTAGGATCAATTCAAACTCATGATCATAGTTCTGAACGCAGTAGCAGTGACAAATCGTCAAAAAATAAAAATAAAAAGCAAGGGTACACATTTGCTTGTACAAAGCCAGTCTGCCAATTATGTTCTAGTAGCGATCACAAACTCGGCTACTGCTCACAGTTTAAGGCTATGGATCCTGTTCAACGGCACGAAACTGCAAAGAAAATAAACCTTTGCATTAACTGTCTCGGCAAAGGTCATCAACTGTCAAAATGTCCGTCACCATTTAAATGCAAAACTTGTTCTCAAAAGCATCACAGTCTTTTGCATCGACATCAACAATCTTCATCGAACACGTCGCCTGGATTATCATCAGCTGCTACAGAATTTACACCAAATGGTGCAGCAGTTCATACTCATTTGGAAGGATCTTCACTTGATCACATCATTTTAGCTACTGCAATGGTTTTAGTACGAGATGCTGGTGGTGGCTATAAACTAGGAAGAGCGTTGCTAGACTCGTGCTCTCAGGTAAATTTTATTACCGACGAATTTTCACAATGTTTGCGTTTACCCCGTAGAAAACAAAACATGGAAATTCATGGCATTGGAAATTCATCAACGAATATAAAGTACAGCGCATCGACTACGATCAAATCTCGCAACACTGGGCTTCAACTCCCACTATCATTTTGCATCACTTCGCACATCGCATACCAACCAGAAGCTGAAATTGAAGTATCATCGTGGAAGCTTCCTTCTAACATTGAACTCGCTGATGAAAATTTCTTTAAATCTCGACGAATCGACCTACTCTTAGGGACGGAGAGCTTCTTCGATATTCTTGCTGTTGGCCAAATTAAGCTTGGACCAAATTTGCCTACTTTGCAAAAAACGCTGCTGGGATGGGTTGTATCTGGACGATATAAGATGCACCCCACCACTTCGTCTTCGATTTGTCTACTTTCAACTGAAGAATCTATCGATGAAAATTTGGAACATTTGTGGAAACTCGACGATGTTTCACCCCCCGTAGAAGTCAGGACTTGTGAGCAGAAAAGTTGTGAGCTTGTGTTCATGGAAACCGTTTCTAGTGATTCAACTGGCAGGGTCATGGTCCGGCTGCCATTTAAGGATAACCCCGATCGCCTCGGAACATCATATCCTACAGCGATGAAAAGGTTTTTAGCGCAAGAGCGTCGATTATCCCGAGCGCCTGATTTAAAGGATCAGTATGTTGCATTTTTAGCTGAGTATGAGAAGCTGGGGCATATGAGTGTTGTGACGAATCCAAATTTAGATGAGCCTCATTTTTATGTCCCACACCACTGCGTCCATAGACCATCTAGTACCTCGACGAAGCTACGCGTCGTGTTTGACGCATCGTGCCGAACAAGTTCACAGCTGTCACTCAACGACTTACTAATGGTGGGTCCTACGATACAACCGGAATTATTCATGCTGCTACTTCGCTTTCGTCTCTTCAGATACGCCATAACTGCAGACATCGTAAAAATGTACCGGCAAGTGCTCGTAGCTCCAGAAGATCGTCGTTTCCAATATATTTTGTGGAGAACATCACCAGAAGAAAACATACGCACTTATGCATTGAACACCGTTACATATGGAACAGCAGCTGCTCCTTATCTTGCAGTACGGAGCCTTAGCTATGTGGCAGAACAGTATTTGCAGCAGTTTCCTCTAGGAGCAGAAGTCATCAAATCATCGTTCTACGTCGATGACCTATTGTGTGGCGCTGACACTCTGAAGCAACTTTCTCGCATAAAGCATGAGGTAACTGAAGTTTTGAAAAAAGGGTGTTTTCAACTCGATAAATGGCACTCCAACCATAGTCAATTCATGGATGATAAAACCATAAAAAATCTTAACATTGAAAATGGCTCTATAACTAGCGCGTTAGGTATCAAATGGGACCAAAAGCGAGACACATTTTTATTCTCATTTGAACCAAAGCAAATCAGCAATGGCCACGTTACAAAAAGAACAATACTTTCCATCGCATCGTCTCTATTCGATCCACTAGGACTTGTTGCTCCGCTAATTATTACTGCAAAAATTATTCTTCAAGAATTGTGGCTGCTCAAATTAGCATGGGATGAGTCAGTGCCTCAAAACCTGCACTTGGCTTGGCAAAATCTTCTACAAAGTTTATCAGAGCTTCCTTCGCTCACAGTTCCAAGACACTGCCTTGCACCTAACTTCAAATCGTTGCAGCTTCACGGATTTTGCGACTCTTCCATTCGAGCTTATGGTTCCTGCATCTACGTTCGCACTGAAGACGAAGTTGGCAATATTTCCGTGCACTTGCTCACGGCCAAGTCTAGAGTGGCACCCACTAAGAAGCAATCTTTGCCAAAATTGGAGCTATGTGGCGCACAACTGCTTGCTCGGCTCTACGCTAAAGTCAAAGGTTTGTTCAATTGCACTAATGATAACGTTTTTCTTTGGACTGATTCACAGATTGTGATCCATTGGTTGAAACAACATTCTGCCACTCTTTCTGCATTTGTTGGCAACAGAGTTTCGGAGGTTCAAGATCTCACTACAGGCGTACAATGGAGGCACGTGCCAACGAATGCTAATCCAGCTGATGTGGTCTCAAGAGGTTGCACTGTAAAAGAACTTCAAAACTCAATATGGTTCACTGGCCCATCGTTCTTAGCGGCTAGTCATGATAAGTGGCCAACTGGTGGATGTGTAATTCTCGACTTGGAAGAAATCAATAAAGAAAAACGCAAGTCTGCATTTTTTATTGCCAACGAGGAAAATTATTTTCTTAATGCACTTGAGAAATACAGTTCGCACACCTTTTGCTTGCGTGTCGTCGCTTGGATGCTACGCTTCTCTCGAAAGATGAAGAATATTCATATGGATAATTTTGAGCTGACTTCCATCACTTCTGATGAACTTCAAAATGCATTTTGGTGCATTGCTTGGAACCTGCAGCAACAACATTTCGCTGAAGACATCAATTTGCTGAAAAGTAATAAGACGACACGTGGTGCTCTCAAGTGTTTAAATCCGTTCCTTGAGTGTACTGGAGGTTACAGTCTTCTAAAGGTTGGAGGCCGGCTTGAACTAGCAGATCTTTCGGAGAGCCGCAAGCACCCTATATTATTGCCGAGTAAATCTTCGTTCGTGCTGCGTTATGTCAAACATCTACATTTGAAGAATTACCATGCTGGTGCTAAAGCACTGGTTGCACTTATTCGCTTGGAGTGTTGGGTTATCAACGCCAGAGAGGTCGCCCGTCGCGTTGTAAGGTCATGTGTTCACTGCGTGCGCTATAAACCGAAGTTGCTTCAGCAAACAATGGGTAATTTACCAGAATCGCGCATAACTCCATCAAGGCCGTTCTCACGATGTGGTATTGATTTCTGCGGGCCTATTAACACTTACCTGCGCATTAGAGGCAAGGGCCCTAATAAAACCTACATTGCGATTTTCGTCTGCTTTACAACGAAAGCAGTTCACATTGAGGCGGTTTCTGACCTATCAACCGACGCATTTATAGCTGCTTTGAAACGCATGATCGGACGAAGGGGACTGCCTGCTGATATATATTGTGACAACGCCACAAATTTTATTGGCACAAGAAACCAACTAACCGAGCTCAAGGCTTTCCTATTTAAAGCAAATAATCAGACCACAATCGACAAATATTGTGCTGACAACTTTATCAACTTCCACTTCATTCCTCCCAGAGCCCCACATTTTGGTGGTTTATGGGAAGCCGCGGTGAAGTCTGCAAAGGGTCATCTCATCCGAAGTTTCATGAATACTCGGTTCACATTTGAAGAACTTACAACAGCTTTAGTGGAAATCGAAGCGATTCTAAATTCCAGGCCGATATCACCGTTATCATCTGATCCCAGTGACTTCGAAGCGCTGACCCCTGCGCATTTTCTCGTGGGCAGCTCACTTAAGGCACTCCCTGAGCGTAACGTATCTTCAAATAACATCGGACTTACAGACAAATGGGCTTGCATCACCGCCGTGAAACAACAATTTTGGCAGCGCTGGCTGCATGAATATATCAACGAGCTTCAAATGCGCACCAAATGGTCACAAAATCATCCAAATGTGAAGGCTGGATCCATGGTAATCCTTTATGAAGACAATGTTGCACCTCAGCGCTGGCGGCTTGGTCGTATAGTTCATGAGATCGAGGGGAAGGATTCACGTATCAGAGTCGTAGACGTTCAGACAGCGAGAGGTGTTATCCGGCGTCCTATTACTAAGCTCGCTTTGCTGCCTGTTTAAAAATTCTTTTCAACGGGGCCGGGATGTTAGGTCTCCGCATAACATATTTGCATTCTTTTATTTCTTTTCAATATTTTATAAAGCATATCGATACTTCATTATTTTTAAATGTTAAAATTACTCATCTCAAAGACTTTAACTGTAAATTTCCAATACATAAGAATTTTTTGTACTCAAACTTCCAACATTCTCTAATTTGTAATTCAAGGTCAACAATTTTGAATGTAATTTTTAAGACAATAAAGTCAGTTTGATTTTTTCACTCGCGCGGTAAGCACGATCCCCCAAAACTCTCGTCTTTTTTTTGGACTTAGCAGAAAAACGCTTCTGCATTAACACATACTTTTGATTGTAACCCTACAGTCGACATTAAGGTTACTGAGATAATATGTAACATTTTAATACATGGGAATTTCATTGATTTATTTGCTAAGAAACATGTTAGGCATAAAGTTCAGTTCCTAAGCAATCTCTTATATATTTTGGTCATAAATATTTCATTTCAACCTATGGAAATAGGGCATTGAAGTTGGAAATGTAGGGATCTTGCGCGCATAAGTCATACAAAGTACATATAAGCCGAGATGGTCATGTGTATTCCGCAATGTGCATTTTCGATATCGACATTTACAGTAAGTGTACTAAATTACTTACAATTTGACTAAGTCGATTTTATTAGCTTATTGAATTTTTCTTTCTGATCAAAACTCCATACGAGAAACATCAAGTTTCGTAAATATTAAATTGTAGTTATACATACCTATATTGAAAACGCGTGTTTAGAAAAATTTAAAAAAAATACATATTTTTCATAAAAACATAGTTAAAAAGTTTAAGATTGTGTTAAATTAAATGAATTTAATCCACAATAATTGATGATTAATTGACTTAATCTACCGTGGATAAAAGGCGCAAAAACCTAGATTCGAGACTCCGAGAGTCCGTATTTAAGATTTCCCTACATACGAATTGGCGCTTCAAAGTGAAAATTATCACGGATTATTTGTCCAGGAACATAATTTTATTGGGTTTGGTGAGTTTTTAATGAAATTTATTTAAAAATACAGTGCACATTGTAATGACAAAATGTCGTCATTTAGGGCTCCGTGGGGTGCTCAAACCCGTTATATTTTTCGAGGTTAGGCCTCAAGTCCACATGGAATTTGGCATTGAAATAACCTTTGATTAAATTCAACATTCCGCAAAGATCATCAAAATTGCAACTATCGGTTCTTCATCTTAAAAATGTTTTTTTTGTAAATTTTCAATTTTTTTGAGAAAACTTATTTTGTTAAATTTAGTTTCATTTTGTCTAAAAACATAATGAGATAATCACGCCTTAAATTTATATCGTAATTAAGTTTTTTTGTAATTTTTCAAACAGATTTGCTCAAGTTAAATTCATATTTTTATATTGTAAAAGGAAAACTCAATTAATTACTTAAATTATTATGATTTACTGAATTTTGAATTAAACCATAAACTTAAGTATGCATAATACAACAACATCGCATCGAATTTTCGCTGGGCCCACCGATTTCCACGATGGATACATAACCTTGTAAGTCATAATGATATCATTAATATATATTGATAATATTTAGCTAAACTTGCTTGAAATCATAATAATTTGGTTTAAAATTATTAAGTATAACTAAATCTATCCTTAGTAATTACTTAATCATAACCTCATAAAGATGTGATATTTAAATTAAATTTGAATTGAAATACCTTAAAATAATAATGTTATATCAAATTTCTAAATGAATTCTAAAACTAATTATATTTAAGATTTAAATAATTTATACATAAAGACCCAATCGAGGTGTAAACTATTTTTTTTTTTTTGAACACCCTACATTTGTAGTTTAAAAATTTCAAATCGAACTTCAGATACTTTTAAATTGAGTTAAGATGAAAGCTTGCATTATATTGTTGTTGCAATGAGTTTGCAAACACTCTCTTCGATTTTCTTTTAAATAAGTTTCTCGCGCGTATTATTATATCTCTATTAGCTCTCTGCAGGTATTAACCTAGCACTCTGCTAAGCATAACTTTAAGTGTTATACAATGAGCATAAAACTGTTATACTCAATAAAATTATGAATTTAGTTGTTCTCTGAGAATTGAAATAATGTTGTTTTGAGTCATTCGGTTTCGCCCGTGTAAAGGTGTAGCATGAATAAGGTAATGGTATGATCACATAATCAAACTTGGTTTTGGGGCAATTTAAACCAATGTCGATAATTGCCAAGGATGGGAGGGTACAGACGACGGGGCGCAATAACATCATGCGTACCCTATCTTATAGGTAGCACTTAGATTCTATATTAAATTCAGCCTAAATTTCCGGTTCTTTTAATTTTTGCTTCTAAAGTAATCGCATTTCCTTTTCCTTTCACTCCTCTACCTCAAAGTGCACATAAAATTAAATGTGGTAATGTCTAGGTGTATAAAGGTGAAACAAGATCCCCGACAACTCGACGAGCTAGCAAGAGCATAGCTAGATGTGCACACCCGTAAGCTTTTATATGCCAAGAACGTTATTTAACTATTGATTTAGGTGAAGTCAGAGAGCTTTTCTGGTAGAACTTTTAGGGTTATATTCTGGCTTCAACAAACGACCATTTTTGGGTTTTTTTTATGACGTTCATTCTGACGTCAGTCAGATATAAGACAGAAGGACCATTACAAGTGTACCATAAATGGAGGACAATTTACTAATGATAGTATTTCTAGGCAACGCCGGGAGGGGTAGACCAAGTTAGTAATCGTGAAAAAAATTGCATAGCTATAGGTAAAGTTTAATTTAAAAAGTTAAAAAAAATGATTAATTCTAAAAGTTTAAAACGAATAAATGTATGCTTAACGTTTTAATCGGCTTCATGTATATCCTGCTGTACAAATCAATAGCAAAATTAACGTAATTGTAAAATTTTCCATAAAGAAGAAATTGCGTAAAACCTTTACCAATGAAAATGACCGGCAGACCTATTTTAATGGTGGGACAGTGGGTACTTCCGGCAGTTTCTAAGCTCGCATACCAAGATATTTTTAAATTTGACATTAAAACACGTAAATTAAAAAAAAAAAAAAAACAAATTTCCGTGATAACAGAGAAATTGTACCCACCATTAAAATAGATCTGCCGGTCATTTTCGGCAAAAAAAAATTGGTCGGCCGGATTTTTTCTGAATGGTTATGAAATGTACCATCGATTAATATTAAGATTGATCAAAATCCGCGATGACGGCAAAACATTCCGAAAAATTAATAATTCAAAAACCATTTAAAAATATTTCTGCCAGGCTACAACCATGCTGACCAAGCTTTTCTTATTCGTCTTAGTGTAAACTACCACTTTGCATTAAAAATTTCAGAATCCGCGATGACGGCACTTTTAGTATTACCGGCTCCCGGACTATCAATCAAAGCTTAATAATATTTTAGTTTTTTTTTTTTGTAATAGATATAATGAGTAAGGAGTAATTCTCTACAGAAATTCACTGTTACACTCATTAAACTGTAGTGCCTTATCAAATCTTTAGTTAATTTGCATGCAACAAGTTGCCCATAGCTCATTAACATCTTTCGCGATGCATTTTCGCAAACAATAATTTACTTCAAGTGGAATAAGCCAAGAGGTTTAACATAAAAAAAGACCAATAAACTTTATATTCGCCTCTCAAACCCAACCAAAAGACAACACGCTGATAACCAAAGTTTACGCTGCATGGCTTGTGGACCCATAAAATTTAGAGAATACTCTACAACCCCACTTATTTATGGTGATAATTAATAATGATGATGTGGTGAGCACGAACACCACGAAAAACACTACAGAACACAGCAACCAACTAACAAAGGACAATAATAAACAAAAATAGCACATTATTAAGGCTTTTGGTTTTAACACCGCAAGTGGCTGCCTTTGGTAAAAGTACAATGAAAAGAGCAACACTGGCATGGCACGGCATACATAAAGTGCACTCATAAAATGGCGATGACAAGCTAAGGCGAAATATTTTTGACCAACACTAATAATGCCTGTCATTGAGTGTGTGTTTATGAAAGCATGAATGTCTTTGTCTCACTGCATAACAAATGCTTTTCGCCGAAACTGGGGCAATCGGTCAAAATTTGTATCATTTGAAATACCTGAACAACCAACAAAAATATGTAGTAAATAATATGAAACGCAGTAAGAAACGCAAAAAAGTAGTAAAAATTGTCTATTGAAGGGGAAATTTCGCAAAAACAATTTTTACACCCTAAGCAATTCAAATGTTCCCATACAATAAAAACTTCAGAAACTCACCTAGTCACTGCAAATTTTATGAAATTTGAAACAAATTTTGCTGAACCACTTATGACCTGAATGTATTACTTACAATACCAACAACTGTAGCTATGCAATTAGCTATGCTAACGTTTCCTAGACTACACTACACAACATTAACAGAGGCTTCACTCTATTATCATATAACAAAAGTTAACAGAATCCACTGCAGGCAGTGAAACCTTTTGGAAATTCAAACAAATTTTTACTTCAAAAAATATTACAAAGTGCAAGCCGTTGCAAGCATTTAACCCACGCAACCAACGGACAGCATTTAATTATTTGCAACTACTCCATTGTTCTTTTCGTTTGGTTCCCTACTGCCCCAGTTTCACTTATTCATTTTGCTCAGTCGCTCCATCTGATTGTGAGAGTTGCATTAAGTTTGTGGTGAAGCGTTAAATTTTGATGAGCACGTTGGCAACACTTAAATCCGTAGCAACGCTTGCTTGCTACGCGTTTAATGCATTCAAGTGCTGCTGCACTGAAATTTTCGGTTCATCATAATCAGTTGTGCGCTGTTGGCAAGGTTTGTTGTTGTTATCCTTCATCCTTCGTCGTTGCATGCTGTTGGTTGTTTACCAGTCAGTTTGGTTTTTTTCGGTAGCATTTTAATTCATGGTTCATGTTATTCTGAAATTTAGCTTAAATTTATTGTTACATTTACACACAATTCTCACAAAATTTATGCAAATAACAGAATTTGCAGGATTTTCATTATGAAATTTGAATTATGCATAACCCGATTAAACTTTTGTGAATTTCAAAGTTTCCCATGAAAGGTTGTGAAAAGCTTTTTGATGTAAAACACTAAATAGTTGACAGATTGACAACGAATTTGGTGGTGTCATTTTGTGTAGACTAATTGGAGCGTATTATCTATTTCAGGGTTGAAACAATAAAAAACACAAAACTTTCATTGTTAGGCTGATGACCGCTTTTAATTTAATTGGATTGGAGTTGGACCAATTTACGTGGTAAATGACATATTCAAGCTTGCTCAAGACTTTCTATAAGCTACATTGATTTTTTAAGCTTTTTGCGATGTCTTCAAGTTGGAAACACTACAAATGTTCTTTTCACAATATGTACAAATTCTAATGATTTTAGATTTTTTCAGCGCCTCTTTCAAGAGTGAAAGACTTCAGATGTTCTTCTTCAAATTTTTATAAGCGTCAATGATGTTTTAGACTTTTTAGCAATGTTTTCATGAGTAAAACACTACAAATGTTATTATAATAATTTCTAATAATTTTCTTTCAATGATATCGGATTTTTTAAGGAATGACTTCAAGAGTAAAACACCACAAAAGCTATTCTAAAAAATTTTTTAAGCACCAAGAATTATTTTTTTTTTTAGCGTTGTCTTCGAGTTAAGAACACAACACATGTTTTAAAAATTTTATATTTTTTAGCGATTTCTTCAAGAGTGAAACACTTCAATTCCAAATTTTTTTTTGTACACATCCATGATTTTGGATTATTTTTTCGATGTTTTCAAAAATCGAACTCTACAAATGTTGTTCTTAGATTTGTTATAACTCAATGATTTTAAGAATTTTTTAAGTGTGTTACTCAATGACATTTTATGTATATTGAAAATTGATTTTTTATTTAATTGAACTTTTAGTCATATATTTGCAAAAAAAAAAAAAAAAAAAAAAAAAAAAAAAAAATCAATAACTCAATGATTTTAGACTTTTTCAGTGGTGTCCTTTAAGATACAACCACTACAAATGTTTGCCTCACAATTTTTTTAAACTCCAATGGTTTAAAGTTTTAATAGCGATGTCTTCAAGTTGGATACACTACAAATGTGCATATATACGTACGCAGTTCAACAAAATGAATTAAAATTATTCTAAGTGTACAAATGTTCTTCTCAATATTTCCTCAATTGATTTTGGATTTTTTTTTTTTTTTTATTTTGATGTCTTCAAGAATCGAACACTAAAAATTTTCTTAGCGTTGTCTTCAAGAGTAAAACACTAAAAATGTTCTACACAAAATTTTATAAACTTTAATGACCTCAGAATTTTAATCGATGTCTTCAATATTGAAACATTACAATTTTTATTCAAAATCTTTTTCAAACTTAAATGATTTTTTTTGAAGCACTTCAAATGTTCTTCTAAAAAATTTTAGAAGAACAAATGGATTTTTATAGCAAGTTCTTCAAAAGTGAAACATTGCAAATATTATTTAAAATTATGATTTTGGTTTTTTCAGCAATGTCTTTAATATGAAAGGACCAAAAATGGTATTTTCCAAATTTAAAAACTTTGATGATTTTGGTTTTTTACAGCGATGCCTTCAGAGTGAAACACTACAAATGCGATGGCCTTGTGTTAGAAATACTACAAAGATTCTTCTCAAAGTTTTTTACGACTAAAGCTACTTTTAATTCTTTCAGATTGCTACAGTGAAACACTCTAAATGTTCAAAATTTCGAACTATAGTGATTTAAAATTAAAACTCTACAGATGTTCTTCCAAAAAAACGTTGAAAATAAAGTTTTCTTTGATTTTCACAAAAAATTGGGAATTTTCTAAAGATTTCTGTACTTAACTTTTTGCCTTTACTAACCGCAGAATTAAATTTTCGTTGTTGTGACGATTTTTATTTTTTTTTAAACTAAAGTGTATTGTTTTGGCCATAATATGAAGAAAACTTTACTTTAGCTCCAATTATTCCCCAACCGCTTCTCCTAATATTTTGAGAATTTTTTGCTCTCATAATTTTTGAACTTCATCGTACTTCACCACACGCCATTTTCAAGTGCTTTATCAACTATTAGCGTCCTTTGTAGACCATAGACGTACTTGACAAATACTTTAATATGCAATTGTTTGTGTATTGTATTTGTAGTTGGCAACGCGTGCTTTCAACGTTGCTGTGCACACAAAACACTTAATAACATTTAAATTCACAATTGACAATTTTCGCCATTTGTAGCAAATTCACAATTTTGTTTCAATGAATGAATAAATGTATTTGGGTTTCAAGTGTGTCTCCTTAATAGCTAGTAGGCTATTTAATTAAAATGTATGTTAGTATATATTTTGTTTCTACGATAGATTTAAGCAAGAATAATATCGATACATTATGTGTCATGTTTTATTAAGAAGTACTACTTGCTGAGAGTATTTGTTAAGCTCTCAATAATTTTGAAAGTTTCCCATATTTTTATTTTTTTGAACATAAACACATAATCTGGTCTCAATTGGACGAATGTCTATGTAACTTAAGACTTTTAGTCAATTTGTTGCTTCTACTGATCATCTTTTTTTACAATTTTTCTACAATAATATGGTAAAACTTTGAGTACGGAACTACTGTATATTCCACTTCAAATAAAAGCATCGATAATATCAAATGCATACTCAACCATCACACTTTATGTTTTGGCAAATGAAGTAAGCGTTTTCGTTGGTGTATGCTTTACATACATATAGCATATACATTTATGAAACTTCGACAAGTATGCAAAAAAATCGAAAACAACAAGGGAAACACTCCGCTACTGCTCTACATGACAGGCACGTTTGTGGTTTAACTGCCTGTTGAATGGTTTTGCAAATGATTTTATTATATAACCGCAATTGCAGTCACAGCAGCAGCCAACGCCTCAGCATTTAAGAAGCATTGTGCTTCTTCCGTTACCATTGCTTTTCTTTTATTATCTTTCAGCCATTGTCTTGACAACGCATTTGTGTTAGTTGAAATGGAAAGAAGCGCGCACGCTCGCTTGCTTCTTCAATTGTATTGGATGCGCGCTACTGTAAGGTGCGCAATTTTCTCAATATGGTAACGTTTATTACACTCAACAACTGTAGTTTGTATAATTGGTTGTGTGTATGTGTGTGTGTGTGTGTGTGTATTGAATGCATTGAAAGTGCTTCTGTATATAATCCATTGCTTTTATTTGTGTGCAATGCACACACATATGAGTGTTTCGCCCCCATGGCTCATAATGAAGTATACGCGCGTAAATTGAAAATTACCTCATTGAGCTGTCATACTTTTCCAGCGTGGTATTTCGTTATCATTTTCACTATCTGCAGCATTTCCGTGCTCTCCAGTCTTCTCATTCTTTAGAGTTACTCTTGTCGCTCATTTATTTTTACCGCATCTACGTGTGTTGTCATTGTTATAAGTATTTGTTGAAGTGGTAATACATTCACTATATAGTTATTAGCAAATGTGAAAGTAGGGTGAATAAGCAGATTACTACGGCTTGTTGAAATTGAAAACATTGAGTAATTTCTTCTACTTCAGAATTGAGATCTTCCATATTAATACCTGTGTTAATTTATATTTTTGAAACATTGTTACTTTTAAGCCTCTCAGATTGAAATTTGGTTCTCTGCATTCGGCTGTTTTCTTCAACAACTGAAAGAACTATCGAAATAATCCGATTTCTTTACCAATTTACCATTTTTAATATCTTGATGGTCTTTCTTAAAGTTTTTCATGTTTTCGGTAATTTTCAATAACTTTCGACGTCTCCAAAAATTATTTTCCTACTTTTGTGCTGCTATTCAACATTCCAATAATATTGGACTTAAAATTTTTTTTGGAATTGATTGAGTGTTCGATATTCTTAAATTTGATATTCTTAATCGACTGTTATAATTTCTTTAGATATTTTTAGATTTCTTCAAAATAACATTTCCAAAACTTCCAACATTTTAACATTCTCAGAAATTTTTGATTTTCCGAAGTACTTGAACTTTTTATATAATGTGCTCGAATATGCCATTTTTTAGATTTTTCCAATAGGTACTCTTTATGTACATTTATCAACCATCTTGAAGCTGCTTAAGTTTTAAACCGCATCAATATCAGACTATTTAAGTGTTTAACAATAAAAACTATTTGAACAATCTTGAAATTCTTCATCGTTTTTCTGCCTTTACAATATGGTA
This sequence comes from Calliopum simillimum, assembly GCA_951812925.1. Classification (NCBI taxonomy): domain Eukaryota; kingdom Metazoa; phylum Arthropoda; class Insecta; order Diptera; family Lauxaniidae; genus Calliopum; species Calliopum simillimum. The sequence continues at coordinate 114,494,791 of OX638370.1, read as the reverse complement.
CGCTTTTTTGTTCTCTATATTATTGAAGAAATTTTAAATATTTCAACTACACAGTTTTGTGAGATATTTTGCCTTTGCTAAGTGCTTTTTACGTTTTTTAAATCTCCAAAATTGTTCGAATATTTAGGCCAGATCTCACGAAATTTTAATGCTATTATGCAAATAGGTTGTCTTTTAAGTTTCTGGAATGTAGTATCGCAAGTATTTTCTTATGCAAATTTTTATGACAGTTTGAAAGTTGGACATTTTTTAGAATAGTTTTTGTCAGACCTCATCTTTCATTTGGTATTGTCACATTGTGTTATATTCACTTGAAAAATTCAGTTCATAGAAAAAATGGAATTATCCCGTAAAAATTTCAATGCGATGATTTTTTACGATTTTCGAGTAAGTTTGTCTTTATAAAGGTGTATCAATCAACTGAAAAAGAGGTTTGACGACGAAACACCGTTCAAGATCAGAGTGCAGAAAACGTCGTTTCTTTAAGAAAACTAATTGAAAAAGATAGTCATGTGAACTATCGAAAAAAAGAAATAACTGAGCAGTAGCATTATTAGCAAACAAACCATCTAGCATACAAATTGATTGGTGTAAAAACGATGTGAGCGTTGGATTTTACATAAATTATCAAATGCTTAAAAAAGGGGTCTCGTCGGATGGTCGTCAGAGATGCTTCCAAATGCGTAGACACCATTGTCAAAGATAATGGATCTAAGAAAATTAAACAAAAGTTGTGCGACTTTGGAGCTATGCGAATAAAATAGTAGCGTGCTGTTACACGAAAACCGGCCATGTGGCTTCTGTTGCTCTTGAAAACGAAGAGACTGTCAATTCAGCGTGGTACACGACCTTTTGTTCATCAGAAGATTTTGATAAATTGAAATAAAACCACACAAAACAAAAAATAATGTAAGCTCTTACACAAGCGACTATTTGATCAAATTGATGGGTCATCCGACTTACAGTCACGTTTTGGGACCCAATGAGTACTTTTGGTTTCCAAAAATCAAAGTTCAGGGGCTGAATCGATGCATTAGTGAACAAACAATTCGTGACGTAAAATCATGTATTTAGTAATACGAAATACATGTGAAACACATGATTTTTCGTCACTAGTTGTACGTTCACGAATGTGTCTATTCGACCCCAGATGTGTGGATAACGATTAGCATCACCCGAAGAAGCGATTAAGACGTTTAAAACGCATGTTTTACAGATATCATCTACGAGCTGGTCAAAGTGTTTCGACGCATGGTTTGAAAGTGTACCTAACGTCAGAAGTAACACACACTCAAAAATGTCAAACTTTTTAACTGTCATAAAAATTTGCATCCGCAAACACACTAGGGGTACTAAGTATATTCCAGAAACTTAAAATGCAACCTTCGTTTTCAGGGAAATAAAGTTTACGAAAATATTTTTTTATTGAGTTTAAAAGCAAAGTTTTATAAAAAAATTCTCAAAAAAAAAATAAATTTTAAAAAAAAATTTTTAATTTTGGACAGAAAATTATTATTTTTATAAAAAAATTTTAAAAAAAAAAAATTTAACAAAAAATTTGACAAAAAAAAATTTTTAACAAAAATTTGAAAAAAAAAATTAAAAAATTTTAACAAAAATTTTAAAAAAAAATTTTTTTTTTTTTTGACTTTCTTTAAGTTTTTGTTTAAGTTTTATGACCATGTGAACTTAAATACCTAAAAGAAATATTTACCTTCAAAATCCTCTCAACAGCTTAAATTTTTATTTCGAGAAATTTACTCATTATAGTCTTTGCCTATCGTCTTTACCCTATAAATTAGTTACTAATACAAAACATTATTAGCTTCAAGTTGGTATGAGCATTGCGCTCTCTTTTCGAATTGCACGTTCATGACATTTGCGTAAGTGATATTAATACGAATTTGGATAGTGAAAATGAAAACCTCTTTCATGTTGATGATCGAAACTGTTGCATACTTTAGGGCGGTTGTTACAGAAAACTTTTAAAATGATATTTTTGAAATGATAATGAATTTGCTTGTAGTTTGTTGTTTTTGAAGAACTATTTAATTATTCAACAATATATATTACAAATATGTAACACTATATGTATCTCTAAAAATTATGCTATTTTCTATAAATGCTATTTATTTTATCACTATGTCCATAGCATAGTTGAAAGAAAGTAATCGTCTTAACACAAAATGACTGAAAATATTAGAAAATCCATAGAACATAAGAATACTTCAATAAGAGCAGGAGTAGTAGTTATGGTGACTACAGTTGTTAGGGTTTTCCAAGCTGTTACATACGCATGCAGAAACGTTGAACTCAGACACTCAAATTTGCTTATGCCTGTGGGCACAGAAATACACTAATACAATGTAACTAAAACTGAGTGTAAGTATGCACTGGTGGCTAATTGAAAAGAATTAGACAATGTGTTATGTGCGCATATTAAACTCAAAAGACACATACAAAGGGAAACAAATAAAACAGGGTAGGAAATTAAGACACATTAGTCGATCATCACTAAAATAATTGGAAATTGTTAAAAAATCTTAAAACTGTCAAAGAGTACAAAAGGAACTTTAAAAAGTTTAAAAAAAAATTTCAAAAATTTTTTAAAATCTGAAATATCATGAAAATGTTCATCAACACTTTAAAAGTTGCATAGCTTTTTAAAAAAAATTTGATAAGTCTTTCAGAAACTTGTGAAATTCGTTGGCATCTTCATCAATACACTAAACAAATTTCCTATTTGGTTTGTCTGAACATTTAATATACCATGACAACGTTTTTTCTTTTTCTGCGAGTATGCATATACACATTCACACACAAACATTTCAAAAACACTTCAAATACGCTAACACACATATGTATGTTATGTGGAGAAACCAATTAGAGATCTCGTGTAATTTCATTTTGACGTTATAACAAAAACACAAATGTACCATTTGTACAACCATTTGTAAGTAGCTAAGTATTTGTGTATATGTGCACATACAGTGTCTTTGTATTGCATATTGAATTGTTATTATTATTATTGTATTGCTGAATTGTGTTGGAGTTCTAAGGAGCCTATTCCATATGGCAACAGCACGTGTGTATATTTGTGGGCATGCTTCTTCGAAGCACTTAAGCAATTCACTAATTTCGTTTGCTTTATTACAAGTTTCTTGTTGCGGTACACTTATAGACGTAAATTACGTTTATGACACTTAACGTGATTTCACTACAATCCGAAATTAACCTCTTTTTTCACAAAAAAAAAAAATTTTCTAAATTGAATAAAACCATTTTCTCCTTACTTGTACAGCATTTTGAAGCTTTTGCTTAAATGGAAGGTGCCACGCCCTCTTGTCCTAGTTTGACTAGTTTTTGCTTAGAGCTTGCGCTTGCCGTCGTTAGTATTTATTTGTATTTTGCTTGCATTGTCATGAAAAAAACTCATGAAGTTGCATTTTGAATATATTTTTTTATGGGCTGTAGGCGGGTCCGTTGACCACTTTCACTCATTTTCATTAAGTCAAGCTAACTTTGACGATAGAAGTATTTTAATGATTTCAACGGACAACCTGAGAGACATGGTAACATCGACTCAGTAGGTGACGCTGATCAAGAATATTAATTTCATAACTGCTGCGCCTTCTTCTCCGCATTTCAAATGGGAGGACAAAGTGAATTCGCCCTGGGTGTAAGGTATCTATATATTAATACGCAAGACAAAAATTTGTCCTACCTTTTTTACTATGTTAGAATTGAAGTACGACTTTGAATTATACACCATTAAAAAGTAATTTATGTGTAAATGTGCACAAAGTTAAAATTATTTTAATATTTTGTCATTAAGCCAGGAAAAATTAAAAGCAAATTTTTCAATATTTACAACTTCAAAATACGCGATCACACAGAATTGAGAGGATACAGACAAAAAGCTGACTGACTTCATGTTTTTTGTTGTCTTTTGGTTTCACATATGTCATTGTACCAGGGATGATAAATGAGCTTTTCTATTTTGTACCAAATTGCAAAAAAAGTACTAAAACTGTCCAAAAAGTACCAAAATTATTTAATACATTTGTGGTCAAATTTTGACTATTGGGCGATTCTAGTTATTATACAAAAGTATGTCAATAGGACATTTTTCATACCAAAATGGCCACCAAAGTGTTATATAATATCATTTTTAATGGTCCAAGTCAAAAAGTCAGCTTTTTCCCTATATTTCTTCAGTTATACATCTTAGACTCTCTTCCTATTGCACAGAAATTTCGTGAGCCTATCGGTTACACACTGAGTGAATATGTTTTTTTGAAAGTGATTAGTTTTTAACTAATACGATTATTGTCAAACACTTTTCAGTCAATTCACATCAGTATCGATTTTTCTCACATCTTTCAATAAACATATTCTAACAATATGAATGAAAACTTAATTCTGGAAATTATGAAAACAATTTTAATCTATTTTAAGTAAAATTCTAAAACAAATGCAAATATAATCACATTAATTAAAAGTTTCAATGATCAAAAAAACTTAATGTCAAAAACTCACACAGCATTGACCAAAAATTTTGTAATACTAATCCAACGATGTCAACATTGTAGATTATGTCCAAATTAATTTAATCAACTTCTGTTAAAGCACCAACTAAAGAGGACAACATCAACAGTTGGCAAAATTTCTGGGAAATTTGTTTATTTTGTTGCAAATAATTTCTATAAACTAAGCTCTGGTTCTTTATCTATCAATGTGTCAAAACCAAACTACAAACAGAGTGAGTGTCTTAATGAAGAGCCTAATCAAAGCATTACACTCACACTTAAAATTTTCACTATAAATACATTGAAATTGATGGAAACTTGATTGGGGTTATTTACTCAATTCTCAGGCTCCTTTTCACATTTTTTTTTGTCTTTGTCACTCTCTCGACACACAATTTCGTTTACTCTTTAACGTATTTTCTTTCCATAGGGTAGAATTGACTCATTTCAATTAGCAACAATTTGTTTATGACTATGAAATGGATTTATGCGTAGTCATAATCACCAATACAAGTAAGAAAAGGACCTACAGCATATTCGTATGCACATATACATGCATAAATACTTACATAAACAAAGAACGGCAACGAAACATAGAGAGTTTTGGGTGGAGCACATTTAAAGGCAAAACTTTTGTTCAAACACTGCGTGTCTATGGAGTAAAAAATATTAACATGAGGTACTTAAATATATTAAGCTTTGCATAATAAAAACGGAAAATCATTTTGGCGGCTAAGATTTTTGAAGTGAAAAGGGACTTTTTTCGACACTTTTTTCGACACTTTATTTCGGAAATTTTTTTCGACACTTTTTTTCAACACTTTTCGACACTTTTTTGGTGATACTTTTCATAACATCCCGATATACGTGAATACCATATCGATAGTTTTCTGAGACACCCGAAGATATTTTGCTATTTCAATTTCAATCAGAGTTATTTAAAAAAAAAAAAGTTTTTTTCGGGAAAAATTCAGCAAATGAAAGCACATAATCTAGAAGGCAGGGATAGCTAGTACGCTATATGTATATTGCAGGTTTTTAAAGATATTTCAATGAAATTTGGTAGATATTTGCCGAAAGTGATTACTGTGCAGGCTTTTAAAGATATTTCAATGAAATTTGGTAGATACTTAGTTACCGACCGTTGGACTAAGCTTCACAGGAAGTCGTGACCCTAAAAAGTCTTTACGAGACCGTGAGAACATTTTCAAATGGATTAGTTTAAGCCTAAGACAATGATTTCAGGCGGTAGAACCATTGGACTAAGCTTCACAAAGTGCCCATTCTTTAAATCGTTTAAAAGTAGGCGTAGCGTTCTTCGATTATGTTCACTTTTTGGTCAGCGGATGCTATTTAAATGGGGCACCTTTCTGCAGAATTTTATGGAAATAGCATCCATAGTTTCCGATTAATCAGTTAACAGTGGGCGTGGCACCTATTTGATACTTTAGCCGATTCTGAACTTTCGTACTAACTCATACGAAAAGTACGAGGTACGAAAAGTACGAGGTACGAAAAATACGAGGTACGAAAAGTACGAGGTACAAAAATAACGACGTACGAAAAGTACGAGGTACAAAAAGTACGAGGTACGAAAAGTACGAGGCACAAAAGCACGAGGCACAAAAAGTACGAGGTACAAAAAGTACGAGGTACGAAAAGCACGAGGTACGATAAGTACGAGGTACAAAAAGTACGAGCTACGGAAAGCATGACGTACGATAATTACGAGGTACAAAAAGTACGAGGTACGAAAAGTACGAGCTACGAAAAGCACGAGGTACGATAGTACGAGGTACGAAAAGTACGAGGTACAAAAAGTACGGGGAACGAAAACTTTATTTTCAACTGGGTATGTTGTTTGTGACTCACATATTCGTAAGCAAAAATACACACCTGCGCGTATTAGTTAACAAATCAAACATTTATTAATTTATGAATGAACTTTCGTAGAAGTATTGATATTACTCTAGCAAGTTCTTTTGCTATGGGCAACAATTAGCAAAGGTTATTGTTTGATAAAGGCAAAAAGTACCATCAAAATTGCTTACTGAAAAATTAAGCCCGAAACATGCACAAACAAACATTTATAGATATACATGAAATCTGTCTTGGTAGATGGTGTGGAAAGGCACAAAAGTGTCTACATAAAAGAAATTGTGAGTGTGTTGCCATGCCATACCGGAGCCACATATAAACTTGTGCGAATGTGTACTATATACGTGTGTACGTTAGTATTTCTCTTAACTTTTATGAGACGTTTTCAACTACTAGCTTTAGGCTACCTTGCTCGTATGTTGGTTCGACCGCCTTGCAACTTGACTTCCTCTACGTACAAGTTCAAAAGTCACAAAAGTCACTGACTGGCTGCCAACATATTCGAAGAATTTTCTTATCGTCTCTTGCATTAGACATTCTTAATTGCAAAGGAATGTAGACGTTATTTGACAAGCCACAGTACGGAAGTTTTCATACAGCAGCAACTTGAGAACTCTTGCCATGAATTGTGAATTGTGTTGTGCAGATATCCTTTGAAAGAATACAAAAAATTCAAATTCATTAAATTCTAAGGTTGTTTTTGAATAATTACACGATTTTATAAAGCAAAAAATGAAGCACACTATCCCATCAAAGTGTTTTCACAACACTTTAAATTATAGCACTAACATACACGTACGCACTGAACAAAAGAAATGAAAACAAAACAAAAATCAAAAGGCGCCAAAAAAAAAAAATTGCCACATAAAAAATTGATGAATGGTGCCGGTGCCAAGTGAGGCTGCATGGCAAATTTTAACGTGGTGTTGGCGTAGAGTTTTGAGTGCGCTTTTATTTTCACAGCAAAATTCTGCCATAAATAAATCAGTGAAAAATACAACAAAAGAGAAAAAAAGGAAAGGAATGAAAGTGTAAGAGCATACGGAAAACCGCATTTCGTGTCCGAGCCAGAAACAAAAAAAGGAAAGGCCTGAAACTCGTGGTGGTGGTGTGTTTGATGAATGAAGTGTTTTAAAAATAAATGTGCGACTAAAGTGCAAGTTAAAGTTTAAAGTTATGAAAGCCAAATTGTTGATCATCAATTGAAATTGATTGAAAGCACTCAATTAGTTGAAGCATATGGAAGGGACGGTTAATATTAAAACATGTAAGGAAAAAGGTCTTATGATGTTAAATAATACAGTTGATTTTTTTTCTGTTTAAAATTTTAATTCAAAAATATTAAGAATAGCCAGCGATGATATAAGTACTTACAATGGAAAATCTTAAAAAACTAAAAAAAATGTTCATGAACATTAAACTGGTTCGACTTCTATGAAGATAAAAAAAAAAATTATCTTGAGACCGTCTCAAAAGTTACGCGGACGGGAAGTAATTTCTACTTCAAAGCTAGGCATCTAACGAAAACAGTGTGTCAGAAAAAATATACCAAGAATCGTAAAAATTTTTTAAAATTTTTGGAACTATATAAATTTTTTTTTTTTTTTGACAAATTTTTTGAAGATCTATAAAATATGTCTCAATTCATAGCAGTCTTGGTCAATGGTCTCGTCGTTGGTTTTTTGCCTTTGATCTTTCGTTGTTGGTCTTTGGTCTTTCGTCTTTGGTGTTTTATCGTTGGTCTTAGGCTTTTCGTCTTTGGTATTTGGGTTTTGGTTATTGGTCTTTGATCTCTCGTTTTTCGTCTTTTCCCTTTGGTCTTTCGTCTTTGGTTTTTAGACTTTGAAATTTGATATTTAGTCTTTTGTCTTTGGTCTTGCGACTTTGGTTTTCGTCGTTGGTCTTTGATCTGTGGTCTTTGGTCTTTAGTCTTTCATCTTTTGTCTTTGGTCTTTCGTCTTTCGTCTTTAGCTTTTTGACTTTGGTCTTTCGTCTATGGTCTTTCATCGTTGGTCTTTCGTCTTTGGCCTTTGGTTTTTAGACTTTGGAATTTGGTCTTGGTCTTGAGCTTTCTAAAGATTATCAGGCATTCACAATCTAAATATTATTTTTAAAAAGTAGTTTAGTTTTAACACATCGAATTTTGGGTAGCTGTCTTTGTCTTAAAAAATGTGGACAAAAATCAAAATATATAAGAAATACAATATAATTTTTTAATGCCAAAAATGTTGTCTCTCGCAGAAATTTGCAGAGGTTTCGTTCTAAGAAATAAAAAACAAATGTGAGATATTGACATTTTTAATTGTTTCTTTTGCAAGAACAATCGGTTAAATTACACAAAAATTTTGTTACTAAAAAAATGTTGATAGTTTTATCTTCACCAGATAAGATTTGTTAGAACGCCATATTCTCGAAAACTTGTAATTTGCTTCAAAGTTTTTGTAACCCATCTCAGTGCAATTGCTTCGTAGTAAGTTTCTATTTAAGTAGATGATTGTACGCCTAGAGGAATGAAGCAAATTTTCAATGCAATTTGCCAGACAAAATGAAAAAAAAAAAAAAAAAATTACACGGAACAAAAGCCAACAGCTCAACTGACCGACTAAATCTGTTCAGACCAGACTAAATTGCACAAAACTCCTACAGCAAATGACAAACACACACATGCAGACAGATGAGAACCACCAATATACAAGAGTATGCAGCAAGCATCAAAATAAAAACTCAAGCATGTAACGTTGCTTGTAATTGTGGGCAGCGCCAAAAAAGCTGCAACATTTTGTTGTTATTCTTCTTTTTTAGTTTATTGGCAACATCGGCTAACTGCTTCAAGAAGCGTAAATTCGAACGAAAAAAAAAACATTTTGTAAACATAAACTATAGCGCCAACTACACATACAGCGACTATTGCAACAACGTTAGTGCTAACACCACCAACACCAATACAAGTAGCCGCAAAATTCGCAGGAATTTCATTGAAAACTCGTTTTGCGTTTCGAAGTGTAAAATCGAAAAATGTTACGATTTACGTTTGACTACGTCTACGAGTGCTGGTAGGTCGCTATGAGTGCTGCTACCTAGGTACTGTTGAGTGTATTGTATTTCAGGATTCACTTGAGTTGTATATATGCATGTCTGTTTTTGTTTGTGTTTATGTCATGTCGGAAGTTCACTTCAACACCAGACAAAATTATTGCGATTTTGTCAAATTTTGGCCATTTGCCATTTTCATCGAAAACATACGAGCATTTGGATTGGAAAAGTTAGTCCTTGCAGATCCAGATTTTGAACTTTCTAATGTATGGTGATGATGATGATGATTTATCGTTAATTGCATTGTATTGATTTCGAAAGTTTTCGTTGAAAGGAAGGATTTTTTTTTTTTTTTGAAATTGATTTTGTTTGTACAAAGTCTTGAATTTCTTAACTACCATTTTTTTCTAATTTTGCCTAAAAGGCTTTTATTTGCTGTATTTATTTGTTGGTTTAAGATTCTTTTCTTTTCAAATATTTGATACAAGAATCATTGTCTTTTCTGTAGGTTACAATATTCCTAAGTTTCGTTGAAATTAGCTCAAAAGTTCATGTGTTAGAAGCTTTTGTGTAAAAAGTGTCCAAAAATTTCATATTGTAATGACTTTGAAAAAAAAAAACAAGTGATAAAACATTTTATCAAAACCAAAAATTTTAAAAAATAAGTAAGTTCACTGACTGTTTTTTGCTTGAATAGTACTAATGAAAGTACCATCGCACTTTCTAATTGATATATGATAAAACCATTATGATGAAGTCGTTATACAGTAATTTTTGCAAATTTTTCAACAACAGATGCAAACAAGTGTTAACATTGTAACGAACCTTTCTACCAGCAGTTTTGCAAGCCAGTGGCCAGGAGTTCGGTTACAAAAATTTATAAAAGAAAAGGACGGCCTCTTGACTTAACTCAAAATCACGGGTTAGAGTTTTATTAATTTACTTTATCTACATTTCTTTATTCGGTTTCTTTCAATATATTTATAAAAATATAATAAATAAAACACGTCTCTCTACTCCCCATCACTCTCTGCTCCTGTACGCCACTCTTTCCATGGCCCAGGTACTGAATGTATTCTCTTGAACACATACTCTATAGTCGTGAGTTGCTTATATAGTATCGGGCTACTCACATCTACTGCTTTTCTCACTCCAAGCTTTTATCTATCCTTCTGTATCTCCTTTGTACTTTGGAAAGAGAGTGAGCAAACCTGCGACCAACTGATTTCTTATCAGTCTTGATCGTGAGGCTGTTCCTCCCCCCCTCACTTACACTTTAGCCCCGAGCAGCTGATTTATTATTCGGCCACTCACGTTTAATTTGGTGGTCCTCTTTCTGTCACCGAGCACTATCTCCCTATACTACTCCCTATACTAACGCTATTGACTACAATGCTCTCTTATACGCGATTAAACATCGCATATTCCGCTTACTGCTCTGTTGTTTACATTTCCGACTCTATTTGAGACTAGATCGCACCCACGAATAACTGATATTTTATCGGGTTACTCGGTTGTGCGATCCCTAACCCTTGTACTAACCACAGGCAACTGATTTATTATCGGGCTACGTGTGTTTAGTGGCGCAGTCTCTACGCTACTACTACTAAAACTACTTTAATTTATCTAATATTTTGTTTCCTTGCTGCTTACCGCTTTATCTGCTCCTTCTGCTTATTGCTGCTGCTGTTGTTGTTTGCCGGTCGCCGGCCACGCAATGACTGACTCGATCAACTTATATGTAAATTTATGTTATTTCTTTGACAGTTAATGAATCGACTGGCAGCTGTGTGCCAAAACAGTGGAAAACGCGGCTCCGTCAACTTCCCTTCTTACATAATGATGGTAAAAAATGCTTATTTTGGGATGAACACGACAAAAACTAGGTTCCTACCAGTATTTGGTCAGAAAAAAGAAAAGAGGGACATAAATTTTATAGTATTTCTCTTAAGAACTATAGTAAATGAAGAACACGTGGAACTACCTGTAGCTCGTAACTTTCTTGGCAACAAAAGAGATCAAAAATAAAAATCTAAAAAAACACAATTTTTCGTATTGCTTCTTTCCTTACGCAAAACCGTTCTTAATGAGAACATGTTTCGCACAAAAAATATTTTCTTTTGAATTTTAAGTCAAAAAGGAAATTTCATTCAAACTCACTAGCTCTCAATGCAATTCGCTTCATTTCCATGTGCTGCTGACACTTTTGCTTGACACAAAAAAAAAAAGCATGAGAGAAAAAAAAACGCAAAAATTTTGTTAATAAGGCAAACAATTCAACTGCAATAACACCAGCAACTACATCCATAATAACAGCAACAATAACAACAACAACAACAATAACTATGGCAATATAGCAACAGATACGAAAGCAGACACTAGAATACAGTATCTAGTTACCATGTACGAGTGTAAAATGTGAAAGAAGTTGGGGAAAAAAACAACAATAACAGCAACACTTCAACCGAATCCTTGTTATACTCCATGGCACTAACAAGTTGCACTTCCAAATACTCGACCTAATAACACCAACAACAGCAGCAGTAGCACAACTACAAATTGTTGCAAGTTCCAGAAGTAAACAACAAAAATAACTGAAGTAGATAAAATTGGGTGGTGGAAAAAAAAATACAAAAGGAAACTCTCCAGAAAAAGCAAAACAAAAACTTAAACGATAGAAGATTTCAACAAGAAAAATGAAAGCAAACAAACAAATCTTACGCTTCTGGACCAAGTGCACAAAGTGTGTAAGTGTGTGTGTGTGTGTGTGTGTGTGTTGGTTGTATCAACAGGACGCTTTCTCATTTTGGAAATGAAGTAAAAGTGACTTCAGAGAGAACCAAATGGAAAAATCATGGATTCACGTTTTGTAATGAAACTTATTTGGCCGCGTAAGGGGTTAAATTTCAAGGCTGGTATACTTTTTTTTGGTTTTCGACACTTTTTTGGCGACACTTTTTTCGACATTTTCTGATGCCCCCTACATTTTCGTGGGCGGCACATTTTTTTGGATACAAATTTTTGAAGATGTATTTTCCAACATATTGTCAGAGTTTTTCATACCTTTTTTAGGGAAATTTTTCGAGATATTTTGGGATAAATTTTTCGAAGCGACACATATTTAAAGAATTTTTTTGGCAAGACTTTTTTCGACACTTTCTTTTATGACACATTCTCCGACACTTTTATTGGCGACACATTTTTCGACACTTTTTGGGCGTTTTATTTTCGACACTTTTTGGTAACACAGTTTTGAACACTTTCTTATGCGACACATTCTCCGACACTTTCTTCTGCAACAAATTTTTGGACACTTTTTTTGCCGAAAGATTTTTGACACACATTTTCCTATTTTTTTTTTCGACACATTTTGTGTGAAATTTTTTGAAGCGACACATTTTTCGACATCTTTTTTGGCCACACATTTTTGGACACTTTTTTGGCAACATTTTTTTTGACACTTTCTTTTATGAAACATTCTTCGGCACTTACTTGGGCGACACTTTCTTATACCACACTTTCTCCGACACTTTCGCGGGTGACATATTGTCCGACACTTTTTTGGGCGCCACTATTTTCGACACTTTCTTATATGACACATTCTCCGACACTTTCTTGGGCGACACTATTTTCGACACTCTCTCGACACTTTTTATGGCGACACTATTTTCGACACTTTCCCATATGACACATTTCCGACACTTTTTTGGGCGACACTATTTTCGACATTTTCTTATACCACACATTTTTTGACACTTTCATGTGTGACATAGGTATTCACCGACACTTTCTTGGGCGACAAATTTTTTGAGATTTTTTTGGGCGACACTTTTTTCGGCTTTTTCTTATTTGATACTTTCTTGAGTAACTCTTGAATAACTTTCGTGACTTGATTTTCTATTAGTTTAGTATTTCCTACTGGGTTCGCATGATAAAGTACTACACCATTTACTGCAGCTTATTGAAGTTTCTGTTTGTTCCCAGTATTTGTCTGTTATCATATTTTCTTCATACTTTGCACAGTTTTTTTTTTTTTTTTTGCTTTATTTTTCATATTTTTTACTTTCCGCTTCACACAATTTTTACTTCAAAATAAACATGAAATCAAAATAGTGTTTGTAGCATTACACACTAATACTTATAAGATGCACATGCACATATCTACTCATATAAAGAGGATGACATATGTTCTTCTTGGTAGTACAGTTTCAAATGAAGAAGCTCCTTCAGCTTTAACTGATACTATCGCTTGTCATGTGTTTTGTATCCTTAGTCTAAGCTGCTTGATTGTATCCGCATATACATAGATGTTGAAGTTTCTGAAAGACATAAAAAAGAAGATAAAAGCCATGCTAAGTGCTGTATGAGTACCTCAAACACAAACTGCATGAAACGTTTCAAAATTCATGTTGAAGTCTCATAATTCTTATGCAATTGGACTCTGGACGTTTTAGTTGTTTTTCTGATTTTATAAGAAGAAAAAATTTAAGTGGAGCAGTAAGGTTATATAGGTGCTATATGCTGAAAACTTTGCTTCATCAACATTCGATATCACTCTTATAGAGAATTCTAAATTTGGAGACTTAAAAAGTCGGAGATTTAAAATCATCAGCATTATCTTTTTGAATCCCTTACCAAAAATACATTTAAGAAAATTACTTTCTAAATATTATTTTAACTAAATTGCGCCTAAATAACACTAAAACTATACAAAAATTTTTCATATATGTCATAGTTTTCAGATGTCCACATATGTGGACAACATTTGATAACGCATTAAAAGTTATAATCTTTTTATTTGTTATACATTTTTGATATGAAAAAAATGTGTTCAGCTTATTTCACTTAAATTAATCACAAAAAATATCCTTAAGTATTTCTTTAAGCAATAAAATTTTGATTAATAGCGTTCGCTTAACCCTTCTTGTACCTTTTGAAATCAAAATCACAACACAGCTACACAGAGATTATTATGGCATAAAAATGCAATAAAATAAAGCTAATAACTAACAATACACAAATATAATGCATAAATACATAAATATGAAATTAACTCTGGCATAAAGTGATATATGCACGAACAGCCCCAAATACATACATATACACTCGTACTTCGAAGGAATACTATCAAACATTCCTTGTCAAGCAAAAATAGCAATTGTGACAAAATACACAAAATCTTGTTAACTTCAGTTGTGTACCCACATAATCCACTCAACAAAAGGCGAGTCAGTTGACGCTACGTTGTTTATTGATTATCCTGAAAAATATAGTGGAATGCATTGAACTCTGTTACCCCGCAATAGACATATACATAAATTCATTTATCTATACATTTGTACTTACATACTGACTAATAAACAGACAGATAGACATAAACATTCATAAATACAATGATGAATACAAATGATGCAAAGAAGACACCCGTAATATAAATTCCCCACTTAGACATCGTCGTCGTAACAATAAAATGTGGAGTATCGTTGCGATGGTACGCTAAAAAAGAACATTCAAGACAAGCCAGCCAAACCAAATCAAATCAATCGTAAACTAAATCGAACTAAACTGAATTGAACTAAACAAAATGTCCGTAATTCCTGGCTGTGTTCAATTATTTGTAAATCTACACTGCTGCACACAGACTCGTACAAATACATAAATATATGTATGGACAGAGATTTATTTGAAAATGACACATATACGATTATACACATGTATACACGATGGCAGGTCACACAGTAATTCAACGACTAAGATCCATCTGTAAATGCTATATACTATATACACATGTTGATTTTAGGGTGTCTCCAAAGAAAATTCTATTTTGACCACAGACTCAAATGTTCAAAATTTTTAGTAGGCTAGAGTTTGATGTAATCCTTAGTCACTGTGATGCATTGTTCTTATGAAGATTTGTTCAATTCATCTCATACTGTATTGAACATCCCACTTTAAGTTACCTAGCAGATTT
Source organism: Calliopum simillimum (assembly GCA_951812925.1). Taxonomy (NCBI): domain Eukaryota; kingdom Metazoa; phylum Arthropoda; class Insecta; order Diptera; family Lauxaniidae; genus Calliopum; species Calliopum simillimum. Next base: position 114,479,380 of record OX638370.1, on the reverse strand, counting down.
TCTGTATCATCGATAACACAGTCACTCAAAATAAAAAAAATTAAATGAACTTTTGACTAGGTATACCATCCCTTTCATACTTTTTGAAACTGAGTCTGAATTCGAAGTCAGAATTGCTCATATACTTGTACGATTTCGAGATATTCTTGCTTGAAGCTGCAGAAAACACTGTTTTCAAGATTGAGTATGGTTTCAAAGATATGAAATAATAAAATTATTTCAATGCCATCCAATAGGTATAATCTTCTTTAAAAAACTATAGTTTCGGCTTTTCCGATGGGAGTCTCACTCTTCGAGTTATCTACTTTTAAAGTAAAGGCATAAAACGTTTAAGTGCTTTCTGGCCATAAATAGGTTATCCGCTTCAGAAATAATAAAGTCCTTTCTGTGTGGGTTTCTTAACTTTCTGAAATATAAGTCAAGAGAAACTCAAATATTTATTTTCTTAAGACAAATTTTGAGTCAACTTATGATTTAATTTCAAAAAGTCAAAAATTTTAAAAAGTTCATCTCATGAGCTCATCTTTGAGAAGTACCAGTAAATATTTGCTATTGAAAAATTTATATTTTGAGTCTACATGTATAATGTGATATTTTAAGCTGTTGAACAACATCCATTACATCTCCTTTCGGCACTTGAAAGCACGGGCAAATATCTCCCAATGTATACGATGATTAATTACAATCTTTGATTTTCGCAACTGTTCCACTTAATTATCGTTCTGGCTATCACTATCACAATCTTATTCACCTATGTCAAATAGTTACAAAGATATAATAAATTTGGTTTTTTAGATGGAGAGGGCGTGGCTCCGTCCATTTTTTATTGGAAATTTTTTCCCCAGTGCCAATTACTTATGAACCAAACCTAATTCACCTGAGTCAAATAATTCCAGAGGTACGATGAATTTGGGATGGAGAAGGCGTGGCACCGCCCATTTATTATTGGATGCTATTTGCTCAAGTATTTTTCATATGCATATATAAAATCTCATTCACCTATGTCAAATTTGCTGCGAAGCAGGGATTGATTGTTTCGATTAAAGCCTCTTATTTTCATATAAATAGCTTCTTCCCGACATTCTACGGACTGGGAACACAGTCAAATAATTTTTAATTGGGTGCAAAATTTTTTTGGTACATATCTACACCAATAGGAACCTTTTAAGATTCCGAGAACAAATTATTTCACATTTTTGATTTTTTGGAGAGGTACCCAATAATTTAATTGTCGAGAGTCAAACAGAGGGCTACGATTGTTCCACTTTTTTATTACAACTTGTAAGATTTCGTTGCTTTGCATTATATCAGAACTGATTAAATATAATCAAACTCCAAAGTAGTAGAAACTCCAAAAGAAGTGTAGGAAATATAAAATAGATTGCGATATGATGACGATAGTACTTAGATACGTTTCTGTAACACATGGAATATTATATATAGGATCGGAATCTTACGCTTTATTAGAACTATGGCAGGGAAATCCTTCTGACGGCCCTCGTTCGAAAATCTGTAATCAGTATAGCCTAAGTTTTTTTTCTTCAAAGGGTGACTACCGTCGTAAAAAAAACGAGTTATTACAAAATATTCTGTCAAGAAAACTCATCCGTCCCAGATTTCGCATGATACTCCTGGTTTTTGGCTTTTTGTCCCGGATTCAAAAACATCCCAAAATATTCCGAAATTTTCCTGGACTTAAGATAGGTGCTTATTGTAATGTATTGATCAAAAGCCATATATTGTGAACTATATAACATTAAGTTTAGATCTTAGACTATAGGTTATGTAGGTCATGTAGACCAAAAAGAACGGGTCATAGACCATAGACTATGGACCATATAACACTAAGGGCACATCACAGACCATAGATTATGAACCAACGGATATTATACTATAAAGGACAAGACCATTGATCATAGATTTTGGACAATGGACCATAAATAACAAATTATAGATTATATATTATTGACAATAGACCATACAGGATAAATTATAGCCTAAATATTGTAGACTATTACTTTTGCTCCACATGTATAAAATAATTTATTTTCTGTCCAGGATTGGGCCGAAAATGGTCCGCCTAGACTAGAAGTTTCCCAAGGCTAAAAATTACATAGTATCCATCAAGATGTTCGGAAGTGAAATTTCAGTTGGAACATCAAATCTGCAACGTTAAACGTTAAATTCACTGAAAACCCACAAATCTTGGTGGTTGGAGCTAATATCTGAGCCTATCATATCCATTTGCAACAGTTTAAAAACAAATTTTAGTTAGCTGCCACCCTAAATTAATTTTAACATTCACTCGTATATAAGTATGTATGTTGGTACCTACTTACACATTTGTACGTAAATCTTTCCATTACGTAGCGTTGCCGCAATTTAAGCTTAATTTCAGCAGCTTACGTAATTCAAGCGATGTCAAGCGTTAACACGAAGAGACGACAACGACGTCGCTTCTTGATACTCTCGTCGTACGTCGATATGTCAATGAACGATGTAGTTGATGATAGTTGGTTGCCAACAAGCGGAAAGGTCAATGGGTCAGTAATAAGAGTGTGCGTATGTATTATGTATTTACGAGAATGTATGTGTAAGTTACAAAATGAATACAAACAAAAAAGAAGGGAGAAAAAATTAAATGAAATAAAATAAAGTGGCTAAGTGAGTGTGCAAAATGAATGAAAAAGAAAACAACACTCAGAATGCAGTAAATTGAGTGAGCATTTTATTTTCGGGTAGTACGCATTCAAGTTGAAAAGAATATAATCTAAAATTAACATTGTTCTTCATAGCAAAATATATGGAAATTATTTCATAACTTAAAGCACTTAAGTAAAATGGTGTTTCTATTTACTAATTGTATTTTTGTCTAGGGGAAAATAAAGCTAATATAACTAATCTCGTTGGAATATCAAATCTGTACCATATCAAAGCGTTTTCATTCATTCCTTTTCAAGTTCTATCATTCTCTATATCTTCTCTTCTATTCCTCATTCAATCAAATTACTAATTGTGGGCACAAGATAAGCTAAAAGTAAGCCCAGAAAAAATTTTCCAAAGGAAGCGTTCAAAAAATGTCAACTTTCAGTATGTCACTTCAAGTTCTGTTCTTCCATCTTCATATTTATTGAAACAACTTGAAATGTAAATGATTTTTGTGCATTTTCTTTTTACTGCCCACAATTATTTTCTTGTCCTCTATTGAATTGATTTTTGCTGGTCTATTAGGGTCATTCCATTTTTTTATTTTTATTTTTTTTTTTTTTTGAGAGTAGTTATTTTATCCATTCATTGAATATTCTTCCTAATGTAAACATGAGATTGCAGAATAGAAAAAAAACTAGACGGACAGTATAAAGAATTGAGAATACAGAAAAAAAAATGTAGTCAATGAAAATGATAATGAAGGTGGCTAACGAAATATGAAAAACATTTGGAATAGTCAATTGCTTTTCACCAACCACTTAGACGCCACTTTAGCTACATACCTAGAGTTTTTGTAAAAAGGCGTTAAAAGCCTTTTGTGATTTAGATGAATTTTGTGTAAGTTGAGTTTTGGGTATTGATATCTTAAAGTTTTTTTTTTTTTGTTTTTTCTTCTCAAGTTTATTTTTAATATTAATGAATTTTTAAAATGAGAAATTTAAAGAGCAAGAAGCCTCTAGCGACAACTTCAATTTAAAATTTTTTGCTCTGACTCATAATACACACACAGCTACATACATAAAAAATGACATAAAAAACATGCAATTCTTCAAATGACAATATAAACTGTTGGTATTAACAACACTGTAGTATTACGCTCAGTTACTGCAACAGTAAATGCAGCAGTCTACGCTGCGACGATGATCCTTTGCCTCAGTTGACAAGCTAATAATTTCCTCAATGTTTTGCTCTACAACACAGGAACTGTCTGAAGAACACTGGGTAGCGGATGTTGACGGTTGGTGGATGTCGGATGCACTACGATATAAAACAGACAGACACACACACACACACATACGAATACAATACAATGCAAAATAAACAAAAGGAGTGTGCACTGTGTGTTGATGGTTGCATATAAAAAAGAAAACGTAAACGTTGCAAACAGAGTGAGTGTCCTTTGGTACAATGAACAATAACAACAACAGCAACAATGAGAGCAACAGTCAGGAATATCATTAAAAATAAACTGACTACGTTTAGAGCACAACATGTGGTACTTAAAAAAATAGAAAAAAGTAAGAAAAAAGTAGTAAAAGAAACAAAAGCAACCGCCGTAACTCTCAGCTATTTATGGCGCCTTTCGTTGTTGCAAAGTGGTGTCTTGAAAAATAACCGTCTGCATACAAACATTTAATGTATCTTTGAGTATGTATGTGTGTGCTGGCTCACAATATTTGTATGACTACATAATTGTATGTAGGTCATTCCAGAAGCATGCCAAAAACAAGGAATTAACTAAGTTCTTGTTAAAAAAAAAAATTGAATGTCCTTTCATATCGTATTGCATGTAGTTATCTTACAAATTCTAATGAATCAACTATTTCTGGTGACAAAAGTAATATGTATCAAATAGTAAATTGGCTATCATTTTGTTGAAAGTAAAAAAATTTTACTTTATAATGAACACCCTTATGCCAGGATGTTGCTCGTCGAATTTTCCAGACAGTTCATGGAAAATGAGAAAACTTAAAATTTAATTTCCAATGTTTAGATTTTATTTGTTTTCTTAATACATTACAAAAATATTTGTTTGTTTGGGACTCTAAGTCGTCTGTTTTCGGTTTTCTCACATTTAGTAAGTTTCTGGGAAACTTACACTCAAAATTTCTCTCGCCGAATCAACGGTAGGAAACTCACAGTGATTCGATTGTTCAGATAAATAATATTCTCCAAATACTACTCCATACTGCTTCCCTTACTTCTTTAGCAAATTAGTTCCCTACCTGAAAACTTAATACTAAATGGCAACCTCGTTTTCAAGTGAATCCTTGATGCTTTTTGCTAAAATATTCACTCCGTGTGTCTAAAAGATAAGTGTATTAACTCATGATGAGAATCTAAATTCGACGGTGCGCACTGCGGTACTGACTGTATTGATGCGAAGATGAAAACTCCTCAACTAGCCATGTTGGCGCGTCAGCAAATGCTGAGAGACTGATCGCTCCGCTACTGCTGCTGCTATCTTTAACATAAAAGAGTTTGCATGTGCACCTCTCGAATTACGATAAACTTGTCAAACCAGTTTTCCTACAACGATCGAATAATGCTGTTGTCGTTGATATTTGTAGTGGATGGGTCTATTATTAACCCATTTTTTATTGAAAAAGTAACATTATATAGTGGCTTCGGATGTTCTAGAAAAATATTTCATGTGTGAATTCATGATAAGCTTGGAACAACAAGGTTTAGTGTTGTACAGTGTGGTGAAATTTCGAGAATACGTTTTTCGTGAAAAGTTTAGCTAAAACTACGACACGTGGTTGATTCAAGATTCCAGTTATTATATCCTGATTCAACGCAAAAATCTTGCTATATCGCAATACTCATTTCGAGAATTTTTAAGATCATAATAAAATAAAAACCGCATCAACCCAAGATTTAACATAAATGGACGTTTAGCGAAATCTAAATGACCTTCAAAAAAATTGATAAAAATCTCAGCTAACTTTTTTTCCACCTTCTTTCTGATTTTTGGGCGTAATCGTGGAATTTCCAGTCTACCCTTGCTCCCATATTTTGACATATTTACTTTGCTCTTCCGATTGTAATGCAGAGATGAGGCGTTGAAGGTACGACAAAATATTTATATTCTTGATCAGCATCCTCTCCTGAGTTGATATAGTTATGTCTATCTCTTCGTCTGGCTGACTTGTTGCATGTTGAAATAATTTCAACCCTCCAATGAGCGTTGGGGTCTGGCCAGACCCAATCGGTTTTTGAACGTGAATAACTTTATTTTTTGGGATATTTGAACCGAACCTGGTCATGATTTCCTTAAATGCATTAAGGCGAACACATTGGAATAGTAAATAGTACGTTTCGATATACTTATGAACAAAAATTTTATATGAAATGACTTTCGTGTCCAAGCACTGTAAGTTCTGACCAGACCCAACATATTTCGATAACAGTAAAACAAGAAAATCCCCCATTTCTTGAAAAATTTGGCAAACGAACATGTGGATATTCGTCTGTAAAGTAAACAAGTAAATCTTTCTACATACTTCATTGGTTTCATAGATCTAAAAGGGAATGACATATTTTTGAAAAAAGTGGTGTCCGCTTGTGTAAATTTCAGTTTATGTGTAGAATTTTGCGTGTGGACAAAGAAAGTAAATTAGTAAATCAAACAAAATCCCTCATTTCTTGAAAAAATTTGAAAAGTGCACTTGTAGATATTTATCTGAAAAACATACAAAAAAATCACTCTATTTCATTTGTTTGATAGGAAAGGAAATCCTCTAATTTTTTAAAAATTTGGTATCGAACCATCATATCATACATCCGCTTTAAGCAACAGTAACACTCTTGCGGTGAGGCTCCAACAAAGTAAATCAGGGGACGTGAACGATCTATGGCTCATGCTGATGACCGACTTAAAGAAGGCATATACCTCTGGCTGCCACGTTACCGTAGATGAGAAGTTATATCCGTTTCGCGGACGTAATTTTATTAAGCAAACCTGCGAAATGAGGAATAAAAGTTTGGTGGATTTGAGACTACGTTTTAAATTATTCCTTTCAAAACTATCCCTTTTAAAATTATCCCTTTCAAGGGATAATTTATACAGGAAAACCACCAAATGGTCAAAAGGGGACGAAACAAGGCGAACGAGTCGTAACGAAACTGATATGGATAACGCCAAACAGTTCACGTAGAAACGTAGCGTTTGTGGGCACCGTGAAAAGAACAAGACTTTCATACCGCCTGAATTCTTGGGATCCAAAACGTACAGTGAATAGCACCACATTTTGCTTTCACAATAATAATTTCGTTCTGTGTTCCTACATGGCAAAAAAGATGAAGTCAGTAGTGATGTTGTCTACTACTCACTAGCAGTTGTGACATTGACCAATCGAAAGCATTAAAACCGAATTTAATTTAATTTAATTTAATTTAATTTAATTTAATTTAATTTAATTTAATTTAATTTAATTTAATTTAATTTAATTTAATTTAATTTAATTTAATTTAATTTAATTTAATTTAATTTAATATAATTTAATTTAATTTAATTTAATTTAATTTAATTTAATTTAATTTAATTTAATTTAATTTAATTTAATTTAATTTAATTTAATTTAATTTAATTTAATTTAATTTAATTTAATTTAATTTAATTTAATTTAATTTAATTTAATTTAATTTAATTTAATTTAATTTAATTTAATTTAATTTAATTTAATTTAATTTAATTTAATTTAATTTAATTTAATTTAATTTAATTTAATTTAATTTAATTTAATTTAATTTAATTTAATTTAATTTAATTTAATTTAATTTAATTTAATTTAATTTAATTTAATTTAATTTAATTTAATTTAATTTAATTTAATTTAATTTAATTTAATTTAATTTAATTTAATTTAATTTAATTTAATTTAATTTAATTTAATTTAATTTAATTTAATTTAATTTAATTTAATTTAATTTAATTTAATTTAATTTAATTTAATTTAATTTAATTTAATTTAATTTAATTTAATTTAATTTAATTTAATTTAATTTAATTTAATTTAATTTAATTTAATTTAATTTAATTTAATTTAATTTAATTTAATTTAATTTAATTTAATTTAATTTAATTTAATTTAATTTAATTTAATTTAATTTAATTTAATTTAATTTAATTTAATTTAATTTAATTTAATTTAATTTAATTTAATTTAATTTAATTTATTGGTTAATTTTGATTCACTGGTACTACAAAGTTTAAAACCTTATGCAACAGCACCAGCAGCATAGATGTACAGAACACAAATATTGAACTACAATCAATTCAAAGCAGGCGTTGACACAATCGATCAGATGTTGACTGGATCTTCTTGAGAGCGGACGAATTGGTAGACGTTGTCTTTTTTTCTAATATGCTTGAAGTCGCCAGCTTGGCTTCTTTCATGATCTATGAAGAGTTGAATCCGTAATTAAGTATATTGCAAAAATGATACTGGTCAAATAACCGATTACTATGACACATAATACAATATGTCTGACATTACTTTTGCCTCGTAATAGTACTTGGGTTTTTTGGTACGGCCACATAGCATACCTACCGATACCTGCATTTATATAAACGTAAAAAATATGTATGGGTCCAGCCAGACCCCTATTACTCCACTTACAGCCTTAAAGGTTACTGCTCATTGGAGGAGAAAAGAATGGTTTGGATTTGTTCCAAGAAAATATGATTTAAAGTATTGCCTTTTAGCTGGGGGGTTTTACTCTCGGAGTTGGTGCTGTTAAGACTTTTTACTTCATCCACAAAATATTCTTAAAGACGGATATGATGACATTGAAAAAATTTTCGTACATCAGCTTAAAGAAATATTTGGAGAAATTTAAGATACTTATTTGAAGATTGCTACAAAAACTGAAAAAGCACATTTGAGATAACTATCTCCCACACTGCGTCAAACAACATACTTAAAAATGCACTTTTTTATGGAATAGCTATTCATTGTTTGCTCTATATTAATATTTATACACTCTCACATATGTATGTGTAATGCATGTACAACAATATATAGACATGCGAGAGTGCCTTGCTCCAGACAGAGCAAATATCACATACATATGTAATTTCTGAGCATGGTAATAAATGCAATCCTATACAGTTAGTTAATTTTACAATGTGGGTGTTTTAAGCACACACACTCACACATTAATACATTGAAATGCGTATGGGTGTGCCATGCAGCCTTTTTTTCTTTCTCTCACTTTGTCTTTACACTAATGCATATTTGCTTTGGCTGTAAGTAGATTGCATGTAACCACAACTCTACAAAATATTTGTCGTTGTTTTCCAGATTTAAAATATTCTTTGCATAAGCTTGAAAGCCTATTATGACTTTCACAATATAGAAACATCCAATTTAAATAGGTCACGCTTGGCATTTCCAAAAAAAAAAAAAAAAGTTTCCATATAAATTTTCATTTCTTCACAAAAAGTTTTCGCTAAATTTCTTAAAAAGTATAATAAAAAGATGCTGATTTTCTAACTAAATTTAACTTTGTATGTTATGTTCAATTAATTTTTATACGGAAATTAAGCTTTCTTTCTTAAAGAAAACAGCAGAGCGAAGAAGGTTTCGTTTTGCACAAAAATCAATCAAGTTTCTGTCATAAAAAATTACGAGCGTAAAGTTCCTTAAAAAAGAAAAAATCTCAAAGCAAAAATTCATTTTAAGTATCCACTTAAAAATGTCCTTGATAGTAAATCTGTAAAAATATTGTCTACCGTAGCAGGTAAAAAAAAACTTATGAAACAATGAATATACGTAGATAAAACAACAAAAAAAAAAAAAGTGCTTTAAACCGAAAAATTTCCCAAGGAGACATCATCATTATGCAAAACATTTTGTTGTCATTTATAGGCAGCTTAATAACACAACACATTGGGTACGTCTACCACCATTGGAGAACGTGCAGCGCCCCCAACGTAGCTATAGCGTGTGCATTACATTAAGTATGCTAATTTTTTTAAAGCAACATTGCAGAAAAAACAAGCAACACATTATTAACATCCTTATAGGGATCGCTGTCTGAGAATGTAAATTATAAAACTCTGTGGCGGAAAAGAAACACTGCATCAGTTTACTTAAATGTGCAAATAGCATAGGGATGATTTTTCGAAAATTCTACCAAACTTATTCCATAATGTCACTTTTTCTCGCCAGGCATTGCAACATTCTCATACCATTCTTCTGTTGGTTAGCAACACAATATTTTGCATGAATTGTGAAAAATTACGTAAATTTCATGCAATGATGAAAAATTTGGTGATACCCCATGATGTTGCGATTTTCGCTGTTGTTTGTCGATTTCCTTGTCATCGTTGCTGTTGGTGTGTTATAATTTGGTTTTTTTGTTTTTTTGTTTTTTTGTCTTAAGTGGCATATGTATTCAAATTTTCCATTTTCTTGGGTTCTACCAAGTACATGACAATCAGTACGAAAAATGTTTTGCTGCGTAAACAACTTGGATCATTTTTAATGCTTTCGACAACATCAACATAATGACGACCTCCGCCGTGTTATTGGTGATGATGATGATGCTTTCCTTCGTTGGGGTACCATCATTACATCAGGTACTTAGTGAATTTGTAAGTAAACGCTTGGGAGAATTTGACAGTATATTAAAATAAATGTTTTAGATCTATTCTGTAAATAACATAGAAGAACATTGAAAATATTGTAAAAGATGGGAGTACTGAGTGCTATATGATTAAAAAAATTTGGTTTACTGATTTGTTTTTATTTTTATTTTTTTTCCTTCAGTTACCAGTGAATTTTTCGATACATTTTGTCACTAAGCAAATTTTTCCATGTTATAATCCGATCTTAAAGCTTTGTATAAAATCACTTTATGTTCCTGTTTGCAAATTAAATGTTAATAAACTTTTTTTTTTATTAAAAGCAAATGAAAAAGAAGGAAGAGCCACAAAAACTTCAAGAAAATTCAAATTAAATTTAAATATATTTTTTAATGCGTACGGTATTTACTTTGTAATTGTATATAATTTAATTTAGTTTGTTAAATGTTAATTAAAGTTACCAGTAAGGACTCCTTAATAAATAAAATCAAACGAAATCAAGCACGTAGTAAATAGATAATATTTCAGATATTGTTTCCCTAATGAGTTTTATGCCCAGAACAGAACCCATTCTATAACGCCCTACTCTCCATTAATAACAAAATGTATTACTAGGAATTGCTTACATAACTACATCGATTCAGTACCTATATAACGCTAAAGTAACCCAGAAAGTAATCTATACAAACAATTTTTTCAATTACTCGATCGATTACATGAAAGCGAATGTTTTGTTGGGGTAATCGATTACGCCCAACGACATGCATGTGTTAAAATAATGCCTTATGTAACCCAGAAAGTAACTTATAACTCAGGAGATATCCTAATTCAAAATTTGAAAAAAATTTGTAAATTGTTCATGCCGCTTATGAGTAGGCACAGTGATGTGTTGAGCTTAAAATTACGATAACTCATGAACGGTAAGTCACACGTTCAAAATAAAAACATTTGTTCATAGGGAATTACTTTCACTATAAACTACATCTTATTTTTATTTCACATGGCCTATAGTTTAGGAGATATTTTTTCAACAAACCTAAAATTTTGAAAAAACCCGTTTTTTTCAAAATAGCTCCTCCAAAAAGTTTCGTTCTAAAAAAAAAAAAAAATTTCTTGCATTTTGTAGACCGTTCAATTCAAAGTGTCTCTCCGAACTGTTTTTTCGTCGGACTTACCCTTCATGAGATATCGCGACTTGAAAATCATTCAAAATTTAACATAGTATGGAGCATAGTACAATGTTCTATTTTGAATAATTTTTAACACGCGATATCTCATGAATGATAAATCAGGCGGAAAAATAGTTCGGGAAAAAAAAACGGTTTTTTTCTAAATTTTAGGTTTGTTGAAAAAATATCTCTTAAACTATAGGCCATATAAAAAAAAATAAAAATAAGCTTATAGCGAAAATAATTCCCTATAAAGAGGTGTTTTTACTTTGAACATGTGGCTCACCGTTCACGAGTTATTAGAATTTTAAGCCCAACACATCACTGTGTCTACTCATAAGCGGCATGAACAATTTATTAATTTTTTCAAATTTTGAGTTAGGATATCTCCTGAGTTATAAGTCGTACGGAAACAATTAAGAGGTCATTTTTATAGAAAATTTGATAAGCTACAATATTGCCCCACAATATTTTTCTCTAAATGTTAAAGAGATATTTGTAAAAAACTGATTTTGGACGCCATTTTTCCAATAAGGCGGCGTGAGCGAACACGACTCGAGGTAGCAAAGTTGAAATTCTGAAAGAGCATTTCGAAATCTATAAAATAACTCATTTACAATAATCCCGCAAAACTTTCCAGGTAAAACTACCAAATGACTGTACTATAGCGTAAAAATTAATGAATTGAATAAATAAAATTGTGATTTTCGCTAATGCTTCACTTTTTCAGAATTTTATTTGGCAACACTTCACTATTTACAAAATTTCACTTCGCACAATTTTTTTAAAACGACAGCACTACCAGGAAACAGCTGTCAACGCAATCAGCTGTTCACCACACTGTGGTGAGTTGGGATGATAATAACCTCAACGTCTATAGAAAATATTGTCACTCCGGCGGCGACCGGCAGCGAGTAAATGTGGTAAGCATATTATTTAGGTAGAACGGTATTGTGTATTGTGTTTAGATAAGAATGTTATTGAGCCATGCCGATTGTAATGCGCGAAAATATCTAAATAAGGTTTCGTAATCGTAAGAAATTTGTAAATAAAAGAACGAAAACCAGTGTTTATACTCAACATAAAACCAGAATAGTTATAATTGTTAACCCTTTCTCCAAAATAAAAATATTTTGTGATGCAAACCTTGGCCACCGGCGAGCCAAGGCATCGGCCGTAGCAAAAGCTTCGTCGCAATGCCCACTTTATATGTGGTGGCTCACATTACATACTCCACACACAAATACTCTCGCGCCAACAAGTTTTGAAAATTGTATTTTAATTCGAAAAATTTTGTTTTCAAAAAATATTTTGTCATTCAAAAAATTTTATCAGAAGTATTAAATTCATTCATTCATTTAATATATAAGTCCCAAAAATAAAGGCATAGAAAATCTTTTGCATCAGATTTGATTAACGCTGAATTATAATCTAATGCTTATATTTGATAAGACTAGAGTTTAAAAAAGAGTCAAAGTATTTCCATAAGCCATGAAAAATTTCTAAAAGCAAAATAGTGTTATCCAAATTACCACCATCATTATTAGATATCTTTTGCTGTCCTTCTCAGCATATGTTTAATATGCAAAAGTTTTATTTCACTTCACGCAAACACATATGCTGGCAAATTGTGCACTTATGATTGAAAAAGTATGCAGTGCGAAATTTTTGAAAAAAAAAAAAAAAAAATCTCTGCAAACTTTTTTTTTATCTTATTTTTTCCTTCTTTTTTTATTGCATGAAATCAGAATTTTTATAAATTCCACACCTGTTGTATGAACACACACAGAAGAAATCGAAAATGTACACTTTCAAAGTCATCCACTTTCAATTTGAGTTCAATATTTGAATTTCTCCAAATACATTCAAAGTTTTGTTGAAATTTTCTTTGCCATTGAAATATCTTTTCTTTTTTTCTTGTTTTGTTGCTGCTTTCCAAAACATTTCTCTAGATAGGAAGCTATGCATGTTTTATCGATATATAACTGCAGTGCTACGTTGCTTGAATTTGAAATACAAAAAGGACACTCCGCACAAAAACAAATCGTAACTGAATTCCAAGTTTCTGTCATTTGCTATGCATTTGAGTTGCTGCTACCGATGACTCTGACTGGACCAGCAATGAACGACATATAAATCTCTAGTATTTTTAATAAATTATATACATGTGTGTGTGTATTTGACTAGTGAATGTGTGCGTTTGTGTATTTATTTATATATGCCATCATTCGTGTAACTGAGTTAGAGTGCAATTTACTCACTGTTAGTAACATTTCCTTTTTTTTTTGTTTTTTGTGAATATCTAATGAAGTGATTCGCAATCTGTAATTGAAATGTCTACTGTCTAAGTACGATAGATAAACTGACAGACGATTTTATTTATTTTAGAAAGGGTAGAAACTTTTAATCTAAAAGTGCATTATTTATTTAAAATGGAATTTAATATCCTTAGCAAATGATCTTTCGTTTGGAAATTTTATTTTAAATTGAAAAATATTTAAATGGCACAAAGGAATGGTATTGAATAGAAATAAATTTGGTATTTGAGTATAGGTTCATATAAATTGTTCATTGATATGTTGACCCATTGAAAAAATGAAATATTGAGAAATTTTAAATATTGACAAATCGCTATTTTGGAATGTTGAGATAATGGGTTGTTCATACAGCGAAGAATAGAAATAATGAAATTTTGAAAAATAGTAAAATTGAAATTTGAAATTGGAAATTGAAATTTTGGAATACATATTGATAAATTGAAATATCAAATTACTGCAATGTTAAAATTTTAATACCTATTCCTGAAACATTGGAAAAATTAAATATTTTTGCCAGTAGCCGGGGTGTGGCCGTCTGTGCCTAGGGATTGTTTACAAAAATGTATTTCCCCGCCAAGGACAGAAACTCTTTTCATAATTTTCCGGGTGCTATTTCACAATTTTATTTCACTGTTTATATTTTCCCTGAAAAGAATTCTTAATATGTATTAAAATACAAGATTAATAATACAGATGACACATGGGGTAAGTATGGATGATGAGGATATCTGTAAATCATGAATAACAACCGATTTACCACTGCCTCCTTGTGGACTTGTCGCGTCGCCGGTCTGTGTTTCCGTCCAGACGTCAGGATTCAAAAGAGTCACGCTACAGCTTCCTCCCCGTTGTCCTCCAATAACCTATCCTTGTCTGTCTCGTTTGTTCACGAGAGCCTGCGCCACCGCTACACTCTCGGGTCAGGTCTGGAAACAAAGCCTACGGTCTTAGTCACTGTCCACTGATACGTATGTACTGGGTTTTGCTTGAAAGTCTCAGTTTCGTCCGCGGATCGTTGCAATACTATATTTGAAGTACACGTCTTACCTCGTTGCCGGTTGGCTTACTAGAGAGCGATACCATCGCCAGAACTTGCATTCCACCATTCCATTTTGATCCACGATCAGCTGTTTTCATTTACCGATACGATTTGAAAGTTGGCACTCACTGTTTCAGGACCAGGGTTGCTGCTGCACGCGATAATCATGCAATTCTTGTCCAACTCTTTGTCATGCGGTTGCACGATGTGTCGATGAACATTTTTCTTGAATTTACCAATGTCCTTAGTCAATACTTTTATTTCTGGCAAACAAGATTGCGTATATTTTTTCTTGATTGCTGTACATTTTATTAATTTATTCATTAAATTTTCAACGAGCGACAGTGTAATGTTTCTTTGCATTTGTTTCGATTTAATCAAAAACTTTTGCGCAATTTAAATTAAATGATTTTGTTTCAAAAAATTTTGCATTACATACATACATATAATTATATATTTTATTGACAAACTTTTCTAAGATGATGCAAAACAAAAAAAAGGGATTTTGAGAAATCCAAATTAAAAAGAAAAAAAAATTTAAACTTTTTTTTTTTAGACATAATCCTTTAAGACCGACCATTTAATTTTAATTAAACGAACGCATTGCGCAAAACAGACTATGAACACTGTAGCACAAAAAAACACAATGCACAAACAAAGCTTAAAAGAAGAAATCGCAATTGAAATCAAAAGAAAGATGAACAAAAGCAAAAAATCATTGGTTAATTAAAATTTAAGCTGCTTTTGTTATCTTGTTGGTAATACCGCCTGCAGAGCTGATTCTTAATACCAGCTAAGTTTTCTTATAGATAGTTTTCAAAAGCAAATGTATATAACTATGTGTGTGCACTCACTTTCAACTACTTTATTTTTTAAATTTTGCCATATCTCTACTTTGCTTATTTTTGAAACTTTTTCTACTGTAAGAATCCTTTTGCAATTTCCTTTGTCTACATTTCTGTTAATTTCGTTAACGTTGTTACCCTAATTAGAGGCAGGATATGCCAACAATGAAACGTCAATATATGTCTTTGTATGCAAAATGTTAGGTTTTGTAAAATGCTTGAGCCTTTCTGACTCTAATGTTGCCTTTGAGTATTAAGATTATCTACTTTTTTCTGTTGAATACAATTTACTTTGAAAATCAGTTGCTTGAGCAAATGGTTTCTTTTCGAGGGAAATGTGGAAAATTTCTTAACTGTTTTTCGCAAAAGGTTGCACAGTTTCCATAAAAACATTCAGCAAAAGTATGTAATAAAAATCCCTTTGCTGCAGTTAAAGCTCCCTTGTGTTTCATAAAAAAATTATGGTTTTTATTTATATTTTTTTGAATTGCTTGCTTTCAATGTAAGTACATAGTAGTAATTTTTAATGCAAACAAATCTTATCCCTTTTCAATGTTCATGCATTTTCAATTGAAATTTATTGCCTGCTCCTTAAGAAATAATGAATATCCTTACCGCAAACAACAATTAATTAGAGCGTAAACAATGCATGTGATTTAGAATGAAGGAAAAAATCTCTTAAATAAGAATAATATGAATAATTAATAATATAAATGCATTCATACATACTTTTATAATGTGTAATATATATACACTGAAAAAAAAAACCATGAAATTAAATAATTTTCGACATATAAAGGCGCCCAGTGCAAATGCACTTAAATCGAAATTCAAATTCGAAAAAATGTTTGTTTCTTATTACTTTTTCTTTCTCGGCAAACGCTTCCATAAGCCGATATATCCAATGGCTTTATGTAAACAACTGAACCATGCCGAAAAGTTAGAATAATAGTTCAAAGCAGACCTTGTAAGTTTTATAGGTACTTTTATTTAAAATTTTATAAATGAAAGGTTTTTGAAAACTTTTTTTTTTCATAAAAATTCATAGAAACTTCGGTCATAAAAAGTTTTTAAAAGCTTTTACTGAAAAAGATTTTTTTTGTTATTTTTTTTAAAAAAGTTGTATAAAAAACTTCTACAAAAAGCTTTTAACAATTTTTAAAAACTTTTATCCATAAAAGTTTTTCTATAATTTTTTTTTTCGACTTTTATTTTTAAAAGTTTTTTACAAAAGTTTTCATAAAAACATGTCACATAAAGATTTTTACTTTTTGTATGCTTTGAAGGTAGCTTATGAACATCAATTTTGTTTTGAATGCCAAAGCTTTTGATTCAACTGTAAATTTTTTTAAATCAAATGAAAATTCTTTTAAATTCATAAATTTTACTTTCGATTTTTATCTCTTTTGTTTTCAGTGTAAGAATATATTATAAATATAATAACTCAACTTTGAATAACAAAAGTTTGAGTTGAAGAAAACACATTAAATATATTAAAAGGATACTTATAAATACAAATAACAACACGAATACAATTTATGTGTATAAATAATCCGGGCAGAGATAATAAATATTTTATGTAAATTTTGCAAAATGTAAACAATAAAAAATGAACAACAACAACAGCAAAAAAACGACAACAAAGAGCAACAATATATTGATGACTTCCTTTTTATAACACAAACACAAACCGCATACATTCTTCATGTGTATAGGAGCATTTCCATAAGAAAGGTAATGAATTTTAATCAAGCTATACATGTGGGTTCAAATAGTTTTTTAACATTTTTATTAATTTAATTCATATTTTTTAGTTTACATTAAGATTTTTACACATAGTTTTACTTTTATTTTATCAATATCTTTTATAAGTTATTTTGTGCGTTTTAACAGCGTCCAAACTCAAACTTAACTGACTGTCGTTTTTTGTCTCTTCTTTGTTCGTAGCTTATTGTTCGTTCGTTTTCAATGTTGTCATGTTAGTAAGTTTTATTCGTCTATGTCCAGTGTTGTTTCTACGTCCGTCGATGATGTTTCCCTTCTAACCCTAGTGTTGCCGTCTATTCCATATCTTCGTCCAGTTCGAGTCACTCTATCTTGTTGGTCTTGCTCTAATCCTACAATCGGCCCTCCTGACTGCTCATTCGTCCCGAATGAGGTACTCCATCGTTTCATGAATTCTGCCACCGTCGATGTACGCCCAGGACCTTCATGTTCCCCCACTTTCACAACATCATATCTATCATGATCTAAT
This sequence comes from Calliopum simillimum, assembly GCA_951812925.1. Taxonomy (NCBI): domain Eukaryota; kingdom Metazoa; phylum Arthropoda; class Insecta; order Diptera; family Lauxaniidae; genus Calliopum; species Calliopum simillimum. The sequence goes on along the minus strand of OX638370.1, from coordinate 114,461,452 downwards.
TTCCGTAAAATCTTATAAGGACCGAGATATTTAGATTTAAGCTTTAATCCAGTTCCGAACTGGGTACGTTTAATAGCAACCAACTCATCAATATTATAAGGTTCAGGCAATTTTCTATTCGAATCAAAGTTTTTACGGTTTTCTTGTTGAATTTTTAAAATATTTCGCCTAGCCGTTTCCCTCACTTCGTCACGTGTCTCATTCAAGTCGTCTATAGCATCACCTATGATAAATTCATTCAAATCTGGCAAAGCTTTTAGACGCATGTCACAACCAGTTAAAATGCGAAATGGCGCAGCGTGTGTGCTTCTAGCTGGGGTACTATTTATATACTGTTGGACATTAGCAACATGCTTGTACCATTGTTCTGGGTGTTCAATTGAGAGCTTTGCTATCATTGGCACTACGACGCGGTGCATCCTTTCAACTTGCCCGTTGCCGCGCGGAACTCCTGTTGTAATTAAAAGGTGCTGAATTCCTTGATCTTCGCAATATTCTTTAAATAAGTGGGAAGTAAACGCAGCGCCCCTATCAGAAATAATCCTCTTTGGGTTACCAAATGTAGCTGCCTGCGTTTTCAAACGTTCAACTACTACCGCGGCGCTAGTGTCTTTTGTAGGGTATAACCATACAAATTTTGAAAATGCATCAACCACTACGAAAATATAATTGTACTGTTTGTTTGTATTAGTCATTGGACCTACATGGTCGATATGAAATGTAGCAAGCGGCTGACATTCTTTCGCTATAGGTGCTAAAAATCCTTCTTTTTTACCAATTTTTGCATTAGTTACTATGCATTCAATACAACTACCGACAACCCTAGATACTTTAGAATTCAGTTTTGGAATAAAATACGACTTTTCGATTAATTCCTGAGTTTTTTTGATTGAGTAGTGGCCTTGTCTGTGGGCAATTTTAATTATTTCGTCTTCCATCTGGTAAGGCACCACAATTAATTCTTTTGTCGGGTTTTTGTATAAAATATCGTGGAAGATATAAAAGTCTTCGTATTCGCCGTGTTCTAAAGCTTTAATTACTGCTTTTGTCCAGTCGTCTTCAGATTGCGCTTGCTTCAATCGATGCCTGAGTGAATCTTCCATCAGTAAACAATATATCCTGGACAATGCGTCTACATGCCGCATCTGTGAGCCTGAACGATGCTCGATTTGATAATTAAATTCTTGAAGGAACATAGCCCATCTAGCCACTCTTGGTGGTACATCTTCCTTCTGCATTGTCATGGTAAAGGCATTACAGTCAGTAATGATTTTAAATTGGGAACCCATCAAATAAATCCTCCACTTCTTAAGTGCTTCCACTATAGCCAAAACTTCCAGTTCATATGCGCTATACTTTTGTTCTGCTAGTTTTGTCTTTCGACTCATGAATTGTACAGGATGGAAAGCTTGATCTTCTGACCATCTTTGCAACATCATTGCGCCGTAACCGTATTTGGATGCATCCGTATGAACTTCAGTTTCAGCCATAGGGTTAAAAAGCCTCAATACTGGCGCTTTTATAAGAGCATTTTTAAGCTGGTGGAAAGAAATTTGGTGTTCTTCTTTTAAATTAAAAGCAGCATCTTTCTTTAAAAGATCCGATAATGGCCTTGCGATAAGCGCATAATTTCTGATAAAACGTCTGAAATACGACGTTAACCCAAGAAAACGTTCGACTCCTTTTCTATCTTTTGGCAAAGGATAAGTGCTAACTGCTTTGGTTTTTTCTTCAGAAAGCCTTATCGTACCATTTTCAATTACATACCCTAAAAAACTGACCTTTCTTTGTAAGAATTGGCACTTCTTCCATTTTATGCGTACACCGTGCTCAGCTGCCACTTTTAAAACTTTTTTCAATTTTTCTAACCCCTCTTCTTCATCCTTTGACGGAATGATCAAATCATCCATATAAATAGCTACGATTCCCTCTTTCATAAGATCCCTAAAAATTGCACTGACAAATCTGCAGAACGCTGCTGGTGAATTAGAAATACCAAAAGGTGCAAACAGAAACTCATACTGACCTCCATGAGTTACAAAAGAATTATATTTTCTAGATTGTGGCTCTAATGGCACATGGAAGAAACCGTCTTTTAAATCAAGGGTTGTGAATACATTAGCTTCATGCAGTCTGTCGACAACGTCGTCAATCAGAGTCATCGGGAAATTATCTCTAATGATTTTCTTATTTAGCTTACGATAGTCGCAACAGAGGCGCTTATTACCATCTTTTTTGTTAACCAAAACAATTGGTGCTGCATGCACCGATGTACTAGGTTGAATAACTCCCTCTTCTATCCACTCTGCAATCTGTTTATCAACAATGCATTGATTTTCATGAGAAATTCTTCGTGGACGTTGGTAAACCGGGGCTTCGTCGGTCAGAATTATTGACATTTCGACAGGACTTACTGCATTTTTATTAGGTGTGTATTCCCTTATTAATTTGCTTAATAATGTGTAGAGATCTCCTTTGAGATGTGAAAGTTCAATTTCTTCTTGAACGTCCCCTTCAAAGTTCATGCATAAATATTTAAATTCATTTAGAAGACTAAAATCATTGTCTTTTAAGTCATCTCTTCCAACATTACTTGCGCTGGCCTCAAAATGTTCGTCATAAAAGTTTTCATTTTTGTTTTGAATGAATTTCACACCGTACTTACTCACATTAATATCTACTTGATCTAGAACTGAATTTCCAAGAATTATCTGATATCTAATGGCTTCGTTCTTAACAACGTGAAATTCTAGTTTGAGCTGTATTTGGTCGATTTTAGTTATAGCTAAAAAACTACCCATTGTAGTCAATTCACTGCTCCCAATACCAAACAGCCGTCGTCTATCTTGTTGTAGTTTTTGACCGATTTTAATTTTTTCAAATTCGTCTTGTCGTATTAAACATAGGCTACACCCAGTGTCTACCAAAGCTCTAAATTCAACATTTCCAACCAGTACTTTTTTAAATTTAAGACTACTTACATTATTTTCGTAACTTTCTCCAACATGCAAAGTATTACTGTTACTAGTTTCTTGCTTCATATCAGTATTTTCTTTGAGACTGCACTCAAATGACCTATGACCCATTTTTTTACACTTGAAACATTTATACTGTGCACTTGCGCAGTCTCTAGCCAAATGATTCGCATCCCCACATTTAAAACAATATTTTGCATTTTTAAGTTTATCGCCTCGCTCTGTGTTTTCATCTTTAGGGACAACTTGGGGAATAGATCCCTTAAAAGGCTTGGATGAATTTGATTTGCCAGAAATTTTCTCATAAATTTTAATTTGATCTTTTAATTCACCAATGGACTTAGCCTGGTACAAAGCTGCCTTGTTAATTTTAGTGTCTGGAATTCCTTCGATAAAGTATTCTATGACACTTTCATCATCAAGGTCAATCGCTTTCCCTATCTCCATAAGAGTATACAAGTACTCTCGAAGTGTTTCATTAGCCTTCTTTTGGCGATTTTGCAACATTCTATGAACCTCCGAAGAAGACATCCTTGTACCAAACTCGTCCATTAACGCTCTTTTTAACGATTTCCAGTCGGTTAACCCTTTTTGGCTTCTAACAAATAGTTTTGCAGCACCCTTTAGTAACTGCTTGCTGTAAATAAATTTTTGGATACTGTTCCAACCTACTACTTCAGCATTTTCCTCAAATTCTGTTACCCATAACTTTACATCATGTGAACTCGCACCATCAAACATTGACAGACTTTCTTCAATATCTTTAAATGTAAATATTGATTTCTGTGCTGAGGCCGAAGGGCGCTCATCGACAGCTACGTCCTCATAAACCGATTCCTCAGAACCAACATCACTGTCATCATTAGACATTTGGAGGCCGAAATGTTGGAGGAGCCTGTCCTGTAAAATAAGTTTACGTCCCGTCGTAGTCAAATTTAATTCACGTAACTTTGTTCTTAGGTCTACACAATTCATCCCCATTATAGTCTGCACATCCATTTTGTATAAAATAATTATAAGTAATACGCTACAAATAAAAAGTTTTATATTATTTCTCTTCTGCACAAAGAAATTCTTATCGGAATTTAAATTATATTTTAATTTTCAAAACTTTTAAATTATGCAATATACTCTTCTTTTTTTTCAGTGTATCTTTCTTATTTCATTTCACTTAAATTTTCCCCTCCTTTACAACTTTTTTTCAATTACCAAACTTGTTTTCAATATTTCGTCTTTTGAACCAAGTTTCTAACTCTTCCTTTTTTTATTTCTTCGTCTTTGCTTTTTACATCTACATATACTTCGAGAAAAATAAAAAAAAAATTTTATTCAAACTTCATCTTCTTTCTACCTTCTTTTTCTATTCAATAAACAATAGTTTAAACGTTTTTAATATTTGAATTCTTAATGGAATTCTTTTCTCTTACACTCTTTAAAATTCTTTTATCTCTACTCACAAACTACGATGTTTCAACCCTTATTATACAACTTGCTTACTGGCTGCCTTCTCTTGTTGATACGTAGTTGAATTTTGTGTTCTCTCTTCTCTTCTCTTCTCTGATTATACGTACGGATTGTTTGCAGATGAACGCTCTCCTTGTTGACAGTTGAATTTTGAATTGCAGACAAACGCTAGTTCAATAGTTCAATTTAACGACCTCTCTTCTCTTCTCTGATTTAACGGACTGTTTGCAGACGATCGCTCTCTTTGTTGATATTTGAATTCTATGATCTCTCTTCTTTATCGTTGTTGTTCGATGCCGCTCTAGCACACTGCATTCAGTAAAAAAAAAACGGTGAATTTTTTCCTTTGCTGATTGCTGTACGTCTTTGCTACAGTATATTGTTGTTGTAGCATAAACTCTATTTTTTCGAGTTTTCTTAAGTGTCTAACGTTTGTTAACTCTTTTTAACTAGCACAATGTTTATTTTTGCACTTCTAGTTATTTTTGTATTCAGTTTTATATTTTTGGGCAAAAAATTTCACTTAAATTGAATGCTTAATGCAATTTCGATTTAATTTTACGGAACACTTCTGACACCATTTTTGTGGGTTCAAATAGTTTTTTAACATTTTTATTAATTTAATTCATATTTTTTAGTTTACATTAAGATTTTTACACATAGTTTTACTTTTATTTTATCAATATCTTTTATAAGTTATTTTGTGCGTTTTAACAGCGTCCAAACTCAAACTTAACTGACTGTCGTTTTTTGTCTCTTCTTTGTTCGTAGCTTATTGTTCGTTCGTTTTCAATGTTGTCATGTTAGTAAGTTTTATTCGTCTATGTCCAGTGTTGTTTCTACGTCCGTCGATGATGTTTCCCTTCTAACCCTAGTGTTGCCGTCTATTCCATATCTTCGTCCAGTTCGAGTCACTCTATCTTGTTGGTCTTGCTCTAATCCTACATACAGACAAAAAGTTTCGTTTGAAAAATGTGCTTTTACGTAAGAAATACCTATCTCCCCAATAGGGGGAGTAGTGTCACTAAGTTTTAAGCGGACTTTTCTTATTCTTGAATTTCGTTTTTTAGCGACCTTTTCCGCAGTCTCTACTAGATTTCAGTTGTCTGGTGGCAATTTCAAAAGCCCATCATATCGAGCCCCATAATCGTAACTTTATTTGAAATTTTTTATGAATTTTGAGCCGCTAAAGTCGAAAACATATACAATTTAGTTCTTCGAAGGTTCCGTAGCTTTGAACATTTCGTCCCCATACAAGTGAAAAACATGGTATTATGCCTGAAGTATTTTGGTCTATAGACTAGAAAGTCCGTCTCGACAGCAAAACATTCATTGGTGTTTATCGATTCACTGAGATCAGTTGGCATATTAATGGTGATGCGATGCCGGTTGACGTTTAGTTGGTTTTCCGTCATTTAAACGTATTCCTTGCCAAAGTAAATTATCTTAAATTTATCTATGAGCTTGGCCAAAGTTTAGCAGATGTTTGTCAGCTTATACTTTTGTTGTGAGGGCAAATAAGCGTATAGATATATAATACAGAGCAAGTTACATGTGGAAATGCTCCACAATGCATTAATAATGTCTGTAAGCATATGCGTAAGCAATACGTATACAAACATGTAGAGTATACATACATGTACATATATATATTTATGCTTATGGCCACTGGGATAATTGTGGTCCATTTAATGAAGTTATAAACAAACAAAGAAGAAAAGTTCTCATTTTAAATATTTCATTTAAAAAATCTTGACAATCACTCACTCAATTTTTATGTAGGGCACAAGAACAAAAGCAACAGCAACAAAACCAATACAAACAAGTTATGCCATCCTGATAAACAAAAGCAAAATGTCCTGCTGAAACACATACAAATATATAAAAGTATTTTATTAATATGTATGCCATGTGGTCATTGCATATAATATCGATAAAGAAAGAGTTTGTGAAAATACATCAAGATAAAGATTTTTTACTACTGAGGATACTAAGCAGATGATTAAATTGAATAAACAATGGTGATGTATACATCCAGTAACTGTTTTTTTAAACAGCTTACTGCTCTCGGAGCATTAAGCTTCCGAATAATCAAACATATGTAAAACGAGACAAAAGATTTTGCATAACATATATCAACTATCCTATTCCAAATTCAGCAGCTGATTTATTTGGAGAAAAGCTAATTCCGGAAGTGGCAGTTTGAGGTTTGGATTGGTTTTGAGCTACCACGTCAGATGCAAAATTCAGACAAACATGAAATCAAAGACATACCGATTTCAAACTAAGAATTGTAGCATCAGAGCCAAACGATTCAAATATAGTTTTACTTCTGATACATTCAAATTCAACTTCAATTAAATTTTCTGAATTTCTATTCATTCCTCAATTAAATATACAAAACCCTCTTCGTAAACATAAAAATTAAAGAAGTTATTGCATCATCAGTCTTTAAATTCATGATCCGGAGAATTACAATTTTCATTTGCCAAAAAAAAATAAAAAACCAAACTAGGAAACTTCAATAAAAACTTTTAAATTCTTGTCACATGCTGGTAATAGAACATGTTTGATATTTTATGAGTTGCACAAACACATATACAATGAAACACAAAAACACATACATAAGCAAACACTAACAAAGAGTCACGCAGCTAAACCACTTTTACCATGTTGAGTGTTGACGTCAAATCGTTATAACAAGTGTGGCAGCAACAGCAGCAAGGGCATCGGCGGCGGCAACAACACAAACATCAGTAAATCAGTAAATTTTTCATTTTATTTTCAGTTTTTCTCATTTCCTCTTTTTCTCTAAACTTTCATTTGACATTTTGCTTTCCTTTTATAAATATATGTATTTTTTTCTGTTTTTCTTCTGTTGTAAATTTGGGAATTCATGCGTGCAATTTTAAATATCGTTGTTGTTGTTGGTGCTATTTTTCTGTTGCTTTTGTTGTTATTAGGTTTATAGTTAATATTGCTGTAGTTGTTGTTGTTGTTGTTGTTGCTGATGTTGTAATGACATTTGCTGACCCCCATGTTGTCAAAATACACAGGAATTATTTGGCAAACAGTTACAGAACACAAGGAACCTCATCACCGAAGGATAGAAATTGAGCGAAAGGTATCGATACATACATATGAGCATGAGCATGAGCATGAGCATGAGCATGAGCATGAGCATGAGCATGAGCATGAGCATGAGCATGAGCATGAGCATGAGCATGAGCATGAGCATGAGCATGAGCATGAGCATGAGCATGAGCATGAGCATGAGCATGAGCATGAGCATGAGCATGAGCATGAGCATGAGCATGAGCATGAGCATGAGCATGAGCATGAGCATGAGCATGAGCATGAGCATGAGCATGAGCATGAGCATGAGCATGAGCATGAGCATGAGCATGAGCATGAGCATGAGCATGAGCATGAGCATGAGCATGAGTATGAGCATGAGCATGAGCATGATTATTATTTGATACTCTCAGTATTAATCAGCTTAAAACATCGCCAAAATAAATATCATTGCCACAATAAAACATCGAATCATATCATATATATATCATATTTTCGTAGATTGTAATACACGCTCATGTGTGTGTATGTACTGTGTATATTTTGATTTTATTGTTGTTGTTCGAAGCGATTGTTTGTTTCATTTTTTTAAGTGCTTTGTTTTCGTTGTTGTAATTTTTATGCCATGTTAAAAGTTGCTTGAAGTTAATTAAACTTTTATTGACCTTTTGTGCTGTGCTCTGTTGTTGGCTGACTGACGACTGGCATAATGTTTTTGAAGTACCCATCGTTTGTTTAGAAGTACCAGCAGCGGTACAATTCTAAAAACACAATTCCGCTGTCAAGGACAAACGTCCTTTCCCGTCGCATATTCGTTACATTTGTCGACATTTTGTTACAATTTCGGAGATTTTAATTACAAAAGCTGCGCGTAAAACTTGTTAACCTAAAATGTTTACGACTCTTTTCGAAATTGGCAACAAGTTATGTTGTTGCCGGTCATAAACGATCAACGTCAACATTTTTGTTGTTTTGTTGCTTTACATTGTGTTTGTGCTCTTCAACCATTAATTGTAAGATAAAATGTAAAGGCATTCAATTTTGTTGATGTAGGACTTTTCAATCTTGATTTATTTACACTCCTGCTTTTTGTGTTTTTTTCTTTCTGTTTGCGCAGATTGTTTTTCTTTACAGCTGACGTAGGTGTAGATGGATGAAAATGCGTGGATGTTCGCTTTATTAGGGTAAACTTTTAAAAAAAGGCAGTCAGTAACAAAAAAGACGAAATTGTGGTTGAAATTGAATACACACTTTGTATTCTCAGATGTGTGATATTATTTATGAACATGGTGGATAACTTTGAAAGAGATTTAATCAAGTTTTTGAAGCATACCAGACGCTGATTTAGGGTTGAAAAAAAGATTACTTTGAATTAAAAGTTTAGCCTCAAAGAAAATGAATTTATAACCCCGACAATATGTAGAATGTGTTTGATATTGTGAACCAATTGACTTTTACATGAAAATTTTTTTATTGAACACTTGCAGTATGCGGCATCCTATCTGCTAGTAAACAATTCAATATGTCAATTAAATACGTAAGTATCTTAAGATACATAACCTGATATTTGCACAGTAAAGGAAGCTGTAGACTAATTGTAGACAAGTGTTTATGCCATATTGTTGGTCTGTTTTTCCCTTTTTTCCATTTTTGGCTTGTTGAAAAATTCCGGTGTAGAAAAAAATTTATAGATAATTACAATGATAGGTGCCAGGATAAATAAACATGTACAAATTCAGCTGATAAAAAGGGGATCTACAGGTATGCGCCTCAAGGAATGGCAAGAAGGGAGCAAATTAAAAATAGAAAGATTATAACCTACTAATATTACTAATTAGTAATAATACATGCATTTCTTCATGAAGCTTAAAACATTAAAAAGTAGAGTCCATGCATCTAAGTATACGTGGAACTTATGTTTGATTACGCCTACTTTTAGTCTAGTCTATATTAATCATATTTGACACCTACCTACCAAATTTCATCAAAGTATGAGAAAGTCCGCCGGAAACTAAAACTTATCTTCACTGACAATAGCCGTGTTTTTTTTGACGCGTATATACAATTGTGTATACCTTCAAATTGCGATAACTTATGAATGGTGAGTCGTACGATAAAAAGTCCAAGTGTCTTTTTCAAGGAGAACTACATGCTCTACAAATAATTTTAATCTTTTGTAAAAAAAAAATAATTATTTAGAAGTTATTTAAAAAAAAGTGATTTTTTGCCATTTATCGGCGCTAACCAGTTTTTATAAAATACCTCCTTAAAAATAAATTTTTTTAAATATAAAATGAAAGAAAACGTGATTCTCCATAAAAAAGTTTCTTAGAGTTCTATTGTGTGACTTACTGTTCATTAGTTAACGCAATTTGAAGGTATTGTGAGGAGGAAAGTTGGCGGAGCCGCGTTTTCCTCCCACAAATCATCAAACACAGAAAATGTAATCTATTTTTCTTATTATTAATTAAAATAAGGATTTATTATCGTAAATAAGTACTTAGCCAAAAAAAAATAGCATAGAATTAGTTTTGGGTAAGATCCCCACCACATCACTAAAAGTGATTAAATGGCAACACCGCACAACAGCTGTTTCTGACACACAGCTGTTTCTGACACACAGCTGTCGATCGAATTGTGCATGGTCAAACAATGCTAGCATAAATTGAGACACACAGCAGTTGATCGGGACAGTCTTTGCGTGGCCGGCGGCCAGCACACAACAGCAGTAGCAGCAGTAAGCGGTAGCAGCAGTAAGCAGTAGTAGCGGTGATAGCAGAAGTAGCAGACGAGGAGGAAAGCAGTCTTTGCGTGGCCGGCGACCGGCGAACATCAGCAGCAGAAGGAGAACACAGGAAACATAAGAAGAAAACCGGTAAGCAGCAAGGGAAATTAAATATTTAAAGTAGTGGCATGAGTAGTAGTAGTGGTGTGGTAGTATAGTGACGTAGAGACCGTGCATAAGTAACATTGTTGTGTAGGGGTGACGTAGCCCGATACGAAATCAGCTACCTCACGGCCATAAGCCACGCGAGTAATTTAATCTTGTGTTGTGTAGGGGTGACGTAGCCCGATACGAAATCAGCTACCTCACGGCCATAAGCCACGCGTGTAATTTATTCCTGTGTATAGTAGGGGTGACGTAGCCCGATACGAAATCAGCTACCTCACGGCTATAAGCCACGCGTGTAACTTAATCTTGTGTATAGTAGGGGTGGCGTAGCCCGATACGAAATCAGCTACCCCACGGCCATAAGCCACGCGATTAATCTATTCTTGTGTATAGCAGGGGTGACGTAGCCCGATACGGAATCAGCTACCTCACGGCCATAAGCCACGCGTGTAACTTAATCTTGTGTATATTAGGGGTGGCGTAGCCCGATACGAAATCAGCTACCTCACGGCCATAAGCCACGCGATTAATCTATTCTTGTGTATAGCAGGGGTGACGTAGCCCAATACGGAATCAGCTACCTCACGGCCATAAGCCACGCGTGTAACTTAATCTTGTGTATAGCAGGGGTGACGTAGCCCGATACGGAATCAGCTACCTCACGGCCATAAGCCACGCGTGTAATTTATTCTTGTGTATAGCAGGGGTGGCGTAGCCCGATACGAAATCAGCTACCTCACGGCCATAAGCCACGCGATTAATCTATTCTTGTGTATAGCAGGTGTGACGTAGCCCGATACGGAATCAGCTACCTCACGGCCATAAGCCACGCGCGTAACTTAATCTTGTGTGTAGTAGGGGTGGCGTAGCCCAATACGAAATCAGCTACCTCACGGCCATAAGCCACGCGTGTAACTTATTCTTGAGTATAGCAGGGGTGACGTAGCCCGATACGAAATCAGCTACCTCACGGCCATAAGCCACGCGTTTGAAACCGTCTTGTAGCGTAGTTGGGAGCAGCCCGACACGAGATCAACTACACACGACTATCTGCCACGAGTTTACGACAGTAGCCATTTCAGTAGGAACAAGCGAGACGACAAACCACTACTACACTTAACGAGACCACGGCTATCGGCGACGAGAGAGCGACGCATAGGAGCGAAGAGTGGTGGGGAAGCAGAGAGACGTGTTTTAAGATATATATATTATTTTCTATGTATTAAGAGAAACTGAATAAAGAAATGACATTGCACTAAACAAACAAAACTCCAACCCGTGACTTTGAATTTAACCAAGAAGCCGTCCTTTTCTTTATAAATTTTTGTAGCCGAACCCCTGGACACCGGCGAGCAAAACCGCTGGCTGAAAGGTTCGTTACAATGGCGCCCGAGCAGGGACCTTGGCTTTAAATATAAAACAAAAATACAAATATATATACTTAAAATTCAAAGATCATGGGTAGGTCTAGAGCAGCATTTGTTGGTTTTCTCAGCACGTCAGCGATTGAGAGCGAAGGGTCGCCGGTACAAGGCACGCAAGGGAAAGTTGAGGTTTTAACATAGATAATAATTTTTGCTCTCGGTGTAAACACAAACCGCTAGCGTTAGGAAAAAAATTAGAAGGAAGAGAGCGGAGCAGAATCAACGACAGCAGCGGCAGAATTACATGTGCAAGTGACAGTGCGGATAGTGTTTTCTGGCTTAAAAAAAAAAAAAAAACAATAACTAAAATCGAAAAAAAAGAAGAAATAATGATAATAACAAAAAAAAAACAAAAGTGCTCGGAAAAAAAAAACGATTAAGCGTGAAGTGCGGGGAAAAGAATAAGGACGGATAATATCCTTGGACTTTAAAAAAAAAAAAACCCACATTAACAAGGTATAATACATGTTTTTTTTTCAAGTGAAGAATAATTAGCAAGTGGATAATAATAACTTAAGAATGTATGCTTGTTAAAAAAAAAAAATATAAACAATAATAGAAAAAAAGTGAAAAGACCCGAAAAGTGCACAGTGCCGTGGTAAATCTAAGCCTGACCAAGGCGTCCTTTACGAAAAGTGGAAAAAATTCAAAAAAAAAAAGAAAGGGAAAAAGGTAGCAAGAGTACAATAACAGTTTTATGTGAAAGGACACAAGAGTGGAAAAAAAATTTAAATTAAAAAAAAAGAAAGAAAAAAAAAACCCCATTAAATACGTCGCGAGACAACTCGAAAAAAAAACCCAAAAGAGTCCTGTGGTAAAGTGTCGGTTTTTTAAAAAAAAAAAAAAAAAATAATAAGGAAATATACGGGAAAAAAGGCGGAGACAGTGAAGAAAAACCCAGGGAATTAGTGCTCAACAAAAGTGGAAAGGGCCGTTTAATAATATCAAAAGATTCTATTTTGTAACAGGGAAAAAAAACACAGTAAATCATTCATTTCATTCAAAAAAAAAAAAAAAAAAAAACAACAAATTTTAACCAACTAGAGCCCGTGGGTCATACGACGCAAAGTGTTTTATTCGAGGGAAATAGGCTTTAACTTATAATATAACTATATAAATTCTTTTCTTTGAAGAACGGGACAGAGAAAATACAGCAACATGTTGAACGTCTCGTGGATCCATGGACTGAAGAAGGAAGAGCTCGTAACCTATTGCGAGGAGTTCAACCTTGAAGTTGCGAACACGGTGGACGAGATGCGGAAGGTGCTAAAAACCTTCATAACCGGAGAAAACCACTCAGAAGGCACGAAAGAACGGCTAGAGGAATTGCAAGCGCTTCATAAAAGACCAGTATCCCCGCACCCGAGTGTATCCCAGGCCAAGACAGGTAGCGCAGGAGAAATGATGACGCAGGAAGACAAGCAGGAGCTAGTCGTAAAGGAGACATCGTCCAAGCAGGATTTACCTCCCCCCGAAGCCACGGTGAGGCCGCCTACTCCATCTATGCTATACCACAGTTCTCCAACACCCCATGGGTCGGCAGTTATGGAACAAGTGAGGAAATGGGGAGTGAAGTATGACGAAGTCGCGGGACCTCTGGCATTCATTGAACGCGTGGAGGAGCTGACTGAAGCCTACGGGCTAAACATCAACCATGTTCTCCGCACGATGCCCGTATTGCTGAGTGGAAAGGCATTGGCGTGGTACCGAAATAGCGATCTCCAATGGGACTCCTGGCGTACGTTCCGACAAGATTTCTTTGACTACTTTCTCCCACCGCACTACTTCGAAAATCTCGACGACGAGATACGCAACCGTCAACAGCACCCCGGCGAGAAGTTTAAGGATTTTGTACTGAATCTCCAGACAATGATGCGCCACGCAGGTTACAAAGCAGAGCAACAGGTGGAACGCGTGTTCCGGAACTGCCTACCAGTCTATCAATGGTATATCAAAAGAAGCGATTTCTCATCGCTAGCAGAGCTCGTAACCCTGGCGGACGATTTAGAGTGCATCCGTCAACGTGACGTCACACCACCATTCGGAGCCCGGACTCAAGCCCAGCAACATCATCGGATCGCTCAATCCAACGAAGATCGGATTAATGTAAGGACGGCGTGCCAACGTTGCGGTCAGGAAGGTCATTTTGAAAGAGGATGCCGAGCACCTGTGAGAATTTTCTGTAGGCAATGCGGTCGTCTTGGAGTCCGCACTATCCACTGCTGCCGTATCTCAGAACGCAGAAGGAGGCTGCCCAGATCGAGGGGAGGCAGGCATTCCAGAAGATTTCCCTCAAGAGATGTAACCCCACTACAAAGCGCCCCAAGAAGAGTGTACGCCAACATTTGGGTTGGCGGATTAGCGGTGTCGGCCACGATCGACAGCGGAGCGACGGTGAGTTTTATGCGGGAAGAGTTCGCAGACAAAATTAGGGAGAAAGCTACTTGGATCGAATATCGTGGTGAGGTAGTGCTAGCAGACGGTTCGATACGTCGCCTGAACAATGCTATAAAAACCACTCTCCAATATGGGAGTCACGAAGCGGCATTCCAGTTCGTGATCATGCCAGACGCCAACGAGGATATCGTCCTGGGATTAGATTTTCTAGCCTCGAGCGGTTCCACGATCACTATCGGAGGCGATACGATTAGACTGGGTTCATCCGCAGCCATTGACAGCCGGGGCGATTTCACGACCATAAGACAAGCTGTACGTCATCAACAGCCCTTTTTGCAACTCCAACTCGAGGAAGGGACTCACTCCAAGCTACATCAGCAGACACATCTCAGCCTGAAAGGAACTCGGCAGCCAGGGCGAAAGATTTCGCTTAGAAGGGGCGCCCACCGCAACCAGAGGAGGTGCAACCAACACAGAGATCACCGACAACAGCCGTATACGGTACCAAGCAGCCAACGTGTAGAACAACAACCAACGCTACCAGACATTCAATCAGAAACCCAGACGCAAGCCTTTCAAGAGGCGACACCAAACGAGACACACATGGAACCTGCCGAGTTCACGACACCTACCACCAATATGACCACGGAGATCGCCAACCAAAACACAGCAGGGCCACTCCAGAGTCAAAATCAGGTAATACAAGACTTCTTAGCGGAAGAGCTGCCCAAATTTTCAGATCTGCAAGGCGTCACCCAGATTACTGCTCACCGAATCAACATGAAGGACGACCGGCCAGTCAAACAGAGGTACATCCCACGGAACCCCGCGATGCAAGCTGTGATTGATGAAGAGATAAACAAACTCCTTTCAAAAGGATGCATTGAGCCGTCTCACAGCCCGGCATTCCTGACTCAGGGCCGAGAGCCACGGCTCCCAAGGGCCTTGTACGACGAAGTCACCGCGGGAACAGGAAGATCAACGCAGGACCCTGAGGCAAGGGCAGCCCGTCTTAAGGATATCTTCGAGATAGTCAAGCTAAACCTAGCCAAAGCAGCACAAGAACAAGCGCGCTATTATAACTTGCGCCGGCGGTCATGGAAGCCTACAGTTGGAGAGTCGGTGTGGGTTCGCCAGCACCCCCAGTCTAAGGCCTGTGACAACTTTGCGGCGAAGCTTGCTCCAAAATATGATGGCCCGTATAAGGTTACGGGGTTCATTTCCCCAGTAATTGTGCGCTTAGAAGCCACCGGTCGGAAAAACCCACGGACAGCACATCTAAGCGACCTTAAATCGTCACATCAACAGTAAGCTGTTCGCCATCCCGGGTAGAGAGGAAGTGTGAGGAGGAAAGTTGGCGGAGCCGCGTTTTCCTCCCACAAATCATCAAACACAGAAAATGTAATCTATTTTTCTTATTATTAATTAAAATAAGGATTTATTATCGTAAATAAGTACTTAGCCAAAAAAAAATAGCATAGAATTAGTTTTGGGTAAGATCCCCACCACATCACTAAAAGTGATTAAATGGCAACACCGCACAACAGCTGTTTCTGACACACAGCTGTTTCTGACACACAGCTGTCGATCGAATTGTGCATGGTCAAACAATGCTAGCATAAATTGAGACACACAGCAGTTGATCGGGACAGTCTTTGCGTGGCCGGCGGCCAGCACACAACAGCAGTAGCAGCAGTAAGCGGTAGCAGCAGTAAGCAGTAGTAGCGGTGATAGCAGAAGTAGCAGACGAGGAGGAAAGCAGTCTTTGCGTGGCCGGCGACCGGCGAACATCAGCAGCAGAAGGAGAACACAGGAAACATAAGAAGAAAACCGGTAAGCAGCAAGGGAAATTAAATATTTAAAGTAGTGGCATGAGTAGTAGTAGTGGTGTGGTAGTATAGTGACGTAGAGACCGTGCATAAGTAACATTGTTGTGTAGGGGTGACGTAGCCCGATACGAAATCAGCTACCTCACGGCCATAAGCCACGCGAGTAATTTAATCTTGTGTTGTGTAGGGGTGACGTAGCCCGATACGAAATCAGCTACCTCACGGCCATAAGCCACGCGTGTAATTTATTCCTGTGTATAGTAGGGGTGACGTAGCCCGATACGAAATCAGCTACCTCACGGCTATAAGCCACGCGTGTAACTTAATCTTGTGTATAGTAGGGGTGGCGTAGCCCGATACGAAATCAGCTACCCCACGGCCATAAGCCACGCGATTAATCTATTCTTGTGTATAGCAGGGGTGACGTAGCCCGATACGGAATCAGCTACCTCACGGCCATAAGCCACGCGTGTAACTTAATCTTGTGTATATTAGGGGTGGCGTAGCCCGATACGAAATCAGCTACCTCACGGCCATAAGCCACGCGATTAATCTATTCTTGTGTATAGCAGGGGTGACGTAGCCCAATACGGAATCAGCTACCTCACGGCCATAAGCCACGCGTGTAACTTAATCTTGTGTATAGCAGGGGTGACGTAGCCCGATACGGAATCAGCTACCTCACGGCCATAAGCCACGCGTGTAATTTATTCTTGTGTATAGCAGGGGTGGCGTAGCCCGATACGAAATCAGCTACCTCACGGCCATAAGCCACGCGATTAATCTATTCTTGTGTATAGCAGGTGTGACGTAGCCCGATACGGAATCAGCTACCTCACGGCCATAAGCCACGCGCGTAACTTAATCTTGTGTGTAGTAGGGGTGGCGTAGCCCAATACGAAATCAGCTACCTCACGGCCATAAGCCACGCGTGTAACTTATTCTTGAGTATAGCAGGGGTGACGTAGCCCGATACGAAATCAGCTACCTCACGGCCATAAGCCACGCGTTTGAAACCGTCTTGTAGCGTAGTTGGGAGCAGCCCGACACGAGATCAACTACACACGACTATCTGCCACGAGTTTACGACAGTAGCCATTTCAGTAGGAACAAGCGAGACGACAAACCACTACTACACTTAACGAGACCACGGCTATCGGCGACGAGAGAGCGACGCATAGGAGCGAAGAGTGGTGGGGAAGCAGAGAGACGTGTTTTAAGATATATATATTATTTTCTATGTATTAAGAGAAACTGAATAAAGAAATGACATTGCACTAAACAAACAAAACTCCAACCCGTGACTTTGAATTTAACCAAGAAGCCGTCCTTTCTTTATAAATTTTTGTAGCCGAACCCCTGGACACCGGCGAGCAAAACCGCTGGCTGAAAGGTTCGTTACAGTATCCACAATTGTATATACGCGTCAAAAAAAACACGGCTAATATTTAGCAGTACAGCTAAAAATAAGGGATAGGTAGGGTCCATTTTATCGGTTTAAGTTTGAGCTGAAATTTACTACTTAGATTTGTCTGAACATTTTACAGTTGATTTGAGGTTGATTATCAAATTACAAATACGAATAAAACGGTCTTACCAAACCTCTACCCTGTTAAAATTGATCGAGGTGTCATTTTATTCCAAAATAGTATGTATTTCTAAAAGATGCAAAAAAACCGGTTTTTCGTTTTGCGGACGGTCAGATAACTTGTATAGTTTCCGAGAATTAAATGTTTCTAACTAAATGTGTCGAAAAATGTGTTGCCAAAAAAGTGCCGCAAAATGTGTCAAAAGATGTGTCTTCAAAAAAAGTATCGAAATGTGCCTCCCAAAAAGTATCATCGAAACACATACCTCCAAAGTAGGTAGTGTTGAAAGAAATGTCGCCAAAAATGTGTCAGAAGTCAAAAATTGTGTAGCCAAAAAAATGTCGAAAAATGTGTCGCCAAGAAAAGTGTCATCAAAAAATTTGTCTCCAAAGTACTGTTGAAAAATTTTTCGCCAAAAAAGTGTCATAAAATATGTCTCCAAAACAGTATCAAAAAAATTGTCGTCAAAAAGTGTCGAAAAATGTGACAGCAAAGAAAAATGTTTCGGAAAATGTGTCTCGGAAGCGAAAAATGTGTCGCCAATAGAGTGTCAAAAAATGTGGCGCCAAAAAAAAGTCATCAAAAAAATGTAAAAAAATTTGTCTCCAAAAATGTTGAAAATAAGTCGTCAAAAAAAGTGTCGAAATAAGCCTCCGAAAAGTCTCAAAAAAAGTGTCATCAAAATATGTCGAAAAATGTGTCTCCAAAAAAGTGTCAAAAAACATGTCACCAAAAAAGTGCCGAACAATATGTATGTTTCCAGAAAAGTGCGGAACAATGCGTCAAAAAAAAGTGTCGAAAATATGTCTCCAAAAAAGTCACAAAAAAAGTGTCGAAAACTGTGTTGCCAAAGAAAAAGTGTTTAAAAATGGTGTTGAAAAATATGTATACATATACAAAAAGAGTTTCAAAAAAGTGCCTCCAAAATAGGTAGTGTCGTTAAAAAGTGTCGAAAAATTTATCGCCAAAAAAAAACTAGAAAAATGTTTCTCCAAAAATGTGTCGAATACTGTGTCTCCAAAAACGTGTCGAAAAATATGTCGGCAAAAAAGTGTCGAAAATCGTCTTAAAAAATGACGAAAATGTGTTTCCAAATAAGTGTCCAAGAATGTGTAGTGAAAAAAAAATGCCGAAAGTCTGTCTACAATATAGTGTCACCAATAAAGTGCCGACAAGAAAAGTCTCGAAAAATGTGTCGCCAAAAAAAAAGTCGAAAGAGTGTCTCCAAAAAAATTGTCAAAAATTTTTATTAAAAAAAAGTGACGGAAAATGTCAAAAAAATCAAAAATGTACCTAAGCACAAAAAAAACGACAATTCATTTTTATTGAGAAAAATATGCGTCGTTTCACATATCAAATGCCAATCGAAGACAAAACATTTCTTTAATTTCATTGCAGGATATTCGTAAAGAAGACATAAAGTTATCGTTGAATAAAAATACATAAAATCAATTTAACATAATGAACAATAAAAAAAATAAAAAATAGGATAAAAATAAATTCCTAAATAAAAACTTAATTTCTCATATTCTTAGATGAACTTGAGTTGGTGTCTATGTCAAATCGCAAACTTTTGCATATATGTATGTGGGTTACTTCAGCATATTTGGCTTTTATTATTGCGGCTTATTTATATTGCATAAGCCGCTGTACCGAGAATAAAACATGTCACAGCAACAATAAAGAAATGAAATGAACTTCCAGTCAAAAACCACAAAACAAAAAGAAAAGAACGCAACACATGCAAAGACAAATGTCAAAGAAAGACACGCACACATAAAAATGTTTACAAAAATACTTACATCTATATGTGTAAGGACATTCAGATATACGCAGATTAAAATGAAACAATATATACTAAAAAAAGGACAAGGCCACATTTTGAATTTTTTGATTACTCTTATTCACTTGAAATTTCGTATTTTAAAAGGATTTTTAGCGCAAATTTATTGCGGAAAACCGCGCCTTGAAAATTACATTGAAAAATTCTTAAGTACGAAAAACACAAAAAAAAAAGGAAAATAAAAGTGAATTATGAATTCTTGCTTTCTATTACACTGGGTCATGTGCTTATTCGTCCTTTGTTTCTTTAAAATTTTATTTGTTTTTTGTGGAAAAAACATAAGAATGTTAAATAAATTTTAGCGCAATATCCATAAAAGCGTATTAAATAAATTGTGTTTAAGATGATGTTGGCAATGCCTTTAGTATTTTAGTATGTAAATGCTTAAGTTGTATGTGTTCTCATTTATAGCAGTCGTTGTGTGGGTGTTATTTATTCAGAAGCATCAGAAAAACAAAAGAAAACTTAAAGTTGATGTCGAGGCGGCCGAAACATAAATTCTACAGAGGACTGTATACGGTTTAGTGATGGTCAATAGGTATTCGATTTTTATTTTGTTGGGTCTACGAGTCTCCAAGTGACTGTTTTGGGCCAATTTTGGTTAAAAGTTGTGTGCTCTAATCGATGAGGAAAGTTTCAAAATATATTTTGGACATGACTGGAAGTGTCTCCGACCCTTCTAAGACTATTTACGGCCCATTTTTGTTCAAAAATATATTTTCGACCTTTCCCCATCGATTGGGGTAGTACAAAATGTTCAGAATAATGGCGACACCTCTGGTCATGTCCAAATATATATTCAACCTTTACTCTTAGATTGGTATACACGGAATTGAGTTCATACACTTCACCACATCATAAGCGCCACAAGTTATGAGTACATATGATAACAATACTGCACTCAACAGTATTCATTTTACTCACCTCAGTTCAAAAATACTCATAGGTACATTTGATGACACTACAGCACTGACTTCAGTTTGAAAATGTCACCATACAGCAGAACAACCAAAAAAAAACTCATGCCAACATTTTTTTATTTATTTCGAGGTCGGCGAAACCAAATATGAAGTCAGTTTTTTCGGATCATACAAGGTTTTCGTAGGGTCCTGATAAAATTCAACCCGTATTGTTAATTAAATCAATACTTCCCCATTTATGAAGGACCGGAGAGGGTTAATACGTATGACTGACAATAATTACTTTATAAAGAGAAAAATTTTTTCCCTGAGCACCTAATCCCTCTGAGGGGGTTACATTACGTATTGAAATCATATTCATAGAATATGTGTTTTTGGGGCTTCTATATGTTTTTAAGTAAAATATGCAGCATCAAACAGGGGGGCGTTGTTCCTCCCCTACAAAAAACCACAAAGCAGGCATCACGCCTAACGCATGTTAAGTGCCATATTTCCACGATATCCGCGCATTATTTTTCGCCAGGCTAATATCACAAAAAATTGGGGATTAAATAACGGGGCGTTGCACCCCGCATACAAAAACTACATGCAAAAAAACACTTAAAACACTATATCTCCACTTTTTCGACAGGTATCGAAGCGAAGGTGCATATGGTATATACAAAGATCCATACAATAAATAGAAAAATCTATAAGCCATTTAGGGGACAATTTTACGATTTTTTTGTATGTCAGCACAACGTCTCCTGGTCTAGTCTACTTATTTTTTGCATGGTCTTTGGTGGATACCATGTTCATTTGTGCTTCAAGTTTCATTACTGTTATAGGTGCTGAATTACTGAATTTTCAGGATTTTTTTGAGTCGAGGGTGCAACGCCCCCTTCCAAACTTTTCCACAAATACTTTTTCCTAAGTTTCATTTTTGCCTGAGTTCCCTTAAAAAATTTATTAATTGAAAAATTTGGAATCCTGCCATTTATATCCTTGCTTCCCAAAAACACGGTGTTGGTGTTCATTGCGTAGTTGATGTTTTTTTTAGTGGAATGATTTAATTTCTTGTTTATCGAGGTCAAGTGAGTTGCACTTGACAGATGTCACAATACGTTAAAGTTAAATCACTAAAGAAAATCTACTAGAAAAATAGAAAAAACATTCTGTTCATTTCGAAAAGAAAAAATATCTCACACTGAATTAAATTTGAAGCTTTTTGCCTCAACTTGGCCTAAGTTACAAATTGAATTGTACGCCGCTCAAAGTTTCTATAACTGTTGGCATGACTTAGCATTCACCTGGATATTATGGTGCTTTTATGCTGACACATCCATCTGCATAGTCATCATTTACACATATTTTGTAAGCGCTCTTACGTGTATGCTTACAAATCTTTTAATACATATGAGACGAGTTTGCTATGCATGCAATCGTCTAATGCATTCATAATTCCATAAGTACACACAAGTAAATAAACACATACATGCGAAGAAAAAAGCTTAACTTGTGTTGCTAAATGAGTGTCTACTACGTTCGCACCAATTTTCATTTGAATAGATAATATATTCAAAAAAGTGGGTATGGCACTTATTTAATTACGCCCATTTTGCAACCAGTGTATTCACTTTTGGCAATTACCTACAAAATTTTATTAAAATAGCTATTATAACGAGACATAACGGAATGTAACAAAAAGTTACGCTAAAAAGTGTTGCGGCATGGGGTGTTACACCTAATACAACCAAAGAAGTTTAAATTCAAAAGTGTTGAAAAAAATTGTCAACAAAAAAGTGTCGAAAAAAGTGTCAGAAAAAGGTGTCGAAAAAAAATTTCGCGAAAGAAGTTTCGAAAAAAGTTTTAACAAAAGTGACCAAGAAAAGTGTCGAAAAAAGGTTTCTTAAAAAAAGTACCGCGGATTTGAAATTTCACTTCAAAAATTGTTTTTTCCGCTTAAAACTGAAATACGTTCCAAGAAAATAGTTACAACACTTGAAAAAAAATTCTTAGCCCCCGTAAAGTTTTCACCAAAGTCAAAATATTTTGTGAAAGGTCTAAGAATATACCAAGGAACATATTTCAGTTGTAAACAGAAAAATAATTTTTTTTTGGCGAACCACCTTAATACAGACGACTTATGTGCGTAATCCCTTGTAAGCAGCTATTTGTAGCAAGAAGAAAGATACTTATATGCGGATATTCAGCCAAGAACAGACATTATTGAGAATGCTTAATATTTTCAACAAGAAATCATGTTTAATTCCTAATAAATATTTTTAATAAATAAATATTTCTTAAGTAAAGGATATCAAATTGCATTATATTTTATATTTCGAAATTTTCTACGGATACTCAATCTATGTAATAACATTAAAAAAGACAGAGCTACATATTTACAATGCGCATTTCCTAAATGAAGTAGAAAAACTTTTTATGAGTTCTAAAAAACCTTTCTTTTTAAGAAAAACTTTTGCAAATCTTATTGCTACACTGAGAGTAAAAACTCTTAAAGCACACACTTAACTTAAAAGCAAGCAATGCATTGAAATGATTGTAATGACAAAAACTCTTACACATGCAGTACGAACACAAGTTAAACTACTTAATACATACGTATGTACACTTAGTTGCATATGTGCGTGTTTTAATGCAACACAGAAAGAACAAACAACTTGAATGCAACTCTTAAGCTGAGCTTTACTTAAGATGCTCGTATTTAGTTGAAAAATATTTAGCCGATTTCAAGTACGCAAGCAGGCAAGTAAACAACCTTCGCTATACGGATGCAGCCAACATCGCCAACAACAACAGCGATTGACAAAAGAAAACGCACAAATTAAGAGAGAGAAAGAACAACAAATGTTCAAGTTCAACCACCTAAAGTGCACTGAGGAAGGAAATACATCAGTGGAGATACTATCGAATTGATGATATTGATGAAATTTTTATGTGAACTGTAGTGGGGTCTGCCAATTATGATCCTATTCCACAATATTCAATACACCATTTTTTAGCCGAATTTTTCAAGATTATTTTAACATTTTCGACGTTTGATATTTTTAAAGATTTTTGCATATTTCAAAAGTTTTCGACTTTTTTTTAAATTTTTTTACTTATTCAATATTTCTTGACTTTTTCGACGTATTTAAATTTGTGCAAAATTTTGTTAGCTTTTCTGATGATATTCCACTTTTTCAAAGTTTTTAGACTTTTTCAAAAATTTTCGCGTTTTACAAAATTTCTCCATTTTCAACTTTTTAAAAGTCATTCGACTTTTTCAAAGTTTTTTGACTATTTTCGAAAATTTTACTTTCTTCAAAATTTTTTGACTTATTGTCCATTTTCGACTTTTTCGAAGTTATTCGACTTTTTCGATATATTTTGTCTCTTTTATAATTTTTTTGACTTTTTCAAATCAATTCTTTTTAGACTTTTCTTAACAATATTCGGCTTTTTCAAAGTTTTTTGACGATTTTCGAAAATTTTCGCCTTTTTCAAAATTTATCGACTTTTTGTCCATTTTCGGCTTTTTAAAAATTGTGCAAATTTTTCAATATTTTTTGTCTTTCTTAAAATTATTTTTGACTTATTCTGTATTTTTTGCTTTTTGGACGTTTCTTGAATTTTTAAAATTTTTTTGCCTTTTTCAACGCTATTCGACTTTTGCAAAGCTTTTGGACTATTTTCGAAAATTTGCGCCATTTTTAAACTTTTTTCAATATTTTTTGACTTTTTCGAGGTTTATCGAAAACAGTTTTTTTGACATTTTAGACCTTATTTTTTGGGCTTTTCGGCAATGAACAAAAACCTACCTGCTGTTGCCAAATAAAAGCCACAAATTTTTTAAAATTAAATCTGGCCTGCTATATCCCAAAGATATTGAAATCCCATATCTACACACAAGCAAACAATTCATTACAGCCAAACGTATACTTACACAGTTTTAGTGTGTAAATGTTTACTCTTTTATAAGATGGCAAACAAATGCAATAAGTTGTTAAAAGCTTTTTTTTTAGTTTTATTTTGTGCTTGGGTTTCCTCACTCGACAGTTTTACGCTTTTTTGACAAAACCATAAAAGTTCAGTTATTGTTAAAGTTTAGGAATAAAAAAGAAAAACTTGAAATTCACTGCAACTGCCGCTAACAGCAGCAGCAGCAGCATAAGTGCATAGTACCTGCAATGAGTTTATTGCGTAAAAAAGGAAAAAACATCAAAAGCAAATTACAAGTAGTAAGTTCAGCAAAAAAAAAAAATAAAAATTTTAGAAAACAATGGCCAAAAGCAACGGCTGCATGCTGGATATGGCAACATTGCTGTTTATGCTGGCTGGCGGTGCACCAACAAACAAAGGCAAAACTACATAAACGCGCGCATTTTATTTGGTCAAGGTCGCTGGGTGAAATCTACTACACGTTAAAATAAAAAGGTTTCTTTTTGTTTGAAAACTACTTATTTGGCTGCATGAAATAAAAATCTAAAAATTTTTCTGTAAAAAAAAAAAAAAAATTTTAAAAATTTTCGCCTGAAATTACTTACATTAAAATTAAATATTTTTCTTTTTAGATGATATAAGACTTTTTCAAAATTTTTGGACTATTTCGAAAATTTTAAGTTTTTTGAAAATTTTTTTTTTTTTTGACTTTTTCAAAATTTTTTGACTTCTTCGACTTTTTTAAAATTTTACTGATATTTTAGACGTTATTCAACTTTTTTGAGATTTTAGAAAATTTTTGCGTGTTATTAAATTTTTCGACTATTTTAAAATTATTTGGTTTTTTTTGACTTTTTCGACGTTTTTGAATTTTCAAAAATTTCGAAAATATTCGACTTTTCAAAGTTTTTTGACTTTGTCTTGGTTTTTCGATTTTTTTAGTATTTTTTAATTTTTCGAAGTTATTTGACCTTTTCATCATGTTTTTTGAATATTCGATAAAATCTGATTTTTCGACTTTTTGCTGTTTTTTAAGAATATTTCCTAAACGGTTACAGTTTCGTTAATGCAAATCAATATTATTTGTAGAACCTGTCATTCTTCACAAAAGAGATACTGTTTATCGTTTGACTCAATGTTTTCATCAAAACGCCTCCTAAATGAAAAGTAATTGAAACCGCACGGATTTCGGAACAGGCCTGTTTGTAGTTTTTCTGTGGACTTTTCAAATCTTATTCGACTTTTTCAATATACATATTTTGACTTATTCAAAATTTTTTGATTTCTTCGAAGGTGAACGACTTTTTGAAAGTTTTATGGTGTTTATCAAACTTTTTATTTTTTAACAAAATTTTTGACATTTGTGACGTTACTTTTTGGACTATTCAACGTTAAACGACTTTGTCAATATTTTTGGAATTTCCTTAAAATTTTTGACTCTGTTGATGTTCGACTTTTGAAAGTTTTTTGATGTTTGTCTATTTTTTAATATATCGATATGTCCAACGTAAAAGTTGGTAACTCGGAAATCGTAGTTTTTAGTTATGAGCATTTTTGTATTTTAACTTTTTTTTTTGTGTGAAAACCTACATATATAAAATCAATTTAGGTTGTGACTTCTATAATAGCTTCCATGCTTTCAAATTTCAAGCTGGAGGTACCAAAATTGGACACAAGATGGAACCAAATTTGCAAATTTCGAAAAACGCTGCCCCGTAAAAAGTTGGTAACTCAAGTTACCAACTTTTACGTTGGATGTATCGATATGTATTTCAACTTTCTCAAGGTCTTTGGACTTTTTTGGAGTTATCAGACTTTTGTTTTGACTTAATCAACTTTTTTCGACATTTTCTAAGTTTTTCGCCTTTTTTCAAATTATTTAATTGAGCCGTCAAAATGACAATGGTGCAACTCCAAAACGAAGCAAAAGTAATGTCATAATATGTATTGGCCGACATTTTGTTAGGAATGAATGAAATTGATTTCTGATTTCACGAAAATTTACCTGATGATATAAAATTGTTAAAATTAAGCTGAAAAAATGTTATCGACCAAATAACCGATCATTATTGCACATAATTTGTATGACATTACTTTTGCCTCGTTTTGGAGTTGCACCATTGTCATTTTGAACGGCTCAATTATATTGAATTGCTCAATATTTTCGTCCATTTCATTATTTTTCGACTTTTTTAATATTTGTGGAACGTTTCAAATAAGTAGTGGCGAGCTAACTTAAAATTTTAAACGATTTTTTTAAATTTTTGACGTTCTCAATACATTTTGTATACCAACTGGAAAAGGTCGTTGGAAAAGGAAATCCAAGAATCGGGAAAATCGTGGCAAGAGATCAAAGTCATCGCAAGGGATCGTGACAAATGGAGAGATTTCATATTGGCCCTATGCTCCTCCTAGGAGTTAAAGGAGAATACATACATACATACTTTTCGAAAAAAGTGTAAACTTTTGAAAAGAGTTAACAAAAAAGATTTTTCCATGTCCGCGTACTTATACTGCAAGCAAAGTAAATGAAAATCAAAGAACGAGTAGTTCTTAAGTACACAAAATGCACTTTTTGCTTTCATTCAAGAAAACAAGCCGAGTATGGAATAAGGAACTTAAGCGATGATGGTACATGTAAAATATTGTATTAACATTATTAAATTGTAATCATATGATGTCTACTGAAAATTTGAACAAAATTATATCCTAAGTTCTTATCAACGGGCTGTTTATTAACATTAACTGCTCAGGTACACTTTAAACTGGGTTCAGAAATATGTAAATACATCCGTTTAATGGTGCAAGCCTTCTGTATTGTTTGAATTTTAACTTTTTGAGCATTATTATAACTCAACTTCAAAGGGTTTTGGCCTTGAATTAAAGCTTTCAAAATCAAATCAAAGTATTATTTTTTTTTTTTTTTTTTTTTCATCTCAACCCACCTGTAGCTGCATGATTCTCTATACAACAGAATAGTCAAAGACTGTCAGTACATATTAAAAAAAATTTCTATAATATATCATGCAACTCACATGATTTGGTAAATTTTCGTTTTTAAGTATACGTAATATCTCTTTGGTTATTTTAATTTTATTTAAAAAAAATGTGCACTTCCTGAGCTTTCTCGTATGCTCGTAATTTGCTCCAGCACGTGCGCGTGTAATCATGTTTGCATGTCTCTCATATCCCATATCCCATATCGAATGCATTGCAATGCAACGTCTCACCCATATCTTTGCACACCCATCATGTGCACTTAAAATTCTTTTCGTGTGCTAACAAACAGCTGCATGGCGTCATTGTGGCAACGTCGCAAGCAGCATCCATGCAGCATCGTTGTGTCCTTCATTTTGCGCGTACAGACGCTGCTGTGTGCATGCATATTCAATCATTTACCTGCGCTATTGATATTAATTCAGGTGAATTTTTGTAGTAACAACTGCACATATTCACATTTATTGATTTCTCAGAGTAATTTTCAAGAGCTGGCGGTACAATTGTGCCAGCAAAAAATAAAGTTTCAAATTTCAGTCAACACTTTTGGAAATTTATTGAAAAAATAAAATTTTAAGAGAAAAACAACAAGATGGATAAATGAATAAGCAAATAATACCAATTTTATAAAATCAAATAAATAAAGTTAATGAAAAATTTGAAGTTACCAGGTAGATATATAGAAACACATTTTTCAAACATAACTTTGTTCGTAAAAAGATTTTCTTTTGCTCAAACGATTTCTCTTTCATTGAAAAGGTTCTTCATTTGTTCAATTTATTATTTGTGTGATTGAAGTGTTCATCAACGTGAAAATTTCTTAATTTTTCTAAGCAATATTTGTGTTATTTTCAGCAATTTGGATTTCTAAATTTCTTAACAAGAGCTGTTCTCACATACAGTACAAGTACTAAAATACGTAACTTCCCAAGAGGCAAAATATGAATCGTTTCTTAAGAAGGCACTTCAAAAGCACTAGTTCCCATAGACATTTAGAAGCGTTTAGGTAATGATTTTTTGCTGCATATACGTATAGGCATTCGATTATCCAATTAGTGGCTATCGTGAATAAATCTTTCCGAGGAATTTTTTAAGTTTGCCGTGCATACTCTATTGCAGCCTGGGAGAAATTTTCCGAGAATATCTATTCACGATAACCGCCATTGCAGAATTTTTAAAATAACAGAGGAAGAGAACAACATATAAAAGAGATAGAAATTTGTTTATAATGTAAAATATGCATCTCTATGCCCGGGTTCAAATCCTACACCGGAATTTTTATTTTTTTTATTTTTCTTTTTTATACTTAATTTTTTCTATTTTTCATTTCACTTTTATATTTTAGTTTTTTTGTTTATTTATTTTTGCTTCATTAAATTGAAACTAAGAACACAATGTTTCTTTGTAAGGCTGTATGTAGAAAGCATTCGAATATCAAAATCTTTCTGGAGGGACATTGTAACAAGTTTTATGCCTCTTCATCACATAAACCATTGGCCTAGTGGTCAAACAGGTTTGTGATTGTAACGTAATAATATGTTTCCACCCATCACATCACGGGCCTCGGTTCGAATCCTAGTGCTCATTTTTATTTATTTTTTTTGGATTGAAAGAATACTTGCCGCCGCGTTACAAATAAGCGCTTCAAAAGGCATTTTTCCGTAAGCTTTAAAACGGTAACATCTTAGGACATGAAATTAAAAAAAAAATATATTTTTTATTACGGAATGGATGCGCTAGCTGCTGAAATAGAAGCTCTTCTTTTCCTCTTGAATGTTAATGCGCTAACACTTAACAATAGTACTTAAGTAAGGTAGAAATTTCGCAATTTAGTTGAAAAAAACTAAAGCAACAAAATTTTTAAGCAAATAAAATCTTACCAAAGATTGCACACTACTGTACACACCTCACTCTTGAATCAAAGCAGAATATGAATGATGATGATGATGTCACGCTGTGTTTTATGAGTATGTAAATTTACCATTGCGTGGGTTGCACACGACTACGACATTAAGGTTGTATCACATACAAAAATGAACTTTCGGCATGGGATTGGATAGGTTACAGGCATGTGAAACGAGACAAAAACCCATTGATGTTTTATGTTTTAATACCGATGCCTTTGCCTGAGTTAATAAAATCGGTGCAATTAAAATACTCTTGCAGAAAAGAAAATTAATCAAAGCTTTTTATCATTGTGAATAAAGTTAAGTTGCCAGAATTTGCGAAACTTAAAGTTTCTTTTTGCCCTAACAAAGTATTGAAATGAAATGAAACGAAATGAAATGAAATGAAATGAAATGAAATGAAATGAAATGAAATGAAATGAAATGAAATGAAATGAAATGAAATGAAATGAAATGAAATGAAATGAAATGAAATGAAATGAAATGAAATGAAATGAAATGAAATGAAATGAAATGAAATGAAATGAAATGAAATGAAATGAAATGAAATGAAATGAAATGAAATGAAATGAAATGAAATGAAATGAAATGAAATGAAATGAAATGAAATGAAATGAAATGAAATGAAATGAAATGAAATGAAATGAAATGAAATGAAATGAAATGAAATGAAATGAAATGAAATGAAATGAAATGAAATGAAATGAAATGAAATGAAATGAAATGAAATGAAATGAAATGAAATGAAATGAAATGAAATGAAATGAAATGAAATGAAATGAAATGAAATGAAATGAAATGAAATGAAATGAAATGAAATGAAATGAAATGAAATGAAATGAAATGAAATGAAATGAAATGAAATGAAATGAAATGAAATGAAATGAAATGAAATGAAATGAAATGAAATGAAATGAAATGAAATGAAATGAAATGAAATGAAATGAAATGAAATGAAATGAAATGAAATGAAATGAAATGAAATGAAATGAAATGAAATGAAATGAAATGAAATGAAATGAAATGAAATGAAATGAAATGAAATGAAATGAAATGAAACGAAATGAAATGAAAAGAGTGAAATTTTTGTTTATCGGATAATATCGCGATTCTCTGATTTTAACTGGCCATCGCTATCAGCAGATTTTATAGCTCCAGATATTTTTCCTTGGGGCTACCTAAAAAGTTAGATGTATGCCAATAAGCTAAGAACCATTCAACAGCTTAAGGCCAATATCCGAGAAGCAGTGATGGCGCTGAGACTTCAAATTCTAAAGAAAGTAATGGAAAATATTCTGGAAAGAGCACAAAGCAAACAATGGGCACAGTTTGAGAGATATTTCCTTTGAAACATAATGTGAACTTATTTTCAATCCATAATCTAAATTTAAATAAATGCCAAGGTGAAATAAACTCAGAAAAAAAATGTTATTTAATAATTAAATCATAAAGTTATTTATTCGCCACCCTAAAACTTATTTCTGTTAACCGATTTTGGCCTCTTTGGTTTGTTTTTTAATTTTACTTTTAAGTAAGCATCTTCTTTAATATTGAGTTCCCTAAACAATATATTGTAGTTTATTTTCTACTGTTAATTTAACTCTATCCCCTTATTAGATTTTCAATACGATTAAAGTTAATCTCTTCTTTTTGTTCACTTATTTACTTTTAGTCTTTTCTGCTTTTTACTAAAGCAAAATACTTATTACTTGCCAGCAAAAAGTAAAATGAAAAAAATGCGACCATAATATAAAGCAGAAAGCTGAACATGACCGGAAATTAGAAGAACCACTTAAAGAACAATTTTAAAAGGCAATAGAAAGGAAGCAGAAGGTATGAAAGTTGAGTACAAAGCAGAAAACTAAGTTTATTTGGACAACCAATAAAAGACAGGAAAATAATGATGATTGTCAATATTTTTAATATTGATTTTTTTTTTTCAAAAAAAAACCAAAACCTTAGATATATTTTCGAAAACAAACACAAAATTTATCAATTAATTAAATATCTATATTAAAAATTTTATTATAATTAACAACAACCTAGTGTATATAAAAACTATAGAAAACTGAAAAAAAGAATCAAAATAAATAATCAACTTTCAGCTAAAATTTATTTCCTCATACGCACCATAATATTATTCAAAAGTCTTTAAAATCCTTCATATCCTCCCCCGTAACCCACAGCTCCACCAAATCCACCATCGGCAAAACCACCACCATCTGCAAAACCACCGTCAGAATATCCACCAGCGCTAGACCAACCACCAGCACTAGCCCAACCTTCGGATTTCTTCCAGCCATGACTTTTCACATAAACGGGCACATGAACGGGCACAGGTATCGCTACTGGCACTGATACTGGTACTGGCACAATCTGTGGTTGTACAACTGAAATATAGTGATGTTCGACATTACCGCCAAATTTGCCAAAATGCGCCAGAATGCTGACGGGGTATAGCACTGCTATTGCTAGCAGAGACAGCAATAGTGTGGAATATCTGAAAGTCTAATACAACGCGTACCATCTTTATAATACCAATTTTTAGCTATTTGCAGCAAAATTATATACCTGTGCCATATTCTGCAATGATTTACTTTGGGGAAAATTCTTTATCGAACTAAAATTGATATGATTGTTTTTTTCCATAACTTACTTATATAGCAGAATTTTAGAACTTTTTACGTTTTTTGCAAGAAACTAATGTTTCTGGTTTTCTTTTCACAATACACAAAAACAAGTGACTCAATGCCAGCAACATGTTTAGATTAAGTTTCTAAACATTGCATTATACATACTTTGTGTATACAAGTATCATTTCGAAGTTCATTGACTTTTTACGCAGCGATTTGTTTTGATTATGTCACTGTTGGGTGCCGGGCCTAATATGGTAATTCTTTTGATAAACGAGTTTACCGAAAAAAGCTACGGAAAATTTATGTATATTGATTGAAATATGGTAAACACGTGAATTTTGTTTATAAAAATTTATAAATCTATGAAAGTAACAGTGACAAAATTGACTTTAGTTTATTTTTAAATAAATACTTATTTAATATTTAGAAGAAAGACTGGTTTCTTAACAGCTGTAAAATGTGGATTGATCAACATTCACTAAAAGATGAGCATTTCCTCATTTCATAGTTTTTAATATAGACAATAGACTGGTACAAAAGCGAAAATTGTTTAAAAATTCTTTCTCTGGGCACTGATAGCTTAATTTTTATGTAAATAGCACCATATAAAATTAGGTCCATTTTAGCGACCATTTCATCAAACCGAAAGCACATTCCAAACCCGAAAATGTTTCTTAATATGAAAAATAATTTATTTTTAAATTTAAGCGGCTAATTTTAATAAATGGATTTTAAGCCGCTCAACTTAATCAAATCAAATTTTCATTGTGTCAATTTACATCAAAATAACACACCTGGGGGCCAAATTCCGTGAAACTTTTGTTTCTTTAGTTTCAAAATATGGTCTGCTGGGAGGTACTTAGGACATTTTTACCTAATTTGAGTATGAAAAACTTAGTGGTGCTAACCGTTTTGCTGGATTTTTTCATTGTGTCAAATGAAAATTTCTTCTAGAAAGGGATATTTTTTATAAGGAGTCAATAATTTCTCATCAAAAATATATTTTACTGTACGGAATGTAGTAATCGGCCTGCGGCAGTTAAAAAACAAATGTTCAGTCAAGAATCAGTCTAATCGTGTTTATAAAAAAAAAAAAAATTTACCTATTCAGGTAGTTGTTTCTAGGTCCAACAAATTTGAGAAATAAAGCAGTTTGAAAAAAAGTTAATTTTTCTAACAGATATTCGGGCCTTTTAGTATCGAAAAGTTAATGTAGCTACATAATGCTGCGAATATCTGGGCACTTTAAAAAACCAAAGCCAAGAATTGCTTTAATTATTGCAAAAATGTGCTCAAATCTAGAGATACCTTAAACATAACTTATCTGTGGCATTTTGACAAAACAATCTAACTCGAAATTGGCAACTTTTCAGAAGAGCTAAAAAACTGTTTAACTGCTTCACAATATTGTGGCTCCATATCGTTGATCCCGAGTTAAATCTCCTTTTTCAATGCATTTGAACTAATCTTCAACTGTCGGCTATCTAATTATTTTCTTCTTTGGTTAGCGACATATCACCGCACGCATAGGTCAAATCTTGCGTTAATTATGGGACATAGAGCTGGAAACCATGGAGATATGATGATTATACCAAAAAGAAGCGTATTTAAATTCTTATTGTCTTATCTCGAGATAGGTTCAGTCGGTAATTTATGTGTTCAATAAGTTCGATCGACGAGATAGATTAATTTTAACGTCTTTGGCGTACTCGTATACTGTGGAGTATTTACTGGTAGAAAATATGTCGTTGATGAATATAGAAGAAAGTTAGGGACCCAAGATAGATCCCTAAGTTAATGACTTTAAGGGAAGATAAACTATTATCTAGTTTTTCTCGTTGCATTAGACTTTTAGCGGCTTTGAGTCTCGCATGCAGGCTTTAGAAGCTTTTACTTCTCTAAAAAAAAAATCGTTACACTTTTCCTTTTAGGAAGTGTGATATTAAATAAACACTAATTAAAATAAGTCTTGATTTTAAAACAAATTCTATTATGATTGACTTAGTCAAAGGCCTTAGAGAAGTCGATAAAACAATTTACATCAAAAGAACACTTTTGGTGCCCGGGGACTGAAAGTTCGAGTAACATTAGTTTTTTTCTATACAAATCTGAACTAGCCTAATACACATTTAAGTATAAATCGAAATATTTTTTGTTTTCATTATGCTGACATCCTTCGAGCTCAACTTCAATGCAATATTTATTATATTAGCCTGTAACACTTCCCCTAAGGGAAAACATGATTTATTGTCATTTAATACAATCATTATCTTCGACTTTTTTTCCAGTACTTTCCCATTGCATTTCTTTATGTACTCTACTAAGAACGTTGTGGATTTCCATAGAGAACTTGGCGGTTAAATTCGTTTTCCAGAGAGCATGTTCTTCCTAACCTCTTCTGCAATTTGGCATTTGGTTAGTGAGAAAATTCAATTCTAATAAGATGTTCTTATTTATTATGAAATGCAAAGAACTTTTTTTGAGATTTTTCCAGGTTTTATCAATATTTATAAAATTTTTTTTTAATGTTTTTTGATATTAGTTTGAGCGTTATGATGATTTTTTTTCTGGTTGGTGATATTCTTTCTTAAACCTCATATGAGGAGTAGTCGAACAAAAGGTAACGTTTCCAGTTTTTGTCTTTTTGCTACTACACATTCGAGTTGAATTTGGCGGTTCAAAGGATAACAGTTCCCAAGAAAACAGCGTTTTTCGTCGATTTCCGAACTAAAAGTAACATTTCCACTCCACTTAAAATTTTTTTGTAGTTCTGACGAAAAATTACATTTACCTATTGTATTTAATACTAATCACTAATCACAGTCTTTTTCGAACATTTTCAGTTGCTTTTATTGCTCCCACAAGGCATCATTTCAGTTTAATGATCATCAAAAAGTAAAATTTCCAACATTTCCTGACAAAAGGTAACATTTCCAAATTTCAAACTCAGTTATCTCCATTAATATAGTATGAAAGTTTTTAAATGTGTAAAAATGCGATTGTAAGGCAGTTTTTTTAGTGTATATTTATGCATAAACATATTTAAAAAAAAAAAATATGCTACCTTTTTTAATCACATTTTATTGATTTCTAAAAAAAAAGGAAACATGGAAATGTTACTTTTTGTTCGATTACTCCTCATATATTTTAGATAAATAGTTTCAGATATATGATAAATTATGGCATTTAGAGGCGTGCCACCGCATGTCTTTTCAGTGAATATTATTTATCTTGATACCCTATACATATGCACCAAACCTTATCTCTATGCATCAATTACTACAATACTTTCAGAGATATGCTGAATTTTGGTTTTAAGGGGTTTGGTTTTTATACATGTACTTATTTATATATTTCCCATATTTCGGTTAAGTTGTTCAGCTGTTATTTGATTCACATTAATATCGATGTTTACGAAAAAATATCACATTAAATATAAGGTTTTTTAATTATTTAGTTTACATTAGTACACCGGACATTTTAGAAGTTTAGCCTTTAGTAATTATATGAATTTTAATTGAAATCGTTCTTGCTTTTATTCTTAACAAAGTTGTTAGTATCAAAGTGACTTCTATGAATAAGACCAAAGTAGCAAAATACATTCCATACTAAGCAAATCATCTTTCTGTTCAAAATTAAAACTAAAAGCCATATGTTTGCTAAACCCTTAAAATGGGCATAAGGTCAGTAGAACAAACATTTTGCAAAATACTTCCGTTTTGCAATAAGTTTGTTAATGTGGGCGTCCAATAAGCAAATAAAGAGTATATAAGATTTATATTTGGTTGCAGTATGGCAGTAACATACTATTCATCAACCAGAGACTGCCACCAGTCAAGAAACGCTTCAATTGAAAACAAACACAAAATGATATATCTGGTAATTGAACAAATGCCTTAAGGACTTTCAACGTTTCAGACTAACAAATTTCATTTTTCTATTTCCAGTTAACGGTGCTACTTGCACTTGCTATACATTGCAGTTATGCACAACAATACCCGTTTAATGGACCAGTAGGTCCAGGTTCAGGTTACCCATATAATGGTGGCACTATTGGTCCAAGTTCAAGTATTGGTTACAACCCCGCTGGTTATAGACCAAATTATAGTGCGGGACCTGCTAGCCCCTACGGTTACAGTACAGGAAGTGGTTCAGCATTTCGACCTGGTGCAAATTACTTTCCTGGTAGTAATAGTCTGGGTTCTGGCTTTGGAAATAGTGCTGGACTTGCCGGTGGAGGCTACAGCCCCAACTTTGGTAATGCTGTTGGTCGTCCTAGTTTTGGAAATGTTCTAACCAATACCGGTTTTAGTAATAGTGGCGGTGCTGGTTTTGCGCCTGGCTCTAGTTTTGCTCCCGGTTTTGCTGGCTCTGCACCAAGTGGCAGTTTTCGCCCCGGCTTTGGTTCAAATCCGAACTTTGGCAGCAGCTTTTCATCCGGCTATAGTCCGAGTGGTATTAGTTCAGGTTCAAGTCCGAACTTTGGCAGCAGCTTAACATCTGGCTATAGTCCGAGTGGTATAAGCTCAGGTTTAAGTCCGAACTTTGGCAGTAGCTTAACACCTGGCTACAGTCCGAGTGGTATAAGTTCAGGTTCAAGTCCGAACTTTGGCAGTAGTTTAACATCTGGCTATAGTCCGAGTGGTATAAGTTCAGGTCTTAGCGCAGGCAGCAGTCCAAACTTTGGTGGTAGTACTTCCATACTGCCATCAACTTCTACATCAACATCAACAATTGCAGGTGGTTCTACAGCACCGGGGAATCCAAATAATCGCATATTTGGTTTACTAGGTGGCGGTGGCGGTGGTGGTGGTCTATTCAGCGGCTTATTTGGTGGTCGCGGTGGCAGCGGCAATAGTGGTGGTGGTGGCATATTTAGCAATCTACTCGGTGCTTTTACTGGCAATAGACCCGGTAGTTCTAATGCTCCTGCTGCACAACAGGTTGCCGTACCATCATATCCACAATTTGGCGGCGGCGGTTATCCAGGTTATGGCTATCAACCTGCTGGCGGTGGTTTTGGTTATCAAGCTCCTGGCGGTGGTTTTGGTTATCAACCTGGTGGTGGCTTTGGTTATCCTAGTCCTAGTTATTTTGGTTAATACCAAAAAGTTTCGTTTGTTAACTCTTTTTTTCTGAGTGATATTTTAGTTAAATGCATTTTTTTAAATTATTTTAAGACTTGTTAAGTTTTTAAAGAAATAAATACCTACTGTTTTTAAAAAGATATGCCAATTTGACTACTTATTCCTTATAATAATTTTTCTTTTTCCAAGCCAAACTCTTCATTTGCTTTAACATCACCTCTTTGGTATATTTCCCAGAAATTATATCCAATTTAATTTGAAAATTACATTTGTCCTTCACCCAAAAAACAAACAAAGTCACCACAAATTTGACATCAAAATTTTAAAAGCAAGCGGTAAGTGAGGGGATATACGGAGCAGACTGGCATACCGGATATGGTTGTGGACAGCAAACCATCGACGAAGAAGAAGATGATACTCGCATGATATTCACATAGGTAAAAACTGGAGACAGCAACAACAACAAGAGCAGTATGTTGGTTAACCAAGCAACACACTTGCCGTTAAGGACGCCAAGCAACTAACAATAACAACAATAGCAACAACAACAACAACTAAAATAATAATAACAACATAAATGTCCACTTAGTTGTTACCTGCCATCAGTTGAAGGCTTCCGTTGTTGTGTCTCTTCTTCTACCTCTTTGGTTGATTGTGGTAAAAAGATATCTCCCAACCTATGCTGTTACTTAAAATATCAAATATCCTTTTTGCATACTACATGTATCGATGCTATAGAATTTCAATTAAATATTTTATTTCATTGATTTGTCTCAAAATGACGCGTGTGATACTTAGTGATACAGGAAATCAATTCAATTTATAATGTATGAAATCATTAAAATTTTGTCATATCTTCAAAAACTTTTCAATCATACACGGAGAAAAAAAATAGTACCTGCTACTTTATTTCTCATAAATTTTACCAGATTTTCAAGTCAGAATAGTGACATCTTTACACCGAAGTAAGATACACCTTACTGTTTTAGTCAATTCAGATTGTTTGAATGACCTCACAGTCTAGTAATTTTAATGAAAAAATTGGCGTGATATTTACCTTACTGTATAGTTCAAACAACAAAAAAAAAAAAAACAAAAAAAAAAAAAAATGAACTGACCGGCACCGGGATACGAACCTTGGCCCTTCCGAATGGTACATTTTCATCTAAGCAAATAACATTATGATTTCAGCGGAAAAAATTTATAAACATTTTTACTTCATAATTCTATTAAAAACTATTTTATTTTTTTCTCTAACTATGTAGCTCATGGAGAAAAATGTGTGTCATAATTTTTGCTCCACTTGAGTAGTAAAAAAAATAAGGTAACAACTACCCCAGTGTGCCAGACGGTTCATATCTCCGCTTTTTTATCCGTTACGGATCCGTTACTGATCCGTTTGCGGGAGAGATTCCCAAAAAAAAATCGAATCGTTTTTTGGAACATTTCAAAAATAAATTACGTACTTACCTCACCTTATATAACCATTTTTACTTTATGGTTCCAGCAAAAATATATCTATCAGTAATGTAGAGGTCCAACAAGTTTTTAGTTTTATGTAAAAATTATTTATTTATTCCCAGTTTGCCAGACGGTTCAAATCTCCTCTTTTTTATCCGTTACGGATCCGTTACTGTTCCGTTGGCGGGAGAGATTCCCATAAAAAAAGCGAATCGTTTTTTTTTTGGAATTTCTCCCGCAAACGGATCAGTAACGGATCCGTAACGAGTAAAAAAGCGAAGATATGAACCGTCTGGCACACTGGGTTCTATTAATAACACGGACCGAACCGAGTTCGAATCCTAGTGAGGCCATCTTTTTTGTTTTTCACTATACCGCAAAGTTTTTCGAAAATTCTGAATTTACTAAAACAATTTGGAAAATTTATTGTATTGGTGAGTTGTCAATATATTGCCTTAAAATTCCAGTACAATTCTCTAGAAACAAGAAAGTACTAAATATAATTTTTTTCTGTGTAGCTTCATACATTTTTCTGACTTTC
The DNA here is from genome assembly GCA_951812925.1 of Calliopum simillimum. Taxonomy (NCBI): domain Eukaryota; kingdom Metazoa; phylum Arthropoda; class Insecta; order Diptera; family Lauxaniidae; genus Calliopum; species Calliopum simillimum. Next base: position 114,422,493 of record OX638370.1, on the reverse strand, counting down.
GATTAACTTATGCATGTACACTAGGGGTGTTTTAGTGCACGAATTTTGGATTTTGATACTTGACACCCCTCAATTTTGTGAGGTTGGAAAAAAAAATGAGTTTGCAAAAAAAATTTTGGGGGTGGGGTGAGGGTAAGGGTTGGCGCATCGAGGTCAAAGATGAGAGAAAAGGAGAAACAATTTACTTACAGCCCTATAAGAGGGGCCACCTCTAGTGGGTTCAAATGTATGACTGACCCACATTTTTTTTTCTCCCCCAACATTTTTACCAAGCATACCTATCTTTTATTGGTGCCGTGACATAATCCCCACGGACATAATCCCCATTCACGATATGGGGATAATGTCCGCAAGTTATTCGGACATAATCCCCATTTTTTCAATGGGATTATGTCCGCAAGTGTTTCGGACATAATCCCCAGGAAAAAACGGACATAGTCCCCATAACGATATTTTGTTATTGACAACAGAAGCAGCTCAGGATTAACAACTCCCAAAAATTCCACAGTAATTTTACATAAGGGTAGGGGTAAGTAGGCGGCCTGCGGCCGCAACTCAGGATTTAAAACTCCCAAAAATCCAACACCGGTTTCGCGGCGGCCTTCGGCCGCGGATCAGTCTATAATATCCAACACTATATAAATTTTTTAAATGGATTATTGCAAAAATTTTGTTCAATCTTAATTAAATTTTTCGGACATAATCCCAATGGGGACATAACCCCCATGGCCAAAATGGGGATTATGACCGAAAAATTTTCGGACATAATCCCCATTTACGAAATGGGGATTATGTCCGTTGGGATTATGTCCGGTAACCTCTTTTATTGCCAACCACTAAAGGGGCTTCCATACAAAATTGATATTTTTAGGAAATCGACCCCCACCACTCCCAGGGTGCCCCTAGAAGGGTCAAATGTATGACTGGCCCCTAATATTTTTTCCTCTACAACATTTTTTCCCGCCATACTTACCCTCTATCTCTAGCTCTTTAGGGGGCTCCCATACAAAACTGACGTCATAGACATAAAAATATGGAAAGGAAATCGTCAAATAGGCCCATAACTGCCCAGGAGCTTCTTCTAGAGGAGTCAAATATATGACCGACCCCCATTATGCCCCCTCCAAATTTTCACAGCTTACCAACCCCCCAATTTCCAATCTTTAAGGGGGCTCCCATACAAAGTTACGGAAAAAACGGACATAGTCCCCATAACGATATTTTGTTATTGACAACAGAAGCAGCTCAGGATTAACAACTCCCAAAAATTCCACAGTAATTTTTTTTTTTTTTTTTTTTTTTTAAGGGCCATTTTATATAAAAACAGTAACTTTGTATGGGAGCCCCCTTAAGGATTAGAAATAGGGGGTTGGTAAGCTGTGAAAATTTGGAGGGGGCATAATGGGGGTCGGTCATATATTTGACTCCTCTAGAAGAAGCTCCTGGGCAGTTATGGGCCTATTTGACGATTTCCTTTCCATATTTTTATGTCTATGACGTCAGTTTTGTATGGGAGCCCCCTAAAGAGCTAGAGATAGAGGGTAAGTATGGCGGGAAAAAATGTTGTAGAGGAAAAAATATTAGGGGCCAGTCATACATTTGACCCTTCTAGGGGCACCCTGGGAGTGGTGGGGGTCGATTTCCTAAAAATATCAATTTTGTATGGAAGCCCCTTTAGTGGTTGGCAATAAAAGATAGGTATGCTTGGTAAAAATGTTGGGGGAGAAAAAAAAATGTGGGTCAGTCATACATTTGAACCCACTAGAGGTGGCCCCTCTTATAGGGCTGTAAGTAAATTGTTTCTCCTTTTCTCTCATCTTTGACCTCGATGCGCAAACCCTCACCCCACCCCCAAAATTTTTTTTGCAAACTCATTTTTTTTTCCAACCTCACAAAATTGAGGGGTGTCAAGTATCAAAATCCAAAATTCGTGCACTAAAACACCCCTAGTGTACATGCATAAGTTAATCGAAAGTCAGAAAAATGTATGAAGCTACACAGAAAAAAAATATATTTAGTACTTTCTTGTTTCTAGAGAATTGTACTGGAATTTTAAGGCAATATATTGACAACTCACCAATACAATAAATTTTCCAAATTGTTTTAGTAAATTCAGAATTTTCGAAAATTGAAATCATCGTTCATGATGGCGAAGTTTTTGTGTATGCCTCGTATGCTTTGAGAGGTGATAACTAAGAGAAGAAATCAATATCCCATTTCAACTATCTTTTTGGAATGCAACGCCATGAGTCATTCTGCAAAAGTTTTTATAGTCTTATACTCTATTGCACAATTTTAGGTGTAAATTCTATAAAAAAAAGAAGGCAGCATATGATAAGTCTCTTTTTTACGAATTTTTCAAGAGACGAAATTTGTACTTCACTTTGCTGGAAAAATATCAGGACTTTAAGTTTTATTTCAATCAAACGATATTCCCATGATACTGTGAACTTCAATACCATGCACTAATACCATAAAACTTGTACGTACAGGGTACGTCTACACTTGCAACAACAAAACCGATATTGTGTCGTTGTGCCACAACGTTTTGTTGACCAACATGACAGCTAAGACAGCTTTTTGGATAAACGTTAATTCATTAAAACATTATTGCGCTTCAAGGGCGTAATTATTATACCAACAACAACAATAACACCAACAGCCAAAACACTATGCTTCTGAACATTTGCTCTATTGTGGTGGGCTAACCTCGAAAAAGCGTCGTTTGTATAACCGCTGTTGTTGTTGTTGTTGGTTTTACTTTTTTGCCATTACTAGGTGGCTTTTGCTGCCAACTCAGCCATTCATTAAGTCATTAAGAAAACTCCTTATTGCATACTTTTAGGTTGATGTTAGACGTGGCACATAAAGCGCACCTACGTACGTACATAAATGAGCTGAGTGTGTTGAGTTTGAGTTTGCTGCCACCTTAATTCCTTGCGTAGCAGCAGCAGCAGGTATTGTAGCATACTTTTGTGTGCGCTGCCGTTTATTTAATGAATTAACAGGTGAAAAATTGCTTAATTGCAATTTTTAGATTGAAAGTGAGCAAGCGAGCGTTACATACACTTATTTTGGGGGCACGAGAGAGAAAGTGGTTTGAAGAAAACCCAAATAATGAGCAAAAGTAATTGAAAGTAATGCAAATTAAAAATACCAAAATTAAATAAGAATTTTTATATTAAAATAAATTAGAAATATTTTTAAACTGGGTCATCTAAAGCTCAAAGTATGCATGGCTAACTTTCAGATAAAATATTATTCTGCTTGTTGTTGTTGCTGATACTTGCTGCCCGGGATGATTTTTTAAAATTCATAAACCCAAAACAGTGGCATAAATATCGTTTTGATGAGCAACAAAAAACATAAAAGGAAGGTTCGTGAATTCTACCAATATGTAAGAAAATGGCCCCTTAAATCTGTCTTCGATTTTAAGAACAGTTTTCCCCTATCGTTAGAAAACAGCGGCGGTACTTATCGTTTTTCTGGCGCGATTTTTCCTGCCAATTTTTTTTTTTTTTAAATGTCTTCAGAAATGTAGTTTAAACTGTTTTGATTTGTACGAAGCACAAAAATGTCATCCCCAATGTAATGATACTTTAGCCAGTGGTCTTGACTCACCGGTGCCCAAGGGTTCGGTTACAAAAATGTATTTGATTTACAGACAACTTCTTGTTTAATTAAATAAAAGACACAATTTCAAGTTTAAATACTTCATTTAATATTATTTTTGTATTTAAATAATAATAGTTATATCCTTTTATATCCCTTCCTAGTTCTGACCGAAAGTTATACGTGACGTCAGTCTCTGATACTCCCTCTTGTTATCCTTTCCCTATCTTCTAGCGTAGTAGTGGCATTCCTGCTTTCTTTTAACTATGAATGACAACTCCTCGACTCAAATTTAACACCTTTACTAGCTACAACAAATTTGCGTACTCCAACCAGTAAATCAACGGAAAAAGCTAAATAAGCAAGTTTCCAAAAAATATTTCTCGCTACTCAAAAGCTATTTTCTATGCCTACATATGGAATTCCTATGTTTGCACAATAAGCCGATGTACCTTCTGTATCTGCGGAAACAGCTAAGCAAGCAAGTTCCCATAGAAACACTCCTCGTTTCTCAAACTTTTCTTTCTATGCCTTTGTACGGAATTCCTCTGTTTATACTCCTCGTACTCCTGGTGAAAGCTATTTCTTTACGCTTTCATAAAAAATTCTTATGTTTGCGCAACCAGTCGGCGGATTTGATCTCCTGTATTCACGGAAACAGCTAAATCAGCGAGGTTCCACAAAAACACTCCTCATATGTTGAAAGCTATTTACGGAATAACTATGTTTGTGCAACGAGATGCATCACACTCCTGCATCAACGGAAACAAGCGAGATTCCACAATAACACTCCTCCTACGCCTATGTTTGCGCAACAAGTCGGCACACTTCAAGTTGTGTATCAACTGACACAACATAACCAAGCGACTCTCCTTGTGTAAACGCACCGGACAGAACGGTTTTCTTATATATTTTCTTACTACTTGTACACATGTTCGATCAGCTGTTTCTTGTCAAAACCGTCAAGAGCGGTTTCTAACAAGACTGACGTGCCAGGGTTGACACTGGTAAAATTCAATTTTCACTAAGTTTCTGAAGAAAAAAAAATATGCGTCGAAAAATGTCTAGAATCTTCCAAAGTTTACGTGGGAATTTTTTTTAAATATTTTCAAAAATTCTGACAAAATTCTCTCGTATTCTTTGGTCGTTTCATTTATAAACTTTTTTCCCAAAATATATTTACGAGCTTTGCTCATCGATTAGGATAAGGGCATAATCGAAAATAATCTTCCCTTATTTGACATAAGTTTTCAGAAAAACTTTTTTTTATGAAATTTCCAGAAGGTGAACAAGAAAATTTTGACTTAAGAGGCTGTCAGGATGTCGTTTTACACATTTCAGAAGTAGTAGATATGTTACAAGGCACCTTTCCAAATCTTCTCAAGTAAAATTTACAAAAATCGTATGAGGAACATGGCGCGGAAATGAGTTAAAAAGTCTAAATTACTCAGTACGGCCACATAACAGGTACTAAAATTCTGAAAAATAAATCGACTTGGTTAAGGATGTTTTTTTAATTTAAGCCCCCCATGCCGAGTAAAAACCAAAAAACGCAAAATTTCCAATTTCAAAAAAAAAAATGTACTTTTAAAAATAAAAGGCTTGCAAGTTAATTGTAATTATCAAAAGTAATTGCCATGGTATTCAAGGGTGAAAATGGCTTTAACCGCTAACAAAACTGCAATTTGTTACACCAAATTTTTAAGTTTGCAAAATATTTGGAAACTTTTGATTATATTCGCCTAATTTGTTTTTCATTTTAATATAAAATTATTTGTTTTCGCAACAGCAAAATCTCAATTTGTTCCAAGTTATTGACCCATTTTCAACCACGCTGCAATAATTGCTAATTTAAGAAAAAATATATATAGATATTTTTAAGTAGATTTGAAATCAGAGTTCTGATTTGAAATCAGAGTTCTGATTCCAAATCTTAAATCAACAAACTTTTAATTATTACCTACTTATAATATTTTATACTATTCATATTACTCAAAAAATGGTCTATCGACAAATAACTGGTGGTCTGCGGGGAAGTGGTAAATAATATTTTCAAATAGTCAAAAATCTGACTACTACGTATATAAAGCACTACCCAGAAATTGTTGAAAATGGAAAGTTTTCACTTGCGCTTAATCGAACAGCAAATGGAAATGGGTTAAGATCCAATCACTTCTATATATATATTCGATAAAAAGTAAAGTTTCTCATTTAGTTCATATTTCACTCAGATTAAATATCGATTTTTTCAAAATGAAAATCATATTGGGTCTCTGCCTGATTGTGCTTTTTGCTGAAATAATTTATGCCAGAAAGGAAGTTTTGAAGAAAAAAATATATCTCACAGAGCAAATAAAAGAAGGTGACCTCCTTGATAGAAAAAAAGTGTTCGTAATTTTAAATTCAAAAAGTTCACATCCACCACAAAAAGAAATTTTTTATGAGCCATCGGTAATTGTAATTGAAGTGATTTTTTGTTTTACTATTTGCTTTAATTTTAATATTTTCAGATTCGTAAATACATCACGAAAATTGAGTTATATGAATCAACGGACCCGGATTATGCAGGAATGACATTTAATTATTCTACTGTTAATTGGATTGAACAATTTCCAATAAGTTTAAATTTAACTTTAAAAAATTCAGTTGGAAAAGGTATTAATGCAACAGTTCTCATTTTCGGAGATGACAAACCTTTAAATTAAACATTTCAAATTCATTATTGTTTATACAACAAATGTCTATAATTACATATCAAACTTGTATATTATTTTTTAAAATATATATATATCGTAATTAGCTCAAGAGCAAGCATTTCGATAAATACGATGGAATCGAGATTTGTATTCCGATAAACAAAATTCGCTATCGGTTCTAATCAGTTTTACTGAAATAAAAAATTGATCAAAAAAATTTGGATCGAAATTTAGATAACCGTTTGTGTTCATCTGCTTTAGATGATTCCGAGTTGTGCTGAGCAAACAAAGACCCAGACCATAGTAGTCTTGTTCTCAATCTTTTCCGTTGAGTCTTGGTTTTGATGTTGAGTCTTAGTCTTGATCTTGGGCATTAGGTTTTGATTTCGATCTAGTCTTGGTCTTGAAAAAATTTCTAAAGTTTGTTCAGTATTCAAAACTTCCAAACCTTATTTTTACAACGCAGCTGGGTTTTTATAATGCCAAATTTCAAATTTAGAGATGATTTAATGCTTGAGAGGGGCATGACACATCTATTGACTATAAATTATCAATACTGAAAAGCAGTCTTGATGTTGATGATCATCGTGACCAAGACCAAGACCTAAACCATAGCAGTCTTGATCTTGGTATTGAAATTATATCAGCTTCTTGGTCTTGGTCTCGGAAAATGACCAAGAGTAAGACTAAGACTAATTTTGCTCATTACTAATTCCAAATATGGTGACCTTTTTTTCTATTAGAAAAATGTGATCCTAATAATCGTTGATTTAAAGTAAAACTTTTATTTTATTTTTTTTACAAAATTTTCCTTAACTTGGACATTTCTGAATTTCATGTTTGGATCAATCACGGAAAGATAGTGAATCTGGCTATAAGCAAAAGTGTTTTGTATTTCTCAAAAATAACTATTTTTTAGTACTTTTTTGGCACTAAGGTTACAAGCAACGCTTTATGTCCAAATTTTTTGAACTTTGAAGATATTTTTCTTGCAAAGCAGCGGTTTTGGTTACTGTTTTCTGCTGTGACTATGGTTGGTATAACGCCCCTTGTCAAGTCTCCTCTACTTCGTGCTAAGTCTTTGCTTAACATAACAGATGAATTTATTCAGTTATATCTGCACCTTAGTTATAAGAGATATAGATTGTGGATTTGGGGAACAAATGATTTCATATAAAATGCAAAACCAATAATGCAAAACTAATCCAAATGCTTTCGAAACTTAAAGTTTTGTATAACGAATTACACTGATGAATGTAAGTAGGTTAATAAATTTTATTCCTAGTATACCAAGAATATTACCTATGCTGAGTTAAATTTACTCACCTGATTTTTTGTATAAAATATTGAAAAGTGTTACTTAAAGTTTGAATGAATTTCTTTCGAAAATAACCAGGTGGCAACCTTAAAAATTTATAAGAGCGTCGTGAGGTTTATGAACAGCTCCTAATCATAAGAAGGAAAATTAGTTGAACAAATTTATTGAACTAGAGTTCGCCTTGTGGCCGAAATTCGACCATTTCGATTTGACCACAAAACAAAGGAAAAAGTTTTTATACCCTTTCTTGGTCGATAAAACACTAAAAGCTTTTAATATTCTTCCTTAGGGTTCAGGTTATCTACATCGGTGCAGCAGCTTAGTTGCAATATCATACTTTCCATTTAGAGGCGTGTAACTCCTACTAAAGAGCAAACAGTTTTTGATATCTTTCTATACCAAAATTCATGAAAATCAATCATGCTATCGTGCTATATAGTGCTAACTCTATATCTATACCAAATTTCATAAAAATCGTATGCAGTATTTTCGCCGTGAGAGCGTTTTTTCCATTAAGGGGCGTGGCACTGTCCACTGCAAATATAATGGTCATGTTATCGTTCCTTAGTGCCAATCCTACCTCCATAACAAATTTCGTTGAAACCGATGCTGCGGTTTAGCTGTGAGAGCGTTTTTTCCATTTAGGGGCGTAGCACCGCCTACTGAAAAACATAATGGTCATATTATCGTTCCTTAGTGTTAACCCTATCTCCATACCAAATTTCGTTAAAATCGATGCAGCGGTTTAGCAGTGCGAGCGTTTTTTCCATTTAAGGGCGTGGTACCACCCACTGAAAAACATAATGGTCATATTATCGCTCCTTAGTGCTAACTCTGCCTCCATACCAAATTTCGTTAAAATCGATGCAGCGGCTTAGCCGTGAGACCATTTTTTTCATTTAGGGGCGTGGCACCGCCCACTGAAAAACATAATGGTCACATTATCATTCCTGAATGCTAACCCTACCTCCGTATCAAATTTCTTTAAAATCGATGCAGCGGTTTAGCTGTGAGAGCGTTTTTTTCATTTAGGGGCGTGGCACCACCCACTTTAAAAAAATATATAGTCCTATGCACTGCTCCTCCTCACAACTTTTCCAACAAAAAAAAAAAATCAAGCAAATCGGTTGAGATTTAGGTATAGAAACAGGGACCTAACCGATTTCGTTTGCCTATTTATATATAGATTAACCAGTAAGCAACAATGTCTCGTAAGAGAACCATTCTCCTGAAGTAAATTTTACAGGAGAATGACAAAATGTTGCAAATACATTAATATCATAATCATAATAGCAATTATTTTTAAAAACGTTGAAATTGATGGACTGGTAACTCTAATTGTTTATTGATTGAATTATATAAAAATAAAAGAATATGTGATGTAATATAAAAAAAAACACAGGGAGAATGACACACACTTGCGTTCTGTACAAAATTTTTAAACTTTAAAATAAAAAACGCACTAACACTCACTAGGGTAAGAAAAACTTAGCAAACATAGTCTAGCGGAACATAGATGGGTAACAAACAATAATAAAAAAACGGCCAAAAACTTCTGGGCTTCTTATAATAACAACAAAACAACATATGTACTCTCTCTTAGCAGATTTAATTACAAACTTTTGATCGGTATTTTAACCGAACACTGTTTAATTGGACCCCATGCATATAGGATTGGTTTAATATCAAAAAACTGGTGCAGAAACTGTTCCGAACCTGACGAGGTAGCAACGGTAGAACATGTCATTCACCATTGCCCAGCGCTAGACAGACGCAGAATGGCTACTCTTGGGCAAGCTATGTTCGGCTCCATAAATGAGGTAGCTGAAATAGCATTATCAAAAGTAATGATTTTCGCTTTAAAAACTGAAACCTTCGATATTGATGAAAATCATGAAGCCAGAACAATACTATTCTCCTAACAGAAGGGAGTTTGTGGTAACGCTATAGACCTGTCGGTCTATGTGAAGTTTTTGCTCTTCGCAATTACCGCCATCCTAACCTAACCTAACTGGACTGCAAACTTCTGTTTATTGTGCAAACTACCTAAGTTTTTTAATTTTAACTATCTGTTTAGTGTAGAGAGAGACATTTTTTAGGATTTAATGAGTTTATTCTTAATAAGATGCATTTAAATTGTTTTTGATGAAAAAACTCACTCAAGGATCACCATAAAATATTCATAATACAAAATTGTTTCAATTGCGCTAAAGCTCACACATACTTATGTTAAGCTCCACTAAGTACACTCTGGCTGCAGACTACATTTATACTAATTTTGAAGGGCAAATAAAGCCAATAGTCCCATACTTTCCAAACAATCTATCCGAGTGGTGTTTTTTTACAACCCTACGCAGTTAAACTCAAGCAAGAAAACCGCCAAGTAGCTTAAATGAGGTACAAAAAAATACACAGTCAATAAAAAGTAATGGTATGTGTTTCCTTTATACTCCATGCAAAAACAAAAACAACAAAAAAAAAATAGCAAATAAAGGAAATAGCCCATAAAATTAATAAAATCTTTCACTAAAATTTTTTCAGAAATCCACCGTTAATGCACGCAACGCACAAAGTGTCGACGCAAACGGCTGAATTTAACTCTGAAGTGTCAAACGGAAGTAGAATGGCAGGAGCCGGAAAAACAATCACGTTTTCAACAATTTCGAGCAATTTCAGTGACTTTATTAAATTCACTACGTAAAAATAATAATGAAAAGTAGAATTAATAAACAACAAAAATATTTTAATACTCGTACCATAAAAAGAAATTCATATGACAAAAAAAAAAAGGATTTTATTAATTTGATTACCAGTTGAAAGTGGGAATGTGCCACGCATATGGTCTGAATAATTACTTCTTTGAAGAAAAAGTAATGTCATAATGTGAATTTAACATAATTTTTTTATATGGCATCAAATTTCTTTGTGCTTTGACATTTATGTTGTAGATAGAAAGAGAATTAAACTAAAGACTATTTATAAATTAATACGCAAGACAAAAACTTGTCCATCTTTTTTTACTAGGTTACAAATGGAGCACGACTTTAAATTATACACCATAAGAAAGGTATTTGTGTGTGAATGTGCACAAAATTAAAATCATATTATTATTTAGATTCTAAGATAAGCAAAATAAAATACAAAATACGCAAGGATACAGCACAAAGGGAAAGACAAAATGCATAGAGCTGACTCATGTTTTTGCTTTGTTTATATTTCGCTTGAATTATACCATGGATGATAAATGGGCTTTTCTATTTCGTACCAAATAGCAATAAAAAAAAGTACTAAAAGTGTCCAGAAAGTACCAAAATCTGTAATTTTTCAAAAGTGAAAACATTTATCATTGTACCATGGATGATAAATGAGCTTTTCTATTTCGTACCAAATAGCAAAAAAAAAAGTACTAAAACTGTCCAAAAAGTACCAAAATTATTCAATACATTTGTGATTTAAATGCAACTGTAAGTAAAAAGTAAAATAATTATTAAAACTATATCTGAAATAAGTAAATAAAACTTTATAAACTTTGAAAGTGTTGTATTGTTTTTATTTAAAGGAATAGAAAGTCTACATAAAATACATTCCCAGACAAAGTAGTTTTTTCATTGGTCGAATTAGTTAATGTAAAGTGTGTTACGACAACTATCAGATAAAAACTGAATAATTCCAAACGTATTCTTAAGACAAAGATATTTTCCAATCTGAAATTTGAATTGTCAAAGCTATTATTATGACGTTCTTTGACATAAAATAAGGTCAAAATGGTTACTTTTGTTAAGGATTTTATGACAGATCACGAGTTGCGTTAAAGTATCTTGGTATTTTGCTCAGTATTATTGAACATTTTATCGTGGGAAGACTACGGACGGCACTCTTTCAGTCACTAGAAACTCTTGAAGAAGATTCACTGTTTTAGACAAAAATTGATTTCAGGTTTAATGGCAACAAAAATTAGCAGAATTGCTGTAATTGAACTTAAGAAATCTCCGAAAAAGTACAATAACTGTCAATACATCCAGAGAAAACAACGGTTTGGTGTGGTTTATGGGCTAATAACTTTTAATATTTCTTCGAAAGTTAGACTTTTAATTCTGGAATATACATATGTTCCGAATCAGAACTTTACAATGAATCTTATTAGAGCTTAATATATAACCCAAATAACAATCGTTTATCAGAGATTTGATACATTTTATGCATTAAAATTCAAATTAATGGAAAGAGTCTGCAATAAACTATGGCGAAATATGTAGCACATGTTTTTTATCCAATATCCAAAACAAAATCTTTGCGGCAGCAAATCCGGAAAAGTCATAAATATCGATCAATAATTCATCGTTGACTGCCTCTGTCAACATCAGTAAATGTCTAAAGAAATGGAATGGGTGTACTACGTGTTCCCGAAAGCAGAAAATAAAGCGCTTGATTTGGCAGCAAAATTGTTCAATTTTTGTGGCGCACATAAAATAAAAACCCATTTGCACGCTTAACTTTCGCGTGAGTGTGGTTTTATGGCATCGCAAAATCAGTTTAAATGCCAATTTCCCGCACTGCCCAAAAAGTGTTGGACATTATTATCACTTTACCAAACCGCCCCCCCCCCCCATGCCAACATTGCCACAAGAACAATAACAACACTGCGTGCAACACAACGATGGCATGATAACGTAACGTGAATCAGCGTATTATATAAAGCAAAGCCAAAACAAAAAACAAAAAAAAAAAAGGATTTACCGGCAAATCCATGATTGTCAAAGGACATCCGTTTGAAGAGTAGCTATGTTGTAGCATCCTCAGCAATTTAACTACCCACTGTGCGTCTGATGACATTAATGTAATCCAAACGTCCACTTTTCTTCATTAGGCTGCAAGTTGTTTTCGTTTTTTCAGTATTCTTGGAAAATATACAACAACAATGACTTTTATATGTACACAAAATTCAGGATACAACACAACAGGATGAAACAGTTGGATGTTATCAAAAGACCATTTTGACGCCATTTATTTGATTAAGTTTTGGGGCATTATTTTGTAATTTTGTGAATTATATTGAAGTAAAAATGCACAAGCACAAGCACATTTGGGAATAATGCAATAAAAGGGATTTTTATTCATTTTCATCAATCGTCGCTCAAAGTCCAAAAGTACAATGGAACATCTAACGCGATTACCGATTTGTTGGGACAGCAAGAGAGAAACATTCGATTCGCTACAACTTGGTTAATTCAATTTATTTCGATTTATTTGATTTCATTTGGAGTTTATTGAACTTGCCAGAACTGCGAAAATAATTGGAAATTATTGTTTAAATGCATTTAGCTAGTTAGTTGGGTACTTAGGTGAGATTTAAGCAAGCTAGAGATGTTGGTTTTTTATTTTTGCTCATAAAAACTTTGCATAATAGATTCGTAGAAAAAGAAACAAAAAGACTCATAAAAAAGGATATCATGGGTTCCTTGTATAATTTCGTTATGATCTTAAGACAACAAAATTTATCCAAAATTTTGTTTTAAAGTATTGCTATAGTGCGAAATTTAGAAAAAAACGATATTTTTGGGGATTTAAGCTACAAAGCAATATACTTATTTGAAACATTTATCATCTACTTCCTGCTCCGCATGCGCACTATCTTTAGAGATAGCTGAATTAGGATTTACATTGAAGTGTATTTCAGAATCTATTGGGAATATCTAGAAACGCGTCCAGAATGAGACTTAACATTTCGTTTGGCGCATTCAACGCTATTGGCAAAATATGGGCGTCGAAATGGTTTGCTGGTATTAAATGAAATCTGTATCAAAGTTTAATGACAGAACGGAGAAAACTGGCTTCATCTGTTAGAAAAAATATAATTTTAAAAATGACTGCTACTGCTATAAGTAGTCAAAGGCAAACACTTGTAAGGGAGATAAAAAATAATAAAGAATACAGCCAATGCGGTAAGAAGCAGTAAGGAGTTTGTAAGGAGGAAGTTGGCGGAGCAGCGTTTTCCTACTAAAAACAATCGCTTCATTTAACATGGATATTATTATACGATATTATATTTTTTATTTCTAAGTAAGTAACTAATTATTTTTGAATTACAAATAAAATGTAATTAATTTTATCATATTACAATTGTGGTAACTTTCAAATTACGATAACTTATGAAGGGTGAATCGTACGATAAAAAGTACAACGGTCTTTTTCATTGAGAACCACATGTTCTACAAATAATTTTAATCTTTTGTAAAAATAAATAATTATTTAAAAGTTATTTAAAAAAAAGTGATTTTTTGGCGTTTATCGGCGCTTAACCAGTTTTTATAGAATAACTCCTAAAAGATAAATTTTTTAAAAAATAAAATGAAAAGTTTTTGTAGAAAACATGATTCTCCATAAAAAAGTTCCACAGAGTTTTATTACGCGACTCACTATTCATGAGTTATCGCAATTTAAAAATATCCACAATTGTATATACGCGTCAAAAGAAACAAGGCTAATGATTTACTGTCTTAGTTAAGTAGTTAGCTAAGAAAGATAACCATAATTTTAGTTAAAGCTAAAATCCCACCATATGAACAAAACTAGACGCAACGGCAACACTGCGCAACAGCTGTTTTTGACACGCAGCTAAAATTCGATCTGTTTACTGTCACAGAAACAGAAAATTAATTTAGAAACACCGCAGTGAATCGAAACAGTCTTTGCATGGACGGCGACCAGCGAACAACAGCAGCAGTAGCAGCAGCAACGGAGTAAGCGGCAACCAAAAAGGAAATAAGGTTCTTGTGTTTAGTATAGTTGAGGGGGCAGCAGCGTAGTAAGTAGAGCAGGGAAAAGTATTAGGTTGTGTGAGATAGCTATACGTAGGTCAGAGAATATACCGTACGAAGAACCACCCATTAGACATGAGGAGCCCGATGATGAATCAGTTGATCACGGCTAATATCCAAGTGGTGCGAGCAGACTTGCGTTCAAACCCGATACTGAATCAGTTTGCCGTAAGTGTTCTCTCTCTTTTTTGCAAAGAGACTTACGTACTTACTTAGAACAAAAGGATAAACATGGGGTGGTAAGGAGAGCCACCACATCTAACGTGAGTTACCCGATAGCGTATCAGTTGCTCACAATTAATGTATAAGTGGGTTCTTTTCCTCTGTTAAAGGTACATAAGAAGACAAGCATAGCGAAGGGGAAAAATAACTGAAGGGGGACGAGAACCACCACACTAGACGTGAGTAGCCCGATGTTGGATTAGTTGCTCACGGCTAATATTAAGTGGTGAAAACGGAGTTACGCGCAAATCCGATGATGGATCAGTTTGATGTAGGTAAGCAGCATGGTTGAATTACCCTAGTTGCAGCGATAACGAATGCTGCTTCCTCTTAAACTACGAAAATGTCAAAATTTTCTAGTCTTTTGACAGATAGCAAGGCAAGATCAGGGTTCCATTTTTGTTTATTTTGATAACTTGCCAAAACCATTATTATTGAATCATGGGTAAGCAGTAGGCAGTACCACTACTACACGTCACTAGCCCACGGCTGTTGGCAGACAGAACGACGCGAAGGAGGAGAAAGTGGTGAGGAGAGGAGAGACGTGTTTTCGTATTATTAACTATTTTTAAGAAAGAGAAAACCAAACGCAATAAAAAAATTAAATAAATAATTAAAACTCTAACCCAGGTCTTTGAATTCAAACCAAGAGGCCGTCCTTTTCTTTATAATTTTTTTTTTTTTTTTTTTTTTGTAGCCGAACCCCTGGCCACCGACAAGCAAAACTGCTGCAGCGGGTAGAAAGTTTCGTTAAAAGTTCATTACTTGTAATGGTAGCTACTAGTTTGTATGGCTGTATTGGGGATTCAGGTGAGAGGTGATTGCAGAAGCACGCGGATATAGAACTATGTATTTATGTAGTTAAGTAAGCAGAAAAATCAGCAAAACTGAGTGATGTGCTATTCGTTCCAGAAATTTGCTGTCTGTGCGTAAGTTGGTGGAGAACGGCTTTAAAGGTAAATTATGTGAGATTAAAATTCATGATCGGCAGATTGTACTTGTAGATAATATCTAATACATATTATGTATCTGTTTGAATCTCTATAAGTTGTGTGAGTCACAAAAGGCAAAGGTGTACTCTTCAATTGAACATAAGAGAAATTGCATTCATTATTGGAATAGAGTATTGAATAATATGTGTTTGAACGGTTTAGTTGACCATGAAGTAACGATTACAGACATGCAAGAAATGATTCGTTTGACTCACTTTACGCTTCTGTTATTTAATTTTGGAATTTATCGAGAAAATTATACACTTATATGTATTTGTAACAGTATGTTAACGTTTTGTACGAACCCGATTCTCTGAGGTTGTCTGAGATATTGAATAAATTTCTGTTATAGCTTTCAGCACATAGGTTTTTCACTTACTTATAAGGAACATTATTATGTAAATAAAAGTTCGCTTCGACAGATTTTTTTGTTTTATATAAAAATTCAAAACATTAACTTATTTACTTCAAATGAATATTCAACTCAGTGACATAAATTCACACAAGTTCATCATTAGTGTCCAAATTCGGTATCTTTTTTTGTTTGTTTTTTCTTTACAGAATATTTACAAGGAAAGAAAACATTCATTCAAAATTATTCATTATCTTCATGCTTGTCAAGAACATAAAAACTCGAGCTATGTCAAAAATTTGATGTGACTACTACAGCAAGTTGTTGGCCCAGCTGGACACAAAAAACAAGTCCAAATCAAACCAAAAAGAAATAATCATAATTTATTTAAACTTACCGCTAAAACAACACCCACACAGACAGAGAATCAGTCACTCAGTCACAGCAGCTGCAGTTACTGAGCAATCATATGACAAAAGAACAGACTGACAAAAGTTCAAGCCCAAGAGCATGAAAACAGAAAAAACAACACAATAACATCCTCAGAAACCATTTCAATTAAATCAAAATTATGTTGTTTAAATGAAATAAAATGGAATAACGTAATGATATTTAAAAGAAATGAAGAAATCTTCCAGACATGTCTACAAATAAAAGCAAAAGAATTGAGAAAAAATACCTCATGCTACCGATAAAATGCCCAATAAGATGAAATACGTTTAACTGTTTTTGTTGGGATAATAAAATGGATACGACACACGAATAAAGCAAACTAAATAACGAAAAAAATGGGGAGAAAGAAGCAGCAGATAGAGAGAGAGAGAAAAGAAAAAAAAAAGCAGCAAAAATGACGAATGATTAATGTTTTGCTTGGCGACGTGATACGCCTTGAAATGCCAATTACTACGCTGCTTTAAGCACATTTTGGCCATATCCGACGTAGCAGCACCCAGAGTACTCCTCACCATTTCAAATATTTACAAAAAGATGTAGATATTGTACGCAAGCTTCCTTCTCTCATCTTTACTTTATTGTGGAGAAGCCATTATTTATGCACTCGCTCTCCTTATAGCAAATATGTATGATGTTGAGAAATGTGCAAGTTTGCAAGACTTTTCTCTTAAATGAGATTTTAAATACTCACTATGGATGGGATATAGTGACGCAAGGAAATTGAAAGTTATGATATTTTTATTTGATGGAGACTAGCACTTAAATGAACTTTTGTACGAGAAATTGTAAAATTTTGATTGTCAAGAAAATATATTATAAGCTCCAACTCAAAGTATTACCAAAAAAACTTTCCGAAAAGTCTGGGGCGCCTGAAAAATCCTTCAGCAAGTTGATTCCTTAATAAGATAAGTTTATATAACTCTAACCAATCATGAAAACACCACATTATGAAATGAATTTCGTTTATCGTTCGTATTTTGAAACTATAACTTTACAACAAATCCAAAATTTTTATTGAAAAAGTTTCAAATTAGAAAATATTACAAGTTATCTTTTGAAAGTATTGACGCAACGTGATGCTGAGAAGTTTAGCTTTTTGCAAACTTTTTCTTGATTACTTTTTCTAAATATTGATACCTTGTATTACCATCTCTTGTGCACAGCAGTTGTGAATATGGAAACAACTTGTGCAAATATTAAATACTCATATTTCTTAAAGAAACTTTGAATTTTAATTCGAGTTGAATGTGCATGGAATTAAAATTGCATCCAGAAATGAAACAATAATTTACTTGGCTTTACTTATGCGAAATCAGTTAAATGATTTACTTATAGATACTTCTTTGATATTGTAAAATGGACAATTTAAGTACTTGATAGAGTAGTATCTGGATGGAAAAGTAACCGAAAGGGCTAAAAGATGTTATTTTACTTTAAAAAGTCAGAATATCTGGATATCAACCAATAGGGTTAGGAGTTTGGTGATATTGGGGATGCTGTTTACCCATCAGATCTCAGTTCGTACCACCCTAATGAACCACCCAAACCTCAGAAAATTAAAGCTCAAAAAAAAAATCAATCTTCTGGAAAGGTGCCAATATCTCCCAAATTTTTCAGTGGAAGATAGAAAAATTTGGGAGACATTGGCACCTTTCCAGAAAAAAACCGCGATGGTCATCAATCACTAGCTTCAGATGAATCATGCGCGGAAAAATTAGAGCTAGTTCTGCTTTTCATTGGAAATCCCACTAGGGAAATTTATCATAGGAATATCTTGAATGTATTGAAACACTTACATTATCGTGAAAATAAATGTTCCAGTATCTCCAGCGACATCAAAAGTACAAGGTAGGATCTCAAAAACCAATGATAATAGCGTAAAATCGGCAGATATCTCCAGTGACTGGTAATGAACAATAATAAGGCAGGACGGCGGTTCAGTCTGTGGCAGATATCTCGAGAAGATTTTGTCAAAAAATATTGTGCGAAAACTCATTTTGTTCGCCACAATCTAGGCTACAAGACTAGTGTCCGAGAAAAAAAAAAAAAAAAAATTTTCCTTTTAATCTAACAAAAATCTCAAATTTTTTTTTTTTTTCGAGAGATATCTTAAATATCTTGAAATCTTGGAATCTTTTCCAAAAACTGGCAATGCCATTGTCTTCAGCGACCTCGAAAACATAAAGTAGGACAGAAAAAAAATTGTTCTTATCCTTTTTTATCAATTTCCACGGGCTGAAAGAACCCCATTCTCGTACAGTCAAGGCAGCGCTACTTATCGAGCTTGCGCGAGTGCTAAATCTCAATATTTTTTTACCAAAATTTACACACATAATTTAGAGGCCCTACCGAACATTTTGAGTGCTGAGCGTTCTGAAAACGTGTAAGCAACGTTTCAGCTGTTCTATAATTTGCAAAATATCCGATTCAAATTCAATTTTCAAAACAAAAAATATTTTTCAATACATTTATGATATTTGACAACAATCGCTCTCGTATTTTTTCGAAGCTAATTACGCATCGAATTTGCCTCGGAAATTTTCTAGGCCTGTGTAAACTTTTTTTCATGCAAATATTTAAATTTTTTTGCGGGACTCGAAAGTTTTCGAGGTTTACGTGCTTTTCAAGGCTTATACATGTTTAAAGGAATCATCTTAATGTTTTAACTCTGATGAAAACTATACTTTTGTAAAAATTCATAAAAATAGTACATACTTTAAAAATTTTTAACGATTTTAAACGGTAAAAATATTTAAATTTTAAACCTTGTAACGAACTTTCTTATGCCAGGTTGATGCTCGTTGTAGTACCCAGACGGTTAGTTAAAAAAATTAGTTTACAGTGCTTAAATTTTGATTGATTTCTTAACACCTTACAAAATTATTTGTTTGTTTGGGACTCAAAGTCGTCTGCTGCTTGCCTTCTCACGCTTAGTTAGTTCCTCGGAACTTTATGCTCGAGAAAATTCTCTCGTTGAATATTTAGGATAGAGAGCTCTTCTCCGTGTAACTCTTCCGATCACTTCCAATTTTTAAAAATCAGGTACAATACGAGATGTTAAACCTACCAGAATCGTAGTTGTATTGGTCGCAAAAACAAGCTTTTAAGCACAACTAACGGTGGAGACCCACAGCGCTTCAATTGTACAACCAAGATAGCTTCAAGTGCTTCAATTCTACAACGCCCTATACAAATATATGCAGTGACAACTAACGGCGATTCTATGATTTAACTTCAACGACACGCACTGTGAGACCTTTACGAGTCAATGGCTACTACGACACTGATCACTTCGCTACTGCTGATGCTGTATTTGACAAAAAACAGCTAACACGTGAAGCTGTGGAATAACGGTAAACTTGTCAAATCGGTTTTGTTCGAATGATCGTTGCAGTCGATGTTTACAGTGGATGTTATTTTAGTGCTGTTGCTGTATCGTTCCTGTGGAGTTTTGTTATTGCGTATGGGGCTATTGATGTTTTTGTCTTCCGGTATTATGGAGTTTTGATGTTGCTGTTCTTGTATGGACTTTCGCTTTTGATGGTTTCTGAGTTCTGTTCTGATAAGACAATTCAGAGAAAATATGTGGATGCAAATAAAGAGCTTATTTGTTTCTCACAACTTTTCATTGTAAGCCCTGAAAGTATGCTATTTTATTTGCGATATTTAAAACAAAACAAAAATAGCACAATAAGTCGTATTTCGTGGGGATGCTAATTCGTGGAGTAGAGAGACTTGTTGCATAGATTTTATTACTAACTGACGTCATTAATAGGTTAAAAGCAGAAGTCAAATAAACCATTGACAATAATTTCTGGTCTTTTTATTATAAAACTTATTTTTTAATTTTTAAAATGATCTTAAATTTAAAATACGAAAACTAATAAAGTGTCATCTGCACGAAAAAAAATGTTATGGGCTTTTTTATGAAAAATTGCATGGTCTTTCCACCGGTATTAGCTCCATTCGTCAAAGTTTTAACCATCACGAGATACGAGAGGCCCTTCTTATATTTCGGGAACTGGCAACACTAATATCAATAGCTAAAATCTGGCAACACCATAATAAAGCTTGACATTTTTTGGCATAAACGTACTTACAACGTTTTGATGTACAAGTGATATTTGTTTTGTTTCCAGTGAGTTAAGGAAATCACGCAGAAAGATTAACTGTAAGGCCAACTAAAGGTTGCCCGCAGGGAGATGTACTGTCATCGCTCTTATGGATTCTAGTCATCGACGAAGTACTAGAAATTCTCGATGATCACAAATTCGAGGTCCAGGGCTTTGCTTACGATCTGATTATTATGGTTAGAGGCAAGATTGACTCTACCGTAACTGAACGAATGCAACTAGCTCTCAACTTAGCTCTAGGCTGGTGTCGAGAGAAAGGACTCGAGATTAACCCTAGTAAAACCACACTGGTGCCCTTTACCCGGAAGAGGAAGCTAAACCTGAAAGCTTTAAATCTGGGGGCAAAGGTACTAACGGTTTCCGAGGAGATGAAATATCTAGGAGTAATCCTAGATAAGAGTCTAACTTGGAATAGTCATCTATCATACATAACAAATAAAGCCTTAAGAATAACATATGCTTGTCAAAGGCTATATGGTAAAACATGGGGACTGCGGCCAAAAATTATGGCATGGTCCTATAAAACTATTACCGTACCAATGATCACTTATGCTGCATTAGCATGGTGGCCAAAGGTAGACCAAGTAGGGGCTCAAAACAAACTAAACACGATCTTCAGAATAGCCTGCTTGGGTATTACAGGGGCACTAAAGGCATGCTTACGGGTCTCACCCCTCTTCACCTTATGGTTAAGAAAGAAGCAGCCTGTGCGGCTCATTTACAACAACTTAAAGAAGGCAATCTAACAGGGCATGTCCAGATCCTGGATATATTCTGGGACACACCATGCCGTTCGGTCTCCGACAAGATAAGTAAAACATTTGTTTTCTCTAGAACATTCAAAGTGGCAATCAATGACTGCGCTGAATGGAAGAGGAAGGACATAAATGTAAAACAGGGCTCACAGGTATGGTTCACTGACGGGTCCAAAATGGAAGATGGCAGCGCGGGAGCTGGACTTGTGGGACCAAGATTCCACAAAGCAGTTGCAATGGGAAGAACAGCTTCTTTTTTTCAGGCGGAGATCCACGCTTTAGAGTTGTGTGCTAGAGAATGTCTAAGAAGGGGCACTTCCGGCACCGACATATACATTTACTCGGACAGCCAAGCAACTCTAAAATCACTAATGGCTTTTTCAATGCACTCCAAGCTTGTCTGGGAGTGTTTTGAACTTCTTCAAGCCCTAGCCAGGAGGAATGAAGTTACTCTAGTTTGGATACCAGGGCACAAAGGGCATGAAGGCAACGAAAGTGCAGACTGCTTGGCCAAGAGGGGCGCACTCAATACTTTCATAGGCCCAGAACACTTCTGCGGAGTAAACAACAGTTTTAAAAATAACTTAATACGGGAATGGGAAAAGGAAAGCCTCTCCGATCACTGGAGAACCAAAGAAGGTATGCGACAGGCGAAGAGGCTGATCGATTCAAAACATGTTAAGGCTGAAGCTGTTCTTAATCTCAGCAGGAAAGATATAAAAACCTACAGTGAGATAATGACATGTCACTGTAAACTTAATTATCACCTAAAAAAGATGGGTTTGGTAGACGATGACTCCTGTAGACTCTGCTTAGAGGACTTGGAAACAGCAGAGCATGTGCTATGTGCATGCCCTGCTGCGTTTAGACGCAGAATTATGTACCTAGGAGCTGAGATTTTAGATCCAGGTGACATAGATAAAATTAATCCTATGACAGTAACAAGATTTATAGATAGTCTGGAACTGTTTTGATTAGGGAAAGAGGCTGTACAAAAGATCTTTTAGGTCGCAGTACAATCTAGAGCCTTTTAAATAATAACAATAATAAGGAAATCAATTTTTCCAAAAAATGAAAATTTCAAGAAAAGGTTTTCGTTGGATTATTTTTCACAACTTTCGACGTGGATTATGTCAACAAGAATGTGTCGATGAACTCAATTCTTTGCATGGCAATAAAGCACCATCAAAAACCATAGTCTATGGTTGGCATAGTGAATTCAATTGTGGTCGGAGTTCGGTCGGTTGTTGTGCCACAAAACATCGATGTAGTGCATGAACTGAAAATGAAAGATCGTCATGTGGCATATTGTGAGATAGAAGCATCCTTGCACATTAGTTCCATTCCAATACATTCGATTTTGCATGAACACTTACTTGTAAAAAACGCTTGTTCTCGTTGGAAACCCCATAATTTATCAATCGCTCAAAAAAAGGCTCGAATTGTTTGGTATAAGGAAATGATTAAAAAATTCGACCGTGGTGCTTCAAAAGACGTGTAAGAGATTGTGACAGGTGACGAATCATGAATATATGCGTATGAGCCAGAAACAAAACAGCAATCGACCGTGTGGGTATTCTAAGACGAGCTAAATCCAACAAAAATTGTTCGTGGAAGAAGCACAGCGAAGCAAATGGTCGCCTGTTTCTTCAGCCGAATGGTTCATGTGGCCACTGTTCCACTTGAGCAACGTAGGACCGTTAATTCTAAGAGGTACATGACCATTTGTTTGCGGAAGTCTTTGGAGAATTTCGTAAAACCAACCCCCGAAGACGAATCATTCTCCATCATGAAAATGCGAGCTCTCACACATCTCGTGAAGCAGGTGAATTTTTGAGCAGTCAAAACATCGAATTGATGACTCATCCTCCGTACAGTTCTGATTGGCATCCAATGACTTCTTCTTGTTCCCGAACATCAAGGTAAACTGCGTGGTCAACGACTTACGAGCGCCGAAGAGGCAGTTGAAGCGTTTAAAAACGATGTTTTGGAGGTGTCTCAAGAGGAATGGGAAAAATGCTATGACAAATAGTTTGAACGATTGCAAAAGTGTATTGATCATCAAGGGAAATATTTTGAAAAACAATAAGGCCATTTTCAATTAAAAATGTTTGTTATTATTTGCTATTCCCGAAACATAAGTAGTGCTCTACGTAAACACAAAATTGTTGAACAGTCACGCCTGGTGTTGTACTTCTGACCTGACACATGTAGTTTGGTGTAACGAAACGATTAGTCCTCACTAGGTGTTTAATTGTTAAACTGCTTAAATAATTGCAATTTGCTATGACAACCCATAAAGTTTTGTTAAGCTTACTTAACTAAGTTATTTTATTTGTTATGGTTTTTTTTATCAAATAGATTTTTTTTCGCATGGTCCCCCAAATAAATGACATGCATCTAATTGTGTTCGATTTTACAGTACTTGGTTACACATCAAATATAACGTAAAAATATTGTTATAGATATCAAAAGTAGACTGATTCAAAAATAAAAAAACATTTTTGGAAGCTCTACGATTACGCCCAAAGATCTGAAAGAAGGTTTTTTTAGTCCAAGTCTTTGGTGAATCCTAACTCAATTTTGCGTAGTATATTTTTGTAGAACACTTTGACCCATAATAGCTAATTTTTTATAATTTGGGTCAAATATACCCATAAGAACAGATTATATTTGCAAATTTTGAACAAAAACGTCAAAAAGATTTCAAAGATAAATTAGCTAAAGCGTTTGTTATAAACTATTTCTGAGTATTGTGTTCCGAGTTCGAATCTCAGCGTGGACAAATTTTTTTTATTAATTTTTTATTATTTCGTGCCTCATTTTCCGCTCCAAGACTCTTCAGACAAATTCTATACAAATTAATGGATATTTAACAATTGGGACTGCAAATCACCGAGTGGAGGATTTGAACCTGGGCCTCTCCATGCAGCGCAAGTCATTAGACCGATACACTATTACTAGTCTTCTTCACATTTCAGCATTTTTGAGATTGTGATAAAATAAAAACTACATTAAGTCGAGATTATGCATAAGCCTTCAAAAAGATTGAAACAAATCTCAGCTCACTTTTTTGACATTTTCAAATTTTTTGGAAAATTCCAAAACTATTTTTTTTTTTTTTTCATTTTGAATCACTCTAATACATATAGATAGTATATGCCCTTACCTATATAAATGTGATAAAAAATTGAACTTCTCATTCAGTTTTTATTTTACAAGATTTCTGTGCTGTCTCGCGACTTACAATGAAATTCATAGTGGGATTCTTACTTATTGCGCTATTGGCTGATAAAAGCTATGCCAAAGATAAAGAATTTTCAAGAGTACTAATTGGTAAAGAATTACGCGGCGCTGAGATCCTTAAAGTTGAAAGATTGTACTCACGTCACACAGTTAAAGCTGAAGCAGACGTTCCTAAAACTGATGAAAATGAACCTGAAACATACGGTAAAAATAAAACAAGTAAGCCACAAGAAGAAAACGCAACTAAACCAGGACCAGTTAAACCTAAGCCAGTTGAACCAACTGTATTAAACCTGAGCTATGAAGCACCGGTAAAAAAGATTGAAATTATTTTCTTATACGCATTTTAAGTCGTTGCGAATTTTATTTATAACATTTTAAGGAGGGAAAGAATATCACTTATGTTGAGCTATTACAATCGCTGGACCCAAAGTACGCGGGAGCAACATATAACTTATCGGAAGCATTCGAAGGAGGTGCTAAATCGATAAATTTAAATTTCGAAAATAGATCTCCAAATGGTATTGATGTAAGGGTTTTCATTTACGGAAATGTGATTCCTGATAAGCCTGCACAATCATCAGCAGCTAAATATCTAGATCCATATATGCTTGTCTTGGGTATTATTGTTTATATTATGCTTTTCTAATATAAATATTTTTTTCATTATAAATATATAATATATTTGTCATATTTATAAAAAAAATAATGCCAGTATTGCACATAATATAAGTATTACAACTTAAGTAGTTGGTTTCATTTAATTCCTTCTACAAGGTGTATTGCATAGAACTAAGAACCTTCTTAACCCTTATTCGGCTGAAGATTTTTACAACTGATTTCGGCTGACTGGTTACCCGGGTGACTTACCCGGGTGACTAAATTGTATAAAATGAACAAAATTACTACAAAATTACTATAAAAAAAAAAAATATTTTTGGAAATGTTGGACATTTCGTAATAGCTATTTGGCAACACCAACAGCTGACTTTATTGACAAGTGAATGATTGTTTTAATTCAGTTGATAAAAATAGTAAAAATGGAAAGTGCAAAGCGTTTAAAGTTTGCAAAAAATGCAAATAGAGCTGAAACAAATAATAATGGTCGTGGCGTTAGTGCAGGTAATATTAA
Organism: Calliopum simillimum; assembly: GCA_951812925.1. Classification (NCBI taxonomy): domain Eukaryota; kingdom Metazoa; phylum Arthropoda; class Insecta; order Diptera; family Lauxaniidae; genus Calliopum; species Calliopum simillimum. The sequence continues at coordinate 114,396,764 of OX638370.1, read as the reverse complement.
GACAACGGCAGCCAATTCCGTGGATCGAGAATCAGTACCCAGTGGAAGCCAAGTGCTGCCCTCCAAAACTCGATGGTAATCCTTTGCCATATTTTTTGCTGAACTTTTATTTATAATCTAAATACAATAGATACACAATGCATAAAATATACATAAATATATGCATATGCAGCGATGGATTGGAAAGTGAGTGAATAGCAGATGAAGAAGTTGCATCGGATGCCGAGGTAGGTGATATGGTGGACGAAGTGGATGAGCGCGACAGTGATAGCGATGAAGAAAACGATAGTTCAAAGATTCGAGCCAATATCAGCCGCTTCGTATATCTAAACGGGCTATCTTGTGAACTAGTTTTCAGCAAAATTAAGCATCGATCGTTAAATCCTGCCGTTCTGTAGCATTACTATGTCCGAACTGCCATTGAGGCAATCTTAAATATTTGTTTGGGTACTATCATTGAACCTGGGCACCAAATAAGAGCTCCGAGATAACGCTGGCCGAACGCCAATCAAAGGAAAATGCCACATTTGCCTTAGCTTGAATAAAAACGTCGAAACTCGCGCAAAGCTTGCATGATTTGCAATCAACTTGTATGCCAGGAGCACACACAGTCCATTGTTAAATGCTTGACTAGTAAAAACTAAATATTCGTGTCTATTTTTACAATTATTTTATTTATTTTAAACTAGTCAGTTCTAGTCAATTTATTATAGAATAAGAAAAAAAAGTATTTTCATAAGTTCCTTATATATTCTTGTATAGTCACCCGGGTGACCAGTCACCCGAAATAGGAATACAAAATTTTAACAACAAAAAAGTGATCAATTAAAAAAATTAAAATTTTATTTTTGTAGTTTTTAATCTTGATATTAACGGGTGATCAGTCAGCAGAATGAGGGTTAAAAGATATAGAAGAGGCCTAGACTAACAAAACATGGCATCTGTAGAGCACAAAATGTACCGTTGAGGCGTTATAGCGTTAAAAAGATTTTCGGACTTGTTTCAAAAAAATAAAAAAAATTTCTTGGGTACCTAACCCTAGCGTTTTAGGGAAAACTTTTTTTTATCAGAAATTTTAAGCTAATTGCATGGGCTTTCTAACAATTTATTTAGTTTGTAGGGTTTAAAAAAATTTCGCAAAGTTCTGAGCCTTTAAAGTTGAAATTTTATATTTTTCTTCCTATTTTTGACTTTGGCGGCCATTTTAGTAAGAAAAAAGTTCAATTAACATGCTCTGTTATGATTTTTTGAAAATTTTAGTTAAATTTCCTTTAGCTCGGTAATGCATTTGTCATTCCAAAGTATTGATCAAAGATCAGAAAAAAATACTTTTATGTTACTCGCACGCACTGCCCTTTCTCTAGCGGAACCTTCAATTGGATTGCTTTTGAAAAGTATTTTTGTCTGACCTCAAATTTAAAAATTGGTGTAACAAAGGTATACCGAATTGAAGAAAATTTAACGAGAATTTCAAAAAAATTATAAAATAGTATGTTAATGGGAACTTTTTCGTACTAAACTGGCCGTCAAAACCAAAAATGGGAAGAAAAAATTTAAAATTTCAACTTTCAACTTTAAAGGTACAGAACATTACGAAAGCCTTTAAAACCCTATAAACCAAATACACTTTTAGGAAGTTTGTGCAATTAGCAAACGTTTTCTGTAAAAAAAAAAAAAATATTTTCTCTTAAAGTGACACAAGAAATTTTATTTTGTAAAACATTTCAGAAAATCAGTTTAAGCCATTTAAATCTTTAGGGCTACAGTTTAGCAAATGTAATTTTTTAATAGTCTAGGTTTCCTCCATCACGTTTTCGAAGCTTCATAACCATATGCAATACACCCCATATAAATATTTAGAAAAATATTTGTAAAAACAAAGAAAATTTAATATTCCAAAAATTACCGCAACATCTTCAAAAGTTACAGCAAAACTTTAGTCGACTTCAAATAAAATGTTATCGATTATATAAAAGTTGCTGCCTTTCGCAAAATTAATTAGGTAACGGCAGCAACAAAAAAAATAGCACAGTAGTAAATTTTAATTAAATCTTGGCAACAGAGAGCTTCCATGCTTTGGGGATGCGAGAGAAAAATAAGAAAAATAAAACGAAAAAAATCGGAGAAACCAAACATACCGAATATATAGCCATCAGCAATACTTGCGCCACATGACAACTTTTCTTCAACGACAACAACAGCAGCAACAACAACAGCAATAACAACAACAAAAAATCAACAGTAATTACACCACATGCCTCAACAACTGTCAGAACCACGTGACTTTTAAGAAAAAATTTTCCACAGAGCTACTACATACGCGCAATTTAAACAACAACAACAACAGCAGCAACAACAACAATATCAGCAACAACAAAAGCAACAACAACAACAACAGTAGCCAGTGCAGCGTAAAATTTTATTTTTTATTTATTTGACTCCAGGAAAAGCGAAAATAATTATAATGGCGAAAGAAAAAAGTTGATGGAAAATTATAAATTAAATAGCAACGCCAAAGGCACAACGAAGACAAAACGAATGAAAGTTTTGCGTTTCCTCTTGGATTGTGAAAACTCTCTTAAGAAAATGAAAATTTGTGGAAAATTGTTATGTTCGTAGATTGAACATAAACGATTTAAAATTAATAAAAATGTTTATTACAAATATTAGTTCAGTTCAAATTCAAATCTCAAAGTGAAAATTATAATTCAATACTTTTACAAAATAACTAAAGACTGCTCGGTTTATAAATTTTAAAGTAAAAGTATAAACAGTGATTTTGGCAGGTTGCCAACATCCCTTTTTGTTATTTAAAAGGAGTATATCTGACTGGAGCACGTCTAGTTCGGGTTGATCGTCTTGGTTGCTCTGCTTCTTGATGTTGTTCTGCACTTGGTTGTGTTTCTTCAGTTTCTTCTGCTGGCTCTGATGTTGAATTTGTTAATTCTACTGGGCTTGCTGATTCAATCATAGGCTCCACTGAGTCAGGCAACGAATCCACTGGATCATGTATTGGACCAACTGGATCAAGCAACTCATAAGTATAAGGCAACGCCGAATGTCTTTCTTGAAGTTGGTTGACGTGTGATCTAATGAGCGTTTTGCGTCGATCGGATTGAAGAAGAACGTTGTACATTACGCTGCCAACTTTTTCTATCACCTCACCAGGACACCATTTGAACTTATTTTGTTCGAAAACCTTAGCATATACTGTATCGCCAGGCTTAAACGATCGTTGAATGGAACCATTTTTATTGTTAAATGCAGCTTCCATTTTTGTGTTCTTTTCCTTTACAAATGATGTTGGTTTGAGAAGGTCTAACGGCGTTGAGAGCCTTCTGCCAATAAATAATTCGCCTGGTGTTTTCCCTTCAGGAGCACTTGGGTGTGGTGTAGCACGAAACTGATGTAGGAAATTATATAAATTTATGAAATCATCGGGGCTGTCATCATTGTAGCTTTTTTGGAGCGATCGTTTGATAGTATCAACGAAACGCTCTGCTTGGCCATTTGATTGTGGGTGATATGGCGGCGTTCTGATGTGCTCTATCCCTCTTTCTTTACAAAAATTTGTAAAAGTTGCGCTTACAAATTGTGTACCGTTGTCAGATACTATAAGTTTGGGTTGTCCAAATCGGCTTACAAATTCAATCATGCGTTTTGTTATTTAACTAGCTGATATCGTTAGAAGTTGTGCTACTTCGGGCCATTTAGAGTATGCGTCGACAATGACCAAGTAATATTTTCCTCGGACTGGACCTGCAATGTCGATGTGTACTCGTTCCAGAGGTTCATGACACACATTCCATGAGGAAAGTTCTGCTTTAGTTGGTGATTTAGCTACAGCCGCACAATTTTGGCATTGTTTGACGTAATCGGTGATGTCTGTGTCTATTTTTGGCCAATAAACAAACGATCTGCAGAGAGATTTCATTCGCTCTATACCTTGGTGGCCCTTGTGTAGTTGCTTCAGGATACGTCGGTAAAATACTGCTGGAATGACCACTCGCTCTGATGTCATGATGCAGTCGTCCACAACGCTTAACGTTTCTCTGCGATTGTAGTACATTTGCAATTCAGATGTGAGCTGTTTTGATGCAGGCCATTCATGTTGAACGTATCTTAAGACTTGTTGTAATGTTTTGTCTTCTGAAGTTGCTTTCCTTACCATATTTAGTGTTACTGGTAAAGTTGAAAGACTTTCTTGTAAAATGCATTTAACTTCGTTCTCAACGTTGATTGATGCCACAATGAAATCTTCGTCCTGAGGTTTTTCTGCGATAAGCCGTGACAGCATGTCAACATTTCCAAATTCGTTTGTTTTTATGTATTGGATACTAAAATCATAACTCATAAGGACTAGAGCCCATCTTTGCAAACGATTCGCCGTATGAGTCGGTATTCCCTTTTTCGATCCAAAAATTGAAATAAGTGGTTTATGGTCTGTTAACAGCGTGAAACGTCGACCGTAAATCATTTTATGGAATTTGGTACATGCAAAAACAAGTGCCAAAGCCTCCTTTTCAATTTGGCTGTATCGTTTTTCTGATGAATTGAGAGCTCGAGAAACGTGATATACCGCTTTCTGACTTCCATCGGGCATTTTGTGATATAGTTGTGCACCTATGCCAACCATTGATGCATCAGCTGCGACATAAATTGGTAGTTTTGAGTTATAATGAGTCAACAGTAAATCTGACTTTAGAATCTTTTTGAACCTTTGAAATGAGGACTCGCATTCACCTGTCCATTTCCACTCTGACTTTAATGTAAGAAGATCGTCTAGAGGGTAACGTAGTTCTCTCATTTGTCGAATGAATTTTCCATAGTAGTTGACTGCACCCAAAAATGAACGAAGTTCCGTCTGATTTGTAGGTCTGGGCATTTTGTTAATAGATTCAACTTTTGCAGGATCTGGATGTATACCTTTTTCATCAATTACATGTCCTAAATATTTGATAGTCGTTTGAAAAATTTCACATTTGGCCCAACGGATAGTAAGACCGTGGTCTTTAAAACGTTGCATTACTTCCATAACTTGTCTATAATTTTCGTCAATAGTGGATGTAGCTATTACTACATCATCGAGGTAAGCAATTACACCATTCAGACCTGCTATAATAGTGTCCATGGCCTTTTGAAAAGCACCGGGTGCCGATGTTACTCCTGGTGGTAATCGATTAAACAGAAAAAGACCCTTATGAGTATTGATTGTTAAGAGCTTTTTCGATTTGTCGTCGACTTCAAATTGAAGATATGCATCGGAAAGATCAATCTTGCTAAAGTATCTGCAATTTGTCATTTTTGCGAAAATTTCATCTGCATGTGGAAGTGGATACATATTTGGATGCATGCATTGATTTAATCCAGTTGAGTAGTCCCCGCAAATTCTAATAGTGTTGTTAGGTTTGCGTACAACTACAATCGGAGCTGCCCATGGTGAGTGCGTAATGGCTGTTATTATACCTGCTGTTTCCAGTCTATTTAGCTCTGCTTCAACCATATGAAGTGTTGCGTATGGAACTGGTCTTTTTGGCTTGAAAACTGGAGTTGAGTCAGGTTTAATTTCTAGTGTGACTTGAAACTTTGTGCAGTGGCCTGTTTGTGTATTGACCACTTCTGGAAATTTACTTTTGATGACATCAAACAATTCTGATTTGTCCATATTTGCTGTAATTGTTTTGCAAATAACATTTAAACTTTCGTTCCAGTAACCGAATTTGTTTATTAAATCGATACCGAATATGTTTAAATTGATCGATGAAACAAACAATGTGCAATTGTGAACGTTATCATTGTGTTGAACTGAGGTTGTAAATTGTCCAATCAAATAAATTTCATTGCATGAAGCATCTGTTGCTTTATGTTGACAGTGCTGCAATTTTGGTTTTCCAATTGATACCCAATTAGATTTCGATATTATAGTTATATCAGCTGCCGTGTCAAATTGGAGTTGGATTGGTTTCCCGAAAACAAATATTTCAACAAATTTTCTTTGTGCTGTGTGATTTTGAACACTTTTTATTTCAGCATTCACCACTGATGTGCGAAAATCCTTATGGTTTTTGTTTTTATCATATGATTTCGGGGATTTATCCTTAGCTTTGTTGAAGCACTGACAATAGCCTTCTTTATGTCCGACTTTATGACAACTTTTGCATTTATGATTTGCGTAAGTGCAGTTTTTAGAAAAATGCATTGAGCCGCAACCCCAGCATGGACGTGTTGGTGTTTCTGTCTGCTGATTTGGTTTTGACAAATTGTTCTTTTGTGCATTTTTATAATCGTTATTCTTTGAGGTTATTGCGTTAATAGTTGATGAAGTGGACTCTACCAAATTAACGTCATTTTTGAGTACCAACATTCGCTGCGTTTCTGCAATAAGTTTTTCCAGTGTAATTGTGGAATTACTGTCCAGCATGGAAATCAGTCTACTGCGAATTTCATGATGTGAAGGTGATTGCAAACCAATAATGAAAATGAGACACTTGAACTGTTGTGCACTCATTTCACTATATAAGAATTGCTCGCAGTGCTTGTTTACTCGACCTGCATAAGTTACAAAATCCTCAGCTTCTCCCTTTACAAGTTTGAAACAATTATAGCGAACATTAAAGAGTGACTCTTGTCGGTCAAATATAGACTTTAAAGCTGTAATAGTTTCGCTAAATTTCATATCTTGTGGTTTTCTTGGAAGTATAAAATTTGCATATCTGTCGTAAACTTGCTGGCTTAGTTTTCTTAAAAGCAGACGCACCTTTGAAGAGTCGTCCAAAGACTTTGCGTCCTCCGTAAAAAGAGCTTCATGTCTGCCGTACCAATTTGAAAAATAAAAATTGCTTTCTGGATCATATCTGAATTCTGAAATACTTTTGGAAAGGACATCCATTGTCTTTTCATTTTGAGTTACCACAGGGTTTTGAGCTGTCGCTTCTCTGGATGTTTCTTCCATGGCAATTAACTTTTCCAACAAAAGCTGCTGTCTTGCCGCTGCTTCATTTTGTTGTACTAGGAGCATGCCGATTACATTTTCTAGTGACGTAGCCATTTTCTTAAAAAAAAAATTCGCGTTTGGGTTTACTCTCGTCGCCAATTGTTATGTTCGTAGATTGAACATAAACGATTTAAAATTAATAAAAATGTTTATTACAAATATTAGTTCAGTTCAAATTCAAATCTCAAAGTGAAAATTATAATTCAATACTTTTACAAAATAACTAAAGACTGCTCGGTTTATAAATTTTAAAGTAAAAGTATAAACAGTGATTTTGGCAGGTTGCCAACAAAAATCATTTGAAAAAATTTATTGACTGATATAGAGACAGATATTATTTTACGGATCCAGAGTAACACAGAGTTCATAATTTCATGAAAGAACACAAATACCGATCTACACCTTAAATGCCAACAAAAGCCCGACAGCAATCAAGAATAAACTACGAAAATGCTCCTCGCACTTTCCGGAAAACACTCAATGAAGTTTACCGACAAGTCATTGAGTGGAATCTACCAGAAAGTGTTTTCTTTTAATATTCTTTTATCAAAATTTTTACTAAATGATAGTGGATTGTAGCAAAAAGATGTCGAACAAACTCAATTATTATCGAAAATGAGAGAGTTCTTCAATTCGACTAAAGTTACCGTAATTTCTACAGTGAGAACAGGAATATACAGTTTCTCAACTTAACTGGACGATGCCTCTGAAAAATAGTTCATGACAATAATGCCAAGAAAGGCAGCAAGTTCCACAATCTATTCTAGAGATATGTCTGTAAAAATGAACAATCAAGTAAAATTCATTGTTATTTAAATTTTATTTATTTAAATTTCATAGTACATAATCTTATTTCTTTTAACAGATTTTATATGAGTTTGAACTTTCCTGTATTGTAGATCGAGAAAAGTATTTGCCAAAATTTCGACGAAATTTAATTATTAGGTATTTATGTACATAACCATACACACAGGGCTTGTGCCGACAAAATCTGTGAATGGGATTTCATTTGTACTAGTTTAGTGGCCTAAAAAATGCAAACCCCGAAATCGTAGCTGCTCATTTTCGCGAAATATCTCAAAAATATATTATAAAAAAATGAAAAAAGAAACACAGCAAACAAATATGAAAGTATTTATTTTGAATGTATTTTGCAATGCTAAATCCGAATCCGGCCTTGGAATTGCAGTATCTCATATGGTTTTTGAGATATCCTAGTCTAAGCAAGCAAAAATACCGTTCTTTAGTTATATTTATATTTAACATTGCAAAATACATTTAAAATAAATACTTTTATATTTGTTTGTTGTGTTTCTTTTTTTAATTTTTTTTTTATTTATTTTATGTGGGATATGTATTTTTGAGATATTTCATGAAAATGAGCAGCTACGATTTCGGGGTTTGCATTTTTTAGGCCACTAAACTAGTACAAATGAAACCCCATCCACAGATTGTGTCGACACTTTCATCACACCTATCGACTGTTCAAGCCCAGTGTGCATACTAGTATGCCTTAAGGAAATATGTAATTGCAAATATATAATGTCATTAAATTTTTTTCGCCTAAATTTTATTTATGTAATTATTATAAATTCAATGATATTCTTTTATTATGGAATGAACTTCTATATAAATTTTATACTAAAAAAGTATAAAAGGTTTTTATATAGTGATACTATAAAGTTTAAACCAAAATAGTTTAAATTGTATTAATACTATATGTGTTTTCATTTTATATGTATGAACAAGCATAAACGGTTTGTATACCAAATTGAAGCATAGAATTTATACCAAGTTTAGTTTGGATCTGTATTCACTCCAATTCGGTTTGAATTTTACACCTAAACTTTTTGCTGTGTACAACCAAAAACTATACGTCATCTGACTGATTTTGTGTCACAGTTTCTTTGCATTGCTTCTTCTAACGTTTTAATTGCGAAATTGCAATTTGCTTTATTTTTATCAACACTTTTTTTCTTAAATTTTTTTTGTTAAGTTTGTTGTAATGCTAGTAATTATAGTCAGGAAAATTAATTGCGCAACAGAGGTTAAGCATACACACTCATATGCAATGTTTAAATACTACTGTCAAACAAATACATGTTTATTTTTATATAAAAGTTGTAGTTTTTTTAATGTTTTCGTTCTATATAGTTATGTCACTCAAAAGTCGCACACATACAGCAGTAAATCCACATGTTTAATTGCACATATACACACGCATACACATACACTTTGCCATGCTCTTCACAACTGCAACGCGAAGCAAAGCCTCTTAAAGCTTCTAAATTACATCGTTAATTTAATGTCTACTGAACGTGCAGCTTCATTAGTTTTTTCTTTTACTTTTTAACTTCGTTATCCTGTAGAAGAAAATTTAATTTTAAGTAGTAGAGGTTGCCACAACGATGACAACAACAACAACAATTTACTGAACTACTCGAAGAAACATATATACCCTATAGGAAATTCAACTGGTTTAAAAGCGGCTTAAAACTACTTTTTTTCAACCACAACCGGTTGAAATTCTGACTTTTTTCCTTGCAAGAGACTGGTTTATTTAACATGGCGATGTCATAGGGGCAGGGCAATTGTCCTACTCTGCATATATTTTCAACTGGTTTAAAACCGGTTTATTTTAAATCGGTAAATAGTTAATTGCCCTACACTGCATATATTTTCAACTGGTTTAAAATTGATCTTTTTTCAATTGGTAAATAGTCAATTGACCAAATCTGATTTAAAAACTAGTTAAGTAGTTGCAATTCCACTACAAGAACTTCAATAATATACATATATGTTTTCAATTTAATTGAAACATTCATTGGGGATTCATATGGGTACTCAAGTTTCAAAGACAAATATTAAACTGTTAATAATATTAAATAATAAAAAATATCATAGAATTAGTATTATTCTAAGTTAGAACATTAATGAAAATTAAATAGGAGCTTAAAGAAAAAAAATATTGTGAAAATGAATTTGAATTGAATTTCTTGATAATTTGACAATCTCAGCAAGGAAAATAAAAAAATTTGAGACTAAATTTTAAAAATTAAAGTCAAAGTGGTTTTTGCTGCATATAATTTAAACCAGTTTCAAACCGGTTGCTTTTTAACTACGTTTCCAACCGGTTTTTTTTGTAACCGGTTTATGTTCTTCCGACAGGGTACATAGATACAAAACGAAGTTTACTTTAACCTCGAAACTGCAATGCACCTTAGTTGTAGGCAATAAAAATCTTCTTTGGCTTTTCATAACATTGTTTAATGATAATTTTGAACACTGATAGTATATACCTGGCTCGATGCTTTTCAATACTTTTTGGTTTCGATACATTTTCCTAAACTATTTGAAAATTTTTGACACAACGATTTTGACCTATTCATCGCTTTGCTTCACAGTACGGAAAGAAAAAATCTCAGAGAAGAAAAAAAAATTTAATGACTAAAAAATGTTGCGTTCAGAGAAGCGACAAATCTGCTTAGGAAAGAAGGTGTCAACCAGCACCTCTGTATAATTTTCTTGCTAATTTTTCTATGTAGCGACTAAAAATGAGGTGTTGGTTAATTTTATTTGTTTGTGTTAGTGTGGTGGATGGTGGTGGTGTAGGAGTGCTTTATGCTTCATTTAAGCTTTAAGCATAATTTAGGTAAAGCAAGTAAATGTTGTTGTTGCAGTATTTGTAATTGCTGTCTCCTAAGGACATTATCGCAATGTCCTTACTTTGTCCTTACGCCTGTCTTTCGCAATTTTAATCTCTTCTACTTCTCTACTTAGAGTTTGATCTCTGATGTTGTTGTTGTTGGTTGTTGCTATCGTTGTTGTTGCTTTTATTGTTGTTGTTGCTTTTATTGTTGTTCTTGTCTTACATTTCAATTAGGAATGTTAAACATGAGAATGTCATTAAAGTGAATTATGTGCACAGAGTCGACCAGAGTCGAGTGTAGTGTAAATATTTGTCTCTCCTCTCTCTGTGTGTGTGTGCGTGAAGAGAAGGTGACTGTCGACAGTCGTCTAGGACAGTTATGTGGTATTGATGTCGTTTTTTTCAAGGATTTCAGACATAATAATTAAAAATGTTTTTTCTATTTTATCAAAATAATGTTTTTTGCTTTTTCAAGAAATCTATGTAATTAAGAAAGTTCTTCCGCAATAAAATAAATAAGAAAAAAAATAATTAAAAAGGAAAATGTGAAAAATGCTTGAACATTTTGGTCCTGTAACTTATACTTAAACTGAATTCTTTACGGCGCGTTATTGTCGATATAGTTATCGATATGGTGCGCAGATTTAAAGATGTCTAAGGAAGCCTTGGTAATTGTGTTATATTGCTCAGGCAAGCGCCTTTGGCGAAGCAATATTAATAACACTTCAACAAGAATATACTTTAACTACTACACGTATTCACTAACTATAACAGGTAAATATTGCTACGAAGATCGAACAGATCATCTAAAATTCCTCAGATGCTCAGCCAGAAACACATCATAGCAGTTTTGAAAGATGCCTTATTGCTGTCATATGAATTTTCAGTCTTCGATTAAATGCGAGTTCCTTCATTTGCACGATTCTATCTTCAAGAAATAAATTCCCAAACAATGTACTTTTATAAATAATATTCACATTTTCCATAGATGACTCTCTTTTTTTTAATTGTTCCACTAAATACAAACTTTCTTTTAGGACACGTTGTATTATATGCCTGATAGTAAATTTTAATTGCTATTATATAAAACCATTTCAGAAAAACCTACGAATATTAAAATATTATTTTTAATAAAAATAAACTGCTGCAAATTTATCTTCACATGTAACTTTATATATATTTGTATGTATTTAAAAGAAATATGTATTTGTAATTCTCCTTATATGTATATCAACTCAGTAGGGATGGACACAATGGTGACCTAAATAGATAGGTACTATTATATATTTTTAATAAAATTAGTTTTGTCATATCAATGCGAAACGTCACTTAAAGGCAAGTAAGTAAGGCAAAAGTCTAAAGTTATCAGAAAAGCCAAATTAAGAAACCAGTGCCTTGTGGAGAGAAATCCATAGACGTGATCATAAGATTGAATTCTATAAAAATGCTTCATACACAGGAAAGCACTCTCCCTAAAGTTGAAAATAATAAAAGGATAAAAATATTGATCAGATTATTAGAGTTTCTTTGCACGTTAAGGTTTTTTCCAGCCTCCATTTGACTTTTAAGATCTTCGTTATACCTCGTTTATGCACTCCAAAAGGAAATACATTAGTTTTTCAATTTAACGAACGCAATGATGGCAGGTCACATTTTTCGTTGAACCGTGTACTAAAATCAAGTGTCTGTTTCTGTTAATCTAAGTCAATAAAATGACCAAAAGTAGAATTTTCGTTTCGTTTCGTTTCCATTTTTGTTTTTACTAGAATCGCCCATTGGACAAAATTAAACCAGAAATGTATTAAATATTTTTGGTACTTTTTGGACACTTTTTGCAGGTACTTTTTTTTTTCCTTTTTGGTACGAAATAGAAAAGCTCAGTTATCATCCCTGCTATAACTCAAAACTAAAAACATGAAGTCAGTGCTCTGCTTTTTGAATTTCTTTTCGTACTATATCCTTTTTTTAGCTCTGTGTGACCTTGTATTTTGTTGTTGTTAATATTGAAAAATTTGTATTGAATTTTATCTGGCTTAAAGTCAAAATATTACATAATTTCAGCTTTGTGCACATCTACACACAAACACCTTTCTAACGGTGTATAATTTAAAGTTGAACTCCATTTCTAACATAGTAAAAAAAGATGGACAAGCTTTTGTGTTGCGTATTAATATATAGATTTTTTGCGCCTGTGTAATTTATTAGAATTAGACTAAAATTACTAACTTACATACCACTTGTTTGTGCTTTAAGCATATCGAGCTTCACTTAATTCCTAAAAGGTATCTTACCTACAAATATATGTATGTATGTATCATCATGTGCACATCATGAAACATATGTCAAAATGAATTGTTCTATCACGATATATCAATTTTTGTTTTTTTTCAGTTTTTTTTTTTATTTCATTTCATTTGAGTACGTGCGATTATTGCGCTATTTGTACGTGTAACACCATACTTTACATTCACACCTACACACACTTACATTTATAAATACTTGATTGTACGTTGGCATGTACATACACAAATACAATGTGAGTGAATACACCGAGAATTGTGTGTTTGTTGCTCTGTTTACCTTTAACATTAACGAGGAGCAACATATTGCACAAATTGTTGTCATCGATAATGTTAAATCAAATGTTTAACAGCACTTGACGATATCATGGATAGGTACCAAGGTACTCTGAATGTGGGTTTTTTTGTTCGATTTTCCTTTTTATTCTTTTCAAATAATTGGTATTCATTTATGCATTGCAAAAGTATACTAAGAACAAAAGAAAGAGTTTGTAATGGCAAGATAGTAGTGCTCAATAGTTTGAGATAAAAAAAAATCGTGTATAATACTCACTGTAATTGGAAAAAATTATGAAAGACTGGCTCATAGGAAACTTGGAAAACTGTATAAAAAATCAGGTGAATATTCTACGCACCAGAGTCTGCGGGAAATTGAAACCCCTACAGAGTTATAGAGAAAAAACTGATTTTCTGACCCTCTGAAAAAGAAAAAGAGTTTTCTTGAGTCACCCTAACGTTTCAGAGAAAATTTTTTTATGATAAACTTTAAGCTAATTGTATGAGCTTTCTAAGACTGCAGGTAGTTTATGGGGTTAAAAAGGATTACGCAAAATTCTGGTCACTTTAATTTTTACTTTTTGACTTTGGCGGTCATTTTAGTAATGAAAAGGTCCTATAAACATACCTTTTTATTATTTTTTTTGAAATTCTTCTTGAATTTCCTTTAAGCTGGTGGCACGCTTGTTATACCAATTTTTCAATTTGAGATCCGAAAAAATATTTGCTATGTTACTATACAAGCTCCATAAGTAATAACGTAAAATTACTGTTCAATATTTATTATTGATACGATGATTTCAAAACGCCATACAATGGACTTAACTAAGTTTATTTATAAATCCAAGTTAGCTTATTGTTACTTAGTTGTAATGCGTAATATTTTGATATAAAGCAAAATACTTTTTAAAAGGAATTATAATACACAATTTAAGAAAACTTTTATGTGGTGTATTAGATATTCTATTTGGAAAAAAAAAAACCATTCGAAACTTAACTCACGCAACAAAGTTTGCCTTTGTTCTTCTCTTATGTTTTTGCAATGGCTTAAACTATCATAAGCTTGTGTTTGTAATACAGTTAATACAACTGAAGTGCTTTTATACTCTCTCTGTCTGTTTGTATGTGTACTTAGACTAAAGACCAACTAGCCAACACAAAACAACACAATACATATGTATTGGAGTACATTGTATAAAAGGTAAACACAATAAAAATGCAAGAAGGAACTTTTGTTGCACTAAGACAAACAAAAAGCAATAGCAATAGCAATAGCAATATGGGTATAGCGGTAGTCTAAGATTTAACACTTTTATTATTATGTTGAGTTGAGCCGATAACATTGTCCCAAGGATGCAAGGTGTATATTAGGCTGGGTCGGCCAGAATGCAAAAAAAAAAAAAAAATTTGAAAAACCGCCCCCTATTTGTAAGCTTACCTTGAGAGTATCGAGGAAACAAAGAAAAAAATAAAAAAAGATAAAATGGTCTGCGTTCTATAACTTTGCCGGGTAAAGTACGATGATCAAAATTATAAGTATATTGTTGTAAAGGGCTTAATTAGGCTTACATTTTCATAAAGGTAAAAGCAAAACAACGATTTCCAACAAAAGATAAAACAAAATTTTTTGAAATTCAAAAATCTCAAAACTTAAAAAACTGACTGGTTTTTCAAATATTTTTGTTAATGACCCGAACCAGTGAACATTAGACTGCTTACAAAAAAAGAAAAAAAAAGATTTTCGAAAATCCGTCGATTAACCCAGAAAATTTGAAAGATGGTGTCAAAAAAGTGCCATAAGATCGAATTCAAATTTTTGGCGGTCGCTTTCAGCCTCATGGTTTTTTATTTTATTACAATTTCAAAAATGCTCAAAAGGATAAGATATAGGGTAAGGGAGGGCAATATGGACCACCAATCTTTATTTTTTAAATAAATCTCAAAAAACATAAAAGAAAACAATTAATTTTATGTCATTCATTAAAGCAAATAATTCACCTTTATTCTAATTCACTTTTAGGTAAATATCTCATCAAGATAGAGAAATAAATTAAAAAACTGAAAATACTCAAAATGAAGATAAAAAAAAGTGTAGTGTTATATGGAGTATATAGTCCATATTGCCCCAGATGTTTATTTGGAACAGAAGTTGCATATAAAAATGTCACTTCCACATCCGACACATTTTTCATGATTCCAATAACGTCAGATTACACATTCTACCTAAAATTCGACATGGCAATTTATTGAGTAAAGGGTATTACATTATATGCATTTTTCGTCTTCCTTTCCTTTGTAGTATGAATTACAAATAATTACCATCAGACTCTTGATGAAATTTGCAGCCAAATTCCCCATCTGACGAAGATGATAAATGTATTTGTTTTTGTGGCTTTTTTCTTTGGTGGTCCATGTTACCCACAGCACGTGTTGGTGAAATAAATGGTTTTTTATCAAAAACTCTTGAGATTAGTGAACTTATTTAGACTAATGAATTATAAATGGTGTTCACTGACTTTATATAGTAAAAATAAATCATTTAACATTTTTTTAGAAAAAACTACTTCGCAGCACCATGCGACTTCACCAAACCCTAAAATCGCATTATTATAAGCTTTAGATATTGGCGTAAAGTTTAAACATAACCAACGGTAAGTCCTATGTATGCAGTGGAAAATAACCGTGTGGTCCATATTACCCACGTAGTCCATATTTCCCTCCCTTACCCTATTAAAAAGTAAAGTTTTAAGCTATTGTCAACGATCTAGGTATTATTTTGAAACTAGAAATATGCAAAGTACTGCATTTTTTAAATTTTACCCAACTGTACATTTCTAAAACTTCAGTTGAGATAAACTTTATGGTTCCAAGGTCATAATAAAATCATGCAAGGAGCATTTTTCTACTACATTTTAACCTATTATATTCTGTTTTTATTGATCTTTCTGCCCACTATTTCTAAAAACGTGGTAACAATGGGCTAAAATATTCAACAGAAATATTTCATGGAAGACATCACTCAAGTTATACAAGCCATTTTGACAAAATTTGGTAAGTAGATGCCAAACGTGGGACTATTCTGAAGAACTTTTTCCTTTGCCATTTTTTTAAAACTCATAATGGCGAAAATAATATAGCGGACGAAAAAGAAATAATCGTTCTATACTGTTTGTTACTACCTACTAACGAAAAAAAAAAAAATTTATCGCTACCGCGGAAAATGCTGAAAGGAGAAACTGTAGGTGTCTACGAAATATCGCTATTGGTTACCTTTAAAATCAAATAACGTTGTAATTTTTAAGAGCTTCGAATTCTGGCATGTGTGAAAGTCATTCAAAATAGTCACAGGAATCTTAAATTTTCCGGCTTTCTACTAGATGCCAAAATTATACACCATATACTGGTCGATGAGTGTGCATTATCAGTTGGGTGTCACGCCCACATTTTTTGAAATATCCTAAGCTATAAAGCAAAAAGGATCATTAAGGGCTATTTTTTAAAGCTTTGCATATGACGAGGCAACACATTTTTAACATGTAAAATCGGACAAAATATTTGAAGGCTTTAATCTTTTCCTTTAAAAACCTAATGAAATTCATGTTTATAACTCTTTTTTTTTAGGAAATACTTATCCTAATCTAAAGAGATAAAAAAGTACAAAAATCACGAGTTTTCTATATTTCGGTTTACGATAACTCCTCGAAAATTAAAGAAATCGACATAGTTTAGAAAAGGTTTTAAAGAAAACGATTAGAACTTTCAACTGTCGCTTCGGATATTATGGGTAAAAGTTATATTATCGAGTTATATGTTTTCAAAAAATAACATGAAAGGGACTTTTTTGTATTCTAAGTTAGCACAAATTCGAATCCTTTCCTTATATCAAATTGTGCGCTGAAACATAATTTATTTTCATAAAAAACTTGAAAAAAAATTTCTACTTATTATAATTTATTTTTAAAAAAAACATTTATCAGAATCAGCTTATAAGTTTACGTCCATTAATGCAAAAATAAACATTCAATTAAATGCATTCCACTGTAACTTATTGGAGCAATTTTTCATGCGTATATTCCATTAGCTTTTAAAAGCCAATAAACTTAGTTAAAACGTTTGAATTAACAACTGACTGGTTTCTAAGCGTTTTATTTAAAATTAACAAAAAATTTTAGGGCGTTTACTTGTGGGCCACACCAAAAAATTCAATACCCTATATGGCATTGACGTTAAAGTGTGTGCGTTACTTTTAAAATCTTACAAACTCCGTTAATAAAGCATTTTTTAGAAACTGATCTTTAGTATTATCTCCGATTTCTGTCCAGAGTACGCCCAGAAATATAATTGCTTAAACTCATCTAGTATACACCCTCCATTTCAGTGAACTAATTAATTCCAATATTTCAGTGGGATTATATTGCATTAGCTAATTCTTTATATCTCTTTAAAGTACAGAAACCTTTGCTCCTGTTGAAACTGCCACGCCCATTTATAATTTTTCTAATCATTTTTATTTATCATTTTTACTACTTTTTTGTACTTTTTGTTTTGGGTTTTTTTATTATTATTTTTATTATGATTTTTGAATAAAGGTTACCATAGTGTGATTTTAAAACAGCTGATTAAATCTATAGATTATATAGATATACTTAATACTTTTTACTTTTAGATATACTAGATTATACTTTTCTATATCTTTCACTTTTCGTTCTGGTTGTTGCGGACGGATGTACAAACTGTATGTAGGGTATATAAAAATCATAATGAATTATTTATTCAAACGAAATTTTTAATTACCATTTCGGTTGATTTAATCTGATAATTAAAATTTTATTTAATGATGTTTTCCTACACTTTTAGCTTTTATAATTTTTTCATTTTTTTTTTTTTTTTTCAGAATTCTTGTAAAAGTACAATTTTTTTTTTTGCACTGAACAATAAAAAAATATGAACCTTGAAAAAATGCTTTAGTTGGCAGTTTTTTGAAAGGCCAATTAAAAATTTAATTTTTACAGAAGCACAGCAGGAAACAATTGGCAGCCACCGCCAACACCTTAAAAAAAGTCACTAAAAACGAAAAAAAATAATACGCCAAAACCTTTGTCAGTGTTCTACTGCCAAATCCCCGTTAAAGTAGTTAATCATAAAAAATATTCCATAAAAATAAGCGGAACGCATTAAAAAAAAAATAAAAAAAGTGCCGAAAATGAAAAAGAGCAGCAGCAAAAAAAACCATCGAGCCGCCACAGGCGTCAAAATGTTGCAGAAATGTAGCAGCAATAATGGTAACTTTACGCAGTAACAATATTTATTACGTTCCAATAAATAAATAATTTTGGAAAAATTTCATAAATACGCAAGGTATTTCTGTAAAATGAAACAGTTTTTTTTTTTTGTTTTCATCTTTTATGGTGGAGCGAACAGTAAATTAAATTAAAAATCTTGCAAAAACCTTGTTCGAAAATAAAGGCCACTTGGGCTGAAAGTTTAGTGTGGGTCTAACAAATATATCACAGGAATATCAACGCATCACATTCTTCTCACTTCCGCTGCGAAATCTACGCGAGTGTTCGGAAAATTATTTCATAGCTGGAAGATCATTACTGTGTTTATATTCAAGTAACTCTTTCGATTTTCTAAGTGTTATAGAGAATTTCGCCGAATAGTTGTAGACCAACAAAGAAAATCGATACACTCTTCTTTAGTTTGTCTTACTATAGCATCTCTATTTTTCTAAGAATCCTATGCACTCCATTACAATTCTGTCTTTAAAAACTAGTTATTGCATATACTCGTAATACCCATTCCACAAGACTAAGCCCACTTGTGAAATACGTCCGCTTTCTAACAGTATTAAATTTTATCTTTGAAACAAAAAAAAAAAAAATAGACAGCTTATCGAAAAATTTGCAAAAGCTATAGCGTAGTGTTTAGATTATTTTACAATTCTATTCCAGCGGTTATATTATTTAATAAGTACACTTGCTTAATTTAAACTTAGCTGTATAAATTTATGAAAATTTCTAAAACTTAAACTGCTTACGCTGGGAAACGCGTAAACTACAACTCCCAAACTTCAGTATAATTCTTTGACGAACGCCAACACTGCCCACCTGCACGATCTGTAACTACTCGTTACAGTCAACTAATAAAACTTGAAATAAGTATGTATACCACTTTTTAGCACTAGCGAGTGTTGCCGTCTCGCTCACTCTTGTACAACATGAATGGCTGACAATTGCTCAGCACAATTATTAACTTGACGTTTTTAGCAAGTCTAAAGTTCAAGTTGGGAAAAACTTCACTCGTTGCATTAAACCCACACCGCAAACAACAGCAGCTTTTTCATGTTAAAAAATTTAATGTTTAATTCTAATATTCAAAATTCTAAAGCCAATAGATGTTCATTTAAAGTAAAACAAGTGTTTTAGACTATTTTCTCTACGGAAAATTTGCCCATTGCTGTGTAAAGGTATTCACTGTTTTGAACAGTTCGCGTTCCATCACTTTTGAAGTCATTTTTGCCTACAGCAGCGATTTCCAGCTTACACCAGAGGCTTATAGCCATCAACTGTGACTCATGGTCCGTAAAAGTGGCCCATGGTCATGATAAAACGAAGCGGTGCTTAAAGTTTCCCAGCGCCTCAGCAGCGTAGAGGAGTCTCATCAGAGGTACACTTTGAATTTTTTTGCATTGCAAAAGCTACAAATTTAGTTCCACGACCAAACAAAAACCTTATTTTTTCATTCGATCTTGAAAATTCAAACATTGAACTATAAATTTGTTAGTTAAATTTGCATCGTAAAAAATATAAAATGAAAATAAAGGAAATTTGGTTTAAAAAAAGTTAAAGAGATTTTTTATTCTTTACATTTGGCGCCCAACGTAGGGCGCAAAAACAGATAAATTTTTATTTTAAGAAATATGAAATAAAAACAAAGGAATTTTAATTTAGAAAGAAATCAAGAGATTAATTTTTTATATTTGGCGCCCAACGTGGGGCTTGAAAACACAAAAAGGGGACAGGCAAAAAGTTTGTATATAAGTAAAACAACAAAAAAATACTTGATTAAAAGCTGAATTAATTTAAACAATAACTAAATTGATCTATTAAAACCCAGCTAATTAGTAATTGATACTGATACATTTTCCTACATTTTCCCCAAAAAAAATACATTTATTCCATGCCTAACATAACAAGAATTGGCTTCACCATCTTCAATTTTGCTGAAATTTGGTGCATGGTTTCATTTCATGCCAAAACCAATAATAAATAGCCAATGTTTCCATTTTTTTTTTTTTCTGTTGATTTTTTAAGTGTGGAAAAAGGTAGCAACAATCACATAAGTAGTTTTCCATAACTTGGACTAAACTAATTGACATGTTCAGACCAATTTTAAAACAGTAGTGAAGCTACAGATTTTTCAATACTTAATATTTTCGCGATTTTGGAGTCATTCACTTTGGAAGTTCATCCGGTAGGAGCAAAATGTAAATTTTGACTTCTGTATAGTTAAGTAAGGTTTCGTTAGTCCGCGGCACATATATTCTCATTGTTTTCTATCACATACAAAAACGCAATATTTCATGAGAAGAAGAACCTAGATTGAACCAGGTCGCTATCTATTGAATAAATAGTTTAAATAAAAAAATACGATTTTTTGTTGGCAATTTTTGGTTAAATTCATAGGATTTTTTACAAAATTTTTGATTTAATTTTTAAAATATTAATATTTTTACAATTGTCCATTTTTATTGCGAAAGTTTTGCCAATTTTACACTGTTAATTTGATTATCACAGTATTCTCTGTAATAAAGTTACACTGTGCAGCTTAACGCAAGCGTAACAAATAAGTTTAAAAATTTTTATTTATTTTCATTTTTTGGTAATATTTTTTCAGGCTATAAAAAATGTGTTGTTGTTTTTTTATCTCGCTGATATTGTTGCCAGTGGCAAACATTCCTTTAACGGTGCTTAATATTTTTTATTTAATGTTGAGCTCTGTTGGCTGCTGTGTTATTTTATTTTTCTTTTTTTTATCGCCACCCTCTTGACCATGGCTAAAACGTCAAGTACCAATTGGCTGCTTTTGTATACTGATAAGCAAGGCAATTTACTCAGGTTGTGTTGTTTTTTTTTTACAATAATTTTATGAAGTTTGATTTTGCAACAGTAACGGCAGTGCACGGTGTGTAATTTGTATCAAAAGATAGGACCATTTTTCGAGTTGAAATTAGGTATTTGTTGTTTAACATGATGAAAAAGAACGAAGTATCAATCATGAAGATCATTTCGTATTGATAATTCGGCTCTGGAATATATGTTAAAAGAGCTAAGTAGGAGCAATGAATAACCTTTCACAAATGGAAAAATAGTAGTGAAACCACTTCTGCTTAGAATAGTTAAACATGAAAAAGCATAATTGGTCTAAGGTACAATCGGTTGAAAATACAATCGGATCAAAAAAACAATTAGTCCAAGGTGCAATTAGTACAATAATGACCGATTCGAAGTAAATTGGATCCAAGGTACAAAAGGACCACGCTACAATAAGTGCGAGATAAAATGATTCGAAAGTAAAATCAACCCTAAGTACAATCGGTTCTTATTACAATAAGTCTAATTAACAAGCAATATAATGTACAATCGACTTTAGGTAAAATCGGTTCAATAGGTATACGATCAGTCAAAAGAAAATTTGCTCTTATGTACCATACGCACAATTACTTCAACGTACAATATGACCAAAGAATAGTCGATACAAAGTACAATTTGTCAAAAGAACAATCAGTCCAATGTACAAATGGTACATGGCTCAATCAATTCGAAGCACAATTTATTTAGAAGTAGAAGTAGTCCAAGGCTCAATCGGTGTATAGAACTATCGTTCAAAGGTTTAATTCATACAAGTTTTAATTGGTCCGAGATATGTGAGTTTTTATTAATTTCCAGTTCGTTCAATGGGTCCGAGGTACAATTGTTTCAAGATAAATCACGTTCGAAAAACAATCTGTGCAAAGTTAAATCATTCCAAGTTAATTCGTTCAAGTTACAATCGGTCCAAAACTCAACCGATATAAAGAGGTATAACTGGTTCAAAGTACAACTCGATCAAAGTTAAGTAGCCATAAAGAACATTTTTTTAAAGGTTTAATCCTATCAAGTTATAATAGGTTCAAGATATGCGACTTTTTATTACTTTTCAGTTCATTCAATAGGTCTGTGCTACAATTTATTCAATATAAAATTGGTCCAGAGGAAAACCGGTGCAAAGTAAAACCGGTTCAAGATAAAAACGGTCTACGGCACTATTAGTTCAAGGCACAATCGATCCAAAGTTCAACCAGTCCAAGGCATAATTTGTATAGAGACCAAAGTAGAACTAGTTCAAGGTACAACGAGTATAAAGAACAATCCGTTAAAAGCTTTATTCGAGTCTGAGGTACAATAAATGCAAGATAAAACCGTTGCTAGGAACAATCGTTTTAAATTTCAATTGGTCAGAAATGCGATATGGTATATTTGATTTGACAAAGAACAATCGTTTCCTTAGGCGATTTTCGAGCTTATACGTTTTTTCAATTCAAGAACTTTTACTTATCCAATATGAAAATCCATGAATTAATTCGAAATTCCTCATCGTGCTAAGCCACGTGCATGCAACGCCGACGACGTCATATTTATCAACCAATTTATTGTTGGCGGTGGCAGCATGCGTAGCACATAAAAAAGAAAAAATCAACCAAAGCCAAAAAAATTACCTTGCTATCTTCACTCCCCTCGTAATGGGTATGGTAAGGGGGTTTGTTTCTTTTTATTTTTTTCTTTTGTAAATTATGGACGGCATGTGGCAGCGTGGTGTTAATATGATAAGGCAAAATGGCAAAAACAAAATGCTCGAGCTCCACTCACTGCCTTAAACTGTTGTGGCGTCATTTACGTGATTTAAATGAAAATCCATAACAAATTTTTCATTAATATTTGCTTATATAATTTGGTGTTTTTTCACCCTAAGTGTGCTCAAAAAAAAAAAAAAATACAAAAAACTTTCAAAAATAAAAAATCAATCTTGACACATCAGTGCACATTCTTTGAAGCTTAAAAATTATTGATGGCATGACAGAGTGCGCGGGAAAAAAAAAAACAATAAATTTTATGCTCTGGAAATTTTGCATATTTTACAAGTGGAAGAGCGCGGTGTAGCGGAAATTTGTGTTTCCGGTGAATAGATAACTGTTGGCGATTTTACGGGATCACTTGTAAACGCATTTTTTCCATGCAAATGTCTAATTTTATATATTGAATATTTGATGCCTAATATTTAAATACAAATACAATTTAATGGGACATTAAAAACACAAATTCAAAGAGAAAATTCTTGCAAACTAAGCAAAATATTTTCCATAAAGCCCTGAAGTTTACGTTTTTATGAATATTCGAACACATCAAATACCAACAGATCGCATAAATGTCAAACTCAATATCTACCCCCACAACCCAAAATAAACTGTCTCCAAATAACATTAACATAAATAACAAAGGAATCGTAAACTTCTATTGTTAATTTTGTTACCCGGAATATATAAAAAAAAAAACTGAAATTTTCAAGTGCTGCGCAAACAGCAAAGCCAGGAAAGTAAAAAAGAATTACCCTCATTTCATTTCAATTGTAATGTTAAATTAAAGTTGAAGTTCAGTTTAAAACTCCTTGTCGAACCTTTGTGTGTAGGCCATAGAAAATTTAATGCAGCATCTGCTTCTGGGTTGAAAGGGATCATCATGGCAGCAGCAACAAAAAATTGAAGCAGCAGCAAATGTTTTTTGCTTTGCTGTTTTGAGCCGACCCTAGCAAAGTGAGTGAATTTATTTGCAGAACCTACTAATGCCACGAGTTTTTTTTGTGTTTCCCCTTTTTCAGTAATATACTTACAATCGTAAATGAATGTCCTGCTACAATCCTTTGAATTTCATACATTTTATAAATACCCTACAATTAGTGCCTACGAAATATGGGTTACATTTTGCAGCCAAATTCAAACCACAGTAAGAGATTATGCGATGATAAGCAAAAGTTTTTGTCAGCGCAAGTTTCGTCAATCAAACTAGGGTCAAAGTCAACTTAAGTCAAATCAAAATGAAATTAAAGTGAAATCAAAGTCATATCAAATGAAAGACAAATAAACGTCAAATCAACGTCAAACCAATGTGAAATCAAAGTAAAACCAAAGCCAAATCTAAGTCAATTCAGAGTCAAATCAAAGTCAAATCAAGGTTAATTCAAAGTCATATCAAAGTCAAATCAAAGTTAAACAAAGTCAAGTCAAGTCAAGTTCCAGTTCAAGTTCAAGTCAATGTTCAATGTTCAATGCTCACTGTTCAATGTTCAATGTTCAATGCTCAATTTTCAATGTTCAATGTTCAATGTTCAATTTTCAATTTTCAATTTCCAATGTTCAATGTTTAATATTCAGTATTCAACATTCAATGTACAATGTTCAATGTTCAATGTTCAATGTTCAATGTTCAATGTTCAATGTTCAATGTTCAATGTTCAATGTTCAATGTTCAATGTTCAATGTTCAATGTTCAATGTTCAATGTTCAATGTTCAATGTTCAATGTTCAATGTTCAATGTTCAATGTTCAATGTTCAATGTTCAATGTTCAATGTTCAATGTTCAATGTTCAATGTTCAATGTTCAATGTTCAATGTTCAATGTTCAATGTTCAATGCTCAATGCTCAGTGTTCAACATTCAATGTTCAATGTTCAATTTCAAATGTTCAATGTTCAATATTCAATGTTCAATATTCAATGTTCAATGTTCAATGTTCAATGTTCAATGCTCAATGCTCAATGTTCAATATTCAATATTCAATATTCAATATTCAATATTCAATATTCAATATTCAATATTCAATATTCAATATTCAATATTCAATATTCAATATTCAATATTCAATATTCAATATTCAATATTCAATATTCAATATTCAATATTCAATATTCAATATTCAATATTCAATATTCAATATTCAATATTCAATATTCAATATTCAATGTTCAATGTTCAATTTTAAATATTCAATAATCAATGTTCAACGTTTTATGTTCAATGTTCAACGTTCAATGTTAAATTTTCAATGTTCAATGTTGAATGCTCAATTTTCAATGTTCAATGTTTAATGTTCAATGTTCAATGCTCAATGCTCAATGCTCAATGTTCAATATTCAATTTTCAATGTTCAATGTTCAATGCTCAATGCTCAATGCTCAATATTCAATTTTCAATGTTCAATGTTTTATGTTCAATGTATAATCTTTTATCTTTAATGTTTAATGTTCAATTTTCAATGTTAAATGTTCAATAAATCAAAACAAAGTCAAAGCAAAAGTTTAAGTCAAAATCAAAATCGATGTCAAAGTCAAGTCAAAAAATGGGAAAACATTTAAAGTTAGCTGAAATTTGCTCCAAGGTTTGAAATGTCACAAAGCCAAAAACGGGAAAGCCCCGTAACAAAAAAGTGGGTGTTGCTATGCAACATCCATTGTATTTGGCTAAAATGACTTTTTTAAAGGTTCATAAATCGGAAAGTAAGAAACCTATTGGAATGGATTTAATGTATACATTGATAACTTCCTTATATGTTTACTCAATACCATCTTTTCCTGTAACAATGCCATAAGCCTGAAAATAGCATCTTCTTCAACTTCAAGCAAGTATATATATCTCGAAATCCTGCAGTTATATTGTTAATTCTTAGGACGCAGTCAATGTCCCATTTCAAAATCAAGGTCAAGTTTTCTCCACACAGCAACGAAGAAAACTTTAAGGGTTTTTCTATCATACCGACTATAATTTCCTAATTATCCGTATGTTTCTGATTCCTCTTTTTTTGTTGGTAATAGTAGTTGACTCTTTTGTAGTTTGGTTTTTTTTTTTGTTTATTTTTCAGTCATTATAGGCATTTGTTTATGTTTATGTATTTGTCTTATTTGTTGCGACCATCTGTTATTGAACGTTTTTATTTGGTTTTTTCAAACTATGTTGTTAGTTCGTTCTGGCAAAACCTCTATTTATTCTTTTTTCTGATTTTGACCATTCCATAAATCCTTGGTTTTTGGTTTAAATTGAAAATGCAGTTTTTTAACAAAATTCTTGAGATTGGCAAGTTAATTGACTAACTAAATTATTCGTCTAGTCTGCTCTCTCTAAAATGTGTGCCACTCTTAAATTTCTTTAAAAATAAAAATGCAAAAAAAGCAGTTTATGGACTGATAAGGCTCGCAGTCAATTAAAATTATTTGACCACATTAAGAGAACATCTTACGTGTTAATTCTAGAAACTAATCAAGCGCTGTTGAATTCTTTTGATATCCTCAAACTCTCAAACTTTTGAAATACTTAGTTCTCTATTGCCTCAACTCAAGACAAAAAAATGTCATTTATTTCATTTTTAATTAGTTTTCCTTCACTCTTTTTTTTGACATAACGACGACATATGTTACGCAAACAAATAAATCGATTAAGCGGGAAAACTAATATAACTACGTACACACATTTGTGCACATCCATACATATGATAATGAAAAACAAAGAGAAGAGAAAACTAGCAAGTGATTGAGTTACTCGCTAAGCTGTAACCGTAATTGCGTTCAAGAAGCAACTCTCAAGAATCAAGTGGAATCTGTTTTTGATCCACTTAAATGCGCTGCAGCTCGTTACTAAACATCAACCAGAATACCAACCAACGAAAAAAAAATGAAGCACTTACAACAACAGCAGCTACAACAACTACACATACAACGGCAACACCAACAACAACAACTATAGCAACATCACTAACGAAACCAATTCCTCAACATACAAATCCAACTGCTCTACAACTAAACTGAAAGTGAATTTTGTGTTGCTCCAAAAAGTATGCTCTAATTTTTATCCACCTCACACGGTAGCGCTTGTAAGAGTTTGAAGTGGCGCAATAGAAATGTGGGAAGAGGAAAGAAAAAGCAACAAAAATCACTCAAGCGAATTTTCTTAATTGATACCAAACAACAAGAATTTTGCACTTGATGATGATTTCATTTTTTTCACTGTGGGAAGGGGAGGTATTATGGAGGTACGAGTAGTATAAAAGAGTTTTTTTGTTTTAGCACTGCAAATAAATTACTTTTTTACTACGTTTTCTACTAATTTTTTTGGTTTGTTATTTTGTTTTTCTCTTGGTTTTTACTTTCCTTTCCCATTTTTTTAATTATTTTGCTTTTTCCGCCCGTGGCGTGAACAAATCTTTTTACCATAAAACTTCATTAAAATCACAGCACAACACATTTTTTGTCAACTGTGTGGCGAGTTGCACAAATAGAGGGAGTGTAGCAGCATTAAATTGTAGCATATACTTCAAGGTCACTTGTAGTGGTTTTATGTAAGCGTAATTTGTAGGTAGGTACCATTTGTATTATTTTCAAAGTATCGAATTCAGAAGTTAAACCAGTGAGTAATTTGTGACTGCACTTTCTTTGCACAGTTTTGACTTCATTTGTGATATTTAAATCCGCTGAAAAACTTGTCGCCTTTGAACGAATTGCTGATTCCAGAGCTATGGTTAAGTAAAGGGTGTCCAAAAGGAAACCTTTTATTCGTTTAGCCTACTGTGTAAACGTAGTGAATCCAAGGCGAGCATGGGAAAAGTCAATCCGTAGCTAGGCTCTTTGAATTTTAGTCCCTATGGAGTATTTTTTTGGATTGAAGCGCTCGTTGTGAATGCTAGCGTTTTACAAAACCTCAGATTTTGGCGACTGTCACGTTTTCTACCGTTCTTAATGATCTAAGTCGCCCCGTGGATATTTTCTTTGAGGCTTTCACCACTTAAATGAGGCGCCAAGCATACATCTCATTCAAAATTTTGTGCAGAAATTTGAAGAGACTGATATATGTACATTGCACAACTCAAAACCTGGGAGACTAAGATTATCCAAAAAAGCAGAAAAGGTGGCATTGCTTGAATTCAGAGTTTTTTGTAAAGCTCTCAGACGTACAAAGCGCGGTCCGTTTCCGAGAAATATTCCATAGCAACTACATTCGAAAAAGCTAGGCTACCGATTGACACATCCCACGCGTCTCTCGGTTTCCATGCGTTCATACACATTGATAAACAAATAGAAGCTTAATTTTGGAACACTTAATAATATAATACTTGGAGGCCGCATTATTGTGAAAAAAAAAAATATAATTTTTCGACCACTAAATTTCAAAAATCCAATGATGCAGTTTTATAGAGAGATGTTTAGCTAAGAATGTCTCATTAATACATTTTCTAAAAATTAATACTTTTAGTTCAAAAAAATTAGCCAAATTCATTCAAGGTTGTACGAAACTGATTAAATTTTTCATTCAACTGGGTGGTTTATTAATGAAAATTGTTTTTGTTACAGACATTGATATTGATGTAATGAGTTGCTCACTCTTAGGGATAAATAATTTCAGTTAATTTTCCCACTCATTTTTGGAATTTTTGGCAACAGCATATATACAATTAAGCAAATTTTATTGTTTTTGGAACTTTTTTCTATTTTTTCTTCCAAAAACTATATGAAACCATACCAATCTGGGCCGTCTAGAATGGTATTGCTCAAATAAGTATCTATTAGTTAGTCGGTCTCCTCCATACTTGTCCTAGAACTTTTACTTTCATTCTGCATACATCCAAGTTAGGGGCTGCTAGAGTATCTGTTTATTATTGGAG
Source organism: Calliopum simillimum (assembly GCA_951812925.1). Classification (NCBI taxonomy): domain Eukaryota; kingdom Metazoa; phylum Arthropoda; class Insecta; order Diptera; family Lauxaniidae; genus Calliopum; species Calliopum simillimum. The sequence continues at coordinate 114,367,801 of OX638370.1, read as the reverse complement.
TTGACATTTTTTTAAGTATATTTAATTTAAGAAAATATCGAATCTCAAATAAGTAGATATATCCACTCTTCGCTATATCACACATATATGTATATAAGAATGTTTGCTCTACGTGTTCTTCAAAAAACAAAACAAAAACAAATAGGGATAATTTTTTGAAACCATTAAGTCAGTTTGAAGTACAAGTTGAAGCAAAATGAAAGAAAAACAAAACACAGCTTTTGGCAGCGACAATGACGGAAGGATTAAGTGAAATTGATGAAGTCGTCAACTGTTGGTGACATTTTGGTTTTTTTCCTTTTTTTTTTTTTGTATTTTTTCGGCGCCACAAGCGCGCGCGTCATCACAAATATGGCCTTAAGTTGAAACTCGGAATTGAACTGGACGGGATTGAAGTAGGCGAGTATGTTTTTGCTTAAGTAAATACTACGTTTTATTTTCTGTTTTGCTTTTTGCTGCTGTCACTGCAACATCACATACATATATACTATGTACAAGTACTTTGACATATGTACAACCAAAGTGTTACTGTACTGTTTTTGTTTAGTTCTCGTACATATGTCGAATTCCTTGAATATTTCGATTATTTTTTACTACTACTTATGTTCATTAATAGCACTCAAAATCCTCTTTTTTAATGGACCCTTGCTGTTGCTGTGGAATTTTTGATTAAGTTCAGAGAATTTTTCTTTGTTTTGCATTCAATTTAATCAAATCTTTTGAAAAAGACACTTTGGCATGGCATTTTGGATTGAAATAAATACTAGAAGAATTAAGTCAATCCGATTATAGTTTAGAGATTTTGTACTGGTCATCTTTGCAAAATCAATTTTTCTTTTCCTAAAGCCACATACAGAGTAGAAAAAAATAACTTCATCACATCATCGGACAATCAAAGATCGGTTGTGCTATCACGGCATAATGAAATAGCACTCCCACACTAGCGAACGCACTCGTGATCAATACACAATACTTACCGGTAGAGGGAGTTAAGTTGCTGACGAATGGCCGTAATGGTGGCATCAACTCATTCTCTTTCTGTTTGGGCATCATATAGGTAAGACGCATTCTGGAAATAGCTGCGCAATCCTTAGGTTATTTAACATTGTGCACGACAGAGACCAACAACAAGGACTGTACTAAAATTATGCAGTGTTTATTGAACGGACAGGACTATGACTAAGACCAAGAAAGAAGTGTTGGAAGTAAGCGGCTTCCTTACGGACTGACGGGACTTATACACGAGGCAGACTCCAACAGACGGACGGTGGGAAAAGTGATGGTTACAAGCTTCTCCCACCCGGACGGACTTAGGATTCATATTTAAAATGTTAACATTTTACATTATGTTTTATATGATTCTCTTTATGTTTGGCCATCGTATAAGAATAAGTGAAAACAAAATAAATAAATTATAACGTGGTCTGAAAATTGAAGTGTTTTTTTTGTACATAGGTACAGGTATGTCACGCTCCTTCCAAGCATAATATCATATCTACATTCGAAATTTGGCATCTTGGTGTTCGGCGACTAACAATATTTAATATCATTTACCATAAGGGAGGGCACAAAAATGTTTTAATGGATTCTTTATCTATGGACTTCAAGGCTTCTACTTCTGGAAGTAATTTTAAATTATCGTGTAGAGAACCGGGTCAAATGAGCATTTGTTTATAAAAAACCAATAAAAAATAGCAACAGCTCATAAGAACAAACGCGTTCTTATTATTATTTATCGTTGATGGTATTGGTTTTCTACCATCCCGCTTAATTCTCAAAAACTTTCAACGAACGAGAAATTTTCTATAAATTTTCTGTAAAATGATACCTCAATTTTCAATTGTGCATTATAAATAAAAAAATAAGCATTAGTCAAAATTTTTTATGTCACAGCTTTCTGCCACTAAGAGGAATGCATTGTGGTATTCGTTTTCAGTTTTTGTCACCACATCGAAAATCGTGGGCCCACTTGGCTAATTTCCACTCTATATCAAAAGTTTTAGACATTTCATTGAAGAAGCGCCTTACAAGCTCCAAATATTCAGCAAATTTTTCATCAGTAGTTACCAAAAAAAAAAAATGCTGGCAATATTTTATTTCTTTCCATTTGAATATTTAGTGCAAAATTGATTATGATAATATTTCACCTTTTTCAATTTTTTTTCCATTTTTTTTCTTTCGCTTTTTCATTTCGTCAAGTTGGCAGCATTGCCAAATGATGCTGTCTGTCACTTGTGCTGACGATCATTTAGTGTAGCAGCAACACAACTTTGTTGTTGCTCTGCTCCTGATGCTGATGCATTTAGTGCTTCCTTTGATGAAGATGAACAATGCAACGAGTGAAAATTGCTAATGTTGTTTGTGTGCAACGCTTTAATGGAAGCGGCAGCAACAACAACAATAAATAACAGCTACTGAAGACAACAACACAAAGAACGTAACAAAAGCGAGAAAAACGAACGAAAAAGAACAAAGTGTTTGTTGATGAACTACCAAAGCAGTTAAACTTCTCACCACCTTCGGCGGCAACAACCAGCAACACCAGCAACAACACCCGCTGTGGCAGCCAACATAAATATCAGTATCAGCTAAAAGAAAAACAACAACAACAGCTTACTGGCAATTGCAAGTCAAATGCAACAGCAATGAGCGCAGCAGTTTTTCCTCTAGCTGGCAACAAATGTAACTACTGTTGTTGTTGGTGTTTTTGTTGCTTTGTGCCTGCTTGATGATTTGCTGTTGCTTGCAACAAATGTGCCAAATACACAGTAAACAACAGAAGCAGCAGCAGCATTAGCAACAACCATGCTCACAAACTAGGTAGCTGTCATTAATGTTAGATATCTGGTTGGAATACTGCGTTTAGCTACACTAACCCGGTAGAAAAAAAAAGGGTGCTATAGCGTAAAATAAATATAGAAATACAGAAAAGAAGGCTTGAAACTCGTATGTATGTATAATAGATTCGATAGAAGAGGTGTGAGGACACATATCAGAAGCCTCGTTTGCATCCACATCTTTTTAATAATTACTTGTATTTAAAATATTAATAATATTTAGAGCTAATTAAGGTTAAAATAAGTAATGAATTTCTAGTTAAATAAGTCAAGAATTAATTTAAAACTAAGGATTTTTTAGTAGGTATGTTAAATTTTCATTTGTGCTGTATTTAAAAATACCTTTTCATTTTCACATTTTATATACTTTTGATTTTATGTTCTAGTTTTTTCGTTTTCTGAAAATCATTCCGAAATAAAATTTTGTTATAATTAGATCTTAGATCTTTGTGCGTTAATTATTTTCAATAAGGTAAGTAGATAGTTTTAGGACAATCGCATCCAACGGGCTTGACACACTATCGTGCAATCGCTTGATAAACAGTTGGACGAGAATTGCATGACTATCGCATGCAGCAGCAACCTTGGTCCCAAAGCAGTGAGTGCCAACTGTCAAATCTTATCAATAAAGAGAAACAGCTGATCGTGGATGAAAACAAAATGGTGGAATGTAGGTTCCGGTTATGATTTCGTTTTCTAAGTATTAATCCAACCGGCAACAAGGTAAGACGTGTTATTCAAATATTTCAACCATCCGTGGACGAAACTGAGAACTTCAAGCAAAACCTAGTACATATGTTCGTATCAGTGGACTGTGACTAAGAGCACAGGCTTTTTTTCCTGGAGAATTTCCTTACCCGAGAGTGAAGCGGTGGCACGGGCTCTCGTGAGCAAACAAGACAGACAAAGACAAGTTACTAGAGTACAGCAGGGAGGCAGCGGTGGTGCGACTCTCTTAAATCCTGACGTATGGATTGAAACACAGACCGGCGACGTGACAATTCCGCAAAGAGGAAGTGGTGGCACGACTCCTGGATCGGTTGTAATTCACGACTAACAGATATCCTCATCATCAATACTGACCTCATTCGTCACCAGTATTACTAAGCTTGTATTTTAATATATCTTGAGAGTGAAAATATAAACTGTAAAATAAAATTGTAAAATAACGCCCGAGAAATTGTGAAAAGTATTAAAAAAAATTGTTCTTCAAAATGTCAGTGTGAAGCAAGAAAAGTTTTTTTGTAAAACCAATCAGAAAATTAGTTTTTCCCTATAACTCTTCCGGGATACATTTTAGACACTCCTTCTACACTAATTTTTTGTTAGTCCAGGCTTAATCTATTGCCTCTCAGAAGCTTTGTAGCCTTAACTTTAAAGCTGTATATTAGGGTGGGCCAAATTGTAGTGAGGAAATTTTATCAACCTCGGCTACCCCCCTATGTGAAAGTTCATTCAATTCTATGAATATTTGCCCAAGCAACTATACTTCTGCGTTCAACTGTAGCTTGGCGCATTTTTGATCGAAAATTGTAACTTTCATCAATATTTATTTTTATTTTCATACTAAATTTTAAAAATTTTTATAAAGACAAAAGTAATGTCATTATATGATTTGGCTGGTATTCTGTCAGTAATCAATTAAATTGGGTTCTGTTTACAGAAAAAGTTTAATTGATGATGTGGAATTGATGCTATTTATTTAAAAAAATAATACGGATCAAATAGCCGATTATTATGACCAACTTTCAAAATAAACGATTCATATATTTGGATGAATTTTTTCAAACAAAACACCAACCTATGCTGAAATTTTATTCAATTCTATGATTATTTGCCCAAGGAACCATACCTCTACGTTCATCTTTAGTTCGGCGGATTTTCGATTGAAAATTTTACCTTGCGTTTAATATTTATTTTTATGATTGGTTTTCAAAATTCCTATAGAGACAAAAGTAATATCATAATATGTTTTGGCTGGTATTCTGTCAGTAATTAATAAAATTGGGTTGTGGTTTTTATGAAAAGTTTACTTGATAGCGTGGAATTTATTATATTTATTCCAAAAAATTATATCGGGCAAATTATATATATTTATTATAAACGATCCATATTTTTACATAGATTTTTGGTATATTGCTCTGTAAAATTAAAAAAGCGGCTAATTGATTTCCTAAAACTACCACAAGATGTTACTCTGGAAAAAAAAGAATGTCAGATTCGGCATCCTAGCATCCAAAAACACTTAGGTTGGTGTCTCGATTGAAAAAATCCATGTAAAAATATGAATCGTTTATAATAAATCGGTTATGTGACCGATATAATTTTTTTGAATAAACATAACCAATTTCATGCTATCAAGTAAACTTTTTGTAAAAACAGAACGCAATTTTATTGATTACTGACAGAATACCAGCCAAAATATATTATGATATTACTTTTGTCTCTATAGGAATTTTAAAAATTATGCATAAAAATAAATATTAAACGCAAAGTAAAATTTTCAATTGAAAATCCGCCGAACTAAAGTTGAACGTAGAAGTATGGTTTCTTGGGCAAATATTCATAGAATTGAATGAACTTTCAGCATAGGTTGGTGTTTTGTTTGAAAAAATTCATCCAAAAATATGAAATTGAAAGTCGGTCATAATAATCGGCTATTTGACCCATATCACTTTTCTAAATATATAGCATCAATTTCACACCATCAAATAAACTTTTTAAACAGAACTCAATTTAATTGATTACTGACAGAATACCAGCCAAATCATATAATGACATTACTTTTGTCTTTATAAAAATTTTTAAAATTTAGTATGAAAATAAAAAAAATATTAATAAAAGGTAAAATTTTCGATCAAAAATGCGCCGAACTAAAGTTGAACCAAGAAGTATAGTTCGTAGCGCAAATATTCATAGAATTGAATGAACTTTCACATAGGGGGGTAGCCGAGATCAGTTTTCAAATCGGCCCACCCTACTGTATATATATTTTAATGGAGAAATACTTGAATTTAACATTTGAGAAAACTCTACTTTTCAACCAGGATACATCACATAACGCGTTCCTTGCAGCATAAAAAAGGTGGTGACCAAAATAAAAAGTAGCAGCAGCGGTACAGTAAAGTACAAGAGCACAAAAAACTCATTTATAATGGTGAAGGATGACTTTCAATTACCACGCGCTGTAGTGAAAGCTCGCGCGCAAAGGACAACTGAAACGAAAGTATATACATGTAACTATAGGAAGAAGACTCTACATACAAACATATAGAGCAGAAGAGGAATACTACAACATAGCATTGTTAATATATATCTATACATACACACAGTTACAAATAAACATTTTGTGTCAGCCAACATTTTGTTTAGCCAAGATGACACTCGGCAGATTGCAAAAATTGCTAGTGAAGTAGGTAATTGCGTCAATGAAATATTGAGTTTGATGAAAATTAATTACCCGCCACCGTGGTGGACCAATACCACTACGAAAGCGCTACCAAGCAGTAATGGTTTTTTGTATTAGATATCTCTGCTTTTAAAGTTAAAGCAATGGGAGTGAGAGTTCAAAATCTGAGTCAATGTGTCAATAAATTATTTTAGTATTCCTTAGTTAAAGTTGGAGCAAATAAGACATGGATCTGTGATTTATGCAACTTTTAGTATTTAATCCACACCGGATAGTTTCAGTGATATGATGAATAACGTTATATGAAGGAGTGATAATACCAATTTTTTCAGTAGGAACCCCTTATTTCCCCTATACATTTGACAAATCTCAACAATGTGCAATAATTCGATTCAGATATAAGACAAACTATGCTTTTGAAGGACGTGGCACTGCCTACTTTTTCAGTGAGTATTATTTATCTCGGTGCACTTTATACACATATTCACCAAAGTCATAATTTCATATACATATATAAGTATATTCAAAACTGTACTGCCAGAAAACACCATCTTATTAAGTTCCTCACTATTCCTCTCAATTGAAGAACAGTTCGAATAAAATTGAAATACGTTCGAGTGTTAAATAATAAATCAATCAATTTTGTGTACAGCAGTAAAAACTTTACCCCACCTTTTTCAAATACTTGAGAATATTTTTCATCTTCTTGCAGATACGAACAGAAAATGCAATAGCAATAGAACAGAGGAGCCGTGGAAGGATGGAAATATTTTCCAGCATTTTCGCTAAATTATGCACTTAGTGCGAAAATTCGCACTTGTGCTGACAACTTGAAATAATACGAAGAAGATAAATAAAACAAATTGGAAAAAAAAATATCTAAAAGAAAGTATAAGAAAAATTTAACTAAAATTTACAAAGACAAAAAAAAAAAAATATAAAAGGCGAAAGAAAAAAGAATGCAATAAATGAAAAACTTTGTCAAGCAGCTGGAGTTGCAATGGCAAAACCCCCCAAACCCACAAGCAGAAATGTTGACATCAAGCAATATTAAAAACTAAAGGTTTGGCGAAAAAAGCATAACAGTAGCTTAGGAAGTATTCGAAAAAAAAAACATTGCAAGGATGGTATCTTCGGCCATTTAAACAAACAGATACGCTACTGTACATGAATTACAAAACTTTCTTTTAAAATACTTAAATCACAGTAACTCTTTCAGGACATAAAAGAACAGTATGTTCTTTTCAACATGTTGCGTATAATGACTAACAAAATCATATCCCGGATATTCCTTCCTTTGCTTCATCGATCTTCTGTAGCCCCATGGACCTATGCTTTCAGAACTCGTTAGGGCTCGAAGAAATTTAAATTGGTATATATTATGTTAGATAGCCCGGCAAAAGTGGTTTTGCCCTTTCCTGTAGGTGAAGTGATAATTTTGATTTGGATAAAGTCCATGTTTTCTTTCTGGACAGAAGTTGTGCAACAAAATATACCAAGCTTTGTGAGATAGCTTTTGAAGGCGCAGATATATGGCATTTTTTTAGTATGGGGAGTGCAACATCCCTTCGTAAAGCTCCCTCATTTGCTGTAAGGTGTTCGGTAGACACTAGTTATATCTAAGTATGTATGTACAAAGTTATATAACGATAGCTGCTGAGATGTTATTTTTTTTTGTATAGGGGTACAACACCCCCATGGCTTATTCTCCCAATTTTTGTAAAATATTTTGAAAGGAAAACATACAGTCACTTATCAAATTTCATAACGATAGCACTATAGATACTGAAATATGGTGCATTTATTTATTTTTATTTTGCATGGGGGTACAACACCCCTTGTCTGATCCCCCCATTTTTTGCATGGGCTTTGTTAAATACTATATACATTCATATTTCAAGTATCATCACTGCTAAAGGTGCAGAATTGTTGATTGTTCAGAATTTTTTGTTTGTTAGTTGCAACGCCCTTGCTTCCATTCTCGTTCTTAGGAGGTTCTTGGAAAATACTATGTACACCCTTGCACCAAGTTTCAAATTGATTCCTACCATAGGTGCAGAGATATAGCGTTCTGAGTTTTTTTTATGCACTCAGTTTTTGAATGTGCATTTCAACGTGTTATGATTTCGCCCAATTTTTTGACTATATTAACCTGCCCGAAGGTTAGGCGCAGATCAGGTGAAAATATGACTTCCACATATTAACTGCTTTAGCCGTGATGCGATGACAAAACACACACAAAAACACTTACTTTTTTGTGATTTTTTGAATGGGGGGTATCACACCCCTTCATATTAAATATAAGCCAATCGGAGCACTTGAAAAACATAGGGTGTGAATATGGTGTCATTACGCTAAGTGGTTTAGGCGGTAAGCGACGACAAACATCCGCACCAATGATTTTAAATAGTTAGATATGTCATCTATTTTTTAACAAACATTTTAACCTGCTCAAAGCCCGATAAAGCCTTTTCGTCCTAGCTTTCCGACACCTCGAGTTGATCAATAAACTTTGTTAACGCACCCAAAATGTAGGGTATAGTTAATACAAAAGAAATTTTGTAAAATAAATAACAATAAACAAAAATAAATAAAGAGAATAAGCAACATGCAAAGTGTGCGCAGTGGAGCCTTCCCATTCATCAACTGACTCTGCAATGATACTGATGCACAGACACAGAGAAACAAGACAAAAAAATACATAAACAAAAATCAACAAGAAACTATGGGTTGTAGAAGGTTAAATGGAGAAAAATGCACAAGTAATGGAAGTAAAATGAACAAGAAACTGAGAAAAAACGGCACTTGATAGTCCCATTCTCCATAACAAGACGAAAATTTATTGCGGAAAATTGAATTGAGTCAATATACATACACAGGGAGAGAAAGAGAGAGTGAGAGACCGAAGTCTTTGTCGTGGCATTGTTGCTGACTTAATTGCATTCAAACATTTTTCTTCGCACCGTTTGACAGGAAGGCATGCGCTTGGTTCTAAATAAAGGACGAACGTGAAAAGAAAAAACGATGTTTTGGGACAGTGACAAGCAAGCAAACCACCTACTCAAACTAACGCTCTCGCCGTTTCTCGTAGTTCACACTTTATCTGCAACGCCTTTGTGTCAGACCCAACTGAGAATAATGGGACTTAGCGCAAAAAGCAGTCAGTCGAATGAGTTGTTCCATTGCTTTTTTTGTTGAAAATTTATTTGGATTTTTATTTTGGTACCAGATTTTTCTCATCATTTTCTCTTATGCAATGTTTTGGTTAACTGGGATTTATTTGTCTTATCCTTTAATTGAAGTTGAATTGTCAATTTACTCGAAACAGCCGAAATTTTAGTTTTCAGAAAGAAAATCACAGATTAATCTTAATCCCAGATACTTTCGTTCGAAAAGTTTAATGTTTTATATTTTTTAAATAACACTTTTTTATAAAAAAATTAAATGTTTTTATTTTTATGTTTCGATATTTCGACGAACTTTGTCCATCATCTTCAGGAAACTATATAAACGAAAATATAAAAATGAAACAAATTATTGTGAGCACAACCGAATTATAAATTTACGAACCTATTATTGGAAAACAAGACAGTCCTTAGATATTTACAATTCAAAAATATAATAATAAATTATCACAGTAAGTTAAACTTTTGCAAAATTTTTAAAAAAAAAAAACAGTCAACAGCTGATTATTTGCTGTTCGTCATTGTCAAACTACTTTCGTTTTAGTAAGTCTCTGTGTATAACATCTCTAAAATGCTGAGCTGCAGCCGTATCAATAAAAACAAAAAGTTATATGTTTTTATGTTTTTTATTTTGCGATATTTCGACTTAAATTTTAAGTCATCATCAGGCACTGAATAGTATAAAGAAAGACAAAAAGGCAAAAGTAAATAAACACAGATCAGATTTAAAATCCGAAAATCTGAATAAAACTGCACTGGCACAACATTGTATACAGCAGAGACACACACCTGCATTTGAAAATACAAAAATTTTGCAACAAGAGACAAATTACTTTAGACGATACACGATAGAAATGTTGCACATCATTAATACGCCGACGAACAAACGACTAAACTACAAAACAGACACCGACAACTGTGCACATATTTACAAACAGTAAATAAAACATAAAATCAGTCGATAGTTATACGGACATCGGTTAGCATCTGTCGATCGACAAATCTCAACCATGTAAATTTAATTTTTTGTAATTAATTTTTCTGTGTTTATTTACTTTTGCCTTTTTGTCTTTCTTTATACTATTCAGTGCCTGATGATGACTTAAAATTTAAGTCGAAATATCGCAAAATAAAAAACATAAAAACATATAACTTTTTGTTTTTATTGATACGGCTGCAGCTCAGCATTTTGCTTAAAGTTTAAAACAAAAAAGCCGATTACAACAATTTAACATCTCTAAAGTTAACCGTTTGTGGTAGTTTCTCTCTTCTCCTAATATTTTCACATTTTCAAGATCAGGTGCATGGTTGTGTGTTGCACAGTGGGCAGAAAGCGACGTCCGCGCTTCTAAATTTTTATTTCTTGTTTTGAAATCTTATCTGTGACCCGCTATTCTTGTGCGAAGTTTGTTTTTTGTTGTTCCAGCGTACAACATATCGCAGGAATTCCCTTCTCTTCCAGTACATTTTATCTCATATATTACATTTGATTTTTCTTCTTTGTTGATTTTCGATTTCATGTTGCTGTAGCATTGTTTCACGGTATTGTGGATATTTGTTGCGAAATATAATAATGAGCGACCACTACGTGCGGTCAAAAAAAAACTACAAGATAATTTAAAAATGGCCTTGCAAAAACGCTTTGGATTCAATGGTGTACGGTGGTCTTTTTATGCCTGTAAGTTGGCGCATATATGCAAAATAAAAATATAGTACACCATAAATGAATAATTTGGGCCCTATGCTCCTCCTAGGAGTATAAGGAGAATACATACATACATAAATGAATAAAACTAACGTATCAGTATGAGCTAAATTAAGATAGTAAGAGAAATATATACTAAAAAAAAGGTGTTTCATAAGATTTAGAAAAGTGATTAATTTGAAATTGAACAACATATCAATGACGAAAATAATATAACCATGAATGGTGGATTTTAGTTTTACTGCAGAAATCAACCGCCAGCTCTAAATTTGTTTCCATAAATTAAGAATTTCGCATCAATTCCTTTTCTAGCTACATTTTTGACGTTAAACCCAGCTATAGGGTGCCCGGGCAGTGCAAGATAAGTCGCTCCTGCGTAGTCTGGATCCGTTGATTCTAATACTTCAACAGCAGTGATAATTTCTCCATTCTAAATATTTTGCATACAGAGGTGTATAATAAAAATTAAAAATAATTGAATTTTCAATTTGTATTACCGTTGCATCCCAAAACTCCATGAATGCTTTAGGTGGTATTGAAGATTGAGGATTTTCACGCACAAATACGGTTTGTTCTTGAAGAACCTTATCGCCAAGCATACGTTTTTTGTAAATAAATCCCCTGGAGATTTTATCACTGGAATAACTTAGTTCAGCCATAAGCGCACTAAGGAGAAGAACTATTAAAACTTTCATGTTGAACAGACTGATATGGAAATGTTATGAAACTGAATGAATGAACAAGAAATTACACTTGCTATCGTTTTTATATAGGCACGAGCATATAATATATTCAAACAATTCTTTAGTAGACAGTTAGAAAGAAATCGAGACCAAAACTAATTAATATAGGTACTTTTAAATTACGTGGAAAAAATTTTGATTGTAGCAACGCGAAAAAAAAAACTCATATAAATTAATAACAATGCGAAACTAATAAGGTTAATCCAAATCAAGATAAACTGTACTTTGGCATCAAAAAAATGTTGAAAAAAAAAATTTTAACGAGAACGAATTTGACGAAGCGGAAGATAAAACGATAGTATCATGGGACTGTAAATGCCGAAGACATGAGAAAAAATGCTATGTGTGACTCCTTGGTTCGGTAAAGAAAATGCAAAAATGCATCGAATTCGATGGTGTATGGTAAAATTTGTTTGGCTGTAAGGTGGTATGGTCTAAAGTAATATATATAATAAATGAATAAAACAAACAGTATAAGCTGCATTTAGTCAAAAGAATATCTATTGCGACAAAGTCATTCTGAAGATTTAAAAAAATTGTTAAATTTGAAATTCCAATAACACATTTATAATGAAAATAATTTTACCAAAATCCAGTTTTAACACTCAAACTTCATTAACCAATAACGTCGAAAGCAGTTCATTTTTTCCCATAAATTAAAAATCTTGAATCAATTCCTTTGCCTTTGACATTTTTGACAATAAATCTAAAAATTGGGTGCGTTGGCTTAAAAAGCGACAAACTATAAGTCGTTCCTGCGTATTCTGGATCCGTTGATTCATATACTTCAACAGCAGTAACACGTTCGCCATTCTAAATATTTTGCATACAGATGAGTATAATAAAAGTTAAGAAATCTTGTATATTAAAACAAAAATATATTTTCAATCTATTTTACCGGTGAATCTCCATATTCCAAAAATGCTAAAGATGGTCTGGAAGATTGAGCACGTACAAATAAGTCTTTTTCTTGGAGAAGCTTATCGCCTGGTTCACGGTTTTTATTATAAATAAATCCCTTGGAGATTTTATCATCGGCATAACTTAGTTCAGCCACAAGCATAATAAAGACGAGAACTATTAAAATTTTCATTTTGAACAGATTGATATGGAAATCTTATAAAACAGAGACTGAATGAAAAACTATACTTTCTATCGTAATTATATAGGAGTTAGCGTATACTATACGTATGGTATTTTTTGGCACCCAGTAGTACGAAATCGAGACCAAAACTAATAAATATATTATATAATATATATATGAATAATATAGAACAACTCACGAAAACAACTCACATCAACTTATAACAATGCGCAACTAATGAGGTTAATCCAATACCCATACCACTGCTCCTATTTTTATTGAGTTTAAAAACCTCAAAGGTTATTTTGCCGCCTCAAAATTTAACGCATCCATTTGAATTTAAGAAGTTTTTTCTTGGAATTTAATGCTAAAGACATAAAAACAGTACTTTTGCTTCATTAAAGATTTGAAATTTCCTAAGAAATGCTTAAGTATGCTTCCTAAAAATTTGACACAAATCAATTGTAAGTCTCTACGTGAAACTTGACATAGTCTACTTGCATTGAATGGATGGAATTTTGTTATTTTAACTTTTCATATTAATTTTATTTATTTATTTATTTATTTTTATTTTATTTGATATGCCTTAAAAATTAGTACATTAAGAAACAGTATTCTTTTGTTGTACAAGATTTGGTAATGGTCAATACAATTTCAATGGATTAATAATTTAAAATTAAAAACAATACAATAATTAAAAAGTAATCACAATATTTATGAGTCATTTTAAAAGCAACTACAGAAACATAAATTAAAAAAAAAAAATTTTATATAATTTAAAATATAGGTGTTTGGATACTTAATAAAAAAAATATGGAATATAAATGATTTTCTTAATTAATCTGACGCGAAATGTTGAAAAAGTAAACGCTTAAAGTTGTTGAAATTTACAAGGGTTTTTAAATTAGTAGGTAGTGAATTCCAGATTCTAATAGTGTTGATAAAAAATAGTCTAGTGGTATCATAGTGTATGTGCTTTGGAACAATAAAATTATGGCATCTGCTAGATATGCTAAATTGCAACTTATCATACAGATATGATGGCGTTTTCGAATGGATGATTTTATGCAAGAATAAGCAGTTTCTGAACATCTGGTACTTGTCTATGGTGCAGCCAAGAATTTTTTTATTCCACAACGAAACATGGTCAAATCGTCTTAAGTTAAAAATATAACGAGTAGCATTGTTGAAAGCGACTTGCAATTTGTGTTGTGAACCTGAGTCCAACTTACTAAACACAACTTCAAAATAATTTAAAAATGGAACAATAAGCTGTACTACCAGTCTCTGTTTAGTTGCAACAGGTGTAAAATCAGCAGACAAACGCAACGTTCGTAGTGTCAGGTATATTTTCTTAACTACATGGTTAATGTGATCAACACATGATAGACCTGAATTAAGGTGAAAACCAAGGCAGGTAGCTTTATCTACTAATTTAAGCTGCGAGTGTCCGATATATAGACTGGGAATACATTCAAAATTAATTTTTTTACGCGAAATTGGCAAGATATATGATTTACAAGGATTCAAGCAGAGATCATTGTTTACTGCCCACTGATAGATAGCAGATAAGTCCTCATTAAATCTACAACCCAGATCATCTATAAGACCAATTTGACGAGACATGTATATCTGTATGTCATCAGCGTAGCCGTGCATTTTAACGTTGTTGCAGACAAGGAAAATGTCATTAATAAACATATTGAATAAAAGTGGCCCCAAAACAGAGCCTTGTGGGACACCAGCATTGCAAAACCTGTAGTCAGAAGCTACTTCACCAACCTTTACCTTTTGGGACCTATTAGTCAAATAACTTTTCATGAGTCGCAGTGCACTATCACAGAAACCAAAATAGAGTTTCAACTTTTCGCATAATATAAAATGATTAACACAATCAAATGCCTTTGAAAAGTCAAGAAGACCAAGCAAAGTAAGCTCATCCAAATCATAGGATAAACGAATGTCATCAATTATTTTTACCATAGCAGTAGAGCAGCTATGTGCAGCACGAAATCCAGATTGCAACGGCGATAAGAGTTTACTACAATTTATATGTTCGGTTATTTGGCAGGATAAAAGTGCCTCACATACTTTAGACAGAGGTGACAAAATACTAATGGGCCTGAAATCAGAAGGAGCAGTTGCCGGGGATTTCTTAGGTATAGGTATTACAACAGCTATTTTCCACATGCTCGGGAAGCAAGAAGTAGTTATGGCGTGATTAATTATATGCGTTATTGGCCTTAACACATACGGCAAAATAAGTTTTAGGAACTTAATAGAGATTCCATCTTCTCCTGTAGCGTTCGACCTGATTTTCATTAAGCTTTTAAATACTTCATGTTCATCAACTACGTGGAATTCAAATTTGTCTGCAGATGTAAACAAATTTATAAGGTTTGGCTTAAATGCATTTACTACAGCACTGGGCTTAGCTTCCAAAAAACTATCATTTAATAAATTAGGATCAATAGAGCACTCACATTTATCTTTTTTGTACACACTTAGTTGCTTTAAATTGTTCCACAGCTTTTTGGCTGGAAGCGCTATGTTAAGCTTATTGCTGAAATATTCTTTCTTTGCCTGCCTAACGATGACATTAGCTGCATTGCGTGCAAGCTTATAAGATTCCCAATTTTCGTTAGTACGATTTTTTTTCCATTTTGCAAGCAACTTGCTCTTTAGCTTTAATTGCTGCTGTACACGAGCAGTGTACCACGGACAGGAACTCTTTTTAATCTGAAATGTTCTTATTGGAATATGAGCATTTGCTAGAGACCAAATTTTGTTGCAAAAAATATTCAGCTTATCGTCAACAGAACTGCAATACCAGCACTCAGTCCAATTCGTACTTATCAAACCTTCGAACATTGAAGTGAAGTTAATGGAATTGAAGTCACGATAAGAGATTGTTTCCATAACGAATTTTCGCCGTAAATTTATTCTTAAATTACAAAAAATCATATCATGATCAGAGATAAATGAAATTTGATCAAATTGAAGTACCTCAGTATTATCTGATACAATAAAAAGGTCTAAAAGACTGGGGCATACGTTATTAGCAAATCTCGTTGGCATTTCAGTATTGACAACCAACAACCCAGCCTCACTCACCCTATCCAAAAATTTATCAGCAACGCTGTCCCTCACTAGAAGATTGGTACTAAAGTCACCGCAGAGTAAAAAGTGATCATATTTAATTAATCGCACCACTAGATCGGAAAAAAACGATTCAAGACTGCAAGATCTATTAGGATTGTAAACGCAAGACACCATAATTTTTGAATTGTTATCACGTAACTCTAAACTTATAAATTCAACTGAACCGCTGTTTGACTTGCTTATAATTTTTGCATTAAGATCCGATTTGCAATAAATGGCTACGCCACCTCCTTTTTTATGAGTTCTATCATTTCTGAAAAGGTTATAATTCGGTAAGTGATAATAGCAATCATTAACTTCATTAACAAACCATGTTTCAGAAATGCATATTAAATCAATATCAGAATTCTCAAATACATATTTCACATGGTCCATCTTCGCAACATTCAAACTTCTGGCATTGAAATGAACCATTTACTGTTAAATTTTCAACTCAGTCCAGAAAATTCAATTTAAATGTTTGCGTTTATACAATAAAGAGGTCCTAAAGCAAAAATAAAAAGCAAAAACGAAAAAAAAAAAATAAAATAATCTATAAAACTGAAAATACTTTCGTACGCGCATACTAGATACTTCAGAAAATGACTTAAATGAAAAGGCGAAAAGAAGTAGAAAATAATACAAAATAAAAACGAGAAAATGCCAACAATTTGAAGAAAAACCAATATCGTATACCTACACCGTTTGTAAGGAAAAGTAGAAAATGAAAGAAAGTAACTCAATTTAATGAAAGAAAACCAAATCAACCGCGCCAATTGAAAAGCATTCGATTCCACCAAGGATGCGCTTCTCAGATAAGATAATGTTTCTACGGAAAGCAAAGCGTTTTATTTCTGCAATTCGAATATAGGACAGTAAGAGGTTTTTTACTTGAGGACAATCAATTTTGTTTTTGATATTTTAGTTGCACTTTAGACACTATTTGTGTTATTGCCAAAGGCAGTTATATGAAATACATTACATTGAAGGCGTCAATATCAGTTCTGGTCTATACTATGTATATGCATTCATCTTACATCTGGGATAATTTCGGGACATACTTGAGAGGGTAAAACCCAAGACTGTTCTGCTAAATTTGCGACGGTTGGTCACCCTACTCTTATAAGAAAATATGCAGACATGCAACACTATTTCTAGTTATAGAGCTACTTATGAGTTACATATGTATGTATATTAGACCGGGTCGATACCATCCCGAAACCGACTCAAAAGTTAGAAAGACTCTTAAAAACGATACCTATTTGCATCTTTTTCTTTTTTTTTTTTTTTTTTTCTTTCTGGGGAAAACCAATGGAGCACTTTTGATTCTACTGAAGGCCTATTTTGGCTTTTTTTTTCAGAACAAAAAAAATAAATTAGGCAGCTATCGTTTATAAGAGTCCCTCTAACTTTTGAGTTGGTTTCGGGATGATTTTATTTTGCGTCATGCGAAATCTACTCGGTCTAATGTATATGGTCTAGCATTTAGACTTTGGAATAAATATTTTCATAAAAAAAAAAAATAAAAATTATATATATACTATAGTAATGTCTATGATTTTTTTAAGTAAAAGATTTGATAGCAATAAAACACACATACAATTGTAAAAATCTATACAAACATAGAATTTATTAAGTCCCATGAAACATAACACAATGGGTTAACTTTCAGAAAGTTGCGACATTCTTTTGATTTCATTTATTTCAAGTTCGTATTTCTATTTAGCAGCTTTTATTGAAAAAACACACTAACTTTTCTTTACTTCTTTCGTAGTTTTTCTGCAATTTTCGGTCTTCAGCTATTTTTCCGCAGACTTAACGTTTTTTGTTATTTTGCTTTCTCTTTGTGTCTAGCGCTAAATTTCTCATTAAGTTACTTTTTCTTTAGAAATTTTTTCCATTCTCAAGTAGTTATTTTCTTTTTATACTCAAACAGCAACACTGGTCTTTTTTTTTCTTTAACTTTCATTGCTGGCTATTGTGGCGCATTATACCGTGGATTATTAAAGTCTCACCGCTTCCTCTACCAACACAGACAAAAGAAATAGAAAATGAAGATGATGAAACAAAGAAAAAGTATATGAAATGAAATGAAATGAAATTTTAAGACCAAGACCAAAATTATTGGCGCCTTGAGGCCAATTTAAGTATTAAACTGATTGAATTTTCCGCAACACTTTTGCCTTTATTATTTTCAGTGTTAACTCTCTTGTTAACTACGAAGACGTGGCGCTAAACTTTGTTAACAAAAACCAAAGTGTACAACAAAACTGTAAATGGTTTGATAAAGCCTGGATATGGACTATATTTTTATCTCCTTTTTCTTTTAATAAAGAATTTCTACGAGAAACTTTATATACTTTAGAAGCAATAGAATTGAAAAGTTAAATTTGGCGATAACCTTGAAACTTAAAGTTCAAGCAGATAAGCCATGTTGCAACTATGAGTATATTCAGTGGCGGATCTAAGTAATTTGCCGCCCTAGGCACTTATTTCTTCGCCGCCCCGCCCCCTTCAGATTTTTTTTTTTTATAGTACAAGAAGCTTGTAATAAAAACAAATAAATAGATTACATCAACGCTTTAATGATTTGTATGTTTAAATATATCGTTTATTCATACATTAACAATTTTTTCGTCTAATTTTGTTAAGTGCAAATTGGTGAATAATATCCTCACTATCTAATTCAAGTAAAATATCTTTTTCTATTAATACAGTAAAGTTGTCAAAAAATGTATGAAGACCTAGAAAAAATTGCGCACTGGAATTTTTTTTTTGCTTAATGTTTTTAGGACCACTATAGAAGCTTAACGTCAAAAAGGTGACCTCCCCACCCTTGCGCATTAGCCGCCATCTTGAAATATGTTTGATTCAACTTATCTCGTTTCCTGTTAGTCGGATAGAAAAACTTTTTAACAAAAATTAGGGGCAATAAAATTCTACGTTTTTTTGATTCCGGACGCGATATCCATAAGTTGATATTTTGAGCGGTAGAGGCCGCCAAAGTTACAAAAATTCAGTTTTTTTTTGCCATTTGCACTTGGTGTTGATTTTTCAAAAAGTTGTGCAAACCTAATTTTTAGCGTTTGCAAAACCAAGCAAAATATTGTTTAAATTACGTCATTATCTCAATTAGTTCTCGAGTTATGTATGTATGTATTCTCCTTTAACTCCTAGAAGGAGCATAGGGCCAATAAGGTTCTCGAGTTATAGTACAGTAAAAATGTCCTAAATGTACGTAAAAATGTAAAAAGACCTAGAAAAAATTGCGCACTGCAATTTTTTTTTGCCTAGTGTTTTTAGGACCTCTCTAGAGACCTAAAACCAAACAGGTGACCTCGCTCCCTCTGCGCTTCAGCCGCCATCTGGAAATGGTTTTGATTCAATTTATCTCGTTTCCTATTGGTCGCATCGAAAAAAATTACGGGCAATAAAATTTGATCTGGGACGCAGTATCCATAAGTTGATATTCTGAGCGGTATAGGCCGCCAAAGTTTACAAAAAATCGATTTTTTCCCATTTTGACCCACTGGGTGTTAATTTTTCAAAATGTTGGGACCACTAAATTTTTAGCTCTTGTAAAAACAAGCAAAATAGATTTTAAATAAAATGATTATCTCAATTGGTTCTCGAGTTATTACAAGTTAAAAATAAAATGCGTGAAAAAATTTTTTCTTTATGTTTTTTATCTGAACATTGATCACATAATTCTTAATTACTCGAGAACCAATTGAGATAATCACTTCATTTGAACAATATTTTGCTTGTTTTGCAAACGCTACAAATTATGTTTGCACAACTTTTTGAAAAATCAACACCCAGTGGGTGCAAATGGAAAAAAAAACAGATTTTTTGTCCATTTTGCATTTGATAAGAGTTCTTGAGCTTATAGTCCTTTGGTCTTATAGAACAATATCTATTTCAATCACTCATTTTGCCGCCCTGGGCATTGAGTTAACTTTTCTTAAATATCTTATGTCTTTTTTTTTTGTCACTCCGTAAATTTGCCGCCCCCCCAAAATCTGCCGCCCTAGGCAGGTGCCTACTGGTGCCTTAGGGTTAATCTGCCACTGAGTATATTGAAAACTTTATATATCTAAGGCGAAAGTTTGTTTTTAATGGAAAATATGAATTGAGTAGAAATTTGTTGGTTTTTCTATATAATTTTATTTAAATTTGATTAAAGTGCGCTATGGACTTTAAGTAGATTTAAGTAGTTTGAAACCATTTGGTAATAAGTAGTAAAGACCTGCATTATCAAAAAACGCTTCAGACAAACGTTGTTGTGTGTGTCATTCATACGGCACATGACAAATCTCCAACATATCTAATAAAAATATAATTAAATTGCCACTTCTGTACAATACAATTAATTATGGTGTTTACTTTTAGGCTGACCGCTGAAATGAAAACCTGTGCTTCAGATTGTTTTATTTTTTTGGATGCTCATGGTTTTTTTTCCAGACTATTATCTCTACTCGAGTTTTGTTTCAAAAGACCAAACCAGGCCAACGACTCTATTGAGACACGGAGCAACGGTATATAAGACTGTTAAGTAATCCAAAGTCTTATGATGCACATTGGTCTAGAATGATGTTCTAGCTCGTCATATGTCTTTCCTGATTATTTTCAATAAAAAAGAAATCAGTTTTGATGTTTTTGGGGTCAGTGATTCCAAATCTGAGGAACATTTTTTAAAAATTAATATGGCGGATCCAAAATGGCGGCGACGGGATGTTAGCACCCCATTTATGGAATTTCGGGAAACCACTTATGCTATTCAAAAGGTCATAAAATGGTCAAAAAAGGTCAGTTAGTTTGGCTAATTGGTCAGCGATGGGGACAAATTTTCTCAAAAAATTATTACTCACTTGACAAACTTTGTCAAAAAATCTTTATATCATGACAAAATTGTGGCCAAGGGGTTTTTTGAGGTCGCTGATTCCAAATTCGACATACATTTCTTTTTAACAAAATGGCAGACAAATTTTGCAAAAAAATGTTTAAATCATGAGAATATTGTGGCTAGGGCGGTTTTTGAAATTGCTGCTTCCAAGTTTTTGAGAAAACACAATGGACAATTTCAGAAGGTGATCGAGTCCTTTCTCCGATCAAGCACATTTTCAACTAAGAATTAAACGCTATTGTTGTACATTTTTTGCCATACACACTTTTTTCGTTAGATGCCTTGCTTCTGAGTAAAAAATCGTTTTTCCGATATTGAAAAACGTAAAAAAATCGATTTTTGGAACCGAATGTTATCTATATTATCTCAAAAAAAAAATAAAAAATTAAACGCCCAAATTTTTGTAAGAACATAATCCTTATTTCTAAAGTTTTTTATAAAAAAAAGCCTTCAGTAGACTCAAAAGTGCTTCATTGGTTTTTCTCAGATTGAAGAAAAAACTAAGCAGATAACGTTTTTAAGATTTTCTCTAACTTTTGAGTTGGTTTCGGGGTGAATCTAAATTTCGACCCGGTCTAATACTATATATATACTTTTGCATACGTCCCATGTCTCCTTCACTGCATTACAAATGCAAAGACAAAGTGAATATACCCTGGGTGTGAAAAAATGTCATTAAAAAAAGAGAATTTTGTCATTTCCTCTAGCTACGCCATAAGCCTGAAAACAGAGTTTTCTCCAACTTCAAGCTAGGATATCTCTAAATTTTGCAGGTATGCTGAATTTTCTGACGACGGGTTTAGCGTTGAAAAGTTTATAAGCATTGAAAGCTTATAAGAAATGAAACGAACGTTCCTTTTTTATTTTGTTTTGTGTGCCTGAATAATCCTGCAAATCTTTCTGGTTTTTCTTAAATGAAGAATTATCCATATACAATAGGTTTTAAATATTTTCTGTAAATTTATTCCGCTCCTCCCCCCTTTGGATTATTAATTAGAAAATTGAAATTATATTCCATAAACTTTTAGTTCATTAATACTTCATCAGGCGCTGACTTTTATGATTTTCAAACCCTGAAGATGCATTAAATAAAATCAACAAATATTTTGTAGACATTTTCAATCAGTACAACAACAACAAATAGCATAAGAAATGTGCATAATTATAAATTCGTTTTGTTGTTGCTTTATTTTTTATAAAACAAAAACTTTGTTAAGTCATAAATTAATAAACAAATCAACAATGAATAATTTGCTGCGGCGGCATTAAAGTCACGTTCCTCGGTCGCTCGTTGATTGAGCGCTATGCATACAAAAGCGAAAGGACGAACGAATGAATGAACGAACGCAACAGGAAGGACGATGATGACGATGATGATGCTGATGGTTAAAAAGGAACAACAACAACAACAATTACAAAGTAGCGCAAAAGATGTAAAATGCAGAGGGAAAGAGCCGGAAAACCAAATGAAGCATTTTTAATTAATTCGCCATTTTGTCAACTTTTCATTGTTTGTTGTTTGACAATTGAAAGAAAAAAAGCAGCATAAAGAGAGATTTGAAAGGACAGAGAAACAATATATAAATGAAAGAAAGAGATGGTAAATTATTTGTAACTAAAAGCAGGCGGCCATAGCAGCAAAGGTACCCCCAGCACAGAAGAAAATGCATAACTTCAGGGTATGAAATTTTCTCCATTGATTTAAAATGTTAATTAAATTAAAACAACAACGAATTAAAAGTTTTGTTATTTAAATACAATTTTGTAAGAACAAAAAATACTCGTAACGAATTATTATTTGCTGTTGAATTTCCACACAGAACTGTCACACTGTGGGCCTGTGGTGGTTATGAAGAAGAGTTTAATTAATTTGCAACAAGAAACAATATAATTATGTATGTTGAATTAAAAAGTTTATTTCGAGAGAATCACACTGAACTGAATTTACACTGAAGGACCTGGCACGTGGAGTAAAAACGAATCATTGGCTTTCTCTAAAGTAAAATCCGTGATAATACTGATTACGGCTGTCACTCTATGAAAATATCCTTCGGCTTTAAATTAATGTTCCGAGTATAATAGTAAGGGAGCTGGTGGCAATTTTGGTGTACAATTAAATCGTCATCAAAACATGTTATATTATTCTCATCCAGGTTATTAAAAAAAAGTAAGATGTTACCTGAAATCGAGTTGATTTTTTTTAATGAATTTTAAAATTTTAGTCTCACGATAGTTTCATGTTATGAATATTTTCTATCAAGAATTTTTTTAGGGTGAAATATAGTAAAATTTTATACTCATAAAATTTTTTATCTCATGATAGTTTTACGTCATAACATTTTTTTCTCATGATTCTCTTATGTCTTGAGATTTTTTTCTCAAAAAGTTTTTTAATATGGCATTTTTATGTAATGAAATTTTAATCTAATGAAATTTTTTATCTTATGATAGTTATATGTCACCACTTTATTTTCTCTTGATTGTCTGATGTACCGATATTTTTTTCTCAAGAAATTTTTTAATAGGATGACATATTTATATAATGAAGTTTAGTCTCACGACATTTTTCTCTCATGAAAGTCTCAAGTCATGATATTTTTCTCTCAAAAAGATTTTTAATAGGGTACACTTTCAAATAATGATTTTTTTATCTCGTGACAGTCTTAAATCATGCCGTTTTTCTGTCAAGAAGGTTTTTAACAGGGTGACATTTTATTATATGGTAAAATTTTTGGTCTCATGCTTTTTTCATCTCATTATGGTTTTACGTTATGAATTTTTTTTTCCCATGAGAGTCTTAAGTCATAACATTTTTCTTTTAAGAAGTATTTTAATACATTTACATTTTTATGCCATTACATTTTTCTCCCACGAAAGTCTTATGTCATTCCATTTTTTTCTCAAGAAGTTTTTTGACAGGGTACATTTTTATGTAAAGAAATTTTCAATCTACTGAAGTTTTTTATCTTATGACAGTTTTAAGTCATGCCGTCTTTTCTCAAGGAGTTTTTAGTAGGGTGACATTTATACATAATCTCATGATTTTTTCATCTCATGATGGTTTTGTGTCATGATATGTTTTTCTCATAACAGTTAAAATGACTTACATGACATTTTTCTCCAGAAAAATTTTTTAATAAGATGATTTTTTATATAGTAAAATTTTTATTAAATGTTTTATCTCATGATATAGTTTTATGTCATGATATTTTTTTTTCAGAAAATTTTTTATAAAGTGACATTTTTATATTATGAAATTTTAGTCTCATGAAATTTTTATCTTATGATAGTTTTTTGTCATCAGATTTGAAAATTGCTAACGTATGTAATATCGTCATGTCTGCCATTGCTTTATTGAGTTAAATTTATCTAAAACAAAAAACAATTCCAAGGCAGTAGACGACCAGAACGGATTTTTGCAAATATCGCGATTAGCTTATTTTTACAGATGATTGTGATAATTTTATATCCCAAAAAATTGTTTAGATTATATCCAAATTCAGACTTAGTCTAGCTCGCATATCCATAGCAGATTTTTTTTACATATTTACTTAACCCTTTCAGGACCATAGGGACATATGTGTCCCAAGACAAAAATACATTATATTTAAATAAGTAAGAAACCGATATATGTAATTTTGAGATTTATCAGTTCCTAAACGCTTCCTTCATTCCTTTTAAATCTGGCAACACCATCAGAAGCACCGTTATTTTTGTATGATCATTCTAATGTGACATTTTGTGTGATGAACTTTTGCTACACTTTACAGCAGAATTTATAGGTGTTTGATTGTTTTTAATCATATAGTGTGAAATAATTGTTGACATGTAAATAAATTGTTGTTTTATACATTAATTGAACCATTATTTAAGTTTAGTATATTGATAAATCATAAAACTCAAAATGGAACACCGGTGTCCCTATGGTCGTAAAGGGTAACTTTTCAACTCACTTTTGTACTACAATTTTACCAATTTCATAGGCAATCGAAATAAAAAAATTTAATGAACCTGTTAATGGACATATGTACTGTAACGTACTTTTTGACACTGAATACAAATCCGAGGCCAGAATTGCTCATATACTTCAGGATTTTGAGATATTCGTGCTTGAAGCTGAGAAAGCGCTGTTTTCAATCTTGCGGTGTAGTTCCAGGAGATGGTTTATTTTATTTCTTTTGATGGCCCAACTAGCCCAAATCTTACCTATCAAACCATATCTTTAAATTTTTTCAATTGGACCCTTACTTTCCGAGTTATCACCCTTTGAAACAAGGGCATATTTTCCCCATATAAAAATGTATGGGGAAAAAGTCTCCCTTAACGACCATTGGGACACATATGTCCCAGAAAATTCCAGAAAAACCGTTAAAATTTTTTGAATTTTTATTTTAAAATATGTTTTCTGGACGCCCAGTAGACCATTATAAATAGCTAACATGGTTGCATAAGCTCCCAATTCCTTACGGTCCTGAAAGGGTTTATTAAAGTTATTTTTGCAGAAACATTGAAACGGCATGTTATCTTCACAAAAACGTAGTCTGTCCGACGATGAAATCACATAGTCTTTTTATTTCATAAAAATTGGAAAAAAAATTAGTAACTCAAAAACTTTCCATTAAAAATGTCTGCCGCTTGCAGTTAACTTATTTTTAAATGTCTGCCGCTTGCAGTTAACTTATTTTTAAAGCTTACTCAAATTTTAAAAATTTGTGGCAGACACGATATTTTCACCTATGACAGCAAGTTTTTTGTACATGTTTGAAGTGCCGCTATTATATTAATTGATTTACTCCAATCTTCACAAGTATCAGCTCCTTAGGAGTTGCAATAGAATACGTGCAACTTTAAGTTCTTTTTTTTCGTTTTTTTTTTAAGCAAATTTTTAAATTTTTCATACAAAATTTTTCTTTCAGTGCTATTGACAAAACTCACCTCTCTTCTCTATGTTTATCAAAACTAATGCTTAGACATGATTTTAAGTTGCTTCATAAATAATTTATCTCATAATTTTTATTAAGACTGATCAACATGCGAAAAGCGGTGGCTAAGTTGGCACGGCGGCAACAACAAACAAACTTTAGCAGCTGTCGTACGCCAAAAAATATGCTACACTTTGTTATGCTTAGAACAACAATAGAAGGATTTAACTAATTATTAGCAGAATTTTGCCGCATGCCTCATCACTTTGTAAGCAGGATTAGTGCTGTGAGTAAAGTTCGCCTGGCTCATTAATATTCAAGTATTTTGTGTTGTTGCTGTTGTTGTTGATGGTGGTGTTGATGATGGTGTTGTTGGTGGTGTTGTAAGTGTTGCTTATTGCCTCTTGTCAGCTTTTGCCACTGTCATTCTACTGATTCATATTTTCTTTATTCTTTTTGTCACTTCTGTAAGCGAAAGTGTAAAGTGGGCAAAAAGTAGAAAATAAAATTAAGACAGTTTTGCTTGACAGAAACCTCTGGGTGTTGGCGGAGTTATGGAAAAAACTGGGGCAATAAGTTTACTTGCAGACAAATTTTAAATAGAAATCATTAAAAAAAATCGTCCATAATTTAATATATTCCCCTTTTCCTTAGTCTTTCTTTAAATAAATATTTTATTTCTCATAAATATTTAATTTTTGGAAATTTTGCAATTCCAGAAACCCTTCTTCTGGAACACTTAACCCTTTAACGACTAAATAAACGATACGTCTGCAAACTCCCCATTTGCTTGAAAGAAAGCTTTGTTAACCCCGATTACTTCGATTTTGCGCAATTTGTATTTTGAAAATTTTTCGTGCGTTAGAACCTGGTCGTGAAAGGGGTAAGCGATTGTGATATGTCATGGAAATTTAATTAACGTATTCTTGATATACTAGCACAACATAATTTTCGAGAAAAGATATGACATATGCCACTAATTACATGATATTTAAATGACGTGTGTGTCATAGGTCATAGGCACAAAATATGTAAAAATACTCAAGTGACTTCCAACTTCAACAGCATGGCCTATCTCAATGAAATGTTTTTTTTTTTTTTTGGCCCAAGGTAACAAATTTACAGCATTAGTTTTAGATTTTCCTTAAGAATATAAAAAAAAAATTTAGAGCAGAAAATCTCTTTTGAAATGATTAAATGGGTTATTTTCTTTATTTTTATTTTCTTTTTTTAATTTGGACGCAGTGCACGTAACGAGCGCTCAAGTTTAGACACATACAAACAAACCGATACATAACCCGACGCACATACACTTAAACCACTCATAGACTCAAGCATCAACTACCACTACCACCACTATTACAACTACTACTGTGTATACTTACACACAAACATCAACACGTAGACATGCATGACTGCAAGAGTTCCTTTTTAATTGGAAATTCTCAAAGGATTGCAACGACTATAAGAAAATAGAAAATTTTGCTTGTATGTACGTAACAGAAGCAACAACTCATTGAAAAGAAAGTGATGAAGAAAGAAGTAAAAAAAATTAAAACTTGAAAAAATTTTTGTTACGGCTTAGCCGAAGGTTCGATCATGCTATGATAATTTTTGCCATATCTCCAAATAGACCTCGAAGAAATAGACCTGAAAATATGTTGACTTGATGTTATGATGATATGATGATATGATGATATGATGATATGATGATATGATGATATGATGATATGATGATATGATGATATGATGATATGATGATATGATGATATGATGATATGATGATATGATGATATGATGATATGATGATATGATGATATGATGATATGATGATATGATGATATGATGATATGATGATATGATGATATGATGATATGATGATATGATGATATGATGATATGATGATATGATGATATGATGATATGATGATATGATGATATGATGATATGATGATATGATGATATGATGATATGATGATATGATGATATGATGATATGATGATATGATGATATGATGATATGATGATATGATGATATGATGATATGATGATATGATGATATGATGATATGATGATATGATGATATGATGATATGATGATATGATGATATGATGATATGATGATATGATGATATGATGATATGATGATATGATGATATGATGATATGATGATATGATGATATGATGATATGATGATATGATGATATGATGATATGATGATATGATGATATGATGATATGATGATATGATGATATGATGATATGATGATATGATGATATGATGATATGATGATATGATGATATGATGATATGATGATATGATGATATGATGATATGATGATATGATGATATGATGATATGATGATATGATGATATGATGATATGATGATATGATGATATGATGATATGATGATATGATGATATGATGATATGATGATATGATGATATGATGATATGATGATATGATGATATGATGATATGATGATATGATGATATGATGATATGATGATATGATGATATGATGATATGATGATATGATGATATGATGATATGATGATATGATGATATGATGATATGATGATATGATGATATGATGATATGATGATATGATGATATGATGATATGATGATATGATGATATGATGATATGATGATATGATGATATGATGATATGATGATATGATGATATGATGATATGATGATATGATGATATGATGATATGATGATATGATGATATGATGATATGATGATATGATGATATGATGATATGATGATATGATGATATGATGATATGATGATATGATGATATGATGATATGATGATATGATGATATGATGATATGATGATATGATGATATGATGATATGATGATATGATGATATGATGATATGATGATATGATGATATGATGATATGATGATATGATGATATGATGATATGATGATATGATGATATGATGATATGATGATATGATGATATGATGATATGATGATATGATGATATGATGATATGATGATATGATGATATGATGATATGATGATATGATGATATGATGATATGATGATATGATGATATGATGATATGATGATATGATGATATGATGATATGATGATATGATGATATGATGATATGATGATATGATGATATGATGATATGATGATATGATGATATGATGATATGATGATATGATGATATGATGATATGATGATATGATGATATGATGATATGATGATATGATGATATGATGATATGATGATATGATGATATGATGATATGATGATATGATGATATGATGATATGATGATATGATGATATGATGATATGATGATATGATGATATGATGATATGATGATATGATGATATGATGATATGATGATATGATGATATGATGATATGATGATATGATGATATGATGATATGATGATATGATGATATGATGATATGATGATATGATGATATGATGATATGATGATATGATGATATGATGATATGATGATATGATGATATGATGATATGATGATATGATGATATGATGATATGATGATATGATGATATGATGATATGATGATATGATGATATGATGATATGATGATATGATGATATGATGATATGATGATATGATGATATGATGATATGATGATATGATGATATGATGATATGATGATATGATGATATGATGATATGATGATATGATGATATGATGATATGATGATATGATGATATGATGATATGATGATATGATGATATGATGATATGATGATATGATGATATGATGATATGATGATATGATGATATGATGATATGATGATATGATGATATGATGATATGATGATATGATGATATGATGATATGATTATATGATGATATGATATGATGATATGATAATGTTATAAGATTATGGGTTAAAATACATTTGCACTCGACAGTCAACGGTGCCCATAGTGTTTGACTCTCCCAAAAGTCTTACTGACTTAAATAAACACCTTCTCTTCATAGGGAACACCTCCACTCCGAAACTGTTTTTGGCATTGAATCAGAGGCGTTCCCTTTAAGGCATTTAATGCCATTTCTGCATTTTCCTATGTTGGGCTTCCGCTATTTTTCTGCTGTAAGAGAGAAGGGCTAAGTAGTGCTTCAGCAGCCCTTGCCAACATCTCTATTTTGTTTATCCTGTTCCAGAACTCCCTTAGTTTTAGTCAAGGCATTGTGTCGAGACCCCTGCCAAAAAATAAATAAAGTGCGGTGGAGGCTAAGCAAGAAGATGCATAGCGGTAGCATTTGTTAATGTCAAAGGATTGCTTGACTTCTGACAGCTTGGTAAGCATCCACCCATCTCTTCTTCACTTTATTACGTTTTTAACGTATAGTCCAATTAAAAAACAATTTTATTTGCTTACCAGCATAGTTTGTATAATGTTTTCGACCATTAGTGGACCAACGCAATCCTGTAACTCCCATCTCCTCTACGCCCAAATTCCACAATTGGAAAACATATCATCCCTAGCTCAAAGTCAAATTATTAAATTTTGAGATATTTGATATTTGCTTTATTTTTTCATGATAAAAATAACCACTTTTTGGTTTACTTAATGGGTTTCTCCAGTCTAAAGACTATATTATTTAAGACCAAAAATTCAAAATAACTTAAAGTAAAGGAAAACTAACTTAACCCATATCGTACCAAAAATTTCAGCATTGTTTTTTTTAATTTTTGTTATAAAAACGTTAATTGAGTAAAAAAAGTGGCGGAAAATAAATTTGAGCCTTATCGAAAAATGTTTATTTTTAGAATTGCAAACTTAAAATTGATGCTTAAATCCATTAATAGCCATACTATCATGCAAAAAAACTTGTTGGTTTTATGCCGATTATGGACTTCACAGATTCTGCTTGTTTTTCTCTTAGGTATTTTACCCACCGTTGTGAAAAATGATTTTTAACCCATCATCTAATTCGGCGCTTTATATTTCTCACCTAAGAAATCTACAATGTTAACCATTGCTGCAGAAAATAAGTTTGGTCCTTTTCAATCCGTATTCTTTGGGTTCTATCCATATTTGATAGATTTTAATATTTTTGACTGATTTTCAAAAAAAGTACCTAAAACATGGTTTTGCTTTGACGCTCATTCAACCTTTAAAATAAGACGTGGCATAAAAAAAAATAATAAATAATAGGTAATGAAAATAATAATCTTCGATTATTTACATATTATTCATCGCAAAAAAATTGGCAAACATAAGCAATATTCGTGATTCGTTAATGCATCAATGGTACGATATGGGTTAATGTTTTTTTACTTGTGTGGGGACGATATGTCGATTTTCGTGTCGCTTAATATGCGGTCGGGTTGTGCTATTCTGTCTAGGATTTTGTGAAAGAATTCGCCGAATTTCCTGCTCAAAAAGCTGTTCAACTTAGTCTTGGTCATGGCTTTGGTAAATTTTTGAGACAAAAACCGGGACTGCTATCGCCTTTTTCTTGATTACGATGATCATAAAGACCAAGGCTGCTTCATAGTTTTTGTAATTTATACTTAGTTAATAGGTGTGTCACGCTCAATCAATCCTTAAATCCTTCCTCAATTCGAAATGTGACATCTTTGGAAAAATAAAGTTTTGAAATTTTGAGTGCAAAAGAATCTTTAAAAATTTTTTTCAAGACCAAGACCGAGCCCAAGGTTTAATGCCCAACACAAAGACTCAATATCAAAACCATGACCATACGAGTCTTGGTCTTGGTTTGTCCATGACTCATGATCTAAGATGTACAAAGAATGTGATGAAATTATTATACCATATGCTTCACTATAATGTGCGCATAGAATGAAGGACTCCATATTGAGGTATTTCAGGGTTCTGCTATGCACGACTGCATAAAAAGAGAGAAGAAGGAAATTCTTTTAACAAGAGTTATAATTGCATAAGTTAAAGTAATAATATGATCTCATGAGGCAACTGTGGAGAAACCAAAAAAACAAAAGACAAAACAGAAATGCAAATAAGTAGATAGAAAGGAAAGGGTTAGTAACAGGAATAGAAATAGAAGAAAAAGTAGAGAATATGCAGGTATAATCTGATTAGGATAGGATGAATGGATTACATTTCAGACCTAATTATAAGGAATTTGATAAGGAAAATGAAATGAAGTTGTTTAAATTATATGTAAATATATTGTACATGTATACAGATTTGTTTGCAAAAGTTCGTTTATATATTAAATAGAGCATAAATTAGCATACAATTTATAACATCACTGAAAGTAGGTCAAAAGTTTAAAACTATAATTTAAAGTGCAGCAAAATAATATTGAATAAAATGCCATGAAATATTTTTGGAACTGTTCGTTAGGGATTCATTAGATCTCCAATAAACAACATAGAATGATTAAAAAAAACACATGGGTGCCAAGTGCAAAAACAAATAATGTTTTCTCGAATATCATTTTTCGCTTCAAAATCAAAATGATAACAAACATTGCAAAGTTGAGAAGTGCAAAGGCAAATTGCTTAAAAAAGCAAAAACAACATTTTACAGAAATAAATCAACACTAACTCTCTGGTAAATTGAAAAACTTTCTTGTCTAAAGCATAATTTCAAACGATTGACCCAAACGAGAAAGTACTGACTTGCCGAAAGTTATGAACACAAACATTGGAGTTGCAAATGATAGAAATGTCAAACTTCTCAGAATTTTTAGACTTCAAAGCACAGGGACCAAATGGAAAAATCAACTATAGAGCAAAAACTTATGATAGCATTGTGCACACATAGCACCAGTTAGTTAACAAAAAAGTGAAAAGGCCAATTTGAGCATAGCAAAACTATATAAAAAAAGCTTTAAAAAAACTTTTAAATGAACTGTTGTAGACACCACTATAATGACATCGTACCAACTTACTTAGTACTATGAGTGTCATGTTTTTCTTTATGCCTACGTACATATATCTGATATACCCTTGCTTCCTTTGTTTAATTTTAAGTGAAAACTTTTGAAATTCTAAACAAATATGTAGATATGTAAATTAACAATTTTATGCTTTAGAGGGAAAATGAAACGATTACAATCTTGTGTGAATTTACTATGTGTAAGTTAAAATTAGTTTGTAAATTACCACAATATCCTTTGTCAATATACATATAAATACTTATGCATGTGTGTAATATGAAAAAATGTATAAAATATAAAAATAGATTTATATTAATGGCAAAAAGTATTTCCACTGGACATAATAAACACAATGGAAGAAAAGATACAGCACTTCCATACACACAAAAACTTTAAGAAAAACTAACAAAGACTCTGAGTTGGCCAAAAAATTACAACTTCCGCCCAATCATATTTGACAATGTATGTGTGTTAGTTAAAAGTGTTGTAAAACTGTTATGGTATTGTTATATCGATAAATTTGAATATTTTATAACACTATTATATATATAACAATAAAGCTTTTAAAATATCATAATTGCATTTTGTGCGCTTAATCCTCCTGATTCTGATGCAATCAAAGTCACAAATAACACTGCACAACAATTTTAGGTTTTCTTTTTTTCAAAATAACAAGATTCTGACAATGGATTTTGGTGAATGGGACTGAAAAAACATACACATATTTCGGCGTTTTGAAAGTTTCAATATGAATTGTTTTTAAGGGTGGTCAAAGTTTTCCGCTTAAAGGAGAATACATACATACATACAAAGTTTTCCGCTTTTAACGCATTTTTCTGTGAAATCGACTAATAAAACTTTATGATACTTACTTCTAAGGTTTATTACGTGTTCGGCAAACTGTAACGAACCTTTTCGCCGCTAGCCGGGGTGTAGCAGCCGGTGCTCAGGGTTCGTATACAAAAATGTATTCCCCGCCAAGGAAGGAAATACTTTTCACAATTTTCAATGTTGTTGTTTCACCACTGCCTCCCCGTTGTCCTCTGCTAACCTGTTCTTGTTTATCTTGTTCATTCACGACAGTCCGCGCCACCGCTAAACTCTCGAAACAGGTCAAGAAATTCTCCAGAAAACAAAGCCTACGGTCTTAGTCACTGTCCACTGATACGTATGTACTGGGTTTTGCTTGAAAGTCTCGCTTTCGTCCACGGATGGTTGCAATATTTGAAAAGCACGTCTTACCTCGTTGCCTGTGGGTTACTAGAGAACGATCTCATCAACGAAACTTACAATCCACCATTCCGTTTTCATCCACGATCAGCTGTTTTCTTTTATTGATAAGATTTGATAGTTGGCACTCACTGTTTCGGGACCAGGGTTGTTGCTGCACGCGATAATCATGCAATTTTGTTCCAAGTATTTACCAAGCGGTTGCACGTTAGTTTGTCAAGCCCGTTGGATGCGATTGTCTTAAAACTTTCTATTTACTAAAGAATCTTTAGTTTTAAATTAATTCTAGACTTATTTAACTAGAAATTCATTACTTGTTTTAACCTTTTAATTAGTTCTTAATATTATTAATACTTTAAATACAAGCAATTATTAAAAATATGTGAACGCAGATGAGGCTTCCGATTTGTGTCCTCACAATTCCTCATATCCTTCTTCACTTTTTTAACGTTCATGTAATTGCAAGGTCTTTTCGCGAATAACTGCTCTGCTCAAAGGCTTTCGTTGTCGTTTGTCGTTGTGTCTATGCTATTTTACCTTTTCCAGTTACTTATATCATTATTTTCCGAGCTATCATCCATTGAGGTAAAGGTATATTAAATTGATATAGTTCTTTACAGGGATTTGCGATACCTTTACATCAGTGGATGATGTCTCGGAAAATAATGATTTAAATGGAAAAGGTAAATGTATAATTTAAAAAGAAAAATCAGAGTGTGTCTAAAAGTAGCATTTTCTGCACTTTAAATCATGGATAACTTGGCTTTTAGACGTGATAGGAAAAAATGGATTCGGAATCAGCAACCCTGAATAAGTGGAAAATAGTTATCTGGATTAAATTCAGATAGTTAATCGAAGATAATTTCACTTTACAACTGCTGAAATGCTCAACTTATCCAACAATAAATAATGAATGAGATAATATCTTACTAATAAAATGAAGATACATTGACAATTGAAAATTATGAAAACCATAAAGTAATATCTAATACTTGCTTATGTTTCTGTGTTATTGGGTCATTTTAAAATACAAAATCTTCATTTCCGTGTTTTGCCACGAACTCTTTATGCATGCAGGACAATTTTTTGAACCGAAAAAAACTATCAAAAAACTACCCGAATTCAGCCAACACTCATTGGAAACAAACATACGGGCTTAAAAAAAAAACAAATTCGTTACTTTGCCAGTGTCCTGTCCAGTGTCACTTGATTTACCCTGCTGCCTAGCCTCCAATATGCCAAAAGTGACCGATTGCCTAACAAACAACGTGGAGACCTCAAAATCGATTCATTTGTCGTTGTGTCGTTTTTTTGTTGTTCGATTTTGCTGATGTTGATGTTTTTGTTGCCACTTTGAAATTTGCAACCATAAAGTAGACGGCACAAATGCCGTGACAAGTCAAAATTCTTAGAATTCCAGTGATATTAATGAAATGAAACATATTACAAAATTAAACAGTGCTTCCTTAGTTTTCCGTTGTTGTTGTTTGCACTTGCTGTTGTTGTTTTTTTAGTTTTTGTTGTCCTAGTTGTATGTGTCCTTTTTATTAGAAAAGCATTCACCATCAATATGTGAAACATATTTGTCCCAGGATAGCAATTATTGTTATCGTTATTGGCATCGGACGAGATTGTTTTCGGCATAAAAGCATACATGTGTATGTGTGTGTGTGCATTTGTCTATGTTTGCTATCGTGTGTCACATGGTAAATTTATTTCTGCTTGACTTGGTAAAGCAGTTGGTATTAGATACTAGACAAAAATAGAAAAATGGGACACTTCAACTGTTCACCGTCCTATGGTCCTATCTTTCTCCATATACATGTAAGTATATAGTATATGAAGAACAAAATCGCAACAAAAAGAACCCTACGTTATTGAGAAAACAAAAAAAAAAAAAAGGACGAACAAAACAAAGCTATTGACAAACAGGAGCAACGTACGAATCCAAGAGGACTAAAAAGGGATATGCTATGAATATGTATTGCCAGGCGATTGCTAAGGATAAACGCTGAACAGATTGCTTGCATTGTACCGTGGTTAAATGTTTAAAATTAAAAATTGAAATGACACTCAGTAGTGTGACGAAAATTCTTGAAGCATTGAGAATGTTCATACAGAATTCAACTTTATTCAGAATTACGTCATGTTCAACCAACAACTTTTTCAGACCAAAAGTAATAAATGCGAATTCATTTCATATAAACTAGTTACCTCCAAGAGTTAAGCTGACAACATTTTGTCGGAAATTACTTTCAGGAATAATGTAAGTGATTATTATTTGAAAGCGCTGAGTTGCATTCGACCTTAAAAGACTACGACTATATGTTTTCATATCAGAACGGCAATCATAACAGAGTCTTCAAGAATCGTCGTCTTCCAGACTCATCTTCTTTGGGTGATAATTAAGACTACAGTGTCCGGACATTATTTCCCTGCAAGTTTTTATATGCTTCCTCCGTTTTCAATCGGCTAACCTTTTCGCTTGCTGCATGCCGTCTTTGGCTCTTCAGTAGTTGTTATGGCTGGTTTGTTCCCATTCCCGAATTATGTTATTTTTAAAGCTGTTTTTCACTTCGCAGAAGGATTTTGAGGCTATCTAAGTACTGAGCGTTGGCCAAGAAATCTGCACTTTAATTGCCTTTATGTCCCTCGTATCCTGATATTCAGATTACAGTCATATCATTGTTCCTGGATAAGAATTGAAAAAGTTGAAGACACTCCCAAAAAAGTTTTGAGTGTATTGAAAAGACATTAAAAATTTTCACGTGAAAAATAGAGCTTCTGAACTTCTGACTTACAGTCTGTTAGGGAAGTTCTATAAGCCGCAACTTATGTGGTGCGAATTGTGGTATTTTTTCTTAAATTTTCAAATTTTTGCAGCATTTTCACTACTTTTGGGATTTTTTGTGTTAATATAAAATTTTTCAAAACTTTTTGGCCTTTCTATATTTTCTTCATTCTGACCACTAATTGCTTAAGTCTTTTACTTAAAGAAAAATTGTTTACTTTCAAGTCCACTGTAACTAGAAATTTCCTACACATTTTTGCAAAATGTTTCGATTAAAGACAAGACTCCTTTTTAAAAACCACCCATTATAAGAGGCGTGCAAGCAGAAAGCTATCGCTTCGAGTGTAGGGGGTAGTGCAAGACCAATTTTAACCAGTTAACCAAATAGAATCGTACGAACACACACAGATGACTCAGTTGTCCGCCTACCACTTGTCATTAGATTAGAAATAAAGGTTACCCAAAAAAATTCCCAGGATGTGGGTAATGAGAAAAAGAGTCACTTTGTCATGCGGGCATTTAGTTTTTTCTGTAGGGATTTTTTTTTTTTTTTTTGGTTTTCTCTCGTATAGGTATGGATTTTGTTAATTTTGTTGCTATTGTTGTTGTTGTTGTTGTTGTTGTTGTTGCTTGTTATTTTTGCATTTATTGCCTTGTTTTCTTTTAGCCCCAAACATACACATCGTATATTATCGGGTGGATTATCGCTACAACATAACTTTTGATCCTTTTTATCGATTACTATGTGTATACACAATACATTGGAGAAAGTAAAATGGCAGCAGCATAAACTCTTATTTTCAATTGTTTCCAATTTCTTTCGATGGCCCCAGCAATCAATTTTTGCTATATTTGTCGTCTACTTATCCAGCAGCTTTAGCTGGAGCATTGCAATTTCATTTTTGGATTTTGGGCATTCATTTAATAAGAGAAGGTCATATATTTACAGGTATTCAGTGCAGTATGAGAAAGAAAATAACTTTTTTAGTCTTTGAGAGAGAATGTATACTTATTTTCTATTAAAAATGATTTATTATTTAATTTTCTATACGGACCGTCTTAAAGACTTTCGATTGCATTGTCTTGCTTAAGGGGCACAGTACATTACTTAAGGGGCATGATACAATAAACTGAAAGTTTATTGAAGCATTTTGTATAAAAATCTCGAGGCTTAAATTTCTTGAGAGCTAATTTTCATAGGACACGTCCAAGCTGTTGCTAGGATTTTGTCAAGTGAACGATGGAAAATCTATCCATCTAACTAAACAAAAATTAAAATTTTTCTAGATGCTGACTATTTTTCACTTCAAACAATCTTCGTAATCTTAAGAAAACATAAAAATTAGAAAATAAAAACAACAGTTGCTTTTTTATATATACTCACATGAAGTGTTTACAACCTGTGACTTTGCAATATATTGTGT
Organism: Calliopum simillimum; assembly: GCA_951812925.1. Classification (NCBI taxonomy): domain Eukaryota; kingdom Metazoa; phylum Arthropoda; class Insecta; order Diptera; family Lauxaniidae; genus Calliopum; species Calliopum simillimum. The sequence continues at coordinate 114,329,543 of OX638370.1, read as the reverse complement.
CGAAGACGAAATAGTCAAATATATAATCTTTATAGCTTTCTCATGTTAGAGCTTCATTATTCAATATCATTTGCCCACAAGTCAAATTTCATTTTATGGCCCTGCGTTTTTATAACCATGAATTGTTAATGTTGTTGTTTAGGGAAAGACTGTCTTTGATTATGTGCTAAGCGAATAAGAGGCCTGCTAAAGATTTACAGGATTACTTATCACATTAATCATGCAATTTTTACAACGAACCATTATAATGTTAATCAATGTATATTGTTGTGGTTTTTTTGATTACGTGCCATCGCAGTAATGATGATATTTTAACTGTTAAGCTATCACGCAATAATAACGTAATTAAATATACAGTTATATAGGTCAATGAACTTTTCAGTTGTTTTACAAACATTAAATAACAAACGTACATCTTAAATTTCCTACTTATACGTGCTTGCTACGTGCAATTTCATGTTTAACTGACGGAATTTAAAAAAAAGTTATGAGTTATCACTGTCATTTTTTCTTTACAAGCCGGCTGATGACTTTACAGTTAATAATATTTATGTAATTTTTGTTTGTTCAATAATAATTTACTTATCAATAATAACATACTTATCAATGATAACTTACTTATCAATGATAATGTATTTATCAATTTACTTATCAATGATAATTTACTTATCAACTATAATTTTCTTATTAATCAAAATTAACATATCAATGATAATTTACTGATCACTGATAGTTTGCTTATCAATGATTATTTACTTATCAGTGATAATTTAACTAACAATGATAATTTTCTTATGAATGATGGTTTACTTATCAATTATAATTTACGTATCAACGATTATTTACTTATTAAAAATAAGTTGCTTATCAAAGATAATTTGCTTATCAGTGATTACGTGATTATTTGCTTTTGATTATTTACTTATGATAATTTACATATCATCGATTATATACTTATTAAAGATAATTTACTTATAAATGATAATTTACTTATCAATGATAATTAACTTGAGTTAAACTAATGATAATTAACTAATCAATAAATAAATAATCAATGCTAAGTAAATTAATCAGTGATTACTTACATATCAAAGATAATTTTTTTATCAGAGATAGTTTAGTAATCAATAATTATTTAGCTATTAATAATTACTTACTTTGCAATGATAATTTACTTATCAATGATAATTTTCTTATTAATTAAAATTAACTTATCAATGAAAATTTACTTTCGAATTTAATTTTTCTATCAATGATAATATATTTATCAAGGATTATTTACCTATCAATGATAATTTAGCTATCAATAATAATTTATTTTGCAATGAAAATTAGCTTGTCAATTATAATTTACTTATCAATGATAATTCACTTATCAATGATAATTTACTTATCAATGATAATTTTCTTATTAATGAAAATGTCCTTATCAATGGTAATTTACTTATAATTTATACTGATATTAACTTATCATTGATAATTTACTTAGCAATTATTATTTACTTATCAATGAAAATTTACTAATCAATGATGAATTATTCATCAATGATAAGCAACTTTTCAGTAATCACAATTTTCTCATTTATAACACAGTGACAGCTGTGATTAGTTGACAATGCTTCAGTCCTGTGAACAAAGTCAGATTCCTTTTTACTTAACTCCCTTTATAAAATAACTCCTTAAAGCTATAATGGAAAAAAACAAAATAACCAAAATAACAAAAGGAAAACAACAAAATGAAATGACCGAACAAAACAAAATGAAAATGGAAAAAAACCTTGCAGAGAAAATTAAATCATTAAATCAGCGAGCGTTAAAAGCGAAAATTTTACCAACCCATTAAATCATGTCAGCTGTCATTAACTTTTAAGCATATAAAGCATTGAACCAAGTTGTCTAGTGGTCGAAACGACAGAGAGACAGAAATTTCAATATGGTCAAATATGCTGAATGTCTGCTTATGTCCTGGGGAGTGGGCACTCATCAGTTTGGTGGTTAGGATGGGTGCGGGCAAAATAAGGGGAAATTGTAGGACTTAACAAATAAGCCGCGGTAATATGCGGATTTTCTGACTTTGTAATTTATATAATTAACGACTTTTTTTAATGTGCTGTTATTTTTACTATTCTTGTAACTTTTGTACTTCAACCCGTGTATTTTGATTGTTCGGTTAATTTATGCGATCCTTTTTTCGTGGCGATTATTTTTTATTTTTTGCTGTTTTCTTTTTATTTTTACTTACCGTAAAATCAGCTTTTGCTTTAGCTGCCTTGTAGGGAGTAGGTATAGCATATTTTTAAAATAAATGTTTTTGAGTAAAAATAATGGATATGGGTATTTCTTCATTAATTTTGCGAATATAAATTAATGAGATAATAAGATGTAATGGTGGCATAGAGAGACAGTTGTTCTAAAAACTCATTCTGAATTTTTTCAATTATATTGATACACGTAGGAACGTTTTTAAATCCGCGGAACATACCAAATTTTTCGTTAGACTGTAGGCTAATTACATACCAACCTTCAGCACATTCGTCAGATTGTTGGCTTATTACATGTAAACTAGCTTTCTTAGTTTGCGAGATGTAATTTTATGTCAACTTTGACCCCTCTAGCTCCTCTAGCTTACGAGTTATGACAATTTAAACTTGCTAATTTTTTTTCTCCGCTCATAGTGGGCGTGTCTCATAACTGAGCATACCATGCCTAATTACATGCCAACTTTCGCCACTCTAGCTCTCCTAGTTTGGGAGATATACTGCTTTAAAACTTGTCAATTTTGACTCCTCTAGCCCTTCTTGCTTACGAGTTACGACAGTTTATAGTTTGTCATCATTTTTGTTGTTTTCTTCTGGCAAGAAAGTGCTACTCGTCAACAAATGTGTTAACTTCTTTCCGAGACTGAACAGTTTCAGGCAAGCACCTCAATTGTTGACATAAGGTATCAATGCCTTAATTAGGTTTATCTATGTACACATTACTTAAATATATAATTTTAAAAGTGCGTACGTAAAATAATACTAAGCTCGCAATCTGACCTTCAACCAATTGTATACCATCTTCAGGCGATTGTTGGAACTTTTTTTGATGATTCTCTCAACAGCTATATATACGTACACAAAAAAACTTGTTAAAACGAACCACCATTGTCTCGTTTTTACTATTCTCCTTGTCACTTGCAATAGTTTTTTTTTTTTTTTTGCTTATCTTTCTACCTGTTTTACACGTAGCGTTCGCTTTTCACTGCACTAGCGTGTCGACGTTTCTAGAAGTTGCTTGTTAGCATAACACTCTCAGCTATTCTCATTATTTCTTTTCAACATTTGAACGCCTCCTGTCATAGATTCTGCAATTATATTTTTTAAACGATGCTGAAACTTTTCAGTTAGCTCAGGAACTCCCTTGAACCTTTTTTGAACTGTTTTCATTGATTGTCGAAGTAAAAATATTTTAATGCAGATGATGCCAAATTACTTCTGAAGGTAATTTCCAAATATTGTACATTTTTGGTTATTATCCATTAATTACTGTACGATAGCATATTACCTTTCTTGCAATTTTTTCTACTATGAAATAACAAAAGTAATTTTCATTGGATTTTTTACATTTTTTTTTTTTTATTTGCGAGTCGCTGTCTCAATTCGAATGAATTAAAAGTTCTCATTAACTAATTCAACATTCTCATATAACCAATCTTTTTAATTTTTATTTGTTTTCGTACGTACAACAACAACAAAAACAAAATTAAATAACAAAAATAAAATTGTATTTTGATGCCCTTGAGAGCAACGGAAATGTCGGAATGAAAAAGTGCAGTAATCAGTTATTTTAAAAGATTTCAAAATCCACCCGGTGGCAATGGTAGTAGGTCAACGAGAAAAAATCGCAGTTTTCCTTAAAATTTTTTTTACTTTTTTTTTTTCTTTTTTTCTTTTTTTATGTATTTTGCACCGAACTCGCTTGTTAATGGTACACCAACATACCGTAAGTTAGTTGTGGGTGAGCTGATTTGGCATTAGGTTTACATTGTTTGGCTGCAGGCAATGGACCACGGTCAGCTCATCAGTCAGAGTCAGCGAGTGTTGGGTGATGAGTAAATTGTTTGCTTTGGGGCTAGTTCACTTTGTGAATGAAAAAAAATAAAAAATAAAAAATAAAAAACAGATCCTTCGCGTCTGATTCTGCATTTTTTTTTTTGTACTTGCGCTTCGTCAAAAAATAAAAAAAAATCCCCATGAATTCAGGCACCAGGCGCGTAACTTGTATAACCCTTTAGCACAGATATGCCAAGTAGAGCTAAGGTATCGATAAGCATGAAATCAAAACAGTAGTTTGATACATAGTAATATTTTTGAAAAAAAAAATACCTAAGCAAAACTTTGATTTTTTTAAACGAATTTTGAAAAAAACTTCCAAAAAAATATCGTTCGCAAATTTATTCTCGAATTTCTAGACAAAAATGCAAAAACATTCTATAAAATTAATATTCCTTTACCCTGTGAACACAGCAGCAAATAACCATTCGCGCCATCTAGTAAGTGGTGAACTGACTATCAAATATCAGCGCTGTATAACAAATATAATTTAATTGCACAATCCACCACAGCAGACATTGATCTGGTGAAAATAAATAATGACATTTGTTGAGAATAGTATGTCACCAAGTATGTTCTAGTTGAGACGACACTCTTGAGTAGTGAAAAGCTAATGCACATGTAAAGCGAGTGAAGAAATAACAAAAGAAACGCAAAAGGTTTATGTAGATGTTGCAAGAACCATCGAGAAAGTCTTAAATATCGGCGGCAGATGCTATCAATATGGTTAAAGGTATGAATGTTTAGTAAGTTTTTACTATATTACCTCTTACATAGAAAATAAGTGTTTTTATCACGCTAAGTTTATCGTTGAGTCAATTGTAAGCTACTTATGTGAAATTGGCTCCAGAATATTTGAAAACTGAGAAGTTTTTTACTGTTCTGAGTCCGCTGGGAACAGTTCTGGAGTTATTTTTCAAAATTCGCTAAATTGGACAAAAAAATCGGAGTTGTGCCGTTTTTCTTGCTCATCGTCGCTTTTTTCAAGTAGAGTAGTTCTGATAACATTTTGGACAGAAAGAGTTCTGGAGTTCTTTTTACTTTTTGTTTTATTTTTGCAAAAATTCGTAGTTCTCATGTTAATCGCTATATAAGGTCGTTTCGGCATTTAACAATTTTCTGAGTGGAGTTGTGAGGTAACAAGTCGCTGGGCGCTGGTTTGATGCCTCCACATATTTATTTTATATTGATTATTGAATTTAAATTGATTTAATAAGATTTACTTTGTTATTAAAATGTGTTAATTGGTATAAGAAATGTAAAGCCAACCAACAAAATAGTTGGACGATAGTGTAATAGATTAAGTAAAATAGTATTATTACGATATGGTAACACCGGTAAACAGCTATCACAGCAATTAGCTGTTTACCACAATGAGGTGAATTGGGATGGTTATAACCTTAGTGTCGAGGGACAATAATATCATTCCAGCGGCGACCGACAGCGACAGCACGGTACTGAGCCAAGCCGATACTGTGAGAGTGGGAAACCCAGTAATTAGGGGTATTTAGTTAGAACGGTATTTAGATTAGAATAGTACTGAGCCAAGCCAATACTGTGAAGACAGGACGTTCGAACCAATTGTAACGCCCGAAAATGAATAAGGTACCGTAATAGTAAGAAATTTGTAAATAAAGGAAATAAAAGAACAAAAACCGGTGTTTACATTCAATTTAAAACCAGAATCTATATATGTGCCCTTGATTTTGAAAGTGATATAAATCAATTTCGGGGCAAAAGTAATGTCATTCACATTATGTGCTGTAATAATCGGTTTTTTTCCGATACTATTTTTTAAACATAACGCCATTAATTTCACATAATGTGGTAAACTTTTTGTAAAAACAGAATTCAATATTATTCGTTCTGAACAAAATGCCACCTAATTCATATTATGACATTACTTTTGCTCCGAAATTGACTTATACCACTTTCAAAATCAAGGGCACATATAAATAGGCAAACAAAATCGGTTACGTCCCTGTTTCTATACCTAAATCTCAACCGATTTGCTTGATTTTTTGTTGGAAAGGTTGTAAGGAGGAGCAGTGCATAGGACTATACACTTTTTTAAAGTGGGCGGTGCCACGCCCCTAAATGAAAAAAACGCTCTCACAGCTAAACCGCTGCATCGATTTTAACGAAATTTGGTATGAAAATAGGGTTAACACTAAGGAACGATAATATGACCATTATGTTTTTCAGTGGGCGGTGCCACGCCCCTAAATGAAAAAAATGGTCTCACGGCTAAGCCGCTGCATCGATTTTAACGAAATTTGGTTCGGAAGTAGAGTTAGCACTAAGGAACGATAATATGACCATTATATTTTCAGTGGGCGGTGCCACGCCCTTAAATGGAAAAAACGCTCTCACAGCTAAACCGCTGCATCGATTTTAACGAAATTTGGTATGGAGATAGGGTTAACACTAAGGAACGATAATATGACCATTATGTTTTTCAGTGGGCGGTGCCACGCCCCTAAATGAAAAAAAAATGATCTCACGGCAAAAATACTGCATACGATTTTTATGAAATTTGGTATAGATATAGAGTTGGCACTATATTGCACGATAGCATGATTGATTTTTATGAATTTTGGTATAGAAAGATATCAAAAACTGTTTGCTCTTTAGTAGGAGTTACACGCCTCTAAATGATGGTCGAATTTCGGCCACAAGGCGAACTCTAGTAGTTATAATTGTTGACCCTTTTTCCGAAATAAAAATATTTTGTGATGCAAAACTTGGCCACCGGCGAGCCAAGACACCGGCCGTAGCAAAAGCTTCATCACAGAGTTCTGATTTGAGTTCTGAATAGCACTTGAAATGTTCTAAAGGAACAGTTTTTCAAAATATTCGTTCCTTTCATATCAATCGAAAATTTTTTTTTTTCCTAGTATCTGAAAAAAAAAAATTTATTGTTGAGGATTTCTGATAATAGTTCTGGGTACCACTCGAAGAGTTCTTAGGAAAATCTTTGTTCCATTTTTCCAAAATATTCGTAGTTTTCTGTTAAATGCTAAATAAGGTTCCATCGGTAACTCAGGAAAAATGGTACAAATATTTGGGAAAAATGTTACTAGGATCTTTATTTTCGCTAATTTTGTTCTTAGTTTTCTATTAGGTTATTTTTGCTCGTTGTTATTTACAAATGGTTTAATTTCAACATTTTATAGTTTGCAATGAAAATTTGTAAATATTTTGTAGATTGAATGTTTTGTTACGATCGGTCTTAGTTTTTCCGTGAAAAGTAGGACCGTAAAATTTTTGATATTGAATTGTTTGCACTCCACGATATGTTTTTCGTCTGCTATCTTTGATTCACCAAACACTTGATATCGCGAACACAGTTGTTTTAACTGACACATACCATTTCCGTTTTTATTCAACACCCCAACGAGTGTTGTGAAATTTACGCGGACTTAACAGTGTAGTCCATTAGAAAGTTATATTTACCCTTGTAGGCGCCAAATGGAAGAGCAAAAACAGCAAAAAAAAAAAACAAGAAATTACCCATGTTTTTTTGTTCGATGGGTTTGAGTATCTGACTTTGGTGGTTATGGTGCGTGCGTACAATAAAGCAGTGGTGCCCACACCACGTCAACAAAGACAATGAGCGCCGCCGACAAGGCAAATCAAAAATAAATTTTGACCTTAATTAAACGCGCATATTGCAAGCTTGGCAATGGGCTTATTTCCTTCTTCTTTTTTTTAATGTGACGCTTGTCGAAATCATTTTGGACTCATGCCCGAAAATATTCATTTTCCCCCTACTATGATTTTCCGTTGCTGATATATATTTGCATGATGTTTTTGATTTTGCTTGGTTTGCTAAAAAACTCTGTCTGTGATAGGACAAATTGCTGTGGTGAAAATTCGTTATGTTTATAATTGAAAAAAGTCATTGATATATTAACCGTTTTTTACGTTTTCATTTGCCCTTATAAATTGGAATTTTCTCGATGATTCTTGTGATTGTATACAGTAGCGATGGAAATGCAACAAAAAGTTTGGTGCTTGTGTAAACATTTTTTTTCCAAAAACAAAATCAATAAAAATTGATAAATATTTTTGAAAAATTGAAAAAATAAGCATGCCAAGATTCTCCTTGGCACAAATATAATCTTTAAGAAAAACAATTATTAAAATTTGTAGAGTACATTTTGTGCAAAAGCGTTACATGGTTTTTTGATATAAGCAATTTTGTATTGTATAAAAAGCATAGATTTATATAAAGTTTTTATTAATTTTTGTCCTTATGCAACACTGTTTTGCACTCACTTTACAAAATGAGTTGAAAACAAGTGTCGAGAGACTTCTAATCCCACTAAGATCAACTTTAAAACCGAATTCTTTGAAAACCAAAATGTTCCAAATGAAGTCAATTATCACTGGATAAATTATTCAAACTACTTTTTTTCAAACAAAAATCTCTATTCCTTTTTTTTTCATTATTTTTACTATTCACTTTGACTTTTGCCACACTCATTGACCCACCCACATAAACGCACACACACCCTCAGGAATAATTGCCAAAAAATCAAATAAATCCTGCACTTTCGCCTCCCTACATTCTCCGTACACAAGTGTACATATATATGTGTATGTGTGTTTGTTAGAAATGTAAATGTATTTGCGTTACAAATAAATTAAAGAGTTGAAGTCCAACATGCAACCATGGCGCAAATTCAACGTTCTGTCAGATTGATGGCCGCGATGTTGCTGCAACAAAAAAAAAAAAAAAAAACGAAAAATTCTGCGCCGAAAAAAAGACGCTTTACACTACACTGCCAAATGAGTACCATAGGGCGTTGTAATAAAGATTGAACCTTGTGGAAGTGTATAAAAAATTGGGGTCTTTTTTAACTGCTTCTAATTTACAAAATCGCATGTAAGTCCATTGAGTTGGGGCCGTTGTCTTTATTGTGGGCATTCTTTTTTTGTTTTTCTTTCTTCTCCTTTTGGTTTTACTCCGATTTGCATCCTTTTTTTTGTGTTTTTTGTTCGCAGTTTGCGTTTATCATTAAAAATTAATGTTTCCACTTGACCAGTTGTGTTGCCAACTCAATTGTGTAAATTGTTCTAAGTCATTTGCTATAAAAAAAAAAAAATCTTGTAATTGTGTTAACTAAGGTATTGTCAAAAATTTAAGTACCCTAACGCAAATACGATATTGTTGTTTAGGACTTTCTACGCCCCACAGCGGTAAGGTGATTTTTCGAACACTAAAATTCAAAAGTCTAATGATGCAGTTTTAAAGAGAAATGTTTAATTTAGAAAATGTAATACTTTTACTAAAAAGTCATATTTTTGTTTCGAAAAAATTGCGCAAATTAGAATAGCTCTCTGAAATGCAACGTTTGCAATTTTCCTCGTATGATAGAAATGGCACCCAAAATATATCAACCTCAGTAATTGGGTTTCATTTTTCCTGAATTGAAATTTGTCCACATTTGAATGCTATTAAAGCTGAAAGTATTGAAATTAAATGGGGTGCCATATTACCTGGGGTGCCATTTAACCTGGGGCTGCCAACTCTTCCTGGTAAACCCTAAGTCATGCTTTGTGGTCTGGCATTCTTTACATTTATTTTGCAGGTGCTAATACCATTTTTAATGTAAAGAATGTTTAAAATACATAGCAGTCGGCTCGTTGCATCTTGTTGGGTCCCATTTTTCCTGAATTAAAATTTGTCCACATTTGAATGCTATTAAAGCTGCAAGTATTGAAATTAAAAGGGGTGCCATAGTACTTAGGGTGCCATTTCACCTGGGGGTGACACATCTTCCCGGTTTACGCTATGTCATTCTTTGTGGTCTGACAGTCTAGATATTTATTTTGCACAACAATCAAATCGTTGCATCGGGTTTAAAAAAGTCATTTCACAATTTTCAGAAAAATTTACAAATTTGTAGAAAAAAATTATGATAAAAAAATGTGAAAAAGGTCTGACAGACCTCACAGCTAAAGGAGGGCTTGTGCAAAAATGTTTTTCACCGTCAGTTAGTTAATAGTGTTTATAGCTAAATTGTCTGAGAAGGTATCGCTGACAAGCATAAAACACTTTTCATGATGCTTTCAATGTGTTACAAACGGATAGACAAAACTCATATACACTGATTGTAGGGTATGATAAATGAAAAGAAAAACACTAACACTAACGCAAACAGAGGATGGTCACAAACTTTCATTTTTATTTTTATCTTCTTTATTTTTTGGGCAGTAAAGGGTAGTTAATTTTTTTACTTGACCTTTGGGAAAACGTAATTAAAGCAAACAGCTTTTAACAATTCAGCATGAACCCAGAGCAGTGTGTGCGTTTGGATCAAATGTTTGAACTGTAAACCCTTAGAATGTCCCTTAAATTATGGATTTGGCTTTTAAACGAGGATGGCACATTTCATCTCAAAACACAACAATTGAGACTTGTTGCAAATTGACGTGAGTGACTAGTAGCAGGAAGTATGCTAAGGACACTTAAGTTTCACTTTGAATATTTACTTTGTTTGGAGACTGTTGAAAAAAAAAACTTTAAAATTTTGGTTTTTTTCTTGGTGTTTGATATGTTTTTTTCTCACTTACAATTAAATTTACAAAACTTTAGCACTACTTAGGTCTGTAGCATGCTGAAGGCTTCACACAATCATTGCGTTTATTCAATCGATAGCCTCTTTTGCATATGCAACCACGATTCACATAATAGAATGGACTATATTTGAAAAAATAACTATATTGCTGTGGTGGTTCATTGCAGCGTAGAATTTTTCGGTTTCTGTCAAAACTTTTCCATTCCTGATTTTTAGGACACGCTTGAAAATAAAAAGAAAATATCTATAGTACATTTGAGTTATATTTAGATAGTTTGTACTTACGACACTTGCTAGGACGTACACATTTCGTGCTGTTATATGATTCTTGTACATAACCCTTTTTGCAGCGGCAACCCATAATATCTTTTGTTAAAGGTAACAATGATAGACGATCTGAACAATTGTCTGGAGCATATTGTAGTAAACCAAATTCTTGATTTGCGGCAGCGCATTCTTTGTAAATGAGCAAGCAAGTAGCAAATGTTAATGGAAGTTTTTTAAGTTATAATATCTAAAATGACTTACTTGTGATATCATCTTCCTTAAAAAAATTCCTAGACTTTACTTCTACACTTGACACTATCGTCAATAGGTAAATGCAAAATAATGTATTCCAAAGTTTTTGTGTCATCCTCGTTGTTGAGAGAGCGCCGCTTGTTTCGTGTTGTTTGCTGTTCGTTTTGAGTGTGAAAATCTGTCTAAATGCAAGCAAAGTTACTTTCCACCACACTGGGTCATAATTGCAACTAATGCGCGTTAAATGCATGAAAACTTTAATTAAATTTTGTTTGCTTTGGTTAACGCTTTTGACGTAACACATTATAACGTAATGATCATATAATGTGGGGAAACTTTTACAGTAGCAACTCACTTGTCTAACATTTATGTAAAGTAACATGTTTGGAGTTAGTTTTCTTACGAATGTCTCACGATATGTGATAAGAAATGTAAAATTACTGCTGCTATTACTACCTACACCCAGTATTGTTCCTTCACACAAAAAAATATTGAACATAATATTTATGAACGGCATTCATACACCGAAATTCATTGATTTTCAAATCAAAATTTTTCATAAAAATTTTTTGATTTTAAGAACGATTCATTAATCGTAATGAGAATTTTTTTTTATGAACTTCCGTTCTTAAATTTTAAGAATTTTTTCGTACGAATAACAACGTTTCATGAATCTACAGATACAAATTTTATGCATGTTTACATAAAATTAAATAACACGTTCATAAATTTTAAGTAAAAGTGTCATCAATTTGAAATATTATTTTTAGGTTGAATTTCATCTTCATCTTTTGGTTCTAGACTGGTTTATGCTAAATTTCGAATAAAGTATTATTAAAAGTTCCTTTCTATGTCGCTCACACCATCATACTAGGCGTTTGCGTGTATTCTCCTGGAACTTCTAGGCACAGAAGCATGCTATGGTAAGTATTTATTTTCCCCAGAGGAAAAATAGCGCCTTAAAAAGAGTTCTTTAGCATCAAACGCTTACTTTCCTAAAGACACACTACTCCATTTCAATATTGTATGTCCTATGCCTTGGAGCTTGAGTGTTCCCCTGATAAAAAAAAATAATAAAAAAAAACTTTCACCCGCATTGAGGTTCGAACCCGGAAACCAAAGCGCAGAGAAATATTACTAGCTCCTTATCATATACGCTGCAGACTCCTCTGACGTTTTTGTGTAAAATTTGTATTTTAAGAGCTAATTTCTTAATTTTGAAAAAAAAAATAAATTTATGAATTTCGTTTTTAGATTCTATGAACGAGTTCTTACGTTTTAAAAATAATTCATATAAAAAATTTACGAATTTTGTTCTTAGATTTTAAGAAAAGTTCTTACATTTTATGAATAATTCATAAGCGTACGTGTGCCTTGTTTAACGTATGATTGAAAATAATTATAGTCAATGAATGCTGTTCTCGGCTATTAATAATAAATTTTTCATTAATATTGTATCCCTTTTTTTGTGTATTTGTTAGTGAAAAACACTCAATCAGTTTTTTCTAGATTTGAGTACCTATTTTCATGGTTTTAGTCCAAAATATTATAGTCTAGCAAACCACTCTGGAAAAAAAATCAAAGAGAGATGGTTCGTATATTTTTAGATTACCTAAATGTAAGAAATCGACATAATTTAAGTTACCTAAGATTTAAAAAAAAAAGATTATAGCTTATTTTGTTGGTCTTCATACAGAAAAAAAAAAAGTTTGGAAAAACCGCCCCCTATCTGATAGCTTTTCTGGATAGTAACTCAGAAACAATTTTTACTTTTTTTAACACTACAAAAGCAGCCATAACTTTGGCAGGTGATATCCGATGCTTATTGTATTGTATATCGTTGAAAAGGGCTTTGATAGGCCTATATTTTCTCAAGCTTATGGACCTCCAAGGTAATATTCGACTAGTACGCTTTAGTTTCTCTCGTTCGTGTCTTCCGAGATACCATTTTTTCTTTGAAAAATCAAAGTCTTTAAAAATGTATCGACATTTTTCCCAAAATATGTTAGCGAATGCCAATTTAAGCTCTTTTTTTAATGACATGTAATTTTTAAACATCAGACTTTACCTGCCGAAGTTATGAAATACAGATTTTGGCTGTTTCAGCATGTTAAAAAAAAAAAAATTCCGGTGACTTAGATACTCTCAAAGTAAGCTTTCAAATAGGGGGTGGTTTTTCTTATTATTATTTCATTGACCAGCCCTATTACATAGCATTGAAATTAACAAAAAACTATCTTTTTTGCTTTTGAAGTTTGGATATCTCAAAAACTATACGCCATATAGCAATAATGAAGACGAATTCAAAATCAACGTCGCAAAAAAAATCGAAAATGGCTTCTTATATTTATTTTAGAAAATGGGTTTTCTCGAAAAGGGATCAGATAGGAGATTTTGCCTCCAAGGAAAATGATCGCAACAACTTCTAGAATCACTTCATTCTCAATTTTTGTCGTGACTTTTTTTTTAATCCTGCCCTTTAAGTTCAGTGCATATAAAAACACTTATCTTTGTTTCGCTCTGGAAAAAGATTGCATCTGTTACTGATTGATATTTATAACAGTAAAATGAAAACAATCTTCATCAAACCATTACTTTGCATTTCACCATTTAGTGATTTGTCTGCATAAAATTGACAACTGTACGGCCAACTTAAATCTTCATAATATTATCAGAAGGCTTTCTGAAGAGCTTCTTTTCCAGCAATAATCGCTTCCGCTACATACTACGTGTTCTTTCTTTTCAAGATTGCATGCCCTAGGACGTAAGGGTTCTGAAGCATATATGCAGCCTTTCGGAAAAAGGCCTTTTGAAGCGCTTATTTGTAACGCAGCGCTAAGCGTTCTCTCAATTAAAAAAAAAATGAACTGACTAGGATTCGAACCCGAGCTTCGTCTTATAAACAGAAGCATATTATTACACTGCAATTAAAAACTTCCTAGAACTCTAGACCAGTGACCTATATGTTGAAGAGTTATAAAATTTTAATATTAAGAGGTTATTTTAGCAAAAACGTGTCTACAAAAAAATGTGTACCTTACATAAAAACATTGAAAATTCAATTTCAATTCACTTAAACAAACATAAATGAATATAAAAAAGAAAAAAAAAATTTATTCGCTGCGGGAATCAAACCTTCTTTAACGTGTGTATAAAATTCGTCAATTAAACACATTTTGGTTTTTTTTACGTTTTGTTATCTTTCTCTCTATTCTCTATTATTTTGCCACGATATTAAAGATAAACAAGGGTTATCATGGAAATTTTAAAAACCATATTTGAACTAAAAAATGGAAATTTAGATCTTGAGTAAAATAAAATGAAAAGTTATTTATTGAGAATTTTTAATTTTAATACTTAAATACATAACATTTTTGCATATATCTGTACAATAATTCATGTGTTACAATATCTAGCTAACACACATTCCAAATCATCATTTAGAGCATATCCTTTTTTGCAACTGCAGCCCCTATTAAAGCGACTATATACTGTTAACTTTCTTTTTTTATTACACAATGGTACTATAAACTTTCCATCGACATATCTCCATTTTTGATGTGGGGGACAGTCTTAAAATAGAGAAAGTACACAAAATAAATTTTAAAGAAAACTTAGTTTACATAATACTAAAAATATCTTTGAAATATACATATTTGAATAGAGTTTTAACAAAAAACGAAAAAACTGTAACCAAAAAAAATGTTCAATATTATTCCAGAGCATCTAAGAATTTCATCAATATAAACTTACCACATTGACCCACCGGCACACATGTCGTATTCGTAGCACTTTTTTGCACATAACCATCGGCGCAGCGACAACCGAGTGTTATCGTCTGGCCAACGAGTTTTGGTGGACTTTCACAATTATCAGGATATGACTTGACGGTACCAAAAAATTTGCCATTTTCGTAATCACATTTTTCAACTAGAAAAGTATTTAAAGGATTAAAATATTTTGAAATTGGACAAAACACACTACAAAGCTTACTTTCAGTAAAATGCTTTAGAATAGAGTTTTTTATATCATTGCAATAAACGCTGCTAATTATTAATATGAAGTAGACACCTAATGGAACCGAACACTTGGGGCAACACATTTCGAAACGTAAACTAAACAAACAAATTTTAAATTCATTGTACCATTGCAGCTTTGAAGCAAAATGTTTCTTAACTCTTATTGATTTTAATGCAGAAAATTAACAATTTCATGGGCTTTGTTTTGCAACCCTTTAGAAAAAGTAAAAGTTTCATAACATATTGTGAGTTGTGCACACAATACATGACTTTTAGTAGTATGAAAAATCGTAGTGTAGAATTTTGCATTAAAGTTTGCTCAAATAAAGAAGCCATTGAACTTTTTAGTACTCGCATTGCTAAGGCGCATGTTATATATCTACTTACCTTCTTATCAAAGCAAAGATATTTACTCCCAAAACTAAGAGCTTCAATTTCGATTTGATCAAAATCCTTTGAAGCTTTATATGCGCAAATATGCTGCCTAATAGTTTTCTGCCCTCAACACTATGTTTAGTGCCCTTTGTAAATCATGTGGAATACGCACTTAATTTGCACTTAATTCTCGAGTCATAAATTGAAACTAAAATTTCAAAGAAATTGCGTGGGTATGCAGGAAAGAGATGGTGAAACTTATATTAAGAGCATTTTTTCCATAAGAATGACAAAGAAAAATGCATAAATGAAAGTGTGGCAAGAAGGCGTTATAAAAGCAATGTTTTATGCATAATTTATAGGTTAAATGAGTTCACTTGTGGGTCTGTACTTAGATACATGTGTGTGGTGATTTTTCAGGCATATAATTTTTTGAATATCAAAGTGGACCTTCAGTTTTACCACGGGACTTAGTCCTTCAAATTTTTTAAAGAGTTCATTTTCTGAATTTTGGGGAAGAAAAAATCAGAAATAATTCCGATGTCTCTTAAATGTCAAAATCTTAACAACATTTTGATATTTTTTTTACTATAAATTAAACTAAATCGACAAATAATGAAAAATACTGCTACACAAAATTGTCCATAACTTAAAAATTTTTTAAGCAATTTTGGAAAGGTATTGAAATAGGCTCAAAGTAAAAAAGAAAGTTCTTATTAATCTCAAGACATAAAAATTATTCAAAATATATTCTGATTTAATACCTTTTCAAAATAGACCTGAACATGAAAACAGGTTAAGAAATGTCCTAGTTATAGACAACTAAGTGAAGCAATATTTTTCAATATATAGCGGAAAAGTTTTTTTACAGTTGGATTTGGCCTGAGACGAAATCAAGTACCTATTAAATTTCAGCGAAATCTGAGATAGTCAATGCAAATCTTGTTACGCTAGGAATGAAATATCTGAATACACAATTACCTACTAATATTCAATAAGTTTTGAAACATTTTAAGTACTTTAAGAAATAACTTAAGAATACTGCAATCAAACTGAATGGAAAAGTTGATATATCGATTGCTGCTCATGATGAGAATCTACGAGTAAAGTCCGGAAACCGCCGAGTTTGTCTTCTCATAGCTTTCGCTTATTGTTCTTGTCATTCCCTACACCCAGGGCATTGTAACGCAGAGAAGGAAGCGTGGCATGTATGGAAAAGTATACATGTTCTTGATCAGCGTAACCTCTTGAGTCGATTTAACCATGCCCCTCTGTCTTTTTGTCTGAGTGTCTGTGGAAATATTTTTCACGGGAAAACTGAGCAGGATAATTAAATGAAATTGGGTACAGTGAATCAATCCGTCGTCGAAGCTAGTTTGTGGGAATAAAAATTATATTGCAATAACGTAATTAAGATACATATAAATACTGGGAATATTTGTTACAAAGTTTGAGGAAAAAATAAATGAATTCGAACAAGAAGTCGTGAGACCTCCCATATAAACAAAAAGTTCAAAATGCTGTGATGAGAGCATTTTTTGTGATAAACCAATCAAATATCTCTCAGAAACTAAATATAGTAAGTGCAAGTTCAGATAAGAAACTTGGTTGATTCGGCCAAGAGGGCGTAGCACCTCCCATACACTTAAAGTTTTCCAAATGCTGCAGTGCACGACTAATTTCCGGAAATATAACCAAATTTTGAATAGCTTTTGGAAATATTTAGTAGAATCTCCAAATAAAAACTAGGTAAACTCGAAAAAGAGGGCGTGGCACCGCCCTTACAAGCAAAAGTTTCGTAGTTCTGCAGTGCAAGCGTTATTTGAGATAAAGCAACTTAATTTCGCACAGATACTTGAAAAAGTTAGCACATGATTTGAGCAAAAACTATGTGAATTTGGATAAGAAGGTGTGGGACCTACCACACAAAATTTTCAAAATGCTGTAGTGTAGGGTATTCGATTTTTGGCCAGTTCAAAAACATTAAAAAAATCAAAAAAAAAATAAAAACTACGTAAAAATTCAATATCCTCTGATGGGGAGCACCTAAAAATTTCTGGTTTTGAGTATGTTAAACGATTCCACTCAAAAATATTCAAAAAAAAAAACCAAAAATAAAAACGTCCAAAAAAAAAACATCCAAAAATTAAAAAAATCCAAAAAAACATCCAAAAATAAAACTAGTAAGGGTGTAAAATTTGGCCTGGCCAAACATTAAATACCCTACACTGCAGTATTTTTAAAATTTTGCTCATATGGGAGGTGCTACGCTCTCTTGTCCGAGTTCACCCAGTATTTGTCCAGAGCTTGGATTTATAGTTTTAAGTGTCTGAGTGAAAAACGTTTTCAGTACAGTGTTTTGAAGCTTTTGCTTATACAGGAGGTGCCACGCCCTCTTGTCCGAGTTCGTCTAGCTTTAACTTAGAGCGTGCATTTATAGTCTTTAGTATTTGAGTGAAGTTTGGTTAGATTATCTCAAAAAACTCTTTCAGTACAGCATTTCGAAACTTTTGCTTGTATGGGAGGTACCACGCCCCCTTTTCCGATTGCACCCAATTTTTGTCGAGAGCTTTCATTTATGATACTTAATGTCTGAGTCGAATTTGGTTTGAATATCTCAAAAAACGCTTTCAGTATAGCGTTTTGAAGCTTTTGCTTATATGGGAGGTGCCACGCCCTCTTGTCTGAATTCGTTAAATTTTTTCTCAGAGCATGCGCGTACAATTCTTAGTATTTATGCGTATTTTGCTTGCATTGTCGTGAAAAATACTCCTAAAATTGCATTTTGAATATATTTTTTGCATGGGCGGTAGGCGTGTCCGTTCACCGATTTCGCTCATTTTCAATCCCCCGAACTACCTTTGATGACGGAGGCAGTATACTAAATTTCATTGAATTATCTTACTCAGTTTTCCCAAAAAGTGTATTTCAACACACAGCCAGCCAGCCAGACCGACGGACATAGCTATATCGACCCAGGAGGTGACGCTGATCTAGAATATATATACTTTTCTATATCTGCCACGCCTCCTTCTTTGCGTTACAAACAGAAGGACAAAGTGAATATACCCTGGGTGTAGGGTATAAAAATCCAATAATAAAAACATCAAAAAAAAACATCCAAAAATAAATACATCCAAAAAGAAAACAAAAAATATCCAAACATAAAAACATCCAAAAAAAAACCTCCAAAATTAAAAAAATCCAAAAAAACATCCAAAAATACATATAAACATCAAAATAAAAACACCCAAAAATAAAAAAATCCAAAAAAAACTAGTAAGGGTGTAAATTTTGGCCTGGCCAAAAAATAAATACCCTACACTGCAGTATTTTGAAAATTTTGCTTATATGGGAGGTGCCACTCTCTCTTGTCTGAGTACACCCAGTTTTGTTCAGAGCTTGCGTTTATAGTTTTTATTGTCAGAGTGAAATTTAGTTGGATTATCTCAAAAAACTCTTTCAGTATAGCATTTTGAATCTTTTGCTTATATGGGAGGTGCCACGCCCCCTTGTACGATTTCAACCAATTTTTGCTGAGAGCTTTTATTTATAATTCTTAGTGTCTGAGTCAAATTTGGTTCGAATATCTCGAAAAACGCTTTCAGTATAGCGTTTTGAAGCTTTTGCTTATATGGGAGGTGCCACGCCCTCTTGTCCGAATTCGCTCAGTTTTTTATCAGAGCTTGCGCTTACAATTTGTAGTACTTATGTGTATTGTGGTTGCATTGTCGCGAAAAATACTCCTAAAATTGCATTTTGAATATAATTTTTGTATGGGCGGTAGGCGTGTCCGTTGACCGATTTTGCTCATTTTCAATCCCCCGAGCTAACTTTGACGACGAAGGCAGTGTACTAAATTTCATTGAATTATCTTGCTCAGTTTTCCCAAAAAGTGTATTTCAACACACAGCCAGCCACCCAGCCAGCCAGCCAGCCAGCCAGACAGACGGACATGGCTATATCGACTCAGGAGGTGACGCTGATCAAGATTATATATACTTTTCTATACCTGCCACGCCTCCTTCTCTGCGTTACAAACGGAAGGACAAAGTGAATATACCCTGGGTGTAGGGTATAAAAACCTCCAAAAAAAAAACATCCAAAAATAAAAAAAACAACATGATTTTAATTCCAAAGAAAAAATGAAATGAAATGAACAGGAATCAATTTTATGATTTTGATTCCATGACCAAATAGACATAAATCTCTTAAAAAATGAGAAAATTTAATTCAATTCAAAAAATTGCGGTCCATCCTAAGCACACATTTGCGATACAAAAAAACCAAATTTTACTTGAGATTCAAGAAACTTTTTCCGTGCGTGTGCTTGGCGCTCACATCATTTTTATTTAAGACTTTCTGGGAAAATTCATTATTCACACCAAAATGAAAATTTGTTAAATTCTTCTCTAATATCTAAATGCATGTATGTCTGTGGATATCTCTTTATGTGTGCGTGTTTTTGTCAATGAATTTGCGATAATGTTTCTCATAAGCTTTTGCACATATGGTTTGATAAATCTGCTTTTTATTTATGCACAATAAACATAGTGCAATGTGGTATTTTGACCTTGGGGCATTGAACCTTTGCGGCGACAGCCATTTAAGGTCAAACGTATATATTGAAGTTAAAAACCTGAATTTATGAGCAAACATTTGCTTTAGCTTTCTAAGAGTTGTATAAAAAAGTCACAGTCTTAAGTTGCTTTCAAGAAAGGTAAGACCTTTTATATATATTCTACACTCTTAAATATTTCCTAAACTAAATTAACCCATAATTTTTGGTTTCTACTAAGGATAATGAAATATAATTTAGTATAAAATTTATTTCACTATATTCTATTGAAAATCAACACTGAGTGGGTCAATCGCTTTTTTATTATCCTCTTTATCACTTTGTTTGCTTCTTCGCTTCACACTGTCCCCCGCCCCCTCCCTCCTATTTAGAATCACATGAATGCCAAAGCCCTTTATTTATGTTTAATATTGGCAAATATTTAATCCACAAACGTATCAATGAGCTTGCATAATTATTATGACTGGTGCTAGGAGAGTCAATATTAATGTTGTGATTACGCTATGCTCTAAATCCCCCCTGGAGCTGAATATGGTCGGTGCGTGTTCTAGTCAGAGTTGTGATGAAATATATGTACATATTTGCTTAAGTAATATCGATAGTTAATTGGAAATTTAAGATTATTTTTCAAGCGTAGGCCGTAGTTGTTATATCTTTGAATATTAATAGCAACAAATCTGTAAAATAGCAATGGTAACATTATTTTTAGAACAGAACTAAAACTAAATTCATCCCAACAAAAATAAAAATATTGCAAAGCTTAATTTAAAATAAAAAAAAAAAAACAATAAAAACCTGAAATACTTTGGATGATACTTTTGAAAGAGATTTAAAAAATCATAATATATAAAATAGGAAGATTTCCAGAAACCTGTTCTCTAATCTGGTCAAATATCTTAGTGTAATCCAGGATTAAAAACTGGCCTAGAGACCTCATCTACAAAATTCAACTCGAAATGTAAGAGCAACGCTGTGGACCAGTAGGAGCCTAGGCAAAAAACTGGGGACTCAGCCCAAAACTCAGACACTGGATGTAAACAGCAATCTTCGGACCCATTGTTTCCTATGTAGCACCCATTCTTATGGTATAAAAACTACACCAAAAATCGATACAAGTCGAACTCTGTAAATTACAAAGAATGGCTTGTATTTCAGTAATCGGAGCTATGAAAACCACTACAACTGCTGCATTGGAAGAAGCGCTTGATATGGCACCTCTGGAGATAAGGAAGGAAGCACTCAGATTTGTAACGAAACTTATATTACTGGGAAAGAAACTGAATACTAAAAGATACCTTGCCATCACTATCAGTGATTATTGTGTGCCAGATTGCAACTTTCAGCACAACCTTCAAATTACATTCCCCAACAGAAATGCCTGGGAAAACGAATGACCTCAAGTTGTTAGTGTTTACCATTTGTTGTACATAGACGACTCCAAAACGAATGAGGGAGTTGGGAATCAGATCGCATAAAAATACATTTGGATACATGACCCAAGAAAACTCAGCGTTCGGGCATAAATACGTGCAATTTAGATTTACTAAGGAGAATATGAAAAAAGGCTTCCCATTGGAATAAACAGCTTAATTCTATCTGATAACACAGCGGTACTTTTAGCAATAAATTACTTCAAAATAACATCGATGTTAGTGTTTGGGAGTGCCTTCAACTACTGATCAAATTGGCATTCCGGAATAAGGTTGTTTGGGTATCTGGGCATAGTAGAATTGAGGAAAATAAAATTATAAATTAGTTCGCCAGAAAAAGATTTTCAATTCAACTTGTTGGACCTACTCCGTTCTGTGGCCCACCTTATTGACCTTAACAAATGGCTAAACAAGTTCAAGAAGATGATAGAGACGATACCCTGAGCAACAGATAGTCTAAATGCTAAGAGTTTCCATACAAAAAAACAAAACATTTTCTTATATTGAACATCTGACATTGAATTTCTGATATCTTTGCATGATTATTCCTACGCACTGTCGTATATCACATGGTTTGGTTCGTATGTTGATTTTTGCAACTCTGTATTTTGTTAAAAATATATTTTAATAAAACTGTTCAGTATATCTGTGAGTTTTGTTCTAAACACACACTAACAATATGTGAGTTCATTTATTAAGTACCAATAATAATAATCACAATAATAGCGCAGTTTATTTTTGCTATTGCTTTTGGAAATTAAAAAGGATTTCTAGAGAATGTTTTATTTAAATTAATATTGTGGTCAACTGTAGGCTCACACAAATAAAATCCAATTTATGTTTTGAATATTAACCTAAATATTTATGCCGAATTCAAATTAATGGCAAAACGTATGACACGCTGGGTCGAAAACAATTTTTTCTATTTATAATTGTAACTTACTGATAGTATTAAAAATAAATTCAAATGTTCCTATGGTTAATATAAAATATTCATTATTTGCAAATGCTGTTACAAAAGCAATCAGCAATTATACTCTAAATATATGTAGTTCTTCGAAAATAAGGGAAAACAGAAAAACGTCACGAGTGTCACATTTTTTTTTTTTTTATAAAAAATATAGTTTTCATTAGTTTATTTAAATAAAAAAAAAATCGTTCTCAATTTTGTAGCTAATATCAAACCATACACTTGAATTAAAAGACTAACTAAAATAATTGATTTCAGATTCAAAATTATATTTATCTTAGCAGGCTGTTTAACCTAATTCTACGAATACAACATTGATATGTAGGGGAACTGATGCTATTGTGGTATAGGTAATCTTTTTTTGAAATTTGCGAGAAAACCGTTAGATAAAATTCAGCCAAATTTTTTTATGATGATTAATAAAGTATTGGCTATAGAATATTTTTCAATAATATCAATTTGATCAAAAAAAAATATTAAGCAAAATCTGAAAAAAGTCAAAAAAGCTGTTTTCAAACAGTTGGCAGGTAATGTGGTATGTATGGCAGGGCAATTTGGTATGTATATTGATCAGTACTTGTAAAGTGGGCTGGTAATGTGGTACATATAAGTAAGGTAATGTGGTATACTTATACCATATAACCAAATATTAAATTTGAAAGGTATGAAATAAGTTCATAATAACATTTACATTGGTTCTCAAACTCATAGTTTTTATAAAAAAAGAAACAGCAATCAAATAATGTTAAGAATAACCAGAAATATCCATATATCACATTAGCGAATCCCGACTATACCACGCTGTCCAATTTTTAGAAATTACAAAATTCTAAAAATAAAATGGGAAACTTGGTGAATTTACACAGTTAAACACTTATTTCGCAATACTTAGCACGTACCTTTATTGAATATAAGTAAAATTTCTACGAAAAGCAAACTCACACGTATTCCTTAGATAATTCAAAGCATTTTATGACATATACACTTTTTTCGTAGGATGCCTTGTTTTTCTCTAATGCTGAAAAAGACTTGCACGACATCACTATATTGTTAATAACTTTTGAACCAATGTCGATTACCCCAATTTTTTTTCTATGATATAGTTTTTTGACAAGTGGAGAGTGCCCACATATTTTTTATAGTTTTCTCAGAGGCGGAGAAGGTGCTTTAGTTTTATGTACATATTTGAAATAATGATTTTCAATAATAAATTAAAAATTTTGGTCCAAAAAAAAAAAATGCCATTTTATTTCCCGACCTATGCTAAATATCTCTTTTAAAAAATTTTTTTACAAAATCTTTCCTAGTTGTTATAAAACATAATTTTGTTAAAGCCTTTTTTACGTTTAATTTCTTAGGTGGCTTACTTGAGATATTTTTGCCCATATGAAACATATATTATATCAAAGTGTTTGTATGGATCACGGCTATAGATTAAAAGGTATAAATCCACCACTCTGGTGATTTCTATTGAGCCTAGTGTCATAAAATGCGAAAAATATCACTTTTTTGAAAATTTTGTGCCCTTACTTGATTAAAATGCATCCAAAAGCATTGACGAACAAAACCTCACCACCAAATGCTATAAAACTCAGTCAACTTACGAGATATATTGAAAAATCCACATAATTCAAGGTGCAAAATTCAAACGGCCTTTTCTCGAACACTAGAGCAAACTTGAACAAACTGAGCTAAAAGGTCTTTTATTTTGGCCTATATTTTCACCCCGCAGCGTCAGATCTGAGTAAACTTTTGGTGACCAAATTTTGTTCCACAGTGATACCTTAGGAAGTTGAAGGTGTGAAATTGTGTCAAAACTAGAAAATAAGAATTACCTAATTATAGTATTTAAGTGACGATATTATGATATTACTTTTGCGCATTACCCCACTTTCAAAATCAACTGCTCAAATAACTGCGTTGGTTTTGCGAATTTCAAAAAAAGGCAATAGAAAAAGTGGTTCAGAATTGTCATAGGAACTTAACACATCTCAATGTTATCGATTTCTGCAGACCCTGTATAGTACGGCAGTACGTTTCAACTTATGGTTACCTATAGTATTATATCTTTCCCCTTCGAATATGTTATAACAATCGCAATAAAAATGGCCCTCTGTGTCAAGATGCAAAAATATATTTAGCACAAATTTATAATTCTCCTTAAAGCTTTCAGATTTGTTTTAACGAAAGAAAAGCTTTTCTTTTGCAAAGCTTTCGTGCAATCCACTGCAAAGCTTTTATGTAATTTATAATAAAGTTTTAAAGCTGAAGCTTTATAGGAAATTCTTAGGAAATCTGAAGTTTTTATGGAATAAGTATATAATTTAACATTTCAAGAGCTTTTATAAACCATAAATTATATCCGCATATTGGTCCGAAAAACATTGGTTTTCAAGCTGCTATATTTCTGCTGTTACTTATGTACATTTACTATAAGGAATATAGGGAATATAATCTGTCACTGTTAAAGGTAAGTCACTTGCAGAGTTCATTTATCTAACAGGTTTTCGCACTAAGTTTAATAGGAAATTACAAAAGCTTTTACACTTTCCTGAAAGAGCTTAAGCAGCTTATGTCACATGCAGATACATCCAAAGCTTTATAATAGAGCTTTTTTTGCAAGTGAAAAGTTGGAGCAAAGCTGAATTAGCAGATGGTTTATGTACTTGTTTTGCAAGAACCTTAATATGCTTTCATCTCACAACCAAAACATATTATCAAGTTCACAACCCAAATAGGCTGAATAAAGCACAATGAAACGCAAGTAAAAAAATTATTATTATTAACCCTTCGTCACACATCTAGTTTTTTAGGCACACACATTTTTGTTGAAACTTTTCTTTTGGCAAAACAATCTAACTTGAGATAAGTCAATGTTTTTCATGTTTTTATTTATACCTAAGTACCGCAGCCCTATGCTCCTCCTAGGAGTTAAAGGAGAATACATACACCGCAGCCTTAAAATGGATTGTTTTTAAAAAGTAGATATTTTTTTCTCACCTCAAATCAAAAAATTGGCATAATAAATGGGCCACCAAACTAAGGAAAATTTATCAAGGATTTTGAAAAAAAAATTATAAAGGAGTATGTTAATAGGACCGTTTTCATACTGGAATAGCTGGCATATTCAATAATTGAGGTATAAATTTGAAAATATCAATTTAAAAGTTACAGAACTTTGCGAAATCCTTTTAAATCTTGAAAACCAAATACGCCATAAGAAAGCTTATACAATTATTGTAGATAACAGTTTTTTGAAAGAAAGTTTTCTCTTAAAAGTTTGGGTGACCCAAAACAAATTTTTTTGTTAAGCAAATCGGAAAATTATTTTTTTCGCTATAATTCCTCAGGAGTAGAATTAAGAGCCCCCAAGGTGCAATTTTCGTTAGTCTAGGCCTCATCTGTCATGTCTCAGAAGCTTCATGACCTTATGCATTACACTCCATAGCAAAAAATTTCACTGCAGTTATTTGCTATTCATGCTTAAAAGGGTCAACTTCAGTTATATCATAAATAATTTACATAAATAGAAAGAAAAATCAATTAAAAGCCAAAGTGCAAATAAAACATTGTAATAACCTTAAAAAAGAACTACTCTACCTACATTTGGCTGCAAATGTCAATGTACAATTTTAAAAAACTTAAAAATAAAAAACCATTTCATTTGCTAAATTCATGCTAAAAGAGTACGCATAAATAATGCAAACTTTGTTCAACAGACGGCCTGACTGACTGACTGACTGGCTGGCTGCCTCAGTGTATGACAAAAGCATACAACTCGCATAAAATACTTAACTTGGTACATATTTATTCTGCCATAACAATGAATTTCTGTTAAGCATCCTACAGATTCTCCCCACATCACAGACGGAACGCAGCAGCAGCAGCCGAGTGTAAGAGTACTTTGCCTTTAAGCCCCAAAGAGAGAATATTTAAACGAAATATTGACAGCGCGTTTTATGCATTGCATTGGGAAGTTTTGGTTTTTACGGTAAAGTTTTTTGAACTGTCAAATATTTAAGTTTTCCGTTTCATAAAAGAGGTCAATACCATTGGCAGCAAAGAGCGCCACACAATTCGCTTGATTGCACCAGCGACTTTTGGGGTTTGAGTTGTGAAACGAAATGCTTTCTATCGCAGGCACGTTAATCTTTAAATCAAAAACTCTGAATGTTAACATGAATTGATAGATTGATGGGATAAATTGAAAAAAACCCAAAAGATGCATAGCAAATAGTGTGAGTTAGAAAAAGAATATGCAAAAACGTACAAATTTCGAAGTAAATTTGATTCTTTTGTTTAAAAGAAAAATCAATATTGATACACATTGTGAAAACTTTTCAAATGAACCAAAAAGAAATGAAAGATAACACTGGGCCTCAGAAAAAAATTTGAATTTGATCTCGATAACTTTCTTTGATTAACAAGAGTTTGTCTTGTGGTCGAAATCCGACCATGCCGATTTGGCTTTGAAAATACCAACCAACTCCTAACTCAAGAAAATAATGTTGCATCAGATGTCTGTTCATTTTCTCTTTAAGTGCGTAGCACCGCCCACCTAAAAACATAATGCTCACGTTATGATTCCTTAGTGCCACCTCTATCTCCATAATAAATTTCATAAAAATCGATGCAGTGACTTATGCGTAGGAGCATTTTTTCCATTTAGGGGCGTGGCTCCGCCTAGTTAAAAAAAATATGATCCTATACACTGCTTCGTCTTACAACCTTTTCATCAAGCAAATCGGTTGAGATTCAGATATAGAAACAAGAACTGAACCAATTTCGTTTGCTTATTTGTACAGGGTGCATCGCATAAGGTTACGAAGCTCCTGGGAGGTGATAGAGGAGGCCTAGACTAACAAAAAAATGCATAAAATGGTTAGTCTAAAATGTACCACTGAGGAGTTATAGGGTTAAAACTGACTTTCTGACTTGTTTCAGAAAAATAAATAATAACACTAAGTAGCGTTTTAAAGAAAACATTTTTATGTGAAAATTTTAGCTAATTGTGTAAGCTTTTTAAGAGTTTATTTGATTTATAGAGTTTAAAAGGATTTCGCAAAGTTCTGGATTATTAAAGTTGATATATTAAATTTTTTTTCCTTTTTTTTTATTCTGGTGGCCATTTTAGTAGGAAAAATGTTCTACTACAATAATATACCATCTTATAATTTTTTTTGAAATTCAAATTAAATTTCCTTTAAATCGGTTGTACATTTGTCATTTAATTTCAGGTCGGAAAAAATACTTTTCTATGTAACACACGGGTTACTCGCATGCGTTGGTTGCATTGCATATGATATGCGCTCTACACGCGCTGCCTTTCATCTACTAAGCCTTCAAACGGATTGTTCTTGAAAATAATTTTTTTCTGACCTCAATTAAAGAATTTGTATGACAAATGTACTACTGAATTAAAGGAAATTTAACTATGATTCCTAAAAATATAATAAAAAAGAATGCTAACAGTAACTTTTTACATAATAAAATGGCCGCCAAAGTCAAAAGAATTAGAACAAATTTGAAATATAAACTTTTAATGTATAGAACTTTGCGATACGTAGTAACCGGAAACACATGCCGAAAAATTTTCAGACTGAAAAAACTGTGAATAGAGAAGACATAGCCTAATTCACATTCAACCTTATTTCTGTGATAAAATGGATGGATAATAGTGCTGTTTTTTTCTGGATTCAAGCACCACCATCACTGTGAAGCGTAGACAAGCTGGACAAGCAGAAAAAATTAATGTAAATTGCACACTTATAATTCAAAAATACAAGGGAATGGGCGGAGTTGATCTTATGGATCAGAAAATAGTATACTATGAATATGATCGTTAATTCAAATGGCGTTTCTACATAAGTTTATTTTTCGATTTGTTTAAAATCTGCACCCACAATGCGTTCATTGTGTACTCCAAGCTCATTGCAGCTAAAACCAGCTCTGAAAAAGTCACTTCGTACGCAACTGGCTAGCAAATTAATTAATGATTTTACTTCTCGAACGTATCAGGTACCCGAAACATTCATGTCACGAATTCAAAGTTTGGAAAACCAAAAAAAAAAATAACCACAATAAGGAGAATCGTCATAAGTGGAAGCGTTGCGCCCACTGCACCAGCAATAAAAAATATAACCGCACTAATGTATTCTGCATTCAATGCAAAGAGTTCCTTTCTTTCACGCCATCTCGTGACTGCTTTGCGGAGTACAACAACCAAAAATAACCTTTTTTTTATATTTATATACTTAACGATAATAAAAAAAAAACAATAAACTATTTCTCGAGTTTCAATCCAATTAAAAAATAAAAAAAATTTTAAAATTGCACAAAGGTAAAAAAAAATTTCAAAATGTTTCGTTATCGCCCAAAGGCAAATATATTTGCCAGCCTCCCATTGCTTGGGGGGGAAGTTTGGCTTGACTCCGCTCTATCAGTTTTGACTAATTTTGGGGCGCTGATCACGAATTTCAACTCTATTTTGAAATCCTTTCACGCGTTTTGAGCTGGTAGTTAAAGGGTTAAAAGTAGGCAATTACTTAATTAATACTTATAAAGTTATTTTAATTATTAATAAGAAAATTAATAGATCAGAATATGATGTATAAAAATAATATTACGAGCAATGGTTTGTAGGAAGAAACGCGGCTCCGCAAACTTTCCTCCTCGCAATGGCTTTAGTTTTTGCAAATTTTATGATAGACTTTCTTTTTTTTCGCAATTTTTAAGACAAAACGCTATAATTTTAGAAAAATTATACATTTTGCGACCTTAGAACAACAGGGTTCTAACTGACATTTTTTGTGAAATTGAGTTACATATTGCTTCGTACTAAATAGACCACGCTCTTTCGATTACCGCTACTCAAATTTTTCTATCTCGTATGGTTTCTGAGGTAATTAATGAAATTGAGATGCACAAGGTTCTATCTACACATATTCAAATTAAAATTAATTTCACAAAGTTCTAACTGCCAGATAGAACTTTGTGCTTCTGTAAGAGAGCAGGCAAATTAGATAAAATCGTGTAATTTTGTTAAACAAGCTCCAATTTCGAGCCGACATGGCTCATTTTGTTAGTAATTGAACTTAGAAAAAACTAGCACTTAAAATTTATGCAGTTTTTGAAAAAAGGTCGAAAAACAGTTTTGAAAAATTGAAGAATTCAAATCAAAAATAATTTTTTTAATAAACTTGCCAACGCTGAATCCGAATCTGGCATCAGAGTTGCTATATCTTATATGGTTTCCGAGATATCTTACCCCAAATGTTCAAAAATGATCAAAAACACGATTTTTGTGGTTGTGTAGAAGACGTCCAAAATTGTTTTACTCTTTTCTATTGAATGCAACATTTTAGTACTGTTCTTTGTCTTCAAAATGAGCTATAAACTGGCCTTGTTTGATTTTTCTTTAAAAAGTTATATTCGCTTTAAATGATACATAAAGGTGTGTCAAATTTTCAAAAACGCTTTTTCGATCTTTTTCCAAAAGTTGCATAAATCTTAAGTGTTGGTTTTTTGTAAGTCCATTTACTAACAAAATAAGCCACGTCGGCTCAAAATCGGGGCTTGTTTAACAAAATTACATGATTTTAACTAATTTGGCTACTCTCTTACAGAAACACAAAGTTCTATTTGGCAGTTAGAACTTTGTGAAATTAATTTTAATTTGAATATGTGTAGATAGAACCTTGTTTCTCAATTTCAAGTACCTTATCGTTTAGCAACAAAGTTCTATCGATTTTTTTAATCTTAAATTCCTTATTAACTAGGCAACGTATTCTGATTATTTTAGTATCAATGAAATCCTCGCGAGAATCAAATGCTTGTAATATAAATAATATTGTGATTAAACTCAATTCAAGAAAGTTATGCGACACTAAATATTCAAACATAGATTTCTCGAAAGTGATGTGAGTGTAGATAGAACCCTGTTGTTCTAAGGCCGCGATTTTACAATGTTTCAAATATTCAGTAACAAATTTCTAAACTTGAATAATTTGAAAGCCAGAGCTATCCCATCTAAGTCTAAGTCTTCAATAAAGAATCTTCTTTAACATATGGTCTGATAGTCAAATGAAGTAGGTATACACCAAAGTATCCTTAAAATTTTCTTTTACTACATTTCAATGTCAGTGACTCTTAACAGAGCAACAATTTAACAATAATGATGTGATTTTCATTTTACATGTATTGCCGGTTGATTGCCGATGCTATCATTGGCACCAATATTAAGTTCATACATAAGCAAAATTTTAAACAAATTCAACTTTACGTTTTATTAACTTTCACTCGAAAAGATCTCAAATTATTGTAATTTATTTTTACGATATTGTAACTGCCTTAGAGAAAGTGAAAAGCTGCAATTTTTTTTAGTACCACAAAGGCAATACTCTGCATTACTGATGAGAACGAAAGCTTTCAGTGTAAGCTCTGAAAAATTGGATAGAAAATTACTAAGGTTTTTTCTTTTTTGAGCAAACGACTTTCCACTTGGTGGTTTGTTTCAAAAATTCAAAATTGCGTTTTTGAAAAATTCTCCAAAAATTTCTTTAATATTTTGGAAATTGCCCACAGTTGGTAATGCAATTTAATTTGCAAATATATGTTTGAATATAGAAAGTGATATTTTTCCTTTTAGCCAATAAGCCCATACGACAACTGAGTTGTTTGACCCAACTACAACTTAAAGTCTGCAGCCATTAAAAGTCTATAGTTTTAAAACAAAAGGTCAAATATACAATATCAATATGTACACCAACACACAATAACAATGTCATTTTATATTTAGAAAAGGGTTAAATGTATTCAAACATTATGAATTTATATTGTCGCAAGGACTTTTCAAATGTGCAAATAATAACCATTTGACAGGTTAACGAGTGGAATTTGGAAAGCCAAGAAAGCGGCGTGTTCTTGTGTCATTTATATAGAAAAAAACAAAACCTTTCGATGTGAATCGTAGACTTCAAGTTGATAAAATCGATAATTCATATAAATTTTTAGTATACTCACCAGCACATGCTAAACATTGACAGATTTCCTGCAGCCTATAAAAATATGAAGAAAACAAAACCATTAGGGTTTTTGTAAAATTCTCATTGTCGGCAAAAAAAAAGGACATCAAAAACCTATTATCTAGAAAGTGGAAAACTTATGCGGCTGCTACAAGTATCTAAGAAAACAAATTAAAAAAAAATGTTTTACTTTCTTTGTTTTCAATATTTACATTCCAAGTTTGCGCCGCTTTTTGCTCTGCACCACTTCAGCCCTACAATTTTTGTGTTACACTACAAAAATTTTATTGATATTGAAACGATGTCTGCAAAAATTATGAAAACTTTGCTAGCGGCCAAAAAATGCAAAATCTAAAAATGAACCCAGAAACCACTTTGATGCGCGGGCCAAACATCGAAATGTTTACTCTAGAACAGCACATCTGTTTAAGATAACAAAAAAGTTCAATACTGCTTTCTGCCCTTAGTTCCTAATCGTTAATATGTGTACCATGACTCTTTCGAAAATAAAACCATTTCACATACGGAGTTTGACAACAATAGGTACAACTTATACCAATTAGAGAACAAAAGATGGAACTAAGTAGATCTAAGTATTTCGGTAACGTACACACATGCTATCCGCTGAAGTTTGTCTAGCACTGTTTGAGTTGTAGCCCAGGAAAATAAGACATTTTCTGCGAAAAAATTCCCAGTGGAAATTTTTCACCGGAATTGTCTTTACTTATGCATCATACACAAACTGTGAAAAGTCCATTGCAAAGTCGTGTGCGCATAAAAAGTTATTCGGGTTCAAAGGACGCTAAAATCAGTCTTTTTGCAAATATTTCGCTAATGCTAACTTTTACAGAAAAATGTTGGTCTCCAATTTTGTAGCACAGGAAATTTCCTACAAAAGTATGTTAAAAGTATTTGCGTACAACTTCTAGTTTAGGAGATCACCCAATTTAAAAAGTTGTTAACAGTTATGATATGAAATACTACCTATGAGTTCATATTAAAATATCCTACTTTTTAAATTGCAATAACTCTTCGATGAGAAGTTGTACAAAGAAAATTAAAATGCCGTTTGAAATATAATTTAATTTTCTATATACCGTACAAAATTTTTTTTCGAACGGCTCATGACCTTAAAAATATTCTTGAATAACCGTTTAGGCTTCGAAATTACTATTTTTTTATCTGCGAATTGGTATGTACTACGATAAAAAGTAATGGTACCAAATTTGTAGAGAATTACAAGATCTACAAAAAATAAGCTATACGCTAGAAGAAGCTAGAAGTCGTACGCAAATACTTTTAACGTACTTTTGTAGGAAATTTCCTATGCTACAAAATTGGAGACCAACATTTGCAAGAAAACTGATTTTAGCGTCCTTTGAACCCGAATAACTTTTTATGCGCACACAACTTTGCAATGGACTTTTCACAGTTTGTGTATCATGCATAAATAAAGACAATTCCGGTGAAAAATTTCCACTGGGAATTTTTTCGCACAGAAGCTCTTTTTTCGTCTTATTTTCCTGGGCTATTGTATACTTTCCTAGATAGATATGCTGAACAAATATCTTCACTGTAGAACAAAATTGCTCAAATTACAGATTCCAAGAGCAAAATTTTG
Organism: Calliopum simillimum; assembly: GCA_951812925.1. Lineage (NCBI taxonomy): Eukaryota > Metazoa > Arthropoda > Insecta > Diptera > Lauxaniidae > Calliopum > Calliopum simillimum. The sequence continues at coordinate 114,296,326 of OX638370.1, read as the reverse complement.
AGTTGGCGGTCCCAACATAAGCAAATGGTTCATTCTCGTAAAGAACAACCAAAGACTTAGGTATTTGATATATCTTTAATGATTTATGATTTCTGGGACACTTGAAGGTTCCCGAAGTTTATCTGAGGAATTCATAGTCAAATAGTCAATAAGCTATAAATGATAGTTTTCTGGGACACCAAAAGGTTCCTAAAGATCACTGAATGCTGAAGCCTTCAAAATAAATAATATCTAAGTATACAAGAAAGATAACATCTACACCGGACTATCAACAAATCTAAATTGATAGTTTTCCAAGACACTCAAAAGTTTCCGAAGATCTCTAAATGCTGAAACCTTCAAAACGAAGAACATCACACTACATTAGAGGGAAAACATTTATGGCGACACCTGATGGCTTCACAGTCAAAATGAAGAATATCTATGTAGGTCTACCAGAGGGAAACATCTATGGAATTAATTAAATATTTCCTGGGACACCCGAAGATATTTTCTTACATAATATTGCAATTTTAACCACTGAGATGTTTAAAAAATAATGTTTCCTCGGAAAAATTAAGGCATGTAATAGAAGAAAAATGAGCGAAAAACAAATACTGCATAGACTTGATGGATATGCTTCAGTTCAGTTCAGTAGTAAATGCTCTAGAAGTGTACCAACACTGCAAAATTCTACTCTAGAGGCAAGAAAAGTTTCTCAATATCTTATTGCGCTTCTTTTTTGTTAACAAAAATTTATAAAAATTACTACAATCCTGGGTTACCAATTAGGGGTCTGCACAAGACGTCTTGTTTGCGTTTTAAGACATTTCGTTTCAAGATACGTTATATTTTGTACCCGTTTTTTATTTATCAAATGTTCTAGTTCAGTGTCGTATGTAAATGTCTTGACAGAACTAGAATTTGAAAGAAAATAAACAAATACTGTGCTAATTTGTCTTGTTTGATTTGTTTCAGTTATTTTAGTTGCATACTGAAGGAGTAGTGTACACTACTAAATGCTAATGGTGTGATAAGAGTAGTTTATCGCTCTCTTCTTATGCCTCTGTTTTGTTTACTCTCTCTCTCTCTCTGTCGCAAAAATGTATGAAAGCTACTACAATTCTGCAAGTGTTACCATATCATACATTTTATTGTGGTTTCTTTACTCGCACGTTTTACAGTGACCTGAAGTATTTGTTTTTATAAAATAGAGTTCACTGATGTATTTTTTAGAACCAAGTTTATTTTTCACACTGATAAAAGAAGAAAATGTAAATAGTGTCAAAATGAAATCAGTGTACACGATGATTTGAATCTTGAATTTTTTGGATCAAATGCATCAGTTCAGTGTAGAATGTGGGTGTAAAAAAAAGTGCACTTTATTTCAAGATATCTTGTGCAGACCCCTATTACCAATGAAATGCAACTTGCAAGTGTTACCACTTCATAAATTTTACTGTAGTTTTCCTACTCGTGCATTTTACACTAACCTGAAGTATTTGTTTGTATCAAATACAGTACACTGAAAAACTTATTCGCTAAAAACAAGTTATTTTTTGCCGCTGATAAAACAGTTCACTTCAATGTCAAAATAAAATCAGTGTAAAGTGAAGATATGAATTTTGAATTTTTTTGAAATGAAAAGTACATTATATTTCAAGGTGTCTTGTGTAGGCCTGTAGTTCTTATTTCAATGTGGCACTTAATTTTCATTAGTTTATTTTTGATTCAATAAATGCTCAAAATATTTTTCTAAGTGCCTCAATCACACTCTAAAACACTTGTGAATACTTAATTTTCATACTTATTGGATTTTAACAACGCCAAACTTCTTGCGATTGCCTTTTTTTCTACCAGTTAATGTCAATGTTTTACACAAAACTCCCCAACAGCAAGTGTGGAAATTAGCTAAAGCTAAAGAATTTTTGGAGCTCAACAACGATGGTTATGACGAAGAGCGGAAAACTTTTTCAATTATCAATGCTTGAAATATTTTGATAACAAAAAGCAACAAAATGCTGCGAAAATTTTCATTATTATTATTATGTTCGAGTATTGTTGTTTTCCCATAGACTTTAAGTAAGTGATTTTTCTACGCCAGCCCTTACAATTGAGTATTTTTCTGGTTTATTTGCATAATATTTTGATATCTTAAGTGATTTAATTTCGAGGAACGCACATTTTTATCATTCATTGTTTTTATGTTGGTGCTTAAAATTTCATTTGGAGAGATTTTTCACATAACAAGATATTTACGCATACTTACAGACATTTCTTTTATACTTATTTAAGTATGTTTAGTATCTACTTTCCACTGAAATAAAAATCATCATTTTTTGATTTGAATTTTCTTTTTATTTAGTTGTTTTTTTTTTTAGTTTTCGTTAAAGAGTTTATTATTTAACAGTTAAATGTAACTTTTTTGCATTTTTAATTTAACATTTAGTCTTTAGTTTAATTTTAATTTTATTTTTTAATTTAAAATTTAAGTTGATAAGTATAACTAATTTATTTGCTTACAATTTGCTTACATCGAAAATAGTTTTAACAAGTCTTGCCAAGTTGAAACAATTAATTGTTGTAGTTTTTATATATAAGTTTTTACATTTAGTTTTATTAAACTCTTATTTTTGTTTTATTTAATTTGGAATTCATGTTTTTCTTTTTTTTGTAGTATTAAAATGAAGAAATCCTGCATTAGTTACTTTTAGACTTCAATCACAAATATCGTGGGCTATTTTTTTTTTAATGATAATTTTTAAAAGGAAATTTTTTTTCATAATGGAGGTTTTCATATGCTTTGGTATTAAAGTTCGAAATGTCACATATAATCTGAGCTAAAGTATAGCCTTTTGTGCACGTGTACTACCAAAAAGGGGTTGCCACTGTCTAGACGGTATGTTTTTCAGTGATCCATAGTAAGATTCTTGTCTTTTTCCAACAACATCTGAGTCACTTTTTGAAAAAAAAAAAACAACCTAAATTGAAAAGTAGAGAGGCACGAAATTCATTTTATAGGTATGGTTCCTTGGGCAAAAATTCTTAAAACGATTCAAGAAACACCGTGAGGGGGTATGAAATTTACCAAAATAATTTGAAGTAACAAAATTAAAAAAAAAAAAAACAGGTGCAAACCCTAAAATTTTATTCGAACGGTTTTAACTCTTTACTTTCAATACAAATTTGATTTGGGAAAATTTTTGTAAGAAACCAGTTGGCAACACTAAAACACCAGGTGGCAAATAGCAAGTTGTTTGAATAGTTTTTGGAAAGTGTTTTTAAGGCATAGTAGTCATTCTTTAGAGAAGCAATTTAACTTCTTGTACGGTTTTGCAAACATTTAAATTTTCCGTACGTTTTCTCAAGCAACTTGAATTCAGATGATGTTAAAATTCATATTTTTATGGGTACAGTCATTACCAAAGCATACGATTTTTATTTTTAAACTTAAATTATTGTATTTTATTTCCCATTTAAGTATTGTTTTCTTTATTAAAAACATACTCTGCATATTTTGCACTTTCTTCGGACAGCCATAATGTTCTTGATTTTTAATCATTTTCCACTTAACAATATATTTTTTTTATATAGTTTTTCCCTAGTTATCTTACTTCGCTAAGGAACATAATAGCATTTTTTCATTACAATACCTAACCACAATCTTAACATTAATCCTATATTTCTCACCTATAATATACAGTTTATATACAGAGATAAAGTATAGATCTTGCAAATTATCATATAAATATGAAAATTAAATTTTCATTTAAATTCTTTGAAAAGTCCAAAAATGTACTAAATTTACATACGGAAATTTTTAGAGATATAGAAGAAATAAGTGGCTTTCCTGGTCTGGTACCAGATAGTTTTCTTTTGCTCTTTTCGTTGTTACAAATATATTGGCATATCACATCACAAAAAGAAAGAAAACGCAACCAAAAAAGCAAAAGGGAAGAAAGAAGGGTCTTGAAATACTTATATAATTTCTGTGAAAATCGGAACTATGTAATATAAATTAATGATGTAGTTATAGTTTTTGATATGGAAAGAGCTCGATACTAGCCGATATAGAAACTTGAGCGAAAAATGTCATGTGGTAAGACACAAGTTTCAAGATCATTAAGTTTTATTTTAAGTATTTTTGAGATGTCTTGCCTCCAATAGAAACTCATAAGAAATTTGCACCTTGTATCACATGACAAACGATTTCAACAATTCGACTGTATTAAAGCATTTTCCATTTGAAAAATTGTCAAAGAAATATACAGTGTCGGGAATAATAAACATTTTAACTAAATAGTGCCAAAGTCTGATTTTTGGAATATCGTTATTTTTAAATTTCTTATGCTTGAAGCTTTTCCATAGCAGAATTTAGATTTTTTTTTTTTTTTTGTCCACGTCATTGTGTCATTTTTAGTTTTTTGACGATTTATTAAACCGTCAGTCTTTCCAATTCTTATGTTCATTTCAACGTTTGCTGAACTCTTATGCTTCCTAAGAAGATATTTGACTTAGATTTTTAGTATTTTTTTTTTTTTTTTTGGCTATTTTAAACGGGCTTCTTTTATAAACTCAAACGGTTTAGAAACAGCCACTTAGTTTCATAATTGCTAAAATATCATATACATATCACAAATGATTGACATACCAATACCATAAATAAGGTCTAATCTCTTTAGCCTTGACACGCACACGCACACATTGGACATAACAAATGACGCAGACAACAATGGAAACCAATCCCAGTTTAGTTTATTCTGTGTCACAACCATTTTAGCTACGAACCCAACCTCTTGTTGCTTCTCTCACTCACTTTGCGCTGGCATCACGCAACGAACGCGTTGAGGGCAAACCTTTAAGTCCTTTTTCCAATTTATCGGCATCACCAGCGGAGAAACGATAATTAGCTGGTGCTGCTGATGATGCCGCTGTTTGCGTGCTTCCAGTCAAATTAATACCCAATAACGTACGATTACTATTAAGACTATTGCGTTTGTTAACCAAAATTGGCGGTGATGTCTCACTTGGCAGCTCTACATCAACAGAATTGGAACGCGCGTATCGTCGCTTAGCTGTCGTCGGCAGATCCTGCTGCTGACTAGCATCGACAGAGTAACTGTAAAATGTTGTTGTCGGTGTCGTCGTTATTGCATCCGCTGCTGCAGACGTTGTCTCTGGCAGACGTTTGTAATCATTACGCGCATGCGTTTTCCATGAAGAACGCCGCTGCAGTGGCCCATTATGATTTGTTGGTGTGTTTGTCACAGGTTGATTTGTGGTAACGACACCGGCCGAGTTGCTATTACTATTCGGTAGCGATGAGTTCGAATGTGATGAACTAATGCTGGAAATGCTGGAATTGCTATTGTGTGCGGAATTACGTCGTGACTGCTTGTAGCTGCTAATGGTACGCGCATCGGGTGACTCGCTAATCATTTGCAGATTGTTGGGATTATCCCGGGTGATTGTCGTTAAATTTTCATAGCGGAGTATGGAGGAACTTGGTGTGGCAGAAGCTAGCGACAAAAATCCAATTGACGACGTTGGTGTTCTGGGTGAAAGCAACTGTTCATCGGCTTCCAGCAGCGGTTCGGTCGAACGACAGCAACTGCTATTGCTTGCGGAATGCTTGATAGTCCAACGGAAATCATTAGAGTTCTCATCGTCCAGCGGTGGGAACGTTTTAGTGCCGTTGGCGCTATCTGCCGGAAAGCCATATAATTCTTCTCTGGATCCACCTTCATAACCCTCGGCCGGTGATATAACTTCTTCAATGGTATTGAGAGGTGATACCTGTAACGTCTGTTGCTGTTGCAGCATATCCATTTCAGTCTTTATAGTCGGTTCAATGCCGAGTAGCCCCAGCACTAGACGCGGATTGGCCAGCACGAAACGCTCAAAGGTGGGAAAGTCAATTCTGTAGAAATCTGTTTGGCAGGCACGCGAAACTTTACCCACTTCCGGTGTTGGTGGCGTTTTGGCTTTGACTTGATCACCAAGTAACGTCTGCAATTGCATTTCACGTCCCCATATCTCTGGCGGATGTGAAGAGCAACGCTGTAGTGCCACTACATCTTCATTGTTGCCTGCAACAAAATTTGTGCCCACCACAGCAGCGCCGCAGATGTTTGGTATCGAACGTGCCGGCTGAAATTTCAGATCCACCTGTGATGCCATCCTTGAGAAGGTCATTTCTTGTAGCGCTGCTATAGCATTTCTCACCTCCACACTAAGTTGTGCCACATCTTGATGCAGCGTCGATACTTGTGAATCTAAACGTTCCATTGTGGGCTTATGTGCTGGTGGCGTCTCTTCATCACCGTCTAAGCTGGTGTCATCATCCATTGAGCCAGCATCTAGCGATGAGACTATATTGATAGAACGTTGACGCTCTACACGATCTCTGAGTGTGATCAATGAGCGTCCACGTTGATGTAGCTTCATGTGACGCGGGCTGTTCATGCCTAGTAGCGGCGAGCGGACATGCAGTGGTGAAGGTGTGGCCAGACTATGATGTGGTGATGCTGTAGTCGCTGTAGCAGCACCGCCTTCTGGATCTTCGCCGTTGCCTTCATCATCGGGTTGATTTTCATCATCTTCGCTGATGCTAGGTAGAGGAAATGAGGGTCCTATGTCGGAATCTTGACTTTCGTAGCCTTCGCGTAGATTAAATGTTAAATCATGTTGTATATCATTGGCGAATTGCTGTTGATATTCTGGATAGAGGCGTAGTACTTCGACAAGACCGCCCATATGTACGCATTTGAGATCGCAATAGGTTAGGGCCTGTAAGAAGAAGAAAGAAATTTTTAGATTGTTGAATGCTGACTGATCTATTTAAAAATTTATTGAAAAGGTTGTGAAAAGTGCACAAGATTTTCCTGCCTTTAACGGTGGGCAGTGCCACGCCCTTGAATGGCTTTAAATATTTAATAAATGGCATTAAAACAATATTTAAGTAAAACAAAATATGAATTATGAGCTAAATTTGTCTAGAATTAATTTAAAACTAAGGAATAAGTAAGTTTTAGGATAATTTCATCCAACAGGCTTGACAAACTTATCGTACAACCGCTTGACGGACAGTTGGTCAAGAGTTGTAAGATTATTGCATGCAGCAGAAACCCTGATCCCGAAACAGTGAGTACCACTTGTCAAATACTATCGCTTAAAAGTAAACAGCTGGTCGTGGATGAAAATAAAACGGTGTCGTTCTCTTGTAGCCCAACCGGCTTCGAGGTAAGACGTATTCTGAAAATTTTTCAAACATCCTTGGACAAAACCTAGACTTTCAAGTTAAAATCTAGACACACTTATCAGTCGATACTGACTAGGACCATAGGCTTTGTGTTCTCAAGAATTTCGTGATCAGCGGCGAAACGGGCTCACGTAAGCGAACAAAGACAGGTTATAAGAGGACAACGGGGAGGCAGCGGTGGCGTGACTCTTTTGAATCCTGACATCTGAACGGAAACACAGTAGGTAGTAGTGGTACGGCTCCTGGCTTGGTTGACTTCTTTTACTCACTTTTTAGTCATCATTTTCGTCATTCATAGCCCACCTGTCATCCGTATTTCTATCTTTATTCTCTAACTTCATAGGATAATCTATTCCAGGATAAAAAAAGGCGAAATAAAAAACAATGAAGTTAAAGTGTTTCTGTCCTTGGAGGAGAATAAATTTTGAATACGGATCCAGGGCTCCGACGGCTATACTCAGGCTAGTGGCAAAAACGTTCGTTACAGGACCGATAAGATGTCTATTGTGCCTTTAAGTTAACGGTGCCATGCCCTTGAATGAGAAATATGCTCTCACAGATAAGCCACTGCATCGATTTTGATGAAATTCGATACGGAGATGAGGTTAATACTAAGACACGATAATATGACTTTTATATTTTAAGTGAAAATTTTTTGAAAACTTTTAGAAGTCAAATATTCCAGTTTTGAGTTCAATTTATCTTGTTGTGGGAAACTAACCCAAAGTTTTATGAGGCCACTTAAAGTGTCTGAAAAACCGCTTTTGTTTATAAGCACTTTCATAGAAGTTTTTTAAAACCCTCAGCACGTTTACTTCAAGTCCTTTTTTTTTTTGATAATAACATTTTATCATTATTGTCCAATTATGACTTAATTCGTATAAGAACCGCAACATATTTTAATTATGTGCGCAAAATTTGAACAAAAAAGTGTCAAGTACATTACAACAAATTAGCAATGAAAGCAACAACAACAGCAACAACAACAGGCGTCATAAACCAAACCAACAAATTTAATAAAATCCTGCTGTGTCACGCGTAATTAATGCGTTGTCAACGTGCAATACGCGCGCGTTTATTTCGGCTCCCCCATCAAAATGAAAGGGTTTTTTTTTGTAATTCTGACCACAACAATTATGACAAGCGCATAAATATCGCGTTAAGTTAAGGGAATATTTCGAAAGGATCGAAAGGACAATACAAAAAAATATGAAAAAGCACGCAAAAAACCCCTCAGACTCGTCGCCGTCGGTCTTAAAAAAGGAAAATCCTCTCAAGCGTCAGCGGCGTTGACAGCTGCTGCAATTGTGTGTTATGGAAGCAACAGGATGTGTACGTGACATTTAAAGAAACTTCTTGAAAATAAATCCTTTTTGTTAGTAGAATAATTTAAATTTCGTTTGTTTACATTTTAAAGCAAAATATTCCACAAATAAATCATGTGCATGGTACAAATTATAAACAAATAAAATTATTGAAACAACTAAACTCTTTTTATAATTAAACACGTTCAGAAGATAGCGAAGTTCAGAAGTTCACAGTATATTTACAGAAGAATATCTTGTTATAATGCGCACTTTGGTTTTGTCAAGACTTGCATACCCTGCAGCAAATTAGCTGTGGAGGAATTGCCAAGTACTGGCATTTTAAAGTAATTCAAGACACTTGTGGTGTCAAAACTAATCATCAAGACGATCACCTATTTCAGTAACCCCTCTGAGTGAAGCTCTGCATGGCAACTTGAGAAAAAATCTCATGAAGGAAATACATATACTGTACTACAGATATATTGCAAAAAGAGGATTCATCATCTTCGAAACAAAGTCTGCAAAGTACTATTCCTATCGAGTTTATTTCTATTGCATTGCTTTAACAGTTTGCGATTTCAAATTTATATTATTACTAGAAGTTTAAGATTTTTTCTTTTTGGGCTTGGCACGGGATTCCCCGATGAAAGTTTAGAACCATACCCAAAAAAAAGGGCCAAATCCTAAAAATTTTCTTCAAATGGAGTCTAATAAAAATGTGGCTTTTTTTTGTTGAAAATTAACTAAAGTATTTTAAAAAAATTCTTTTCCCGAACAAAATTTTTTACAAAAATTCTTAAGTTGTTTTCCTAAAAAAATTGTTGTTATTTGAGGTAGAATGAAAAAACGGGAGAGTTAAGACGATAACTCTCCATTAATTCAAGCGAAAATGTTTTCAGCTTCCATAGGCTAGGTTCGAAAGGGTGCTTAGCAAACAATGCTCAGCCTAAGAACTTAGCACTTTTAGTTTGAATACCACGCAAGTGATTGGGCTGACTGGTATCAGGGGTTTTCCGGGACTGAAAGATATTATTTTAAAGAATCTGTAGAAACTATATATCCAGTTTGTTTTATTGAAGTAGTTGAGCAGGGGGCCAATATCAATATTGGCAAATTGGCCAAGATCATTGAAAAAGGGTTTTCCTAGGCACTATCATTGAGGTTTTTAGATAGCAGATCTGATGTTTTCGATTTGCTAAATAATGGCAATATTGCTCTGAAAATAGTGCAAGTTTCTTAGCCTTTCTAACTGGCAATAATCTCGGTGAGGAAATGCAAGAAAGTACTTTTGTTCATTAGACCGTTCGGAGTGTTTACGCACTCTGAATTAGTCGGGCTTAATAAGTAACCATTTCTTGCTTTTCATCAGCCTTTTTATTACTCTCAATGGTTTTGAGACTTGGAGCCTAAGCAAAAGTAAGTTCGGGTTTACGTCCTAGTTCGATCAAGTTTTTTCTGCATTTTTCAATCAATTTTGATATTACTGCTACTGAGCTTAGCAGCTTTAAAGCGGCCTATAGCTGAGCTAAGTAGTCTTTACTACCCTGCAGGCTTTAAGAACGGTATAAACTTCTGCCTGAAAGACACCAACTGAATTGGATAAGCTAAAAGATTGAGTTATATTGAGGTCTTTTGAAAATACACCTGCACACGTGTCCATCTTTGAACCATCAGTGTTTATGGAGGTTGCGAAATTTAAGCTGGGCTTATTGTCTTCCGATTATCAAAGATGGAGCTGTGACTATCATTCTTTGGCATTCAGCCTTCGGCAGATATAAAATGACGTTATGAGCTCTAGTTGAGCAAAATCTCAATGCTCCCATCACACCAACACATGGAGTCGTTTGCAACCTCTCCAGTTTTGTTTATTATATTCCTTACTAGTGGCTAGCCACCAAACTAAAGAGCCGTAGGTGAGGATCGGACGTAATATGGCTTTATACATCCACTATACTATTCTTAGTTGTTTTGCATGCATAGAAGACTACAATCTTTCTTGTTTCTTTATTCTATGTTATATATCCAATTTAGCTTCGGATCAAGAAAGACTCAAAAATATTTTGCCGATTTGGGAAGTTCCTTTAAATTTATGAAGCTTAAATTAAGGTAAGTGTTTTGGTTTTGCTACCTCTAGCGTAGCTTAGCTAGAGCTCTTTCCCTGATATAACTGATGACGTCAAGAAGTGTTCCTGATACTAGCATGAGTTCGATAAAAATAGGTATACTGAAATTTATTTTGTCTTTTGAAACTTAATAGTTCTCGCACATAAATTTTTAACATTAAATTTTCACATTAAACAAATGAAGTGTACAGACGTCACTGATAAAAAGAAAATTCCCATAAAAAAAGACGTCACAATAATTTCAGAGAATTAATTATCCTTAAACCTTTTAAGCGCATGAAAATATGCTGTTATACGGTGGTAGGATGCTACCAAGCCATTTAATTGTTGGCCATTCTTAAGGCTTCTTTTTGTTGTTTTTGTTATTGCTGCTGTTACTTACGTAATTGCTGTGTCGCTTTCTACGTGTACTGTTGATGCTGCTGTGATATTGTTACCATGCCATGCCATACTATACCATACCATAACATACTACGTGTGTGCTCGTAGGTGCAAATGATATTTAAGTTTGTGATTGTGCATGTGGGCACCATTTTGCATTACCATGAGGGTTAAGAATTTTTACTTTTCTGCAGGTATTATTTGCACATTCTTTTATACCATTGCAATTTGTAGTATAAAAATGTGTATTTAACACAGAGATTCCAATAAATTAAAGAATTTGCGCGAAATTCTTAAATTTGAAATGAAAAATTGTGAATAGCAGCTTTTTTTACCTCAAAGTTTTTCCCAATTGGCTCTTGTATATTGATAAAATTTTATTAAAACCAATATGTCTAGGTTTCCGCTAATCTTAAATTAAAATTTGCACAATGTCAAAGCAAGGAATTCATTCCTCTGAAATTTGTATTGAAATTTCATCAAGGACATGGACACTATGGCATTCACTATTATCACATGCGAGTACTTACACATACGTACATATTTAATTAATTATTCAACCATTTTAAGCAGCTTTATGCAACAATCTCTTCCTGCTTATGGTTACCCATTTATTTACCACACATATGCACATACCCATACAAATATACTCGCACATATGTATTTTAATTTAATTACTTGGCTTCTTCCGACGTAGTAAAATTAAATTTATTATTTTTTATTTTGGTATAATTGAAGGAAATGTGCACCACAAGGTAATCTTTTCAAGGAAATTGACTTAATTGTTAATAATTTTTTATTAAAGCAGGAAAAATTAGTACTTAAAAGTTTAAGTGGGCACTTGCTGCATTATTTATGTATATGTATAAATTTTTAAATTATCTTGAACACTCATACTGCTATTCACAATTGTATGCAGCATGGAAAGTGTGTCCCATAATTCCCGCTAGATTTGAACTAAATAGAAAATATACGTTGTTTTTAATTTTTCTTTTTTAATTGAAGAATTAAGAACATAAAATAAGGTTATTTATAAAATAGCAAACTATAAAAATGAGTGTAATGAGGCATATCTGGCTCACACGCAATCTTTTGTCAAAGTTCTCCATAGCGACTTTGCGTTAATGTGGCAGAATTTTGTTGTTGCAGCATAGGATCTACTTTTTTAATCCAATTTTGCTAACCTTAAACTGTCAGCTGCCAAAGTTTTTTCACGTTTTTTTATTTTTTTGGTTAGTAACACCCTACCGCTCAAATGGTGGCAATTTCAAATCTTGCGTGAGTTTATCTTTAATTAGGATATATCCTTAACTAAATTCTTACAATAAGAACTTACACAACTTTCATACGGGTTGTGTACAATCATTATTCTGTGAAAGTAACCGTTAGCAAGATATTTGGAAAAATTGTGTTTCGCGACCCATGAACCTGAATTACCGGTTGTGATCTTGATTTCGATTATTGACAGTTCTCTTAATGTACCAAAACAAAGCGATTCCAATTGAAGAATGGCTGTCTCTGTTTTTTATTTTTTGATCTGAAAGTCTTATTCACTGGACTAATATACAGAAATAACATCGAAAGATTTCTACTAAATCAACTCTACATTAGATTATTTCATCAGTCTAAAAAAAAAGATTGACTTTAAACATTACTCACTTTGCGTCTTTTAAGTTTTCAAGAGAGTCTTTACAAACGTCAGTATGCAAGCTATCTTAGAAACTATTGCCAGAATTAAGCTCCAGGAAGTTCTTAGTGAATGGGTGATTACAATGCTTAAGTCATGACTCACTATACTCCTACTTAACTCTTATTTTACTCTTACTATACTCTTACTACACTCTTACTGTACTTTTACTACATACACTCTTACTATACTCTATTTATACTCTTATTATTCTCGTACTATACTCTTACTATACTCTCATTATACTCTTACTATGCTCTTACTATACTCTTACTATACTCTTACTTTACTCTTACTATGCTCTTACTATACTCTTACTACACTCTTATTATGCTCTTACTATACTCTTACTACATTCTTACTATGCTCTTACTACACCCTTACTATAATCTTACTACACTCTAACTATTATCTTACTATATTCTTACTATATTCTTACTTTACTCTTAATAGACTCTTACTATACTCTTACTATACTATTACTATGTTCTTACTATACTCTTACTACCTTCTTACCATCTTACTACACTCTTACTATAATCTTACTACACTCTTACTATGCTCTTACTATACTCTTACTACACTCGTACTATACACTTACTATTCTCTTACTATACTCTTACTATACTCTTACCATACTCTTACTATGCACTTACTATACTCTTACTACACTCTTACTATGCTCTTACTATACTCTTACTATACTCTTACTACACTCGCACTATACTCTTACTATTCTCTTACTATACTCTTACTATGCTCTTACTATACTCTTACTATACTCTTACTATGCCCTTACTATGCTCTTACTACACTCTTACTATACTCTTACTATGCTCTTACTATACTCTTACTAAACTCTTACTATGCTCTTACTATACTCTTACTATACTCTTATTAGACTCTTACTATGCTCTTACTACACTCTTACTATAATCTTACTACACTCTATCTATACTCTTACTAATCCCTTACTATACTCTTACCATACTCTTACTATTCTCTTACCACACTCTTACTATACTCTTACTTTACTCTTAACGTAAGAGAAGTTCATAAAAACTACAGCTTTGGTTTAAAAACAATAAATATAAAAGTTCAAAGGTATTTTATATCTAAAGCCCTGTGAACACTATATTTGTATAACTAATCACTTAACCTTAACTCTCTCACGAACAACTTACCCTCACAATAAAATTTAAAGAAAATTCCAAAGTGAAATGTATTAATAATGTTAATGGCAAAAAAAAACATGACATACAAATTGCCATAAGTCAAAGGCATCATAAATTCACAAAAGAGAAAAAAACCGATTAAGAATCCACAAAAGAAAACCGATTAAAGTCCAGACTTGTTACACCTACATACCTTAATATCACTGCTGCTGCGTACGACCACATCCTGACCGGCGCTATTTGTTGTTGCTGTCATTTGACCATTTGAGGTGGCAACCAAATGTACGTTAATATCCGAACCAACTAAGTCACCTTTACCTGTTGAAGGGAAAAAACGCATTAAATAAAAATAACAAGTGAAAGATGAAAAGTTTTGGGTCAACAAACAAAAATCGAAAAGAAAGAAAAAAAGTTCAATAAACGCGTGAGAACTCAAACTCTTAAACAAAACGTGCGCTTTATCAAAAATTAATCACTTTAACAAGAAGTTTTCGCAAACAATAAATTCAACCGCAAAGCAGAAATGAAAACAAGAAAACATACATATATACATATGCCAAAAAAAAGGACACTCACCTAGAATGGCGACAACCATATCATCCTTGATGACTTCCATCGAACCATTGCAAAGATAGTAAATGTAATTCAGGGCATCGCCTTTGTGTATCAGATATTCACCTGGGGCGCAAAAATTTGTCTTAATGTGCAATGAGAGCAACTTGAGGCAACCCTATTGGGAGTGATGAATGAATGAATGGATTGAAAGGAAGAAAGGAAGAAATAAATAAAGGATATTTAAGTTGTTATGTTACGAAAAATCACATTGTTATTATTAAGAAAAGAAATGCTTTTAATAGTTTAAGAAGCTTGAGAAAAACTGCATGAAAAAACAATAAAGGTCAAGGTACATTAAGTTACACGATTGTATAACAAAAAAAGAGTCGTCTTCGTCGCCGTCAGTCAATAAATTTTATTTTCCAATGAAGAGCAAATTTATATTGTCACATGCACATAAATATAAAGATATCCTTATGTCATTGCGTATAATAAAAAGTTTTTATTGCTACAAATAACTTTTAATGTCGCTTTCCGTGGGTACTTAAAACTCTTTAATTTTTTATGAAGTTTCGAATGAGTACTTAATGTACACCTGAGCATAAGGAAATATTTTATAGGTTAAATCATCAGCATATTCAAGATGCTATTTAAAATAATTCTTTTAAAAACTAAAATGTTTGATGTTTTTTCTTTAATATGGACATAATTTTGAATGATATCGAACGTAACCACGTCAAAATTCAACGGATTTTTATTTCGACAATAGGCTAAGCTTATAGCACTTAATTAGCGCTATAATTGTTGCTAAGTTTGATTTTGGGCCAATTTTCGTTTTCAGAATAATTGCAAAAATTCAAGGCATTTGCACAAAACAAGAACAGTAGTAGTTTTCACGGCCAACAATTTAAATGCCGATTTCAGCGAAACCTGAGCCAGTATTTCAATGTGATTTAAAAATGGTTTAGATTTTACCCAAAAATAATTTATACTTTTTTTTAATTTAATTTTAATTAAAATCGCACGGGACATGTCGCATGAGACATTTTTTTTTTTTTCACCATACAAATTTTTAAGCCTTACAAATAACCAAGATTTCACCTTATTTTGTCAAGTTGACGTGGCATCACCAATATTCCGAAAGACGTTATTTTTTCAATTAAATGTACCAAATCTCATTCATGTACGTTAAATACCTACTTAGTTTCGCAGATATGATGATTTAATTTTTTGTCTCACGGTTTACTTTTCTTTCGAAATACCCATTTATAATACACAGGGTGTAAGCGATAAGCTTACGAAGCATACGGGAGGGGAAAAAACAGGTCTAGACAAACAAAAAATCCTTAAGAGTTATGAGGGACAAACTGATTTTCTAATATGAAGGAATTAATTTGTTTATAGTGCTTAGTGTGACCCAGTGACTGAATTATAAGATATTACATGCTTATCTATAGAGCCGGAAGATAAAATTTGACCATTTTGGGCCCATTTTTGTAAAAAAATGTTGTTGCACCAAACGATGGGGAAAGGTCGAAAAAACATTTTGAACATGACCAGAGGAGTCCCCGAACGCTCTAAGTGACCGTTTTGGACCCATTTTTGTTAAAAAATTTTATTGCACCAATCAATGGGTAAATGTCAAAAATAGATATTGGACATGATTAGGGGTGTTGCCGACCCCAGTAAGCGATCGTTTTGCGCCCATTTTTGAAAAAAAAAATATTGCCCCAATCGATGGGAAAAGATCCGAGATAAATTTTGGACATGATCAGAAGAGTCTCTGACGTCTCTAAGTGATATTTTTGAAAAAAAAAATATTTTATTGCACCAACCGATGGGAAAAGTCGAAAACCTGGTCATGTCTTAAATCTATTTTCGACCTTTCCCTTATTTTTTACACCCTATATAATATCTCTACGAAAATTTTTCCTTTAAAACATCATCTTTTGTAGTGATTTTTTATTTGTCTTCATTGGATTTATCGCACTTATTTTGCAGATAAAAAGAAATACACAAATCTTGTGTAAGCATTTTTCACCTTATTCAAAAAAATTCGCACAATTTATGCTTTAAATTAAATGCTAAATTGAGTTTATATAAAATATGACAAGAAAAACTTGAACACCCAAATCAAATGATATAAATAAGCAAAATTGCAAGCACGTAGCCTTATAAAGTGAAACCGCACAAAAGACAGCACGTAAGAATGTGCTTGATTTCAAAGAACGCAGACATGTCACCACCCTTACTCTTCTCATCATCTCAATGATACGATTTGTGACAAATTTCATGTCATAGCACATTTCCAAAAAAAAAAACTTTTTAAGCGAATTTTCAATAGAAAAGATAAAGTTTATCCCACGATAATGCATGATATTATAATTTGGTATATTTTATTTGCATACGAAGCTCAAGAGGTTGTTGAGTTCATGATTGTACTTTTTTCGAGTTTGGGCATTTTTTGTAAAAAATAAGATTGGAGTATTGAAGTTACTTTAAGAACCCGAACAAAAAAGATCAAGGCACCCTAAAAAAAATGCAATAAGCTAAAACTTGTTTCTTACATGCAGTCTTATGTGCTTTATGTTGCTGAATCCGACTGCATCATCAAAATTGTCAATATACCTGCAAGATTTGGAGATATCCTTGATTGAGGTTAAAAAAAAAAAACACTGTTTTCAGGCGACGGTTAAATTCATTTTTTAATGGCATCAAATATTTTTGACTTTTACACAAAATTTTTTCAAATCCAAATTTGATATTAGATTTTCCATTGTAATACTATTCGGAAAAGTTTTTTTGATTAAATAAGTCAATTAGTATAAATGATTTTCGTAAGAAACATTTTTGTCTTTCCCAACATTTATTGAAACATATTATACATATTTTTTAAGTCCTAAAAATTTAATTTTTTTTCTAAAATTTTGAGAAAAGAGTTTTTCAGATTTTTCCACATTTCTGATTTTTCAATAAATTTTAAAATCACGAAAATTTTCCAAGAACTCCAAAATTTTTTATCTTATTCCAGACATTCCAGTTTTTCAGCTTTTTCTGATTTTATTAACTTTTCGACTTTGTAATAATTTTTAACTGTCAAGTGCAACTTAAAGTCGAAAATATCTGCACAACTCTGATAATCTTTGGTAGAACATACAACATATCTACGAGCATGTTAATTGACAAGGGTATGGCAAATTCTTGCTGTCATATTTCGTTAATTTCTTTAACATAAAAAAAGAAGTAAATGCTTGACACATGCTTAAAACCCTCGTTAGAAACCTGTGGCTGTAGTCATAGTTTTTATTTTCTTCTCCTTCTTCTTCTTTTGCCATGCCGCGTCTCATGTGATGCACAAAAATACATAGTACTTATATGTAGCAAATATATTTGCTTCAGGGTGGTTCGCTTGGAAAAACATTTTTTTTTTTTTTAAAGGTACGATCTTTGGAAATTATATATATATATAAGTTTAGCAAAATTTTGGATTCATGACCAAAATAGTGATTGGGGAAAATTCCCGGGAATATTTATTCACAATAACTCTTGTTTACGCAAGAATACGCATAAACTCCCAAAAGCCGGATATAATTTCCCGCGATTGGCAACGCGAATTGTAGCTATAGAAACTTTTTCAATTCATACCGCCATCTCTCTCACTCTTATGCGTATGCGTTGAATACGACAAACTCATGAGCTTTTGTCATTCGTTTTTCCATCGTGCTTAGCAGCGGCCGCCGAAATTTCCATTTATGATTACTTTTAATATTAAATTTGTTTAAACCTTAAAAACACTTTAAACCTTAGTACTTAAATCTAAAGTTAATTAGTTGCAATAAATTATAACGTAAAATGAAAGTCAAAAGTTAGATTTCTCATTGGAAAGAAAACACCTGGTGAGGACATTCGTTTTCTGCGTTTTACTTTTGGGAACATCATAGCCCAAGAGTATTTTTGATCATCAAAAACAGCATCTACATCATCCAGGCAGTCATCAGCATTACACGGCGATTCATTAATAGTTACCAAATCATTATTTGCTTGAAATAAGTATTTGTTTGACTCAAAAATTTATTTGTTCAAGAAAAAATTATTCAAAATTTATTGTGAATTAATATTGAATGCAAAATGCACAACACTGGGTATACGGAAAATGGTAACTAAAAACAGCTTTTGCTTTTGAACCAGTCTAATACGCATACATACATACATACATATGCTTATATAGATACGCATATAAAGGAAAAACGTCTCACAAAGAATTACACACTTGAGTAAAGTTTAGCTGCTTTTTGAATTTCTCAGCAAATATTTTACTTTGCGCTTTTTGCATATGTCATGAGTGTTTGCGCGCACAATTTCGTGTGCGTATGTGTATACATACGAGTACATGCGTATGTATGTATGCAAAACCCTACTCATATAAACACATTGATCAATTTGCTGCGGAAACTTTACAATTTACACAATGTTTTGCTGTTTCCTGCGTTGCGTCAAAGGATTCTTTTTATATCATTTCTCTTGTGTTATTTTTATATTTATTTCTTCTGTTCAGTTCACCACCATATGCTTTGTGTTGTATTTAATGTCCTGCCATTAACCCTTTTTTCCTTACGTGTAACATTTCACTTTTGCCACACATTTTTCACTTGAATCGCACGCAAATTGTTTTGAAATGAAAGAATTATTGATTTTCTTATCACATTTTGTTTTTTCAGTTGGGAATAAATTTTATGTTTTACTAATGTACTGCAAAAAAAAAAAAAAAAAGTATATCGAACTTTTTTATAGAATTTTAGTTTTTCGAAAGCATAGATATTTGTTAATAGTTACCAAATCATTACTTGATGCAAATAAATATTTATTTGTCTCAACTATTCGTTTGTTAATAATTAACAAATCAATTGTGTGTCAAAACATATCTTTATAAAAGAAATTTATTTTGTAATTTTTATAAATACTTTGAAAACAATTTCAAAGAAATAAATTTTTCTTAGTGTAAAGAATTTTACATCATTCGTTACACTAAAGCCAAACAAACAAATATTTTATTTTTTCAGCATTTCTTTTAGCTTTTTTCCCCATTTCTTTTATTTTTCAACGTACTCACCTGTGAAGCAGATTCAAAAATTGGCAACTGTAAGATCTCGCGATGTAAATGCATTGAAACATCACCACGCAGCTCCTCCGGAAATTCACGCAGCGTCTGTGAAAATGGAAAACAAAACGAATGATAATAAAAAATGGCGAAAAAAAAAAATTTGCCATGGAATGAAATATTAACATGCCATGAAAAATTGAAAATAAATATTTTTTTTTTCGTTTTCAAAGGTTAAAAATGCCATCTTCCATAGTGAATGGCGCTTTGCAGACAAATCATTGGTTGGTGTTGCTGCGTTGCGACTCTGTGAGTAGGTGTGAGACGACAACATAAAAATTGGCGCCAATACAAGCGCGCAGTAGGAATTTAGTTTGTAGTGGTGATGTGGGAATATCACCTCACATAGACCACAAGAATTCAAAGCGCTTGGTAAAGAAAATTTGATTACATTTTTTTGCACACAGTTAGAAACTTTTTTCCTCTTTCTATAGCACTCATTTTATTGCAGCGCGGTTTGTGTTCCTTGAAAGTTGATTCGTGTAACAGAAAAAACCTGCAGTTTTTCATCTTAAAATATTTTGCTGTATTAAAAAAGGAGCACATACTTTTTTTTAATTAATTAAATTTTAATCTGGGATTTATTGAAAATCTTTTGGTACTTCCGCGCTTGCTGCATGCGGCTTCCAGCACCGCTTTTCTGATTAAATGTTTAACTATAGAAATTCGCAGATGAGTGTGCTGCCGTATTTTGGTTTGCTTTAGAAAGTTGTGAAGCTTCAATTTTGTAATCCGCTTTTGTCCTATTTATGTGAATCTTTAACAAAATTTAAAAATCAAGAAATCTTTTGATGCAGTTTAATTTAGAATAATATATTGTATCAATAGTACAATCATTTGGGAGAATAAAATGATTTCACCTGGAAATTTTTGCGTTATTTTTGCAAATGATTTATTTTATAGATTTTGATGAGGTCTTTCAGAATTTCAACTTTGCTATCTCGAATCATGTTCGTTCGCGTCGCCATATTGAAAAAATTACGTCCAAAATCAGTTTCTTACAAATATCTCTCTAACGGTTACATTAAGAGAAAAATATTATGGAGTATTAAGTATGATAGAAAACACAGAGTGAAAACTTCGTCCCTTAAATTTTTGTTTTTCAAGTTCTTGAATTTTTTCTTTTTTTATCTGATTACTGGACACTCAGACCGTAATTTTAAGGAATCTCTCCTTAAAAAAAAATTTGATAAATAACGAACACATTAACCATCTATTGACCAAGTGTGGAAGTTTTAATTAGAAATACCTTTTTTTTCAGCAATCAAAATCTTGTTTTTTTATGTTAGTGTGTGTCTGTATGAGTATTTGTACTAACTTATTATGTTAATAACTTACTCTAAAGTTTGCTTGGTTTAACATTTAGTTACAGCAGCAACAAAAATAGCAAACGAAAGAACCCGCTAACAAATTAGTTGTAATTCGCAACATTAAATTACAAACGAGAGCACTATGAATGCAACTAAATTTTTAATTGCCAAATGGGGAATTTCATTTAAATTAAGCAAATAAACTACGAAATTTCAACAAAACGTTAAGCACAATTTGTTGGTGTTTATGAGTTGTGCTGCGTTGAAATTACAAGTCAACAGCTAAAGCCAAAAAAAAGGCAAAAAAAAAAATTCAACATCACAACAAAACTTTTCACAGCAGTTGACCGAGTGAATTTAGACACAAACAGAACCGAAAAATTGAAAGCAAATATTTTGACTCCCAATGGTATAAATTGAGAAATTGTTGAAATTTGAATTCGTGAGTTAATAAAAAATATAGTCCTTAAATTTTGACTAAGCGTAATTCACTTTAGGTTGTTATTCAACACTGAAAGATTAACTTTGCTTTCTGTTTACAACACTGCACTACAATCAAACTATCAATGAACTGCAACTCAACCTGAAATTACTTGTATTCTATATAATGCTATTGGCGTTGAACATTCCGAGAAAACTCTTCAAGTAGTTATGCCTTCAGCTAAAGACAGAATGTAAACACTTCTCAATAGCTCTAGCAAAGGCTTAAATGCACATTTTGATGCACACGAACATTCTTCTTATTTCCAGTCGTGCCATTACTTAGATGACTAACAGTTACGATATTTTATGATGTGGTTAGTACTGTGAGGGCCCAAAATTACACCCTCTGGGAATTTTTTAGCTAAAAAACTTGGTTTGGCATCAACCATACTAGTGCATGTGTAGAAACCGTTTAAACTGGTTTTGGTTTCAGCATCAGTGTGAGAATTTTCGACCCTGAGAGAACTTTGTCTCCACACGGAGGAAAATACGCATCATAATTTTTATTCCACTCGGCTAGTCGAAAAATTAAAGTAATCAACACAAAATTTCAAGTAATATTTACCTTACGTATTAACTATTTAATGGATCCCTATCTTCATATTTACAAATAAAATGTAGTTAAATAATAAAGGAATATTTACTACAAATTTCCTACTTTTAACTTTATGTATAGTAATTTATATTTTCAGAAAAAAAATGTATGACCATTTTGAATTTATAATTCCAGTCAAAATAACTTTATTTTTTTCACGCACAAAAATAAGTGTCATAATTGTCACCTTAGTAAGGTAAATATCATAAAAATATAAAATCATTTTGACTTTCATAATTTTAGTAACAATTTCTATTTTTGGACAGACATTTTCTTTATATACAAATTTTTTTGCTTTTACATCACATGCGTAAGCAGCGCAGAGGATATGTATCTGACTATCATACGGAAGGGACAGGGTTCGTAACCCGGCGCCGGTCAGTCAATTTTTTTTTTGTTTTTTTTTTTGTATTTTTTTTTTTTGTTTGAACTTTACAGTAAGGTAAATATCAAGCCAATTTTTTCAAAAAAATTACTAGCAAACATACATTCTGAATCGACTAAAACAGTAAGGTGAAATTTATTTCGCTGTAAAGTTGTCACTATTCTGACTTGAAATTCTGGTAAAATTTATGAGAAATAAAGTAGCAAGTACTATTTTTTTTCTCCGTGCAGAAGAACATTAATGAGATAGGGAGCGTAGACAGCAGAACTGTTGGGTCCAGCTGCACAGGAATTTGTGACCATAAAAAACATGTCGAGCCGGTGAAGGCCTTGTTGCATGGAGTAATTAGAGTTTAAGCATGGGTTAGTTATAGTATTTTCGTTAGGAACGTTGAGGTTAAGTTAGAGAGACTGAAGTAGTAAGGGATACAGAAGTGGCTAGGGATTCGAAATGAATATTTTGTACCACACCAAGAGAAAACCAAATAAAGAAAAAAACGTAAAACTGAAATCAGCAGCTTAAAGTTTTATTGTTGAACTCGAAAAAATATTTCACCTGGTCCCGACCCATTTTTTTTTTTTTTTTTTTGGCGACATTTTTTGGTTCTTAATACAATTTCGATCGGAAAAACGAATTTTACTCAAAACCAAAGCGTCTTACGAAAAAAGTGAATGAGGCAAAAAATCCAAGAAATACGTGTGAATTTTTTCAGAATTTTTTTGGGACAAAAAAACAACTTTTTTTCGAATTTTGCCTAGCTTTTTTGATTTTTCGATCACAGTGCAGATGGAAAAATGTGCTAAAAAGGAGTCGAAAGACAGAAAATGTGTAGATTTTTTTTTTTTTTTCATTGATATAAATTTGCATTGTATTGTATTCTCCCATAATATTAGAACTGGCACAAGTTCTTCATGAATTGACTCCATCGAACGTGATTCCGGTGAGATGACCATGATTTCTTTTCCGATTAAAGATTTTGTTATTCCTTTTGTTAACCTTTCATGCCCGAATTAATTTGGGGAGACTTAAAATTTTGTTGAGGCTATACAGTTGCAAATATAGACCTAAAGAAAAAATATTATTAATTTAAAAGTCCTGCATATCCTAGTTTGTTCTCTGGAAGATGTTGCTTATAGGCAACATCGGGCATTGCTGGTAAACTTTGTACATAAAATTAATGAACAATGCTGTTTTTGTATTGAATTTGAATAGAATTTTTTTTACAATTTGACCCATTTTCTCCAATATATATTGTGCTGAAGTCCCAATAGGTTTTCAGGGTCCATAGTGTAAAATTATAATAGAAGTTTGGAGGGGTTTTAGCTGGAGCAGGTGACAAATTTGCTTTCTTGTGTGTAGGTGTTGCAGTAGTTGATCAGCTATATCTATCTGAAAGTTCCTGTTTTATTATATTCTGTGGTAAAATAGCTATCTACTTCTGCCTCTTTTATACACCATCCCAAACTCTGAATTACACCTAAAAGAGATCCGAAGATCAAACAGCGAAATTGAGAGCACTTGAGTGGCATCCACAAGGCAGCTTAGAAAGGTAAATCAAAAGTCACCTGAAAAAAAGTCTTTTGAGTTGAAACTCAAACGGAAGTGTCTTGGAAAGAGATAAAAGTCATTGCATATTGGCCTTATACTCAAGTATGAGTTAGAGATAAAATACATACAATACATTTATGCACCAAGATACAATGCGCAGATACCATTTCTTGGAACGATGGTTAAGCGCGTATAGTTCCAGCAACATATTGGAAAGATCAACAACTTCCATGTGCTCATTGAAGCTATCAATAGCTGGACGAGGACTACCCAAAAGCTTTATAGTGTGATCCTCGTCCTTATAAGCTTCATAACTCCTTTTCTTGACTTAGAAAACAGTTAACTAGATGATCATTTCGAGTTGTTCCTACTCCTAAGCTGGCTTGTGCACACGGAGGTTTTGGAGGTTCAACTTCCCCGGAAGAATTTTTACCCATATATAACGGCACAAATTTAGTGTTCAGTAATAGTTCCCCTTCATTTTTTTATGTGAAAACCCCTCCCCCCAAGATCAACGTTAATCTTATAATTCGATCATTAGAAGTAAAACCATTATCGAAAAACACTTTAAAATTTTAATTTTGGAAATATTGGAGGTCGAATGTAGGACAATGCCTGAATATATTCCTAATCAAAATGATTCATATATTCATATGGTTCCTCTCCAACTTACAGACAGAAGTCATATAAAATTCCTGAAACACCAACTAATTTTAAAATTTCCAAAGTTGATTTTATTAAAAATCTAGTTTTCTATTTTTGTTCAATATCATTTTCCATTCCTTCGTGATTATCCTCTCCAGAAAATTCACTTCAATATTTTCACCTCTGTCAATTGGTTGTTGTGGGGTTTTTTTAATATTATTCTGAAAAATTACTATATTTTGCTTTTTTTCAGATCCACTCTCCATCAGAGAAGTTTTCCCAATCAAACTCGCATATTTTTATGATTTTAAGCCATGGAAAGCATACCTAATGCGAAATATACAAGTATTCGAAATATATCCACAAGTGCCCAATGTTGCCTATAGGCAACAATGACTTTGGAAAATTACTGAGGAACAACTAAGACCTTTTTTGTGCAATTATTCTATTTTTCTGATTCTCTTACATGTTTTTAGTTATTTTATGTCATTTTTGATCCAAGCTTATTAATATATTGGTTTTAAATTATATAAAATATGCATCCACTTTTGCATATTTTTTTTCGCACGTATGGACATAGCAAAGAACATTATTCAAATGATAACTATTAATGCTTATGGAGGCAAATCTATTACTAAGTAAGCAAAATATATCAAACTATTGAACAAAATTCGTAATTGGCGAAAAAATTAGAGAATAACGGAGTTTTTAGCGCAAATATACAATGTTGCCTATAGGCAACAGTAGGCATGAAAGGGTTAATGAATTAAATGATATTCTTAGATTAATATGGGTTTGACTAAAATTTTACACATCCCTCATATCAAAAGTGCTTTAAATTATTCTTTCTCTCATTTGTATGAAATTCATTTGAAAGTGCAGATTTTTCTCACATAAAATTTTGATTATGTCTACATGTCCTAAGGGAAAAATATTGAGTGTTACCTTTCCTTAATAGTTGTTATTTTTGGCTGCTATCATAAATAAAATTCTGCAATGTTTTGCGGTTTTGTTTAATGCTGATAAAGTTGGGCAAACAAATTTTTATTTTTATTTTATTACTTTTATTTAATTGCATTACTGAATACTCAGTATTTATAAAGATAAATTAAAAAATGCAAAGCCGCAAAAGGAGTTAAAAATCCTTAAAAAATTAAAACCAACACTCATGCCCTAATTAAGTAGGCAAACAGTGAAATTATTTACCCAACAGTATGCTGCCAAAATATTAGCAGCTGCTGTTAAGGGTTGCCTTGTGTAATAATTTCTTAACCTACCTAATTCTCTAATTTTTCTAGCATTCCTCTTAAATTACTGTACCACCACTAAAACTCACAGTAGATAAAATATTTGATTAAATTAAATATTTAAATTATGCATAAAAATTTGAAGCAGCCTTACTAATTTCAAAAGTAAGCAACCAACAATGCTGCCTATGGTTCGTTTTTAAAAATAAAACCACAAATTAAAAGCATACACACAGGCGCTTTAGCCGCCATGATGTTGTTATGCTGCTTTTACAGCTTACGGGCGATTACGTATTTATTTCATTTTACTTTTATTTTCATCTGATTTTATTTATTATAATTTTTTTATATTTTACCGTTGGCTGTTCCATTTTTAGGCATAACTACAAAAAGGAAAGAAATTCATAAAAGAGAAAAAAAAACTTGGAGTTTGTATGCAAATAAAAATTGCAAAAAAAAAATATATTAAAACATAATTTAAGGCGCAACAAACAAGTCATAGCCGCTGGCATGTGCTTTCATGTTTCCGTTGAACCCGCTCAAAATGAATTTACTTGTTGAGTGGCATAGTTTCCTTAATCGCAATTCAAAAGATTACAGGTGATTTTTTGATTTGAATATAGAATGGGTTAAGCTGATTTTCTAATTGTTTTATTTTGTCAGTTTTAAGGCAATAAATAGTATTTTTTACTAGATTTAAAGATTTTACGCAATTAAATTAAATTCCCATCCATATGGTATCACATGAGATCTTTACATCAGGCCGTATCGAAATGAATGGACGCTATTTAAAACCCGATTCCACTCCCAAATAATGAAACAGGAATGTCTTTCTTTCAGGAAATATAGTTTATTTGACTTTAATAAATGAATTCTTAGGCTCCCAAATGGCTTTTATTTGAAAAAACCGAGTGATTTTGTACTGGAGCCTCTCTAACGCTACTTTTTTTTCTAAAAAATAACATATACCTCGACTCGTAGTCTAAAGCAACTTATGTATGTAAATTTTAAGTGAGTACAATATCCTGGAGTGTCAGCAAAGAAATAAAAAATAATTATTTTCAATCACACGAATATTTTTTGTACTAGAACCCATTCTACGGTATGGTTTTCTACAAAACATCAAAGTATGATGTTTTTTAGAAAAATATTTCAAAACTAACAATGGTTATAAAATTTTTAATAAATATCATGAGATTTTCAAAATAATCTTTTATAAAACTTAATTTTATTAAGAAAACATATCATGCGATTTTTAAAAACTATCATGACATTTTTATAAATACTATGCGGGTTTTATTAAATTTCGTGAAGGTATATTTTTGGACGTTACTAGCATGCATAAAAATTTAGAGCAATCTTCTATAAAATCTAATGTTTATAAATTTCGTGCGATTTTTATAATTTTTTTTAACCAAATCTTTTATAAAATTTCATTTTATTTAGAAAAAAATATCATGCGATTTTTAAAAACTATCATGACATTTTTATAAATGTCATGCAATTTTTATCAAATTTCACGGGAAATTTATTTGATGAAATAAAATTTTTACGATTTTTGATGAAATGGTAACCCTTTTCTCAACACTGTTTCGTAAAAATTGGATTTATTTTCTACTGCCACATTCTTTCAGACCTTTTAGTCGAGAATCATAACATGACAATAACTATTAGATTAATTTTAAAAAATTGCAAGTAATTTAAAATCTCACGCGACTTTTTTCTTTTCTTTTCTATTTATTTAATTTAATTTTATAGGCTTCCATATAAACTTTTGTGAAAATTTATCTTTTGCTATATAAAAAAATTAAAATTTATTTTCATGACCCAAGGAATTTTTCTTTGAAATGGAATTTTGAGAAAAGTTTCTCTCCCAATAGTGGGTTTTAGCTTCATGTAAGTAGTTTAATTTATCTTTTGTTTTTACCTTTATATTTCGAAACCGCAAAGTTTTGGCTTTCATTAAAGTTGACCTTTTAAAAATTACCAACTTTTCTCAGTACAAACTAATTATCACTCTATTACTGATGGTAATGCAAATTAATTTAAACTTATTGAGCTGTTTGTGAGTATTTCTACTTTTTTTTCAAATTAACGTTAACGATAATGTTGATAGCACTACATTGTATTTAATGGAACATTGCATTTGCTTATTTATGTTAAATTTTGTTCCAAACACTTTTATTATCATTTAAATAATTTTTCACAACAGTTAACTTTTGCACTTTTATCCCTGTGTCCGCATGTATGTAGTATCCTTTATCCTTTAGATTATTTATATTTAAATTTTACTTAGCTCTTCTACGGTTTGCTCGCTCTTTACCACCATTTTGCATAAATAATGAATAGAATTGTGCAAAAAAAAATTGAATAAATGCAAATAGTTGCAAACTTTACCCGACTACGTGGCTAATGAAGCATCTGTCTACACTCTGTTTCATATCCACTCAACCTTCGCACTTTTACTTTCAACACCAAATGCATATACTTTTGAATAGATAAGCAGGAACAAAGCTACAATTAAAGTTTGTCCTTTCATTAAACATGAATGCGAATTACTTTTTTTAACACGTTAAGTCACGGCGTCCGCAAAGAGCTTTGGAAAGTGGGAGAATTACAATTGAAGTAGAATCGTTTAAAAATCATAATACTTGTTTTTCATTTATTTGATATTGTATGATAAAATATTTTAATTAAAATCACTTATGCATAAAAGGCACAAGAACAAAAAATATTTCGAAGAAATGCTCAAGATAAGCCATTGATGTAAATATCATACGCGTATAATTTTAATAAAAATTATAACTATACTTAATAATGCTGCGTATGCCATCTAATCAGAGCTTTTTACGGCTTTCGGTCTTCCATATATAGCAATGTAAGTACAAATTCCTTCTCCATTTGGACCAGCAAGAATTACATCTATTCGCACTGGAAACGTTGCTAACGAAGGTGTTAACGTATGAGTTGTTCCAGCAAAAAGTGGGTCTTCAGATTTCATTATCTCCACATAATTGATTGTTTCAAGTTCATACTACAAATATGAATAATAAAATTGACATTATTTTAAGTTAAAGAAAGAAATAAGTATTGTCAATTCATCTATCTTCCCGGTGTTCCATAATGTAGTTCACCTGAAGTTGGACTAGTATTCGTTGTTATATTATGTACGAATAAAAATGTTGTATAAAGGTGCATATCACCTGGCATACGTTTACCAAAAGTAATTTTTCCACGTGGTGCATTTTCACATCGTGCCAATTGTTCGTCACAGCTAATTTTAGCAAATAGCACACAAAGTAAAAGACCTACTGCAAATTTCATTATAGGCAATTTAATTTCAAAAGTTTTTAGGAAACAAACTGATTGAGAAACTAACGTATCGTATTTATATATAAAAGTGCAAAAATATTATTTACGCAAAAATACAGTTGAATTCAAGAACTGTGAAATTGAACACCATTTGTATCACATATTTTAATTACTTGGAAAGAATCAAAATTGCAGAAAATTGCACAAATTTGCGACGCAAATAATTTTTTAGTACCATTTTAACTACTTATATAAACATGTGTTATGGTCAAAATTTTAGGCGAATAGGTGCAAAAGGAATACTAAGTAGACAATCGACAAATTACTAATAGAGGTTGGGGCGATCTGAGACAGGAGGAAACTTGAACGAGGAAAAGTTAAACGATCGACTAATGGTCCGAGCCTTAGCAAGAGGACAGGCAAGTTGGGAAAAAAAAGTATTAGATAGAGGAGAAAACTAAGTTGTGGAAAAGTTATGCAATTGACGAATGGTCTGAACCTTAACGAGAAGAATGGGAGTTAGGTAAAGAAATATAAGAATCGACGAAAGATCTTAATTGATGATTGACAAATATTGCAGAAAAAAATATTTTATTAAAAATCGCATGAGATTTGACAAAAAACCGCATGATATTTTCCGAAAGTTGCATGTGATTTTTTTTTTTTTTTTGTTAAAAGCAATAGATAGCAAAAACTATTTCACAAAAACTTGTTTTAAAATTAGGTAAATTTTTGTTTACGCATTCTGCATCCCATAAATTACAAAAGCAAAAACGGAAAAACATTTTTATAAAAGGTCGTTTAACAGAACTTGGCCTGTTTTATTATTGAGTGTAACACTTTGAAAATAGCTCTTCTGGTTTAAGGTATTTTATGGTTAAAATCTAGTTAAAGCTTATACATATATAGCTCTATGGCTGACAAATACTGCAAGAAATTCTACAAGATTTCATTTCAAAATCGCATGAGATTTGATAAAAAGTCGCATGATATTTTCTGAAAGTTGCATGCAATTTTTTGATTTTTTTGCGAATAGCAAAACTGATTTTACAAAAAAAAAAAAAAATTTCTTTAAATTATGTAAGTATTTTTATGCTGTTTAAATGATCCAACAAATCTTGCTGAAACAGTAAAACTTGTTGAAAACAAATGAATTATTTAAACATTAATTATGCCAAGCAAGCAATTAACATCAAATATCAATTACAAATTTCAAATATATCAGAGGAATGGCGCCCAAAGGTAAAAACCCTAAAGTTAAGGTTTCTTAGAAGACGCAGAACAAAAACCAAATTATTTTATTAGCCGATAAGAAGAAAACACAAAATTAACTCTAAGCAAGCTGTTGATTTTAACGCTTAACTGCACTTTTTCGAACTCATAAGTAACCCTTTAGACTAAATAAATATTTTCTCAAGTTTGTGGAAAAAATATTGAGGGAGAAAGAAACTTAAAATTTTAAATAAAAAAAGACATTCAACAAAATATTAGCCTGATATATGCTTGAGGAAAAATTAGAAAATGTCGCTTGATGATTGATAAATATATCTAAAAACAAGATTTTATCAAAAATTGCATGAGATTTGATAAAAAGTCGCATGATATTTTCTGAAAGTCGCATGCGATTTTTTTTTTATTTTCTTGCGTATAACAACACTTATAAGTTTATACAGAATTTCTTAAAAATAGTAATAATTGTTTTTGATTTATTTGATGTTGTATGATAAAATATTTTAAATTACTGATGCATTAAAGCCACAAAAACAAGAAAAATTTCGAAAAACTGCTAAAGATAATCCAGTGATGTAAATGTTTTAAGCGTATAATTTTAACAAAAATTGTTTTTATAATAATGCTGCGTATGCCTTCTAAACAGAGCTTTTTACGGCTTTCGGCCTACCGTATATGGAATTTAAGTACAAATTCCTTTTCTTACGGGACCATCGAGAATTATAACTATTCGCTCTGGAAACGTTGCTAATGAAGAAGGTGTTAACGTATGAGTCATCCTGCGAAAAGTGGGTCTTCAGATTTCATTATCTCTACATAATTGATTGTTTCGTCACGCTAAAAATATGAATAATAAAATTGACATTATTTTAACTTGAAGAAAGAAATACGCATTTCCAATGCATTCTTCTCACCGGTGTTACATAATGTAGTTCTGCTCTAGGTGGATTATCCAATCTATTTCTACTATGTACGAAAGGATATGTTGAATGAAGCAGCTTATCACCGCACAAACGTTCACCAAAAGTATTTTTTCCACGTGCTGCATTTTTACATCGTGCTAATTCAACGTCACAACTAATTTCAGTGATGAGCACACAAAGTAAAAGTCCTACGACAAATTTCATTATAGGCAAATTGATTTCAAAAGTTTTTAAGAAACACACTGATTGAGAAACTAAAGTATCGTATTTATATATAAAAGTCCAAAAATATTATTAACTCAAAAATACAGTTGATTTTTATTACTCTAAAATTGAACACTATTTATATCACATATTTCAATTACTTGGAAAGAATTAAAATTGCACAAATTTGAAACGCAAATAATTTTTTTTCGTCTACAACTGAAAATGGTGGATTCTGTGAAATTGTTTTATTTTGATAGTTTACAAATCTTATTATTATTTATAAGTCTTAACGTTCCATGTTCTACAAAATAAAAGTAGAAACAAATTTTTATGAAAAATCGTTTAACTAAAAATGGCCCGTTTTATGCTTTAGTGCAAAGTTTTAAAAGTTACTCTTCCAATTTTAGGTGCTTGATGGTTTCAGTTAATTTTTGGTTAAAATCTCGTTAAAAATAAAATATATAAAAACCACAAAGTTTTATTAAAAATCGCATGAGATTTAATAAAAAATCGCATGATATTTTCTGCAAGTTGCACCCGATTTTTATTATTTTTTTTTTTTTTGTTAAAAACAACTGAAAACAAAAATTATTTCACAAAAACTTGTTTTAAAATTATGTAAATTTTTGTTTAAGTATTTTGCATCCCATATATTACAAGAACAGAAAAAAAATAAAATTTTTATAAAGTAAATCTTTTGCTCCTCTGGTTTTAGGCACTTTATTGTTAAAGTTTAGGTTTTATTAAAAATTGCATTAGACTTCATAAAAAATCGCATGGTATTTTCTGAAAAATGCATGCGATTTTTTTTATTTTCTTGCAAAATAACAAAACTTTTTAAACAAAAAAGTTGCTTTAAATTAACTATTTTTATGCTTTTTAAATGATCCAACAAAACTTGCTGAAACAGTTAAACTTGTTTAAAACAAATGAATAATTTAAACATAAATTATGCCAAGCCAGCAATTACCACAAAATATGAATAACAAATTTCAAATATCTCAGGGGAATAGCTCCCGAAGAAAAAAACATAAAGTTGAGGTTTCTTAACAGCAGAACAAAAACCAAATTATTCTATTAACCGATAAGAAGAAAACTCTATATTACGTCTAAGCAAACTGTTAATTTTAGTGCTTAACTGCACTTTTTCTGAACTCATAAGTACCCCTTTGAATCAGATAAATATTTTCTCAAGTTTGTCTAAAAAAGATTGAGAAACAAAAAATTTGAATTTAAAACAAAATAATGCCTGATTTATGCTAGAGGAAAAGTTTAAAAATATCGCTTGATGATTGATAAATATTGCAGAAAACAAAATTCTATTAAAAATCGCATGATACTTTCCGAAAGTTGTATGCGATTTTTTTCATTGATAAAAAGTTGCATGATATTTTCTGAAAGTTGCTTGCGATTTTTTTTTTTTTTTTGATTTTTTTGCGAATAACAAAACTTATTTTACAAAAAAAAAAAAAACAACTTTCTTTTAACAAAGTAATTTTATGCTGTTTAAATGATCCAACAAATCTTGCTGAAACAGTAAAGCTTCTTGAAAACAAATAAATTATTTAAACATAAATTATGCCAAGCCAGCAATTACTACAAAATATCAATTACAAGTTCTCAAAGGAATGGCGCCCAAAGGAAGAAAACAAAAAGTTGAGGTTTCTTAGAAGCAGAACAAAAACCAAATTATTTAATTAACCGATAAGAAGAAAACACTAAATTAACGCTAAGCAAGCTGCTAATTTTAACGCTTAACTGCTTTTTTCTTAATACATAAATAACCTTTTAACCCAAAACAACCGCATTACGCCGAATTTCTTTTTCATTCCATTTTAATTTGAGATTCAAGCAGGTGAAAGATTGCGGCATAATTGATGAAAACATTTAATGAAATCTTTTGTTAATTAACAACATCAACAAAGTGTCATTGCTGCTCATAATGAGAGCAATAAAAAGTACAAGCTGTGAAAAAAAATAAATCTCATAACAGAAATACAAGCACAAAAAAGTGCTGATTTTCAAATGGTGTTTTTCTTCTGTTTGCTTCCGTCGCTGATGGCATCAGTCACGTTGCCACATTATTCAAATGTCATCCAACAGTGACACACGGAATTGGAATGCATAAGTAATTTTGTCGCACATACACACACCTACTCACAAGTTACAAGAAGAATTAGTCAGTTAAAGGAGTATACGGGTAAAAGCTAAAAATAATACACTCACCTCGTAGATATCAATTCCATGGTTGAGTGACCAACTCGTCTGAAAGTAATCTTCGATGCGTTGCTTCAGCTCCTTTGGCATCTGCTTGGTTGTGCGTTGCATTCGTTTGTGAAAATTGAAAAAAGAAAGCGAAAAATAAAGTGAAAATGTGAACTTTATTCAAAAAATCCGTTCTGGTTGTGAGAAAAATGTAAAATATGAGTTCACGACGCAGCTTTTGCAAGTTGCGCTTTTCTATGTGCGCTGTGATAAATGAAGTAAAGCGTAACAACTTTGCTTGTCATATAAATTAGCAGTGACAGGAGATAAACTATTTCAGGATTTTTTTTAAATGGAGCTAACATTCCTGTATAATAATTATTTCAAATATATTCTATCAAATGTTATAATAAAAGTTGATAATTGCCACAAGTGATTTTCAAATTGATTATGAACTCTTCCCCACTGATTGATGTTATAAACATTTTTTGCAAAAAGAGACCGAGATTTTAAACGCCAAAATTTTTGTAAGAATATAATCTTTATTTCTAGAGCAATCTTGGGTACTCGTTTTCTAATGAAAAAAAAAGTTATGACCAAAAAAGATTTTTTTTTATCCAAAATATGCCTTCAGTAGAAACAAAAGTGCTCCATTGGATTTCTCAGAATTAAGAAAAAATTATGCAGATATCGTTTTCAAGAGTCCCTCTAACTTTTGAGTCTGTTTTGGGATGAATCTAAATTTCGACCGGATCTAATGGTCTTATGCCGGAGTTTACTCTGCTATGAAAATGTGAGGTGAACTAAGTTCAAATTAGAATATCTTCTAACCTATTAGTTCTATTGAAAAAAACTTTTGAATCTTTTTTGTGGGAAATTTATGCTGCTACAAAATAACCATAAGACATTTTTCTGTAGAAGTAAGCGTAAACGAGATTTTTACAAAAAACTGGTTTTTGCGAACTTTGACTATTTGTTAAATTAAGTTTTCTAAATTCAATAGGGAAGTAGAAACCTCAGTTTTACTTTATTTGCAAGAACTACGAGTAGGAACGATTCTTTTAGTGTTTTTTAAGAAAATCATAGGACTTTATATCTGCCGTCTAGTCTCTTAGACTATGACAATGATACAGTATAGTTTTTTTATTGCATTTTCTCAATTGTATAAAATACAAAAACAGCGTACTGGACGTCTGTCTTGTCGAAATTATTTTTGTTAGCAATAGTTTATATGCAATAAAGCCATGGCAGACACGATGTTATGACATATGTTAGCACTTTTTTTTTATATTTCAAAATTCGTTTATAAAAATTCAGCGAGCTATCAGGTAACCGCATATTTTGTCTTAATCACAAGGGTGGGAACAATATTACTTACATGTAAGTATCAGTGAAGATTAAGTCATATACCAAAATTGCCACCAACTCCCTATCTATATATAAGTTACTCGGTGCAAAACCCTACAGCATAGCAGAGAATTTTCTTCATGATTCTGGCATTTTTTCTCACACATACACAGTGGTGCTGTTCTGTGCTATAAACGTGAGTTATGGTTTCATTTGCTTGCGAAAAATTCATTGCATGTTTTTAGGCTTATTTTTATTTTACTTTTAATCCAATAAATGCTAAACAAATTTTTTTATTTCAAGAATTTATAAGTATAGGGTCTGACTTAACTTTAAAAAAACTTTTTCAAAAGTTAATTACATGTTCTGCTTATAAGATTTAAGGTCTATGGGTTAAGTTGCGTCTTAATAATCAACAATAATGTGATCAGGTGTAAATGTATAATTTGAATAATTGATTATTTCTGTAACAGTTTAAGCACTTTATGCATTATTTACAAATGCCATAATAAGCAACGTATTTAATTTGCATTTAAACCTTGAAATATCGGAAGACATTCTGCGAAACCAACTAATAATCAAATTTTCCGACGCCAACGTACGTTGTCATTTAAAAATTTCCAAAGGCTTAATTTGATATGGTAAAGTCATAATGAGTTACCCTTTGCATACCAAAAATGCTCTCGTGCATCGTTGATTTACATTCATAGAGAAGGAGTAACAAAAAAATAAGGCTTTTTTGCAGAAGCTCTCACTATCTCTGGATTCAAGCACAACTCATTTTCCTATTCATGGTCTCATTATGTGCCATAATAAATGATGCCTCATGCTACCCACCATCGAGTGATGATG
The DNA here is from genome assembly GCA_951812925.1 of Calliopum simillimum. Lineage (NCBI taxonomy): Eukaryota > Metazoa > Arthropoda > Insecta > Diptera > Lauxaniidae > Calliopum > Calliopum simillimum. The sequence continues at coordinate 114,260,411 of OX638370.1, read as the reverse complement.
ATAATGGCAGTTGTTTGTTGCTATTGCTCTTGGTGCTGCTGCTGATGATGATGATGCTTATGATGATGATGATAGAATGTCATTTATTCCACTTCACTTATTCGATAGCTCCGGCTCTGCTGGTTCATTATAGCACTCAAAGTTGGTAGGGACATAGCACTGAAGCACAAAATTGTTTTTCTCTTATTTGCTAGCTGCCATTAGCAATCGTTGCTACCATATTCATGTGCTGATGATGATGATACTTTCTTCCGGTCACTCCCATTAAATAACAGAAGCAGCAGCAGCAAACAGTTGTTGGAGAATACCTAAAGCCATGTCACTTATGTTATGCCTGGTCAGCGTTGTTAAACTAAATCATTTATACTCTAGATATATTTTTCCTCCATTTTATTTTATTCTACTTCTACTTCTAGATGGATGGATAGTTAGATGGCTGAATGCTTCATGGATACTTTAGTCGTACGTACTAAAGGTAAGCAATTTAATGCAGCAGCCAACGTGAATGCAATTCTGTTAAGTCGCATGGAAGAAAGCGCACCTATGACCCAAGAGTTAGGTTTATTAATGAAGTTTGAATTAGAGTGGACAGCTGAAAATATGAAAGTTTCAATGTGTATTTATTTCCATTTTAATGCCATTTGATTTTGAAGTACACTTATTTTAAATAGTCTTTGGAGAGCATTGAAATGTTTTCTACAAAAAATCCTTTCAATTTTATTTCGTTATTTTCCCTGCAACTGGCTACTCTAAATGAAATGGAGCATATTTGTGGGTGATGGAGCGCATAAATTTCAGTGTGTGTACCTGAGCACACACACACCCACAAACACATAACAGCTATGGAAGTACTCATACATTTGTATCGACCGCAACTCGAAGCGCTGTTTGTCCTCTGTGCTGCTGCTGCAACTGGATACCTCTCCATTTGAACAATATCACGTAATTGTTGTTCTGTATAGTTTTGGCTGTTGTTGCTTTTGTAGTGTTGTTGACCGTGTTGTTATTGTTAGTGCTATTATTGTTGTTATTGTTGGCTGCTACTCTGATTGCCTTTACACAAGCGCATGTTTTACTGTTATTTAAAACTCGTGCCAAACACGTACCTTACATGCACCTGTTGATTGTGTTTGTCCTTCGTATCGTGCCGCAAGGATTAAATTTTTTTATCAAGGATCATTGTAGGCGGAACGATTGCGGAGTGTTTTCTGTATAAAATTAAGGGATATATTTTTCAGGAGAAATGAAACTTACATATTAACTCCTTAGCAGAAAGGGAAGTTTCTTTAATATAAGTTTTAAGAAACAATTTTTCTTCACTGTGACCTATTACTAATTAAGTCTGTTAGTTGCAAACCCGATAATTTTCCATCAACTATGTTAGGTCGCGATCAAAGTGCGCGCTTAGAGTAAAGTTTGGAGAAGATCAAGTTGCGTATAGCGATCACAGTGAGCGCGGCGCTTTGAGCAAAAACATGCCTGAGCAAAGAATGCGAATGCGAGATTGAAACAGAATGTAACAAATACATCAAATGATGCAAAAATAGCTATTGATTGCTATTTTACTTATTCCCTCATTTGCATCCAATTCGACAGAAATCACACATAAAAATGCAAATCAAAGCGTGTGCGAAGTTTTGAGAAAAATGTGAAGCGGTACCACGCTTTGCTTGAAGCACCGACATGCTTGGTTCAAAGCGCCGCACACGTTTTGTTTTACATTTTTATATGAGTTTTTTTCTATTGACCTGTATTTTATCCATTCTTTCATTTAACTGCTCTTATTCCATAAGAAGCACACAAAAAAAAAATACAAAACACTTTCAAAGCGCCATAACGCTACAGTTATAGCACCGCAATGCTTTCATTATGATCACGTTGCGCTTTTTTTTATACAGAGAGAGCATTCTGATCGCGACCTTAGTCATACGAGCTTAACTGTTATCATCAGATCTTCAAACTACTCATAAGTATCAGAATTTCTGCGACGATATTTATCTATGTCTGCCTAAAGTTTTTCTCAAAAAAAAACTTTTGATGGGGCAGATGTAATCTGTGGAGTAATTCGAAATATCAACTGGAAGGGTACTTTTAAAAGTAAATGAGCTTTACAAGGCAAATTATGTGCATAGTAAAGCTATTAGTGAGGCTTGGAGTACTGGTCATAATGAAAGATTAGCAGTCACTTTGGGGATTATTTTCATTAGTGGCTGTTCTAATCCGTATTTAATTTAGTAACTCTAGGGAGTCTATAATAGAAATAGTATTTAATCGTCTTCTTGTGAGTCAAAGTTTTCACTTAATCCCCCAATCACTTAAACCAGTGGCTTAAATGGCTACCACCCCCTGAATTATTCTGAACATCAAACTGGAAAAGCTACATTGCACCCATCAACATTTTTGCATTTTGTTCATTAGATAAAATGGCGCCCAACGTGGAGCATCGTCAGCTGAAGGCTACTTTTTCTTTTGGTTATTAATGATCATTTCTTTGTTAAAAATATAATTTTACCAATAAAAAATGCAAGTCTTTATCTATTTACTGGACAAGATTATATTAAGATTTATTCTGAATCTTTTTGGTTCTTATAACCACTTTTTCATCAAACAACTTTTTTGATGCAACTTGCAAGGGTAAGAGATCTCTTCGAAAAGATGAGTGCAAATATTTTGCATAAACTATTTTTGAATGTAAAATTGTAGTCACAAGATCTTTAGAGCATTTTTATCTGGTTTATATGGTATATAAAAAGTTTTATGTATCAGTTTTTGTTATGTTTCATCACAACTTTGTACCAATATCTATTAACTTGACCTTACTTGTTAGCACGGTTATCGCTTGCTTTACATCATGATGCTCTTAACAATAGCTACCCTAATATCCCGAAAATCCATTTTTTTGTGCTACGCTTTTATAATCCGCTACCATTAAAATTTACAAATTTATAACATGCACGCAACACATGTACACAAATAGCATAGCAACAAAAATGTGCAAATACTATACATGCAAATAACCTGTAAATGTACAAGCATCTAATCCGCAACACAATAGATCTATCACACAACCACCTGCTGCATTTCTGTCATAGCAACCCCACCCTCTGTGATGGTAGTGATGAAAATGCATTTGTCACTGCTAATGTTGATGCTGTTACTGATACCTGCACACATGCACAACATCATGTTGATGATGGCGCAACCTACAACCAACTCACCTGATGTAATGCAATGAAATCCTTTAAGTCCCGCCATTTGCTCTCGTACAAGGAACGTCGCGAATACATGCGCTGAATGATAGCTGTCACGTTACCAAAGACCACGGCATGCATTAGAGCTGTGAAAAGTGGAATTTGTGGAAATGGAATTAGATTGAGGAATTTATTTAATTACACAATGGAGGGACATGTTAAATGCATTTTGTTTAAGCTTTGGCAGTGCATATTTCTGTTGCAGCTAAGCACATTTGGGATTTAAGTTGAATATTTTATTGATTATGTAGCTAGGGGGAGAGATTGCAATTTGAATTTTCATAATACGCTTTCTGTATAAGTAAATCTAAGTAATATTAAGATGGGTTAGCCACCATACAAAAATAGAGGGTTTACTGATAACAAAGAAATATGTGTGCTCTTTGATATATTGTAAGACTTTTCACAAAATATTATGACTTTGGTGAAAATTTTACATGGGCGAGACTTTTTTCAGATAAATAACACAATTCGAAAAAAAAATTTACAGAAATGGTACGTCAAAAATGTTTGACTTCTGCATCAGAAGGTTTTAGAAAGTTACTAGCTGGCTCTTGAAACATTTAAAACATTTAACATTCTAAAACTCGAACCTTTTTTATTATATCCTGAAAGTATGCTATCTTATTTTTGAAATAAGACAAAATGGAACTAAAAGAAACGTTAGAAAATTAAAAAACAAAATTGCTTACTTTCAGGACCTCTGCCGTAAAAATATATAAGGCCGCAACTTAAGTTACGGCCTTTTTAACTTTATTTCCCCATCGGATTAAGCAATTTTTTATCTATATTTTAGTCCAATCGCCAATTTTTTACGTTTTCCACTTCTCTTGCTAATTGCAAATAAAGCAAGGTAAACATTACACCCTGTTTTCATACTTTTCATAAATAAAATCATAAAATGCAGTAACTCCATACAAAAAGATGAAAAATTAAATAGATTTTATAAGAAAGAGATTAAAATTTCGAATTTCTCAAAACTATGAAAAACGAGTTGCGTCTTTTTATAATTTTACGGCAGATCTATATTAAATGGGGCGTGTGTTTGTAACTTGAAAATGGTTACAGTTTTAAAATCAATAACCTGAGCCAGCGAGTGCCTTTCCAAAAACAATTTTACCGTAGTACTTTTTCGTTATCCAACCAAAAAGTTTTTCACATAAATATTGTGTTCAGAAAATGTTCCAAAAAATCTCACGTGAAGCTTTCAACTGAGTCAAAAAATAGTTGAAAAGTCTAAGAATAACAGTATTCGGTTGCATACGAAGAGCATTTTTTTTTTATTTTAATTCTACTTATGTGTCCTCTTACATATCTTAATATACAGTAAAATTATTTACATATATAGTTCAATCAAAATATCATTATTTATTCCCAAAATATACCTACCGCCAATCAACATCATTATAATTGAGAAAACTTTCTCTGCTGTTGTATTCGCGGAAACATTGCCGAATCCGACAGATGTTAGACTAGTGAATGTAAAATACAGCGCCGTAGAGTATGCCTCAGCATTTGTTATATTAGAAATTGGCACTTTCAGGCGCTCAGCTAAGGCATGCATCCAACCTGCAAAGAAAGAACAAAAAAAAAAAAAAAAAACATAAAATCTAAGCAGTAAAAATATAAAAATTTCCATAAGAAATATCGAAAAAATCCAAAAATTCTGCCAAAGAACCTCCTTTGTTACGAATTCCCAAATTCAACAAAGTTTGTAAGACTCAAGTTATATGTAAAATAGTTAAAAAGTTAAAATTCCGACCCTTTTAACATTTTAAAAATGTTGAAAAATAAAACCAGTTTTGAATTAGATTGAAAAAATATTGATAAATTCTAGAATTGTTGATAGTATCGAAAAGAAAGAAACATATTCATAAAACTCGTAAACCATTAGAAATAAAAGAACAAAAACAATCCATGAAATTTAAAAAACCCAAGGATTTCAATGTAGAGCATTGAATTGAGTTGAAGAAACCGAAAGGTTGGTGAACAATTTTACCCTCTCCCGCTAACGACGAAATTTTTAAAAATTATAACAAAAAAATTACATTATATGCCCATCCATAAAATAGTCTTAAAATTTTTCGAATACATTAAAGCTTATTTAAAAATTTTTATAATAAAATCAAAGAGTAAAAACAATGATAAAAATAGCAATTTAATTTTGAAAGTTGAAAATTTAAAAAAAAAATAATTTATTAAAATTAAAAAAAAAACTTATACGATTTGAGAGAGAATTGGAGAAGCTCATAAGCATTGTAGTTTCTTAACAAATTACAATTCTGGAACGGCTTGACAAAACAAACTGAAAACTAGTAAGGGTGTAACCGTTGGCCTGGCCAAACATTGAATACCCTACACTGCAGTATTTTTAAAATTTTTTCTTATATGGTTTCACGCCCTCTTGTCCGAGTTCACCCAGATTTTGTTGAGAGCTTGCATTTATAGTTCTAGGTGTTTGAGTGAAATTGGGTTGGATTATCTCAATAAACGTTTTCAGTATAGCGTTTTAAAGATTTTGCTTATATGGAAGGTGCCACGCCCTCTTGTCCGGATTTACCCAAATTTTTTTGAGAGCTTGCGCTTACAATATGTAGTATTTATGTGTATTTCGGTTGCATTGTCGTGAAAAATACGCCTAATCTATCATTTTGAATATATTTTTTGTATGGGCGGTAGGCGTGTGCGTTGACCGATTTCACTCATTTTCAATTCTATGAGCTGCCTTTGACGACGAAGGCAGTGTACCAAAACTTATTGAATTATCTTGCTCAGTTTTCCCAGAAAATGTATTTCCACGTACACCCAGCCACCTTGCCAGGACGTTCTTTGGAGAGCTTTTGCTTCTTTTTTTTAAAAAATTGCATCTAAATTGTGAACTATTTTTAGTCCTACTACAAAAATATCATAAACTTTTGTTCAATATTTAGGGAATTAAAAGACGTAGGGTAAGGGAGGGAAATATGGACTACGTGGGTAATATGGACCACACGGTTATTTCCCACTGCATACATAGGATTTACCGTTATTCATGTTCAAACTTAACGCTAATACCTAAAGCTTATAAAAGGGCGTTTTTAGCGTTTGATGAAGTCACATGTTTCTGTAAAGTTGATTTTTCTAAAAAAAAGATCAATGATAATTTTTTTCTAGTGAGTATATTTCATTATTTCACTTTAAAGACATCGCTTTTTTAAATAAATGGTTAATCTTATAAAGTCAGTGAATACCATTTATAATTTATTAGCACAAATAAGTTCATTAACCAAAAGAGTTTTTGATAACAAAACCATTTATTTCACCAACACGTGCTGTGGGTAATATGGACCACCAAAGAAAAAAGCCTCAAAAACAAATGTATTAATCATCTTTTTCAGATGGGGAATCTAGTTGCAGTTTTCATGACGAGTCTGATGGTCATCTATATATTAATACGCAAGACAAAAACTTGTCCATCTTTTTTTACTATGCAAGAAATGGAGTACGACTTTAAATTATACACCATTAGAAAGGTATTTGTGTGTAGATGTGCACAAAGTTAAAATTATGGTAATATTTTGGCTTTAAGCCAGGTAAAATTAATTACAAATTTTTCAATATCAGCAAAATACACGGTCACTCAGAACTGAAAACATGATAAAGCACAAAGAGAAAGACGGAAAGCATAGCACTGATTTCATGCTTTGTTAATATTTCGCTTAAATTATACCATGAATGATAAATGAGCTTTTCTATTTCGTACCAAATAGCAAAAAAAAAAAAATGTACTAAAAGTGTCCAAAAAGTACCAAAATTATTTAATACATTTGTGGTCGAATTTTGACCACTGGGCGATTCTAGTTATATATAATTCGTTAACTACAAAGGAAAAAAATGATAAAAAATGCATATAATGTAATACCCTTTACTCAGAAGATCGACGTGGCGAATTTTGGGTTGAATGTGTAATCTGAAGTTCTTGAAGTCATGAAAAATGTGCCGAATGTGGAAGTGACATTTTTATGTACAACTTCTGTACCAAATGGACTATATGGTCCATATTACACTACACTTTTTTTTTATTTTCATTTTGAGTATTTTCAGTTTTTTAATTTTTTTTCTTTATCCTGATGAGATATTTATCTAAAAGTGAATCAGAGTAAAGGTAAATTGTTTCCTTTACTAAATGACATAAAATTAATAGTTTTGTTTTATGTATTTTGGGTTTTATTTAAAAAAGAAAGATGGGTGGTCCATATTTCCCTCCCTTACCCTACATAAAAATTCACTTGCTCATAACTTTTTTAAAAAATAAAATTTTCGAGAAAAATGTAAGGCAAAATTCAAAGAACGAACAAATAAAGTTTCAGTCTACAAAATTAGTTTTTACTGTGTCAAAAAAAACCTTAACTCAAAGTGGATATATCATAGGTGTAGGGTATAATTAAGAAAAGTCTTACGAAAACTACAAAAGAAACAAAATGAGAAATCATCGAAAAATTTTTAGAAAATGGACAAAGTCAAAAAATAGTAAAAAAGTCGAAAACACTAAATAGAGATAAATTTCTTCAAAAGTCTAAAAACGAAATATTTGATATGTTTAAAACCAATGAGTTTTGCAAAAGTAGAAATAAAAAGTATAGAACTTTTAAAGAAAATTGTTAAAAAAGTCAAAATTGCTTTTAAAACAGAAATCCAAGAACGTTAAAAAGTTGAAGAATATCGAAAAAAAGTCAAGTATTCTGAACAAAAATTTTTTTATTTTTTTTTTCAAAAAATCAAAAATTGTTATAGAGGTATAAAAGTACAGACCAAAAAGTCTAAAAAGATTGTAAAAGTATAAGAGCGACAGAACATGTTGAAAATAAATTTAGTGAAGTCAAATCTTTAAAAGTATTTCTCAGAGCAATTTAATGAATTTGTGTAATATTAAAACATATAATTTCCTTAACAAGAAACCAAATTGTGGAACTTATTATTATGTGATGACAATTCAAACGCAATAAATTATATCATAATTCTAGATAAGAGTAGCTGAAAGTATTAACATTGTATAGGAATTAATGAACTAAAAAATATGATTTATTTTATCAAAAAAAAGTAAACAAAATAATAAAACTTTTCTGTGAAAATCTTCAAGGACAAAATCATCGTCATTATTTTCATATCAACATAGTACTTATCATTATAATTCCAACAAAAATACCTACCCCCTTTGGATGAAAATTTCTCAAAAATCTCACTGTTAACTACGTCAATGCCCCAAGCAATATCATTGTACATTAGGTAAATAACAAATTTCTGATGAAATTCTTGTTAATCCTTTTAAGAGATAAAATGAAATTCACAGAAACAATCAAATGTCTCAAAGCATGGCATATCCTGTTTAAAACCCATTCCCAAACGATTTCTGCTTAAACAACTTTTCAACTTTTTTCTTCGTTTGTACTGTTATTTTGTTGTTTCTGCTGTTGTGTCTTGACTACACCATAATTTTGCACATCATTGCGCCTTAAAGTCGACTACATAGTTAATGACACAATTAGAACAAAACAGCAACGACGACGGCGGCGGCATCATCAACATTGGCAACAATGTTGTTACCTCTAAAGAAGTCTGTGTTGTTCAAACTTATGAGCAACTTCCGCCGCCAAGTTTATCTTCCGGCTGGGCGTTTTAACACAATTTGTAAAGTTAGAGCTTTGAGAAGAAGAGTTGAAGAGGGGGAAGGGGGGGAAGGGGGGAGAATAGAAATTAAGAAGGGAAAGTTGTAGTGGTGAAATTGAAAAGGAAACGGCGAACATTATGCGACAGCTGACAAAAAGCTCAAAGGGCGAATCCAATTAGGCGGCGACGTATTGAAAGGCTCAGTAATGTTGACACTGGCATTGAGAGTCTTTGTTAAGGAGGGTACAGAGATATGCTTTGTTGAATAGATGTTAAGTTGGAGTTTACTTTATGAATACAGAGGAAAAATGCTCTTTTGCTTAGAATTCGCTTGGAAAAAAGTACAAATTATTCATTAAAAGTTTACAATTAATGTGACAAAGGTTAAGTAAGAAAATGTATGAAATTTGATATCTTTGTGTAAGGACATTGCTTTGCTATATAATTATAAAAGTTGTAATAATACTGCGTCATAAATAGGCAACCTTCGCATAAAAAAAAAATTTGTTTGCATTTTACAGTGTTAATATTTACGTCCATTAAAAGGCCAACTAAATATCCTGCATAAATGGTGTCCGCCAGAAAACTTTTTAAAAGAAAAGTCAAGTTTCCTTGAGTAAAGGATATCTTTGTCAACAAATCCTAAGTATACAATTGATATATGCATAGATACATGTGCGTGTCGACCTAGAACGCAAACAATCATGTGTGTCTGTGTATAAATGTGTGTATGCGTTAAGAAAATTGATAACAGACAACTGACAACAGATGAGCGAAATGACAAACAATACATCAAAATGACACATTTTCAAATTACGTGTTTTGCAATGCTGACATTGTTTACCTACATATGTACGTAGTTGTTGTCATCCTTTTTTCAAAAGCAACAACAACAACAATAACAACAACAACAAAAACAACATCTGCAATGTCAATAACACGACCAGTTGAGAAATAGCTGGGTTCAAAAAATACAAAAGAAACTAATGCAGCAACATCAAGGATGCCATCACTTTAGAGTGGAACTTTTGGAAGGTTATAGTGTCATCAGGAAGAACAAAGTTACGAGAGAACCGTATTATAAAAATAATGCAAAAAAGTCAGTTATGTATGAGAAAAACTCATCAAAAAATTAAACTTTTAATTTCGAGAAATCAATAAACCATATTTACAAAATTGTCCAGAAACTTAAACGAGAAAGCATTCAAATTTAAATGCGATACCTTTAGCGAATTTTTCAATACTACTCAGATACAATTATTTCAATTAAATATATCTCTTTCGACTTTTATTGAGATATAACCTGCCAATATATGCCATTTAATAAGTTCCTTATTCGCACCCACATATTTCCACTGTATAGTTCTATTAAAAAAGTTTCATAACTCCAGCATCAATAGCAAAACTCTCTAGCACCGGTAGATTCCCTCCATAACATCGGCACCCACACCATCAAACCAGCCGCATTCTCTACAACAGTAGCACCATCAACATCAACTCCATTAAAAAAAGCGCACCCTCTGCAAACATCAACTGTAACAGCATCATACGAGCTACAAGTGCAAAGTGGTTTATTTTAAATACAGCGGCCGCAGAAGCGGAAAGATCAGTCTCGCAGTATTCAACGATGCGTCAACACAGTGAGAAGAGCATTTTTCATCATCGCATCAACACAATCATTCTCGCAGTGCGCGTTGTCGAACCACGTCATAGCTTTGCAACTAGCGTCGTGAGTAAATACACTAAGGTTTTGCAACACATGCAGCGTAGCATCAAGGGTTCACATGAAGAGAAGACGACGTCTTAATCTGAGATTAAGCTTTCAGGTAAGGGATTGTTTTGCTAAAGGAGTAAGGGAACCAGTATAGAACAGTAATTGAGGAATATAACACAGGACCACAAAAAAAAAAGTCCTGTAGCAGAAAGTTGAGGTACCATACGGTATGGTTTTCAATGTGATAAAAACGAATCCGAGGTCAGAATTTAGCCATCACCATCAGATTTTGAGATATCTTTGCTTAAAGTTGCAGAAAGCGCTTTTTTCACGCTTATGGTGCAGTTCCAGGAAATGTGGTATGTAGTTCCATTTTTTCAATGACATCGAAAAGCCACAATCTTCCTTATAAAACTATTTCTTCAAACTTTTCCGATTGGACTCTTACTTTCAGAGTTTTCTTACTTTGAAGTAAAGGGTTATCATTTTTATATGTTAAATGGATTTTACGCTACAAATATAATGGAGTGCTTTGCATGGTTTTATAAAGAAGATTATGGCTATTTGATTTCATTGAAAATATGGAACTACATCGTTTCCTGGAACTGCACCATAATCCTGAAAAAAGAGCTTCCTGCAACTTCAAGCAAGGATTTCTCAAAATCTGAGGGTGATGGCTAAATTCTGACCTCGGATTCGTTTTCAGCACATTGAAAACCATACCATTGGTGCCTCAACTTTCTGCTACAGGACTTTTTTTTGTGATCCTGTGTAATTTATCTGAACAACCAAATCGATGCGGGCGCTTTACCGTTGGTTGCTACTGAATAGGAGCTAGGAGCTAGCTTAGCTGTACAATTGACGAGTTCGATTTTCTTCTCGATACATTTTTGTAACTCTTCTATATCATTTTTGACATTTTTAAGAATTTTTCGTTGATATATGAAATCAATAAGATTGATTTTTTTAGCTCTCAGAATGTCTTAGTTTTTTGATAAGATGAAACCCTTTTTCGTTTATAAAGTGTTCAGTGGGTAATCGAGCAGTGTCTTGTCATATATATTCTTAAAAATCAGGGAAAATATTTTTTAAACTATACTGAAAGAAGTGTCATTGCTTATAGGAAATTCTTGCGCTGAAAAAAACACTTTTTGCAAATTGCACACCCTCTTCAGCAAGGCAGAAGACAGAAGACCCATTCCATTGAGTACTCCAGAACTTATTCAAACAACATCAAAAATTTAAATGGTAAGACGCTCGACAGAAGAAGAAAAAATAACTCGCAGGATTAGTACTAGATTTTGTAAGCTTAAAAGATGGTATGGCACTAGGCAAACTACCCACATGGAATATCACTAATAAATTTCGGGAAAACCCTAGTTCTGATAGTTGTCTCATAAAAAGTCGTTGAAAGCTAAGTCTTTTCTTTTATAATTTAAACGAAATTGCTTTTATTTTAGATTGTTTAATTCTTGGTCAACTTTTAAATTTTTTTTTATTTTTTTTTTTTAAGACTGTTGTAGTGTACAAAGGAAAGACAGTCAGTGCATTTTAAATCTAAATTTTTTTTTTTTTTATTTTCTTTTTTTTTTGCTCATAGATTTTATTTTTTTACTTTTTGCGCTATTTAATCATTTATCGATTGTTTACGAGAGTTTCTAAGTATCTGTTTTAATTTTATTTCTCAAACGTGATATCTAATGTTTTGCTAGAAGTTTTCCTGCACTTTTTCTTCCAAATCTACACACTTAAATATGGATCCACTCTTAAATAGCAGATATAGTGTATACAGAGTCATGTCGCCGAAAAAAAATATAACAAGTACATGTACACTCCCCCTTCCCGCGAAACTAAAAATGTAACTCTTTGGTGCTTGTAGCCTTGTGATTTGGTTTTGTTTACACGTTCTTTTGTTTACCGCATTCGTTTTTTGCATCACAACTTGGTCTTGGTTTGGTTATTTATGTTTGTGTTAGTGCTGTTGTTATGTTGCGTTTCCATGTATGCATATATGTGTGTATATATTTGTCTACTTCCACTTGTTTAACTTACCAATATCCCATCCATTGTCGTTCATCATGTTCTCCTTTTCCGCAATCACATACCAAAAACAGGCCAACCAATGCGCCACCAGCGAGAAACACAACATCAGCAAAGTCAATATCATGGCCGTGTATTGCGAATATCGATCCATTTTTTGCATTAAACGCGCCAGACGTAGCAGGCGTGTTAATTTGACGAGATGAATGTGCGACTCCTTAAAAATGAAGATGAAAAGAAAAAAAAAGATTTAATTTTAATGCACTGATACACATTTGGTTTGGTTGATACATTAAAAAATTTAAAATTCTTTTTAAGAAAGTTTTGTTTTGCTGTAGATTTTGAAAATTCTGCCATGTTTTAATAGAATATCACATACTGGACTGAGGAGCAGTGGCAACATTAAGTTCAGAAAAGGATGTAACTAAATAAGTTAGAATATAAGTCTTAAAATCAATTTGCTATAAATCTTAAAAGAATCAAAAAGTCACATTTTTTCAACTTTATGTAAAAAGTATATATGACCGCGGGCATTTGAACTTTTGTGCTGAAAAGCTTTCCGTATGCATTTTCACTCACAGATAAGCGTTTAACTGCGTCAGTAGTTATGCAAATCTGCGTCACTTGCTTGCAGCTTATGCAATATATAAAAGCTTTCAATGAGCTTTTATACACAGCAAATAGTTTGGGTGTAAAATTCAAACCAAATTGGAATGAATACAAATCAACTAAATTTGTTATAAAAACTATGCAACATTGGTATACAAAGTACGTATAAAATTTATACACATAAAGTATTGATACAATTTACACTATTTTGGCTTAAATTTAATAGCATCACCATACAAAAATTTTTTATATTATTTTTGTATAAATTTTATATAAAAGTTCATATTAAATGAAATTTCAGTTGATTTCTTAAAAGATCAACTCACGATCGTTATTCCTCATTAAGTTTTACAAGAAGTAGGGTCATCTTATTTGGAATTGTAATCAGCTAATCTTTTAGCCATTTATCAGAGAGCCTATCTTATTTTCAAATGGTTTCGAATAGCGGAAGTTATAGATAGGCCAGTAAAGTGGAAATAATTCTCAATGGAACAACTGGTATGTTGTCATAGCGGCGTGGTTTATTTAAACATAATTTGTTTGCAAGTCATCCTATTTCCTTAAGAAATTTTTTAACATATCAAAGAACAAATATCCTTTAAATTCAATTAACGCAATAAAGATTTTTAAATTTACCTAAATAATTATTAAATTCACTTTAAATCTATTAAGCGGGAATCAAACAAAAAAATTACGATACGAAAAAAATAAAACTCTTATTATGATGGACGTTAAAAATTAATTTGCTGTGCTTTCAAAAATTTCAGCATCAAACCTTAAGGAGTATGAAAATTTACCCATAAAAAGGAACAGCGCAGGGTTGCCAAGCTGGCCATAATTAATCGCCAGCATAATCAAGGCATCATTGTCCTGTTTTCCCACCCCTCTCTCTCTGCCTCTTTGTTCTCTCTGTTGTTTATTCAACGCTGACAAGCGCTGGTGTTTTAAGCATAAAAATTTGCCATAAATTATGTCAGCAGAATGAGAAGATAAAACAAAAAAAAATAAAAGGAAAAAATAAAACTCAAAAATGGACTAAATGAGATAATGATGAAAAACTAAAGAAAATCATATACTCGTAAAACAAAAATTTTTCATAGCAAAACAATGAAAATTCCAATAGATAAAAAAAAAAATATTTACATAGGGTGGATTTAGTTTAATGCTTTTCTTTTGATAAACTTTTCTAATAATAGGGGCGAATAGATGAAGTGCATTTCAGGAATTTAATGTGAAATTTTGAATATTAAGAAAAAAATTATTATACTGGAAAGATTTTGATTTGTTAATTAGATAATGACACTGTTCGACAATTTCGAACTTTTTTAAAAACACATTAGAAAATCCAAAAAATTCTTAAAGTAAACGTTAAAGAAAATACCTGTTTCTCGTGGTTTTTCTCCAGCACGTCACATTTTTTTAATCGATTTTTGAAGTTTTTTTATCCGCTGTACATGAAAAAACCAAAAATACCGCATTATTGTGTAAAATCGATGAATTTAACTATATGATCCTTACATCTGAATTGTATCATGTGTTCAGCAAACTTGTGCAAGATATTGCGGGGAATATTTTAGTATAAAATGTTAACCCTATTTTACCCCCACATGTGGGTCATTTTTGCCTTTTTCTTAAAAAGGAGGAAAAACCATGAGACACGGGTATTTTTTTTTAACGTGTACTCTAAGAATTTTTTGGATTTTCTCATGTGTTTTTTTTTTTTTTGTGTCGAACAGTGTGATCACTGATCAATCGGTAAATTTGCACGATGTTTCTTGCGTGAGCTGAGAAATTTCTGAATGGACCAATCCGGGACAGAAAAACATCTTAGCCTGCCATCAAATATTAACTATTCCATATTGGTCGATTTAATAAACTCAAGGAAAATGTTTTATTTTATACAAGTGGGGCAAAATTAGTAGGTCACGATATATACATCGCTGATCTATCCTTTATGTTTTTGGTCTATAAGATATGTTCTATGATCTGTCATTTATGGTCTTCTAGCATCTCCCGGCGTGCGTTGATGCACCTTCTCTTGCAAAGAGGGAGGCATCTCTAAAGAATACACACCAAATCTCGCAGAAAACACGAAAAAAAATTTTTTTTCAATTTTCGGTTTCGACATCCAATTAAAAATGGTTGAAAAAAAAAAAGTCATGAAACGTGTAGAAACACCAAAAAAAAAAAATGTAATTTTTTGGTCCCGACATCGAATGCGGAACCTTTGTGTGAAAAAAATTTTTTCCTCTAAAATGTCGTAAAAATTAATGAAAAGTGTGAAAATCACGAAAAAAAGAAAAAAAAAATTTTAATTTTTGGTTTCGGGACCCTTGGGAGAAAAAAAAATTTTACCACTATGTGTCGTAAAAAGTCATGAAACGCGCAGAAAACAACAAAAAACTAAAATTTTTTTTTTTTGGTCCATGATCTTTGGTCTATGATCTGTCCTTTATGGTCTTTAGTTCATAATCCTTGATCTATGATCTGTCCTTTATGGTCTATGATCCATAATATATGATTTATAATCTGTGCTTTATAGGCTATGGTCCTTAGTTTATAGCCTGTGGTTCATAAGCTATAGTCTGTGATCTTTATTATATGCATTTTGCTGCAGTAAAAAAACTATACATAGCAATAACACGAAAAGTCAAAAACTCTGACGTAGTTTTGCCGCAAAAAAACCAACGATTGAAACCAACGACAAAAAGTTAAACCTTATGATTGCATAAAACGCTCCTTCCACTTCCACCCACGCAATGTAGGCGGGAATTTCTACGCTCAAGTTATAAATTTTAAAATTAATAAACTCTGTTGTGGTTGCTACGATGAGCTGAGAATAAAAGGAAAAGTAAAATGGCAACAGCCTCAGCAACAGCAACAGGGTTATGATGAGCAACACCATCAATAAAGTTGATAGAGCACATAGGCGTGATAGGCCAATGTTGTCTGTCTGTTTGTCTGTCTATCTGTATAGCCTGATTATAGGGCGTAAAATGTTAACAAAAAAAAGAAGAAAAAATTATGATGAAAATGTCAAAATATTGCCATCATGAGCCAATTTGTTCTTGATGAGATTCAGTCTGTAGTCATTGTTGCTCTGTTGCTGCTGCTTGAATTGAGTGTGAGTCAGTTAATCATTTCGATGATGCTGCCGCTTATGATGTTGCTGATAATGAGGTTACTGCTGCGTGTCTGCTTGTTGCTTGTTGTGGGCTTAAAATGAGTTGTGGCATTCATTTGAATTAACGTCCCAGCCCAGAAGACTTTTGTCAAAATTTATACTGAAATTGAGTTGAGTTGCCTAAGGGTTATTTAATGATTTTTCATGAAAACTCGAAATTTTGTTTGCATTGCAAACTTAAATTCTGATTTTCTTAAGAAAAGAACAATGTGTACGTCAAAACTTTATATTCAGATAATAAAAAAGACTTAAATATGATTTGAACCCACGTGTCCAATGTGACAACCCAATTTCTTAATCCTTTCAGAACCATAAGCAGAATGGGCTGTTGAGCTATTTTTTAAAAAAATTTAAAAAACTTTAACAGTTTTTCTGAAAGTTTCTGAGATTTTTCTTTAGCAGTTAAGAGTTACTTTTTCCCAATAAATTTTTATATGGTGGCTGAGATACCCTTATTTCAAAAAGCGATAACTCAGAAAGTAAGAGTTCAATTGAAAAAGTTCAAAGATATAGTTTAAAAAGTGAGATTATGGCTATTCGATGCCATTAAAAAAATTAAATTACACCATCTCCTGGAACTACACTGTAAGATTGAAAACAGCACTTTTAACAATTTCAAGTAAGGATATCTCGAAATCTAGCACTAAAAGAGCTGTTATGGCTTCCTATTTGAAATAAGTGTTGGAAAGTGCGTTAGAGTACATGAGATTGAGTAAATTTTAATTTTTTGTTTTCTTTTTACTTTCAGAAAGGTTTAGTACCATAGTTGCAAGGATAAAAATAAGTGTCACTCGGAGTAAAAAAACCGGTATATATGTAGCTTTTACAAAACCAAGTACGTTTAGATGGATTTGAGAAACATTGATGTCATATGAAAGGTATTTTACAAGTTATAAAACTGACGCCCAAAGTTTTCAGTTTGAGTAAGAGTTTCTGAGATATGATGATTTTTTTAAAACTCAAACCACTTTTTCTCAAAGAACAGTTAAGTATTTTCACCAAAAATTCACCTAAAATATTACTAACAAAATAAACATAGAAGCCTACAATTGATACGCCAATAGTTAGTTAAACCCGCGAACTTTTCTATAAAATCGGAATTAAGAAAGATTTTTAAGGGAGCGAATATATTCTTTAATACATTAAAAACAAATAATAGTACTTCAATTTAAACAAAAGATATTATAAATATATGTTTTAATTTTTCAATTTAAAAAAATTGCTGCAAAGGGCCAAAACATACGATAACACGGGAGATTTGGCACCCTTAATGGTTTTTAAGTTGCTATTGCCAGAATTGTTGCATATTTTCGTAGAAGCTGTACATGTCCTATGTAACCATATCCGGCAGATTATGTATTAGATCCATACATTTAGTTTAGTGGTTAGAACATAGTCTATTCAACGGCGCCCATTAGATTCATCTTTTTGGAAATAAATATTTTCTTCACCTTCACTGGAAGAACAACCGTACGTTGCACTGATTGTGTTTTCAGTTTCAAGTTTTGTTTTTTTTTGCTGAGCCACGTGATCAGGAGACGCTAGAATTCTTGCCGTTTATTTTTTTATGTTCGGCTTTGAGTTTTTCGCAGTCGTTGGTACAGGCGATGCTTTTCTTTTCAGACCTTATTTTCGAAGTTTTTTATAACTTTAGCGGAAATCTTCAAGTAATCAAGTAAAAATGGAAAAGGAATCATTGAAAGTCCTACCAGACTGATTCTGGAGTTACTGCACGTTCAAGCATTTCATATTTGTACTCCAAAATATTATATAATATGCAAAAGGAGAAATGGCACCTAAGTCATATCACCCTCGGTTTTTATTTCCAATTTTCTTTTTAAAATAAGTAAGTAAGTACATAATTAAAGCGACTCCAGAAAAACGAGTCTCTCGCACAACCGAATTACATTTTGTACATATTTGAATGCTTTGAAAGTTGTTAACATTGAAATTAATAGCAGTGCTATATCACTTAGGGGGTGCCATCCCTCTCGGGCTTATCTTTCCTGAGTTTGCTTCATTCGTACACTTTTTATATAAAAACAACATATCTTTTTTTACAAGGGGTGCCATACTACCTAGGGGTGCCATATATCCTTCATGTACAAAGATTTGAAAAATCCAAACAGGAAAAGGTAAATTCAGAGCATGTGATTTCGGTTTCATTCTCAATTTCGTGCGAAAGTTAATTTCAGAACATGTCAACTTACTTATATCGAAAATTTTTTTTTTTTAAAGACCGGTAGAACTCTTGTGCCTTTCTTTGCATAAATATTTCCTAAAATCGCATAGTTATTTTTCAGATCTATGATAAGAAATACGTATTTATCAAAAATGAAAAAACGATATCAATGTAGTTACACAAGATTATAAAATTATTTCTGGAACCTTCAAAAATTAACAAGCGCCCATATGTTATAAATTCTTAATAAAATAAAAAACTTGTTATTTCGTTAACGCACAAGTGCTTTCAAAATGAAACTTTAATTCAACTCCCATTCAATTATGAGCTACAAATCCTATGCTTAACTTTCGTTTCCGCTTCATAAAAGTCAAATTTAAAACGTTCAACTGAGATTTTTGGTAACGATAAAAAAATAAGCCGCAAAATACAGCAAATGAGCGGACTCAAAAAAAAAAAAAAATTAATTTTTTATGACATAAAAATGTCATGAGATAAAAATATTCTAAAATCAAAACATTATCAGATTAAAATATCAGAAAATAAAAATATCATCAGACAAATATATCATGAGTTAATATATCGTAAGTTAAATTACCAAGAGAAAAAAATATCTACAAAGAAAACCTCAAACTCAAGTGGGAAAACTCTTAAAATGTTGCTTTCTTACGGTGTCAATTTCCAATGCTCACAAAGTCAAAGCAAATGATAATCTTTATATATATTATATAAATACGATACCAAATCTTGAGTGAAGTGCTGAAGAGCAGCGGCAAAATTGTTTAAAAGAAAAAAAGTAAAAGCAGACGAATAACTTTAACTTAGAAATAAGTATAAGGAAAAGTTCAAGTTTGTCGGAAAAGGTAGATGGGAAACTTCAAAAGTCAAAAGTTTGCAATAATTTTAGCGTTTTGACCTTCAGCTGGTGCAGATAGTAGTGGCATGGTGCAAGCAAGTATGTATGCAGGGTAAAATGCGAAACTTACAAGCAGAAATTTGCTGTTGCAACACTTTGTCGGAGAAACAAGCCAAGTCAACTTAGTATTACAAAATGAGCTTGGCAAAGTTTAGCTGGTAAATTTCAAAATTGTACACGCAACAGACAAGAATCAGTCAGTCAGGAAACGTTAGAACACACACAACTTAAGATTAATGAAGTACAATTATGAAGCTATGTAAGTAGTTGCTGTCAATAATGTTGCATAGAGATAATAATCATAGCTGTAATGATGTTGGTTATGATGATGTGATATATTATGAAGTTGCAGCCATATAATAGGGGCAATGTTATTTCAAATCTAATTATATCTTTTATCATGTGGATATAGAAAACATGTACTAATAATTATCCTAGTTCGGATAAATTAGAGAGAGTGATATAATTTTGAAATTGAGAAAATCTTAATTTCTACTGTCTTCAGGTTATTTGGCCTTTATTGCGTTAATTATACCATAGTGTGTATAAAAAAGTTCCACAAAACTTTTTACATTATCTTTAGTAATAGGAAATGCAAAAACCACATTATAAACAAAATATTCAATCACAAATACGTGACCAAAACTATACGATTTTATCCGCACATTCTCGATAACACGTTAATTATAGATAATCACATGTACATGCAATACTGTAAGCGAATATTGATGCAAAAACTTTTTTTCCCATCTTTTTCAAAATAATTTCAGAAAGCATAATAGAAATTGTTTATCAGAAAAACCAATATCAACTACATGTCTTTTCATATGCAAAGCAAATTGTTGCTTTTTTCCACGTTCAATACATAGTGTCCTTTGGTATTTTTTCTTTTGTATCCTCTGTTGAATATCAATATGTTTTTAATCCCACTTCGGCATTTTTTTTTTTTTATGTATATTTGTTGCATTCGCATTTTTGCAGCTGGTCTCGCGTGTGGCGTGTATAGTATTTTCTCTGAGTCAAAGCTGCTTTTTTTACATTTTTCACTTTTTTTTTGCCACATGCATTTGACACGTAAACCCTCAGAGCAACATTTGGTCAGCAGTTTAAGGTCAGACAATTGTTGCCTGTTCTATAGTAATAGACAATAGTGATATATGGAGTTCGCAGTTGGTTACGTTTTCAAAATTGTTCTAAACGATTGCTCACAACGAAAGCTTAAAAACAAACTTTTAACCTTGTTGAATTAAGCCCGTTCTATCATTAAAAAAAAAAATTATCAATACTTTAGGCAACATTCACGGTCAAAGGTTCAACCTGAACTCAAAAAATTATGAAAATAATATCTTGGTCGCATGTATATCATAAATCCCCTTTCAAACTTCACAAATTTCGAAAATAAATATTTGATTTAATATCGAAATCTGGAATATAAAATTTTAAACAAAAATGTAAAGCTCTACAAATGTTGAAAACTCAATTTTAATTCAACATACAAAACCTTACCAAAATTTAAACTATGATAAGCAATCGAAAACTTACAAATTTTGAAAACAAAACTTCAATTCAATTTTATAAAACTTAACAAAAATTAAACTATAAAAGGCGAGAGAAAAATTTCATATAAATATCAGGAACTCTACAAATGTCAAAAAGTTTAAAACCTTAATAACAGAAAATAGGTCTTAAAAAGAACCATCGAAATTACAATAATAGATTTTGTTGATAAATTGATTTACTCAGTACTAAAATTAAAAAATAAATCTGAAGTGCTTTTCGAGATATGTGGTATTTTATATAAGTTAAGTGGGCCTACGATACAATGAAAAACTGTTTTTTTTTTTTTCTTTGCTTATGGAGCAATTTTTAAACATGAAAGGAAAGTGTGCTTGGTCAATGAAATTAAATTTCAACGAAACTTTTACAGTATATAAGTATCAATCAGAATAAGGATTTAATGTAAAAAAAATTTTCGATTCCACGCCTCTTAAAAAAAATGCAAACATCTGATGGAGGTAGATGCATTCTAACAAAAACTATAGAATAATCATATTTCTTAGCCTTTGGATACTTAAATAAATAAATAAATAAGCCTATGGATCAAGTCTTAAGTCAAGATGACAAAAAGTGTCGATTTACTAGAAGAGAACTCAGGAGACGAATTGTCGAGATTTATTTTTTATTTCAGTTCTAAATCGAAAACCTCAGATATAGGATACTAAAATTTGATAAACACTCAAAAACGACACAAAAATTACAAATTATATTTGACTCAACATCGAAAACCATATAGAAAAGTTCAGAAATGTCAAAAAAACTGCTTTAAATAATCCGAAAGCTCTACAAATGTTGAAAAATAGGCAAAAGTCGAAAAAAAGATTTTGAATAAAACTCGAAAGCTCTTAAAATGTCAAAAACGAAATTTCGATTCATGAACAATAATTGCCACAATTAATACTCTACAAATGCCAAAAAATTGCATCTTCCTTCAACTTTGGAAGCCCTACAGGAAGGTTCACAAATGCTGAAAGAAAAAACCCCATCGAATTTTATGCAAGTATCGATAATACAATGCTAAACAAATACGATAATTTGTAGTGAAATTATTTTAAGTTCGATTTTTGAAAATTTCACTTAAGTGCATCTCTAGAAATCGAAATCCTTACAAATTTCGACAGCAAATTGTATATGAAAAATCGAAAACCCTTACTCTTAAGACCACTTATGCCGTATAAAATGTCGAAATATCTGAAAAATTCAAAACTCTTGAAATATCAACAACAATAGCTGCCTTAAATACTCTACAATTCTCAAAAAACAATATTTTCATTCAATACCAGAAACACCACAAATGTCGAAAAAAGTTTTGACTGAAAAGCGAAAAACCCATAAAAAATTCAACACATATTGATAATTTCATATAAAAAAAATACGATAAATTTGCAGCAAAACAATATTAAGTTAGATTTTTAAAAGCTTTACATAAGTGGAACTCTAGAAACATTAAAACTTAAAGAAAAACTTTATCTTCATTTTTCCCTGACTCCTCGAAGCATTTTTTTTTTTTTTTTCAACAAGCAATCGGTTTTATTGAACATCATACTTCAACATCACTGATGTTCACATGGCAACTTGTTAACTGTTGATGGTGACATGTTTTCTTTATCAAAAAAGCATTTTTTATGATTTCTGTTGGATAGTTTTTTCCTTAAATCCATTTGATTTTTTCGTTACCAGTGGGGCTTTCGCTGTAGCAATTAAAAGTTTGCTGCAAAACATGTGCTCGGATTTATTGTGCTAAAATTTGCAATTCATGTTGAAAGTCATACTCTACAGGCTATAGAACTAATTGCATGTGTAACTAAGCAAAAAAAAGTTATTCCAATTCATGCAGGGGGAAACTTTATAGCGATTCCAGGTGAAATTTAAAAAAATTATGCAAAAATCTTCAGAAAGATTTGCTCCATTAAATCTCCTTTAAATTTTCTTCTAGTAACGCTTAACATTAATTTAATTCATTTTAATTAATTTCCCTTGAGTTTAATAAGCCAAGGCCAATGCCAAGCTCTGAGTCACTCACATACCTCGCCATTATATAAATCCGATGCGTACAGATGATCAAATGGCAGAGCGGCCAACAAATCGACAACAAACCAACCGCGCAAATAGTTGATGGCAATCAAGCGCGAGTCGGAGACCACTTCACCTTTGCTTGAGACAAATGTTGTGCGAAAATTTAATATAATATCTGTGAATGAAGGGAAAAAAAGACAAAAAAATAAAAGAAAAAGACAAAGAACAAAGTTATATAAATTGCAAAAGGTACAGCGTAACGGAAATGAAAGAAATAAAATTAAAAACAAAAGAATTTCAAAATGAAAAGAATTCGCGGGATGCATGGCAACAGCGCAAAGTTATGCCTGTTTACACACCTACTATGAAAAGTGCCTCCACAATGACATCAGACACCATCGTCTGGCGATCAGCCTTGGCGAATGCGGCATTGAATGGCACCAAAATTGCCACGTAGAAGGTTGACACCAAAATGATCCAGTCCCAGAATCCTTTGAAAACACCATAATGCGGCAGAATGAAGCGTGACTTTTTTATTGATTGTGTTTTGTATTCCGGAAATGGCGCTTCCGTGGAATGCAGCAAATTCTGTTGGAGAATGTGGGCGAAAGAGAGCAAAGTAAGACAAAAAATGTAGTGTGAATAATAGCGTTAATGTTATTGTTGTTTCTTGTTTTAGTAGTAACTAATAGTAATAAGAGTACAGTGTTTTGTGTGTAAATGGCAGGAAGAGTGAAATGTGGAAAAGGCTTAGCGGATTTAAAAAAAAAAAAAAAAAAACAAGGACAATAACCTTTTTAATACTTTCAAAATATTAAATGGCATGTCGCGGAATACTTTTGCAGAAATAAAGGCAATCAAAGAATTGGCCTAGCATTTAAGTGAAATCAGAATCCCTGCAAAAATAAGACGAATAATTTTGGTCCGGAAAGTGTTGATTACACAGGCCTGCAAATTCGACACTTTTTTTTCCTCTCTTGATTTTTGAAGCCAATTATGGTGGTTTGGAACCTCCTTATCATGAATCTGAACTTGGTTTCTTTCCATCACGTCAGAATTTTGAGATATTCCAGTTTTCATAACCTCAAAAACAATGGAAAATCGTATGTTTTTCACTGTTATTTTAAATTCTCTCAAAATTCGGACGTGAAAGAGCAATTTTGTAAACGGATTTAGGCTCAACATCAAAAAATACATTAAAAAGCAGTCTCGTAATTTGAAGACGGGTACCCTAGTTCGTCTGTGCAGCATTTGAAAACTTATTAATTCAATCGTTTTTGCTTACGTACTCTTCAATATCACGCCTAAAATACTCAACATATTTATATCATTCTTGCACAATATATTTTTTTTTGGTGCTCCCCTTATGATCAAGATAAATGTTATGCACAATATTCATCCAGATATCAAGTTTCATATTTCAGGTCAAGTAGACCTGATATGCGTTTTGGTTTTTTTTTTTTTTTTTGTTGTTTATAGTATGTTTTCTTTGCATACCGAGCGCACCGTGCTTTCATTCGATTACCCCAATCGTCAAGACAAATCTGTCGGAATATCTGGCAAATATATGTTAATATACTTACTGGTATAGGGGCAGGAGCAACTCAAATAAAATTTTCAATTATTTTGAGTTTTTTTTTTTGAATGAGGGGTACAACACCCCCTTGTCCAATGGATCCTATATTTCTTATAAATGTGTTGGAGCACCAAAAAACATCTGGTGCAAATATGGTTTTGATACGTTCAGTAGTATAGGCGTGGAAGTCTTGTATGTACAAAAAGGCACTTAAGTAAAACTTAAATCTCTGAAAATTGTGACGTGCTGGAATTTTTTCACTATTTTCTCGTAATCAGCACACTTAAATCTATAGAAATCGCTTTTTAAAACTTAGAGAGGAAAACCCATGCAGGACTGTGTTATTTAAGACTTTGTTTTGAAATTAGTATAATAATTACTAAGAAGATACTTTAGCAGGCTCCATTCAAGCTGATTTGCCAAAAATAGTTTTAATCGACTGGAAACTGCAAACATAATTGAGGAGTTGCGTCCAAGTCCTAAGTCGACTTAGGACGTTTTTGCAACAATTGCTTTTCTAAAAAGTTTGAATCCTACTTACATATATACATAGTTACAATTTTCAATTCCGATTACAAAATTTGGTGGAGACATATTTATATGACTGCTAAACGAATGTTACTAGGTGACTTAGACTTACTCAGAATAGTGCCCATGACTGCTAACAGCAATACTTAAATTTCGAGCTCACAAAATATCAAATTCGAAATTTTTGATAACAAAATAGCGGATTTAAAATGCCGCATAGTTTCTCAACACTTGTCAGTTGACAGCGATCAGCTGTTTTTGGAAACAGATTGGCGGTGAGACGGCAGCCAGCACTTAGCACGTTGAGTCAGCCCAGTTAGCTATTAGTGTTAAGGTCTAACCAAAATAGACGTAGCTAGACGATCGCAACTGAACGAACGTTTGCATTCGTTGCGTCTGTTTTGACATTTCACCCAAAATGCTACGTTTGCAAACGCATTGAAACAGATAGGCGTTTTAAAAAAATATGTCCTTTCATGTTGTTTAATTTATACATTACATATCATTAATCATATCATAAATTTTTAGACTTATGACCGACTAGCGCTCTCTCAAAGACCAGTGTTTGGCGCAAAAATTACTTGCAACTTCTTGAATAAAAATTTAAAAGTTTTGGAACTCCTGTTTTCCTTGAAAAGGTAAGCCGATGGTTTGTCAAGAAAAAATTTTGATAGAAAATTTTAGTTTTTAATTTTTTGTCAATTTTCGGATTGTTTAAAGAGAAAGACGGCAAGGCAGTTCCATTATTAAGCATAATGAAATTGAACATCAACAACTGAAGTACAAAAAATTATTGTCCTGTTTAGATAATACGGGAATTTTTTTTTTTTTTAATTCAATTTCTCATCAAATCGAAAATTTTGCATTCACATACTTTTTGTTTTGATTTTTTTTGTTTTTATTTCGCCAATTACAAACAAATCCACTTTGCACTCCTCCTCCAACACTTACATTTCCCAACTTCAGCTTCGTTTTCACCTTTTCCGGTTTATAGTGTCCTGATAGCTGATATAGCACAGCACGACTTCGCCGTCGACCCATGTTACAACCAGCAGGTACTTCCAAATTATTGCCTTCAGCATCTGAACCATCGACATCACCGCCACAGCCAGCAATGCCGGGCAGTCCACCGAGACCAAGCATACCAGCATTAGAGCCAGCACGAAATCGTGCACCCAACAGGGCAGCTGTAAGTGCAAAAACTTGACGCAT
Source organism: Calliopum simillimum (assembly GCA_951812925.1). Classification (NCBI taxonomy): domain Eukaryota; kingdom Metazoa; phylum Arthropoda; class Insecta; order Diptera; family Lauxaniidae; genus Calliopum; species Calliopum simillimum. The sequence continues at coordinate 114,233,980 of OX638370.1, read as the reverse complement.
AAAAGCAGAAGAAATGGAAGAAAAAAATACGGAAAAAACGGAAAAAAAACAAGAAAGAGACAAAGAAAGAAAGAAAATACAAAAGGACAAGGATTACTTTGAGGTGTCGTACACAGATTTTTTTTCTCGTTTTTTGTTTTTGGTTTATTTTTTACGAAGGAAAAAAAGAGTGCTCTCTGGTGGGTGCAACAAATACGCAGCCACACGCAGGGCACACATATATACACATATATATATTTATATATATAAATACACTTACATTTGACAGGGACCAAGAAAGTAATTTAAATGAACAACAAGTTGTTGAATTGCTGTGAATCGAATGAAGTTTTATGCGGGTGATGTGGGTTATTGTATTTGGGGTGCATGATATTGGTGGTGTTCAATTGACAAATCGATAAGAGTGATTAATTCAAATTGAAATATAAGGACTTTATATAGATTTAATTAAATATACGTATATGAAATTTATAGAAAAGCATGCAAACAACTAAGTATAAACACAAATATGTATAAAACATTCTATTAGAAAATGAAAATGAAACGAATGCTTGACATACGTGTCAATGCCCTTTGTACATAATTTATTTAAAATTAAAAAAATATGATTTGGTGCCATTTACCATACATACCTATGTACTTATATACCAAATCTTCGGGTTAAAACTACAACTAGAAATCTTCATATATTGGTGTTTTGAGCTAAGTATACGGAAACATGAAGAAATAACGGCTCTATACCTCAGTCTACTCGCTTTTTTGAAACATAGTCCCCACCATATTTTATATAAAGAATAAAAAGCAAGAAACTTCAAAATACCTTACCTACACAATTCGAATTTCAAAATACTTTTTCTCAAAACATGAAAAATGTAGATATCTAGTTTTAGTTTTAACCCGACGAAATGTTATCCCCAGTTTCGGAGATATGTTGAACCTTATTTTTTAGGGCTGTGGCACCACTCATATTTCTGGCCTACAACATTCCTCTGAGTCACCATAACTCGAGAACAGTTTGTCCGATTTGTATGATTTTTTATTTATTTCATAGATATTTTGCATGGCAAGATTTAAGAATACATTTTAGTTCGAAATACTATAGGCATCGTCTGGGGTTTTGAAAATCCCATCGTTCGAAAATCAGTTACCAGATTTGGATGATTTTTTACTTTTAAGAACGTTTCTTTGTATCCATAACTCGAGAACCATTCGTCCGATTTGTATGATTTTTTTCTTTTCTTTATAGATATTTTGCATGGCAAGGTTTTAATATTTACCTATTTATTTTTTTATTTTTAAAATACCTTAGGCTTCGTCCGAGTTTTTGGAAAATCACATAATTCAAAAGTCAGTTGCCCGATTTGCATGTGTTTTGCTTTCGAAGACAAGCTATTAGGTGAGATTCCAGGACAAATTTGAAATATCCTCGGCATTGAAAGAAATATTAAAAATTCTGGCACCGGGACAAATAACATCCATTGGAAAAATGTCCAACATAGCGATATAAAGAAGACCTTCTGAGACAGTTTGACTGGTATGGCTGATATTAGGCACATAAATTTTTAAAGGGTATCGGGAATAGGCGAACGAAGTCGCTCCCAGGCAACTTATATTTTATATTTTTTATTTATTTATTCAGCATTTCCCTACGATTTATACTTTTAGAGATATCCTAATTTGAATTGTAGCAAAAACTTGTGCAAAAAAAATTTTAAAAAAAATGATTTTTGTGACCTTTGACCTTGAATAGCTTTTTAAGCTTACATGGGTTCAATGGGGACTTTTGATATATCATTTGTAATGGTCAATCTAAGACTTCAACCGATTTTCAACTTCCCCCTAATTATTGCAATTTCAAATGTTAACTCACATACTTGCTTAAAATAATCAAGTTCCGAAGGTATCTGAAAGCATTAAATCGTTGCTAAATGTGGCTTATATAATAGAAAAAAAAGCAGCTGCCGATTTGCATCTATTTTGTTTATTAATTTTAATTTGAGAAATAAACTGCCCCATTTGCATCATTGTCCATACACCCATGCATATTAAATTTTTAACATTATTCATAAATTAATGCAACCGCCAGCAACACAAGTAATTGACCAAAATATGAATAACACTTGCGGTTTTGTGAAATGAGAAATTATCATTTTTGATATGAAATTAATTTTTAATTAAGACCACACTTAAATAAAACATTTTTACAAAGCCACAGGGCAATTTTTCACAATCAACATTGTAATTGAAATTGATCATATCAAATTGCAAAGGAATTTTTACTGCAAGTGAACGCCATCTTCTGTTACGGAAACTGTCGTCCATTTTTTTATTGAAACAACCAAATTTGTTGTTGTTGTTGTCGGTATTTAATTGATGCTTAAAATATAAACTTATATCTTTAACGTTTACGCGTAAATTTACGTTTTATATGGATACCCAGTTTCGCTCGTCGTCAGCGTAACGTTTGAGTTAATTGAAGTCCTTGTGTATCCTTGTTTTTGCGCATTTGTTGCTGTGCTTTAATTAAAAGCAAAGGGCACGAATACACAAAAGAAGCTGGGCATGCAAATTCAGGTATTTTATTTAAGGGAATTTCCAGGAAAAGCGGATACAAGCACATATATAGATGAGCACCAACGCGTTTGTTGTGTGACCTTGCATTCTTTTTTTTTTTGTTTTTTATTCCCATCCACTTCAATGGAATTTTATTGTATGATTTCATTGTCATTTGCACGTACGCGTAGAGTTGAATATTAAAAAAAATTGTAAAAAGTTTTAATATTTGTAATGTTAATTTATTCATAGATATAAAATGTAATTAATGGTAAAGATAAAAGTTAATTAACACAATTAAAATGGGACTTTATTGGGCATGAATTGTGATTTTTTGTTTATGGTTTTTTCTTTGTTTTTTTATCCGTTCATATCGCTAATGTGGGTGGACATTGGTAGAAAAAATTTGTACCAAAAAAATTAAAAGTCGCTAGGGCAAAAATTGAAGAATACAAAATCACCAACTCGATTTTGTAGTAGGCAGAAATTACCTTTATAAAAAAAGCACTAATATCGTTATTTTTCACAAAATTTTCGTCATATGATACAAAAGTTTACAGATGCATAATTAAGAGTCTAATGCTCATTTAAATGAGTTATTTTCCTTAATTTAAGCACAACCCATAAATTATCAATGGAGCAGTTAATTTTTTGCCTTATCAACAGTTTGTATCCTTTAGAAGTATATTTGTACAAACATATATAATTATTTAACAATAAAACAAAACCATTCCCACCAAACGATGAATAATTACACATCATCAATTTGCAAACATCAAGAATCTTTTCATTCGGTCTCAGTTTGTTATTTATAAATAGGTTTATTCATAATTTATGATTTCCCACCCCAGCGACATTTGTGCCTTGAGTATCAAATTATATTTCTAAAGGATTTTTCGGTTTTATCCTTAGATTTGTAGATGTGGGGTGTTATATGTATAAAAGCACTAATTGTGCAAATCACGCAAATCTATTAGAATTTTATATCCTGTCATTATGTTGGAAGTCTATTAAAATAAAACATGCACTCAGACGGAAAATATATACATTATATTTTACATTATATTTTAGGACAAACATACATACATCACATAAATATATATGTTTATGGACTTATACAGTTTAAAAGTGTTGAGAGCACGGCGAAGATTTAATAGGATTTAAGTTAGATTTGTCTTTATCAGACATTTCTTCAAGAAATCCTGATATTCTTAAATTCTTAAATGACAATTGGTCAATCCAAATAAATACTTTTTTGCCAAAGAAGCTACCTCAACTTGACACATGCACACACCCACTATAATTAAATTGCTTAATGTCAAGGTTATTAAATAAAATGACCTCAATAAAAGTCATATGTCAAATTATCATATGTTGAAGAGAAGAAAAAACAAAAAACAACAGATATTGTATATATAATATATGTAGTATAGACCATCTAATTGCGACGACAGCCAATTTCGATCCAAAACTCAATTATAAGCACGTGCCAGCAAAACTGTCAATTAGGCATTTGACGGTTGAGTAAGTTTTGCTCGCACAACAGTAACGGCAACTACGACACAGTGACGACAACAAAATACGCTTGTGCCACCGTAACTGTCAAACGCGCCTAATAAAGTTTACGTTAAAGTAGCACATTTTTTATCGGTCTGTCTCTCTGCTCTCGCAGTTAATCACGGAATATTCGGAAAAAAGATTCGTGCGAGAAAAGGCAGTCGAGATGATACGTCTAATATATATTGAGTACGGTAGGGTGTAGCAAAATAGGATGTTCTTCACTTTGTCAATACATTAAAATCACAATGGGCGCTTAGTAACCTGCTGAGTGTATTGACGCATTGGAGTCAGGGAGAGAAAAAGAGTGATGACAACTATACCCAGTAGAAAATTTGATCATAGCTTTTATTTTTGGAATCATACTGTTTTGAATAATAAAAGCATTTTCGCTCCAATAAGGTACACAGAGTTAAAAATTACCCCTAAAAACAAGAAGATTGTCGTATTAGTATACTATGATTTTTGATTAAAAGTAGAAATCACAGGAATTTTCCATAGAGGAATCTATTTGAGTTTACTCAGAAAATCTTCTTAAAAATTTAAATAGATTTTCGCATCATTTCTATATGGAATACAACAAATGAACACACTTCATTAGTGTGTTCGTTTACTCTAAGTTTTTGCAAGTTTTTACTCGAAAAGCTCTCGTTTATGTACGTTTATGAACAGCCTGATTCATTCTTTTATACGGTCACTTACAATGCATTTTCCTACTGAGTGCTCAACAACAACTGCTGATAATAAATTTCAAGCCGTTAATGATGTGTGAAATAGCGGCGTCGTCGGCAACTGAAAGCCATAACTTCGATGAAGGACGCAGCAGCTTGGGATGACAGTAAGCAGCAACAGTAGGTGGGAGCAAAAGGAAATAAAAAAGGAAATTAGAGAAAAACAAACAAAATTAAAGAGTAAACTAGCAAGGGTGTTACCTTTGGCCTGGCCATACACTAATTACCCTACACTGCAGGATTTTACTTTTACGGGAGATGCCACGACCACTTCTCAGAACTCTCAAAGCTTTTGCTCAGATCTTGCACTTACTGTTCTTAGTGTCTGAGTGAAATTTGGTTGCATTATCTCAAAAATTGCTTTCAGTGTAGCATTTTGGATCTTTTACTTATATGGGAGGTGCCACGCGCTCTTGTTCGAGTTCGTTTAGTTTTGCTCAGATCTTGCATTTACTGTTTTTAGTGCTTTAGTGAAGTTTGGTTGAATTATCTGAAATAACGCTTTCAGTATAGCATTTTGAAATTTTTTCTTTTATGGGAGGTGGCACGCACTCTTGTTCAAATTCTCTTAGTTTTCGCTCAGAGCTTGTATTTACTATCAACAGCAATAATGTGCTTGCGTTATCGCAAATAGTGCTCTAAATATTGCGTTTTTAGCATATTATTTGTATGGGCGGTAGGCGTGTCCGTTGACCGATTTTGCTGATGGTGCTAATCAAGAATATATATACTTTTCCATACCTGCCACACATCCTTCTCTTCGTTACAAATGGAAGGACAAAGTGAATATTATCTGGATGTAGGGTACAAAAACAAATGAGAGTAAAAGTGTGAGCGTAAACTCGAAGTGAAAAAGAGAGAGTGAGTATAAATCCAGGTCATTAACTGCTATAGCTGACGGTGTTATGTTAATGTTTTGCTGAGCGCGCCGCCATGCCAATGTGTGCCACACAGTAGCTGTCAATATGAAATATGGCGCTAAAGCCACGATGGCGGCATAACTGTGTTGGCGGCGGCAACATTTCGCATAAATTTTATGTTGATGTGTTGGCGTGGCTGTTGGTACACATTTCCAGCTCATTTTGAAGCAGTCACTTTCAGCAGAACAGACGCACTTTTGGAATATCAACCGCAATTATGTTCAATTTGTCAAATTCCATTTGATCTGTTTCTACGGTATGCTTTGGTATGAGTTAATTACAGATGGATGGATGGATATATGCACGAATTATTGTTGTAATTTAATTGGGAATCTCATGTTTTTATGTTTCAGCCAAAACGTGTATTGCATAACTACAGAGTAATGTGCGCCCTGAAAAATTTTGGAACTTTGGCTTAAAGGTTATCGCCATCATACGCTGTGGCATCTTTTTTTTTATCTACCAAATTTCTGTATCAATAGCAAGTTATTTATTGGTAACATTATCATGTTGGTATTTTACCCCATATGTACCTACTACATTATATATAAGTAGTCTATCGAGTAGATTACGTGCCAGTATTTCAGATTTTTCTTTTTATTGCTTTCAGAATACACTTGACTTGTGCAGCTTTCACTCCACTTGAGGCACCATTGAAGGACTAACTAAGGAAAGTATTTGCAGCAAGTGTTTTGCTTTGTTGCTTTGACTTTAAGTTTTAAGTTGGCTTTATCTCTATGTTGTTGGTGTTTTTGGTTCATTTTTTTTTTTTTTTTTTTTAGGTTCCTTTTTGGAAATTTTAATTAATAGAGATTAAATTGACTTATTTATTAATAGATTCGTTCTTATCAGTTACATTTGTATCTGAAAATATTGTAAACTGTTTTTAACACTTTCACACATTTTCAATCTTTTGAACATACCTAAAACTTGAATTTTATTACTATTTGCATTCTTTTGAACTCATATGTATTTCAATTTACACAACTTTTTTCTTTTTATCAACATTTCTAAGTTTTTGGGATATTTTTTGACAATAAAAACATTATTTTACCCTCGAGTTATTCAAAATATCTCAAGGTTTTCTTTTAATTTCATTTACATCTACAAGGTTTCAATTTTATGAAGCATTTCGTTCTACTAAGGAGACTTAGTATTATTGATTTCACCAAAAAAAGTCGGCTGCAAAAATCATGGCGATAGTCTTCTCGTAGTCTGAAGAAATGCTGCTGATCGATTGCAAACATAAATTTGTCTGCATAACCGGTTCAAAGAAGCCGTCAGAGAAAAAAAGAAGAGAAAATTTTCGATGTTTGGGTTTCGATGTCTGGATTTCCAAATTTTGACAAATATTTTCTATTTCCAAACTTTAAGAAAGAACTTTGCGGGATGAAATTTTCAAGTGATGAAGAAGTGAAGGATTCAGTTTCATTCGTTTTTTTTAACAATATTTCTCAACTTTCAACATATTTTTTAGTTTCAAAAAATTTTTGATTTATTCAGCTTTTCGATTTCATCAAGTTATAAGCTAAGGAATGGGCTGCGACACACCCCTAATACACAAAATTCAAAATATCTCCAACACTATTTGACCCATAAAGATAAGAATTGGTACATATGTTAAGAACGCTAAGACAAATAATATTCACTGAAAAGACGAGTGGTTATAACCTCCTCAAAAATGAACAATTCCATTACCCCAAAAAAAAGTCAGTTATCTCTAAAAGGATACAATTAAATATCAGTAAATTTCTCATTTCAAACGCAGTACCAATTAAATAATTGGAAACCAAAAATTTATTTGCGACATAACCCATGAGAAAAATTTAATTAAACACTTGTTTAATTGCAAGTGGAAAAAAAGATACAAACATGTTGCTACGGTTACAACAAAAAAGTTAATGTGATACTAACGGAACAAGTTACAACTTTTCAAAAAAAAAAAAAACAAAAAAAACACAAACACATAACAAAATTATAAAGCGCAAATAAAATACAATTACAACATGTATATGTATGTACATAATTGCAAGCACATGTAAGTGTATAAACATTTGTAGGTGTACAAACATATGTATGTTGTATACATACAAAGTGTGTTTGTCACGCACAATTTCACACATGTGTAAAATATAATTTATATCAATTCATGAAAAATTAACATAAAATGAAACAACAAAAATCAGCACAAAATACAATGCGGATTATGAAGATGAAAAGAAGTGAAAAGAAACAAAAACATAAAAATGTACAAATAAGTAACATTTAAGAAAAATGAGAAAAGCGAAAAAAAAATCTCAGATTCTATATTCTACATAGCTTATCAAAGTAAAATACGCACACGGAGAAAAATGAGTACCATAATTTTCACTCCACTAGAGTAATAAAAAAATTTAAGTAATTAATACAACATGTCAACCAAAAATAACACTATGCAACAACCAAATCTCGCAGTGAATGCCACTATCCATTTGATATGTAAAATGGGCTGCTGATTCCGAAAATTGCATTATTTTTTTTTTTTGTGTCGTTTTCGAGATATCGGTCATTTTCGGTTTTCATTAAAAAAAAAGTTAGTTCCATTTAAATACAAATATCTCAAGAACAATGTTTATATTCTAACGTGTTATATGTCATATTAAAGGTAATTAAATTACCTACAAATGATATTCACATCACTTTTTGGTTGGTTTGTTAATTTCGGCGAAATAAATTGATTTCTAAAAAAAACATTTTTTTTTTTTCGAAAAAATTAAAAAAATTAAAATCAACTGCAGATTTATACAAGAAGAAATAATTTTTTTATAATTTTTTATTTTTTTGTATCATAGACTATATATTTGTGAAGAAAATAAGATACCACTTAAAAAAATCGATGGAAAAATGCATAAGTTGTATACAATTCATTGAAAAGTTACCAAAATGCGTTTTTCCCTATTTTTTTCTTTTTTTTGTAATAAACTGTTCGATAATTAAAACTTTTTGTAAAACACATGAGAAAATCCAAAAAATTCTTAAAGTAGGCGTTAAAAAAGAATACCCGTGTCCCGTCGTTTTACTCCAGCACGTCAGATTTTTTTTAATCGATTTTTGAAGTTTTTTAATCCACTGTACATGAAAAATACAAAAATAACGCACACCCCCCCACATTTAGGTCCAAATGACCCACATGTGGGGGTTTTAGAGGGTTAAAATTGTCAACAAAAATATTCCTCGTAGTATCCTGCATAAGTTTACTGAACTCATAACACACCTCAAATGTAAGGATCATATAGTTAAATTCATCGATTTAATACAAGAATGCGCTATTTTTGTATTTTTCATGTACAGTGGATTAAAAAACTTCAAAAATCGATTAAAAAAAAATCTGACGTGCTGGAAAAAAACGACGAGACACGGGTATTTTTTTTTAACGCCTACTTTAAGAATTTTTTGGATTTTCTCATGTGTTTTACAAAAAGTTTTAATTATCGAACAGTTTATTACAAAAAACGAAAAAAATAGGGAAAAACGCATTTTGGTAACTTTTCAATGAATTGTATACAACTTATGCATTTTTCCATCGATTTTTTAAAAAGGTATCTTATTTTCTTCACAAATATATAGTCCATAATACAAAAAAAGAAAAAAAAATTATAAAAAAGTTATTTCTTCTTGTATAAATCTGCAGTTTTGATTTTTTGTTAATTTTTTCGAAAAAAAAATGTTTTTTTTAGAAATCAATTTATTTCGCCGAAACTAACAAACCAACCAAAAAATGATGATGTAGGTAATTTAATTACCTTTAATATGACATATAATACGTTTGAAAACAAACATTGGTTCTTGAGATATTTGTATTTAAATGGAACTATCTTTTTTTTTGGTCCGAAAACCGAAAATGACCGATATCTCGAAAATGACCGATATCTCGAAAACGACACGAAATAAAAAAAAAAATAATGCGATTTTCGGAATCAGCAGCTTATTTTACATATAAAATGAATAATGGCATTCCCTGGGGAAAAAATTTTTAGTCATTTGTACAGTAGTGTAATCATACATATTGTGAGGAAGATAGCTGGCGGATCCGCGTTTTTCTCCTACCATCTCCTATCATCGCTCGTAATATTATAATTTATATAATATTCTTTTCTATCAATTTATAATTAATTTGTATTATCATTAATTAAAATAACTTTATAAGTATTAATTAAGTTGTAAGCTAAGAAAGATAACCATAATTTTAATAAAACCAGACGCAACGGCAACACTGCGCACCAGCTGTTTTTGACACGCAGCTGTCGTTCGATTTGTTTGCTGTCACAGAAAAGAAATAAATTTAAACACAAAACAGTGGATCAGACAGTCTTTGCGTGGCCGGCGACCAGTGAACAACAGCAGCAGTAAGTAGAAGTAGCATACAAGGCAGAAAGCGGCAACCTAGAGGGAAACAAGAGGGATAGTGCTCGGCGGCGGAATGAGACCTACCACATTAGACGTGAGTGGCCCGATAATAAATCAACTGCTAAAGTGTAAGTGGGGGGAACAGCTTCACAATCAAGTTCTATAATAAATCGGTTGGTTGCAGGTGTGCTCTTTCTCTCCGAACTACATTGGAGATGCAAAGGATAGATAATAGCGTAGATTGAGAAAAGTATCCATTGCGTTAGGTGTAAGCAGCTTGATACGATATCAGCTACCCACGACTAGAGAGTACGCGTGCAAGAGAATGTCACTACGTTAGATGTGAACGAGGCAACTAACTACCACTACACTCAAATAGACCACTGCTAGCGGCGGAGATAGCGACACACAGGAGCAGAGAGTGGTGGAGAGGAGATAGACGTGTTTTATTTATTATATTATTATAAATATATTGCGAGAAACCGAATAAAGATATGAAAATGAAGTAAATCAATAAAACTCTAACCAGTGACTTTGAATTTAACCAAGAGGCCGTCCTTTTCTTTTATTAATTTTTATAGACGTTGATTCCCTGGCAATCGGCGAGCAAAACCGCTGGCAAAAAGGTTCCTTACAGTATGAACTATTTGATAGTTCCGTAGTATTTACAAATAAAATTAAGTAAAATAATAAAATAATATTTTCTCTAAATTACCTAAATCGAATCCTAGTATGGTATTTTTTCTTTTTTTTTTAATTTACAGTTTGGTAAATGTTATTTAAATCTTTTCAAAAAATTATTATACCGTAAGGTTATTCAAAATTTTGTATTTACTTTTTACTATCCAAAAGTTGTCACTATTTTGACTTGAAATTCTATTAAAATTTACTAGAAATAGAGTAATACAAACTAGTTTTTTACTCCGTGTATAATATACAATGTACATACAATACAGGAAGGAAATTCGTAATGCATGCGACTTATGAATAATTCTCGGAAAATATTAAGGAAATTCAGCAAATGTGATAACAAAAGCTATACGTTTTTTTCGTTCTTTCTTTCTTTCTTTGTAATCTTTTAAATAAAGAAAAACACACAAATTTAACACATGCAAAAACAAAATCTCACATTTAATATATATAAATGAATATTGTACATATGTAGATATATGAGTTGACAAAATTCCACAATTGAATTTTTTAAAAGTTTTGAGCAAAAACACAGGGATTACATTTGTTTGAGGTGGAGAAAACCCTACAAACCAATGTTGGGAATGTGAATTTTAAATACAAAAGGAATAACAAAACAAAACAGAAAATAAAATTGAGGTATAAAATGTCAGAAAATTTTTTTTTTTAAAAACTTACGAATATGCGTTTGATACAGACACCGCAGCAAATGGCACACGAAAACAAAAAAATCAGCAAAAAAAAAAAATTAAAATAAAAAGATGAAAATGAGCAAATAAAAATATTAAATAAATAAAGAAAATAAAGTAAACTTTTCAATAAAAAATAGCATTATTTATACACAAGTTCACACTGATGAGCCATACAAAAATGTTCACAACAGAAAATTTCGATACGCATCCCCAAGATGCAATAGCGATGCGCGTCCTTCTCGCATCTAAAGAGCTGATTTGTATGCGTATATTTTCTGCGCTATAGGTAGCGAGAGCGATGTGCATCCAAAGAGCATTTCTGGTAGCGAGGACGATGCGCATTCAAACAGCATTTCTGGTTGCGAGAGCGATGCGCATCCAAAGAGCATTTCTGGTAGCGAGAACGAAGCGCTTTCGGTCACGTATTCACACGCAAGAGCGCAAGGATGGAGCAGTGGTCTAGCGACTGGCACTGCGATTGAGAGTTGTAGCAACCGTGAGGTCCTCGGTTCAACTCCGGCCCAGACCTAACACAAAAGTTTTCAACTTGCAATTTTTCAATTATTGTAGAATTAATTTAGTAAAATAAAAATAATTATAATTACATCAAAAAAAAAAATAATAGTCTGATGTGTCTTTGTGACCAAAGACGTAAAATATCAATTAAAAATTAATTTTTTAAATATTTTTATTGACATCCAAAGAGCATTTCTGAATGCGAGAGCAATGCGCTTCCAAAGAGCATTTCTGGTAGCGAGAGCAATGCGCATCCAAACAGCATTTCTGGATGCGAGAGCGATGCGCATCCAAAGAGCATTTCTGGTAGCGAGAGCGAAGCGCTTCGTTCCAATGACATGCCAATGTTAATTTCAGCGCTTTTGGCAACGAGAGAGATGCGCTTCACTGCTGCTTCAGAGCGCTTCAGAAGCGCTATTGATGCGCTCCATTCCCCATTGGGTTGGTATCAACTACTACATACAAAGTATGTATGCCTGTTAGGTATGCAACGATTACACACAGTAAAAAGTGATAGTTTACTTTTGATTCCATTCGGTATTGATTTTAAACTGCTTTGGTATTAAATTCAAAATTTATTCCAAAAAAGATTGAAATTTATTCCGGTAGGTTTTAATTTTATCACAAAAAATATTTACTTTTAAACCATTTAGTTTTTTCAATTTTTTAATACCAAAGTGGCTTAAAAACAATCCTAAAATAACTTTAAATTCAAAAAACTAATCATTTTTAGTTTTAAAATAAGTCCAAGAAAAGTATTAAAATATTCTCTGCGCCAATTTTAATACTTTTGGTTTGAAACTAATGCCATCAAAGTTTTAATTTAGCTTGGAGAGACTTTTTAGTTTCAAAATTTGAAAAACTTTATTTATCAAAAGAGCATAAAAAAAAGAACGAGAACAAAATAACAAAAAAAATTTGCTTTTTTCAAATGTTTAAATACAAATTTCACACAACTACGTAAATACGTTTGATAGCCGAGTGAGCTAAAGACTTCGTAATTTATGTACACAAGATGTTGTACCCTGGGTTCGAATCTCAGTATGGAAGTCTTGTTTTTTTTTTTTTTTTCAATAATTAAATTGAAATTTTTTTTTTTTTTTTCATTTTTCTCCCTCTCTTTATTTATTCCAAAATAGTTTAAAATTAAAACTTTTTTTGGCATTGTTCTATATAAATACTTTTTTTGGTTTTAAAATTAAACTAAAATTTTTACTGTGCACTAGTTTACAACCAAAATTCCCAGTAAATGCCATTATTCATTTTATATGTAAAATGGGCTGCTGATTCCTAAAATCGCATTATTTTTTTTTTCTTTCGTGTCATTTTCAAGATATCAGTCATTTTCGGTTTTTGGACCAAAAAAAAAGAAGATAGTTCCATTCAAATACAAATATCTCAAGAACCGATATTTGCGTTTAAACATGTTATATGTCATATTAAAGGTAATTAAATTACCTACAAAGAACGCACACATTACTTTTTGGTTGATTTGTTAGTTTTGGCGAAATACATTGATTTCTAAAAAAACATTTTTTTTTTTTCGAAAAAATTAAGAAAAAATCAAAATCAACTTCAAATTTATACAAGAAAAAATAACTTTTTCATAATATTTTGTTTTATTGTATCATAGAATATATATTTATGAAGAAAACAAGATACTATTTATGGAAATCGATGGAAAAATGCAAAAGCTGTATACAATTCATTTATAAATTACTAAAATGCATTTTTGCTTATTTTTTTCGTTTTTTTGTATTAAACTGTTCGATAATTTGAAACTTTTTGTAAAACGCATGAGAAAATCAAAAAAATTCTTAAAGAAGGCATTAAAGTAAATACCAATGTCTCGTCGTTCTTCTCCAGCACGTCACATTTTTTTTTAGTCGATTTTTGAAGTTTTTTAAGCCACTGTCAATGAAAAAACAAAAATAACGCCATCTTGTGTTAAATCGATGAATTTAACTATATGATCCTTATATTTGAGGTGTATCATGTGTTCAGTAAACTGATTCAGGATATTACGAGGAATATTTTTGTAGACAATTTTAGCCCTCTTAAGCCCCCATATGTAGGTAATTTTGACCTACATATGGGGGCCAAAATGACCCACATGTGAGGGTTTTAGGGGGTTAAAATTTTCTACAAAAATATTTCTCGCAATATCTTGCATAAGTTTACTGAACACACGATACACCTCAGATGTAAGGATCATATAGTTAGATTCATCGATTTAACGCAAGAATGTGTTATATTTGTTTTTTTCATGTACAGTGGCTTAAAAAACTTCAAAAATCGACTAAAAAAAATGTGACGTGCTGGAGAAAAACGACGAGACATGGGTATTTATTTTAATGCCTTCTTAAAGAATTTTTTTGATTTTCTCATGTGTTTTACAAAAAGTTTTAAATTATCGAACAGTTTAATACAAAAAAACGAAAAAAATAAGCAAAAATGCAGTTTAGTAATTTATAAATGAATGGTATACAGCTTTTGCATTTTTCCATCGATTTCCATAAATAGTATCTTGTTTTCTACATAAATATATAGACAATGATATAAAAAAACAAAATGATTTTTAAAATTTTTTTTTCTTTTATAAGTTTGCAGTTAATTTTGACTTTTTTTTCATTTTTTCGGAAAAAAATAATTTTTTTTTTTTCAGAAATCAATTTATTCCTTTGAAACTAACAAACCAACCAAAAACACAAACATTAGTTCTTGAGATATTTGTTTTTAAGTGGAACTATCTTTTTTTTTTTGGTCCAAAAACCGAAAATGACCGATATCTCGAAAACGACACGAAAGAAAAAATAAATATTGCGATTATCGGAATCAGAACTCAATGGAAAAATAATTTTTAATCATTTGTAAACTAGTGTTATGAGTGCGAATATTTACATATATTGGCTGAACGATAGACTGTTTTCAAGCGTAATATCGGCCGAATATTTATGGGCACTTTTAATGCCAACCGGAACACCGCTGTCTCCAAAAGTAAAAACAAGGAAAAAATACGTGTAAGTTCTCAAAATGTTCGTCTACTCAAGAGCTTTCGAATAAACAAACGATTTCCATTTTTTAGTAGATTTCGAAATTTAAAATGACCGCCACAAAATGGTGACTATGCAGTTTGCAACTTTTCTTAATTGAAAGTTTTATAAAATGTATTTATTTGGAAAAGTTACTTCTTAGTAGCAAACATAATTTAGAGCAATTTTAATTTTTTTATTAAGAAACCTTCGGTTGTGGATCATTAAATGCACCTTTGTTTTAATCATTACAGCTGCTTTATTGAAATAATTTGCATTTGTAAACTTGACAAATTTGGCATTTTTAAAATGACATTAACTTAACAAAATGACGAACATGATACTTATTTTATGTCACAAATTTTAATTTTCTGCTTCTCCATCCTTTCCGTACACAAAAACTCTTGCATCAATCCCTTTGCCTACTGAATTGTTAAGAATTAAATGTAGTATTGGTGGAGCACTCGCTTTATATAATATCATATAAGTCGTTCCTGCATAAAGTGGATCCTTCGATAACTGTATCTCAATGGAAGTGATATGTTGTCCATGCTAAATTATATATCCATAAAATAATATTATCTTAATTAAATAAATCTATTTCAATCAATTTTTACCCAAAGATCATAATCAACAAATGTTGTGGGTGGTTTAAGAGAATTTGGATCTGGAAGTACTGTAACATTTTCTGCCTTAAAGAGCCTATCGCCCGGTTCACGTTTGCCATCAACTACTATCGAATATCCATCACTGGCATGGCTTTGTTCAGCCAAAAGCACAAGAAGTAAGAGACCGATAGCAAAATTCATTGTTAACAAATCGAAAAACGATTCTTTTGAAACACTGAAACTGAATGAGAAACAACACTTTCTATGGCATATATATATAGAAATATAGATTAGAAAGGTATTTAAACGCTTTAAATTTATGTACCAAATCAAAATTTCGAAGTTAATCAAATTAAGTCGAGACCAAATATTAGTTACAGCGTTTATTGGCAATAAAAGTACACGTGTTTGGCAGTGATTTGAACGGTTTAAATTTTTCAAGCTCACCGTGATTAATGCATTCTTAAGTAAATACTTGGTTAATAATATAGTTGTGACTTGGATCTGTTGCAATTTTTACGATCGCATGAGATTGTTAAGTTTTTTTAAGGGGGAATGCAAACGGTATCAGCCAGCACAAAAATGAAATTTCCCATTACCTGAGTAAAGAGGAAATTGATATTATGATTGTTTCGGAGACACATCTAATCGATAAGTATAACTTCTATATAAGTACCTGGATATAAATTCCATAAAACCAATCATCCTGTTGGCAAAGCACATTTCTGCACAGGAATTTTAAATCGTAATCGCCCCCAAACATTTCTGTTTAGAATCCTTTTCAAAAAAACTATCTTCAGGCTATTTTTATTTGTCCACAAAACCATTCTAAGAATTTAACAGTTTCGGCGGCTTATTGCCCATCTCGATTCGCTATTAGTGAGAAACAATTTAGAGCATTTTTTTACACTCTGGGAAATAGATTTTTAGCTGCTGGAGGCTACGACTCCATACATACAAATTGGGGTTCCCGTCTTGTAAATTCAAACGGGAAACAATTATATAATATGCTTATAAAAATCACACTTTCGATTTTGCTTCGCCTGGTCAACCTAGCCAGTCGACCAAGAGTGAGGTTTTTATTGATATTGCCGTTTTTTTGGCCTTCGCGGTAAATTTTCGACTTTTTATTGTTGGGCAACTATTAGTGAAATTTTAAAGCAAATATTTCTGTGGTACATATAGATCCATTATTCCTCCGTTTAAGGGGTAATTTTTGTAACTTCTTGAAAAATGGTCTAAAATGTCAAATTTGTAGATCTTTAAAATTTTCTACAAAAATATTCCACTTAATATTCTCTAAAGTCTTCAGTAGAGTGATATACCTCAGATGTAAAAATCATAAAATTTAGAGTGTCAAGACCACACATGTATAAAAAACTTAAAAGACCCATTGAAAAAAATTTCGACCTGATCCAGAAAATCCGGAAGAAACGTATAAATTATTTTTAGTCATATTTTCAGAATATATTGGATTTTTTCATTTGTGCAACCAAAGGTTGAATTTTGTCGAACGGTGTTATCGATGTTTCATATTTTCAAGAAATGTTTAAAAATTTTTGGGATCATTGTTAACAAATAAAATATGCTCTAAATTTTTTGGGATGGAGGAGACAAAGTTTTAACAAAAATTAACTGTACCAAAATGTGTTCATAATATATATAAAATATTGTCAGGACCCATATTTTTAGAACCAAAAATATAAATCCTAACAATTTAAAATTGAAAAGAATTTGAAAACCAATGTAACTAAAATCACCAAATTCGCAAACACAAACTTACAAAAACAAATCGATGCAATAAAATTTCTAACTAGCAAAACAAGATCATAAAACACAAGAACAAATCAATGTAACTTAAAATATCCAAATTTTGCAAAAACAAATCGGTGCAATAAAATTTTAAAGGCAATAAAAAAATAATGCACCAAGATATTTGTTTTTGTTGTTGTAAATTATTTTTGGTAATTTTTGTTGTAAATACTTTTTGCTAACAGGTCACCTGCACGTGCTGCATTACAACCACAACAACACTAGCCTATCAGCAGAGGACACGCGGACGCCACGTGGAGCAGCGGCAGCGGAATATGGGCAGAATGGAATTTTGTTGGTAATTCATGCAGCGAATTTTGGTATAAATACTGGCGCTACTGCAATAGAAAATCACTCGAGCTTGAGCAGCCAAAGGGACAACAAGTCTTTCGTTAGGAGCTATGCATGTTTGCTCTGGGAAACTTCGTTAAGGGCTATGCATGTTTGCTAGTTGCTTAACCTCTTAAATCTCAATCTTTGGCTTAATCTCGAAAATCTCTTTCGTTAGAACTTTTGCATTTTTGCTATTTGCCTAACATCTTGGGAAATCTTTTACTCTGGGAAACTTCGTTAAGGGCTATGCATGTTTGCTAGTTGCTTAACCTCGTAAATCTCAATCTCTGGCTTAATCTCGAAAATCTCTTTCGTTAGGACTTATGCATTTTTGCTATTTGCCTAACATCTTGGAAAATCTTTTACTCTGGGAAACTTCGTTAAGGGCTATGCATGTTTGCTAGTTGCTTTACCTCTTAAATCTCAATCTCTGGCTTAATCTCGAAAATTTCTTTCGTTAGGACTTATGCATTTTTGCTATTTGCCTAACATCTTGGGAAACCTTGTACTCTGGTAACTTTCATTAAGGGCTATGCATCTTTGCTAGTTGCTTAATCTCTTGAATTTAAATCCGAAAACACTCCTTGAAAACAGTCACTCACCAGCTCAATAGAAACTTGATTCTGCCACCACACTCTCAAAGCAAGCGAGACTACCACAGCTACATTTAAAAGAAATCCAACACGTAAACTCTCGTTGTATATTTGAACTATTTGGCATTATATGAACTCATATCGTTTTGTATTATATAAAAAAATCATCGTTAACTTTGAATATTTTGAATTATATAATTTACACAAATCTTGGCTTATATAAATTAATGAATTTCGCGTCACTAACTTAAGATAAATTTTGATTATACAATTTTATTTGAATTTTGGTTTATATAATATTTATGAATTTTGCATTATATAAACAATAAATCCACACCACTTTGAATTATATAAATTACCACACTTTGTACAAAATCTCACAAATTATAAATCACAAAGAAAAAACAAACACAAGTAATCGTATAACTACACCGCACTCTCTTCTTTCTTGTAAGAACCTTAAATCCTGGTTTAGGCTGAGTATATTCCAGCTATAGAACCGGAGGAAACCGGAGTTTGTTACAATATATAACATCTGAGTAGTTTGGATTCGATTTTGGGAAATGCATCAATAGTGGACTGATTCAAAAAAAAGAAAGTCCGTTTTATCTTTACTGAAAGTTTGCCAAATATTTCTGGTTATTTTGACAGTATTTGGGTTAATCCATTTTAAGTTAGCCACAGGAAAAGCGATTTCTAATATATAACATTATGGTGCTGTAAGTAAAGGTATACGCTTAACTCCAACTCAACTTGGATGATGGTACAGTCTCGTTATAGGTGGGAATGAAAACCTCAGATCCCACTCCAGCTTCTTATTTTGAGCTGTGCATGCAAAATATTAATAGAATTCGATGAGTCTGAAGCTCGAATAACACACGAATCTCTTGATTCTATGTTAACAGAGAACTTTCCATCAAGATGAAGTGTTGGCCCTTTCAGTCTGCCAATCGATTTTTTACAGACAGAGCTTTATTTGCTGTGTCTGCATTCTCTGAAGTTAAACCACTCAATTTTCTTGCAGATGTGTTGTAATTTATAAATTTTGAGGTAATTTAATCATTTGCATCATTTTCATGTCACTATTTTTTTTAATTTTTGAGCTAGGGAACTTTGTGGAACATTAAGTAAATCATTGTTCTAATCATTGCAGCCGCTTTATTGATATAATATATAAATACTTAAAAATTTGACAAATTCGGCAAGTCTAAAATGAAATTAACCTAACAAAATGACGAAAATGATACACATAATATGTCACAAATTTTAATTTTTTGCTGCTTTTTCCCTTCCGAATACAAAAACTTTTGCATCAATCCCTTTGCCTATTGAATTTACGAGCCTTAATAATAGTTTTGGTCGAAGCGTTCTAATATATTCTATAAAATATGTCGCTCCTGCGTATTGTGGATCCTTCGACATTTGTAGAACAATAGAAGTGACATATTGTCGTTCCTTAAAATATAAGACAGTAAGTTAACTTTTTCTTAACTATAAAAAACCACTTGAATCAATTTTTACCAGAAGACCATAAATAAATTCTCCTCTTGGTGGTTCTAGAGATTTTGGATCTGGAAGTATTGTAACATTTTCTGCTGTAAAGAGCCAATCGCCCGGTTCACGTTTGCCATCAACTACTATCGAATATCCATCACTGGCATAGCTTTGTTCAGCCAGAAGCACAAAGAGTAAGAGACCGATAGCGAAATTCATTGTTAACAAATTGAAAAACGATTCTTTTGAAACACTGAAACTGAATGAGAAACAACACTTTCTATGGCATATATATATAGAAATATAGATTAGAAAGGTATTTAAACGCTTTAAATTTATGTACCAAATCAAAATTTCGAAGTTAATCAAATTAAGTCGAGACCAAATATTAGTTACAGCGTTTATTGGCAATAAAAGTACACGTGTTTGGTAGTGATTTGAACAGTTTAAATTTTTCAAGCTCACCGTGATTAATGCATTCTTAAGTAAATACTTAGTCAATAATAGAGTTGTGACTTGGATCTGTTGCAATTTTTATGATCGCATGAGATTGTTAAGTTTTTTTAAGGGGGAATGCAAACGGTATCTACCAGCACAAAAATGAAATTTCCCATTACCTGAGTAAAGAGATAATTGATATTATGATTGTTTCAGAGACACATCTGACCAATAAGTATAACTTCTATATACCTGGATATAAATTCCATAAAACCAATCATCCTGTTGGCAAAGCACATTTGAGCACAGGAATTTTAAATCGAAATCACTTTAAAATTAAAAATCATAAAATTTAGTGTGTCAAGTCCACACATATATACAAAACTGTAAAGACCGATTAAAAAAAATTTCGACCTGATCCAGAAAATCCGGAAGAAACGTATATATAACACAGGTTTACAAAAAAAAAAAATGTCATGGCGTTTTGACCAGACTATGTGTTTCCTAGGGACTTTGACGTCGTGAATCTGAATCCCGGGTCCGTTTTTTTCCAGAACGTCTGAGAAAAAAGATTTCAAGGTCAAATGGAGTTCATGTGTCGTTTAGTGATAAATTCGCTAAAATTCTGAAACTAATTTTTAATCATTGAACTCTTAGGTCATAAAAAAATATGTGATCAAAAAGGGTATCTCGGACCTAGTTTCGGAGATATAGCCATCGGAAAATTAGAATATATATCTTGTATGAAAACCGCTATAAGATGGGAACCCCTGGAGGGATTTGGAAAATATTTGTGACATATGAAAGGTATTTTATTGTTGTTGTTATTGTTGTTGTTGTTTTTGTTGTTGTTGGTGTTGTTGATGTATTTGTTGTTGTAATTGAAAAATTTCACAAAATTTCAAAAAAGGTCATGTCTCCAAAACTATGAATCCAATTGTAAATATAAGCAAAACACTTTTATGGGTTGTCAAAATACCTTTCATATGACACCAATATTTTTCAAATCCATCCAGGGGTTCGCAACTTAAAGTGGTTTTCATAGAAGATACATCCGGATCTTCCGATGGCTATATCTCCGAAACTAGGTCCGAGATATCTTTTTTGATCACATATTCTTTTAAAGGACTAAGAACTCAATGATAAAAATTTAGTTTCAGAGTCTTAGCGAATTTATCACTAAACGGCACATGGACCCCATATGACCTTGAAATCTTTTATTCTCATACGTTCTGCAAAAAAACGGATCCCGGATTCAAATTCAGGACGTCAAAGTCCTTTGGAAACACATAGTCTGGTCAAAACGTAATAACATTTTTTTTTTTTTTTTGTAAACCTGGTTATTTTTAGTCATATTTTTAGAATATACTGTTTTTTTTTTTTTCATTTGTGCAACTAAAAGTGGAATTTTGTCAAACGGTATTATCGATGTTTCATATTTTCAAGAAAAGTTTAAAAATTTTTGGGATCATTGTTAACAAAATAAATATGCTCTAAATATTGTGGCATGGAGGAAACAAAATTTTAACAAGAAATAACTGTACCAAAATTTGATTATAAATGCATGACTTACAAAAATACAACATTTGAGTAGCTTGGATTTGATTTTGGGAAATGCATCAATAGTAGACTGATTCAAAAAGAAGATAGTCTGTTTTATCTCTACAGAAAGTTGGCCACATATTTCTGGTTATTTTGCCAGTATTTCAGTTAATCCATTTTAAGTAAGCCACAGAGTAAAGCGATTTCTAATATATAACATTATGGTGCTGTAAGTGAAGGTATACGCTTAACTCCAACTCAGCTTGGATGATGGTACAGTCTCGTTATAGGTGGAAATGAAAACCTTAGCTCCCACTCCAGCTTCCTATTTTGAGCTGTCCATGCAAAATATTAATATAATTCAATGAGTCTGATGCTCAGTTAACCCACGAATCTCTCGATTCTTTGTTAACAGAGATTTTCCTATCAAGATGAAGTGTTAGCCTTTACAGTCTGCCAATCGATTTGCGGTACATTAAGTAAATCATTGTTCTAACCATTGCAGCCGCTTTATTGAGATAATATATACTTAAAAATTTGACAAATTCGGCAAGTCTAAAATGAAATTAACATTAGAATATGACGAAAATGATACACATAATATGTTATGTCACAAATTTTAATTTTTTGCTGCTCTTTCCCTTCCGTATACAAAAACTTTTGCATCAATCCCTTTGCCTATTGAGTTATCGAGAACTAAAAGTAGTACTGGCGGTTCGCTTGTTAGATACGTTTTGAAGTATGTCATTCCTGCGTATTGTGGATCTTTCGATTCGTGTAGTTCAATAGAAGTGACATATTGATTTTTCTAAAAATATTTAAATATAAATAAAGAGAAACTTTACCGAAAAATCTACTTGAATCAATTTTTACCGAAAGATGATAACTAACTTTTCCTCTGGGTATAGCTAGAGAATTTGGTTGTGGAAGTACTGTAACATTTTCCTCTTTAAAGAGCCAATCGCCCGGTTCACGTTTGCCATCAACTGCTATCGAATATTCATCATTGGCACGGCCTTGTTCAGCCAGAATCACAATAAGTAAAAGACAGATAGCTAAATTCATTGTTATTAAATCGAAGCACAATTCTTTTGAAACACTGAAACTGAATTAGAAACAACACTTTCTATGGCATATACTTTTATATAAAAATATAGATTAGAAAGGCATTTAAACGCTTTAAGTGCACATAACAAATCGTAATTGCCAAAATAATTTAAATACAATTTTGTATTAGGACCAAATATTAGTTACAGTGTTCATTGGTAATAAAAGAACACGTGCTGCGTACTGATTTGAGCGTCTTATACTTTTTCAAGCTCACCGTGATTAAAAAATTTTTAACCAAATGCTGAGGTTAAATTAGAGCTGTGACTAGTGATGAGCAAACCATGACCAAGACTTAGACTACAGCTGTCTTGGGCTTGGTTTTGTTCTTGCACATTGAGTCTGGGTCTTGGTCATTAAGTCTTGATCTCGGTCTTGGTCTTGAAAAATTTCTAGAGATTGTTGAGTATTCAAAATGTCTATACCTTATTTTTACAAAGCAGTTGGGTTTTTAAGATGCCAAATTTTGAATTGAAATATGATTTTATGCTTGAAAGGGGCGTGACACACCTATTAACTATAAATTCGTAAAACTAAAAAGAAGTCTTGGTCTTGATAATCATCATCAACGAGACCAAGACCAAATTTACCAAGACCAACACCAAGAATCAAGACCAAGACTAAATTTTCTCATCACTAGTTGGAACTTGGTACTGTTGGTATGCGATTCGTTTCCGGCCAATTTCAATAAATTTTCTTGAGAGCAAATAATTACAAATACGGCTTTGTCCATAGTCAGGACATTTTGAAATCGTTTCTCATGTTCAGACCAATTTTGAAACGGCATTAAATCAAGCTATTCTTTGTGTTCGGCAAAAGTTCTATTTCTAGTAAATTTCTTGTATGTACTAATATTACGAAAACGCATAATGGCTTACTATTTTCGGTTTTCCAAAATATTTTCCTTCGAAATAAAATCAAATTACGTTTCATAGGGGTTATGCCTTTTTAACATTTGAAACCATTAAATCAACCGATGCGGCTTCACAAAATTTTCCCATAACTTAGAAATTTCTGGAAAGATATTAATGCTCTGACCTATTTCGGAAAGGAATTATGAAGCCACGTAATAAATTTCAGCAAAACCCAAGATGAGAAACCAATCTTGTAGTGCTAGGCGTGGAATAGAGGCTTTAAATAATTACTGCTGCTTTTTCTTTAGAATAAATTCTGGAAATATTTGGCCATATCAGCTTATTTGTGCATTTCCTTGCTGCAATCTTTTCGAAATTGCTTTAAAAGCCCTAATTTACTAAGATGTTACGGGATTTTAGTAGAAGCAGCGATCGAAGCAGTGATATTCGTGCCGGTATTTGTTCAAAACTAAAGTCGCATTTCATATTCGTTGCATCTCTATGGAACTATGTTTATCATCTATTACAGTGGTGGATTATTAAGAACATCATTGTTTTAATCATTGCTGGCGCTTTATTTGTGTAATATATACTTAAAAATTTGACAAAATGACGAATATGATACACTTAATAAGCCACAAATTTTAATCTTTTGCTTCGCTGTCCTTTCCGTATACTAAAACTTTTGCATCAATCCCTCTGCCTATTGAATTTTTGAGTGTTACAACTAGTACTGGTGGATTAGAATGATATTGCGCTTTGGAATATGTCGTGTTTGCGTATTGTGGATCTTTTGACAATTGCAGCTCAATAGCAGTGACAACTTGTCGTTGCTAAAAATATAAAACCATAATTTAATAGTAACTTGACAATAAAAAACCATTTTAATCAATTTTTACCTTAACACTATAATAAACAACTCCTCTGGGAGGTTCTAGAGATTTTGGATCTGGCAGTATTGTTACATTTTCCTCTTTTAAGAGCCGATCGTTCGGTTGACGTTTCCCAACAATCATTATCGATTGTACATCACTGGCATAGCCTTGTTCTGCCAAAAGCACAATAAGTAAGAGAGCGATAGCGAAATTCATTGTTAACAAATCGAAATACAATTCTTTTGAAACACTGAAACTGAATGAGAAATAATATTTTCCATGGCATATATATAGAAATATAGATGAGAAAGGCATTTAAATGCCTTAAATTCACATAACAAATCGTATTTGCCAAAGAAAATTAAATCAAATTTTGTGATTGGACCAAATATTAGTTACAGTGTTCATTGGTTATTAAATAACACGTGTTGCGTAGTGATTTGAGCGTTTTAAACTTTTTCAAGCTCACCGTGATTAATGAATTCTTAAGAACTAAATACTGAGGTTTTATAGGAGTTGTGACTTGGCTGCACTGTTGGCAAGCGATTCGTTTCTGGCCAATTTCAATAAATTTTCTTGAGAGCGAATAATTACAGATACTGCTTTGTTCATAGTTTGACCATTTTTAAATCGTTTTTTATGTTATGTTTTTGGCCTGGCCAAACATTAAATATTCTACACTGCAGTATTTTGAAAATTTTTCTCATATGGGAGTTGCCATGCTCTCTTGTCCGAGTTCCCCCAGTTTTTTTTTTTTTTTCAGAGCTTGCATTCATAGTTTTTAGTACCTGAGTAAAATTTAGTTCGATTATCTCGAAAAACGCTTTCAGTATAGCGTTTTGGAGCATTTTGTTATATGGGAGGTGCCATGCCCTCTTGTCCGAGTTCACATCTAGTCTTCATGCAGAGGGTGCATTTATAGCCTTTTGTATTTGAGTGAAATTTAGTTGGATTATCTCGGAAAACTCTTTCAGTATAGCATTTTAAAATTTTTGCTTATATGGGAGGTGCCACGCCCTCTCGTTCAATTTCACCCAGTTTTTGCTCTGAGCTTGCATTTATAGTTCATAGTGTCTGAGTAAAATTGAATTCCTTTTCAGTATAGCGTTTTGAAGTTTTTGTTTATATGGGAGGTGCCACGCCTTCTTGTCCAAATTCGCCTAGTTTTGGCTTAGAGCGCGCGCTTACAATTCGTAGTATATGTGTATTTTGGTTGCATTGTCTTGATAAATACTCCTTAAGTTGCATTTTGAATATATTTTTTGTATGGGCGGTAGGCGTGTCCTTACATTGATTGCGCTTGTTTTCAATTCTTCTCTAGCTAGATTTTACGAAAAAATCACCGTACTAAATTTCACCAAATTATTTTTATTAGTTTTCCCGTAAAAAATATTTCCACAGACAGGCAGACACTCAGCCAGGCAGCCAGACAAACGGACATGGCCTACTTTTTTGTTCTTCCAAAATATTGTTCTTAGAAAGCCGGTTTCTCTTACTATCTTAGAGTCATACTTTTTTAATATTTAAAACCAGGAAATCAACCGATACGGCTTTACAAATTTGCCCGTAACTTAGACTCCGACCTATTTTGGAAAGGAATTTTCCGTTATTAGTTTCAGCAAAATCCGAGCTGAGAAACCAAATCTGGTGGTGATAAGCATGAAATGAAGGTTTTAATTGATTACTGCTGCTTTTTTTTTAAGAATGAATTTTGGTAAAGCTTTCAAAATGTTGGCAATATTTGGCCATATCAGCTTATTTGAACATTTTCTTGTTGCAATCTTTTTGAAATTGCTTTAGAGCTTTTGTTAAAGCCCTAAGGCACTAAGGTGCTATGGGATATTAATGGTAATTATTCAAAACAAAAGTCTGCGCATTTCATATTCGTTGCATCATTAATAATTTTGCAACATTTTTGCTCTTCACTGTTGGCATGTCACTAAAATGTCCTTAAGCTATAAGTCTACTTATGCAAACACACAAATGTGAAATTGCAAAACACATGCATGTATGTTTATAGGTAGTATATATGTAAATATGATTTAAAAACATAAAACATTTAAAAATATATAAATTGAAAATATACCTACGATGCATATGTATGTATGTGCGATGATAATTATTTGATACATTGTGACATTTCAATTCAATTTGTGATTTCTATATCAAGCAGTCCTGTCTATTTTTACTTACCGCTATCACATTCTTCATTCACGTTCATCTCCAGCATTTTGGTATGTGTGATGTCTTTATGTGATGCTAAAAATAGCACCACATCACGTTTTTCATTTTTAATTGGCACAATATCGAACAGGCACCAGAAAGGTGTTCCTATAGTACAAAAAAAAAAAGAAGAAAAAAGTGTTGGCTTAGGTAAACAATAAACTGGTTCAATTTGCATAAAATAAAGTTATTCCGAAACTGTATCAAAAGTTAGAAGTACTCTTAAGAACGATATCTTCAGCATCCACGTTGGGCGCCATTTTTGAAACATACAAAACGGATACCCGACATTGCTTCAAAAATAAAGACTACTACTATATCCTTAGAAAAATTTTGGCATAAATATATTATATTTTTGCAGTATAGATATATATTCGGTTCCAAAAATCATTTTGTTTTCTTACTTATGAGATGGTGTCTACTAAACATATTTGCTCATTGTTTTTGAAACAATTTCAAGGAAATATGCCTTTGAAAGTGAGATCATAAAATGTTTCCTTAAATACCAATTAACCTTAGCGCACACTCACTTCCTTGCATTTTCAACTTTTATTTCAAAAACATTAAGGTTTAGGGCCTAACTTATAATCACCTCATAATTTAATGAGCCATCTACCGTGTTATTAAATTGCAAAGAAAAATAAAATTTTTCTCTTTCATTTTCCTTAGCCATATAATCGTGCAACAAATCCTCTAATGGCGCAATTATTGAATAAAATTGCAAACAAACTTTCTAACCTTACCTAATCGTGACCTTATTTAATAAAGTCAACACAACAACACGCAGGATGAACGTGTGTGCACACACACATATCTATAGCTTCTTGTATAGCATAACCCAACTTCTTTCCTTAACACTACAACTACCAATACTATGTAACAGCATCATCAAGAGCACATAAAAATTTATTTATTATGTGTGACTTTTGTCACACACACACACATAGAATAAAATTTGTCCCTATTCCCTTTACGCTGCGTATTCACTTTTACACTTCAATAGGCAGACTTACGCCCTGAAAGTATCATTCCCAATCAACAGGCACCACAGAATGAAAACAGAGCAACAACAACAAAGTTACTTGAAAAGTAGTTCAAGGTTTTGCTTCCTTAGTATTCCAGAATGTAGCCTGTTGCTGCTTTTACATCATATAAACAATAAAAGCCATCTTACAGTAAAACATCGTTAGGGCTAAATTGCAAATTATAAGAGTTTTGGAAAGTTTCAGGCTTTCAACTTATTTTACGGTTTTCTGTTGAGCTTTTCCGGAGCTTGAAATAAAACTTTATACACCACTTAAAGATGTATGATTGGGAAACTTATGTATGAATGTCTTGGGCACGACTACGATTTTCTTCGCTTCACGACTTGGCAATGATTTCGCATAAAACGACCCAAAATAAGTCGAAAAAATTAAATATAAGTTTTCGATATCTCACATCGATTTCAAGATATTAAGGCTTAAAGAATACAAGTATACTTATTGAAGTAACTTAAAAAATAGTTAGATTTGACGTTATTTTTACATAAAACAACACAAAATACTTAATTTGATAACTAGCTTCGTTTTTGGGACTTACAATGTTTTTCGATATTTTTAGAATTTTACCGATATTTTTAATGTCTTTCGATATTTTTCGACTTCTACCGATATATATGATGTTTTTTGATATTTTTGGAGCTTCTCGATATTTTAGATGATACTTTTAGACTTTTACCGATATTAACGATGTTTTTCTATATTTTTGGAATTTTACCGATATTTGCGATGTTTTTCGGTACTTTAGGACTTTACTATTTATGATGTTTTTCGATATTTTTGGAATTTTACCGATATTTTAGATGTTTCGATATTTTAGGACTTTGGCCGATTTATTTATAACATATTTTTCAATACTTTTTACCGATATTTTAAAAGTTTTTCAATATATTATTAGATGTTTTTCGATATTTTTGCAAGTTTACCGATATTTATGATGTTTTTCAATACTTTTGGACTTTCACCGATATTTATGATGTTTTTTAATACTTTTGGACTTCTACCAACTTATTCAATGTATCTCAATATTAATTGATAATTTTTGAATTTTCCCGATATTTTTCGATACCGATTTCCTAAATATTTTAATACTTTTGGATAATTTTGGAACTTTGTCGATATTTTTCGATGCTTTTGGATTTTAACCAATGATGTAAACCATTTCAAAACGATCAAAATTTTTTTGATGGCACCCGATTTGGCTAAAAATTAACATAAGTAATAGTAGCATAGTGAGAAAAATTACTATCAAATATTTTTTCAAAATTTAAAAAAATGGCGGAGATATGGGACTTTGAAATTTTTAGGTTAGTTTTTTTTTGAGAAGCTATAACTTTTGTGGCATTTACCCAATTCTCAATTTTATGGTGTCAAATGATTTGTCTTGAAACAGGCTTTAAAATAAAAATTAGCGAAAAGTGTTTTTACTTTTTTTTATATTGCTTACACTGAAAATAAGAATTTAAATTGAGTTTCCCAAAATATGTCATTTTTGATATTTTTTATTTTTCTTGCAAAAAAAGCTACAGGTGTAACTTACCAGTCCTCCAAAAATTGGAGTGCGCCTGCCAGTGGTTCTCCAGAAAAACAATAAAATGTAGTATCTTTCGCTATTACTTATGCCAATTTTCAGCCAAATCGGATTCCATGAACAAATTTCTTGATCGTTTACTCATGGTTTACACCCAATTTCTCAGATGTATTTCAAAATTTTTCGAAATCTTTAGTTTTTAACGATAATTTTTTCTTTAACATTTGTATACAGTGCACTCGCAACAATATTAACATCCCAAAATATGAACACCTTTAAAATATGAACACTTTTTCAATACAAAAAAAAAAAGCAAAAAGCTCTAAAATATGAACATAATTTTGGTTTTAAATATGTAGTTCATATTATCGCGAGTGCACTTATTTCAGACGTTTTTTGCTACTTTTGGACTTTTACCGATATTTGTGATGTTTTTCGATATTTTTGGAATTTTACTAGTATTTTAGATTTATTTCGATACTTTTACCGATATCTATGATATTTTTCAATATTTTTTGATAATTTTGGAGTTTTACCGATATTTTTCTATAGTTCTGGACTTAAACCGATTTCTCAGATATATTTAAATATTTTTCGAAACATTTGGACTTTTATCGAGATTTTCAATGTGACAATTGGAGCATCTTTTTGTGCCACGTTATTTTAAAAGAACTGTTTTTTTTTTTATTAGCTTTAAGTGCTTTCTTGCTTAAAAACTTATTTTTGTTATTCATTCATTATTGTTTTCTTAAAGTAACCGTTAGCGTGATATTTGCAAAAAAAAAACTGATTTTAGGCGCCATTTTTCCAATATGGTGGCACGAGCGGACAAGATACGAAATAGCAAAGTCGAAAACCAGAAATCTTTAAAAATAATGACTTTTTAAAAATCCCGGAAAACTTTCCAGGTAAAACTATCAAGTGATATAAAGCAATTTGTTGTTTATGTTTTTTTGCTGCGAATAATTCTCAATCAAAAATTAAACATAACCAGAGCAAAGCCGGGCAAAACAGTTTACTTATAACTTAGTTCTAACAATGAAGACTCCACTGTACATAACAATGCGTGTAAATAAATCATTGTGCGTGTGTGTCACTTTTATAACTTGTCTGTATTTGTGTTTCCTTCGGAAATTAAAAGCGAACAATTGATGCCATTTTGTTAAGTTGTCGTAAGCCATTTGCTGCTGTTGCTGGTTCAGATAATAAAACTTTCTTGTATTTATTGCGCATTTTTTATTTTTTTTTGGTTTCCTCATGTATTTTTTAGTGGTATCACACGCGTCTTTTTTCGAAGAAATCCCCCACAACTGCTGTTGTTGTGCTCAAGAAAATTATTGTTGTTGTCAGGCTATTTTCATTGTGAGCCGTGAGGACTTAACGAAACTTTTAACGAGGTTTTTAACTTAACGATGTTTAAACTTTTTAGTTTCGAGCAGAGAATACGACCGGCACAAAAGTAGTGAATGGTCTGAGTTGGTCTACTGTACACACTCCCTAAAGAAGTAATGGCACATAATATCGTTTTTATATGCTATAGACATTCTTGTTTTGTGTATGTATGTGTATTTAAGCGACACATGAGCTTATGTTGAAAGTTTTAATGCTTAATAAATTGGATGATGTTTTCAATTTAAAAAAAAAAACATAAAAAAAATCAAATCCTTTGAACCGAAAATGCTAGAATTTAAGCACGAAATAATTCCATTTCGTTTGAAATTTTCCACTGATCAATCAAACTTACCATCTTTTTTATAAAAAATCACTTCTAATTTCAGTTCTGTTTTATTAAGCAGACTCTTTTCAATCTGCAATTTGTGTTCCTCCTTTGTTTCCGGTCCATATAGAAAATGGCACGAACATCCTGTTGATTGTTGTTTCATTGTTGATTGTTATTTGATTTAAGCAGCAGAAAGAAAAGGGAAAAAAATAAAAGAATAAATAAGTAAAAGATCAAATGTTTCATTCGAAACAAATCAAATAACAAATAAATGTTGCTGATTTGCAACAACAGCAACAACGAAAAAGCTACAACTTTTATAATAAATATAAATTTGCTGTGGGAGGGTTAGCATACACGCAGCGCATTAAAAACTTACCCTTTTGCATTATTTGAGCGCGTGAATACCCTGTCAACTCCACGAAGCCATCTGAACAATAAACGATTGGATTGCCATTTGCCTGCGCATTTCCAAGTACAAAATTTGAATCTGCAAAAAGAGAAAAAAAACCAAAGAATTAGATTGTGAAAAGCGCTTTAAAAGTGTATTAAAAATTTAACATAAAGTAGGGAAAATTCCCGGTGAAAAAACCCATGAAAACAATTGGGATTGAAAAAAAAAAAGGCACAAAGATTATGCCGATAAAAGCCAAAGTATTAATGGAGCTTTGTTGCATTTTAACTTTTTGTTGGGCCATTAAATTCTTATGAAATTAGTGAAATATTTAATTTGTAAAAAAATATGTAAATTATTAAGATAAAAAAGTAGTAGTAGTAGTATTAAAAAAAAACTTATATTTGTATGCTAAGTGCGACATTTAGCTGATTTCATTCACTTTTTTACCAGTGTATGGTTTTTATTTTCAACACCTAAGTAGCTACCAAATCTCATTAAAATAGCTTATATAGCTTGCGAGATATAACGTACTAGCTCTCCCTGCCAGCTTACCTAGATATATGTATGTTTGTTTCTGTTTTTTATTGCTACAACTACTCCGACGAAACAATATTTCCTAAACATCTTAGTGATGGCGATGTATCAATATTCCCAGGAAATATTCAATTTATTTTTGTTCACACTCCGCCATAGATGTTTTTCCTCAAAATATTCTTCGTTTTAACTATGAAATCTTCGGTTGACCTTCGAAAACTTCAGGTTTTCCAGGAAATAAATCAATTAAAGCTTCTTGATAGTGCGTTATAGACGTTTTCCCTCTAGTATATCTATATATAAGTACTTCATTTTGGCTATGAATCCTTCCAAAGACCTTCGAGAACCTTCGGGTCTCCCAGGAAATGAATCATTTAAAGTCGTTTGTAGTCCACCATGGATGATTTTCTCTAGTACACTTAAATATTTTTCGATTTGACTATAAATTCCTCGGGTGACCTTGGGAAAACTTTAGGTGTCCCATAAAATGATTCAGTTCAAGCTTTTTCATAGTCCGCCAATGATATTGTATTTTCCCTCTAGTTTACCAAAATGTTATTCGTTCAAACTATGAAGCTTCCGGGTGACTTTTGAAAACCTTTATGTGTACCAAGAAATGATTCAAAAAAAATTTGTTGATAGTCCACCTATCTGACAACGAAGTCTTCGAGTAATCTTCGGGAACCTTCGCGTGTCCCAGGAAATTAATCAACTATTAAAAATTCTGGTCACATCACATATAAAATTCTATTTACGTTTTACATTGTTTGTCATTGGGCATAACCAATTGTCTCTTTATGCACTACATTTGGACCAGTAAAAGGCTACTTGCTTTCACTTTTATGATGAAAATAACCACTTTTTAACAGAGATATGGCTAAATGGGTCTTATCAAACTAAGCACTATAATACTTTGGACCAGAAATACCAAATAACTCAAAACTAGACAAACTGACATAGTGCTTTTCACTTGTATAGAAGTGTGATATGAGCAATTCCACAAAAAAGTTTAAAATTGCTTGTCTTAAGGTTTTTATTCCAACTCTAAAATGATTATATTTACTAAATTTGGGTTTAAGAATTATGAAATAAATTTCACTATTTCATATATCATTCGTTATATCTAGACGTAACTCAGCAAGCAAATTATTCCCAACCATGTCAATGCATAATATGTTAAATTTTCTATTTTTCTTATATGTATTTCAGCAAATGAGTACTGTGTTTCTGTGCACACAACGATAAAGTTTTAATTGACATTAGAAAAAGTTTCAGTGGTTGTCGCATACAAGTTTTTATTGCTTTCGTCTAAAGTGGCACGTGTGTATTTGACATATTTTTCATATCGGTCACCAAAGTTTCAAAATTTATAAGAAGAATCATTGTTTTCTATATTTCTTTTAATTGTTTCAGAAAATTTATATGTCTTCTGTTATCGAGTTACCAAAGAAAACATAGCGTTTGGAACTTAGCGAATAAGTCAACAACAGAAATACATATTGTACTATAAGCCAAGAATATTATAAGAAAAAAAAAATCCTCCACACCAATTATTTTTTTATGATGCTTGTTCTGTAAATCATCGTTTTCACTTTTAAAGAGCTTAAACTCTGAATTGTGCTGCAGTTAAAACCGCAAGTATTCCTATTACTTAAATTGTTTTTATTTCAATTTAAGATAAATTACTTTCCTTTGCTCAAAGTCCCTTTTATACTTAGGAATTAACTTTACTAACATTACAGTTTTATTTTACTTCCTAGGAAAAACTTAAAGTTAAGCAGTCCAATTATTACCGGACTTCATATCAAACTTGGCAGCACTGACAAAACGAACGAGACTTTAACGAAACAAACATGATGAAATGAACTTGAATAAACGAACAAACGACAGTTGAACTCAGAAGTAGTCGAGTTTGGGAGTTGAAGAAGACGGTTGTTTGCGGACAAGAAAATAAGTGATGTAAAGAAGTAAAATTAAAGACAATGAAAAGAACAGAATTGATTGTTAAAGAGAAACTTAAATTAAAAGAAGAACTAATATGTAAATAATATTGTAAAATAAAATCTATATATATAAAAATGTAGTGTGCGTGTGTTTGTCGTCTTATAACTTTGAAACCGCTTAACCGATCGTAACCCCTTTCGCAGTATGTATTTGTTTTGTACTGCAGGTGGTTTATAGCCATGCAAAGGGGGGATTGGGTGAGAGGGAGTGGTAGCCCCCATACAAAAAAAAAGTCTTAAGATGCTATATCTTTGCAGGTAAAGCAGATTTTGTTATAAAACTTGGTATGTGGATAGATGTTTTTGCTACCAATCAACGTGCAAAAAGTGGAGTGAATTGCGCAAGAGGATATTGCATCCATCATACAAAAAAATGACTTCAAATGCTATATCTCTGTTGGAATAGCAGCTCTAGCTTTAAAACTTGGTACATCAATATAAATAGTGTCAACCATTAGCCTTGCAAAAAATTGCAGTGTTCGGCCATGAGGTTGTTGCGCACACTATACAAAAAAAAATGGTTTAAATGATAAATTTCTGCATTCAAATCGAACTCATCGCGCCACCTACAAAAAAAGGGCAGAACAACGTTTGGCGGGACCGCTAGTAATATAATAATAACTAAAGAAAGTGTGTAAATAAAACTGTAAATAGAAACCAAAAAGTGTTGTGTTGTGCTGTTTTCCATTTAAAAATAATAGAAAGCCATTTTTTTGGCAATTTATGAATTCCGGACCAAAAAATGTCAACAGCGAATTAAACCCATTTTTGATTTCCTCAACTAAAGTGAAGCGCATTTTGGTAAGACCATTTTTTACTTAACAAGTAGTAGTCTAATGGCACCAAGTATGGATTATAAGGCAAGTGAGGCAGAATTTCCAATCCAATATTATCCAAATAGTTTTTTACCGAAGCCGCAACATATGGCCGAGCCTTGCCGTAGTGAAGGATTACGGACACGTTTCTAGTCTCATATTCTGGCCGCTTTTCCTTCAATCCACGTTTCAAACGAACTAAGTAGTTGGGTTGGATACAATGGCTCGGCCACTCGGAAGCAATTTATAGTATACCACACCCTTTTGATCCCACCATACGTGCATGCAGAGCTGACCTTATTTTCGTAAATATTTCACTTGGACTGGCTCGCAGAGCTTTCCGTATGTTTTTTTTGCAGTTAAATGACACTGTCAAGAATTTTTTCGCGCAAAATAGCAATTTTTAATGACACAAGTGCCACGTGGCGCCTTGCTATCTTTTTAAATGCATAGGTCATCAACAACTAAAACAATAACTTTAAGGAAGTAATTACAAGCATATTTCTTCCGAAAAGTATTCTCAGATGTCAACAGATAATAAAACTTTTTCGAAAATATTTCTAAATGATGCAGAATATAGCTATATTTTCATTTAAATTTTCTATGAATTTATTTATGTCTTTTTGCACAATTTTACACAGAAACTAATTTCAGAAAACTACAATATATACAGGAAAAACTGACATTAAAAGTCACATTGCAAAGTAATTAAACTAATGACGAAAGCACATGACAGCGTTTGACAGAAATCGCCCACTAAAGCTGCATTTTGCAAAGTCTCGCATGTGTAAACATAAGTATGTATCTCCATACATATATACACTGTCAACTAAATGTTGATGTGAAAATACATGCACACATTTACGCGTATATAAATATTTTCAAGGGAAATCGAAATTCGTACGCTTACAATTAAAAGCCCAAATATTGTGATTGAATCAACCGACACAACACAACCAAAAATTGGGACACCCACACAAAAAACCAATGTGACATTTTTTTTTTTTTGTTTTTGGTATCCTTTTCAAGCGATTTGTTGTGTTTGCGCTGATGATGTTATTCATTAACAAATTCAACGTTACGTTTTGTACGCTTACGTTGCGTTACATTACGTTCTGTTGCGGTTACCATTACCATGGAAATATGATTGATCCCATTTGAAAAAATGCGCTACGACAAATGAAAGCATTATGACCTTGACACTTGCTAAATAACCTAACTTTTGTCAAGAAAGTAAGCCACAAAAGCAACGAGTTTGATAGAAAGGAAAAAAAAAATTAAGATATGCCGAAAAGTATGCTTTATTTTATGTTCATTTTGTAATCATCGGCCTGCCTTACGTCGTACAGTGGTACGACTTCAAACTTGTTTTGGAAAAAAAAAATAGCTGGAGTGCACTTTCATGCCCACTTAGTTATAGCTTGTTAGGGAATGTTACAAAAAAGAGCATAATACGTCAAGGGACACGTCTACATCACATTGAAAATGAACGTTATTTTGTTGACAAAATAGAAGAATTGCTCCTACGACAATGAACGCTGAAAAATTATTTTATTTTTTGATATAAAGAAAATTTTAGGAATAACTGGCACTCCCTGAATCCAAATCCGTCATCAACAAATTTTAACCTCCACTCGCATTGCCGTACAGTTGAAAAATCAAGTGTTCGATTAATCGAACGTTGCACTATGGTTTTTTTTGGACTAAAAAGTGCCCACAAAAATAATTCACTACAAGGACCCTTTTTTTTAAAAAAAATCAAATGCAAAATTAAAGGTTATATATTGAGCTATCTGAAAAGATGCCCGCTTTTTCTAGCATTTGATCCACAAATTAAGGACAGAGGTCGAAATCTCATAAGTTTTGAAAAAAACGGGTTTTCTGTTTAAAAATGTTAGTCGCATTAAACGCAGGAGTGATATATGAATAAATTTATATGCATTCAATCAAAGCAATTAAGATGAAATCAACTCAAAGTGAAAATGGGCGGTGGCACGCCCCATAAACAAATTCGTAATATTCGTCATATCTCCGAAACTATTGGGCGCAGATAGATAAGATCCGGTATATTTATAACAGGCACAGAGAGAAATAATATCCACTAAAAAAATGGGCGGTGCCACGCCCTACAAATATAAAATTTATCATATCTCCGAAACTATCTGAGCTACAGCAATGAATTTTGGTATATATATAAAAATTAGTAAGTAAAATAATATTTGCTGAAAAAAAGGGCGGTACCACACCCAACAATGAACATATCCTTATTAATTGCCACTCTGTTCTACAGGAAACAAGTTCATTCATGTAGCTCTTCCTATGGGCGTGGCTCCACATATTTTTTCAGCAGACATTATTTGTCTTGATGACTCTTGTATATAAACCGAATTTCATCCACATGGGTCAAATAGTTTCGAAGATATGGTGTGTTTTATATTTTTGGGGCGTGGCACCGCCCACTTTTCTAATATATATTATTTCTCTCTGTGCCTATTACAAACATACCGAGTCTTATCTATCTGCGACTAATAGTTTCGGAGATATCAGGAATTTGTTTTTGGGGCGTGGCACCGCCCATTTTTATAATGAATAAATTTTTTCTTGCTTGATTTCATTGAATGCATATAAATTTATTCATATATCACTCCTGCGCTTAATGCGACTAGCATTTTTAAACAGAAAAACCGTTTTTTTTTAAATTTATGAGATTTCGACCTCTGTCCCTAATTTGTGGATCAAATGCTAGAAAAAGCGGGCATCTTTTCAGATAGCTCAATGTATAACCTTTAATTTTGCATTTTATTTTTTTTAAAAAAAAGGGTCCTTGTAGTGAATTATTTTTGTGGGCACTTTTTAGTCCAAAAAAAACCATAGTGCGTTGGCCGTTAGCCAAGTGAAAACTTTATAATCCGTCAGCCGGAAGGTACATATCGTCGATGCCAGTTGAAGAGTTCCTGCCCACAAGCGTCATAACGCTAAAATTAGGAAAAATTTACCCACTTCAAACAGCGGCCAAAAATGGATTAATAAGATATAGCTAGTTAATGCCTCAGACAGACGATAGCTTAAATCTAGATTATAGACGTATTAATGCAAATCTTTTTATTGCATGATTTTAGGCATTTTTTAAATACATATTTCATAGACATTGACTCAAAGAAAATTTCCCAATTTAGGGACCAAAAAATTCTAAAATATCAAAAACAAGATTAATTGTATGTTAAGCATCAGTACAGCTAATCAGAATTTTTTGGACCCTGAATTGGGAAATTTTCCTTTAGTCAATGACTGTGAAATATGTTTTTGAAAAATACCTAAAATCATGCACTAAAAAGGTTCATTGTTACGTTTCTAATCTGTCTAGGGCAAAAGAAACATTACAAAAATCAGCATGATACGACAACGGATATATAAAAAATTAATTAAAATTTCCTAAAAATTAACCCTAAAAGTATGCAAGACATTATTGCAATAAGTATGCAACGCATATGCAATAGCTTATATTGCAAGCTTGCATTGAAAATCACATGACTATTTACAGAAAATTGATGAATTGAATGATTAGCGCTAATTATTTCGACATCTTTATTGACTTAAATTGAAAGAGTAGATTCTCATCTTTGTTTTTTTTATAAATTGAAGACATAGCCGGACATATCCAACTTTGTAATTTTCCAAGAAAAATTCCAAGTGCTGCATTTCAAAGAGTCATTTTTGAAATTTAGTGGTTGAAAAAAGGCTTTCTTTCTGCCAAAATGCCACTGTGCGTTCTCTTGCAAGTATTGACATGAAACTCAGTTAAACACTTTCCTCATTTGCTAGCAATGTTAAATTATACCCTGTAGCCCTTTTAACGCAATAGTCAAAGTATGAGGAAAGTCATCAGCTAACATCAAAGTCTTCAAAAATCTCGCACCGATGTAAAGGATTTATTTTGGTTTCGTATACTCTCGCAAGGCATTACAGAAGAATACAATACACACAAACCTGGTAACTCCAAGCAGCGACTTGGCTATGACTGTATCGCAAAACATTGCATATCCTGTCCTGGCAGTGTTGCCTGTTGCTTGTTTCTGGTTTTCGCGCTGTCTATATCTTTGTTTGTATATTACCATACAATTGAATAATTTACGCATTTTCCTGCTGTTGCGTCTCGTGGGTTTTGTGTGTGTATTTTGCAAATGGTGTTACAAACGTAGCCTATATTTAGGCGATTTGGCGTGGGAGCTTTTAATGCAATCTGCGTGAATTTGCAAATAATTGTTGAATTTCACAGCAATGGAATTAAAATCGGTATTTTTCGTATATATTTATGTTTGCATTTTTTGCCACAAGCTTATTGAAACTTGTTGGTATGTTCATGCCTGTTATTAACTCAAATTTTGTGTATATTTTTTGAGTAATATAGATATGTGTGTTAAGTACAAATTTACTTCCTTGATTTTGATTTTTGGTATTGGTTTATAATATTGAATTTCCGGTGTATTAGTGTGGAGAGTTCTAAAAAAATATAATTTTTCTATGACAAATGGAAAGTTTCACAAAAGTGACTACAGAAAGTATTAGAGAAAATAATCTTAAAAAACTAAAATACTTTCATGTGAACTTCAATATAAATTTGATACAAAAAAAGTATAAAAGATTTTTATATAGTGACACTAAAAAATTTAAACCAAAATAGTTTAAATTGTGTTAATACTTTATGTGTTTGTATATTATACGAACAAGCATAAACGTTTTGTACACTCAATTAAGCATTGTTTTTATACCAAGTTTGGGGTGGATATGTATTCATTCCAATTTGGTTTGAATTTTACACCCAAACTTTTGCTGTGGCGAAATCCTCGAAAAGGTGCTTATAAAATACCTCAAAAAGTCGTCAAGAGAAATTATTACTTGAGGGAAAAAGAAATTCTTGGTAAAATGTGCCCAACTTAATCCAAGACATCAAGAATATAGGAATTGATTTTAAAAATTTTTTGGGTATATAAAATTCACACTAAAAAATATTATAAAAATTTCTGAAACTCCGCTCCCGCAGCACCAAAATATTGTCTTTGATGTAAATGTAAAATTTCATTCATTTCAGAGGACATTTGATGCATCCCAAACTGCATTAAAAACCGACAATTTGTCCTGGAAAAATATTTTAGAAGAAAATATACTGAAAAATAATAGTTTTCTATTTTCGTTATCCGTTCTTTTCACCCATTCCATGAACTAAATAGCACTCCCCCATGCAATCTAATATTGTCACGACAAAAAGCAAATTTTACGAGGATATAAACTGATATATTGCTTATTTCGCAGTTTTAATTTTTATGGATGAATACTCGCATATGAAAATAAAATCAGCACACCATAAACAAAAGATTTATCAGTTTACATTATTATTTGTATTTTTTCGCATGCATTTCTGACAAAATTTTACTTAATATACAAATAAATTGACATATTTCAAGCCATTGAAAGATTTACGGGCTAAAAAAGAATTACGACAAATCTTTTGCCGGCGCGCTTAATTTATATTCCTTTGAGACTTATTGTATAGTGAGTGAAAAGAATTTTCAAGGTTGCTGATTTGGTATATATTGCTTAGAGGAAATCATTACAATAATATATGTATGTAATACTGAAATGCTAGTTATTTTATATCAAATATTGTATACTGATGTAGATTAAATTTGACAATAAAATTTCCTCAAATTTCTACAAAAAATTAAATTTAAAAACAAACCCAATTAATAATATCGATACTATGCAACCAAGTAAAATACAATTTATTTTTAATTAATTTAATTATTGTTCAAAGGAAATAGCAATATACTTTGATATTAATATTGATACATAGCAATATTTGCACAAATGCCCTGAAAGCAAATTTGAATATATTTAAACATAAAATTTGCCTTGATTAATGTAGGTAGCTAGATAAGGCATAACAAGGAAAATACCGTAATTTACAAATCCTTATATGTCAATACATAGAAAAAATGTTTTGATTAGTAATATTAAGATTTGTGAATAGTAAACATGTGAATGGTTTATGTGATGTAAGCTGGCATATCAAATGTTTTAGGATATATGATTTTTTGAACATTTTGAAAAATACAATCGACATGTTCTTACTTATTTCGGAAAGGCAGTGAATTGTCCTGAAAGCGCTAAGTAAGTTTTCTATTATTTGAGAAATATTGTTGTATTATTTTTAATACTTTTATGTTTTTCAATGTATACTTCATAAGGTTCAAAAAATCACAATTCTTGAAAGATAAGCGTACCAACCTTATTCTGAATTGAAAAATATTTTGAAAAATCTAAAAAGCGATTTTTGTAATTCTTGTACTAAAATGATAAGAAAAAAAGTCATTTTTGCCATATATAAAACATACACATGAGCAGAGGTGTCACTTGTAGGGCTCGGAGAAATCTATGGTCAAGTCCAAAATATGTTTCCAAAATTTCCTTAGTCATTCATTTATTCATTCATTCATTTATTTACTCAATCACTTATTCATTCATTCATTCATTCATTCATTCATTCATTCATTCATTCATTCATTCATTCACTTTTTCATTCATTCATTCATTCATTCATTTATTCATTCATTCATTCATTCATTCATTCATTCATTCATTCATTCATTCATTCATTCATTCATTCATTCATTCATTCATTCATTCATTCATTCATTCATTCATTCATTCATTCATTCATTCATTCATTCATTCATTCATTCATTCATTCATTCATTCATTCATTCATTCATTCATTCATTCATTCATTCATTCATTCATTCATTCATTCATTCATTCATTCATTCATTCATTC
Organism: Calliopum simillimum; assembly: GCA_951812925.1. Classification (NCBI taxonomy): domain Eukaryota; kingdom Metazoa; phylum Arthropoda; class Insecta; order Diptera; family Lauxaniidae; genus Calliopum; species Calliopum simillimum. The sequence goes on along the minus strand of OX638370.1, from coordinate 114,192,152 downwards.
ATTCATTCATTCATTCATTCATTCATTCATTCATTCATTCATTCATTCATTCATTCATTCATTCATTCATTCATTCATTCATTCATTCATTCATTCATTCATTCATTCATTCATTCATTCATTCATTCATTCATTCATTCATTCATTCATTCATTCATTCATTCATTCATTCATTCATTCATTCATTCATTCATTCATTCATTCATTCATTCATTCATTCATTCATTCATTCATTCATTCATTCATTCATTCATTCATTCATTCATTCATTCATTCATTCATTCATTCATTCATTCATTCATTCATTCATTCAATCATTCATTCATTCATTCATTCATTCATTCATTCATTCATTCATTCATTCATTCATTCATTCATTCATTCATTCATTCATTCATTCATTCATTCATTCATTCATTCATTCATTCATTCATTCATTCATTCATTCATTCAATCATTCATTCATTCATTCATTCATTCATTCATTTATTCATTCATTCATTCATTCATTCATTCATTCATTCACTCATTCATTCATTCATTCATTCATTCATTCATTCATTCATTCATTCATTCATTCATTCATTCATTCATTCATTCATTCATTCATACATTCATTCATTCATTCATTCATGCACCCAAAACTATGTTAACTTCAAAAATGATTTAAAATTAATCAAAACAAGGTACAACTTTTAAAACTAGAAAAGTATGCACGGTGGTTTTAAAAAAATTTTAACTTTTAAATACCACCCGCGATTTTTTTCAAGGATAATGTTGGGGGACCCTTCTAGTATCTAAATCCGCAAACCGCGAAATCGAACGTTCAGCCGTTTTTTTTTTCGACCTTTTAGTTTTTTTAACGATTTTTGAGTATATCTCGGTGTTTATATACATATTATGTACACATATATATGTATATACGTACATATGTATACTTTTATATGTATATATGTGTAATATATATATACGGATATATATATACATACATACATACATTCATATAAAAGGTATCGTTTCCGCACCATTTATTTTTTAAAAAAATCGGTTTTTTCGTATTTAAGAAAAACACAAACAAAAACCGGAAACGAAAGAAGTCACTCCAGATGTGAGTTTTGATGCTTAATCCGATTTCAGTATTAGAATTGCTCTATTACGTCTGGACTTTGAGATATCCTTACATATAAGCGAAAAATCTCGGTTTTCGGCTATATTTAAGGTTGTATACAGTACGGACGAAATTCGTCTGCTCTTTTTTACTAACCGAAGCATTTAAAACCATTCTTTATCTTCAAAATAAGCAATCAAAAGGTCTCTTGTGATTGTTTTCCACAAAGTTATGACCATTTAAAAATAACATTATGGAGTGCAAACTCACAGTGTAAGAGTATTCCGTATATTGCTGCAATATGTTGTCTTAAAATAGTCATAACTTTTTAGAAAACAATTACAAGAGACCATTTGTTATCTCATTTTGAAGATAAAGAATGGTTTTAAATGCTTCGGTTAGTAAAAAAGAGCAGACGAATTTCGTCCGTACTGTATACAACCTTAAATATAGCCGAAAACCGAGATTTTTCGCTTTAAGTTTCATGGTGTGATTTTAAAATTAACATAACTTTGCAGAGAAATATTGCAGATAAACATTTGATAGCTCAACTTAAAGCCAAAAAAAAGTACCAAATGTTTCTGGTTATAGAAACTCCCAAAAAAATTTTGTGTGTCCTGCATATAACATCCAATATAGCCAAAAATCGTGTTTTTGCACTTTTTTAACTTTTTAGGCAAAGATATCTCCGACAAAAAAAAAAAGATATCGTTATCAGTTTGATTGAGTTTTCAAGGAAAAAACTAAGGCTATTAACTGTCATACCAGATTTTACGGCATAATATTACCTTATCTTGTTATATAACTTCAAAAATGGGAAAAAAATGGTGTCGTTTAAACATATATGTAAGGATATCTCAAAGTCCAGACGTAATAGAGCAATTCTAATACTGGAATCGGATTAAGCATCAAAACTCACATCTAAAGTGACTACTTTCGTTTCCGGTTTTTGTTTGTGTTTTCCTTAAATACGAAAAAACCGATTTTTTTAAAAAATAAATGGTGCGGAAACGATACCTTTTATATGTATGTATGTATGTATGTATATATATATCCGTATATATATATTACACATATATACATATAAAAGTATACATATGTACGTATATACATATATATGTGTACATAATATGCATATAAACACCGAGATATACTCAAAAATCGTTAAAAAAACTAAAAGGTCGAAAAAAAAACGGCTGAACGTTCGATTTCGCGGTTTGCGGATTTAGATACTAGAAGGGTCCCCCAACATTATCCTTGAAAAAAATCGCGGGTGGTATTTCAAAAAGTTAAAATTTTTTTAAAACCACCGTGTATGAATTTGGATATTTTTCCAGCTATTAGAAATTTTTTTTTCGTTTGTTTATGTCAAGTGTTAGTGGTAGTTATCGTTATTTGAGGTAAGGAATCACCTTTTATCGTTATTTAGTCATATATTTTGAAACTTTTTGTAAACAGTTTTATTTTAAAAAGACTAATGAGTATTTTGAAGTAGAAATCAACAAAATCCATTTTAAAATAAACGAGTTGTGATGATTTGAAAAACCAAAGTGCTGTACGGCACCGCTAGGTACTGGCCAGCAATTTTTTTCTAAGTGCCGTATGGCATCGCTGGGCAATATCTGCCACAAAAGTTATTGTTTCTCTATGTGCCGTACGGCACCGCTGGGCATTAACCAACAATACATTGTGTATTTAAGTGGGTGTTAACTCTTATCACAACACAATTTGTACAGTATAAAATCTACATGTTGGGTTTTTATTTTTGACTTTCAGGGAATAAGTTTTAATTATAGAGCCATTTGAATGCTCTATCGCATTTGCTAACAAGACCTTCGCCTCAGCAGCATTTAATCCTTGCAGTCGAACATACTATTACTTTTCTCTTTGATTATACTTTAATATAAGTTTATAGCTTTTGACTAGTTAGTGATAAATAATATATAATTTAATTGTTTGAAGTACATATAAGAACATTTTTTTACTAAAAACAAAAAATTTTCCTGTTACTTAAAAAAAATTAAATGTATATGAAAGCCCAGCGGTGCCATACGGCACCCAGTCGTTGAACCGTTCCTAACCAAGACTTAGTTAAAATTTTTTTTCATAAACATAGCTTAAGCCCAGGAGGCTAACTCCAGAAAATGTCAGCATCGTATCTACTTTGGTTCTCGTTGGGCATTAATAGGTTAATATTGTATTAATATTCAAAAGTTTAAAGCCAATAAAAGTTAATTTAAAGTAAAACAAAGTGTGTTTAGATTATTTTTTCTACGGAAAATTTGCCCTTTGCTGTGTAAAGGAGTTCACTGATTAGAGCAGTTTGAGTTTCATCATTTTTGTCTGCAGCAGCAATTTCCAGTTTACACCAGCAGCTCATATCCATCAGCAGCGACATGAGTCCGGAAAAGTGGCCCATGGTCATAATAAGATGAAGCGGATTCTTTATCATCGGCATCACCATGCATGCCCCAACTGCTAAAAGTTTCCCAGCGCAGCGGAGTCTCATCAGAGGTATACTTTGAAATTTCTTGCATAGTGAAAGCTATATATTTTGGTCCACAACCAAACACATTCAGATACCTAATGTATATCGATCATTTACTATAAGAACGGCACAACTCAAGAAACGCGAATATTGAGCTCATGATGCAAAATTCTTCGTTATATCATGCTTCATATTGTGTGAGAATTACAAACGTAATAATATCTTTTACGGTCACCGTTTGAGAATGAAATAATTATTTCAATTAAAAATTTTAAACGTCTTTTCTGCAAAATCGAGTTTTTGACTTGTGAATGTGCCGTTCCTGTAGTAATTGAGCGATTTCCAAGTATTAAATACTACAGTAATGGTAATTATGATACGTACAACAAATTCCTATCGATTCAATAATGTTGTCATTCAAACGACACAACCACAAAGTTCCGTAGATGCAATTAGTTGCATCTTTCAAAATGAACATCGGATACCGCATAACCACCTCTCAACTCACAACCAACATATCAAGTTCATTAACAACCTAAATACTACGAGCTTTAGCTAAACTAAGTATATTGAATTTTAATAATTTTTTCCGTAACAGTAACACAAGAATGATGAAAATGATAAATTCTGAATGTTTGCCAGAAATCTACATTTTTTTTTTTTCTCATTTTCCGTAAATGAAAACTTTAGTATCAATCCCTTTTCCAATTGAATTTTCAAATCGTAAATTTAGTATTGGTGGATATGATTTTAGCACCTTTTTCGTATATTTTGTTCCTGTACACAGTGGATCTTTTGACATGTGTAGCTCAATGCAATTAACATTTTCACCAACCTAAAAATATTGAACCATAAAAGTAAGTTTACCAAAAACTACAATAATTTCATTCTCTTCTACCTCTTGATAATAAAGAATTGCTCCTCTGGGTGGTTTTAGAGAATCTGTTTTGGCAAGCACTCTAACAACTGCTGACTTGAGAAGTCCATCGCCCGATTTACGTGCGCCATAAACTATTTTCGAATATTTAACACTGGCACAGCCTTCTTTAGCCAGAAGCACAAAAAGTAAGAGACCGATTACAAATTTCATTGTTAACAAATCGAAATAAAATTCTTATGAAATGCAAACTGAATCAGAAATAACAATTTCTTTATATAATATAGGCATGAACATAAAAAATCGTAGTTATCAAAGTAGATGAATTTAATCAAAATCAACTAGGCACCCAATATTAGTGATGCTGTTCATTAGTAGTTCATTAGCAGTAGAAGTAAATGTGTTATTGTCATAAGTTTTTTCGTACAATAGAAGGTTATTTCGATTAAGACAATGCTCGTACTTAGTTTATTTGCTTATTTAAGCAAAATTTCTAATAAAAATACAAAGCTTCGTGAGCCCATCTCATCTTTTTCCATTAAAAAGTGATAATGTTTTTAGCTTTTAAAGCCGTTTATGGTGGTATGGGATCTCCGTATTACGAACCTGAGCTTGACTTTTTTCTATCATGTAGAATAATCTTTAATATAAGGTTATCTCTAAATAACATACAAAGTGCTTTTCCGGACCAAAAAACTAAAAATTTGTAAAACTTTATTATTTCCGTCGATAATATTTTTTATTAAGGAAATTTCGACCACTAAATCTTGAATAGAGCTGTCATTTTTCATCGGATCTTGGTCCGCAAGAGCTATAGATTTTCATAACTAAATCTGTAACACAGATCTTCGAAACATGCAATTTCTTGTAATTTTGTATGCTACTTCTTAGAATTTGAGCTAAGTTATCGGTGCTCATATTATGTTTACTCAAGTCCACCTGGCCCACAGTGGAATTTACAAAACTCCAAGAGACATTGCCCAGTGATGTATTGTGATATTTGTTTTTTCATTATTTCCCCGGCTTTGTCCGGGATATTCAAAATCTTAACAACTCAGGAACCATTAAACCGATTTGAATCATTTGTTTTTTTATCAAGTATAGGTACATATTCCTGGTGAGATTTTATGAAAGTTATTTATTTTAAATTCCCTCGGCTTTGTCCAAAAATCTTAAAGACTTCCGAACCATTAGTCTTATATGAGTGAAAAACAAAAAAACATAAAAAATTCATTCAAATCGGGTAAATGGTTCCCAAGTTATAAAGATTTTTAATATTCCAGACATAGCTGCGGGAATTTTGAAAAACTTAGCATCACAATACCTCACTTAGCAATGTGCCTACTAATTTAAAAAAAAAAGGAATCATAAAAATGGCTCATGAGTTTTGTAAATATTACCCTAGCGATTTTTCGGGCTTAAGCCCCTAAAACTGTAGTAAAACGAAGATTTATTAAAATCTCCGTGTCAAAACTATTTTCGGTGGAGTAAAAGATCAGAAAATTGGCATGGAGGCTAATGTAATAGTACTTAAGATGGGAAAAATAATATTTATTATTTTAGGTGGCCCATCTGGATTTTGGAGGATGTCGAATAAATTCGACAATGACCCCCAAAGGGAGTTTGTTTTTTTTTTTTTGTTTGGATGTAAGAAAAAAATATCAAGTTTATTAGATATTATAGCATTTTCTCTTTTTATTTTCACAGAAAATGTCTTCATCCAAAGAATATGATGAAATATGATTAGATTTTATCCTTATTTGAGGCTAGTTCTGACGTTGAAGATGTACCGGTGGACAATGAAAAGATTTAGAGTCAGACGAGCAATTATAACAAACCGTAGTACATTCAATTCGATTAACTGGATATTACTACCGCTGATATGACCAGAATAGGCGTTTTTTATCGAACATTCATGTCACTGATGATATTTATCCTAAAGACAACACAGGTCAAATTGTTGAACCCGGTTCAAGCAACCTGAGGGAACAAGAATAGTGGTAATATCCGGTAAGTCTAGTTCAATTCTTTTCGGTTCGTTATAAATTCCGTTAAAGCAGCTGCATGTTTGACTAAAAACATTCTTTGGGAGTCAATGTCGAATATGTTCGACATCCACAGATTTTGGAGATTTTATTTTGGAATTTTTTTTTTTAATTGGATTAAATTTTTATTGTATATTTTTATTTTTGGATCTTTTTCTTTGTATGTTTTCCATTTTATTTTTCAGATTTTATTTTTTGGATAATTTTGAGTGAAGTCTAGAGCACTGAAAATTTTTAACAATGAGCGGGGTAAAAATTTTGATATAAAAACTATTTTTTGGTCCAATGTGTGGCGCTCACTTTAATAATAAACCGTGACTTATTTTTATCAGTAAGAATTGCGTTATTCTAATCATTACATTTACTTTATTGAGATTATATGTATGTTCTTAAAGATAAGACAAATTTGGCTAGTTTAAAAAACATAAACATGACAATGATACATAATAAACTCTACAATTTTGCATTTGATGTTCTTTTTTATAAGTTTTCATTCTTTCCGTATATGAAAACTTTTGACTCAATTCCTTTGCCCATTAAATTTTCGAGTGCTATTTTTAGTACTAGCCGGTGTTGCATAAAAAACAGTATTTTAGAACTCATTCCTGCATATAATGGATCTTCTAAAACTTGTAGCTCAATATAAGTGACGTGTTCTCCAACCTAAAAATATTAAACTGTAAGTTAATAGTAACAGCTAAAAAAAATTAATCTTTTTACGTTAACATCATAAAGAACAACTCCTCTCGGAGCTTCTAGAGATCTTGGAAGTATTGTAATATGTTCAGTTTTTAGTAGTCTATCGCCCTCTTTACGTCTGCCGTAAATTTCGAATTTCGAATATCCGTACTTCTTTCCGTATAGAAAGACTTTTGTGTCAATCCCTTTGCGTAATGAATTTATGAGAAATACACGATATGTTGGCGGTCTGCTTGATACGTACATAGTCGAATATTTCGTGCCTTCGTAAAGTGGATCGTTTGACATATGTAGCTCAACATAACTGACATATTCTCCAATCTAAAATTATTAAAACTTAGCTCAACTTGAAAAACAAAAACAAAAAATTTCAATCTCTATTACCGCTGGCAGATACGTTAATATCTTTTTTGGTTTTTCAAGAGAATTTTGGTCCGGAAGTACAGTAACATGGCCTGATTTTAGTAGTACATCGCCACTGTTAAGTTTACCTTCAACTATTTTCGAATAAGCATATTTCTTTCCGTATATAAAAACTTTTGTATCAATCCCTTTGCCTATTGAATTTGTGAAAAATTTACGAAGCGTTGGCGGTGAAGTTGCTATCAACATACTCGAATATTTCGTGCCTTCGTAAAGTGGATCCATTGACGTTTGAATCTCAACATAAGTGATATATTCTCCAATCTAAAATTATTAAAACTTAGCTCAACTTCAAAATAAATAAAATTTCAATCTCTTTTACCGCTTGCTGATACAATAATGTCTTTTGGGGGCTTTCTAGAGATTTTGGGTCCGGAAGTACAGTAATATTTGTTGCTATAAGTAGTCTATCGCCCTTTTCACGTTTGCCGCTAAAACTTTTCGAATATCCATACTTTTTTCCGTATATAAAAACTTTTGTATCAATCCCTTTGCCTATTGAATTTTCGAGAAATATACGACGTGTTGGCGGTACAGTAGGCGGTGAACTCCCTATCGACATACTCGAATATGTCATGCCTTCGTAAAGTGGATCCTTTGATGTTTGAAGCTCAACGTAAGTGATATATTCTCCAATCTAAAATTATTAAAACTTAGCTCAACTTAAAAAAAGAAAACAAACAATTTCAATCTTTTTTACCGCTTGCTGATACATTAATATCTTATGGGGTTTTTCTAGAGATTTTGAGTCAGGAAGTATAGTAATATGTTCTGTTGCAAGTAGCCTATCGCCCTTTTCACGTTTGCCGGTAAAATTTTTCGAATAACCATACTTCTTTCCGTATATAAAAACTTTTGTATCAATCCCTTTGCCTATTGAATTTTTGAAAAATTTACGAAGCGTTGGCGGTGAAGTTGCTATCAACATACTCGAATATTCCGTGCCTTCGTAAAGTGGATCTCTTGATGTTTGAACTTCAACATAAGTGATATATTCTCCAATCTAAAATTATTAAAACTTAGTTCAACTTCAAAAAAAAAAAATAAAATTTCAATCTCTTTTACCGCTTGCTGATACAATAATGTTTTTTGGGGTCTTTCTAGAGATTTTGGGTCCGGAAGTACAGTAATATTTGTTGCTATAAGTAGTCTATCGCCCTTTTCACGTTTGCCGCTAAAACTTTTCCTATATCCATACTTTTTTCCGTATATAAAAACTTTTGTATCAATCCCTTTGCCTATTGAATTTTCGAGAAATATACGACGTGTTGGTGGTACAGTAGGCGGTGAACTCCCTATCGACATACTCGAATATGTCATGCCTTCGTAAAGTGGATCCTTTGACGTTTGTAGCTCAACATAAGTGATATATTCTCCAATCTAAAATTATTAAAACTTAGCTCAACTTGAAAAAAAAACAAACAATTTCAATCTTTTTTACCGCTTGCTGATACATTAATATTTTATGGGGTTTTTCTAGAGATTTTTGGTCCGGAAGTACAGTAATATTTGTTGCTATAAGTAGTCTATCGCCCTTTTCACGTTTGCCGGTAAAACTTTTCGTATATCCATACTTCTGTCCATATATAAATATTTTTGTATCAATCCCTTTGCCTATTGAATTTTCGAGAACTATACGGTTTGTTGGCGGTGTGGTTCCTAATGTCATACCAATATCTTTCGTGCCTTCGTAAAGTGGGTCCCTCGACTTTTGTAACTCAATATAACTGACATATTCTCCAATCTAAAATTATTAAAACTTAGCTTAACTTAAAAAAAAGCAAACAATTTCAATCTCTTTTACCGCTGGCTGATACATAAATATTTTTTGGGGTTTTTCTAAAGACGTTGAGTCGGGATGTATAATAATATGTTCTGTTTTAAGAAGTCTATCACCCTTCTGACTTTTGCCTTTAACTGTTTTCGAATATCCATACAGTTTTCCGTATATAAAAACTTTTGTATCAATCCCTTTGCCTATTGAATTTTCGAGAAATAGACGAAATGGTGTGGGTGAACTTGCTAACATCATAGTCGAATATTTCGTGCCTTCGTAAAGTGGATCTTTTGACATATGATACTCAACATAGGTGATATATTCTCCAATCTATAATTGTTAAAAATTAACTTAACTTGAAAAAAAAAACTTTCAATTTTTTTTACCGGTTGCTGATACACTAATAATTTTTGGGGTTTTTCTAGAGCTTGTGAGTCGGGAAGAATAGTAACATGTGCTGTTTTAAGTAGTCTATCGCCCCTTTCACGTTTGCCTTGAAAACTTATCGAATATCTATAGCCGGCAAAGCTTTTTTCAGCGAAAATCACAATAAGTAAGAGACCGACAATGAATTTCATTGTTAACAAAACGAAATACAAATCTTTGGAAACACTGAAACTGAATGAGAAAGAGCACTCCTCATAGCATATATATAGGTGCTAGCATACACTAGACTTGAACGGTATTTCAACGCTTTAAATTTACTTGACAAATCGTAATTATCAAATTATTTTTAAGCAATTTTAGATATCGAACAAATATTAGTTATAGTGCTCCTTGGAAATAATTGATTTGAGCAATATAATTTTTTCAATTCAACCATGTATGATAGCATATACATATATAGGTTCTAGCATATAACAAATTTGATCGGAATTTTAACGCTTTAAATTCGCTTGACAAATTGTAGTTATCAAATTGTTTTTAAGCAATTTAAGCTAGCTATTCGTTATAGTGCCCCTTGGAAATAATTGATTTGAGCATTATAATTTTTCAATTTTACCATGTATGATGACTTCGCAAGGTTAAGTACTTAGTTGAGATAAGAGCTGTAGCATATCGTTCAGTTTTTAGATACATTTTAGTCAAATTTTGTTTTGGTTCAGGGACTATGAGTTTTTTTGGTTTTTGTGAATTTTTATACATACATCAAAGTTTTGAGCAAACACCTTTAACGTAGATCACAGAGATTAATCCAAAAATGCTGATTTTAGCTGAAATTTAGCATATGGTTTCACTAAGGCTAAACCCAATGAAAATGTTGAAAAGAAATATTTCGCGATTTGTTTTGTTTTGTTTGGGGGAAGGTTTTCGGCATATAATGACAAATACTGCTTCAAAAAATTCCTTAACTAACTTTCCTGTTTCGCTTAATTTTGGAAACGTATTGAGTTAGTTTATAAGCACATGGTAAGTGACGCTCTTTAAAATTTGTACGCTAGAGTAAGAAACATACCTTGAAAACTGTTGTGCCGAATGAATGATTAAATAATGACCAAGTACAAACTGTTTATTCCCGAAACTCCTAAAAAGTTTACAGGTCGACAGAAGATCGAAGAGAAAAAGCATAAATTTACTATGGAAGCATTTCATTTTACTAATAATATGGTGTTTCTAATATTAAACAATTACTTATTTTTATATCTTATTGCTATTTGTTTGTTCTTATAAAAATTGCAATTTTCTGCTATACCAATTTTTTTCAAACAAATAGAAATGCAATTATTTGTGATCAACTATAAAGTAATTGATTTAAATTTTACAATAAAAAAATCGCTCTATCAAAAAATACACGTGGAGACGAAGCTAAACAGACGACTTGGCAGCACCGACAAAACAAACGAGACTTAAACGAAACAAAAATGACGAAAAGATTTTGAATAAACGGACAAACGACAGTTGTACTCAGTTGATGTTGATTAGTTGTTGAAGAGGAGTAAAAGAAGACGGTTGTCTGCGGACATGTTAAGAAGTGGAATAAGAAGACAATGAAAAGAACAGAGTTAGAAGTTAAATTGTAATTTTAAAGAAAGTTATAAGAAGAACTAAAAATAGAATAAAACAGTAAAATAGAATGGAATACTGTGGAACCAAATTTTATCGTCAAAAGCCGATCGGATCTGACGGATCTGAAAATATAGGTCAAATTAGCTCCAGTTTTTGAGAAAAGGCCGTTGGAATTTCGCACCTTAAATTATATGGTTTTTTCGATATATCTCGTAAGTAAACTGAGTTTTATTATATCTTGTGGTGGGGTCTTATTTTTTTCGTCCAACATAAATCTTATAACATACGTGGATGATCAACTAAAGCGATGGAAAGAGTATTTCTGTAAAATACTGAATCCTAGGACAACCACACATCTACAACTAGAATTATTCATCAGAATTTTCCATAGGAATTTGAGTTGTTACACTAAATGTCATTACTTCGTCAATATATAGCATATCTGCCTGATTACTATTTCATTCTCTTCAGAATTTTGTGACTAAAAACTCAATTTTCAATTCTATCAAGTTGAGTATTGTTCTGTAAGATAGCGTCACATATAAAATATATAAAAGGAAATTAGTCCTGTAACTATTTAAAATAATTAATTAATTTTAGTAATTTTGATCTTAAATTGTTATTATTTGTTATAGTAAAATTCCCTTTTTTGCTTCAGCAATTTTAAGTAACTGGTGCAAATGAAGCGGAAACTAAAATTCATTGTAGCATGAGTAATACATAAATTTATAATTAACTCGAAGCTATAAATACTCCTAGCAATTTTTGAAAATAGCAAACTCACGTGTAGGTTAATAACTATAAACTTTTAAACAAAACCAATATTGCCTCACTAAACAAATAACTAAGTTCTTTGAATAAAACTATGCAGATCTAACCAAATGACGTTGAATTGCAGAAGACTAGGTCATACTAATCAACTTGCAATTCAATTTTAACCAAAAAAAAAAAGAAAAAAAAAACCATAATAAAATAAATTCTCTCAAGGAACTCTCAAAAATTCTTGGAAACATTTCATGCAATTTCTATGGCTTTGCATTATGCAATCAGTTTTCTTTATGAACGAAACTCTTGCTATGATTTGATGTAACGAAAAATGCGCGTCAAGGGTTTTTGTGTTTATTTGGCATGGAACTTTTTAGGTTTCATTTGCGTTGGAGTGAAGTTTTGATTCATTCCTTCCCTTACGTTTACGTTACGAAATTCAGCTTTAAATCCGAAAATGAAATGAAACTTAATCATTTTAGAGCAATTTTTTGCGTTTTTAGTGTGACGTTAGCGATGCATTAATGTGGAGACATTTGATGCAAAAAAGCTACTTCTTGTTTGATGTAGAAGTGTTCACTTTGAATTTTATGTAGCTATTTGACACTAATTAATTGGATTGTTGGAGATAGAAATTTAAGAAAGTCTGGAAAATCCAAAAAAGTGACAAAATCATCGCATAGGATTGTATTCTATCAGATAAAAGTAAAACTCTACTTACTTTAGAAACAATTTGATGCATAGAAATTAAATTTGTCACAAATGTAAAAAGCACTAGGCCAAATAAATAACATTCATTTACAAAAATGGGTGGTGCCACGCCCGTGAAAAATAAAATTCAAAATATCTCAGAACCTGTTTGATGCATAGGATTGAAATTTAGCTTATATGTAAAGCGGACTTAGACAAATAATATTAAGTAGAAAAATGGGCAGTGCCACGAACCTTAAAGCAAATTTGGACATATCTCAAAAACTGTTTGACGCATTTGAGTGAAATTTGAAACATATGTAAAATACGCTAATAAAAGTAACATTCATGACAAAAATAGGTGGTGCCACCCGTCTAAAAACCAAATTTGGCATACCTCAGAAACTGTTTAATGCATAGAAATGACACTTAGCATACACATAAAGAGAACTGAGCCAAATACTCAACGATCATTAGAAAATTGGGTGGTGCCACTCACATGAAACACAAAATTCGAAGTATCTCAGAAACTTTTAGATGCATAGGATTGAAATTTGGCATATATGTTAAGGTTATTATGCCAAACAACATTTATTAGAAAAATGGGTGGTGCCACAAACATAAAAGCAAAATATATATATATAAAAGATACTAATCCAAATAACATTCATTAGAAAAATATGTGGTGCCACCACTCAAAAAATCAAATTTGGCATGCCTCAGAAATACACGTAGGAATGAAATTTGGCAAAATATAAAGAAAACTAATTCAAATAACATTCATTAGAAAATGGGTGGTGCCACTAACATAAAAGCAAAATTTTGCTTAGCTCAAAAACTGTTTGACGCATATAAATAAAATTGGATACATATGTAAAAGACACTAATCCAAATATTTTTCTTTAGAAAAATAGGTGGTGCCACCCTTCATAAAACCAAATTTGGCATATATCTCTAAGCCAAATAAAATTCATTAGAACCATAAACCAAAAAGCAAAATTGGATATATTTTAAAAACTGTTTGACGCATTTGAATAAAATTTGGAACATATGTAAAAGACACTAATCAAAATAATATTCATTAGAAAAATATGTGGTGCCACCACTCAAAAAACCAAATCTGTTATACCTCAGTAATTTTTATACGCTTAGGAATGAAATTTGGCAGATATGCAAAGGAAACTAAGTCAAATAACATTCATTGAAAAAATGGGTGGTGCCACACTCTTTAAATTATATGCATAACTCAGAAATAGTTTGACGCATAGCAATGAAAAAAAGGTGGTGCCACACACATAAAAAATAAAATTTGACACATTTGAAACTGACTGCAAAAATGTAATTTTTTTATTTTAAACTCATCTTAAAGAGTCACCTTTGGATTACCTTATTCAACTAGGCTAAATATTATTCTTTAGAAAAACGGGTGTTGCCACACACATAAAAACACATTTGAAAAACTGACTGGTGCATAGGAATGAAATTTACCACATATTTATGTAAAGGGTACCTAGCCAAATACCACTCATTAAAAAAATAGCCGGTGTAATACCTCTAAAAACCAAAATTCAACATATCTCTGAAACTGTTCCAATCATGTGGATGAAATTTGTTATATATGAAAAAAAAAAACATCTACCAGAAAAATTATCCACACCCTGTAAAACATTCATCATAGCTGTGAAACTATTTGATGGCGATGAATAAGATTTAGTACATATATATGTAAAAGGCACCGGGATAAACGTGCCTGGTAATAGCTAGTATAATATATTTTGAGGGTTAAGAAAATTATACTTTATATTCTCAATATATTTGTGGTTATTCTTGCAAAAATTAAATTTTTTTTTTATTTTAAACTCATCTTAAAGAGTCACCTTTGGATTATCTTATTCATCTAATCTTCGCGATAGATTTAGATTGGGTGATTCTTTTTCCATACAATATTTTTACTGGAACTTAGTATACTAAAGTTGTTGCTACTATACAAATATCTTAACATCTTAACTTACGTGTGCCATCAAAACGTGTTGCAATTGTATCCAAAAATGTGTTTTGGGGCGCTAGCAGCCCCTTTCGGGCTGGCATTGGATTGTAGGGTCTTTTATAACGTTTCTGTTTATGGTGTAAGTCTGAAATGAAAGGGAAATTTTGGATTTATATAAAATTCATTCATTATACAGATTTTTTTACAATTTTTGTTATATTTTATCATAATTCTTATACCCGAAAGGAAATATGAGATGGGCAAATAGGGAAATTTTTAAATATTGGCATACCTTGAAAGACTATAAGACCTTGTCTTTGACTTACAGAAAGTCATTTTGAAAATCGTACCTACTCGTAGCAAACAAAATCAAGCAACATAACGGATTTTACTGCCACACCCTTGAGTGGTACCCAAGAGACAGTATAGGATGTGTTAATCTACAAATTATCGAGGAATATTCGTTGAAAATGGAAAATTTAAGAATAAAGGTGTAAATATTCCCACGCGATAAAAATGGACAATTTATTTTAGTACCATGTCCGGGAGCTACAGAAGATTATATACAATAAAAAACTCTGCAAAGCATACATACGTTCCAGAAGAAAAAACCACATCAACAACAAACAACTGACACTCATTCCAAGCGCTGCTATGAATGCGTAATAAATCATTGGTGAATTAATTATGTCCAGTACTGTTCACACAATAACACCATTTTCACATATCGCTTACCATATTTTTGCTGTTTCACTGCTTCCCTTGGCATCACTAGCATATTAAATAAATATTTGATTTAAATGGTTTTTGCTTTTTGCAAGTTAAATTCAATTAATTTAAGCATATGAGCGAAGGAAGTACATTAAACACTTTTTATCGTATTTTCAAAAGACAGGCACTTTCATTCATAATGCGAACAAATTTTTTATGTTGACGATAAATTTTCCCATTTTTTTAATTTTTTTCTTTTTTTTTATTGTGACTCATACGTTTTTGTTATTTTCCACTACGTTAACGTTGTGCATTTAAGTGCAGTAAAGGATTTCACAGAGAGTGCGTTTTGGTTTATTAAAAAAAATGCAGCATACTTTACTGCGTTGTATCAATTTTTTTCACTTAAACATTCCAAAAATTATGCTATTAAATTTTTTTCAGCATGAGTATGAAATATTTTATAAAAAATACAGCAAATTCTCATGAGAAGATTATTTTTATAAATTTTTTTCGCTTTCGTACTAAAGATTTAATTTTTGTAAAAAGAACAAAAAACTTTTTTAATACAAAATCTGAAAGAAATATTTATCTTTAACGCGAAAGTTCACCGTAAGTTTTGCGTTTGTAAAAAATTAATTGGAATATTCACGCACTAGTCAGTCTCTGGGAGTGAAGACCACGACGGTGAAGATAATAACGAAAAAACTAATAAAAATGGTTATTGAAGCAAAAAATAATAACAGATAAGAAATGCAAGATACCACAGAATGGCGGCATGGTATATGGCAGTACATACGATATTTATGAATAAATTGTATGTATGAGAGCGTTGAGACTGCATCAGGGTGAATTTTAAAAAACAAAAATTTAAATGGATATGAAAAAAGAAAAATTTTAAAATATTCAAATTCGTCAATCACTCGAAAATGTTGTAAGGAACGAAAAATTTTTCAAAAAATACTTAAAAATATGGAAATCCGAAATTTCGAAATACATATCCCAAAAAGTTTGAAAAAAATGAAAAAATTTTAAAATGCTGATTAAAGGAAAAAAATATTATTTAAAAATGTTATAGCTTTAAAAATTTGCTATACAAATGATTTAACAACTGTTTTCGTCATCACAGTGGCAAATCGTGTACATAAATAGGTGAAATTTGAAAGTGATATGAATTTTAAAAATTTTTCCAGCAATCGTCAGATAATGCCTACTTCAAGACGAAAAAAAAATTTAAAAGTTTAAAACTTTCTTGTGGGTTAGTAACAAGGTGGGCTAAAAGTTGAACTTTAAACAGCAAAAATGATATACCGAACTTTTTATATTAGCAACTGCTGGAAAAAATGGTCTTGTTAACATGTTTGAAGACACATATACTTATGTGGCATATTGGCGGAAAATATATTGTTTTTTCCTCATAAAAAACTAATTAGTTTTTTCTATCGATTACATTTGAATTATACAGATTTTTTAAACATTAAACTAAAAGTTTATAAAAGTGAAAAAATTGCAAACTTTGATCTGTAAAAAAAAAAAAATATATTTATGTATCGCCAAATGTTTGTTATTTTTTAATATTATACCCTGCAAACAGTGTACTAGATACAAACGGCGTATGTATCGGGGACACAAACACGTATTTTTTTTTGTTTGTTTTTGAAAATCACATAGAAATTGCCGTACTCTTTCTATAACGTTAACATTGCTGTCGGGAAAAATACAGGTATTGGTTTTGCCGTACCAATACTGGTATTGTATCTGTTTCTCGTCCCTGAATAAATACTTAGATACGCATACCGGTACTATATCTGTTATACGTATCTGGAATAGTACAAGTACGTTTCTAAATATGCGTACAGGTACTATACTCGTTGTACGTATCTACAATAATCCTGGTACTGGTACTGTGTCTAGTAGGTATGCTAATAAAAATACTATTTAAATTTACAGAAAAAAACGAAAATGTCAATACTTCAGTGCGAAATTTTATTTTCTAATAAGGATGATTTATCGATTTTGAAGGCTTTATAATTACAAATTTGAATAAATTTAAT
This sequence comes from Calliopum simillimum, assembly GCA_951812925.1. NCBI lineage: Eukaryota > Metazoa > Arthropoda > Insecta > Diptera > Lauxaniidae > Calliopum > Calliopum simillimum. Next base: position 114,174,521 of record OX638370.1, on the reverse strand, counting down.
GGAAATTAGCATATAGTATTGTAAAAATTAGCCTATATATAAAAAATCAAAGTTAGTTCTGATCCAATCCAATTATCTTCCGGAGTGCTTGCTCATAGTCCTTTAGACCTTAGAAGACCAGTGATTACAAAAGACTTTTCTTTATCTAATATCCACCAATGGCTATCGACAATGTATTCTGCACTTGTGTTAAAATATTCACATTTAGGTGGCTTTTATTATACTTATGTATGGTTTCTGTGGCTACCATTGTACCTATAGATTGTGTTAGAAAATTATTTACAATTTGAAATAGATTTAATTATTAGGTACAAGACTACTATATCTGTGGCCATAAGCGATAACAACTTAAGTCGACTTAAGAAAAATGGGTTTGAGCTCAGTTTTCCATCAATTTTGGTTAAAATTACACTTTTATTTGTATGCCTATCCTTAGTGCTTATTTAGGTTCTAATAATGCCCAAAAAATTTGAAATTAATTTTACCCAGAACTAATGGAAAATTGGGCTCAAACCCATTTTTTTTAAGTCGACTTAAGCTGTTATCGCTTATTGCCACAGATATATACATTAGAATACCTATGTGATATATGAAATGAGCAAAGTTGTAAAATTCATACTTTCGGAAAAAGGTAAAAACATAAGAATAAAGAAATTTAAATCTGTAGTGGAAAAAAATCAACCGATTTTCGATTTAAGTTTCAAAAGTGGATTTTAAAAGCGCAAATCGCTTATACTGTCAATATCTTTCTAACTATGGATTTTTTCGTTAATGAGTTAAGGCATCTTTTGTAGAGAATAAGCAGAAAAAATACAACTTTGCACATGTGAGCATTGCATAAAACACTCACCATTATAAGACGGTGCGACTGCAAACTTAAAGCAGCATCTGGGGATTTTGACTGCAATTTTGTAGCAAAAAGTGACTGACTCTATTCTAAACCTTTGCTGTAATTTTCCAACAGTGCAGACCATAAATTTCTAGCTCGCGAATTGTCTCGACAAATTTTATTGGAACTGTACAAGCCACCGCTAGTGAATTTCATGCTAATGATTCCGCAGTTTTAACTGCTTTTTCCCCAGCATCAGACGACTGAAGATGAATTTTCTATTTTTTTTATTTTTTGAGTGGCACATAAAACAAAACTGTCATTCAAGCCATAAAAATTTCACACATTGAAAAAAAAAACAAATGTTTATCTACGAATACCTGCGAAATACGGGAAATGTACCAGATACTTGTATGGCATACAAAAAATTTCATAAAAATTTAAAAAAATTCAAAGACAACCGGTACTCATTTTTTGCAGGGTAGGTATGCTGAAAAGTATGCTTAATGGAAATTCAAAACTCCAGCTGCAACTTTTGAAAACTTATTTTTATCAATTTTTTCCTATTGTGCCTTATGAGGGGACAAAATTAATTGACTTTTATAAAACGCTATTTTGGATTCGTTTGCATCAGAATATGTCAAAATAGTATAGGTATTGAAAAAAAAAAAATATAAACATTATGCTTTAAAAAAAATATTTGCTTAAGTTTTTATTTAAAACTAGAGTTCGCCTTGTGGCCGAAATTCGACCATTTCGATTTGACCATAAAATAAAGGAAAAAGTTTTTATACGCTTCCTTGGTCGATAAAACACAAAAAGCTTTTAATATTCTTCCTTAGGGTTCGGTTATCTGCATCGGTGCAGCAGCTAAGTTACAATATCGTACTTTCCATTTAAAGGCGTGTAACTCCTACTAAAGAGCAAACAGTTTTGATATCTTTCTATACAAAAATTCATAAAAATCAATCATGCTATCGTGCTATATAGTGCTAACTCTATATCTACACCAAATTTCATAAAAATTGTATGCAGTATTTTCGCCATGAGAGCGTTTTTTTCATTTAGGGGCGTGGCACCCCCCACTGAAAAACATAATGGTCATGTTATCGTTCTCTAGTGCCAATCCTATATCCATACCAAATTTCGTTGAAACCGATGCAGTGGCTTAGCCGTGAGAGCGTTTTTTTTCATTTAAGGGCGTGGCACCGCCCACTGAAAAACATAATGGTCATGTTATCGTTCTCTAGTGCCAAATTTCGTTGGAACCGATGCAGCGGTTTAGCCATGAGAGCGTTTTTTTCATTTAGGGACGTGGCACCGCCCACTGAAAAACATAATGGCCATATTATCGTTCCTTAGTACTAACCCTATCTCCATACAGAATTTCGTTAAAATTGATACAACGGTGTAGCTGTGAGAGCGTTTTTTGCATTAAGGGGCGTGGCACCGCCCACTTTAAATAAAATATAGTCCTATGCACTGCTTCTGCTCGCAAGCTTTCCAACAAAAAAAAATCAAGCAAATCGGTTGAGATTTAATTATAGAAACAGGGACTGAACCGATTTCGTTTGCCTATTTATATATATGTAGATATGTAAATTATGGTGATTTTTAGAAAAAATTTTCCTAAATAGTCCAAATCGAAAAATTTCCAAGAATGCTTAATAGAAATCCGAAATTCCTGCTGTAACTTTTGAGAACTGTTTTTTTATGAATTTTTTCCTATTGTGGTTTTTTTCAGCCTTTGACTTGGCTTTTTTTTTGCGCTAACATAATGTGAAAACTTCTTTAAAATCGGTCAGTTAGTTTCCGAGTTATTAGGGAACAATTACACAAACAAACAAAATCTCATTTTCATACAGTTTATTTCAGTTTTTTCTCATGACTTGAAAACTGTAAAGGATAGCGCACAATTTGTAACATTTTTGAAATCAGCGTTGTCAAATTAATGGAAATTGACAAAAATTTCGACCACGCCCTAACTTTATATAGGCGTGTCCGTCAACGAATCTTGTTCATACTCACAAATTTTTAGTGTCCTAATCTAGGAAACATCTGTACCAAATTTCAGCAGTCTTGGTCTATTATTACTATTTATGACCGCTGTTCCATAGAAACGCTCCCATTGTGCATATGTCTCTTCGTTTGCCTATTTTTAACAAAATACCTCAGTCGGTGTTGGAAACGACTACGATTACAGAATGAATATAACAGAAAAATAAAAAATAAAGCACGTTCAAGTTGCGACATCTCAAACAGTAAGTCGGACGAAAAAGTGTTTGCAGGAATATTCATAGGAAATATCATGTTTTACAAAATGCATGAAAAAATTTTTTTAAAAAAAAGTTTTGTCCTTTTTAAAATTTAAAGACAAAATTATAAAGTAGGTAACTCTTAATATTTTTATTATTACCTAAGTATACTTTTTTGTCGAATATGTTCATGTCAAAATCAATGTCATTTATGTGCCAAGCCCTTCTCGTTTGCTGTTGAATGAGTGGCTCATTTTCCATATCATTCTACAAATATCAAATGTAGCAGCTGTTTAAAGGCAATATAACGAAGTAAAAATAAAATGATAAGTTAAAAGCAACCTTTGAGCTTATCATAAAAAAAAGTAACCACAACCAACGGCATCACTAGCAGCTGCACAGAAGTACATACAACATAACAGCCTTGGTGGTGTTACGGGTGATAAAAATTTTATGTGACATAAACGGATTTACTTTGGATTTTATTAAAATGTGCGTGTAGTATGTATGTGATAATTTCACTTTAATCGTTACTTCATGTTATTAGCCAATTGCGTTTTAAAATGACAAAGATACTATGGGGAATTATTACTCAAACCATTTTTTTAAATTTTTTGCAGCATTTGAAACCTACTAAGATTTTAAGCTTTATGTCATTAGTGCTTATTCCATAAGATATAATCTTGTTAGCATTAAATTCAAATATTAAATAAGCAAACAAACAAACAAACAAACAAAATTGGCTTAAAATTTTTAAAGAAAATCAGCTGAGGTCAATTCGTAGTAAACAAAAAGATATCGATATATGAGTCGCTCAGAAGCCAATGTGGTTAGATTTTCATACCACAGATATTTAGGTACTGTGAGATAAGAAGTCCCTGGACGCTCGTTTGATGCCTCCACATATTCATTCTATATCGATTATTGAATTTAAATTGATTTAATAAGATTTACTTTGTAATTGACATGTGTTAATTAGTACGATAAGAAATTTGAAGCCAACCAACAAAATAGTTGGACGATATTGTAATAGATTAAATAAAATAGAATTAGTACAATATGGCAACACCAGTAAACAGCTGTCACAGCAATCAGCTGTTCACCACACTGAGGTGAGTTGGGCTGATTATAAGCTCAGTGTCGACAGAAAATATTGTCATTCCGGCAGCGATCTACAGCGAGTTAAGGTGGTAAGCATCGTAGTTTGATGTATTTATCTAGAAAGATATAGAGTCATGCCGGTGCTGTAAAGGTGTTAAACATAGTAGCTAGTACCATTTAGTTAGAACGGAATTGAGCCAAGCCGATGCTATAAGGGCGGGGTGAAGAGTAGAAAGTCCTTTTGGTCGTTGTATATTCGTTCGTATTAAGCTATGCCAATACTTCGAAGACGGAACGGGCGATAGTCGAGATAGTTATATTGGCGACTCGTTCTCGCTAGTTTTTCGATGAAAGGGACGGCATTAAACATTGGTCGTTGTCTACTCGCTTGTATTGAGCTATGCCGATACTGGGGAGCCGGAACAGACAATAGATTGATAGTCAGGATAGTTATATTGGCGACTCGTTCTTGCTAGTGTTTCGACTCTTGTGCGAAAGAGGCGACACTAAGCTTTGGTCGTTGCGTATTTGTCTGTATTGAGCTATGCCGGTACAGTGAAGCCTGAATCGGCAGCAGGGTAGAGCCTCAAAGAGAGAAAGGAGCAAGGCAGGACAATCGAGTCAACTGTAACGCGCAAAAATATGTAAATAAGGTATCGTAACCGTAATAAATTTGTAAATAATGGAAATAAAACAACAAAAACCGGTGCTTACATTAAACTTAAAACCGAAATAGTTATAATTGTTACCCCTTTCTCCGAAATAAAAATATTTTGTGATGCGAACCTTGGCCACCGGCGAGTCAAGACCTCGGCCGTTGCAAAAAGCTTAGTCACAGCACATATCAAAAAAAGTAGCATAATATAATATTTCCATAGATGGTTATATCTATAAATAATATAAATTTTAAAGTATTCGCTCTAAAAGTGAAAAAAATAATGAGCCAATAAACATGTATTGTGGCATAAGTATTTTGACATTTCATTATGCATAGTTACTGTTATACAGAAAAAATTGTGATTCAATATAAAAAATGTTTTCGCTCGTTCAGTGTTGCCATGTAGAGAGAATGGCTTGTCCAATTTTAATTGAAGCCATTTCATTTAAAAACAGTTAAAATATTTGTAAACGGTGATTTATTTGTTGGAATCGAATACAAAATAGTTGAGTTACGGTGATTAAAATTGAAATTGTGATGACATTGCATCATTAAGTTTTTTCTGAACTATCCATTTGAAAAAATTCAAGTTTTATAATTGTGTTGAAAGTCCATTTTATTATGAAAATTTGAAGTCGTTGAGTACCAAAGCCAGATAAAAATGGACAGAATTTCACATTTAATGGATTTTTTTTTTTTTTTTTTGAAAGTAAAATAAGTCTACTCAAGATGCAAAAAAATGTCGAAATATGATTTGGCGGACATTTTGTAAAAATTTATAAAATTGGGCTTTGTTTTTACGAAAAGTCAGAAATATAACATTATTATATGTATATTGTTTATATTGAACTAGCCATTCTCTCCGAAAATGAGACGAAGTAAAGTTATACCTGGAAAAATTGTTTTTTTTTTAAATGGCAACACTGAACGAGAAAAAAAAATTTTTTTGTTTCTAGCTCAGCCCACTTCAAGTAATGAAAATAAATTTCAATCATTCGAATCACAATTTTTGCTGAATAACTCTGATTATGCCCAACGTGATGTCAAAATACTTATGGCACCACACATTTTTATAGTTGATTCATTATTATTTTTATTAGAGATAGAATATTTATGAATTTATGGTTATTTACGGTTATTTTAAATATTACGCTGCTTTTCTATGTATAAATATATAATAATATCAGAATCTAAACTATGCTGAATTTCTTTTTTGTCAAAATACTTATGCTTATGAGTGTCTTTGAAAATTTGCTAAAATAGGATATGTATGAATTATTTTTTCTACCGATCAGGTTTTATGACTTAAGATAATTATTAAACGATATTTTTCTCAACTTTTACTTAATATAGAAGTGAGAGAGAAATTTTGTGCAAATTGCATAATTATTTATTTTGACATTTTTCAAATTAACAAATAAATGAAATAAATACCAACCAAAAACGAGCTAAAATTTCTTTATCATTATGACAAAATTTTGTTTTAGATGCAATTAATCTAATTGTTAATTTTTCGAGCACAATTATAATTCCATTAGGTAAAAAAGTATAGACCAGAATGACTTGGCCATATATAGTTACCACTGGCTAAATCAAACATCAATTTAAAAACGAAAAATGAAGTCGATTTTAACATATTTGTTAATTTTACTGCCTTTAATGCAATTTGTTACAACCAAGGTAAGTACTTCCGTGAATAAATTTCAATGACAAAAACTTAAAAAAAAACCTTTAAAAACCCTCATTACAGAACAATTTCGAGTGGGCCATAGAAAATAATACTTGTACGAGTTCTGTGCCTGGAGTATTTACTTTCTTAACTTGTGGCATCAGTAAAAATGCAAAACGACGTAGCATTTTTATTGAGTTTAAATTTGCTCAGGATATAACGCAATTTCTATTTAATTATCAAATGATAATTCCACGTAAATCAATGGAAGATTTTGTTGTATTAAACTTGACGAATGCTGATGGTTGTAAGCTTTTGGGTAATAAAAAGCAGGCAACAATCATTCAATTTACACGCTCAACTATAGCGCGTTACAGTAACATGCCGCTGATGTGTCCTTTCAAAAAGGATATACTCTATTACATACGTGGATTTCGTGTTGACTTAAATGCATTGCCAGCATTTTCATTTGAGACGGACATCATTGTTATGTATGATTTTATTTTTCAAAAGAAAAAAGCTTTGTCAGGTTATATATATAATCACATTGGTTTAAAAGGTAAAAAAAATTGATTTATTTTTATTATTAAGCATTTACAAATTAATCTTTGTAAAATTATTTATAAAAATTAGTGTTTTCATTTGGTGTTGTTTTGAAAATGTAGTCCAAATGAATTGAAAAAAAAAAAACCAAATTATTTAAATAAAAATTTCTCTTATATGAAAATTTGATTGTTTTTAAGAGATGGTACACTTTGAACTTTTGCTAGAAAAATAGATGGTGGCACGCTCCTTAACAATCATAACTCTGAAATGTTTTTAGGCAGATATACGATGTATGTAAACGGAACCGTTAAAGACAACATCCACTGAAAAAATGTAAATCAACTTTGTGAAAAGGGTAAGCCCGGGAAATGTGCGCCAACAAGTGATATGGCACCCCCAGGTGATGTGGCACCCCCAGGTGATATGGCATCCCCTTCAACTTCAATACTTGCAAATTTCGTTGCATTCAAATTTGAATATAATTTAATTCACTTGCTCGTTGCTATACATACTTGCATATAGGATTTTAACAAAAAAAATCGGAATGTAACCAGCAGACTGTTTTGCATATATTAATACAAAAAAAACATTGTGAATAGGGTAAGCCCGAGAAATATGGCACCAACAAGTGATATGGCACCCCCAAGTGATATGGCACCCCCAAGTGATATGGCACCCCCAAGTGATGTGCCATCCCCATGTGAAAAAGGCACCCTCAGGTGATATGATACCACAGGTGATATGGCACCCTTTTCAACTTCAATAAATACTTGCAGATTTCGATGCATTCAAATTTGAACAAAATTTTATTCACTTGCTCGTAGGATTTTAACAAAAAGATCGGAATGTAACCAGCAGACTCTGTTTTGCATATATTAATACAAAAAAAAAGAACAAAATTAAATTTGATTTTGTTTTTGGATGAATACAAGCGCGATTAAACATGTTTATTCGTTTCGTGGCTTTTCCTTTCAGTACACACCAAAATGGAGAAACGGCCTCAATTCCTCAGGGTGATACGGTTCGGGTGCCATTTTTCTCTTTGCACATTATAAGATATTTTAAAGCACAAATATGAATCGCTTTAACGAAAAGTCACTATAAAATTGCAGAATTTTAGTCACGTAGGATCTTCAAAGATTTGTTTTCATTTGTTAGTGATTAATTTGGTATTTATTAGAATTCTATTGCTGATCGACATTTTGAAAACTTTTTGATAACACTTAATTCTGTTCGTTAACCTTCCTTATCCTTTAAACAACATATTCGATACTTCTCAAAACTATTAAGTACTAATCGTCTACATAGTTCATACCAGCCTTTCTATTCTATCCGATAATTACTTTTCCAAAGAAACATAATCAAACAACATTAAATTCATTTACTCAACCACAAGTGCTTACACTTACAAGACCTTTTTATTGTTTACAAATTCCGTAAGTTATAACTTTAATTACAGATATATTTCACTCTAGTTTTTACCCTTTCTACGGGCAATCTTATTTTGTATAAAACCCTCTATTAATTTCTTATTATCAACCATAAATTCATAGAAAACGTTCGTTTCAGTTTCAAAATTTAAAGCCGGCAAAAAATCCATATCAAATTTGAAACCACGTATGTAATACAATTTATCCTTAGCAAAAGGACAACGTTTTGGTATATTACTATAACGATCCAAATGATTACGACCCAACTGTAGTAGGGTCACTTGATTTTTATTCTCCAAAAGTTTACAGCCATCAATATTGGTCAAATTAAACAGCTGATAATCGGACGGCTTGTGTGGTAGTGTGATTCTAATGTTAAGAAACCAACTTTTGATCGGTCTGGTAAACTGCAACTCTATGTTGAAAGTGCGTCGTTTGACATTTTTGCTAAGACCACAATTTAATACAGCAAAACTGCTTGGATTTGCAGAAAAGCAGGTACAATTGTTGAAACTCATTTCAAAATCATGCTAGGAATTAAAGATATTTATAAGTTATTATTTTTCCAAGACACTATTATATTGTTTAGTTACTTACTTTGGCATTTATATATTGACAAAAATACTGTAAGAACAATAAGAATGTAATTGAAAATAAACAAACTGACCGTTGCATGTTCATTTATGTTTGTCTCATTTGCAATATAATTTTAAATTCAATTCCATTTATATTTAACACCACATACACTTCTGGCAATGGACTTTACTAATGAGAGAATAATTTGTTTGTTTATTGAAATATATAATTATTTTAACAAGCTGCTCAAGGGGCATCAAAAACATAAATAATGATAAGTGCAAACTGTTTTTGGTAAAAAATTGAGTGTTTGCAGTACATTTCGTAAAAATTTCATGCGGTAAAATATCATGAGAGAAATAAATGTTGCTTTATATTTTTCGCACTTCTTTATTTTATATTAAATTTTTATATTCCTTTATTAAGAAAATATCATGTAATAAATATCGTGGAGTAAAAATCTCATGAAAGGAAAATATGTCATGTGAGATTTTGTGTATATTTTATTTAAAGGTATTACGAGAGAAATGTTTGTTATATTTCAGTCATTTCAAATCGCTTGAAATAAAAATATCATGAGAGAATTACGTTTGTTGATAAAATGTCGTTTGATAAAAATGTCACGAGATGAAAATTTAATGAAAGAAATTATTTTATTTTAGATTTTATGTAAATAAGTATTACGAGAAAAATTTGTGTTATTTTTCAAACTGTCATGAGAGAAAATTTTGCAAATTAATATTTTTGGTCCCCCTTAGGAAAATGCCATGAGATAAAATATTATGAGAGAATTACATTATTTTATAAAATGCTAAGATAATGTAATGAACTACGAGAATTTCGCGGAATAAAAACAACATGACATAAAAGTGTCATGACAGAAAAAAATGTTATGTGAGTTTTTGTGTTTAGTTTTTTGTAAAAAAGCATCGCGAGAGAAATTTATATTATTCTCCAGATTGTCATTAGAGAAAATAATGTCATTTTAAATTTTTTGTATTCTTTCATTAAAAAAATATCATAAAATAAAATGTCGTGGGATAAAATTGTCACGAAAGGAAACTATGTAGTATGAGATTTTGTGTACATATTTATTTGAAAGTATCACGAGAGAATCACTATGAACCCTTGTGGTCTATGTGTGGCTATATTGCCGCCACCCTAAACTAACCTATCACAAGAGAAATTTTTGTATTATTTCAGAAAGTCATGAGAGAAAAATATTTCATATTAAATTTTTTGTGTCCTTTTATTAAGAATTTGAATTTACTAATTACATTAGTATAATAAGAACAATAATCTTTTGCTTTACAACAATTAATGGTGGTCAATTTAGTTAATTTAATTTGTCAACGATATTAATAATTTAATTTAATTTGTAATAGATAATATTAATATCGTTAACAAACTAAATTAACAATTTATGCTGATCAATTTAGTTTATTTTTTTGTCAACGATATTAATATTATCTATTAATATTAATGTCGTTGACAAATTAATTTGTCTACGATATGTTCATTTCCATGGTGTCGCACGTGACCGTCGAACATATTTGAACTAAAAAAAAGTCAAAATCAAACGGATTTTTATTTTGACTATAGTCTTAACTTATAGCCCTTAATTAGCCCTATGATTGGTGCTAAGTTTGATTTTGTGCAATTTTTCGTTTGTGGCTAATTTTAGAATGTTGTGCATTGATGTCTCTTAAGAATTGGTTTGACTTTAATCGGAGTCGCACGGGACATTTTATTACACCTACAAATTTTAAATTGAAAATCTTTCAAAAAACCAGAATTTTCCAGTAAATGTTGGTTCGTCTTATCTTGTTATCACCATTTTTTCCAAAAGATGTTATTTGTCCCTATCCATTTTACATGTGTACCAAATCTCATAAATTATGAATTTTTTTTTTAGGGGTATGGCATCGCCCATTTTCGCAGTGAAAATTATTTATCCTGGAGCTCTCTTCATATGTATAAAATTTCATTCACGTGCGTTAAATATTTTCAGAGATATGTTGAAGTGATTTTTGTGGGGGCGTGATGCTCCCATTTTCTCAGCAAACATTATTTGTCTTGGTGCTTTTTACGTATGTACCAAATCTCATCCATGTACGCTAAATAGTTTCAGAGCTTACTTTTCTGTGGAAATACCAATAATACCGTTGTACTTATTGTCCTAATGTAATTATTGTCTAAGTAAGTTCAAATTCAAAAAAAAAAAAATGTCATGAAATTAAAATATCATGAGAGAAAAATATTTTATTTTAGATTTTTTGTACATCTTTATTTATAAGTATCTGAGTGAAATTGGTGTTATTTTTCAGACTGTCATTGAGATAATTATGCTATCTGAAATTTATTTGTATCTCTTTACTAACAAAATTTCATGATATAAAAATATTGTGAGAGAACTACATTATTTTATAAAATGTCGCGGAATTAGAATGTCATGAGAGAAAATTATGTATCTTCAGATTTTTTGTAAATCTTTATTTTAAAATTTGATATAGATTTTAGTGACCTTTTGGTTTAAATATTTGATTTTTATTTTAGGCTTTAGGTCACGAGAGAAATTTGTGTTATTTTTCAGAATGTGATGAAAGAAAATTTTGACATTTGAAATGTGGTATACTTTTATTCAGAAAATGTCATGAGATAAAAATATCATAAGATAAAAATATCATGGCATTTTAAGAAATAACATTAGTTTTATCTGAATTTTTCTCCATATGGCAAATTTTTAATTTGCAATTTTTTGGTTCAACTTATGAACTAAATATTTTTGTTAAGCTTTTTAATAAAAGACATTATTTGGATTTGATTGCACAACAAAATTCATACAAAATTTTTTTTTTTATTATGAGTTGGTTATTTTTAATGCAATTTTGATAGTCTATCAGTAGACGAATGCAATTATAAACACACTAATTTGGCAATTGGCTCGAAAAACAATAATATGTAGCATTTAAGCTTGACAATACCTTTGTAATTAGGTATAAATTGCAAAAACACAATTTCTCTGCTCAGTTATAGCTTCGTGTTGATTACCACAAGAGCTTGCATGCTGCAAAAAAAAAAAAAAATAATGATAATTTAATCTACATTAAAGTAAATATTTCAAAATGAAATTTTCAATAGCGACATATTTATGGATTGGATTTGTTCTCATTGTATTTCAACCAATTTACAATAAAGCAGCTAAAGTAAACTACTTCTTACATATATGAATCATAGATATTACTTCTTTCACTTTTATTTCATTGCAGTCCGAATTTGAAATGGTTTTCGAGAATTGCACCTGTATCAATTTGGAACCAACAATATTGTCTACACTGAATTGTGGATTGAGCAAAAATATCAAGAGGCGTACTTTTACTATAGAATGGGTATTTTCGAGGAAAATCACACAGTTCTTTCTCAGCATTAAAATGGTACTACCGCGTAAATATTTTGAAGATTTTCTACTACTCAATCTAACGCATATTGATGGTTGTCAATTATTGGCAAATAAAGTTCCAGTTCCCATACTTAAGTTGGGACGCGAAAACTCATATCGTTATAGTAATTTTCCGAAAAATTGTCCTTTTGAAAAGAATCGCCTCTATTATGTACGTGGCTTCCGCTTCGATATGAATATGTTGCCTGCTCTTCTTTTCGAAACTGAAAAACATATCACTTATGAGATAATGGCTGAGAATAAAATTTTACTCAAGGGTTTTCTAAAAAATCGTATTATTAGAAAAAAATTTAATTGATTTTTAATAAAAGAAAATAAAAGTGTGATGAAAAATAATTCCTATGGCTATTTTTCTGATTTACAAGAAAATTGGTATTTATGGGCTCTAACAGACGCTGATTATGAATCTGATAGTAAAAATTAATTTTAATGCAAAATAGTGGATTTACAAGAAAATTGGTATTCAAGAGTTTTGTCAAACGCTGATTAAGAATCTGATAGTAAGAATTTTAAACAAAAAATGGTGGCAAACGCCATACACTTTTGTACATCACGTTTTTGAACAAATCCATGTTTTTGAAGCAGTAGATATTTACAAAAAACAACAATAACTTAAAAGGTTGCAAAAAGCTGCAAAAAAGGTAAATAATACTCTACTTAGAATACTCTGATCTTCTAAAATGTATAAGATCAACGCAAGCTTCGGTAAACTTTGTAAGTTTCAGCTTAAGAAAGTTTGCAAAGATTATTTATAGTTGCATGTGACGCACAGTGGGATATTTCATATAAATATTTAAAATTAACTTTTTTCATAAAAGTGATTGACCAAAATTTAGTCGAGCTATTTCGTGAACATGGAATAACATGGAATTCCACAGCAAATAAAGTATATATGTATATAATTATTTTTGATTTATATTAATGAAAAACAAGCCATATTTATATAGAAAATGGTTTTAAAATTATTTTTTTATTTCATAATTTTATCTGTAATCAGCTCATTAGCAAAATAAATAAAAAACAACATTTGAATATTGCAATAAAAAATAAATCATTCCAAATTGAAATAAAATTTACGCAGCCTTAAAAGTGACAACTTAAATGCGCACCATGATGGCATTGTTTTCTATTGGATTTTTTTTCATTTTCTTAAGTGTTGAAGTCCTTACAGCAAAAGTAAGTAGGATATACGCTACTTATAATTCAATTTCATTTTTTATCGCTTTTTTCTGTCCAGCGTGATTTCGAGATGATTTTTGAAAATTGTAGCTGCACCAAGTTGGATACGCATATTATAACTGTACTGAATTGTGGCCTAAGTAAGAACATCAAGCGACGCACCTTTTTTATGGAATGGAAATTTAACAAAAATATTGCGCATTTTCTACTCAATATGAAGTTGGTGCTGCTACGCAAACCAAAAGATTTCGTTTTATTCAATTTGACTTCACTTGATGGCTGTCAGTTCTTATCCAGCAATAAGCAAATACCATTTCTAAAAGTTGTACGAAGCAATATCAATCGTTATAGTAATTTACCAGAGAAGTGTCCATTTCGTAAGGATGTATTATATTATGTACGTGGTTTTCGTTTTGACAGCAGTTTTATGCCTTCGTTTCTATATGAGGCAGATAAGGCTCTTTCGTTTGAATTTCGTACAGAAAATAAAACTTTATTTCAGGGCTATTTGAAAAATCATATCTACCGAAACATAAAAAATCCACAAAAACTTTAAATAGTTAGTGCGAAACAAAAAAAAAATTACTAAGTGAATACATAAGAAAAAATTACTATTGTATTTTTTGCTGTTTTGGAAGAGAAAAATAATAATAATTATACACTTTGACAAAAAAAAAATTTTTTTTTATGGGTTTTAGCATAGCACTTTCGTTTACTATCAATGAGTAGAAAAAAACTGCCAAACGATTTTTTGAATTTGGGTCGTTAAGCGGCTCTATAGCGTTACAAAGTTCGAAAAATCGAGTATTATAGAAAAATTGTATATTTTGAGTAAAAAAATTCAAATTTTTTTTAAGAAATCTTCATTTCTCTCTTATGATATCTTCTTAACATAACTTAAACATACTCCAGTCATTATTTTCTTGGCAGATATTAAAGTATATCTTTTGCAGAAAATTAGAGAAAATTGTTAAAAATTACGAAATACCCTAAATTTTGCGTTTTTTTCTCTCCCACAATCAATGCATACATGTTTCAAATGAGATCTAATGCGCTATTACTGATAGCCTTTTATTTGTAACGAAGCACATCCAAGCGATTTTGTAAAGATGGGTCCTTAAGCAGCTCCATAGCTACAATATATCCGCAAAAGATGTATTTTCGAGGTTTCACACTACTGTAAAACTTAAACCTTCCTTTTGGAATCAATAATAAATTTTCTAAACATTTCTAACCCATTATATCCTGTTTCAAGCGTATTTTTGACCCGTTTTTCCAAAACCGGTCAGTTTAGTGATTCGGTTTAAGGCACATAAACGGCTATGGTTCGTTTCAAAAACTAGTTCGACTCAAAATTTGTTTGCAGCCCTGCTCGGCACCAGTTTAGAGCTAATTGTTGAAGGTTAGTTGTATTTGTATAGCTAAAGTAGTATCCAACCTGCCTCTAACAACAATTACCAAATCGTCATCAAAGCCTTGGACCTCGAATTTATGGTCATCGAGTATTTCTTTAGTTGTCTTCACATTCAGTTTTTCTGTATCCGCTTCATTGATGACTGTTTTATTTTAAAGCATTTTGAGGACCCAATCAATGATCATTTTTGGTATTCACTTTGTAATCATTGCTTCACTCTTGCCAAAGACTCGCCAAATGTCAATAGATGAACAAAGCGCTACTTCTTTATCTCCCAAAGCCTTCTCGGTACTAGTCGTAAGACTATGTGTAGCAGTCAATTTGTGAGAATGCAAATCGGACCCCTCCATTACGTCCACATCCTGTGTTTCCAGTATTTAATTAAGTATTAATATAATTAAAATAACCCACTATTTAAGAAATAAAACCTTAATTATTAGATAAATAAGACTAGAACTAATTTAAAACTAAGGATTTTTTAGTAAATAGACAGTTTTAGAACAATCGCATCCAACGGGCTTGACAAACTATCGTGCAACCGCTTGATAAACAGTTGGACGAGAGTTAAATGATTATCACGTTCGGCAGCAACCCTAGTCCCGAAACAGTGAGTGCCAACTGTCAAATTTTATCAATAAAAGGAAACAGCTGATCGTGAGTGAAAACGGAATGTAAGTTTCGGTGATGGTGTCGTTCTCTAGTAACCCAACAGGCAACTTCTAGGTAAGACGTGTTCTTCAAATATATCAGCCATCCTTGGACGCAACTGAGATTCTCAAGTGAGAACCAATACACATGTATCATTGGACAGTGACTAAGACTGTAGGTTTTGTTTTCTGAAGAACTTCCTGACCTGACCCGAGCGTCTAGCACTGACGCGGGCTCTCGTGAACAAACAAGGACAGGTTAGCAGAGGACAACGTCCTGACGTCTGGACGGAAATATAGACCGGCGACGAGAACGCGACAAGTCCACGGGGAAGTAGTGGTGGCACGACTCCTGGTTTGGTAGACTCTGATATTCACGTTTTACCCATTTTCTAATCATCCGTACACAGCCTATTTGTCACCTGTATAACTAAGCTTATAGTTTCATATATTTTAAGAGTGCTTTTCAGGCGTAATAACATTAGTGAAGTAAAATTGTGAAGCAAAACCAGTGAAAACTGTGAAAAGTGTTTTTTTCCTTGGTGGGGAATACATTTTTGTATACGACAGCTTCACCTGGGCTATTGGCGAAAATGGTTCGTTAGAAATTTTCATGTTTGGTAAGCATATTGTTCAAGATGAAGAGGTGGAGCCATAAGGTACACCCTTCTAAGATACTGGTCCAGAATTTTGCACCATTGCTTTAAGAAGAAACGATGTTAGATATGCTTTGAGAGTTCGCTCTGCCTTCGCACCTGTTTTGGAAATTAAAAAAACCAAGGCTTTAGACCAGTCTACAGCCAATACTCCTCAATCTAGGCTTTGTCTGAAGATGTTAATTATAGTGCGTGCCAATATACAATCTATACCCTTCTGTTATAGAAAAAATTAAGTATTGTCTGCCCCAGGAGATTAAAAGGGGCTAATAGTGGACTCACCATTTAACTCTGTCAGTGATAAAAATTTTAGGGCTTAGGAAAGGTTTCGTGTGGTTGCCCTCACAAATTTGCTATTTCTGACTAGCTCCAAAGACTCCACGCTTTAAACTCAGCCTCGGAAGCATGTATTCAGGCTTTTCATAAAATACCTATTTGCCTTTTTAAGTGTTAAAAAGCCGTTTTGTTTGTATTTGAATTTTGGAGTCAACCATTTCTTGTCTAGCGTTACAAGATTACAGATGCCCCTTCCGATTTCGCTGAGATTTGTTGAGTTTTCCGCCAAATGGCAAAAAATTGCATTCTTACTACATTTGTAGTACTAAGATTAATAAAACGGTCCTCGGACTACTTTTTAGATCTACTTGAAAACTTTTTTTTTTTTTTTGTAATGAAGGCAACTATCTTTCATATGAATCCAATGTAAAGATAGAAATATAGTTTTTATAACATTTCAAAAAATATATCACTCCTATAGTCTTAGTTAAAAAAATTATAGCTCCTAAATCGGTAAAGATACCATCTTTTTGTTCAATTCATTTGAAATATAATTTTATCTTCTTTCTAGAAAAAATATTTTAGAAGATCTAAGATGTTGGTCGCGTACCGTTTTCATTAATCTTACTTAGTACCCAAAAAGTAGTAAAGAATAGTATGCATATAGGAAAATACTTATTTTGTGCTAATAGCCTGATTCTTTGCCTTTCCAAAATAAGTCAGAAAATGAAAGAAATATCATAGCTATGAATCATTTTTGTGAGTTTTGTGAAGAATTGTGAGTTAATCTCATGTTTTGAAAATTTCAAAAAATCATAACTTCTACACCGCGAAACATACCATTTTTCCACTTTTTCATATGAAAGTTGATTATTTTGCTTTCCAAAAAATATATTTTGAAAGGTTCAAAAAGTAGATAACGGAGCGTTTTTTGTAGTTGAGTACTAAAATAGTAGAACATTTAGTACTTTTTGCCAAATGCTGAATACAAAAAAAAAAACACTCCACATCACGAATAATACTTTATTATACGTATTATTCCTCAAAATTTAATCAGAATCTGTAATTTATGACCTTTAGTTCCTTATTTGGATATTTTCATTCTCAATATCTGTAAAAAAAAAGGACTCTTAGCATTTCAAGGAAGATTTTCAGCTATTTTTATTATACTAAATACTCAAATCTAAGCAATCAAACAACTTTTATGTTGCTTTAAAATTAAATATTAAGCATTTTAGACCGACGATTAAAGGCTGTACTTTATTTTTATTGGTTTCGCAACATCGCTGATGTATTAACATTCTAAGCAGATTTACTTTACTGAAGGTTGAAGGTCTGTTGATGTTTTTTATTTTCAATGTGTCGACCTTTCACTTTCACCATGGCCAACGTAGAGTATTAAAAAACCAAGCCAAGTTATTTTCAGTTGCGTGGCTGTGGCTTCGATTGACTGTGGCTGTAGCGAGTCATAGCAGAAGCAATATGGGCCAAATTGAATCGTAACCTTTTTCCCAAAAATTGTTTATTATGTTCACTTTCACATTGGTGCACTTGAAATGTGACGGAATGTGCACAAGAATTTGAAAAATTTTAGAAAAAAAAATCTTTTAACAATTATGCAAAATTTAAAAAAAACGCTAGACTGTTTGCATGGAAATGTATGCACAGGACTCGCAAGTGCTCATGAAATTGCCCTACGTACATATTAAATAGAGAAAAAAAGTTGGGGATTATTTCTTTAAAACCAGCGCGCTACGCATAAATCCTGCAAACTTGGGACAACAACAGCATAATTTATATAAAAAATGAAAAGAAAGAAAAAGGATTTTGTTTTATTTCAAAATAATACCATGTCTGCCATGATGGGAAAAACGGAAAAACAAGGAAATAGGAGAAAATAAACTGAAATGGACGGAAAGTGAAAAGGCAAAGCACAGAGCATGATGATTAAAGTTGACTCAATCAATGGTGCAAATGGTTAGGGGACGCTGCGAAAAGAATTCTCATGTGTTCTGTTGTTTTTCAGGATGTGGTGGAGGTACACATGTTGTTGCTCATTTGATAGCGTGCAATGCTAGATGACGCCTAAGGCATGCCAAAAGCATTTTATCCCGATTTCTTTCTGATAGCATCATGGCACATGGAATTTGTCTACAAGATGTGGAGAATTCTTGTTTTCTTTTTTCTATCTGCGCCGTCTTTATTTGAGCCATGTTAAGACCGTGTGTTTTGCTGGCAAAAGAAATAATTTTGCTATAGGCCTAAACCGCTTGTAAGCGTACGCGTGTGCTGAATCCTTAATTTTGATTGCCATGGCCATGGTTTGGTAGTTGTAGTCATCATATTAGTTAAAGGTGATGTTAGTGTTGGCAATGCTTATGGTGGCGGTTGATTTGTAATAAAGTCTCACGTCAGCTTTGTTTACTATGTTAACGTTAAGTAAATATGCGCCAAATTAGAAGTGAAACCAAATACTTTTTTTACTAAAATAAGATGGAAGGATAATGATATCCTTTTTCTATTTTTGGTAAATGATAAACTGATTTAAGTTAATGGTATATAGTTTTTATTGATTATATTTAAGTGGAAAAAAAATTCACAAAAAAATTTCAACGGAATCGGGTACCGGGCCGATGTGGGTTGAACTGAAAACTTACTTAATTGGCCCTATCTCTTGTTTTTAACTGTTGCTACTGCGAAATTTTATTATTGAAAATAAGGTCCTTTTTCTTGTGAAGCATCACAAGGTGCTTTTTCACTCTTTTTTCATAAAAGGCTATTTTGCAAAACTATCAAAGGGACAAAGTATTTGTTTAGTTTTCTATAAATTTTTAAAAAATTGCAATCCATCATCGTCACCAAATAAAAATGCAACTACGACGACTATAAAAGGAAGATGTGCACAGCTGTTTGGGAAATTCTATTTCAAAAATGCAATCAAATAGAATTGAAAGGAAATTGTATACATGCACGCATGGCTTACTTTTCTCTTGTTTGTCTTCAATTCTGTATATTTGTTTATTTGTATTGGTTTCTGGCTGTATCAAAGTCAAAGTCAAGTTATGAATATTTTTTTGTCAATATGCAAATGAAAAAGTTTTTTTTTTCTTTCTTTTTTTTAACAACGTTCTAAAGTTGACAAATTTAGTATTTGCCACAATATTTTGCATAAATGTGATGATTTGATTTCTTTCTTTTTAAAAAAAAATAACTTTTATTTCTTTTCTTAACTTTTAATTGGCCATTTTGTTCAATATTGTCACTTAAATGGACATTAAGAAGTTATGCAAATTTTAGTTATTAAGTTGTCACATAAAGTTTTGGCATATATTCTATCATTATGTTGAAGGCATACGTAAAGCTGTTCGAGACAACCATACAAAATTAAACTTAATAATATAATTAAATTATATTTGACTTAGATTCGATTGCTTGTAGATCTAATGAACCCAGTAAAATTTGTCAAACTTTGTAGTTCGATACGTACAAGTTTGAGTTTTTATTCTATAGTTTTACAATGCCATAACTCACTTAATTTTTGGAATTTACCGGTGATGAAGGTGTCTTTATTCAAAATAATATATTTTTCTTGGAAAGTGGCAAAAAAACAGGTTTTGACAAAGCGACTTTTTTGTGGATTTTGGAAGTTGAAAAAATAGGCAAGATATTGCATGCACTGCTTCAAAACATTATCCATAGCTTGAACATTTCTAAACCGAGTTTCAACTTTAGACTAATTTTAGAATGGCATTGAATCAGTTTTTTTTTTACTGCAAAAGTACTAAGTAAAGTACCTTTTTTCAAATAGCAGAAACATAATTTCTCAAACGTTATAATTAGAAATGATTACTCCAAAGCCAAGCCGCAAGAGTTAGGTACCATCTTGATTTTGAGTTCCATGAAAAATATTTTGAATGGTCAAACAAGTAGGTCATGCAACGTTTCTTTTAGTACTTTTCGCCAAATAAAAAAACTTAACTTCTGCTTATTGCTTGGTAAAAAAATTTTCCAAAATTAGTCGGTACATGAAAATCCATAGGATAAACACGAGAGACATGGCACCCCCAGGTGATATGGCACCCCTTTCAATTTTAACATTTACAGCTTTCGTAGCATTAGTCGGACCATTAAAAGCTGTAGGGTAATTTCGAGAGACATAGCAACCCCAGGTGATGTGGCACCCCTTTCGATTTCAATATTTACAGTTTTCGTAGCATTAGTGGGAACATGAAAATCTGTAGGGCAACCCCGGGAGACATGGCACCTCTAGATAGAATGGCACCCCTTTTAATTTCAATAGTTACAGCTTTCATAGCATTAGTCGGTACAAGAAAATCCATAGGATAAACACGAGAGACATGGCACCCCCAGGTGATGTGGCACCCCTTTCGATTTCAATATTTACAGTTTTCGTAGCATTAGTGGGAACATGAAAATCTGTAGGGCAACCCCGGGAGACATGGCACCTCTAGATAGAATGGCACCCCTTTTAATTTCAATAATTACAGCTTTCGTAGCATTAATCGGAACATGAAAATCAGTAGGGTAGGCCCGAGTGTCATGGCACCCTTTTTAATTTCAATAGTTACAGCTTTCGTAGCATTCATATATGGAAACAGTTTAATTCAGTTACACGAAAGACTTGTTAGTAGTTTGTTTGGCTGCTGTTGCTATAATTACCTACTTGTGTGGGGAATTTTTTAAACAAAAAAAATTGGAAATGAATATGATATTTGGGAGCATAAATACGAAGCGCTTGAACGAACAGTGACTCCACTATCGCAAAATTTTAGACAGGCCGGACCTTCCATTTATTTTTAACTTATATATTTGAGTTTTTCTTCGATTTTTAGAAAACCCTGCGGAAATTTTGAATGCAAGTGAAGCTGAAATAAAGAGCAAGAACTTTAACGTCTTCTGATAATATGGTTCAGCAGAAAAAGGAAAACTTGTAATGGAAAACACAATCAATATAACGTGTGGTGGTATCAAGGAAAAGAGCTTTTAAACGTTATGTGGTTACAAGTTACGCTTCTTCCGATGAAGGCGAAGAAAATTAGTTATTGGATCTACATCTTATACGAAAACATGTGACAATTCTGGCAATAAAAACTTAAAAGCCACTTAGGGTGCAATATCACCCATAGACTCGGGTGATTTGGAACTTAATGGCAAAAAAAGACATATTTGCAAAAAATTTTAATTTAGTTGAAGTGCTTTTTTATGTTTTTAATTAATTTTCTGAGACCAAGACTGACTGATATGGTCTTATGTTTTCGAAAAGGTAAAAAAAAAAATTTTTTTTTATTTTTATTTCCAATTTGTAACAAAATAAATTCATTTAACGAAAAACAATTATTTTCTCAGTGTAGATGGATAGAACAGCAATAAAATCAAAATCCAATTGAATGAGCAAAACACATAAAATCAAATCAAAATGAATTATTTAGGGGACACAAAGTTGATATTCATTCTGGAAAGTGATATCTAAAGCAAACAGCAATTGACCAATGGCCGCAACCGCAATGCTATCACATGCTGCGACGCTACGTACTCAGCAGAGCAACCGATAAGATGAATGTAAAAATATTTTTATATGGAATGAAGAGAGAGACGGAACGTAAATTTATGAACATTTATGTAGATAAAGACATATGTAATGTTTGAAAGAGCTATTGGCATGCATAGCAACAGACAGACAGACAGATGTACATTGTACATATCCGTTTATGTTAGGAAGTGCACTTACATCTATCAGGATATTTGGTATTGTCATCCCAACTGTGGATGAGTTCTGTTGGAAGGCATAAAGCGACATATTAAGAAAGAACAGCAATACGGAATGTATGTATGAAATTGAGTAATGGAAGAAATCTAAGCCTTTGGCATAAAATTGTGGTCTTTTGCATGAATGCACAATCGAGTTGAATTAGATTTTTTTTTTTTTTTTTTGCGAAAATGCAAAGGATATCTATGAAAAGCTCCCATGTAAATCGTTAAATTCAATTGTGAGCACAATTTTTGTGCAGATATTGGAGAGATTTTGTGGTTATCGATTTTTAAGAAACTTTAGTTAATAACTTTAACTACACGATAAATTCGGCGGCAGGAAATAACGCACAATAGAATAACGCCCAATAGAATAACGCCCAATAGAATAACGCCCAATAGAATAACGCCCAATAGAATAACGCTCAGAAGAAAACGAAAGATATGAAATACCGCCGGTTTGTTGAATTGAAATATCGCCCAAAAACGAAATAACACCCAACGTGCCGTCTCCAAAATGATTATTGTCCAAATTTATATGAAAATAATATGAGCGTTATTTCGTTCTTGTTTTTTGGTATTATTGCATATTTTTTGGGCGTTGTTTGGTTTTTTTTTTGGGCCTCATTTCATTTTTTTTTAATGAAATATTTCCCAAAAAACCAAATAACGCCCCAAAAGATATAAAATAACGCCCAAAAATAAAAACGAAATAATGCCCAATATATTCTCATATAAATTTGGGTGATAATCATTTTGGAAATAACGCCCAAATTTGGGATTTCGTTTATTTATTTTTAACAAAATAACGCCCAAAAATAAAATGACGTACTAACACTCACAACAAAAATGAAATAACGCCCAAAAGATATGAAATAACGGCCAAAAACAAAAAAAAACAAAATAATGCCCAATATATTTTCATATGTATATGGGCGATAATCATTTTGGAAATAACTCCCAAAATTTGGACTTTATTTCAGTATTTTTTTTTTGGGAGTTATTTCGTTTAAATTAAAAAAAAAACGCCCAAAAACAAAAAACGAAATAACGCCCGAATAATTTTCATACAAATAATTTTTGGCGTTATTTCCAAAATGAATGTCGCCGAAATTTATTTGAAAATAGATAGATGTTATTTCATATATTTTGGGCGTTATTTCGTTTTTGTTTTGGGCGCTATTACATCATTTTATATTACATCGTTTTTTATTTTTTAAAAACGATATAAAAAAACCAACTACCTAGAAAAAATTAAACATTTGTTATGTTTCTATATTGTGACAAGACTGGAGGAATCGTAGAGCTAAGTAACTTTCAAAAGCAAACCCTTATCGCAATGGAATTTCAGTTTATAAGCACAAAAAAAAAACAAATAAATTGAATTGCTCTAAATTCTTCAACATACAGTGGTGTTTTGTCATGCCATATCTATAAGAGCCATTAATTACTTGCAGCTCATTACGATGAATTTTCAGTTGTCATTGGTGATGAATAAACTCATGGTATGTAGATGCCTTTTGTCTTCATTGATGTTGGCATTTATGCACATACTTACGATTGAATTTCCAAGTATTTGAGATGGAAATCTGTAGGTAGTTGCAGTTTTTTTTTTGTCATTTGACCGATAGAGTAATGAGTTCAAAGCATGAAAACTATGGTGACCTTTGGTCAAATGATTTGTGGCAAGACATAGAAATTTTTTTATTCTCTGTTTATTTTATCTGATTTAACTAAAATTCTAGCAAATCAAGAAAACTAATCTGAAAAATAGTTATCAAAATATGGGTAATTTTTCTTTAGAATTAATATTTTGTTGTACAAAACCAATCATGAAGACAGTGTATAAATTAGGCTTTAAATATTGTTACTCATAAGTAGACCTAAGCTTAATTGAATTTTCATTTTAGTGCTTAAGTAAAACAATAGAATTATTTACACACTTCATTTGATAATATTGTATAGATTCCAATGCTCATAGTCAACTTAATTGTGCAATTAATTAAACATTTTCATTAACATTATCTCTATCGCATGGCACGCGGTAGTGTTGGCAACACTGACACTTAACTGAAAATCATGCTTATCCCTGCAATTGTTAATATTTACGAGTGAATGCCTACACCTCTACTAAAACAAAGGCAGACAGACACTAAAATTAATTACCGTAAAGGGGCATACCTACGTACAAACCAATTTGGAAAATTTGCCAATCCAAAGATGTTGGTAATAAAACACATCATTACTTCTTTGATTAGAGTTTGCCATGCAAAAATCAGTCAACCATCTCTGTAAGAGAATGTTGATAAAATGACACATTTAAAGGAAAAGCAAAAACTTTTGAATTTCTGAAACACTTGCAGAAATTGAATATATAACTTTTGATCTTAGAATACGATATTAAGTCCTAAACATTTGTTAATTTATTTAGTTAATCATATTCGAGAAATGATTTTTATTAAAAATCATCGGCCAAAATTTAATCGGCACTTACACTTTGTGAAGTAATGCTCTCTTTGATCTGTTCCATCTGGTTTGAATTGAAAGAACTTTTGCCTAGACATACGCTTCTACCCTTACGTACTTTTTGACTCTGAACATAAACACGAGATCAGAATTGTTCATATACCTGCAGTATTTTGACATATCCTTGCCTGAAGTTGCAGAAAGCGCTGTTTTCAGTTCTAGCGCAGTTCCAGGAAGAAGTGCTATTCTACATCTTGATAACATAAAGCAAAGCCATTTCAACCTCCGTACAAGGAACTAAAATCTATTCGTAGCTGAAAACCGACTTCTGCTCCAAAATCGAGCTGGTTCTCTTCTAGGATTAAACTTGAAGGGAAATTAATTTTTGTTCAGACTAGTTTTCCTTCATAATAGAAATTTTTTTTTTTTTTGATAATATATTGATAATTTGCGATATATTTTTTTTTTTGAGATGTACCGTATTGTTTATTGTAAGTGATATATATATTTTTTTTTTTTAAGTAAAATATTGATAAGTGATAAGTTGATTTTATTTTTTTTTTTTTTTTGATAACCCAGTGTGCCAGGCGGTTCATATCTTCGCTTTTTTACCCGTTACGGATAAAAAAGTGGAGATTTGAACCGTCTGGCACACTGGGAACTACTTTATTGTTAGTTGATAAGCTGATAAATTTTTTTCATAAGTAATATTTTTATAATAGATAAGTTATTAAGTGAATCTTTACTATGAAAAATATGCTTTATGCAGTTTGATTATTGAAAAGTGATAACAATCTATGACAGTATGTGACCGAAATTGTTCAGCTGAAGTAAATTAAAGATAGGAAGGTGAAAAAACAAACAGCATTAAACGACTTTTTCTTTTTATGTAATAAAATTTTTTTTTTTTTTTTTTTGAGCATACTGCTGTATTATTTATTGATAAGTGATATATTTATATTGGGTGTACAACTTAAAAACCGGAATTTTTTAGCGAAATTTGATGCTTTATTGTGGAAAAATGTTACAATATATTTTATTCAAAGTATTTTCCATTGAAAGCTACAACATTTCCCCATCTTCCAGGCAATTTATGAATTCCATCCCAAAAAAATTGCGCCGGCTTGGCGGCCAAAAATGAATCTATCCAATTTTCGATATCTTGAACTTAAGTGAAGCGTATTCCTGATAGGGCATTCTGCATCGATCGGAACAAATGGTAGTCTGATGGTGCAAGGTCTGGGCTATAAGGCGGGTGAGGAAAATTTGTATAGATTTCCCATCCGTTGTTTTCCAGGTAATTTTTGACTGGTGCAGCAATATGTGGCCGAGCGTTATCGTGGTGGAAAATGATTGACTCATGTCTGGTCGCATACGTTGGCCGCTCTGCCTGGATTTTCTGCTTCAATTGGATCAATTGTTGACGATAGAATTGAGCATTAATGGTTTGGCCACCTGGCAACAGCTCATAATGGATCACACCTAGCTGGTCCTGACCAGGACGTTCTTTGTCTTCGACATCAAAATAACCACTTTTAAACCGTCGAAACCTCTCACGACAGCTTGATTCAGCTGGAGCATAGTCCCCATAAACTTCTACAAGAATGTGATGACTTTCGGCAGCTGTTTTCTTTCAAAACAATGACCCAACAGAACCTCCCGCAAATGCTGTCTTTTTCTCCAATTTTCGAAGTTATTCATCGTGAAAAATAATAATGATGCACACAAGATAAAATAGTTTTGTTGACTGATTTTGACAGCTGTCAAATGTACCTTCAAAATGACATATATATAAAGTTTGAGCTTTCACGATATTTGTTAGTACGGACATCCACCGTCAAATTCCGGTTTTTAAAGAAAAATATTGATAAGTGATAAGTTGAAATTTTTTTTTTTGTTTTTGTTTGATTTTGTTAGTTGATAAGCTGATACATTTTTTTGATAAGTTATAAGAGATAAATTATTAAGTACTATAAGAAGGATGCTTTATTTTGATTGATTATTGAAAAGTGATAAGAATCATAAGAAATTTACATTTACTACGAGTGTAAGTGACCAAAAATTGCTCCGCTAAAGTCAGTTAAGAATGGAAAAGCCTTAGCATACAACTACGAACTTTTAGAA
Organism: Calliopum simillimum; assembly: GCA_951812925.1. NCBI lineage: Eukaryota > Metazoa > Arthropoda > Insecta > Diptera > Lauxaniidae > Calliopum > Calliopum simillimum. Next base: position 114,147,466 of record OX638370.1, on the reverse strand, counting down.
AGTTGCAATGATTATTTAAATAATGAATTTTAACACCAGATATCACTTTACTCTCTAGCAAACTTTCTGCGCTGATGACCGTATACGAAAATGTAAAAATTCATCATAGGAAAAATTGCATGCATTTCAACTGGGTACTTTGTTTGCTTGCTTAAATTAGAGTACTTTGTCACACGCCGACAAATTTACGCGCACACACAAACACTTAAGTACATAAGTATCTACACACTCAAATATACATTGGTATACTAAACACCTGTAAATCATCATCATTATCATCGCATTAGCAACAACATTAGGTAGCAACATAAATAATTAAACAATTTTTCTTAGCAACATAAGTATACAAAAAAAGCAACAAATTGCTTGTGTACAATCTGCTTCTGCATTTGATCGCATTTTGACGCATGGCATACATTTAGGCGTCTGTCTGTACCACAGCTTGAGATAGCGCCATACTTTCGTAGATTTCATCTTACAGCTGATTATTTGTTAATTATGCGATGTGAAGTAGAGTAGTCCCGTCATGACAAACACTTAAGTTATGAAGGGCTAAGTAATGAATATGTACATAAGAGTACATACTTCAATTAGTTTGTTGCTTAAGAGATGGTACATACATATTCGTATAATTACGTATTAGTTTCTCGAGATTTTGAATTACTTAAATGTCAATTAATTACTGTTGAAGCAACAATTGCCAATAGAAGCCAAAAAATTCAAAAGCGTCTGGCTTAAATTGTATTAATAATATTTCTTTAAAAAATTGCCTTAAATTGGAATTTTGTTCTTACATCATATTATCCTCGGATGTCTTTCGCTTAGCTTTTTCCCGAAATATAATTCCAGTCTTTAAATTAAATAAAAAAGCATCGGATCCAAAAAGCTACAGCCCGATATAGCAAAATACTTGAGTGTGCTATTCTGATACGAATTCAATATCACATTGAACAGCATAATATTATACCATCTCCGCAACATGGATTTATGTCAAGAAAGTCGACAACTTAAAAAGGATGATACTATGCGACAATGAGTAAGCTTTTTATATAATAAATATATGCTATTGTTCTCTTGGCGACCAGTATTTTTTATTTCGATCAAGCACACAAAATCCCAACGTCACTAAGTAACATTTGAGGTTTTACAAGGAGCTGTACGTAGCCCAAAGTTATACAACATCTTCATATCAGACGCACCGTAATCTCAAAAAAAGCCTCCGAGCATTTCTTGCTGATGATACAGCTTTTTATATCACTCCAATAGTGTTTTGCTCTGCGAAATGCATTGTCAACCTACATACATATATTACGTATTATCTGAAATGAAAAATGCATCTGATGAGGTCCTATCTATGGTGAATCTCGAAATATGTAATGCACTAGAGTAAAATAAAATAAGTGAAAATGTCTATTTTGGTTATGTCTTTTTCAATGCACCGTTATCCGACCTCATTTTTAAAAATGATCTGCTCGGATTTCATTCGGAACAGATTTCAAAACTATGAAATAGTCAAAATAAGATGCCGTGAACTGTTTCATTCAGCATTTTCATGAAACTCTTTTTGATTGATTGAGCATAGGAGAGTAGAAATCTGGAGAACACTCTTACCAATCAATTCCCTGTGAATCGGTGAAATGTTGGGAAAAATTTAAGACATTAGTATGGAAGAATTTTGATAAAGTCCTATGCTCCATGAAGTGATAAAGAACACAAAAAATATATAATACATGCTATTTATATCGTTATCAACTCCATTCAACCATTGAATTTTAAATTCAACTCCAAGAGAAATAATTTAGCTGAATTTTTCTGCAATGCAGTCTGGTGATAAAATATGCGGTTTTTGTGCAAATAAAATGCAATTGAATAAAAAAAACAAAATTTTTGTGGTTTTCTGAATAAAATTGCAAAAGAAATGCCATAAGACGAAGAACATAAAAATTTCATATAAATAATGCAAAAATTTGCAAAGTAAACTCAGTGCATTCTGAGCGAGTGCAAGTGGAATATTTAAATATTCAACCACAACACCATTTCAAATTCAACAAATCCAACTCGAAGCAAAAATGTCAGCGGCAAATAACAAAAAAGCTATAGAAGTTTTGTTCCAACGTCCTTTGGAGCCTGTTTTCACCACACGCGATGATGGCAAAGTCATTTTTGACTTACCCGATAGCTACATTGTCGATCAATATACTGACGTCAAGGGTAATATTCAAGATCGTTTTGGTGAAAACGTCGATTTGAAGATACCATTGAACGAGCTGGCGGCAAAACCCAACTTAGCATTCACTAAGCCATTGTCTAAGAGACGCACGTTTTCATTATTTAATGAACTACATCAAAGCATTGCGGGACAATTGATAAAAATCTTTATGGATGCACCAACTGAGGAAGCATTCATACAGACCTGTGTTTATACCAAGGATCGTGTTAATGCCTTTCTTTTTCAATATTGCTATGCTGTTGCAGTGCAACATCGTCCGGATACAAAGAACTTTCCTGTCAAGCCAATTGCAGAATTATTTCCGAAAAATTTCGTTGAGCCAGCTGTATTTCAGGATGCACGCGCTGAGGCCGAAATTGTGCGAAATCCTGGTGATAGGGTATGTAAATGTCAATTCAAAAACCATTCAAGCTCCTAATTCTTTTCCACAGCGTCACATAATGATACCGCTCAACTATACAGCCTCTGATCGTGAGGAGGAACAACGCTTGGGTTACTTTCGTGAGGATATTGGCGTCAATAGCCATCACTGGCATTGGCATTTAGTATATCCTGGTAATGGACCACGTGAAGTTGTTGCCAAAGATCGACGTGGTGAACTCTTTTATTATATGCATCATCAGCTGATTGCACGTTACAATGTCGAACGTTTTTGCAATAATCTGCAACGCGTGAAACCTTTGAATAATGTACGAGAGGCCATACCAGAGGGCTATTTTCCAAAATTACTCAGCAGTTTGAACGAACGCACTTATCCAGGACGTATGCCAAATATAACGCTGCAGGATGTAGCACGTGAGGGCAGCGAATTGGATTTGGCTGATTTACAACGTTGGGCTGATCGCATTACGCAGGCCATAGATCAGGGTTATGTTACAGATGTGAGTAATATTGCAAATTTTATTCGCGTTTTAATTTGAACTTTTTTGGAATTTCAGCGCAATGGACAAAATTTACCACTAGATGGCGTAAAAGGCATTGATTATCTTGGTGATTTAGTTGAACGTACCGATCTTTCTGTAAATCCCGATGTTTATGGCAATCTACACAATATGGGTCACAACGCCATCTCACTTTCGCATGATCCCGACAATCGTTACTTGGAGGAACCAGGTGTTATGGGTGATGTGACTACTGCTATGCGTGATCCAATATTCTATCGCTGGCATGGCTATATTGATGGTCTATTCAATCGGCACAAGGCCAAATTGGCACCATATTCTACGGCTGATTTGAGCTATGATGGCATTACGGTGGATCAATGCGCTGTCAAAATCGTCAATCAAAGTGCCAAACCAAATACTTTACTTACTTATTGGGAGCACTCTGATGTTGATCTTGCCGCTGGCTTGGATTTCGGTCCCAATGGCAATATATATGCTTCATTCCAACATTTGCAGCATGCACCATTCCAGTATGATATCAAAGTAACAAATAATTCGGGTGCTAATAAATTTGGCACTTGCCGTATATTTTTGTGTGCCAAGGCGGATGAACGTAATGGGAATTTGACACTGAATGAACAACGATTGCTCGCCATTGAGATGGATAAGTTTACTGTGACGCGTAAGTTGAATATTATTAAGTTCTTTTTTGATAACTCTTACTCCAGGAAAGTTCAAAGAAAGATAAACTTTATTGTGGGTTCTTGTCTGCACTAAAGCTTATTAGGTACAGTTATTTGGTTATTTGCTTAATCAAAATGACTATGGCAGTCCGATATCATTGGAAAATATTAAGATTGGGCAGCAATCAATGATTACTAAAAGCAGCGAACTTCAACTTATATTCAGGCAAAGGTCAAGAATAGATAAACTTTAATATGGGTTCTTGTCTCTGCCAAAACTCTTTACAGTTATTTTGAACTAATGCGTAATCAATAAATTTTTATGGCATTCTGATGATTCTTGATCATTGAGAAGTATTAGATTGAGGAGCACTCAATGGTTACTAAGTAAAGAGTAATGAAACCGATTTTATTTTCAAATTCCTTTTTCAATTTATTAAAGAAGGTTATTGTCTACACCTAAAATACAACGGAAAGCGTTAGCTTGGCTCTCAACCATTTAATTATATATTAGCGAAATGCTAAAATTTCTACAATTTTGCCACATTTTGTTTTCTTACAGTACAACCCGGTGGCAATACCATACGTCATATGTCATATGAATCCAGTGTTACAATACCATATGAACGCTCTTTCCGTAGAGTGGGTGATAAGAGTAAACCGACCGATGCAGAAGAATTGGCAACATTCAATTTCTGTGGTTGTGGCTGGCCAGAACATATGCTCTTACCAAAGGGAAAGCCAGAGGGTATGAAATTCGACCTATTTGTGATGATCTCTGATTATACGGGTGATGCTGTACAGCAAGCCAATAATAAGTGAGTTGAAAAAACAAATATATGATTTGGATAGCCTTTAGCTTAAATCACTACTTTTACAAATTTATTAATTTCTTCTCTTGCAGTATTGATGCCTGCGGTAATTCCGCATCATTCTGTGGTCTCAAAGATAAGCTTTATCCGGATAAACGCTCAATGGGTTATCCTTTCGATAGACGTTTACCCGGTGATAATTTGAAGGCACTAACTGATGCACATTCCAATATGCAAAAAACGGAAATTTCAATTATTTTCAAAAATATTGTTGTCGATCGTGAATAAATTTGAAAAGCAGAATTCGACCTTGACTTCAACATATTTTTATGAAAATTATATTACATATAAAAGATAATACATAATATATTCATTTAGTTGGCAATCATTGTTATGCAAACCTACAATTTATTCATTCAAAATATCTAAATTTTTAAACCAATAAATATATTTTATGCAAAACAATCTTTTGAAATTTTTATTGAGAAAACTAACTGGTATTAACCTTAAGAAGTAGGGAAAGTCTTAGCATACAGTACGTTGTTCACAGAAATCCAACTAGAACAGTTTTCAGTTTTGTGGTGAAACATGTCTTCTATTAAGACAACTTACGGTAAGTATGCTCTGCTGAAAACGAAATGCAGAGTCTGGACTCGACGCTTTAAAAATAATGATTTTGATCTTGGAGATAAAGAACTATCTGGCGCATCGTACAAATTTGGCGATAAAGAATCGAGGGAATTGCTTAATGAATATACAAGTCAAAGGCTAGCTGGACTTGTAAATCATTAAAAGTAGATGACTCAACAGTTTCGAAAAACTTTAAGAATGGTACAAATCAAGGACATTAGGTACCATATAAGTTGAGACACATCGACTAAAGCTTCCATATGTGTAAACTGTTGCTTTAATGGCAGAAAAGAAAAGTTTTTTGCACAGATGTATGACTAAGAGTGGTTACAATACCATAATTCCAAACGTAAAAGATCGTGGGATAAGTCCAGCGTTTGAATCAAGACTTTCTGCAAAATCAAATATTCATGGAAGCTTCTCTTCGGCACTTGGTGGGATAAACAAATGTTTATTAATGAAGAGCTGCTCAAACTGAAAGGGACACTTACAAGAAATTGCTATCGAATTTAGTTCATGCTTTGGTATCAAGCCGTAAAGGAAAATGCCTGCCTGTGAAGAACTTCCTTTCTTATGAAGATACCACAAAATGGAGAGATTTTTGGATAGCCTGAAAAGACGTATGGTTTTTTTTGACGTAAAACTCATATATTGCTAGAAAGATGTAGAAAATTACTTTCTTGTGATAGGCAATAGTCGAATGAAATGTTTCTTACTTGACACTTTAAATATAGAACCTTAAGTCATGAGTTGATATGAAAAAATCACAATACTCAGTTTTTCAAGTTGTTATTCTAAATAACTACAAGTCCTAGAGGAAATCTGGTTTTGCCAGCTTTTAAGATTTACCGAGAACAATGTTCGGAGTACATAATTCATTTTCACAATAAATGCCCGATGCCTAGTTTTACCATCTTTGCACATTTATATTCAGCACAAAGTAGCATACTAAATAACAGACCTAGAACAAATTTCTTTGTGTGCGAAACAAAACAAAAAATTTCGAGTGAGAAATTTCAACTGTCATCGTGCACATTTGGATACGGACATATACTATATCTAAATGTTCCGCCTGATGCTTGATTAGCTAAAGTTTACACTCGAATATAGTGAAATCGAATGCAATTGCTAGTTGCCTCTAAATTAGTGCTGCTTATTTTAACCAGTTCACTTCAATATCATTCCTGATCATATTTTGTTTAATACGCTCTTTAAAGGCGAAATAAAATATTAAAATTAAATACGTAATTAAGGGTGGATAAAAGTATCTTCATTAATAAAACTAATAGTAGTTTTTTGCAAGCTTGCAAAATGATTTTTACGCTCAACTAGAGAAAACGGGCTCTACCGACGAACACGAAACAAGCAATTGAGAAAAAGCCCGGGCCCGCACAAATATTTTTTTAACTTACTTCGTTTTCATTCTAAACACTTCACCTATACATTATTTTCCATGTTTTTATTTAAGAACAGAATTTTTTCCAAATTCGTGCTTCTAAACATTCGTGTGACTTACGGGTCCTCACAGGCCTCTAAATTAAATGCTTTTGTGGTTAGGTTAGGTGTCGTGACTCTTTAAATCAATTTGAAGTTTTTCCAGCTGTAGAATGAACTGTTGGGATGCAAAATTGTTCAGTCTTTCAAAGCCCTTACTCCAAATGGAGATAATAGACTTGCAGGAAGGCACTTTCTTGAAAACATATAGAACTGCATCCGTCGAAGAATTTTAGAGTGTGCTCCTCATAGTTCGTAAAATTTCAAAAATGCATTTTTTTAAGATTCAATATCGCTCAAGATGAACGGCCGTTTGCCTTAAAGACAACGCATCTACTTTACTTTATAAAACTGGCTCAAGACCATAAATGTGATGTTCGCATTGATTTTTGAGTACAAATCTGTGTCATTTTGACAAAAGAACCTAACTTGAAATTGGCAACTTTTCACGAGAAGTAAATCTTCTTTTTTAACATATTTTTACTAATCTTAAACTGTCAGCTGTCAAACTGTTTTTTGTTTTAATTGCCAATACTTAATCGCACGAATGACGGAAAATTCAAATTTTGCATGAATTATGGGACATCCATATACTCTTGAAACTAAACATCATAGACTTAGCGCTTACACCAAAGGAATTGTATATAAATTATATTTTTATGACTAAAGCCCTGAAAAATTGTCTTATCTCGATTGGTTCTTTTGTCCACTTAAATACACCTATCTATTGTATAATACAGCATACATACTACATATAATCCAAACTCTTCGATAATCCGAACAGGAAATCAATTTTGGGTGCTTGGACTATCGTGACTCTACGGAGATTTTTCTGGACCTTGATATAAATTTTCAATGGTATCCGAACCCCACTTAAAACTACTTGCCGACCTCTGATCTAGACAGTAAAGATGGACATCATCCATATTAAAATCAACGCACAACCTATGAGAAATGGCAGAACAGTGTTTGCCGGATCAGCTAGCGTGAGTATAAAATTTTCAATATCTGGATGGAAACAATTTTTTTATCTCCGAGCTTCACAGAGGAAACAGGCAAAAACCATAGACGGAAGCAAACAGATCTTAAGTAAACTAAACTTTTGTGGCGTACGCTTCAAAAAAGTCTAAATCCACACCAGAAAAGCTGTATTGTGGGAAAAAAAATATCTAAACATCCAAATCCTTACTTTCCGTTCCATTTCAATAGTATATTATCTAATTGCACTCAAGTGCCCAAAATAAAAAACAGAGATTTCAAGTATCAATTTGGCTAAACAAATCTCAAACTAAACGAAAATCAACACAAAAATTCTTGTGGTTTCCAAGCATTTAATTTTAAAACACCCAAGCACAAACACTTGTCAACGTCAGAGAAAAAGTTGATATTGACACACACACACACACAACTTATCGGTCAGCTGCAATCGTACGAAAAAGTACTAGATACTCGCACATACATGGAACTAAATACATGCGGAAAATAAAACGCACGCATTTGCTTGCGGTCAAACTGTTGGTTGGTCCGAGAAAAAACACACAACTTCAACAACATTTAGCCCTTATCAACTTTTTCTTTCATGTGGTTTGCAAGGAAATACTCTGCATTTTGGAGTAGACGAAACATAAAACTCTCACAGTTAATTAATTTTTGTGGTTTTTATGCAAGAAATGTTTGGTTTTGTTTTTTCTAGAATTTCTCTTCATATAAATAGCACTGGCAATTTTTAAATGAAATTTATTCCAATTGAAGTCTTCACTTGAAGCAGTTTATTTCAAAATTACTTTGGTTAATTAAAAGTTTTCTACGCCAACGCTAAGCATGGCCAGTGACACAAAAGCCTTGGAATTACTTTTTCAACGTCCCCTCGAGCCGATTTTCACTTCCAGGGATAATGGCAAGGCTGCTTTTGATATACCCGACAATTTCTATACGGAACGTTATAGCAGCGCCAAAGTGGAGTTACAGAGTCGTTATGGCGATAATGTAGAAACGAAGGTAAGACGATGTTTGTGCTGGAGTTTGATTTTATACATTTGATATTAAAACAGTTTTTATTCTCAGATTCCTCTACGTGATCTACCCACAAATCCCAATTTGAATTTTGCTCAAAAGCTGGGTCGCAAGAAACAGTTTTCACTATTCAATGATGTGCACAAGCGTATTGCTGGCCAGTTAATAACAATGTTCTTAGATGTTCAGGGTATTGAAAACTTTGCCTCCTTGTGTGCATATACCAAGTAAGTAAGATTTTAGATATCCCCTATAAGAGATATAGAAAGGTTTAAAGTACAGTTTAAGTTCGCTATAACGAACTTTCATAAAATAAACTCTCTTTAACAAATTGATTTCAAGTCAGACTTTGAAACTTGCATTCAAAAATTTTTTGCAAAAACAATTTTCGAAAAGTTTTTTCCACTCATGTAAAGTTGGGCTCCGGAATTTTCAAAAGCGAAAGTTTTTTAGATTTCTGGGTCCGTTGGGAATAGTTCTGGAGTTCTAACAAAAAATTCGAAATAGAACTAAATATCGGAAGTGAGCCACTGTGATAACATTTTTTATATCAGAAGAAAGAGTTGTGGAGTTCTTTATAGTTTTTCGTATTTTATTTTTTTTTGTGAAAAATTTATCATAAAAAATTTTTTATAAAAAAATTTCTTCCAAAAAAAGATTTCTGTTGAGAGTTTTGTGTAGCGCTGAAAGAGTTCTACTTAAAATCATTGCAATATTATTCGTTGTTTTCATGTTATTCTCAAACTAAGACTCTATTGGTCGATCCGGGAAAAAAAATAATCATAGAGGAGTTCTGATTAGAGTTCTGGGTAACGCTCGAAGAGTTCTACAGAAAATCCTATTAACATTTCTCCAAATTATTTTTAGTTTTCATGTTATTCGCTAAATAATGCTCCATCGGTCACTCAGGAAAAAAAATTGTAATTGTAGAGAAGTTCTGATTAGAGTTCTGGGTAGCACTTGAAGAGTTCTGCAGAAAATCTTAGAAACATTTTTCCAAATTATTTGTAGTTTTTATGTTAATCGCTAAATAAGACTCCATCAGTCACTCAGGGAAAAAAAATTACCGTCTTAAGGTTCTGATTAGAGTTCTTGGTAGCGCTCGACAATTCGTGAAACTTTTTTCAGAAATATTCGTACTTTTCATTGTAATCGAAGAATCAGAAAAATGTTGTTTGTTCTCTAAGTTCGGAAAATCAAAAATTTATCGTAGAGGTGTTCTGATTAGCGTTCTAGATAGCGCTTGGTCTACAGAAAATCTTTAGTACTTCACGTTTTATTCCAAAAATCAGAAAAATTTTATTGTTTTTTTAAATATCCGAAAATGAAAATTTTAGCGTAGAGGAGTTCTGATTCGAGTTCTGAATAGCACTCAAAGATTTCTTAAGAAAATCCTGGAAACTTTTTTCCGAATTATTCATAGTTTTTATTTTAATACAAAAAAAAAAATTTTTGGTTTTTTTCGAAGTATCCGAAAATTAACTTTTATCATCTGATTGGAGTTATCAGAACTCCCTAACGAACTCAGAACTAAAAAAAAAATTTCGGTTTTCAAAAATTCCAGAGACAAATTCATATTTGTTTCCTTCAAAGTCTGATTTTCTGTACTAATCTCCTCTAATCCAATAACTAATTTCTATCTTTTTTTCTAGGGATCGCGTCAATCCATTCCTATTTCAATACTGTTTCTCCGTAGCCATACAACATCGTCCGGATACCAATCGAGTGCAGGTGCCACCAATAGCCGAAATATTTCCAAGCAATTTTGTTGAACCATCAGTTTTTCAGGATGCGCGTGCTGAAGCTTCGTTGATAACCAATCCAGGCGATAGGGTAAATTTTCCCCCTATATATTTTCTGACCAAAATACTAATCCTTCTTTGTAACCCCCAACCTCAGATGCACATTGATATACCACGGAATTTCACAGCCTCAGATCTTGAGAACGAACATAGCATGGCATATTTTCGTGAGGATATTGGCGTTAACATGCATCATTGGCATTGGCATTTGGTCTATCCAACGGAAGGTCCACGTGAAGTTGTTGCCAAAGATCGTCGTGGTGAACTTTTCTATTATATGCATCATCAGATATTGGCACGTTATAATGTGGATCGTTATTGCAATAATTTGGCGCGCGTTATACCGATAAATAATTTGCGTGAACCCATTGTTGAGGGTTATTTTCCAAAGCTGTTGAATAGTCTCAATAATCGTACTTATCCGGCACGTATCTCAAATCAACAATTACGTGATGTTGTGCGTGAGGATAATGGCATTGAAATTGCGGAAGTTGAACGTTGGCGAGATCGCATATTTGCGGCAATCGATCAGGGTTACGTAGCAGATGTAAGTAGCAACTACAATTTGAAATGATAGAACTATTTAATAAACTCCTTTTATAAACCTTAAACAGCCCGCTGGTAATCACATTCCTTTGGATGAAGTACGCGGCATCGATATACTTGGTGATATGCTGGAGGCCTCTTCACTTGCCGTGAATAGACAATTCTATGGTAATCTTCATAACATGGGACACAATTTGATTTCGTTCGCACATGATCCCGATTATCGTCATTTGGAGGAATTTGGTGTTATGGGCGATGTTACCACCGCTATGCGTGATCCAGTCTTCTATAGATGGCATACCACTATTGATAATATTTGTGGCAAACACAAGGCGCTACTACCATCATATAATGAAATGCAATTGGGTTACGCTGGCATCAATATCGATCACTTTGAAGCGAGGCTCAGCGCAGGCCAACAACACTCAAGACCCAATGTATTGTTGACATATTTCCAAAAATCCGATGTTGATTTAGCCGCTGGCTTGGATTTTGGACCAAATGGCAACATATATGCCTCATTCACACACTTGCAGAATGCTCCCTTCGAGTATGCAATAAATGTTTCCAATGCCAGTGGTGTACCTAAACGTGGCACTTGCCGCATTTTCATTTGTCCAAAAGCAGATGAACGTGGCAGAGCGCTCAAACTGGAGGAACAACGTATATCTGCTATTGAAATGGATAAATTTACAGTTGATTGTAAGTTTAAGGAATTTTCCTTTTTAATCATTTGTTATAATGCTTTCTATTTTCAGTAATGCCGGGCATGAACAACTTACGTCGACGCTCTGATGAATCAAGCGTTACCATACCATATGAACGCTCTTTCCGCCGCATCGGTCCAGCATTTAAACCCAAAGAAGCTGATGAATTGGCGCGCTTCCAATTCTGCGGTTGCGGTTGGCCACAACATTTGCTGTTGCCTAAGGGCAAGGCTGAGGGTATGGCATTCGATTTGTTTGTTATGATTTCCGATTATATTGGTGATGCCGTACAACAAACTAATGAGAAGTAAGTGTTGAGGCTGGTGTTGATAGTGTTGAATAGAGTGTGTAATTAATTTTGAATTTATTTGCAGTCCTGACATTTGCGGTGATGCTTCTTCGTTCTGTGGCTTAAAGGATAAACTCTATCCGGATAGACGCTCGATGGGTTATCCATTTGACAGACGTCTTCCTAGCGATAATTTAACCGCACTTGCAGCGTCATATGGAAATATGGATAAGATTGATTTGACAATAATTTTCAGTGATCGTATTGTGGGCAAGGATTAAAACCAAAATATTTAGTTCACATAATGCTTAATTTTTTCCTTTAATAATATATAGTTTTGTATGTTTTGAGCAATAAAATGTTTTTTTAACAAAAAACTGTTAAGTTTTTTTAATGACATATCGTCACTTTTAGGCCAGATTCACGAATGTGAAAATTATTGAATTTGAGAAATTACTATTTGAAAATTTAGTACAATCATTTGGGAGAATAAAATGATGTTACCTGGAAAGTTTTGCGGGATTTTTGCAAATGGGTTATTTTATAGATTTCGATGTGCTCTTTCAAAATTTCAACTTTGCTACCTCGAATCATGTTCGCTCGCGCCGCCATATTGGAAAAATGGCATCCAAAATCAGCTTTTTACAAATATCTCTTTAACGGTTATATTTAGAAAAAAATATTGTGGAGCAGTATTGTATATATTGACCTAAACTTTAGGTCATCTAAAAAAAAAATCATATGCGGACTGAAGTGCAAGTAATTCCCTATAAACATATATTTTACTTTAAACGTGTACTCACTGTTCATGAGTTATCGTAGTTTTAAGCTCAACACATCACTATGCCTATTCATAAGAGGCATGCACAATTTACTAATTTTTGTCAAATTTTGAAGTAAAATATCTCCTGAGTTATAAGTCGTACAAAAACATTTTTATAGAAAATTTTATAAGCTATAATATTGCTCCACAATATTTTTCTCTAGATGTAATCGTTAAAGAGATATTTGTAAAAAGCTGAGTTTGGACGCCATTTTTCCAATATGGCGGCGCGAGCAAACACGATTCGAGGTAGCAAAGTTGAAATGCTGAAAGAGCACATCGAAATCTATAAAATAACTCGTTTGCAAAAATCCCGCAAAACTTTCCATGTAAAACTACCAAATGACTGTACTATTTTTTTAAATATTAAAATTGTATGTAAATTTGGCTTTTTCGTGTTATAAACTTTGCATTTGCTGTTAAATCACGTCAGATATAGCTTTCATAGTTCTGGCATAACTTTATTGAACCATTTTGTACAAGAAAAGCACATTAGTGCAAAACTGAAAAATTTGCACTTTCGTGAATCTGGCCTAAGAGTGATGATATTTTATGAACTGAATTCTACATTATTTTTTTTTATTTTTTATTTATTTATTTATTTTAGTTTCATTTACTGAGCTGAATGCCCTTATAAATTACAATAATGATTTTTTATAATACAATTGAAAAATATAAACATTAAAACAAATGAGCGAGACTAAAAATTATAATTGGCCAACATATGTGCATGCTTGTTTTTCATTGCAAGAATGGAGCCCAACGTGGGGCAACCAATGTAGGCTTATTACAAATCTTGATAATTTTGTTGGTTAATTTGCGGTAGCTAACTCCGAATCTGTTAACCATTTTTCTCTATCAGGTGGTCTGAGTTATCCTTTCTCTCAAATGCAAAAAAACGCTATCTTTAGACATATGGCGTGAATCTAGGAAGTAATGCTGTTCATTTTCAACAACGCCATCAAATAGCCATAAGCTTCTTTCTTAATACATATATAAAATTTTTCCAATTAGATTATTAATTTTTGAGATGTCATCCGCTGAAGTCAAGTCATCTCAATTCCATTTAAATTTAATGTTGTCCTGTATATAGACATCTTTACTACAATGTATCATGTCTCGGAAAGTTCTGATTCAATTGGGAAAAATAAAAGGTGAAATATAATGAAAAGAATAACTGGGATCACAGACCCGATAGAGAAAATAGTTTGCCGGATTCAGAATCAGCAACCACAAATTAAACAAAACAAGTTATCAAGATATGTAATTAACATCGTTGGGCGACCAGCGCACGTTGGGCGCCATACTTACCAACAATACTTACTTATTGAAATATAACGGTTGGAATGAAATTTTTGGCTTAATTTAACACATTGTCTGTTTCAATAAAAGTAACGAAAAGTACGATTTCGTATAAAAATATGTCAATAGAGATTTTCGAAAGTTTTATAACTATTCCATGAGAGATCTCGAGTCAAATGAATTCATATGAAGTATAATATATGGAAAATAAAAAAATACTGTAGCCACTACGATAGTGCAAGTGCATAGTATAACCAAATTCTTTTACGCACTAACCGATGAAGTTGCTGATAAGCTTAATGACTTCACAAAGCCATATCTTGACTATATTAGGACTGATGGGATGAAACCTAACTCCTACTCCTATGTATATGGCAAATGAAAATTTGTGTCCAAACGGCTGGCAGTCGGAACTATGAAGGTAACTACAACCTCTAATTTAACTGCAATAAAATTATTACGTAAGTCAGTAAAGGAATAAAAGTTAATCTAGTGGAAAAGTTACATTTCATATATCAACTGGAGAATAAAATGTCAAAACCACACTGACTGACTGATGTATTCGCATGAATACACGACACTCTCGCACATATACATAGTTACAGACCACAGCAGCTTAAAGGGGAATAAATATGTATTTCCGTAAAATATTAATGTTTAATTAATTGCCATATTATTGTTTTAATACACTTGTGGTTACACAAAATGTGCAAAGTTTATTTAGGCAGATGATCCCGATATGGAAATATTTATTTAGGGCATCAAATATTTATATGAATACTATGAGCATTTAGGCGTAAGCTTTGAAGGATAATTAATTATGTGAAAAAACATAAGGGAAAAAACACTCAAAAAAAAGAATAATCGGTATGAAACATACATAAATGAAACATTTATCCGCGATAAATAGTTTCCTTCCAGAAGGACGTGAGGTCTAACTTGGTTTATATTCATAAAATCATTTTAATACTTTTTGTTCGCTTTTAGCAAAGATATTTTGGTATACTATTTAATCATGTTGTCAGAGCAATAATATTAATATGGTTTACTCCCAAATAAAATGTTTCAAAAAAAAATGTTATACAAATTGCAGAAGTTTCAAGAAATAGATCATGAATATGTTGATCTCACTTTCAATTTATATTACAGTAACTAAATTAATGTTATACTCACAAAACAAGTTCTCTCCGTGTATTCCCATAGCTGTAAGGAACAAGCATTTACCTCAAAAAAATCATTTTAATTATAAAACCCAAAACTGTGAAATAGTTTTGATAGACAGACAGCCATTAAGCAAAAGCTATCAAATATCATAGTTTTAACAAATGACAGCTGGCAGCAAGGATATGCGTAGCAGCCTTAAAAATGTATCCTCTATCAGCTGTTAAGTGGCATTGATACCAAACCATCCTGGTTTTTTTTTTTTTTTTTTTTCTTTTGCGTAAAGGTTTTACTTAAACTTATTAAGTAGATAAAAGTTTATGTTTATGTTGACCCCCACGATTAGTGAGGACGGGCTGTTGTTGGTGGTGCTGGCATAGTACCAACATACGACTTATAACAACAATGACGAGACAAAAGCTAATCCTATTATGCTTAACAACTGTTTGCAGCCCAAGCGTAAGAACGTTGGTTGCATTTGTTGTATTACTTTTATAAACGACAATGCCAAAGCCCTTAACGCCTACCATGTTGACGAAGGAAGCAATATACACACACTCTGTGCGTATACTTTAGACAGTGGTAATAAAGTGTTGCTTATGTAATAAAATACATAAAAGCAATATTGGAGCTTTGTTCTGTGGGATGGATCATAAGAATTTGTGCAAATAAAAATTTAATCTTCTTCTTCTTGTCTTGAAGCATAGAGCGTCTCTCCTCATAAAGTGCATTTTAGCTAGGAATTGTTTTTAATTTTCTCCAATGTTCCTTCAATTCAGGTGCTTTTTGTTTCAGCGATAAAATTGAAGAGATTTAAACTCTAATGCTAAAGGTTTTTCGCGATTTTTGATTTATCCGTTTCGAATTATTTCAGAAAAAAGTTTGAAATTTATACCAGAAAAGTATGAAATTTATTCCAAAATAATTTAAAATTAAAACTTTTTTTGGCATTGTTCTATATCGCCGGTGCTTACGAAGACTATCTCTTCTTTAAATGCGGACAAGAAAATCCTTTTTTTTTTCAAATTGCGGCGAAAAATATCTTTTTTGTGCGAATGCGGACAAGAAAATCACTTTTTACAAAATGCGGCGAAGAAAATCTCTTTTTTAAAAATGTTTATTTTCGTAACTCGTCGAAAAAGTACTCACTAAATAAAGAGATTTTCTTCACCGCATTTTGTAAAAAGTAATTTTCTTCGCCGCATTTTGTAAAAAGTGATTTTCTTCGCCGCATTTTGTAAAAAGTGATTTTCTTCGCCGCATTTTGTAAAAAGTGATTTTCTTCGCCGCATTTTGTAAAAAGTGATTTTCTTGTCCGCATTCGCACAAAAAAGATATTTTTCGCCGCAATTTGAAAAAAAAGATTTTCTTCGCCGCAACTTTCGGTTGGAAGATGTTCTTCGTAAGCACCGGCGATATAAATTCTTTTTGGTTTTAAAATTAAACTAAAATTTGACTGCGTTTATTACTTTTACTTTTCGAATTCAGCTATACTTTTTATATGAATATATATATTTTTTTAACATTTATTCGAATTTTAGACATTTTCGAATCTCTTAAATTTTTTTAAAAAATTTAAACTTTCATTACACACTGAATTTTTTGATTTATTTTTAAATTTTCTACAAGATTTTTCGAGATTCTCATCAAATTCCGAATTTTTTAATTATTTCATATATTCAAGTTTTCGAAATTTATGAATTTCCAAATTCTTTGGTTATGTAAGATAAGAGTTGTGGCCTAGCAATCGATGCAAGGCCTAAGCTAGTGCCGATTTAATGCAACATAAGTGATTGGTCTTGCTGGTAGGAGGGGTTGTTAGCAACTGGATAAGATATCCCTTAAAACAAAATCTAATGGATATTTATTTATATACCGTTTGTTCTATTGATGTAGTTGAGCAAGAGGCCAATATCAATACCGGCGAATTCACTCAGATTATATGAAAAGTATTCTCTTAGAGTCCAAAGTCTGGGTCTAGATAGTGCAAGAGATTCCTTCTCATTAGCATTCATGCAATTGCAACAGAAAGAATTAAAGCGGATACCCGCCGTAGGCCCAATGTGGAATGGAAACTTCAGTGATTTTTGCAGTTTTTGGATAGCAAGTCCAATGTTTTGAGTTGTAGATTACTGTGGAAGTTCTGCTCTTTTCTAAAGCTTTTCAACTGGCATTGAGAGAAAATCCTTTTTTTGCTAGATCCATCGGAGTGTATACACACCCTGAATAGAAAGAAGTCATGGATTGCTAGTTTGTCAGCCTTTTCGTTACTCGTAATGTACTTATGACCTTGAATCCAAATGAGATAAAGTTTGAATTGACGTTTTGTATGTATGTATGTATTCTCCTTTATCTCCTAGGAGGAGCATTGGGGCAATATGAAACAGCTCCATTCGTCGCGCTCCCTTGCGACGACTTTGATCTCTTGCCACGACTTTCCCGATTCTTGGATTTCCTTTTCCAGCGACCTTTTCCAGTTGGTTTTGGGTCCACCACGTGCTCTGTGGATTCCACTCAAGAGCCTGGCGACAAACTTCGCTATGTGGTTTCTGGAGAGTGTGACCAATCCATCCCTATTTGCGCAGCTTGACCTCGTTTGCTATAGCCCTCTGATTGCATTTTTGATGTAGCTCGGTATTTGATATAGTGCGAGGCCACCAAATCATTAGTATACACGCTTCAAGCATTTGTTGACGAATACTTGCAGCCTGTTCGTTAGTTTTTCAGTAACAAGCCATGTTTCGCACCCATATAACAAAACCGATTTCACATTCGAAACAAAAATGCGCACTCTTGTTTTAGTGGATATAACGGGTGAAGACCATATTTTGTTCAGTTGAGCAAACGCGCCTTTTGCTTTTGCTATTGTTGAGTTGATATCCTCTTTTGCTCCACCATCCATGGAGATAATGCTGCCTTAATATGTGAAGCTATCAAAATTTTCGATGTTATCACTGCCAGCTCTAAACATGATGTCATCCCTGTTTACGTTTAACTTCATGAATTGACGTTTTAGTTCGATAAAAATATTTCTGAAGTTTTGTACTGAAAGTGTTTTTTGAGATAATCCATTAAAATTTCAGTAAAATTCTAAAAACAGTAAATACAGGCTCAAAGCAAAAACAAGGCGAAATCGGAAAAGAGGGCGTGGCACCTCCCACATAACCAAAAGATTTAACACGCTATACTGAAAACGTTTTTTGTGATAATCCAACCGAATATCACTCAAACACTAAGAACTATAAATGCAAGCTACCAGAAAAAACTGTGTCAACTCGGAAAAGAGGGCGCGACACCGCCCATATAAGCAAAATTTTCGAAGTACTGCAGTGTAGGGTATTTAATATTTGGACGGGCCAAATG
This sequence comes from Calliopum simillimum, assembly GCA_951812925.1. Taxonomy (NCBI): domain Eukaryota; kingdom Metazoa; phylum Arthropoda; class Insecta; order Diptera; family Lauxaniidae; genus Calliopum; species Calliopum simillimum. Next base: position 114,128,727 of record OX638370.1, on the reverse strand, counting down.
TATTACCCTTACTAGTTGTAGTTCTTATTGTTAATTTACGGTGAACTTTTTAGTCAAAATAATATACTTATGTAAATTTTTAGAAAATGTTAAGAAAACGGACTTGGTTTTTAGAAGATAAGATGGAAGCATAGGTCTCTAAGTATTGTTGACTCTAGTAAGCTAGCTAAACTATGCACTCGTATTACTTCCCTAAAACTATTCGAAACTCTACGAATTATCCAATATCTTTTTTCGATAAAAGTTCTGACACGAAGCAAAATACTCATATGTAAATTTCGATTTCGATATGAGCACGAAAAAATTTCAATATAAAATACAAATGAATTGTTTATTTTAAAACAAAAAAAAGGATTTTCTTAATGCCTATGAAAAGCAAATATTATTTTTAGATAGAACTTCATGTACTTTTATCCATTGTATATTTAGGATCAAATGATTAAACAACAAAGATACAGCTGTTGCTTTCAATGGTCTTGGATTTCTTTGGTTGCAACTTCAAATGCTTTAACCAAATTTCAACTGGAACATAACCACAAGGGAGAAAAATACGATATGTGCAATTACAAAGGAAAATATATGTAACTGTATACTTGTAAATCAAAAGGAAAAACCATATCTTAGATATAAAACTGACAGAACTGACAGACAAGCCAACATAAAGACAGACATGGAGCAAAACATTTAGATGTCAATCACACAGAAAGACGAACGAACGAACATGAAAGACAATAGCAACGAACTTAGGAAGAAACCAAAAGAAACAAAGAAAATCCTTATTTTTTCAGAAAAAGCATAGGACATGCCACACTTTATGAAGAACAAAAAAAAACTTGAGAAAATAAAACAAAAATGAAAATTTCAAGCAAAACAGATATCTCAAGTATTGCGGACTCCCAAACAGCACAACAGGCAATTTTGCGGTGAAGTTGAAAAAATGTCCTTAAATACCAACAGGGATTTATTTAATGAAATAATTCGATTTACCAGCATCATACTCGTGAATATTCAGTTGGCATGAGTCAAGCAAGATAAATGTCCTGTAATAGAGTAAAGTTTGTATCTCCCATTAAAGTTATCGCCAACTGCGACTGAGCAGCGATATAGAGTAACCAAGCGGGTATATGAGTGTTTGTTATAAATCATTTTAATTTTCCAGCTACAGTACACACTTTCAGTAACATTTGTCAAAATTTTCGGCAGAAATGAGAAAGAATTTTATAATACAATAAGTCCATACCACGCGAAAAAACATACCAAAAGTCATTATTAAACTTTATTCATTTTTCATCTGGTCATCCTACCACAGCATGCCTACAAGAAGTAAACATCATCAGTCCTTAGCGTTTCACTTTGATATGCCGCTTCTTCACTCATACTTCAGCGCATTCTTTGGAAAACATCCTTCACTCTAATTAGAAAACTTTGCCAGCAAGGAAAACGAATTACAAACAAATTATATTAGAGGCTATTCTTTATGGCCAAGAACTAACACCACCATCAAAATGGCAACTCACTCAACTGACTGACGGTGTACATGTGCCAATTCTAAGCCTATCTATGTATATAACTTTAGCCAGTATGTACCATACCATCAGTCTGAAATATTCGCACAACATTTAAGGCAAAAGGAAAAGTTTTCCTGTAATACAAACAACAGCAAAAAGAAAATGTAGAAGTTCTTGCACAAAATTTCATATTTCTTAATAAAACAAGTCGAAAAACTTAAGTCGCACAGAAAACATTTGGTGTTTTTTTGTTTTCCTTTTCTTAGTTCCCTATACTTTTCCCTCAATAAACAACCCGAATCACCAGCATCCACAGCTCTACCTACCGCTTGTATTGTACGCAGTTCAAAAAGTGCAAATGAAAAAGGCTTCAAGTTATTTGGTTTCAACGTTTGATGATGATGGTACTTTGTACTTCTATTGCTTTATTATGGAAATGCACAGTGAGTCGAAAATATTGACAAATCTTTAAAGAGATTGGGTTATATAGAGCCATAATATTTTGGTAACTTTCTTATTCCATGATTTCGTGATAGTTCTTTAAAACTTTATTCTTATCTTTTATTCTCGAAACTGGTGGCTTTAAATTGAAGGTATTCTGCTGTCTGTGACTACTTCATCTCTGAAACTTTAATTTGAGTTTTCGTTTTTCTTGATCAAGCGTCAAAAAATTTGTCGCCATAAAAAGTTTCGAAAAGTTTGTCGGCAGAGAAGTGTCGAGAAATGTGTTTCGAAAAATGAGTTGCCTAAAAAGTGCCGACGAAAAATGTGTTGCCAAAAAAAGTGTCGAAAAATGTGTCTCGAAAAAAGTTTCCAAACATACCTATGTCTCCAAAAAAAGTGTCAAAAAATGTACCGCCTAATATTTTCGAAAAATATGTAGTCAAAACGGTGTCGCCAAAAAAAAGTAAAAAAAAATGTCGAAAAATGTCTCGTCGAAAAGGTGTCAAAAAATAAATTGCCAAAATTGCTAAAAATTTTCGCCAAAGGAATTGTCGAAAAAAGTGTCAAAAAATATGTCGCCAAAAAAGTGTCGAAAAATGTGTCGCCAAAAAGTGTCGAAAAATAAGTCGCCAAAAAAAGGACGAAAAATGTGTCGCCAAAAAGTATCGAAAAATGTGTCGCCAGAGAAAAAGTCGAGAAATGTATTACCAAAAATTATAAAAAAGGTGTCGCCAAATTAGGGCCGAAAAATGTGTCACCAAAAACTGTCAAAAAAATTTGTTGCCAAAAAGTGTCAAGAAATGTATCACCAAAAAGGATAGAAAAAGGTGTTGCCAAAGAAATTGTCGAAAAATGTGTTGCCAGAGGTAATATCGGAAATAGTATCGGCAAAAAAGTGTTGAAAAATGTGTCGCCAAAGACAATATCGAGAATAGTATCGCCAAAAAAGTATCGAAAAACGTATCGCCAAATAAGTGTCGCCAAAAAGTGACAGCTAAGGAGTACCGAGAAATGTATCGTCAAAAATGTGTTTCGGCAAAAAGTATCGTAAAATGTATGGTCAAAAAACTGTCTTAAAATTTGTCCGAAAAAGAATCGCAAAATAGGTCTCCAAAGATGTCTACAAAAAAAGTCTCCGAAACAGTATCGCAAAAGATGTGTCTGGGGAAAAATTGCAAAAAAAGTCACCAAAGAAAGTATTCAGAAATGTCCTAAAAAAAATTCCACAAATCACTGTGCAACAATTTCTCTTTAACTTGCATTTTGCGGCTAAGTAATGTTGTTTTATTTCAGCTTTTACTCTAGAGCACAGTATACTTGTAGATAAAAGTAAATGTACACAGTAAAAAAATAATCTTAGTACTTATATCTATGGTTTAGAAAACACTGGACAAGGCATAATGTAACCATATTCGTTGAAGCAACATTTCATTAGGAGCAAAAAAAAACAACAATTTTTAAAGCAATAAATCAAATCCAGCAGACAACTTGATGCTAAATCTTCAAAAAACTTGAAGTTTTTTTTTTTTAATTTTATGCTAATGAAACACGCATATTTTTCTCAGGGTGTTAAAAATTAGGCTTTGCATTTGTTTGGAATTCATTTTAAGATTCTTGTTTGTTTTTTCTCTAGCAACAACTATGCCGCTGGCATTTTGTCCATTGATATTTAAATTTTCATCATCTAGTCCGGTTTTCAGCTTTCACTTTGTGCTCAGTCATCGTTTTAGCATAACTACAAAGAGACTTAGAATATGATGTTCCGATAAGCAGCTTTCTTTGGTTTTGTTAAGAAAAAAACTTTTTCGTTTTACTTCATTTCAATGTGTTTGCATGACTTTGAGCAGATCCTTTTGTTTCTAACTTAAAAATTTTTATTGCCTTAACAAGGGTTGTCTTTAATTTGTTAAAATTTGTTAAAGAAAAGACATCAACAATAAAAGTGTTTTAAATATCCTTTAGACATCATTGCTTGTGTCATTTTTGTTTTGTAACAATAAATTTTGTTTTTGCATACAATAGGATGTTGGAATTTTATGTTATTTGAGAACTAAATTGATGTTTGGTATTTGTTCATTTAAGAATTTTATAGTTTTTGACAAAGTAGTTAAGCTTACGTATTAAGTGTGCATGATTTCACAGGAAATCATTTAAATGACGTATAAAATGTTCATTTCCTTTCTTAGAAAATTTAAATTTATAAGAACTAAAATTTGTAAATTCTTTGATCAAATTAGTGCGGTTAAGTAACTAACTTGTAGGAAAGTTGGAAATACCATTATGTGATTATTAATTAACTTCAAACTTTCTGTAATGACTTAAGCAAGCCTTTGGGATCATGGAGCAATAAGATTTGCATTAAGTTGTTTGATGTAAACATTAGACTGGTTAAAATTTGTATGGAAAAAATTAAAGTTGCTTGGAATTTCATTTGTTTTGATGCAGATATAGAACATGTCAAATTTGATCCATTTCAGAGTACATTTGATGGATCCCAAACCATTTAAAAACTGGAAGGTGGCACTATATATGAAAAATCATTTTTTTTTGAGACTGAAAATTGTTTGCTTTTTGGATTTTATGCTGCTAAATACTAATCTGCAATATATTTCTCAATAAGTTATGGAATTCTGGAGTTGTTGGCCATTCTAGTTCATATCTTAATTTTTTACCTAAAATAGACAATATTTTCAAAACTACAGAAGCAACGGAAAAATAAATTGTAGATTCGTACTATGCGGCTCAAAATCCATATAAAAATAGAATAGTTTCAGTTTTTCAATAAAAAAATTTTCCATAATTACAGGCACTTCCAGTTTTTAATGGCATTCATCAAATCTGAAACGAACCCAAAATAAAAATGGTGTTTATTTACATAAAAAGGAAACATGTCCTAGTGTTCTGGGTACGAAGTTCAGAGCATTTTAAATTTTTAAACCACCCTAGTCCACATATAGCACTTAAGTTAGTAATCAAATGCTTCATTTGTAAAATGACTAGCTGGCCCGGTAGCGACTTTATTCGCCCGTTCCCGATGACCTTCACATATGTTCCAAGTTCCATCCATCTCTGTCGTCCTTCTCTTCCAACCACCCCTCAGGTTTTTCAAGGTGAATAGAATATATATTTTTGTACCAACTTTTTACTGATAGCTACTATAGACGTAGAAATATAGCATTTTGAGTGTTTTTACTGTACGGGGGATGCAAATCCCTTTCGTTCAATTCCTCTTAAGCTTTTCATGCTGAATAGTAGACACAATAAACATCCATGTGCCAAGTTTCATAATGATAGCTGATATAGGAACACTGATATAGCATTTTGTGAGTTTTTTTCATATTGGGGGCTCAACGTCCCCAGGTTTAATCCCTCTCAAATTTTCATGGCAGATACATTGTGCATAAGTTCACAAATCACAGCTTGTAGAATTGCAGAGATATAGCAATTTTAGTATTTTTTTCGTATAGAGAGTGCAACCCTCGTCCCTCGCAGTGTTGTTTCCGCGTCCATAAGCTACATACGGACACCATTTCATTTTTATATATATAGAATAGATATTTCACTTACTTACTTGGTAAAAAATTTGCTTGTAAAATTGCACTTACCTAAAACGAAAAAAAATAAAAACAATTATATATATTTAATAAAACTTAGAAATAAATGTTAGTAAGAAATGATGCTTCAATACTTAATCTCTTTTCTTAAACTGGGCCCTACTTAGTATGTGATCCGAGTATATTTCTACTAACTTTAGCCTGTTTCCGTCGGTAATACTGCTATTCTGAGCGTCTAGAGCTTTAGTGCAACACATAACACTTATGGAACGATGGCTGTCCATTTATCGTATTAAAGTTAATGAACAAAAGTGGAGACATGAATGGGTACATGCCACACAGTTTCACTCAACCATTCTGCTATTCCACAGATCAATTAGGTATTTTACCTAGAGGGACATATCATTGCATGTATTGTTAACACTCAGAATGGGTACATGACTTACAGTTTCACGCAAACATTTTCCTATTGAACTGACAAACCCAGTTGTCTGCCTAGGTATTTATTTCGATGGGCGCCCAACGTGGAGAAAACAAACTGAGGCTAAAAAAGCACATCATTAACTAAAAGCTTGCAGTCTTTACTGGCTTATTAACCATCGTTCCTTGCTCTATTTAGAGCACAAAATGCTCATTTATAAAAGCACATCTATACACCTATAGACATATGGTCTACAACTATGTGTAAAACCAAGTCAAACCAAAATTGAACTCATTCAGAGGTCTTAGTCGAAATTTTTGACTCAAAAATACTCAAAACTAACATTGATAGAGACCCCAGTAAGCCTACAATTAAAAATGAAGCCTCACACATAATACAGGTCAAACTTGAAAACCTGCGAAGCCATCCCAACCAGTTTGCGCTCCTACATCTCGTCTGCTAATACGTGACCCTTCACACCTATAATAATGTTAAGGATCGCGGATCGCAAATTTCTCTGTATTGAGTTATTAAATTTTCAGTCTAGTTTTTAAGATATTAATTCATTCTTTATTCATTTGAATTGGCGCCCAACGTGGAAAAAACATATTGAAGGAAGAAGAACACAAAAGTTAAAATCTTGCAGTTTTCACTGGCCATCATTCTCCGCTGAACTTTTAGTACAAAATACGCATTAATAAAAACAATATGTACACATGGTCTACAACTACGGTAGACGCAATTAAAGGCAATGTCGAACTCATACAGAGGGCTTAGTCGAAAATACTCAGAACTACCACCGGAGCACCATTGTATCTAAATAACATTTATAGGGACCTTAGTGTAACTAGAATTAAACATGAAGCCTCATGCATAAGAAAGATCTTACTTGAAAAGCTCCAAAGCTATCCCAACTAGTTGGCGCGTTCTGTACCCAACATTGCTGCTTCATCTCGTCTGCGAAGACGAGAGTAAGTAACGCGGATCTCAAATTTGTCTACATTGACCTAATTGATTTTAAGTCTTATTTTTAAGATATTTGTTTTTATTGTTGATCTGAGGTACACTATAATAAAAAAATACATGAAGTGAAAAAAAAATTGACATGACCTGAGCGGCTCCATATGGTATTATTTCTTTTTTTTCGACTCAATTTTCCGATCATCAATAAGCAAAAGAATATTTTTGAAAAAATTATTCTTCATGCGCTTATTCCAATTTGGATTGCAATTATACTTTTTTTTCGTACAATTTCATTACAGATTGGTCACTCCATAATATTGAAATGCAAAAAATGTTTTTTAGCTTTTAATTAACTCTCATCTCATCATTACAGTGCAGTAGTGAAATCAATATAAATTTCTTTGAAATGCTAATTGGTTGCAATTATTCTGGCTCAATTCAATTTGAAAAAGTAGCAACATTGATAATTAAACCGAAACCAAAGTGCAGGACAAAAATAAAAAAGTAAGAAGAAATCAAGTACAAACTGAAGGATATTGAGTTCAAAGATAATGGCGATACTCAACGGTAATTAACATAATTTGCTGCTGCATTTCCAACAAGACTGGCGTAAGAAACAATGTCTATTATATAAGAAAATTATGTAAATTTGTAGCAGAGAAGTGCATGTCCTTAGGATAAGAGAACCTAAGTAGTTCAAGAAAAATCAATCCATCAGAAAAACTTCAGCTTCAATTCAGTGATTGTTTCTAGGTAAACATTTGTTTTCCAACAGCAAGGAAATTTTTCTAGAATTTTACAAAATATCCATAAAATATTAAAAATTTCTTAAGTTTAATTAGACTGTATAACAAACCCTTTTAGGTATTATATTCAGTAGTTTTTACATACAATAAAACACATTTACTACGTGTATGCAAACATATTTCATATGTGTGTACTCATGCGGTTTATTCAAAAAACAGCCTTTGGATATAAACCAATTTGTTTTAAGTTTTCTAAAATCTAAGAAGGAAATCTTTTGTGTAAAAATTTCAAAAGTTTGAGTAAAACTTAGTTTCCTCATAATTTTGACAAATTTATCACAAAAGGACGTGCTCGTTGTCGAGAGCAAGAATAAAATTCAGAATTTTAAAATTTCTTATGGAGTCTGAATATTGTGCTACAGTTTTATCAACATTACAAAAACATTAAAGTCAAAATAACAAAGCGTGGGAAAAATTCAATGAAAAATTTAAAAAAAAAATCCTTCAAATATTAATGGCAAATCAAGCAAAAAAAAAAAAAAATAAAATAAAAATTGCTTAATACGTAAAAAAAAAAATTTCATGATTTTGTATCAGAAAATAAAATAAAATAATTAATAAAAAAACTCATAAAAAATTATTGAAAACAAAACAAAAAATTTAATAAACAAACATGAAAAGTTAAAGCAAAAATTAAATGCTAAAATATACAACAAATTAAAATAAAAAAAAACTAGTAAGGGTGTTACCTTTGGCCTGGCCAAACATTAAATACCCTACACAGCAGTATTTTGAAAATTTGCAAATATGGGTGGTGCCACGCCCTCCAAATTCACCCAGTTTTTTCTCAGAGTTTGCATTTATAGTTCTTAGTATTTAAGTGAAATTTTGTTGGATTATCTGAAAAAATATTTTCAGAATAGCGTTTTGAAGCTTTTGCTTATATGAGAGGAGCCATGCCCTCTTGTCCGATTTTATCCAGTTTTTGCTTAAAGCTTGCATTTATAGTTTTTAGTGTCCGAGTCAAATCTAGTTTGATTACCTCAAAAAACGCTTTCAGTACAGCGTTTTGAAGCTTTTGCTTATATGAGAGGTGCCACGCCCTCTAGTCCGCATTCGACCAGCTTTTTCTCAGAGCTTGCGCTGACAATTCGTACTATTTATATGTATTTTGGTTGCATTGTTGTGAAATATACTCCAAAATTTGCATTTTGAAGATATTTTTTGTATGGGCGGTAGGCGTGTCCGTTGACCGATTTCGCTCATTTTCAATCCCCCGAGCTAACTTTGACGACGGAGACTGTGTACTAAATATCATTGAATTATCTTGCTTAGTTTTCCCAAAAAATGTATATCCACACACAGCCGTTACCCAGGCAGCCAGCCAGCCAGCCAGCCAGCCAGCCAGCCAGCCAGCCAGCCAGCCAGCCAGCCAGCCAGCCAGCCAGCCAGCCAGCCAGCCAGCCAGCCAGCCAGCCAGCCAGCCAGCCAGCCAGCCAGCCGGCCAGACAGACGGACATGGCTATATCGACTCAGGACGTGACGCTGATCAAGAACATATATACTTTTCCATATCTGCCGCGCCTCCTTCTCTCGTTACAAACGGAAGGACAAAGTGAAAATACCCTGGGTGTAGGGTATAAAAACACTGACTACGAAAAAGGGAAAAAAATTCTTGCAAAATATAAAAATAAATAAACGTTGAAAAAACTACATACTAAAAAATCTTGCTTAAGTACAGATTATACCATGCAATTATTTATTTAGTTGTTATTATGGAAATTAATTTTGCAAACAAATTATTAAACTTTTTCAGCTTTTTCGTTTTTTGCATAATAAATTTTTTTTTTTTTTTAATATAAAATTTTTCTCTATTTTTAATTAAAAATGTTTTTGTATCAAGGTAACAACAAGAACATCTCAATTCGCTGTACAAGCAAGGCAAGCAAGAAAAACATACAAGTTTGTTCTTCCTTGATCCTAGAGAGGAAAAAATAAAATATTTTCAAAAACAAATCCATGTTGATTATAAGCACTACATACGTACAAAGTTAAAATTACAATTAAGAACAGAACAAACAACAAAATTCTCGAAATTGCAAAAACCTTAAAGCAAAAAGAAGAAAATGTTCAAAATAAAAAGCCACAGATTTACCTAGAGAAAGCAAAGTGCTGCAGAATATGCAAAGAACGCTCCTAAATTTTAATGTTTTTTTTTTTTCCTTTCATGTATGTGGCTCTAAAATTTATTATGACAAAATCTAAAATTTACATTTTGTAGTAAAATATTTGCGCTTTGCTTATTTACGCATGAAGCTTTTGCTTTTGCTTGATGAAAATACAAATCGATGATATCTATCCACTCAGAGAGTTCAAGTCAATTTGTATCGTTTTTCAATTTTCAAATCAAAAATAAATATTTGTACAAAATGTGTTCAAAATGTATGCAAACAAACAAAAATGATTGGAACAGAAAGGAGTTGTGCGGATTAGAGTGGCCTCTAAAATAAAAATGGGACAAAAATTTTTACAACCAATATAGAAGAGGAATTTTATTGTTAGTGATGTGATAAACTCATACAGCCTGCAAAAGAGTCAACTAAAAGAAATTAATTTCTGCTTTGCAAATTAATAATCTCCTTCAATATTTTGTTTATTTAGATATTGTGTAAAATAATTTTTCCAAACAGCATTAATGTCATTAGTTATGCTAACAATTTAACTAAGATAATAACAGAAGGTGTTTAAGCTGCAACAATACAAATCCGATTTAAAGAAAGAACAAAATAAAAGACGCATCTGAAGAATATGGAAGAAAAACAGATTGCATCTCCTTAAAAAAAACGATTGTACAAAAGGTTTCATGAGCTCTTTTAAACCAAAGACGATATAACATTCACGGATTAAAAATATTAAAAATCTTTCTTCATTTAAACATTCCGCTTACAGCTTACGGAAGACCATTCAGTTATTACGGAAGCGCCTGATGGTAATTAATAAAAACACGATGAAGAAAAAGATTCAGCATTTGCCTATCATTCGGAAAATTTAGTCACTCCAAATATATCAGCTGGTCATTTTAGACTACCTGAAATATTCCCAATTCAGATGCAATGTCCAATGAAATTTCATTTCCAAAGGCTGATTAAAATGGTAAGTAGTAATTAAATTTAATCGCCAGGCTATGAAAAAGTTTCTGGAAAAATGCTTAAAAAACTTCCTCTAGTTGCCCTTAAACATCTGTTGCATACTTGTAATGGTATTTTAAGACTTTTCTACTTCCTTAACTCTTGGAAAATTGGGTAAATAATAATGACCCTTAAACCAGATAAAGACTCATCGCCGGTGACGCACAGCAGTCATAAATGCTATTCTGACCGAACATACGTCTCTCCTGACTCCACTCAAAAATGTTTTTTTGATGTTTTTATTTTTGGATGTTTTTATTTTTGGGTGTTTTTTCTTTGGACGTTTTTAGTTTATAATGTTTTTAGTTTTGGATGTTTTTTTACGGTTTTTATTTTTGGATGTTTTTTTGGACGTTTTTTTTTTTCTGGGTGTTTTTAGTTTTGGATGTTTTTTTTTTGATGTTTTTAGTTTTGGATGTTGTTATTTTTGGATGTTTTTTTTTTTTTTTTGGATGTTTTTAGTTTTGGATGTTTTTTTTTTAATGTTTTTTTTTTTTGGATATTTTTGATAATCACCGCCTTTTCTGATTATTTTTAATACAAAAAAAAATGAGATTTTATGTTTATGTGGTTGCTGATTTCAAATCATACTTATATTTTTAAAATCAAAATGTCAGATCCAAAACAGTATTATATCACGACAAGATTGTGGTCGCTAATTCTGAATTCAGGATTAAATTTTTTGAAAACAAACTGGCGCACAATTTTCTTAAAAAATGACTATATCACAACAAAATTGTGGCTAGGGAGGTTTTTAAGGATAAAATTTTTGAAGAAAAAATGGCGGACAGTTTCGAACTATATGGAAGTGGACGTGTTTTAAGATCCCATCACGCCAATTTTCAACTTATAGCTAAGTGTTACTAATTACTTGAATTATTCCCAAAGTTAAGGCAATTTCAAAGACTGGGCTATATGGAAAGTGGGCGTGTACTTGATCTGATCACTATAATTTTCAACGAGTTCAACAAGTTATTTGACCGATATCATTTTTTTTTATCGACACAACTTTCAAAAAAAAAGTTAATTTTTTTTTTTGTTTCTAACAAAATGTCAGCCGAATATGACATAAGTTTTGCTCAATTTGTAAAAAAACAATTTTTCAAAAGAAGAAATATTCACAAGAGGTGGCCCTCTTTGAACCGTTCTCTGAAGTTAGCCAAAACAATTTTTACAAAATTTCATACAGCATCGAGAAGAAGATCCTTTTGACAAAGTTTCAAGTGCTATGAAACATTTCATACTATTTATATGCTATTAGTTTTTTTCGTTAATTTGAAGCTACTGCACAACATGGCGTATGAGTGTTATTCATTTAGTTTTTCAATCAAACTTAATTGAACTGAAATCATTTAGTGCCGCTTATATTAAGCACTTTTTAGGTTAATAGGCAGGAAATCGATTACTTGGTACTTTAAGTCACACAAACATAGCAACGGAAACATTAACAACAACGACAACAGCAACGACAGCAACAACAACACTACACTAGCGGTGACTGATTGTGAGTGCTTGCAGTATGTGCGGTGGCAAAAAAGTCAGCAATTTTCTCGCATGCTGTGAACCAGCAGGGTGTTTGAGTTGTTGATTGAATGTTTCGGGTTATGTCTTTTTTTCTTCGTATTTTTGAATGTTGCTGTGTTGTCATTGTTAAAGGAAATGTTGCTGATTTTCCCACTTGAGCTGTTTGCAATGTTTGCATGCGTAACATGTAAATGAATGAATGGCTGATGGAATGAATACACTATCGCATTTCATACAATTTGCACAAATGCAAACAAATAAAACACCACGCACACTTGGCATGTAAACATATTTGCAAGTAGCAAATGACCCAGTAGGGAAGTGTTTTAAATTTCTAAAAATTATTTTCAATATTTTTGCAATTTTTGTGCAATGCATGCTTGTTGTAGCAACTTTTTCACTTGATGCCAGAATTTCCCACAGGGTATACATTCAATATTATAGTTAATATGAAAATATATTTTATGCAAATATTCACCACCTGCTGCTGCTGATGTTGCTGTTCTACATATATGATGGAGTTTGCAATCTTGCAAATTGAATTTATAACAAAAGCAACAACAACAAAAAACACTGGAACCGCAAATACTAACTCAAAGTCAGTCGTTCATAGAAAATATGCATGTATTTGAATGTACCCAGAGTAAGACACTTCGTCGGGACAAAACAAAGAAAAATCCATATTTCAAAGAAATCTGAATTTTGCATTCAGTAGCACGTGTAAACAACAACAACAACAAAAAGGTGTAGAGCGGAAAATCAAAAGGCGATTTTCAGCGAAAGTGTTAAAGACATTAAACAAGCGTTTATGCGCGCCATACGCGCCATGCAAATTATGAGCCGCCAAAAGTATGCAACACAATTTGTTCGCCGCTCGTTCTTTCGTTTGCTGGTATTGCAAGCAAACAAAACTTTGAGTTGATAAATTGTGAAATTAATTTCCTGTTCAACACGCGCATTAAATCAGCCGCAGCTTATTTGTTGAAAATGACAAATTATGGTACAATTTCATTTTGTGTTAATTTGTGGTCTTGGTTTTCTCATTTCATTTTAATTTGCATATTTAATATGAAACAACAAAAAAAAAAAAACAATTCATATTAACGGAAATTTAAATTTTTACTCAATTTTCGCATAAAAGGTTGTTTAATTTTATATTAATATATGCATATGATATTTGTGCGATGATATTAAAACATTAAATTAAATTTTGATTTCAATTTGATTAAATTTATGCAAATAAATTAAATTTTTTATTGTGTTCAACATAGTAAAATTTATAATAAGTTTAATGTAATGTACTTAATGTGGCGAGTTCTTTGAAAAAATTATAAATTCATATCCATTTCTGCTATCTTTCCTTATAGTTCACGCGCTGCCTCGTTGATAGGACTGAAGCGGGCTTTTAATGAAAACTGTGTTTTGAGAAAAGAGAGAGATATAAGCAGGACGGCTCTGATGGTACATGAAATAATATTATTAAGTCCTTCCTACCCTTTAAGAAAGCTTGCAATAAACCAAAGATCAATCTTGGTTGAATAAGACTTGCCAGAGCAGGTTCAAACAGGAGACATTCCACAAATGGCACTTTGATTAAAATGCTGCTACTAAGTAAAAGGGTTCGCATTGAGGCTCAACTTAGCTGTAATACCGTGATTTGGTGCGAAAAGCATCCATTTGAGCAAAGCTTGCACAAGAGAATTCTGTCGCTTCTGAAAATAAGTGAAAGCTTTTAGACTTTTGTGAAAAGAGTGAAGATTCAGTTTTCATCGACTATTCTTACTCTTTTGATGAACGACCAAATTTTAAATGATCCCGTTGGCAAAGCAAATCTTTTGGCAAGAATGCAATCATCAGCCATAACCCTTCGTCGAGATTTCTTGCATTACCTTTCAAACAAGGGCAGTGAAAAAGATTCGTGCAAGTCTTAACATCAACAAAGCCTGATCAAATATAAGCATATCAGAAAGTGTTCGCAATCCTTTTCACCTTACTTTTACTATGAAGAAGGATATTTCTATCATGTTGCTAACTTCAAGCCAGTTTGGTTCGGTTACCGCAAAGAACGCTCTACTGGTGATTTGTTGGCGTTCTTCATTCAAAAAAGAAATCAATGCATTTAACTTTTTGGCGAAAGCATGGTTGTCGCTCAAGATATTTCAGAAGCGCTCGAGTTTGACATCGCGTCCTTGTATCGAAACTTATCAAATATGAACTCAGTGAGTTTTTCGTTCTTTAGATTATAGTGACCGCTTGATCCGTGTTGTGATTGATGGTTTCACTTTCATTGTACGCTCCATAACCGCTGGACTTCCACAAGATCATATCCTATCTCCCAATACATTTCTTATTCATATCGATGACATTCTGGGTTTGATTTCGAGCCCAATCCATTCCATTGCGGACAACGCAGCGTATGAATATCACTCTCAAGCAAAACCCAAAACCGAATACTGTCTGTTATCCATCCTCTCCTCTCCTCTCCTCTCCTCTCCTCTCCTCTCCTCTCCTCTCCTCTCCTCTCCTCTCCTCTCCTCTCCTCTCCTCTCCTCTCCTCTCCTCTCCTCTCCTCTCCTCTCCTCTCCTCTCCTCTCCTCTCCTCTCCTCTCCTCTCCTCTCCTCTCCTCTCCTCTCCTCTCCTCTCCTCTCCTCTCCTCTCCTCTCCTCTCCTCTCCTCTCCAAAATGAGCATTTGTTAAGTGGGTGGCAATACGTCTAGTGATGACCAAAATTAGTCTTGGCCTTGTGTTTTGTTCTTGGTCTTGCTAATTTTGCGAGACCAAGACCAAGACTAAGATGCTGATATTTTTGCAAGACTAAGACTGCTATGGTCAGATCAAGACCGAGACCAAGACTTAATGAGCAAGATCAAGACCAAGACCAAGACTTAATATCAAAACCAAGACCAAGATAAAGACTCAATGTGCAAGAACAAGACCAAGACTGCTATAGTCTTGGTTTTGGTCTTGGTTTGCTCATCACTAGCCATGTCCCTCAATTGAAAAAACGTTCTCACGGCTGAACCACTGCATCCATTGATATGGAATTTGGTATGGAGATTGGGTTGACACTAAAAACGATAAATTGACCTTTGTTTTTACTGGGCGGTGCCACGCCCCTAAATTGAAAAAACGCTGTCACGGCTTAACCACTGCATCGATTTTTATGAAATTCGGGGTAGAGATAGGGTAAGCACTATGAAACGATAACATAATCATTATCACGGCATTGATTTTTATGAATTTTGGTATGGGGATAAAATGGGTATAAAAATTTTTTGCTTTATAGTCAAATCGAAATGGTTGAATTTCGGCCACAAGGCGAACTCTAGTTCAAGAAAAACGTTCACCGACGCTACTCCTTCTATCCGCTCTCTCTGTAACAATTCTTCAAACCAACACAGTGATATGCAGAGCCATCCCCAGATAGTTTCAACTAAAAAAAAAATATATTACATAATCTTCATGTTCACTACATTTGAAGACAGATTTCTTTACAGACCAGTGTATCATCTGACCATGTGAATTTCTTTGGTAGTAATAAAAAAAACGAAATAATTTTTAATATTGTATTTTTTTATAAACTAAACAATATTTCATATAAACAATTCTTTCATATTCTCAAAACGTTTGAAGGACTATGGACACCTTTGTTTGTATGCTTATGAATGACTGCAGTTTGTTTGCATATCACGCTGTGCTTTGAATTGTATTTTATACTTGGAAAATTTATCAATAAAATTTTTACTAATCAAAAATTACCAAACAATCAATCAATCAATTTTTATTGAATTTCGAACATTAATTTACAATTTACACAAGCCAACATTTTGTAATTGATTGAATTTTGAAATTTATTTTCTAAGAAATTTTTCAAGATCTCATATATTTAAAAATTTGAAAAATTATGTGTAGCAATTTTACATTTAATTACAAATCAATTTAAGCAAAAATATTCAAATTTTTGTTGCCACCATTCATTTAAAAATTTAATAAATCCTTCAAATATTTTCGACAAATCGCAAAAATATGAAATAAGCACCTCGTAAACTATAAGCAAGCAATAACAAATCTTTGAGAACCATAGAAAGAAACACGTTCCACTCGATTATCCATTCGAAATTCAGGCAATAACTGTTACTTTAATGCAGAAATTCCAGAAATAGAATTGTTCTCACAGAATTAATGGCATTAAGTAAATCGCTGTCAAGAAAAACCATCAAAAAGGATTACGAAAACAATTAATCCACCGTGGCTGGCAAATCCAAATACTGTTTCAACGAATTTACTTACACCTGGCATAGATTTTAAGTTAAAACCAGAAAAGAAGTCTTATAACGCTCAACAAAACACAAGAGCAATGAAAAAATAACAAAAACAACAAATGTAATGAAAATAAATTATTAAGAGTGTCATCTTTGACATTACCAAAATTGTAGTACCCTACAGCATATTTGTAGCAAAATTTCACAGAAGTACCAGTATGCATAGAGTTGTGAATTTCGTACAAATATGGAAAACTTTACGGTCTTTCGTTCAAATGTGTCTGGTTGGTCATTATCAAAAACATCCTAAAATAAAAACATCCAAAACCAAATAAAAACATCCAAAATAAAAAAAAAACATCCAAAAATAAAGGCATCTAAAAAAAATATCTAAAAATAAGATTCTACTCAAAAATATCCAAAAAAAAAAACATACATACAATGAAAAAAATCTAAAAATAAAAACATCCAAAAAAAAACATACTTGGACATTTTTTTTAATGGATATTTGTTTTTGGATGTTTTTTCATTGTATGTTTTTTTTTGGATCCTTTTATTATTTGATGTTTTTATGTTTGGGTGTTTTTTTTTTTTGTTGTTTTTATTTTTAGATGTTTTTTTGTTTGAATATTTTATAGTGGAATCTTATTCTTGGATGTTTTTTTTTTTTTTGGATGTCTTTATTTTTGGATGGTCTTTTTTTTTTGATGTCTTTATTTTTGGATTTTTTTATATTTGGATGTTTTTTTTTTTGGATCTTTTTATTATTGGATGTCTTTTTTTTTTTGGATGTTTTTTGTTTGGAAGTTTTTTTTTTTTTTTTGGTTGTTTTTATTTTTAGATGCTTTTCATTGGATGCTTTTTTGTTTGAATATTTTTGAGTGGAATCTTATTTTTGGATGTTTTTTTTTTTGGATGTCTTTATTTTTGGATGGTCTTTTTTTATGTGTTTTTATTTTTGGATATTTTTTTTTGGTATTTTTCATTAGATTTTTGTTTTTTGTTTGGATATTTTAGATAATCCGTCTGGTTTCTTTACAGAGCTTGGTGAAACAATTCTTCGTACAAGATGGGACAAAAGTTATATTTCAGTGTGAGTTGGCTGCTATTTTATTAGAAGATAATAAATTGTGTTCTGTTTAAACAGAAAATTTGACCGTAGGAAATAACGCCCTATAAAATAATGCCCAAACAATATGAAATAACGTCCATTTATTAAAATGATAAATCGCCTAAAAACAAAAACGAAATGGCACCCAAATTAATGGATAAAATTTGGTTTATATGTAAAAAGCACCAAGACAAAAATGTGTACTGGAAAAAATGGTGGTATCACGTCGCCATCTTTTCATCTTTTCATCATATATTTATCGCACATGAAAGAGATTTGATACATGTATACAAAACGCCAGGACAAATAAATGTTCTCTGGAAAAATGGGCGATGCCACGCCCCTTAAAAAAGAAATTCATAATTTATGAGATTTCGTACACATGTAAAATGGATAAGGATAAATGACATCCTTTGGAAAAATTTATGATGCCACATCAACTTAACAAGATAAAGTGATCCAACATCCACTGGGAAACCCTGCTTTTATGAATGATTTTTAATTTAAAATTTGTATGGTGGGAAAAAATGTCACGTTCATATTGTCACGTATCGATTCAAAATATGATCAAAATAAAGAAAAGTATAGAATCAATCAAAATACATTATAAAGTAATATTATTTCATGAGATTCTAAGGTTAGTTGCAATAAAAAGCTCGGACTTGTTGATATACTGATCAAGTATAAGCTAAATGCTTTTCTATACCAAGCACTCCTTCTACTTTTTTGCATTACAAATGGAGCAAATGAACATACCCAACAGTGTGTAGGGTATTATCACCAGCATAAGCCAACCATGTACGTAGCCTAAAAATAGACTTTTATTTTGTAAACAGTCACTAAATTATTTGCTAAATTTCCGCTCTTCATAGAGATATGTGCACGAATGAGTGCACGTATTAATAGAATGGCAAATGAAAATGAAAACAAATGGAAATGGAAATGGGGCACAAATGGGTGAAAAAACTTGAAACAATCATTTACCGTTTTGCACTTGAATACTTGAATATAAATTGTGTATTTTTCTACAAACAAGAAAAAAATTCAAGTATTTTGACTTGACGTCTCATTTCAATGTCGAGAAAGAAGAATTACATTTTTTGACTTGTAAGTATTTTGTTCAAAAATCTTGATTTATTTTTGCTTAGATTTTGTTGCCGAGAATATTAATTTCCATAATTTACATGTTTAATTTGCAAAAACAAACATCATGCACGAAACGAAAACGATTCGGGCGATGTAAAATTTCTGAGTAATTGAAATTTTTAGTGATGTAGAACAAGCGCAGCACAGAGTAGAGAGTCGAGTCGTCGTCATGACGGCATCATTCACTTTAAGGCCATAAACAACAAATGTTGATTTTTCAGCATGACTGACTGTTAACAATTTTTAATTAAAAACAGAAAAAGTTAAATACCTACGCATACGAAATTATTTATTTTCATATGTCTACCATTAAATTGATACAATTTTGATGGGAGTTGAAATTTTTGGTTTTTTAAATTTGTTACAAAATAGCAAGAGCAAAATGTAGGACTAAATAGTTCAACCGTCATTAATCTGACCATACGATACGCTGTACACAATAGGATTAAAATTTCCCATGTAAATACATCAACAGTGTTATGCTGTCTTGTTTAGAAAGAGAGAATTTTTTGCTGTGGTTTTCTCTTGCTTGCAAAACCCAATTTTGTTGCACTCTTTCGACGTTCTGAACAGATCTTTCAAAATTGTTTCGACATTTTAGAAGTTTTACCAATATTTTAGATGTTTTTCGATACTTCTCAACTTTTATCGATATTTTAGATTTATTCTTAGTTCAGATGTTTTTCGATACTTTTTGACTTTTGCCGATAATTTAAATGTTTTTCGATACTTTTAGAGTTTAATCGATATTTTAAATGTTTTTCTTAGTTTTGATGGGGTGTCTTACGGCTTTATTTGGAGTGAACTTGATATGCCCAAAAGTCTGCGAAAAACAATTTCTTTATTCTTGACTCTTGAGAAAAAGTTGGACACATTGAACCAATAAATTTTTTTTTCCGCGAGTAATAATTTTCCTGACCCCCTCTTATTGCCTTTTTAGGGTATTTATTTCGTAATTTTGAAAATATAACCATAGCTGTTAATGATCCAGAAAAATATCACGGTCTGTTTGAGAAAAATATCCCCTATAGAAATATAGTAACGGTCACTCAGCATGTTAAACATAAAGGATACTTTTGAACTTTTATCGATATTTTGCGATGCTTTTGGAAATTACCTGATAGCTTAGATTTTTTTCGTTGCTTTTAGACCTTTATCGATAGTATAGATGTTTTTCAATACTTTTGGCTTATTACCAATATTTTAGATGTTTTTCGATAATTTAAGACTTTTACCGATATTTTAAATGTTTTTCGATACTTTTCGACAGTTATCGATAATTTAGATGTTTTTCGATGCCTTTTGATTTTTATCAATAGTTTAGATGTTTTTGGTTTTGATATTTCTCGATATTATTCTACTTTTACCGATAATTTAGATGTTCTTCGATACTTTTGAGCTTTTGCCGATATTTTAGATGTTTTTCGATACTTTATATTTGCAGATATACATGTAGGATTTCTAGGCTTTCTTTCTTCTTTTTAATAAAAAAGTTTAAAGTTTATATTAAGTTATTTATTTACACATTTATTTTAATTCTTAGTTATTTTATTTTACAACACTTATTATTATTTACATTTATCATTTTAGTTCTTCTTTCTTTTAAAGTTTATCAATCTAGCTTCTAATTCTGTTCTTTTCATTTTGTTCTTATTGCACTTCTTTATTTGTCCGCAGACAACCGTCTTTCTATCTCGACTCTTCAACAACAACTGTCGTTTATCCCTTTCATTTTATCAGTGCTGCCAGGTCGTCTATTTAGCTCCGTTCCCACATTCGGTCCTCCTGCGACCTCATTCGATCCGAATGAGCGATTTTACTTCTTCATAACATAAGCTTTATCAGTATAGCGTCCGATTGATAGCGGCCAGCTTATTCAACACCAATTCTGCTTCAGGAATACGACTCTTAAGTTTAACTGCCAAAACGTAAAATCTCCATTTCATTAAGACTTCGATTATTGCCTACTGCAATTGATCTTCTGTCTCAACTTTTCTCTCATCTATTCTTAGTGATCTATTTAATGACTGATTGGAGCTATTCATAATCTCATACACACGCATCTTCTCCTTTAACTTAGCAGTAGTTCACGCCTGGTTCAATATAGTTTTGTTTCCCTTCGAATCAGAAATGTCCTCTGCGAAATATTTTATCAAGCTTTCGTCATCCAATTTTATACAATTTCCAATTTCATTGTATACAAATATTCACGTAAAGTTTCATTCGTTTGCTTTTATCTATTGCAGAGTCCGCGAAGAACTTTAGGCGATGGCAACACTTCATCAAACTCTTCAATCAATGCTTTTTTCAGCAAGTCTCAACTATTTACTCCTTTTGTACATTTTTGCAGCACCTTTCAATAGCTGCTTTCCATAAATAAATTTTTCTGTTCTTTTCATTCTGTTCTTCACTTCTTTATTTGTCCACAGACAACCGTCTTTCTATTTCGACCCTTCAACAACAACTGCCGTTTGTTTTTCAACTGAAAATCGTTCGTAATATTTGTTTCGTTCAAGTCTCGTTTGTTTTGTCAGTTGTGCCAGGTCGTCCGTTTAGCTCTGTTCCCACAAACAAAAACAATTATTCGAAATTTTTAGATTTTTCGACTCAAATTCTCAGTCATTTTATATTTTGTCGCCTGAGATCTATTTGAATCATTCAACACGTTTTGACATTTTGGCTTAAATCTTGTTCTATAGCTTTGAATTATGATATTTCTAATGCTGTTGTGCAAATACCTACCTACTTTAGTTTCTCAGATATATTCAGTTCTTTTTTTGAGTGACATGGTAGAAATATTGTATGGAGGAAAATACAAAAATATCAATATGGAAAAGTAAATACTTTACTGCCATACATAAATTGGAGCGTCAGCGTTATTTTCCTGTCAAAAATTTCTCATGTACATTCAATTTATATGGCGCTTACCGAAATTGCCAACGCTGAGCTATTCGAATTTCCAATTTTGACAAAGCGTTATAGAGTGAAGTTAGCTGCAGAAAAGTAAAAAAAGAAACAACAATATGATTTTGACAAACAAATGACTTCAACGCAATGCTCTTTATATCGGTATGGCGCTTGACTCTTTTGCGTAACGTTAAATAACGCAACGCCTGACGCTCCAATTTAGGTATGGCAGTAAGTCTCATCTTTAGAATAAAACACAAAGTTGGCCCAACTATCAAGAAATTCTTTGTTTTAAATTTCAAAGGAACTTTTTTGTACCAATTTTTTTCTTTTCAGGCTCAAATTGGTTTTTTTTTTTTAATTTTCTCGAAACACAAGAGCGAATTCAGGAAACGAACTGTCAACACTTGCAGCATAAGCAAACATTTAAATATTTTGACTTTTTGAACAATTATCGACTTTTCTGACATTATTTGAAATCCCAAGCTGAGATTTTTGTAATGCATTTGACAAAAAAGTTTAACACCAATTTTTCCATTTCATTGCACTAACAAAAAACTGCAAATAAAAAATCAATCACAACCAAAATGCCACAATCTACTGGCAAGGACTATAATTGGATTATAGTGAGCCAAAGACACACGCGCGCCATAGCGCGCTTAATGCTAAATCACCGTTAATATAAAAGACATTGCAACAGAGATTTCGCTTGCAAAAGTGTACGAAAAATGCTTGCGACCAGAAGCCAAGCAACGTGAACATGGTGAAGAAACGAAACAAAAAGAAGGATATAAAAATTTAAAAAAAAAAATTAAAATCCAACATCAAAAACAGTAGTGTGCAAAATTAATTTATATCCCACGCATAAATTTCATCATCCAAGCAGTCAAACAATGGCTTCACTTAATCCAGCAATATTTCAGCACAATGCCAGCTTGGCAAAAACTGTACCAACCGAAATTTCACACATGATTGATCCCTATTGGCATCAATGGCCACCAATGAAACCTATTTGGTTCAGTATCATAGGCTTTGTGATTAGCATTTGTGGCATTACCTCGCTCACGGGTAACTTTATTGTGATGTACATTTTTACCTCGACCAAAACGCTGCGTACGCCCTCCAATATGTTTGTTGTGAACTTAGCCTTCTCCGATTTCATGATGATGTTCACTATGTTTCCACCGGTCGTGGTGAATGGCTTCTATGGCACTTGGATAATGGGTCCATTCCTGTGTGAGCTTTATGGCTTGTGCGGTTCGTTATTCGGTTGTGTTTCAATTTGGTCGATGACATTAATCGCACGCGATCATTATAATGTCATTGTCAGGAGTATGGTACGCGAACCGCTAACAGTCAACGGTGCTGTTGTGAGATTGTCGTTTGTTTGGTGCATCTGTGGCACATGGGCAATATTACCAATGCTCGGTTGGAATCGTTATGTACCAGAGGGCAATATGACTGCATGTGGTACAGATTATTTTGCCAAAGATTGGTGGAATCGTTCATACATTATTGTGTACTGGCTTTGGGTTTACATGACACCATTGATGACAATCATATTTTCATATTGGCATATCATGAAGGTAAGCTTTTTTTTTTTTGTTCCTTGTGTGTTTTTATGATGACTTTGAAACTGTATATGAGGAGTTATTTTTCAGAAGGGCGTAAAACCATGTTAAACAAATTTTCAGTAATGAGAAAAAACTTTTATGGGCTGTTTACAATAACATATTTTTTTTTTAATGTCTCCTGTATTATAGTGAGTTGACCAAAGATTCTGATCCCCTTAACATTTTTGTTGTAACATATTTGCAGCAATCGCAAAAAGTAAAAAACATTTGGAAATAAGCCCTTTTGTTCTGAAACGTTTGGAAATAAGCCCTTTTGTTTCAAAATGCCTCTTATTTCACCATTTGGAAGTTTATTTTGATGTCTATAGGCATGGTATGTAAGCACCTATATAGCCTGGGGTATATAAAAAATATTAAAAGTTTTTTTGGCCACTATTCAAAATACTTGTTTTTGTATCAAACTCTAAAAATGTCTATGAAATTATAAGGACATAAGCCCTTTTGTTCTGAAATGCGACTTCTGATCACGATTTCATCTTAGAAAAATGAATTTTTTGTGATGAATTTTGGACTAGAGGATGCATTTTAGCATTGTAATGGCGATGGCAACTTTAGGTTTGTTCGAGGTTGGAAGTGGTTTTACGCCCTTTTGAAAAATCACTCCTCATATGTTTTATCCAAAATGAAGATTTAGAGTTTTACAGTATTTTAGCCAGAAAAAACAATATGAGGTTGATTTAGGTTAGATTTATTATTTTTTTCATATACTGATTCAAAACGAAAATTTAATATCTTATATCGTTCGACTCATTTCGGGCATTTTTAAAATCGTAATGAAATAAAATCTGAAACCGCATCAAGCCGAGATTTTGCTTAGACCTCTAAACGACCATCATAAAAAATAAAAAAAACTCAGCCCACTTTTTTAACACCCTTTTTCAGATTTTTTTTTTTTCTTTTTTTTTTTTTTTGAATCAGTCTAATCTTTATGTTTTATAATTTTGTTCATTTCGATTATTCGACTGCTCTTTCTAAGAAATATTAACCCAAAAGCCACAATTTTGCACAATTTTGATCGTTATAGAGTACAGTGCTAATTGGATCTTCATACAGGGTGTAATGCATAAGCACGGTGTGCCTTAACCCGTTCTAAATCGGACGTCGTAGCACATCAAATTTTTTTCCAGATTCTGTTTACTTATCGTTCAAATGATGTATAAAAAAATTTTCACTCGTGACTCCTCGACTAAATTTTGAGATAATCGCTTTTCCAATTGGGGCATTTTCCCATACAAAAAGAAAAAAAAAATTTTTTTAACTACATTAAACAAAAATTAAAATAATCACAATCGATGTGTTTTGCGATGTTTAACGCGAATCCAACCTTAGAATTGCTCTATCGTGTATAGTTTATGAGATATTGTAACCTAAAGACCAAAAAAAAGTCGTTTTTTGCCATTTTTTGAAGCCGACTACTTCTAAATTCAGCCGTTTGACACTCCGAGTGTTGTTACGTGTATGGCATACGGCTGAATTTTGAAATGGTCGGTTCGTTGAACATGTTTAAAATGTGAAAGAAATTTTAATTTCGTTAAATCTGGTAAGCAACTTTAAAGTCCTAATCTTTGCCTTTAAAACCTAATTTAAATTATGTTGATATCTTTTTCTTCCTCAGAGATATCCTAACCTAAAAAGACACAAAAGTGCAAAAAACCCGTTTTGACAATATTTCGGTATACGATATCTCTTAGAAGTATGAAGATATAAATATAATTTAAATTAGGTTTTAAAGGAAATGATTGGGGCTTTCAAGTGTTTAAGCCACATTTGACGAATAAATGATATTTTACATAGTTATATAGCTTCAAAAAATGACAAAAAACGACTTTTTTTTGTCTTTAGGTTACAATATCTCATAAACTATACACGATAGAGCAAATCTAAGGTTGGATTCGCGTTAAGCATCGCAAAACACATCGATTGTGTTTAATTTTTTAAGAGGTTTTTGACCAGTGAGTTCTATAATTGCACTAAAAAACCATTAGTCAATTTTTTCCCAACGTTTCGTCACTTATTTGGCGACTTCTTCAGGGGCATATATTCTTTAAAAACACAAAATAGTACAAAAATTTTTTAAACATTAGTAAAATACAACAAATTCTCAAAATTCAAAACAAAAATATTGTAAAACAAGTCAAAAAACTTACAAATAACAATTATTTACTGCATTGATTTTACGTTAATGATGAATTTAATAATTTTTTAATATTTTTTAATAAATAAAACACTAAAAACATGGAAAACATTCAAAAACATGTAACATAAAAAACACGGTGTACTGCACTATAGATCAGGGTTTAATGGCAACTGTGTAAATGTTACTTATATTGTCTGTGTCTTCTTTGTAACTTAGTGTCGTTTCGCCCTTTTCTTGTATGCGTAAGCTTTCAAGCGTTAGTGATTATTTTAATTTTTGTTTAATGTAGTTAAAAAAATTTTTTTTTTCTTTTTGTATGGGAAAATGTCCCAATTGGAAAAGCGATTATCTCAAAATGTAGTCGAAGAGTCACGAGTGAAAATTTTTTTATACATCATTTGAACGATAAGTAAACAGAATCTGGAAAAAAATTTGATGTGCTACGACGTCCGATTAAGAACGGGTTAAGGCACACCGTGTAAGGTTATGAAGCTGCTGGGGAGTGATAGAAGAGACCCGGACTCATGAAAATTGCATCTGATGGCTTTAAATGTACTGCTATATGGAGTTATAGGGGAAAAACTGATTATTTTACAAAAATATAAAGTTCTTGGCTCACCCTAACGTTTTAGAGGCAATTTTTATATGAGAAATTTTTAGCTAATTTTATCAGTTTTTCAATTATGTGTTTTATTTATAGGATTTTAAAGAATTTCGCAAAGTTCTGCACCTTCAAATTTGATATTTTCAATTTGATTCCCTACTTTTTGACTTTGGTGGCGATTTTAGTATGAAGAAGGTCCTATTGATATGTCCTTTTATAGTTTTTTTTGAAATTCCCATTAAATTTCTTTTAATTTGAAAGTACACTTCGCCGGTGCTTACGAAGAAAATCTTCCAACCGAAAGTTGCGGCGAAGAAAATCTTTTTTTTGAAATTGCGGCGAAAAAAATCTTTTTTGTAATATGCGGACAAGAAAATCACTTTTTATAAAATGCGGCGAAGAAAATCACTTTATTTAGTAAATACTTCGACGAGTTACGAAAGTAGCGAGATTTTCTTCGCCGCATTTTGTAAAAAGTGATTTTCTTGTCCGCATTTGCACAAAAATTATCTTTTTCGCCGCAGTTTGAAAAAAAGGATTTTCTTGTCCGCATGTAAAGAAGAGATAGTCTTCGTAAGCACCGGCGACTTAATGCACAAATTTTTTATTTTGAGTTCCGAAAAAAATACTTTTATGTTACAACACACACGTTACTCGCATGCGTTGCGAGTTTTTTTCTGACCTCAAACCAAAAAATTCATATGATAATTGTGATACCAAATTAAAGAAAATTTAACGAGAATTCAAAAAAAAAGTTATAAAAAGGTATGTGGATAAGACTTTTTTCATACTAAAATGACCGCCAAAATCAAAAAATAGGAAAAAATTTAAAATATCAACCAGAACTGTACAAAATCATTTTAAAATATATAATTCAAATACACATTTAGAAAGTCTACACAATTAACTTAAAGTTTTCTATATAAAAATTTTCTCTAAATTGGAGTGACCCAAGAAAATTGTTTTTGTAAAACAATTCAAAAAATTAGTTTTAACCCTCAGGGGTACATTTTAGTACCCCCAAAGGAGCAATTTTCTATCAGTCTAGGTCTCCTCTATCACCTACCAGAAGCTTCATAACCTTATACATTACACCCTATACTCTAAAAGTATGGCAACTTCTTGGGTTCAATTCTAGTTCGATGAAAAAATTTTTATTTTTTAGTTAGTTTTTTTTTTTAATAATTTTGAAATATATTTTTGATTTAATTTTAATTCCATATTAAAAACAATTATGGCACGTCACTGTACTCTCCATAGACAAATTGAATTGAAACATATTAATCAAAGCATTAATTATATAAGTACGTGGATGTGAATTGTGATAATCGGTTAGTCTAATTCCAGCAAAAAAAAAATACAAGCATTATCGACTTAGTATGCAGATTATGCTGCAACAATGGTTATCCCACTACAATGTTTTTCGAAATTTGGTATCCAATGAAAGCTTTCATCATCTTCACTTTTTGTTAACATTTGTTGACCCTTTTCGGTTATTTCTGAGCATTTACTCCACTAGCATAGTCTCTATCTATAGGTCAAAACGGCGCATATTCCCACAAGAAAGTATATTTAGTTAACAATTAGAGTCCTCATATTTAAAGCAAACAATATCATACACCTGAACTTTTAAACTTAATTTTCCATTTTAAAACTCTATCTCTCTCTATCTCTATCTCTTCACTCTTATTTTGCAGGCAGTCATCGCCCACGAACAAACGATGCGTCAACAAGCCAAACAAATGAATGTCGCCTCATTGCGCCAGAGCGAAGCGGAAAAGTTTAAATCCATTGAGTTCAAATTAGCCAAAGTAGCGCTTGTCACAATCTCATTGTGGTTCTTTGCCTGGACACCATTTACGATTATAAATTTTTCGGGCATCTTCGAATTGATGCATTTGTCACCGTTGAGCACAATCTGAGGCTCAGTTTTTGCGAAAGCGAATTCAATGTGCAATCCAATTGTGTACGGCCTAAGGTGGGTTCTTCAATTGTTCTTTCAAAATTTTTTTATTTTTATATCACGATTTTCTTTCTCCATAGTCATCCGAAATATAGACAAGTACTGCGTGAGAAGTTTACCACCTGTAAGTCACGAAACAGAAAAGACGCAGGCAGCGATGCCAAGACGCAAGCAACTACAAGAAGTAGCATTGGAGATTGAAAGGAAGAATTTCAGAAGGCAGTTGGAGTAAATAAGGCGGTATTCTTTTTTTGTTAAACAAATATGTAGAACAAAAATTTATTTACTTACATTTAAAAGCAAAAATTGGCAACATTAAACTTCCCAGTGTGCCAAACGGACTCGTTTCGAATCCGTAACGGGTTCATATTTTCGTACTTTTTATCCGTTACGGAATCCATTAAGGATCCGTTACTGATCCGTTTGCGGGAGGAATTCCTAAAAAAAAAGCGAATCGTTTTTTTCTTCTTTTATGGATTCGTTTCGAACCCGTAACGTACATCAAAAACATCAAATTGAATTCGCTTTTAATAATGTTAATGCTGCTTATAAAAAAAAAGAAAAATGGTGAAGCGCTTACTTTTAATTGAAAAAAAAAAAAAAAAAAACCAATTCCAAACCCGGCCGAGAGTCGAACCCAGGCTCCCGCGGTATCACTTTTCATACACGAGATGTTGAGATTTAAAGTTCGTGTATTGAACAAATTTCTGTTGTTTTTTTATTAGTATTCTGTGTTCTTTCTCTTCTCTTCTTTTGATAAAAAATATTATATACTCAAATTTGGAATTAAAAACGTTTCTTCAAACAGAGTTTGAACAGTTTACAAAAAATCGTACGCAATAAAATAAAATGATAAAAAAGAAAAAAACAAATCAAAAATGTTTTTTTTAACATCATTAACATAAATTAAAGCAAATCCGTTTTGAGTTCGTATTTGAAGTATTAAGGGTTCGAAACGAATTTACCCAGGTTCGAATCCTACTACAGGTGGATTTCTATCCTTTATTTTTCTTCCTTTTTTTTTTTCTTTTTTTATTTTTTTTTAATTGTTAATAAGCGCATCCAAACGGTTTTTTTCTGTAAATATACAGTATTAACATTTTTAAAGGCAAATCCGTTTTGAATTCGTTTTTACATACTTTTCGGATTCGAAACGGGTTCGCACTGTGGAATTACCCGTATTGGAATCCTACCATAAGCGGATCGATAATTTTTTTTATTTTTATTAATTTTTTTTAATCGCTAATAAGCGCTTCGAAATGTTTTTTTTTATTTAAACACAGCATTAACATTATTAAAAACAACTCTGTTTTGAATTTATTTCTGATGTATGTTTGTCAAACAGCATAGAAAAGATTTTTCAAGTTACAGTAAACTGTCAGTAAAAAAAGGATTGAAAACAGGAAGTAATTCGAATGTGCAGACTAAAATTAATATTTTTTTTTTCATATGTTATTACGATTGTACATTTTTTAGTTTATTATTTTATTTATTTTTAATTTTTGTTGTACAAAAATTATTATTATTATTTTTTAAAAAAGTTGATATCGCGACCTTTAAATGACTAATAAAAAATCTGAAAAAATTCACAGGTTATTTTCATCCCATAAGACATACAAAATCCGCCCTAAGGTTTGGAAAAATCAAAACAAAAATTTTTCGTGAAACTCCCTAATATATACCCTCACTTAAATTGTTATATAGAATATAGAATTATATTGTTTGGAAATGATTTTAGTTTATAAATCTGGCTTGGAATATTTTAAAAGTTGTCTAAAATGTACATATTTACTCTAATTTTCCAAACTTCACAATAAAACAGGCACTTATGTGATAACATAAATATATAAAAAATAGAAGTGTGAAAAAATTTTTTAAAAATAAAGCATACAGTTATTTATGGAATGACTGAAACTACAATGAAATAAACTTCTGTAGATTTCTTTCATATATTATTTATTACAGATCTTGCACATAATCATTAAATATTAGCAACAATTAAATGCATTTAGTACATTTTTGAAATATTAAACATATGCACTTGTAAATTTTGTAGTTTTTGTGCAATTTTTGAACAAACCACATACGGTCTATAAACCACAAAACATGCAATTTATTTAAAATGCATTTTATTATTCAGAATACAAATTTCCGCCATTAGCAATTGGCCATCGATTTAGGATTCATCAGGGTCTTTCGTTTTGTCCGCGATCGAGTACAGACGTACTCTCGTGTGTAATCGTCCGCGCGTGTCTTAAAGTTAGACCCGTTACACGTGTTTTTTTTAAAGGCGCGTGTATCGTACATAACCTAATTATAGGTTAAAAAGAAAAAATCAAGTTCGTTAATATAAAATAAATTTTATAATCGTATAATATAAAGCTATTCTATAAGTCTGTAAAGACGCTACGCTGAGAGCTGTGATAAAAACCTAGTGTTTACGGCAGCTCTCTTATTAGGGACCTATGTTACTCGTAATGAGTAACATATTCGAAGAAGAAGAAGAAGAAGGATTCATCAGATTTACACTTCGCTAAATTGACTAATCCATATAAAATAATATATGGTTTTATGGACGAGATTTGATTTTGCTTGTAAATAGAATACACTCGAAGTGTAGACATGTACAAATGAGTAGCATTGAATGAAAACCCCCATTGACTTGTCGTGCAAATGTCAAAATTTTCCAAAAATAACAATAAATAAAAACAAAATGCATTAAATTTTGCGCAGCTTTCGAATGAGTGAAATGACAAGGTTACACGTACTTGGTATTGTACGAGCGTGTATCTGGAAAATAACACAAAATTTTTATTGTAAACAAATATTTGTTTTAAAAATGATTTAAAAACAACTACGCGAGAAAAGCAAGAAAAATTATGGTGAAGTTTAAAAGTCAATTTCTGTTTGTTTCCTTTTTTATTTACTCAAAACTGACAGTGACTCACATGTTATGGAACACAACATTAATATTTCACCAATGATTGATGACATGGCATGTAATCGTTGGTAACATATATCAATTAAAATCAGAAACTTTTATATTTTTACAGATTTTTTACTATCTTATTTTTATTTTATTTGCATTGGTTTAAAATTGGCATTTATATATGTATTGTTGCAGCAGAAAGGTATATTGAAAGGTCATTAATTATATTCTTAACTGGAAGTAAATGACATTATGAAAATATGCATGGAGATAGATATAAATAATGTTCACCGACGTCCATTTTTTTCCCTCCCTAACATTTCTTTTGAATATACTATCCTTTTTTACCACCCCTTAAGTGCGCTCCCTTACAAAATTTAAATGAAAATATCTAAAAAATTTTTGTTGCTAGTAGAGAAAAAAGTGTTTACCGTTCCTCATTATTTTTCCCTCCCCAACATTTCTCTTTTAAGAAGCTCGCATATAAAATTACTAAAAACCAATATTTTTAGAATAACTATTTCAAGCATTCGGATCGATCAAATCAAAAATATTTTTCACTTTTTCTAATTTACGGAGTGTTACGACCGCGGATAATGCAAAATAAGAATATAATAAGAAAATATATTAGTCTATAATATTTACATTATTAAATCGCAAATAATTTCCTGATAATAGCTATTAGCCTTTTTGAGCTTAAAGGATTTCTGATGGTGTGGAAAAATTTTTGTATTAAAAACATAATTAATAGCCTTCAACTAAACATCTGCATACTCAAACTTTATATCGAAATATGTTTTTTGCAGACTGATAAAAAGTGCCACGTTTGTGACATTTTTGATGCGCCACGTTTGTGACATTTTTGTAGTTTATCGCTCATTGTAAAGCACGCTTTTGAGTTAAAGATTTTTCCGAAAGAATTTGGGGTCATGTATGCAAATCCTACAAAAAAATTGTTTCATGCATAAAATAAAATGTACTACCTGGGAGTGCCGAGTGCCACGTTTGTGACCATAGTTTTTAAAAAAAAACTGCTTTTGTTTATAAACTGCCCTATAAAACGCAAACAGATTTCTTTTCGGACTCGTCTTGACATCATGACCTTTGGGTGATGGATAGTGATCAGAACTAATGCATATGTATTGCAATCTATTGACTGAAACAGTAGTACCATGCAGTAGTAGCATAATGCTTTCAAGAAATTTTTTTTTTTCAAAACTAGGGGACAGTTTTCAATTCGAAATTGTGCCCTCTAAAAATAATTCAAAACTGCAGATGAGCTCAGAATATTGTAGCCTTAAGTATTTACTTAATATGTGTAGTAACTCGTTTTCTGTAGACCAATAAATATTTGGTGGTAAAATTGATACGCTCTATTAGGAAAACATAGTTTCTAACTTATAGCGTAATTTTTTGTGAAAAAAAAGCCTACTGTATAGGTGAAATCGCCAGAGGACACAAAAAGTACAGTTATCTGAGAATCACCCATATAGGAAAATTCAAAAAGTAATGATTCTCTTAGAAAAGTTGAAAGCTGAAGTTTGTTGAGAAAGATTATGACTAGTCGATGTCATTGGCGGAAATGAACTACGCAGCTTACTGTGGGCTTGATTTAGCTTTAAATATGCCTCAACAGAACGATTTTTGCACTCTTGAGCAAGATCTCTTGCGAACTGGAATAAATTCAACGAATCTACTTAGTACTACATTCGTACCAATATATCATGATGACTTTGAATCAATAATTTCACCTGTATTACAACTTAAATCATTAGTGTGAATATTAGATACGATTATTTACATTTAACTCAGAATGGTACTTGTTTTTTCTTAAACACCAAAAATATTTTTGGGATTTTTGTTGGATACTTAACAAGAGAAGCATTTGTTTCTAATGTTAATATGTTTAAACAAAAACTCAAGAAACGTGCCTTTCCTCTAAAAATTTCTTTAATCGATAATTCATATAAACAACTTTTTTTTCTTGTGCTTAGTCAGGTAGCATGTATTTCATTTAGTGTTGGCTGTTTATAATTAATTTAGCGTACATCATTCTTTCATTCATTTTAATTTTATCGATTTATTGGCGCAGGAACGAACACCTTCATGCTGTGCGATTTGTTTTCTTTAGGACGACAATATTCACATGAATATTGCAAATTAATTATGTAGATTTCCTATAAAAATTTTGGAAATAAAAAAAAAATGGAAAAATACTTTCAATCACTAGCGCCTTTAAGGCGTCAAACAATTTAATGGAGGTATTTATTACCATCGGCTTTTAGTTTTAGTGTTTTATTTTTTTGTGTTTTAGTTTATAGTTGCTGTTACTACTACCACTACTGTCAATCTACTGGATTAAGTTTTTAAAATGAGCATACACTTTCAACGTTTTTATATATGTGTGAGTGCATGTATTTTTTTTTAACAACATACTTCATATGGATTTTAAACAAAACAATATAAAAATGTACTCTAAAAGAATTTAATATTCAGCTGAGAGTCTCTCGAATATGCCCTTGAAATAAACTTTTGTAATATCATATGTTTATGAGAGTTGGGTTTTTTTTTATATTTCAGGCAGACACTCTTACCATGAGAGTGATATGAAACATAATATTATGAACATTTTGAACACAACTCTTAATAAGCCATATATGAGTTTTGGTATGAAATTTACATTCTAAAAATAAGACAAAAAGTTACAAAAAAAAATGTTGGGATTTTCATGCTTTTGCGATTAGAAAAAAGGTTATGTTTTTATGTAATAAACCTATCGCAAAAACTATAAATGGAAAATATTTTGCTTCCAGAAGCTAAAAGGTTTCCTATTGGTGTAAGTACAAAGCATAAAAATTTTGGTTCTAATCGAAAAATATTTGACTGAGCCCCCAGGCCGTTGAAGGATGGAAAAACGCTATTTATTTGAAAATATGTTGCGTTAATCGAAGGAATTAGTCCTACCTTTGAAATTAATCGACAAATATTTATGAAATTTGGTATGTATATGAAAAATACTAAGGTTAATAGCATCCATTAAAAAAGCGGACGATGCCACGCTCACTGCACCCGAAATTTGTCGTATCTCTCGAAATATTGGACTCAGGAGACTAACATTCGGTAATTGACACTGGGCAAAATATTTTCAATAAAAAATGGTGGAGGTCACATCTCCTCCTTCTAAAAAAAAACAAATCTGTCACATCTCTGAAACTATTTTACACATGTGAATATACGTAAGATTTGATATCAGGTAAAGTGAAGAGAACAGGATATGCCAATCTAATAATGTTAAACCAATTTAAGATACTTAGTTGGTATAGGGGCAGTATTTTTTTCAGAACTTATTTTGGTCTACTTGGTATAGACACCAAGCGAGAAAAAGTTGGTGCCGTTCGGAACTTATTTGACCGTTCCGCCGGGCCGTTGCAGGTCGGTAAAACGATATTTATGTGAAAATAAGGAAACAATCAATCCTATCTTCGAAACTGTTTAACTTAGGAGTATGAGATTTAGTACATATATGAACAATACTTTAGTAAATAGTATTCAATAAAAAAAAAATGGGTGATGCCACGCCCTCTCTACCCGAAATTCGTCGTATTTCTGGAAATATTTTACTCAGGGGTAAATATCTAATTGGCACTTGGAAAAAAAATTTTCAAAAAAAAATGGGCGGGGCCATGACCCTCATTCTAAAAAAACCAAAATTGTCATATCTCTGAAACTATTTGACACTGGTGAATAAAATTTCATTTCATATAAAGTGATACGAAAAGGGTTCAAATCTTATTCACCTGTGTCTTCAATTTTATTGCATATATTTTGACTTTGGTGGCCATTTTAGTACGAAAAAGGTCCTATTAATATACCTTTTTATAATTTTTTTTGGAGTTTTAGTTAAATTTCCTTTAATTGGATAGGACATTTTTTATACAAATTTTTTTAATTGAGTTCGGAAAAAGATACTTTTCAAGAACAATCCATTTAAAGGATCCAGTAGATATGCAGCGCAACGCATGCGAATAACTAGTGTAAAGGGATATGTAAATAAGACCTTTTTCATACTAAAATGGCCGCCAAAGGCAAAAATTATTACAAAATTTGAAATACAACTTTAAAGGTCCAGTGCTTTGCAAAATCCTTTAAAGCCCTATGAACCAAATACACTTTTCAAAAGCTCATACAATAAGCTTAAAATTTTCCATAAAAAAGGTTTTCTCTTAAATGCTAAAGTGACCCAAGAAATTTTTTTTTTCGAAAACATGTCAAAAAATCAGTTTCAACCTTTTATAACTCCTCAGGGGTACATTTTAGTATACCTAGATATTCTTTATTTTGACTATGAATTCTATATGAGACTTTCGTGTATACTTAGCATGAAAGCCTTCATATACCTGAGCTTCTCTTATTGCCAAATTTTCAGCTCCATTGGCTGAATAGTTTCTGAGTGATAGGGTTTCATACACAATGATTGATTCCCCACACAAAATTCCACCCCACATTTCACCACTTTAAGGGATGATTTCAGAGATAGAAACCAGCTTTTGTTCTTTCTAGGTTTTCAAGCTATCTTCAGACCAAAATTCATCTAAATCTGTTAGGCGGCTTAGGTAGAAAAAAATAACAGACAGACAAAGTAACTTTCACATTTATAATATTATTACCAAAATACGGATGCAAGGTAAAATTTTCAAAAGGAAATGCGACGAAAAAATGTTGAACGTAGAGGTAAGGTTCCTTAGACATTTTTCCTAAGAATTGAATAAACTTGTACACAGGGGATTTGCCAAACAAACTGACTGCCAATTAATTCTATGATTATACTTTTGCTTCACCAGTATAATAGGATAATTTATTTAAGCTAACATGAAAACTAACTTAAGCCCCTGGCTGTCAATAAACTGTAGGTCAGTCTCCTGTATTTTTGTAAATATTTTAAGTAAACAAAATACAATGACAAATGCCCCAGCATGTGAGTTGAAACATAAACATTTCTTCTTATTTATTTTTTTGCAGAAAATTTCACTGCTAAAGATCAATTTCAAATTAATTGAGTTCCGCATTTGAGTTCTTGATCAACGTCCTATTGTTTACGCCGTGTCAGAAATTTCCTTAATTTATTTTGTTAAAATTTAAATATACAAAAACAATAGCTGATTTCTTTGATTTAAAAAACAGCAAATAAATGTAAATGTTTCTTCTGTAAACAGTAAATAAAAATGTTTCTTTATTTTTATAAAAATGTTCTCTGCATTACACATCATCAGTAATACAACACAACAGATGCGCACTTTTTTTTATTGACCCAAATATGTGCGCACACTTTTGGCCCAAACACCATCACCACCACTAACATCAACATCACAGCCTTTTGCCACTTTGTAAATATCAAAATTTTGTACATAATTAACTCGTTACAAAAACAAGAATTTCCAAGAAGTGTTGCACCAGGTGGTGCGGCACCCGCAATTTAACGTACATTAGTAATTTAAATGCATAACAGCAGCGCCAAATGGGCTGCATGATAATATTGCAAAAAAAAAAAAAAAACAAGTAAAAATGTATAAATTGAACAAATTTAAAAATAACGCACAATATGTCCTAAAAATAACTTAAATAAAATTTGTAGATAGAAATAGAAAAAAAAAACTATCAAGCCAAGTTAAAACAGCGACGCAACAATTCCCATGGATTTTCATTTGTTTATGAAATCATTGATGATACAACACAACCCGCCAGCAAAGTTCTGTGTATTTGTTTTTACTTAGAAATTGGTAGCAGTAGGTAATAGTCTGCTTTAGTCTTGACTTTCCTAAACATCATCAACATCATCATCACCATCATCATCTGACTTTGCGATTTTTGTGCGCATCAACGATGACGTTATTAGCTGTCAATAAAGATCATAAAAACGAAATTGAAACGGAGGCAACATTTAACGATAGAGTACTACACTCAAACACACAGCATGGAATATTCTTACATGGCACAGTGTGCAAAATGAGCTATAAAAATTGTCAAAATAATTAGATGGTCGTGTGCGTAGTTGCTTCAATATGAATATTTGTTGCTTATTAGCATTAAATTGTCCTGCGGAAAAAATTGCGCGATAATCTGTTCTCAACAATTTCAAGAAAAAAATATATCCGGTTATAATATACACAAAAATAAATACGTAACACAGTTCAAACGCACTGCAATCAAACCAGTCCTGAACTGCAACTCAACGCGCAGTATCTAACATACCTTCTGTTTTTAGAGTATTCGATTGAAGTCTTAAAACTGCTTTACACCCATGAAGTATCTGATCGTTGCTCTCAAACAGAGTTTGAAAACCTTCAAAAGCTCATTCAACTTCATTAATGAGTTTGAACACGAATACATCCATACATTGGTACTATTGATATTGATGTATGGCTGTATTGATATATTTGTTCATTGATAGATTTATTTACTGATATATTGGTTAACATAAATGTACAGATACATGGTTATTTTTATATCTTGATATATTGATGTATTGATAAAATAACAAAGACATACTGATATTTTAATAAATTGATATATTTATATATTGAAATATTTAAATTTTGAAATATTGAATTATTGAAACATTGAAATATTGAAACATTGAAATATTGATATATTCATATAAATCATTGAAATATTCAAACATTGAAATATTGAAATATTGAAATATTGAATTATTGAAATATTGAAATACTGATATATTGATTTGTTGATTTATTTATTTTTTGCTGGAAATTTTTTGAATGACTGCATATTTTTCGGAGTTTTAACCCAGAATATATGTATGTGGTTTAGCGTGCCAGAAGTACCTTAAAAATTTAAAAAAAAAAAAATGTTCTCTCGCACTTGAACGAATTTGTTTCAGTTTTATTTCTTTAAGGGGATACCTTTAATCTCGTAAACTCGTAAACCATGAAAAACTCGAAAGTTTACGAGCTTGTTTTCAGGAACACACATTTCTAAAAACGTGTAAGCAAAGTATCAGCTGTCAAATGATTTTAAAAATATTCAATTCAAATTCAATTTTCAAAAAAAAAAATATTTTTTCAATGCATTTATTTGACAACAATCGCTCTCGTACTTTTTCGGGGCTATTTACGCATCGAATTTGCCTCGTAAGTTTTCGAGGCCTGGTAAACTTTTTTTTCATACAAATTTTTAAATTTTGTTTACGAGACTCGAAAGTTTTCGAGGTTTACGTGCTTTTCGAGGCTTTTACGAGTTTAAAGGAAGTCCCTTTTTGTTCTCGTTCATGTATGCGAAGGACAAAAGTCCTAGTCGTAGAATGTTCCATGCCTTCTGATAACAACGGTTTCTCTCTTGCGTTCTTTGAGATCTTTTAAACATGCTCTGATGCCTTCCAAAAACAAACCTATTAGAAATCTTGACACTTGATTTACTGCAGATCTTCTAAACATGTTATAGTTCTTTCATATAAGAAGCAACTGTTGAGGGCATGTATTGCTTTCTTCTTTCTGAAAGTATTCGTTTTATGTCTTGGTATATCATGTATGAAAAAAAAGAAGGGAAGACAGCAGGGCAGACGGCACTCAAAGAAGGCTTAAGATCATGGAAATCGTACATGAATGAAAATATCTAAGAAAAAAATCTTCAATCACACATAATTTTAAGAGGGTAAAGTATTCGTATGTTTGGAGATGTCCAGAACAGAGTTAGGGGCATCAACAGATCCTCACATTTTTATTCGTTATTCGAACAAAAGACAATTCAAATAAAAATTGATCACTGAGGGCATCTTTAAGTACATTTATTGAGCATGTCTTGTTTTGGCCCTTCTTTTTAGAAAAAGTTTACTGCTCCAATCATTAGGGAAAATCGAAAATTATTTTTTGGCATGACCAGAGACGCCACCAAATCAGGTTTTCTAAGTGACCAAATCGGAAGCATTATCGTGAAGAAATTTTATCACACGAATCTATTCGAAAAGGTTAAAAACGATTTTTGGACATGACCAAAAACGTGTCCGTGCTAAGCTCTCTAAGTGACCATTTTTATGAAAAAAGTTTACTGCAGAAATCGATGGTGACAGGTAGAAAATGATTTTTGACATGACCAGAGGCGTTACCGAAACGGTCTCTTTAAGTGACCGTTTTGGGAGAAATTTTTTGAAAAAAAATTTTATTGCACAAATCGCTGCACCAGTCGATACGGAAAGTTCGAAAATAATTTTTGGACATGACCAGAAGCGTCTCCGAGCCAGGCTTTCTACGTGATCGATTAGGAACCATTTTTCCTGAAGAAATATAAGTGCACCAATCGATGGGAAAGGTCGAAAATAACTATTGGACTTGCCCAGAGAGGAATCGTTGGACTCTATAAGTCACCGTTCGGACCCATTATTGTAAAAAAAAATTATTCCACCAATTGATGGGAAAAAAATGAAAATAATTTTTGGATAGAACCAGTAGTGTCTCGACCATTTTGAGACAATTTTTGTAAAAAAATATATACTGTATCAGACGATGGGGAAAAGTCGAAAAAGATGTTTGAACATGACCAGAGTTTCACCGGAACCTCTAAATGATCGTTTTCGAAGATTTTTGTATAATAAAAAAAAAAAATTTTGATTACACTGTAGCTAGCTGGCTTGTTGTTCTCAGCTACTCTCGCTATTTCTTTTCACTACTCGCTGTTTGGTTTGTGCAGTTACCTGAATATAGTACAGGGTGCACTAAAGTTTTATGTTTTTGCTACAGTTTTTATATAAACTTTTATTTATCCTATTTATATTGAATCTTAAAACTAGAAACGATTTCTCACTTCAAGCACACTGTACAACTTGATGGGAAATTTTATTTTGTAGTTGTAGACAAAACCTGGCGCAACATCTGTGCGCCATTATGTAAACATTTGGCGGATTTATACTTCTTATGTTTCTATTTAATTCTTTTTTGTATTTTTTCCTATTTTGTTTAACATTTTACTCTACGTATTTGCTGTTCTGCTTGAAGGCATAATTGTTATTGTTGTTGTTGCTAGCTTGGTATCAAAGCGGATAATTGCTGCTGTTGGCTGTATGATGTGGCATTTTATTTGTTGTATCTATTTTTACTCGATTTTTCCTTATTAAATTTTCTTCCTTTTTTTTGCATTAACTTAATTTGTCTTCTTTGGCATGTCCTCTTTATGTTTCCATTCAATTTTTAATTTTATAATTTTTCTATTTTTTCATTCCGTTCAATTATTTGTAGATCAACTTTTAAGTGTCGACTTCTGTTGCACGCTTATATTTTAAGCTGTACGGGTGTATGCGTGTGTATAAACTTAATTGTATTTGTGTATCAGCTTCAAATAAATACATATGTATATGTAGGCCTGTGGGGTGCATGCTATGGAAAAATGCTTTCGACAACAAGTTCAAGAAGTTCATTACCTGAATTTGTTTTTCTTGGCAATACCATACAAACAAAAAAGTTTAATTTATGTGCAAAGCATGAAATTTTACAATTTTATTTTCTTTCAGTGTTGTAGGTACTTTAAGCACAATATATTAATTTTTATTATCTACGCGTGTTTGTTAATCATTCATTAGGAAGAGTTCTTAAATAGAAAATTAATGTTTTGTATTATATGTACCCTTGTGTGTATGAAATATTCCCTGTTCTTTGCTAGACAAATAAACATTTTAATTTTTAATGTTAATAAAACTTTAATGGCATTTGATTTGAAAGTCTTGTCATACATTGTTTTAGTTCTCAAAGTTCTTAAAATTCGTTGAGTAATTAGAAACGTGCAAACAATAAACGTAAAATGAAGAGTTGTGCAATCAAATGTCAAGGTATCACTTTTGTGATTTCCATTCTACACAAAATTTTCCCAATCACTTATTTCCCGCTATAGCAATTATTTTCAAGCTCATTTTGAGCAACACATTTATAATATTGAGACTTCTTTTGCATTTCGGCAGATTTTCACTAATGGTTTGCGTTGTTTGATCTATCTATTTCCATTTTTCCACGAACTAACTTGATCGAAATTAGCACCTGGAGAACCTTTGCTCCTAAGAAGTTAATGGAATGAAAGTGTTTTAACTGAATTTACCAATGTCACAGTTTTTAAGGAAAACATTCGGAGGGAGTTTCTTGCATAACTTAATCGTACAGCTGAAGTTCGAACTATAAGTAGTGAGAGTGTGATGTTTTGCTTGGAAATCTCAATTTAACGCCAAAAAGGTCTGAGAGAAAATCCCTAGAGCACAAGACATCTTGTTTTATCATTGTCAAAAAAACCTGATTCTAACAAATACATCAGTTCACTGGATTTTATACAAATAAATACTTCAGGTCAGTGTAAATCATGCGAGTAGAAAAGCTACAGTAAAATATATGAAATGGTAACATTTGCAAGTTGCAACGCATTGGCAACGCGAAATTGCAGTAGTAGTAGTAGTAGAGAGAGAGAGCGTAAACAAATAAAAGGCATAAGCAGAAAGCCAAAAACTATTTTTGTCACTAAAGTAGCATTTTGTAGACTGCACTACAAATATAGTATATGCAATTGATTGCACTGAACCAAATCAAACAAGACAGGCTGTGAAGTATTTCTTTTTTCTCTTTTTTAATACTCAAATACTCTCAAGACATTTGAATGGGACACTGAACTAAAATATTTGATAAAGAAGAATTGGTTACAAAACATATGTATCTTGAAACGAAATGTCTAAAAACTCCAAAGAAACGTCTTGTGCAGACTCCTAGTATATATAGTGCCTTTGGCATCCTACGTTTCGTAGATGCGCAAGGAAGCCAATAACAATACTCTATTTTGTATCTTATATAGGCGTAGTATACAGTATCAACTGAAGTTTGGTATTTCTTACAACGTTTCAAAAAACATAAACACTTGACCACTTCTTTCGACACATCGAACACTTGATCTATCCACCTCATTTCCTGTTAAATATACATATATGCCCAAAGTTGTCATTCTCGCAACCATGTTAAGAGATGTAGAGTAAGAAGAACTACAATTAGATAAGGGCTGTGATCCAGTCATCAAAAGCCACCGCGGCCTGAAAGGTTAACTGAGCTAGCCCTGATAAGATTTAATTAGAATTCAGTCCTTGGCATTGATGAATATAAATATAAATATATTTATATATGTATCAATATATCTCTTGGGGGTAAAGCGCCCAACTCAAAAGTAGATTGGTACATGATGGATAAGTAACGAAGTCTGTATTTGGTATCTGTTCCTGTCTTTTCTTTGGTTCAAAACTTTTGGAATTAACGATTTTGCTTGTCTGTTGCATAGGGAGTCATCCCAGCCTTCTAGATATTTTCTGTCCAGCCAATTGTTTAAGTTAAATTCTATAAGACTCCAAGGCAGTCCACAGAATGGAGTAGGTCCAATTAGTTGTGTTAAAGATCCTTTCCTAGTGAGCTCATCTACAGTCTCATAACCCTTAATTCTACTACGTGAACCTTATTTCGGGACGTAATTCTGATTAGTATTTGAAGGCAATTCCAAACTAATAACGATGTAATTTTGAAGAAGTTTCCGGCTTAAATGGCCGCTGTACTGTCTGATAGAATATACTTAGATGTTTATTTCACTGGAAAGCCCTCTTTCATATTCACTGAGGCAAAGATCGATTGTACACGCGCTAACGAATTTAGTTCGTTTTCTTCCGAGGTATTTCTGCTGTGGAATGTAAGTTAG
This sequence comes from Calliopum simillimum, assembly GCA_951812925.1. NCBI lineage: Eukaryota > Metazoa > Arthropoda > Insecta > Diptera > Lauxaniidae > Calliopum > Calliopum simillimum. The sequence continues at coordinate 114,085,970 of OX638370.1, read as the reverse complement.
AAGCTGTGCAGAAAGTTGTATTAGAGTCTGCTGTCTGATAGTGATGGTAACCAAAATTTACATACATATAATTTTCATATTTAAAAAAATTTCAAATAGCAATTTCTCAAATTCAATAATTTTCACATTCGTGAATCTGGCCTGAGAGTGACGATATGTTACAAAATTTCTTTCAAAAAGTGTTTTGGGAAAATTGAATTTTTGACTCAAATGAATTGAACAGAATATTGGTACTTACTTAAAAAACACAGTTCGATTTTATTTCCAGCCAAACCACATGAGTTATCTTTAAAATCAAATGTATATAAATAAACGTCGATGGTAAGTACATACTTACTTTTCCCTAATAAAGCACGAACTTATATAAAGGTAAAAGCTACCCTACCAACATTTTTCCCATATACGTATTTTAGTACGTAAGTATGTTATGTATGCTTAAGGTGAACTTAACTTCCACATCAATATCCTACTACTTGGGATATTTGATAGCTACTCATATGAGATATGTAAAATATTAACGCAAAATCTGATATTTACATAAAATATGAAGAATAAACATCAAAGTTGTTTTTTTTTTTATTTTTTGAATTTTTGTGTATTTTTTTTATTCCTTCCATCGGAAATAGGTACTTAACTTCCATGAATGCTGTTGGCAGACAGGTGATATTGGCATAAATAAAAAGATTTTACGAGATGATGGTGATTTTGTACCAGGCATATTCTTCGAAATAATAGCAGTGATTATATATATGTATGTACATATGTACATACATATGACTCTATGTACAATATAAAAACAGACATATTTGCATTTTCATTTTCTTCCTGTTTTGTAGGTTATTTTATGACCAATTGTCATACCATATTTTCTTGTTAGCTTATGTTTGTGCATATGGATGGGTTCCATTAAAAACAAAAAAGAAACTTTTCATAATTCTGTAATAAAAGCTAGAGAGTATAAATATGTACACATCGTTTATTTGCTGCAAGACCGTCATAAGTCAAAAAACCATAATTTTAAGAAAAACGCTCTATTGCTATTATAAAAATGAAAGTATTAGAGTAGAACGGGGCAATGTCGTGCACTCAACTTTGACATGCTCGTAAAGCCGTACATCTCAAGCGAATGCAACGAGTAAGCATCCGATCGAAAGATAATTTCATTAGTTACATCCATGTGTAACATTTGTGTACCGAGAAATTGTGTTTGTGTAAGTGAATGTGCACGACATTACCCCAATGGTCGTTTTAAAGGTCAACTTCGATAACTCGGTGAAGCCCAAAATTTTTTTCGAAAACCAAATACTTCTTTTCTTTGGCAGGATATTTCGTTTCAGAAAACACTTACCTGGTATATTTTCCCGCAAGGAAAATTATTTTTCTGACCCGATGAAAAAACACTTTTATCGTCCCGAAAGCGTGCGTTTTGAAAAAAAGGTTACTCTGTAGAGACGAACTGGTGAAAATTGCTAGTATTATATGCATAAGCTCAGTAGGTCAGCAGGTCCCTACCTTACAAACAGTAGGTAAATCATTCAATTCTTTGGGCTAAAACAGCCAGTGCACGACATTACCCCCTGCACGACATTACCCCGTTCTACTCTATTATGAATACTTCGTTGATAAAAAACATGTGAAGACGTGAACGATATTCTTTGCCCCTCTTTTACTAGCTAATTACACTGTTCAATGGCAAAAAATTATCTGAGTTCAGACCATGAAATTATTATTCCTTGCTATTGACATAATAGAACTGCATTTACAAAATTTTTCCATTACGTCTCAATTTTCAGATAAATTGACAAATCCAAAATCACGACTTACATCGAAAATAAATTAAAAAATTTTTATGCGTCAGAATTTAAAAAAAAATGTGAAACGATTCAGAAAATAGCAATAATTCAAATCTGAAAAAAAATCGGTTCGGCAGATTTTTTTGTATGCCCGTTTAATTGAGAAAATGTACTGCAAAAACCAAAAACCAACCATATTTAATTACATAAATCTTGCCTAAATCAATGCAATATTAAAAAAGCTCTTCACGAGCTTATGCGTCATTATTTTAACTTTATTTTGATACCAAAAACTTAAGGATTGGATTATGAATAACCAACTTATTTCCTTTTGAACAAAAAATGTACATACAGAAAGTCATACAAGTACTTTTATTTCCAAGTTTCGCATACAAATGCAACAACAAAAGCACCAAATGTAGATAACACTTTGAAGTTAGAGAATTTTTTTGTTGTGGTTTCCTCTTGCTTGTAAAGACCTCTGTACTCTGTCGACATTCTGCACTGATATCTTAGATGATTTTTGATATATTTGGACTTTTGTCGATGTTTCAGATGATTTTCGATACTTTTGGACTTATACCGATACATTAGATGTTTATCAATAATTTATGTGTTTCGATATTTTAGATTATTTGCAATATTTTTGGACTTTTTCGATATTTAAGATGTTTTTCGATATCACAGTCCTGCATGGGTTTTCCTCTCTAAGTTTTAAAAGCAATTTCTATAGATTTAAGTGTGCTGATTACGAGAAAAATAGTGAAAAATTTCCAGCACGTCACAATTTTCAGTGATTTAAGTTTTACTTAAGTGCCTTTTTTGTATATACAAGACTACCACGACTATACTACTGAACGTATCAAAACCATATTTGCACCAGATGTTTTTTTGGTGCTCCAACACATTTATAAGAAATATGGGATCGATTGGACAAGAGGGTGTTGTACCCCTCATACAAAAAAAAACTCAAAATAATTGAAATTTTTATATGACTCGCTCCTACGCCCGCACAAGTAGGTTTATTGAAACCATATTAACACTATATATCCGCCTGATATTCTGACAGATTTGTCCTGACAATAGGGGTAATCGAATAAAAGTACGGTGCGCTCGGTATGCAAAGAAAACATATCATAAACAAAAAAAAAAAACAACGCATATCTACTTACTTGACCTGCATTATGAAACTTGATATCTGGATGAATATTATGCAAAACATTTATCTTGATCGTACGGCAAGAATGATTTAAATATGTTGAGTATTTTGGGCGTGATATTGAAGAGAACTTAAACACAAACGTTTGAATTAATAAGTCTTCAAATGCTGCACAGATGAACAAGGGTACTTCTCTTAAAATTATGAGAGTGCTTTTTAATGTTGAGCCCAAATCCGTTTACAGAATTGCTCTATTACGTCCAAATTTTGAGAAAATTTAAAATAACAGTAAAAAACACACGATTTTCCATTATTTTTGAGGTTATGAAAACTGGAATATCTCAAAATTCTGAAGTGATGGAAAGAAACCAAGTTCAGATTCGTGATAAGGAGGTCCCAAACCACAATAATTGGTTTAAAAAATCAAGAGAGGAAAAAAAAGTGTCGAATTTGCAGGCCTGTGTATTTTTGGACTTCTATTGATATGTATATTATGTTTTTTGATATTTCTGGACTTTTGTCGTTATTTTAGATGTATCTCGATGTTTTGGACTTTTACCCATAATTTAGATGTTATTCGTTATTTTTGGACTTTCTCCGATACTTTAGATGTTTTTCAATATTTTTGCACTTATACCGAAATTTAAGATGTTTTTCGACAACTCACAGGATTTACCGATAATTTAGATTTTTCGATGTTTTTCGACAATTCAGAGGTTTTACCGATAATTTAGATATTTTTCGACATTTTTGGACTTTTGTCGATATGTTCGATATTTTTTGATACTTTTGGACTTTTATCAATAATTTATGTTTTTCGATATTTGCGGAAATTTTGGCCCAATTGCTTTAAAAAATATTGTATTTTTTGACTTATCACAGTCTTGCAGCAAAGAAGCGATATGCACATAAATGTATGTATGTCCGACGAATCTTGATTTTGGTCAAGCAAAAAGAAAGCAAAATTTTTTCTATTTTTACGCTTTTTGTGTTATTTCATGTACAATTGTCAGTATTTTTGTCGGATAAGTTTTTGAATAATATGTATTATTGTCTCCAGGAAAACAAAACAAAAAAATTTGTGTCAGTTTTTTATCTCATAAGTAGACCAAAAATAAAAGTTTTTCGCTCAACAGAATTGTGGGTGTTCTTTTGTGGCAATAACAATATGTCGTGAATTTTTATTTAAAATTTTGCTAAAATTAATTCCATTTTGGTTGGTTATTCCATGAAAAGGTTTACTCAATGTGGGTTTTTCTTATTCTACGAAATTTATAAAAAAAGTGTGCCATATGCACGTGCTATAAATGGAAATGATACAGAAAAGTTCAATAAAAAATGTAATTATTTGAAATGAATTTTTAAAGTCATTGAACTTTTTGCAAAGCATGGTTTTCCTCATGAAAATATTTATTTTTCTAAGCTATTATCACAACCAACTGTTCATTTATGCGTATCGCTCTTTTTTTATTTCCAAGTTTCATAAGATTAGAAATCCTTCTAAGTAGCTACTTACGTAAAATTTTTGCTGCTTTTGTTTCGAAGAATGTACTAAAATAATGGTTTTACTGTATTGTAACTTTGTATTAAGCTTCATTATATCACTTTCAAAAATTAACCCAATGTCACATCCTATATAAATTCCTCCCTAATATTGTCATTCTTATTGCTTTAAGCGTAAAGTGTGTTAAGCGTATCATCTCAAGTAATTCTAAGTATAAATACAACTTCATAGTAAAACCAAAACTTTCGTCAAAAACAAGATCAAAACTAAAACCATGACAAAGCCCAAGACTCAATATCATCGTTACAATCAATCGGAGCTGTTGTGGGTTCCCTTCAAAACATCTAGTTCTAGTTTTTGTGTCTTGTAGTCAAAAGGCACCTTTGTTTGCCATTATATTATATAGAAAATGTTCACTGATAACATTTGAATGTATGTGCTTTCTTTCTTTATTTAAAAATGCTTTTAAATGTTATCAGCCATTATTTGTATTCTTTGTGACTTAAAGTTTTTCCCTTAAGAATGGAGCCTTATAAATTGAAATTTGCTAAATCTCATGACTTTTGATGCTGCCCTTTTCTGCTTGTCAAATATTGTATTTCTGCAAATGCTTTCAATGAAATGCACTTCACTACGTGTTTTACTTTTTGCATTTCAAATAGTTTTACCTTTTATTATTTTGAATAATATTATGACTTTTCACTTTGGAGTATGCAGTATTTTCTAACGTTTTCTTATATGAACACTTAAGCCAACTGTCAAATGCAGCTACTTCTTCGTAAAGAGAGAAAATATAGCTGGAAAAATTCATAAATTGCTTAAAAGGTTTTTGCATTTTTTTAGCAGCAACTGAAGAACCAAAACAAAAGAAGAATGAAAGTCTTAGTACAATATTTATGTGCAAATGGAGCAATTTTTGCGAATTAGGGGTGATCAGCTACACATTTTTGTCGTTCAACTCTTGTAAGGAACAAATAAGTTCCTTATTTGCACTCTCATATTTCCTCTGTACAGTCCCAACAAAACATTGCCATAGTTTTGCTCCATAGCAGCAACAACATACAACAACAGCAACAACAATTGCCAACCACAACAAAACACAACTTACAACTGCAACAGCATCATACCCCAAGGGGAAAAGAAGTGCTTCAAAAACCCTTCTGAAGTGCATCCTTTTCACCAATAAGCGCTTCCGCTCCGTAAGAACTATACTTTATTTTTAACATTGCATGTCATAGGATGCAAGTGAGCAAAGCTTACCGCAGCCTTACAAAAAAACAGTTTTTAAAGCGCTTATTTGTAATGCTGCGGTAAGAGTTTTTTCAATAAAATTTAAAAAAAAGAAAAAAAAAACTGGCCGCGCCATGATTTGAATCAACGACCGTCCGCGTGTTAGATATTTTTTCTTACATTTACCAACCCTTTAGAGCGATACACCAATGCCCGATGATATGAAGAGGTATTAAATGTCTATATTAAGCAAATGTTGTCCAAACAGAATTTGACATACAAATGCTCCTGCAGCATTACATAGAATCATTGTGCAATCAGTTTCAATTCAAGTAAGCAAAAGAAAATAAAATAGAGAAAGGAAAATAAAAAAGTGAAGTAAAAAAAGGTTGAATAAAAAATATTTTAATAAAAAAAAAATAAAGCAAAAACAAATAAAAAAAGGAAAAAAAAAATCACCCGGGCTGGGTTCGAACTCACGTTGTTCTTACCTTATAAAAAATCATTGTGATAGTGCTTCTAAATTTCTATGGGGACAAGCACTTTTGGAGTGCTTAGATCAGAAGCGCTAGAAATTTTTCCTCTTGGGACGATCGTTCGTTCGTTTACCGTTATTCAACAGCTGCACATGCACACTGATTTATGTTAAATAGAGCAGTAGCAGAAGCGGAGTGATCAGTCTCGCAGCATTCATCGTCGCGTCAACACGGTCAGTGTTGCAATTCGCATCGTCAGAATCGCATCATAGTTTTGCAGCTTGGATCGTGATTGAATACACTTAAGTTTCAAAACACATGTAGTGAATATTATAGTGAAACAAATCAAGGATTCTCGTTTAGAGAAGACAAGGTTGCCATCCAGGCTAAAGTTTTCAGTTGCGAAATTATTTTGGTAGTGTAAAGAAAGCACAGTAGTTGGTGGATCGTTGTGGGATTCCCACCATTGGCTGCTACTCATGGGGGTATCTTTGTTCCACTGTTTATACATATATGCAACGCTAAAACGTAGTAAATTTGCAGCCCGTGGCGCAAGCTTGGTTGAGCAATTGAACTGCTGTGGATCCTAACCATTATTTGAACTTGCAAGCTGGTTTTCGTGACAAGTCCAACTACGTTTCTGAAAGCTTTAACATCTTGCGCCTGATTTCTTAAACTTGGAAACGATCGAAAGAGTTACACAAAAAAGAGTTTTGTAACCTCAAGATTCAACGAGAGAAGTTTCAAGCATAAGTTTTCGGGGAACTAACAAAGTGTGAAAAGACAGGCAGCATACGACTAAGGATCCTAAACAAACAAATATTTTTGTAAAGTGTTAATATTGAAATTAAATTTAAAGTTTTTTCATTTTCCACGAAACTTCTGGACAATTCGGTGAGCCTCAACTTGGCATAAAAATGTTCGTTACACTGTTTGCGGTAAAAGATCGATTCTCTTATTTACTAATGACCAGGCTCTAGCGCAGGATAGAAAAATATATAAATTTGCTACCTGAGCTTTGAAGAAAATTGTTGTTTTCAAGATTTAAAACATGCATCACATACTTTAGTTGGAAAATTTATAGAAATTTAATTTAAATTTTAGATGTTTAGCTTCAAGCCGTTTATTTCATTCTGTTAAAATCTTTTGAACATATTTTATTTGTTCTATTTATTGCACAAGATTTTTCGCTCTAAAAAATTCATATAAAATGTTTACTAAGGTGTCAACAAATGACATATTTTATTGTGCATAGAACTTGCAACAGTCGCCAGCTTGCTGTGTACTTACATACTATGCATATTGCATTTATCGTTGCATACAAGAGGGCGTTCAGTTTGAGCATGTTAAAGGGGCGTAGGCGTAGGTATGGGCGTGTTATATTATCAACAATACCCCACATCATCATCATGTTGATTATAATGTTTGTTGGAATTGTTAAAAAAGTTATAAAGTGTTACAAAATGCTGCAGAGGTAGATTCTTAACTAATAGCTATGTGGGAACAGGTATTTAATTTTAAATAAAAAAAACTGCAAAATTTTCAACAGCATTGTGGGTTGTTCAGCTGTAAGTTGCTTAGGGAAATTTTGTTGGCAAAACTTTGTTACGGTTAAAACAATTATATGACAAAATTTGAATAGGTTAAATGAAAAAAGTTTGCAAAAATTATTGTTTATAAGTGCACTAAAGAAAAACAATATTAAACATTGTCAGTCATTTCTAAAAATGATAATGCAATCCAAAATGCACCTTACATTTTTAATAGAAAATATTTTCAGCTTAAACTTTATTATAATTTTTGCAAAAGTTATGATTGAAAAATTAGCTGTCATGTAATGTGTGCTGGAAATATAATTTTTTCATCAAAATTTAACCTATAAGCCCCAATTATATGAAATGTTTCCAAATTAGCTTTAAAATGGTGATAAAATGATCAATTTATCATAACATTTGCAAAAGTTACAGGAATTTTAATATTATTTTCTAACATGTCATGTACAACATGTCGTATGATTGACATTTAAACATGGAAAAATACAGTTTCTGATAAACAACCTGTAGCATTATATGGCAGATAACCAATAAAAGTTGCTCGTGCCGTATATTATAGTAATGCAGTTATTTTAATATATATTTATACCCTTCACTTTGTCCTTCCGTTTGTAACGCAGAGAAGGAGGCGTGGCAGATATAGAAAAACATATATATATTCTTGATCAGCGTCACCTCCTGAGTCGATATAGCCATGTCCGTCTGTCTGGCTGGGTGGCTGGCTGTGTGTTGAAATACACTTTTTGGGAAAACTGAGTAAGATAATTCAATGAAATTTGGTACACTGCCTCCGTCGTCAAAGATAGCTCGGGGGATTGAAAATGAGCGAAATCGGTCAACGGACACGCCTACCGCCCATTCAAAAAATATATTCAAAATGCAACTTTAGGAGTATTTTTCACGACAATGCAACCAAAATACGCATAAATACTAAGAATTGTAAGCGCAAGCTCTGAAAAAAAATTTAACGAGTTCGGACAAGAGGGCGTGGCACCTCCCATATAAGCAAAAGCTTCAAAACGCTATACTAAAAGCGTTTTTTGAGATATTCGAACCAAATTCGACTCAGATACTAAGTATCATAAATGAAAGCTCTCGACAAAAATTGGGTGAAATCGAACAACGGGGCGTGGCACCTCCCATATAAGCAGAAGTTTCAAAATGCTATACTGAAAGAGTTTTTTGAGATAAACCAACCAAACTTCACTCAAATACTAAAGACTATAAATGCACGCTCTAAGCTAAGACTAGGCAAACTCGGACAAGAGGGCGTGGCACCTCCTATATAAGCAAAAGCTTCAAAACACTGTACTGAAAACATTTTTCACTCAGACACTAAAAACTATAAATCCGAGCTCTGGACAAAAACTGGGTGAACTCGGACAAGAGAGCGTAGCACCTCCCATATGAGCAAAATTTTAAAAATACTGCAGTGTAGGGTATTTAATGTTTGGCCAGGTCAAATTTTACGCCCTTACTAGTTTTTATATGCAAATAAATAAAATTTATTTCTTGAAAAATTTATTTTTGTTCTCATTGATGAATTTATCAAATTATGTTGCTTCTTTTCCAATAATTTTCTCTTTATCGTAACAATATAATAATTTATCAAATTATTTCAATGTATGCAATTCACTACTTAAAAACAGACAAAACAGACAGAAATAATCAAAGAAAAACAATCGAAAATGTTGATTTTAATATTTTTTTGTTTTTATTTTTTTATTGTTTTGTTACTGATGATGGCGCTTATGTCGATTTCAATCATAGATAAACATTGAATGATTGAATGACTGCTGACAGCATGAATTGTTGTCAATGCGCCCATGTACACACATACAGTTGGAAATACATACATACATATGTTTGTGTTTTTAGTATATGTGTAAATATTTTTAGTATTTTTTAAATGTTGAATTAAAGAAAATGAGCAATGGTGAATGAATTGAAAATATGTTTAAATAACAACATATTTGATATACCACATTCGTTTATTTATGATAGTAAATAAAAAAAGTAGGTCAGTGTGGCTTTTTGCCATCTGATGGAACTTTCTTAATTTTTTGCGCGTAAAATTTTAAGGAGCGGAAATATGTGTTTTTCCGTATATTATCGAAAATCTCGATTTTCACAAAATTTTCAGTTAAAGTGACCTCCTAACAGCCCCTCATGTCGAAATTTTCTTGCTCACCTATTAGGATTTTCATTTTACACATTGTGCAGAGGAAAGTCGGTGGAGCCTTGTTTACCCCTAACAAAACCATCGCTTCGCAACGAAATATATTTTTTTATATATAACGCCATATACACATTTGTTACTTATTTTTACTGATTTTACTGAGAATGAACTGATTATAACCAAAATATTAAGTATTATTATTTAATAAATAAAATGTACCTAAAAAAAGAAAAATGAACTAAGCTATCGTCGTAAGTAACTATTTAAGGAAAAATAAGCATAAATTATCTTAGAGTAAAATCCTCACCACATTACTTAAATTGTTGTATATGGCAACACTGCTCAACAGCTGTTTTTGACACACAGCTGTCCTTCGATTTGTTTGCTATCAAAAAACAGCAACATTATTAAAAAACACCGCTGTGAATCAAGACAGTCTTTGCGTGGCCGGCGACAAGCACACAACAGCAGAAGTAGCAGCAGCAACGGAGAAGGCGTAGTAAGCAGCAACCAAGAAGGAAACAAGGTATGTACTTGTGTTTTTTAGAGCAATACAGTTGCGGTACTAGTAGTAGGGATAAGTATGTACATTAGAAATCGTCACGCTGAGTACACATGTTGCCTGTGATTAGCGCAAGGGTGAGGAACGAATAGCCCGAAAATGAATTAGAGAGCAGAGTGTGGTTGGAAGAAGTGGCGCGTATTTTAAGTAAGAGAAAACCGATGACAAATAAAATAAAGAATTAAGGCTCAGACATTCAGATGTGCAAAATAAACCATAAATGGAACCTCCTATTTTCAACTTAAATATCAATACATTCAATATCGATACCTTAGAGCGCTAAAGTCCTATCTCCATTTTTCCAATTGTTGGGAAATGCAAAAAGAAGATTTCAAACAGTGGTTATTTAGAGTTGGCTGCTATTTTGATATAACGATACATGCAATAATTTTACCTATAGTATATTTTAACATAATTTAATGTTTTTAACCAATTTTATTAATTTCTAACGAAATCACAACTAATTTTTAGTATGTCGTTACTTTTGCCCTTATATAGAAATCTAGTACTATTAAAATAAACGACACATTTAGTACATTTTTTGAATTTTTTCCACTAAAATGTCGTAAAAAGTCATGAAACGCGTGAAAAACATGAAAAAAACTTTTTTTTTTTTTTGCATTTTTGGATGGAACCAAATTTGTTCACAAAAATGTTGCAAAAAGTCATGAAACGCGAAGAAAATGCGAAAAAACGAAGAATTTTTTTAAAAAAATGTGACTTATTTGAATATTCAGTGGAGATAGGACAGTACGCTCTTCAAAAAATTACTGTTTGGAGATAGGAGTTTTCTTAATTTTCGAATATTTTGGTGTTTTAGTGGTATTTTGACATCCCACAGTTTTCCATTCGATAAATAAACCCACTAAGACACCATAACTGCAAAAATCTCAAAATCGCAAAAAGTGGAGATAGGACTATAGCGCTCTAAGGTATCGATATCAATAATATGAAGACGATCAAATCATTAGTTGGAAGAAAGCAAGAAGACTATGATTGATGGTGGACACAAGCCAAAGTTTTGCAGGGCATATTTTGGAAGAGAAATCTGACGATAGTGTAATAAGGAGATTGTACTAGAACCAACGAATAAAAAACTACGATGCAACTAAAAGAAATCTGATTTGAAGTTGGAGATTAAATCTGTAATTTTTTTACAACAGCTAGTTCTCAAATTCCAGCAATAAAAATTAATTAAAAAAACAGCTGACCGCATTTTCTCCTCGTACTACAATGTGTAATATTCAATAAAGATTTGCTTTGAAAAAACAATTCCAGCAATCACATTAAGTTTCTTTCTACTTTGAAATACTACGTTGAAATGTTGTTGCAACTTACGCTCGCTCTTTGTATGATAAACTTTTGTATATCCTTGACATCCAATGTCTATTTTTTCATTTACTGTGTTTCTTTCTTCTTCTTATTCACTTTATATTTTTGTTTTAATTTATCTTGCAAATGCTGCATTTTTCTCTTTCCTGCTGCTTCTTCAGCTGTCACAAGTGTTGCTTTTATGACTTTACAACCATGAAGAAGAGCCTTTTATTTTCTGTTTTCCTTTGCATTTTGTGTTTTTTTCAAGAAAATTTTTAAGTGCATTTCATAAAAGAAAATTGTTGTACTTACAACGTGTATTCACACAAATTTATACTGCCAAATTACTGTCTACATGTGTATGTCTTTATTGCTAACTGCTGTTTATCTTAACGGTAACAGCCAGCAACGAACGCGCGCAGCATTTCATGTTGCTAAGGATGTTGCCATAGCTGTTGGGCAACAAAATTTAACTTAGTTACATAGTTAACTCTGTATCCCTTAACTCATATTAAAAGATAATATTCCGACTTTTTTTTTAAAAAGAATCAACATTATGTATAGAGTGGTAAATGCGCACATGTATGTGTGTTGTTATAGCAATTAAAACATGGCGTGTATGCACGCACACTTGCACGATATACATTGGAGTACCCACTTTAATTTTTAAACGTAAAAAGTGTTTCATTTTGACATTGGTTAAACTTTTTGAACTGTACATTTTGTTGAAATTTAAGCACCCAACCAACAGTTCAATTACAATTTACTTAATTGCAAATGAAATTCGTGAGAAATGAGGGAGGGCCACTTACCGGTGACCTTTACTTTGGCAGATTAAGTTATTGTGTAGGATACACAAATGACAGTGTGAATAACGTTCATAATTTTTTTCATATTTTGATGAAATTAACTGGGAAAGAAAAATTTCAAACATAAAATTGGCAACAAAATTACAAAAAAAAAGACCATAAAAAAGAAGCAGACATATTTGCTGACATGAAGAAGAATTTTCGAATATACTTATATATATATATATTTATATATATTTATATATTTTTATTTATATATACATTTATATATATTTATCCTTTTGCAATTGTTTAGAATCACAGCAATTTTTTGTAGTTTTGTTAGTATTTTACATAAGGCACTGAATAGAAAGCTCAACCTAACATGTTCAGCTATGTTTCATAATCAGTGTGGTTTCAATAACTTTTCATTTCGGAAGCTTTTTGATGAAATTGGAAACATTCGAATAAGAATGTTTAAAAACACTTTTTCGTTAATGCAAATTGCTGTAGAATGCTTAAAAAAAAGCTACAGAAACTTGATTTTGAGAACTGTTTTAATGAGTGGGATTCCAGGCTAAAAAATTAAACAAAAATATTTTTCCTAGTTTTATCAATACCTTTTCCGGAAAGGTGGCAATCCTCTCGGATAGTCAGGCTGCCATCAATGCACTCAACTCAACAATAATAAAATCTAAATTAGTAGTGGATTGCAAGGAAAAATTAGTCAGACTGGGGCGTCGGTTTGATCTTGCGCTCGTTTGGGTTCCAGGCCATAGGGACATCGAAGGCAACAAAAAAGCTGACGAACTGGCAAGAAATGGCTCCTCTCTGAATGTCACAAGCGCGGTGCGAGTTCATACCCCGCTAGGTCTAGTAAAGAAGCGGATCTTCTCATACTACTTGACCGAGGCGAACACTAATTGGAAAGCATTGACTACATGTAGGATATCCAGGTCAATCTGGCCTTCATATAACAGTTCAAGAACTACTTATTTACTAGCTTATAACCGTACTAATATAGCAAGATTTACCGCAGTTTGCACTGGACACTGGGCCATCGGCAAGCATGCTGAAAAACTAGGCATCCCTTTCAACTCCTTTTGTCGGAGTTGCTTAGATGTAAACGAGCAAGAATCTCTTGAACACTTTCTCTGTGACTGCCCAGCTCTGGCTAGAGCTAGACTTAAATCACTAGGAAATCCTTTCTTCAATACACTCAATTACCTTAATAGGACTAACTGGATATAGATATCGTTAGTTAGGTAATTTTAAAAATTTTCACATCCACTTATACCAGTCTGTCGGATCACTTTTGTGGTATTAAAATGGCACTTTTAGTGCTACTTAGGGTTTAGCTTACATCGCTAAACCGCCACTTTAACCTAACCTACCTAACCTTTCCTATTTTTCTTCTAACCTACAAAGCGAATTTTGGTTAGTCCCTACGTACTTATGTATATGATAAATTCTTATTACTTTTTTATTAATTAGATGATTATTTATGATCACAACTCCTAAACAAAAACATACCCAATTGAGTTGTTTATTATTTTGACTTTATCTTCGTCAGAATTAATAAAGATTTTTATAAATATTTTGCTTGATATAAATTCCAAGAAATTTTTTTATTAATTAATTAAATTTCTTTGAAGTACCACATGCCATCACGAAAAATTAAGCAACTAAAAAAATTTATCAGAACAAAGTCAAAACTCAAATAAAATCCACTAAGCAAAAGGTTTTGTCATAAGCGAAATGAGAACTCATAGAAAAAAATCTACTTGAAGAAAAACTTTTAACCACAAAGGTGAAAATTTTCTCTCTTTCAATTTATTTAATTTTGTAGTGTTTCCAAACCAGGCTGTGTGTAGCACCATTTCACGGTTATTAAGCAGCACTCAGGGTGTTCCTTGTTGTTGATGTGAATAAAGTTGATGTTGCTGATGATGATGATAATGATGTTTTTGCACACTTTGTTGTACGTAAGTTAGTGGTTACATTTCAGTGAAAGTGCTAAACTTGCTTTAAATGCCGTCAAAGAAACTAGAAAAAGCCACAATGTCAATAGTGATACTTTACAGAGGCAAATTGGATCAGAAGAATATTTTTAGCGATAAATAATGAAACGAAATATGCAAATCTTTACAGATGTGAAGTTGAACAAGAGCGATCAATCGTCCCGGAATTTGCGAGACAATCCTGGATATTGCCTTACCGTCCCGGATTCAAATGCATCTCAGATATGTTCCGTGTTTTCATGTATGGCTTACTAGTTTTATTTTATTCTACAACAATTTTAGTTTATGGACCATAAAGGACAAAGACCTAAGATTATGTACCATTGACTATAGATTATGGACCAAAGTCTACAATGACTAAAGTCTATGAAGACTATGGTCCATAAAGGACAAGTCATAGACCACATATTATGGACCAAAGACCACAAAGGATAAATCATAGGCCATAGATTATGGACCATACACCATGAAGGGCAGATCAAAGACCATATATTATTGACCATAGATCATAGATTCTGGACAAAAAACCATGAAGGACAGATCATACCATATATTATGGACATAGACAATGAAAGACAGATCATAGACAATATATTATATTATGAACCATAGATCATAATAAACAGCATAAAGCGCAGATCATAAACCATAGATTATGGACCAAAGACCATAAAGAATGGATCATAGACCGTAGATTATGAACCATATACCATAAAGGGCGGATCATTGACCATAGATCATGGACCATTTACCATAAAGGGCAGATCATAGACCATAGATAATGAACCATTTACCATAAAGCGCAGATCATAAACCATAGATTATGGACCATATACCATAAAGGGCAGATCATAGACCATAGATTATGCACCAAAGACCATAAAGGACAAATCATAGACCACAGATTATGGACCATATACCATAAAGGGCAGATCATTGACCATAGATTATGGACCAAAGACCATAAAGGACAGACCATAGATTATGAATCATTTACCATAAAGCGCAGATCATAAACCATAGATTATGGACCATATACCATAAAGGACAGATCAAAGACCATATATTATAGACTTTTTTATGGAATTTTTTTCCCGTCTTGGATTGGGCCATCAAGAAATTCTTCAGTCTAAGTTGTACTGTAGAAGATAAGAAGTTATTCTCACACCATTAATGTCACTCTGTAGGTAAGTTTGAATAAAAATGAATCGACGAAATAAATATAAGTTTAAACTTCACCTGGTCATATAATATGTATTTATTATAACTAAGGTGGAGATTTCATACTCAAAAAATGAAAGATATTATTGATCAATTGGAAACCCGTCCAAAAATTTTATGTATTGTAGAATTCAAAAAGATACCATTTCTTCAATCTATATTTCTGATGAATTTCTTGAGTTTTGTTTCACATAACGTCGTAAATTCAGAGAAAAATGCATTACAAAATAGTTTTCAGAAAAAGAAAACAAATACATAAAACACATGCAACTTGTATCGAGAATAAGTAATACATCAAGGCCAGACAAAGCGCATGACGCAAGTTGTAAACGCAAATTCACTTTTATTGCCAATTAAGCAGAAGTCAACCATGCGACACGCAAAATGTTGCAAATTGCATTTAAATCTTTTAGTTCCTCTCAGTCTCTCTGTATTTTACTTTGTGTATTCCAACCACCCCCTCCACTCTTGGAAGCTGCTAATGTTATTTTTTTATTATTAATTTGATTATTTAAATGGAAATTGAATAACGTGATAATTGTTGACAGCAGCAGCTTTTCTTGGAAATGTTGTTATTGTTTTCATAAGCTTTTAATATTTGTTTTTATCATAATTTTTTTTTTTTTGGAAATTATCATAAATTTTAATTTGTTTTTAATGTATTTTTCATGTTTTTTTTTTATCTTCAATGAATTTTTTTAGTTTTTTTATTAAGAGATGATGATAATTATTTTTCATTTTTATTAAAAAGTTTGCATTTATAAAGAAGCTTTTATCGTTTTAATTATTTATTTATATGTATATTTTAATGAATGAGAAGTCTTCTTGCAAATATTTTATTTGACAAATGGATGGGCTTACACTATTGTTTGTCAATTTTTTATTTTTGTATTGTCTTTAATTCCACTTGCACACAGTCTTCAAAAAAAAAATATTATAATTTTTTTAGTACACTTTGCAGCAAATATATCAGAAACCTTTGAATATTCCAAATTATAAGCTATTAATTTGCGACTATTTCAGAGTATCTGACAACGAGTGCACCTCCAATAGAAGCACATTTATCAAAATTCCGTAAAGCAAGCGTTGTTTGAGCTAATACAGCCAAGTTTTGAACAGACACTAGGAATAGTCAAAGGTAAATTTGGACACAAGGGCGCTCATTCCTTACAAGCAAAGTTTAAAATCTGCTACGGTGTATGGTATATCAGTTTTGTTAAATTTTTGGGGTTGTCTGCTTTCAAAAGCTGTCTTAATTAAATAACCCAACTCGCTCAAAATTTCACAGTCTATTAATAGATGACAGCTGACGGGAGCAAAGTTAGATTTAAATAGATATTCAAAAAGTCTCGAACTTATCAGACAGCCCTCGAACTATACGAATACTTGAACAATATGGAATTTTTTGAAAGCATTTGAGAAGTAGGATAAGAACAAGCGCCAATTCCAAGACTAACTATGTGGTAGCTCTAAGCGAAGACCACAAGAAAAAGTCAAAAAACAGATACACCCTTTTAGAAAAAACCTCGAAAATTTTAAATAATTACTTGGCGGAGCATAAGTAATGTCATAACATAAATTAGCTTCCACGTTGCTAGTAATGAAAAAATTGGGCTCCATTTCCAGAAAATTTTATATCTACAAAGTAGTTGCCACTTCTAGTTTGATACACATTTGTGCTTTTTTGGCATTTTCAATTATTTGACTTAATGTCTACTAATTCCTTTACTGTCTCCAATACAAAATTTAAATCATAATGACATTGGACGTCATTTGTAAAAAGTAAAGGATGCATTATAACACTAGTTTTGCTTTTGCTGATATTTTTTAGTAGAGAAACTTTTAGTCATTCGGAAAATTAGTTCGTGACAATATGCCTATACTTCGTTTTAATTTTTTTTTATTTTCTCACACAAAGTTTTAGGGTGAAAAAACTCTTCAAAGTTGCAATAATTTACCTGAAGTCTATTTTTTTTTGGGCAACAAATTGTTGCTACATTCTTTTCAACAACATTGTTTCCCATAGCTTTTCCAATAAATACTGCACGAGTAAATTATTCGGAACACCTATGAGCCGTTTATTTTGAAAGTGAGGCCAGTCTAAAACGAGGCAAAAATAATGTTATAATATGAATTAGTTGACATTTTGTCAGAATTGAAAAAAATTGGACTCTGCTTTCAAGAACAGTTTATCTAATGCTGTGGATGGAGTTAATGATATCGATCAAACAATTGCAAATTATGGCTTACAATGTGTATGACATTACTTTTATCACACGTTTTGGACTTTCAGAATAACCCTGTAGGAAGGTTCGTGTTAGTCTTTATGAAGTTTCTGGTTTCAAACTAATTCTAGTATTCAACTAACCACAATGAATGCGCTTGTAACTTTCCGAAGTGAATTTGTTGGGAGAACTACTTCTTATGTTTTATTCCCAAACTAGTTCAAGTGATTGACTCGCAACTACTCCAAGCGAATGCAGCAGGTGACATTCGCAACTATTCTAAGCGAATGCGCAAAGGAATAGTTGATGTTCTTTGAGGTTTCAATTTGACTCCGAGCGAACACAGAAAGTCATTCGCAAGTACTCTCGTTTATCATAAAAATAACGATACGTTACCTCTTCATGACTTTATTAATCGAAAAATTTAAAAATTAACTTCGAGATTTTTATTCAACTTTTAGAGGAAAGTTTTTAAGCTTTAATTTATTTTAAACGTTATGATTCTCTACTTTAAATATTCTCCGTTAATTTAGGGTCAAATTATTTACTTTCGTCTGTTAAGGTTTTATTTTTGAAAGTAAAAAACCGATTAAAACTGTAACATACTTCTTTTGAACTTAATTTAAACTACTTTCTGATGGTATAAGCGAAAATGAGCTAGAGTTTCTTCTATTGAGATGACACAACTTCAAACCCCGTTTTTCGCACTTACAAGCACTAAAGTTAAATCACAGTTTTGTCTAGAATAGTTGAATCAAAAAAGTATACTTGATCTACTGAAGCTTTTGCTTACTAGTCTTATTAGTCCGCAACTAGTCCAAAGAAAATTTAGTTCGACAATTGACAGAAACGAATTTTCAAGAATTGGTTTGAAATTAATCAAAATAAATTCATCGCGTGGCAATTGACACAATATTAGAGTAACTTAGGGTAATGTGGTTACCTTTTTTTTAGCCAATTTCTACCAAAGTTATGGTAGTAGGTAGCTTGGTCAATTTATTTGTATTAGTTATTCTATTGCTTTTACTATTTAATAGCTTATAAATTAAAATACTAGCATTTTCAAGCGTGAGGGCAGTTAAATTGAAAGTAACTAAAAATAGCTGAAAAAGAAAAGTGTCGGGTAATGTGGATCACCCTGTCCATTTCCTAAAGTGGTACCGTTATTCGCAATTTTTGTTGACTAAAAGTCTACACCTTTTCAAGCTCAAAATGAGAAAGTGTAAAATCATAAT
Organism: Calliopum simillimum; assembly: GCA_951812925.1. Taxonomy (NCBI): domain Eukaryota; kingdom Metazoa; phylum Arthropoda; class Insecta; order Diptera; family Lauxaniidae; genus Calliopum; species Calliopum simillimum. The sequence goes on along the minus strand of OX638370.1, from coordinate 114,066,710 downwards.
TAGAATGTATAAAATTATAATGAAAATATATAAATTGATATTGAGAATTGTAAATTCATATTGAGAAAGTATAAATTCATAATGAAAAGTGTAAATTGATATTGGGAAAATAAAAATTCATAATGAGAATTGTAAATTCATATTGAGAAACTATAAATTGATAATGAAAAATAGTAAAATGATAATGGGAACCTGTAATTTAATAATGAGAAGTGGAAATTCTTATTGAGAAAATTAAATTTAAAAATGAGGAGATATAAATTCATAATGAGAATATAAAAATTCAAAATGAAATGCACTCATGTTGATAAATGCAACCGCAAAAAACGTAGTTGAGTGCTGAACAGCTCTCCATTATTGCAGCCGCTGCTCGCACACACCGGGGCATTATCAGTGGGTATTTGAAGGCTCGATTTGGCATTCATCTTAATTTTAGCACAAATGTTCTCAGAAGAAATGAGCATAAGGACCCAGACACAAACTGTTGCTTCTCCTGCCGAATGCTCCACTACTGCTACGCCTATGTTCTATGTAATAATTTGGGGCGTTATTGCAATTATGTATAACTAAGTCTCGTGCATTATTGTCTCTTTCTCGCCATCGCTCTATGACCATTCCAACCCAATCACTACATGTATTGGTAGTGAATGATACCCTCCTACGAATTATTCTCAGTTTGTTTTTACATATTCTCATTATGAATTTATATCTTCCCATTATCAATTTTTATTTTCTCAATAAGAATTTCCACTTTTCATTATCAATTTACAGGTTCCCATTATCATTTTACTATTTCTCATTATCAATTTATATTTTCCCAATATGAATTTACATTTTTCATTATTAATTTTTATTTTTCCAATATGAATTTACACTTCTCATTATGATTTTACGCTTTTTTTGAGCTTGAAATGATGTAGTAGTATTTTTTTAACATTATATTTGCTATCAAATAGCTTTATAGGCTTATTAAAGAATATTTTTTAGTAAGACAAACCAAATTCATACAATTAAGTGAATAAGTATTAAAGGTTACCGAATCATACGTAAAATAGTACTACACATTACTCAAACTTGGGTGTCCCACACATGCAATTAGCTTTTTAAGGTGTTATAGTAATCAAAGTTGATATACGGTATATAATATGGGCTAGTCCACATTACCCGAATACATCACTTTTTTGAAATAATCATTGAATATATAATAGAAATGTAAAATCAAACTTACTTATGCTTACTTATGTTCCATAATTGCATTAGAGTTATTAGAATTTTAGAAAACAGAGTTCTGAGGAAGTTATTTAGTTATTCACAGAGTTCTACAAATAAGTCAACTTGACCTCACAGCATATGCTAAGAAATTGCACACGAATAATTAGCATAATAGAAAAGCCGAAGAGCGTTAAGAATATGTGTTACGTGTTTTGATGTGCACAAATAACCAGAATTGTTGTACAGTCTTTAATATGAGAAATAAAAAGGTGCACCACATTATCCGCATAGTTCAGATTAGCCTAAATTACTCTACTTCCAGCAACCGGTTTGAAGCTAGTTAAAGCGAATGTCTCACAAGACATTTGACACAAACTCATTGGCAAGGGTTACACAAAATGCGTCGCAGTACAATTGACCCAAAAGATTAATTTGTAATTAGTTACACCGAATGCAGAGCAGGACAATTTACTTAACGCAATGACAAGCCCATGTAAAAATCGATAGTTAGTTGTATGGGAAACGAGTTACTTGCGAACTAGTCTTGCTTCGGTTGAAACTAGATTATGTACAATATAGTTTTGAAGTAGACCGGATTTCCTACAGAGAAACGATTCATAAACTTTGTTCTTTATTAAAGATCCTCTTTTTTTTTTGCTTTTGAAATTTCATACAAAGAATTTAAGCCTTTTAAGCGCAAGAACAAAATAAACGCTTTGAAAGATAATATTGCGCACAAAGCGACAGAAATATAACTTCTTACACTACTCTACCTGGTATCACTGCACCAAAAACTCTGAATAGCAGGATTAACTTTCAAAAGCAATGTTGCCAAACGAATGAACGAACGAATGCGAACGCTAAAGCAACAAACACCTGTGGTGGTGGCAACACGTAAACCGAATTGTAATCGAAAGTTACGCGTGGGAGCGCTAGCCAATTCATGTCTTGAGATAAAAAATCAAATTTACGAAAAAAATTGCTAAAATTACGACAATAAAAACTTGAGGAAAAAAAAAATTGATAAAGTAAAATTACAAACCTTTTATGAAAGCAGTGCGCGCGTTCAGTCACTGCTGCAGCAAAACGTGACTTGGTGATGTGTAGCAGCAGAGCAGCAGCACTAGCAAAACCGTTATCAACAATTGAACGCAGATGGTGGTGCTCTGCGACAATGTTGTTGCTGTTATTTTCGGTGCTACTTTGTTGCTTCTGCTGCTGAAGTTGCCAAACAAAGCTGTTGCTTTAAAAAAACAAATTCAACACTTGAATAGAGAACACTTTTTTTTTTTTTTTTTTGATGAAAAATCACTTTCAGAGTGGATTTTTATTACACAAAAATTTAAATATTGATTTAATATCAAACTGCATGCACAAAAACAAATAAAGGGTATATTATTTTATATATATTTTAAAGAGATTTTCAGCATTTTTCCCGAAAACACTGCAAAATGAACGCACAATTTTTATGATCTTTTTTTAATTATTTTTTTTTTTTTGCCAAATAAAGCTGACATATACGCGGACACTTTTTCTACTCACGAATATTTAGTTAAAAGTGTTGCAGTCTTTTATTTTTTTATTTTTTTTTTTTTATTTTTGTGCAATGTGCAAATTTTTTAAAATTGAATTTTACTAACACTAAAGGTTTTCTAGGCGTCTATTGAATTTTTTATTCTTTTAATATAAAATACATATATTTTTATGCACATTGTGTTTTAGGGATGGAAACAATTACCAAATCTGCAAATAATGGCAAATACTGTTTCACAAAATAGTCCATAGCTTTAACACTTCGTAACCGATTATCATGTTTAGACCTATTTTGGAAAGGTTTTGAGTCAAGTTTTTTTTTTTTTGTATTTGGTAAAAGCACTATTTTTAGTATTCTTAATGGCCTTTTGATTTGGTTCCTCAAAAATATTTTTCTGTGAATGAAAATCAAAATACCTTTCATATGAATATAAAATCAAGATAGGTTTTGGAGCTATGCATCATTTAGAATTTCAATGAATAAAATTAACGGATATGGCTTTACAAAATTGCCCATAAATTGGACATTTCTGAACCGATTTTCATGTTCAAACCTAGTCTGGAAAATTATTGATTCAGATTGAATGAATCGTAAAATAATAACCGTATCAAACAGAGATTTTGCATAAATTGGTTGTGGAATTCAATTTATTACGATCTCAAAAATACTTGGAGTCAAAATATATTAAACAAAAAGAAACATTTTCAGAATTTTATTCGACTTTTTTTATTGCTAACTAAAATCGGTTTTGTTCGACTACAGATCTAAAGTATATAAAAAAGCATATCGATACGTCCAACGTAAAAGTTGGTAACTCGATAATAGTAGTTTTGAGTTATGAGCATTTTTATAAATAAATTAAGCTTGTGATTTCAAAAATAGCGCCCAGGCCTTCAAATTTCAAGATAGAGGTACCAAAATTTGACACAAGATAGAACCAAATATGTAGATTTTGAAAAACGCTGTCCCGTAAGAAGTTGGTAACTTGAGTTACCAACTTTTACGTTGGAGGTATCGATATGTACGAAACAGAATATCTCATTCACAACATTAAATATATACTGTTTTTTGGAACAGTCATTATTATGCTGTAAATAAGCACGGATAACTTGAGACAAGCTGACTGTTCAGTGTTTTCTGTAAAACCAAAAAAATTACAATTAGTAAGCGTGCTATCTCTAGCATGGTCAAACATTTTATATGTCGATTTAACACAAGAATGCGTTAAAAAGCGAAAACTTAAACTCCCTCTGAAAAAATTTAGACTTTTTTTATCCCTCTTACCAAACCCCATCGTCTAGGGGGAACGCAGTCTATGGCCAATGTGATATTTGATTTGCTTTATATGATACAATACTGTTTTCAAAGAATTTAAATTTTTAATATAAAAATGTCGTAGGGAAATTTTCATGTTGAAAATCAGGGGCTCGATATTGATTTTAGACCCACGGTTCATTAGTCAAATTTTCTTGGAATTGCCTATAGATTACGTTCCCACAAGACGATTTGTCAAATTTTTTCCACGCGAACAATTTGGCCCACACTAATATTTATGTACATAACACAATCTGACATCAAAATGTTGATATTCAACTTGCCATAAATCATTAATTTTATATTGAAAAAGCTCTCTCAAGCAAGTCACTCAAATACTGATTTATATGATTAGAAAAGCAATTTTTCTAAAAAAGAAAAATGTTGTTATGATAAGATTATCTAAAAACAATTTTTAATTAGAGTAATGTTATGTCTCACTGTAGCAATATTTTTTTTTTTTTTGTTCTTTTGGATTTCAATAACACATAGGTATTAAAAATAAGCATTATTTTACTGTTCCGGCCTCAAAAAGTAGTGCAACGTCTTGCATCTAATAATAATAGACCAAGGAAAAGAATTGTTTTTGATTTTTAGACAGAGCTATTCTTTTTTTAAACTGTGTGTTTGGGAATCGGTAGAACACCAGAAAATATAAGTTTCTTGGAACTATTCTGATCAAATTTTCTTAGTTTCATTTTCCGAAATTCGCAAAATTAACGGAGTTATTGGAGTAAATCCATAAAGGAACAAAATTAATGTCATAACATTTTCTGAAAAATAAATAAAATTGGGATATGCTTTCACGAAAAGTTTGCTTGATAAAGTGAAATTGATGGAAGTAAGTTGCTAAAATGATATCGGTTAAATAACCGATTACTACGCACTTTAAAATCAAATGAATTATTTTTTTTTAACCGTCCATGAAGCCGCAAAAGTAATATTATACGCATTTTGGGCCATAATAATCAGTTATTTGACCGATATCAATACCAAATTTCACATCAACAAGAAAACTTTTCGTGAAAATAGATCCCAATTTTATGCATTTTTAACAAAATGACAGCCATTTCATATTATGACATAACTTTTGTTCCTTAATGGGCTTACGCCAATAGCCCTGTTGATTTTACGAATCCCGAAAAATGGAACTTAGAAACGTTGTTCAGAATAGTCCTAGGAGTCTTACATTTTCCGGTGTTCTTCCGATCCTTTGCCACCCTATATACTTATTTCGATGTACTAAAACCAAATTTTTCGGTGTAAAAACTTTTTATCGTTTGATTTTTTTGTGATCGCAGAAAAAAGTTTCTCTTTTTTTTTAATAAAAAACAATAAAATTCCAACAATTTTGTGGCAGAGTGCACTGGTCAAAAATGGGTTACGTATGTTCAAAACAAAAATTATTTGTCTAAGTAGTCAAATCAAGTAAAGTACCATGTCAGAAAGTCTTTGAATCGGATCTTTCTTTTCCGATAAACCGCCCACAAAAGTGTACTTATTCACACCACACAAAGGCTCAAGTCACATTTACATGAAATGAAAAGATCTTTATTCAATATGCGATATTACGAAGAGAAAATGGGTTTTATCATGAATAAAGATTATCGAGAACTTTTTATCAGAATGCCTTGCGGTCTTCATTGCAGTCTGAGATAAAATTCTCGAGAATGTTAATTTATGATAAGACTCGAAATATCGCATATTGAATAAAGATCTTTTCATATTATGTAAATATGATTTGAACCTTTGTATGGTGTGGAACAATACACTTGTGTTGACGAATAAACATTCTCGAGACTTTTATCTTAGAATACAATGCCTTGCATTCTGAGTAAAAATTCTCGAGAATGTTTGATCATGATAAGGCCTAGTATGTTTTTAAATTAAAAACATATTCTGAAGGAATGTTTGAAAAACATAATTTTTTACGCTCTGAATTAAGAATATTTCATATGTCATATAAATTTTTGGTATTTCGGTCTAAAATAAGGACACCTACACAAATCATTAAGAGAAAATACTTTTCATTACAAAAGTGAAATTAAGCTAAATCGATGAAAGTTTGTCAATATATGAATTCATTTGATACAGTTTTTATTTTTCTTTGTTTTTGTACAAAACCAAATAAATATCAAAATGATGAAAAATCTCTACGTGAAATAATTAAAGTAGGTACTCGTATTTTCCCTCGAGAAATGCTATGTTGCTGCTGCTAAGCATCACTGTGCAAAATTATATAAATATGTATGTACATATTTTTCTTTTAATTTGTATATATCCATTTAAAATTTATTAACATAAACATGGTTTATTTTATTGTTATTATTTTCATTTATTTTTTATGTTTTTAAGAGGCGTTCACAACCTTCATAATCGATTCTTAGTGATTTAATATTAAAAAGTCTTTAAAACTTCGCTGGTTAACCATTTGTGTCACAATTAAATTACTCCAGAATTTGCCTCATTAACTTTCTTTGCCACTTGTTATATATCCCAGTATTTTGCCAGCAAAGACATGCAACACTTAATACAGTATGTTGCCATTTTGATGCACTACTCACTTCAAAAACACAGAGAAAAATACACCAAAAAAAAGCATCCTTATCCAAATTTATGCATTTACGATATACCCGTATATATTTTAGGATTTAATTTTTTTTTTTTCTACTTTTCACTTTGAATATTTTTTTTTTTTTTTTTTAATTAACACTTTTTTTCACTGTTTGAAAATCAAAAAAATTTCTACGCCCGTTTACAACGTCCGTTTCATAGAAATTCTCATCCGCAACTGTTGCAAATTATGAAAATACAACTTGTAGCTTCCAGCATCCAACGTGACAAAAATTCTCCAAAAACAAAAAAAAAAAACAATTTTGTGGAAAAGCTTGCCACATGTTGTGTGCAAAGTAGAAAAGCCCCAATGTTGTTATCACTAAGCCAAATGAAAAGAGCGCAAGAGAGTGGGAGCGCAACTGTACAGGTCTTCTGTGAGAAAAACGTGCTTTTACCCATTTTGTTGATAAGGCGGCTGGGCTGGTTGCTTGTGCAAGATATACCAGCAGCAACAGCCTGTTGGATTTGATGCCCTTGGTAATTTTAATATACCCTACACGCACTGAGGTTATATTCAATTTTTCACACCATTTGTAACGCACATCGGGGTTGTCCTAAAAAACTACTATCTTTTGAACCACTTTAAAAGTTTATTTTTGAAAAATTATTACACTGTGCAAAATGTTAGCTCACAAGCTCAACTCAAAACTAAGAATTTAAATCTTAAAAAAGGCTTTCAAAACAAATGATTTTTTGTAGCAACTGGTAAAGTTTTTTAAAAAAAAAAAAATATTTATCAGACCAAAGGAACAAAAATTTATTTTGATGGTTACTAAAAACTTTTATTTCAAACAAATAGAAATTTAATAAAACTTATTTCCTTCTGAGAAAAATATAAAAAAGAGTTGCTCCAACATATTTATTTTATTTATTTCCATAAATTTATCACATCCAACGCATCGATACAAGTTAAGATGTATCGAAAAATATTAAAATAAAGTGAAAGTCCAAAAGTATCGAAAATATCGCTAATATTCCAAAAGTATCAAAAAATATTGAAATACATCGATGAAATCGGAAAAAGTCCACATGTATCGAAAAACGTTTAAAATATCGGTAAAGGTCCAAAAGTATCGAAACGTATCGAAAAAATCGGTAAAAGTCCAAATGTATCGAAAAACATATAAAATTTCGGCAAAAGCCTAAACTTATCGACAAACATCTACAATATATTTTTAAAAACAAAAATACCGAACAACATCCCAAATATCACTAAAAGTCCAAAAGTATTGAAAAATGTTGAAATATGTGCAAACATCGAAGAAATCGGTAAAACTCCAAGTGTATTGAAAAACAACCAAAAAGTCTAAAAGTTCAAATCATCTAAAATATCGGATAGGATCCAAAAATGTCGAAAAACACCGCAAATATCGGTAAAGGTCGAAATATTTAGAATAAATCCGTATTAGTCCAAATACATATATCAAAAAACATCCAATGTATCGAAAATAGTCCAAAAATTTCGAAAAAAATATCGAAATACATCGAAAACGTCGGTAAATCTCTAAATGTATCGAAAATCTTTCAAAATATCGGCGAAAGTCTAAAAGTTTCGAAAAACATCCAAAATATCGGTAGAAGACCAAAGTACCTATAGAAAAATATTTAAAAACGTCTAAAATAACGGTTGAGACCCAAAAATGTCGAAAAAATTCTAAAATCGGTAAGAGTCCAAAAGTACTGGTCAACAGCGAAGAAATCGGAAAATGTACAAAAATGTCTAAAAACATCCTGCATGCAATAAAGTAAAATATTGTAAAACATCGGTCTTAGTCCAAAAATATCGAGATATATTGAAAATATTGAGATTGCATCACTGATAAAATCACTCTCATTTCTGCTCTCATCAACATACATAACAACGTCAAATTTTATATTCTTTCTTCAAGAATCAAAGAAAAAAACAATAAATGAAAGAGACGGAAAAGACAACAACACATAACTCATGAAGCAGCATAAACAGAAGCGACGCAAAAGCAAACGATCATTTTTATGCAAGCATTGAATTTTTTTTTCCAACAACTTCATACTAAAAAAAAAAGGTTTATCTTTTAAAAATCAAAAAAGTAAGTATGCGTATACGTAGAATGTTTTAAAAGAATAATTATTAAGATCGATTCGGTATGTTTTTCAAAACAGCATTTCATAGGGTTTTCATATAAGTAATTTTATATTAATAGTATAGATATATATATTGAAACAAATATACAAATTTAGCTTGTATAAGAAGAGAAGATTTCTTACCAATATCAACGAGCATTATTTTAAAAATCTAACGGAAAATTCAAAATTTTCTTTAAAGTCTCTAATATCCACTAAGTAATTATTCAAAAGAGCAGACGAAAGCGTATGCTGCTAAAGCTTTAGCATAAAATAACCAGAAACTCTCACTGAATAAAAGCTCTCAAAAAGTCTCCACTTCTTATCAGCACCAACAGCAGCAGCAGTTTGAGGGTGGTTGGCCTAATTAAATAGGAAGAGCAGAATCAAACAACATCAGAAGGGACAACAGAACAAAAAAAAATACGTAGTAAATAAAAGTCAAAGACATGCAACAGCCAGCTGCTACCTTTTTTTTCTATCTTTTCTACATACAAACATGTATTGGAGAGTTCAGCACATCCATATACGTATCATTATCGTCACACATATTAGTGATAAAAGGGGACTTTTACCTTTACTTCATGAACTTTTATTTGTTAACTGTAAGTAGTAGACTTTGACTTGATTTTATATATGTATGTATGTTTGCAGCGCTATTTGTTGTTGCTATATATTGGGTGTGTGCATTAAGTTCCATCGTTTTTCAAAAGATGTCGCCATCAATACATGGTGACTTAAATGTTAGATTAGAAACGTCATATCTGAAGCTTAGGCATCTGTCAACAACTCTGCATCATTAGATTTGATTTCATCCGCATCATAAATTTTACTGTGCTCCAAAATGTCCGAGTTCGTGCCGAAAAAGCAACATTTGCGGGAAGTTTTACTTCACTACTATATTTCAAAGAAAACAGTTGTCGAAAGTCATCGCATTCTTGTAGAAGTTTATGGGGCCTATGCTCCAGCTGAATTAAGCTGTCGTGAGTGGTTTCGACGGTTTAAAAGTGGTGATTTTGATGTCGAAGACAAAGAACGTCCTGGTCAGGACCAGCTAGGTGTGATCCATTACGAGCTGTTGCCAGGTGGCCAAACCATTAATGCTCAACTCTATCGTCAACAATTGATCCGATTGAAGCAGAAAATCCAGGCAGAGCGGCCAACATATGCGACCAGACACGAGTCAATCATTTTCCACCACGATAACGCTCGGCCACATATTGCTGCCCCAGTCAAAAATTACCTGGAAAACAACGAATGGGAAGTTTTGCCTCACCCGCCTTGTAGCCCAGACCTTGCACCATCAGACTACCATTTGTTCCGATCGATGCAGAATGCTCTATCGGGAATACGCTTCACTTCAGTTCAAGATAACGAAAATTGGCTCGATTCGTTTTTGGCCGCCAAGCCGGCGTAGTTTTTTTGGGATGGAATCCATAAATTGCCAAAAAGATGAGAAAAAGTAGTGACTAGCGATCAGTAATACTTTGAGTAAAATACATTGTACCATTTTCTTTAAATAAAGTCTCAAATAAAAAAAAAAAAAAAACGATGGAAATTTATGCACACACCCAATATATAACCTTATTATATTCAGTTCAACAACAAAAACAACAATAATAGGAAAAATAAAGTTATATGACTTGGCAGACACAGCGACTGTGAATTTTAAGCGCACAGACGGTAAACGCCTGCTGCTGCTGATACATATGGCAAGATAAGCAGCAAAAGCATTGCTCAGCAGCAACAGCTGTTGCTGCAAAAAACTTGTTGGTTGTTCGACTGCTTACTGACTGCTATTTAGCAGCGGGAAGCTTTGAACACAAAGATGCGCACCACATTGGCTGAAAGCAATTTTTGCTTATTTGCTTTTGATTGAATTTTTTTGTGCTTTGGTACTTATTTGTTTTGCTGTTTTGGGTAAACTTTCTATTGGTTCTCAATTGAGATGGGTCAAATAAAACCTTTTATGCCGCGAAGTACGATTTAGAATGGAATTTATGGAAGAAAGTGTAAGTGATAAGAAATTCGAAGCATTTTTTTTGCTTGTTTTGATTTTATGAAAATTTCTAATAAATTCAACATCAACCTTGTGATGAAGTAAATCTATTTGGAATTATGGATATTTATGCAAATGCGCGAGAATCTTGACCAAAGATATCAAAAACTATCTTATATGCTCGTGTTGGGAAAAGAGGCTTTTCACAAATTTTCAAACAAATCAAACATACCATCTTTTACTCGTATATCACATTACTCAATCCTCTCAGAATACTAAAACATATATGTGTCTATGAGAAGGGAGCTGAAGTGTTAAAAAATTGTTTTCCACTTTTATGCCGATTCGAATAGAGTTTGAGACGCTCTTTCACATGGTGAAAACCTGAAAGTCATAATTTGTTGAAACTTAAAATGAAGAGAAAGTAGAGTTACAAATGTGAACGTCCAGTGGAAAAGGTACCTTATCTTCACAAAATAAAAAACCGTTTTTTTACATTTTTTAAAAATACAAACAATTTTGAATAAAATGACACCCCGATCACTGGAAAATTCCAAAAATTTACTGAGTTATGGTATTTTGAAATCGTAAAATGAAAAACTCAAGTTTGTAGACATCGAAGTTCAAAGTTTGTCAGTTATCAATTTTTACAGGGTTTTTTACTTTCCTTAGATATGGAGTATGGAAAATTTCCCATACAGCTCAAAATTACTGTTGAAAAGCTCAAAAATAGCTCGAAATTTCCAACCAAAAAACATCGAAATTCATCACTCCTGTATGGCTCACTTTATGGACCTAAAAATTAGGTATACTCAGATATGGGGCTCAAACACTATGAACGCAGAAATGAGATGACAAACTTTAAACGCTCATAACTTCTTAAATAGACTAGTTAGAGGGTTCAAAGTTGACAATTTTCAAAATGCTATATCTCGCAAAATAGAAAAGATAGATTGGTGAAAGTTAGCATTTAAATAGCTTCGAATCTTGCAAAAAAATTGCTATACTTGCTACGTGGCAAGACCACTATGAACGAAGAAATGAGACGACAAAGTTTAAGCTGTCCTGACTCCAAAAATAGAAGAAACATTTCGTAATTTAACTTTGTTGTGATTATTTTTAACAAAATTTTGATGTTTTTATATTGTGTATCTTTTTTTACTTTAGTTGTCAAAATCAGATGGAAAATATCATAGATTGTTGTTTGAGCGAAAGTTGGGGGAAAATTGAAACAAAGGGGAATATCGATCCTCGATTGCAAATATCTCCACTAGAGAATGGAATATATTCTCGGGAAGGAATTTCACGATAAACTCATGATAAGCTCCATAACGTTTGGCACAATATAAATAATTGAATTCCAACATTAAATGCTGTTGGTTTTATTTTCAGCAGTGAGTGAATTAAAGTTAAAATTTTCTCTTACAATACAAGCAACTTCCTTGTCTTTAAAGATCAAATTTAATGCACATGGTATTCTTCCTTTTTTTTCCTTTCTCTTGCAAAACAAACAAACAAAAAGATTAAGCTTTCAAATTAAATTTGTACAGATTTTTAAGCCAGCATCCACATTATTGTGTTTTTTTTTTTTTTTTTTTGGTTTTTTCATCAAATACAACTCTGAAATCAACACGTGTGTTTTTCTGTCTAATCCCTTTTTTACGAAACTCTTTAGCTTTTTACGTTTGAATAAATTCGTTGAGTACAAACACAAGCATACTAACCAACTTCCTGTTTTAGGTAGCTAAACTTTGTATGACTTGTAATTTCATTAAATTTCACACGAACGCACAAGATACCCAACCAGAAATTAACTGCAGAGTCTTTGTTACATGAATGTTATATATCTACTTTATTGATGATGATACTGTGAAGTTCACAGAAGTGTAGCTAAGGCCTATGTTGCATAGAGTTTCAATATTCAAAATATTTATTTCGAAATCTATTTTCAATAGTTTTTAATATTTTGGTACAAATGAAAATTGCTAGCTTTTAAAAAAATAATTTCCTACAATCTTCTCATTTCAAGTTCATTGTACAGGAGATATCAACTATTCGAAAAAGCTACTGAAACACTTAAAATTCATTCAATGCAAAAATTTTATCGTCAATAATTTTGAATATTGCAAGTTCAATTTTTTCTTCACTTTCCAGATTCCGATACTCCTTTGTAAATTGTTTCATGAGTTGAATATTAAATACGCAAACCAAAAAAGAAAAACCTAAAATTAAACTGAAATACCAAGAACAAAATTATGGTACCTTAACGCATTGGCATAACTTAAATTATAAAGCAACAAAGCGACGACGAGCACTTGCTGGAATAATTTAATTAAGTTCAGCTGGAGATGGGAAAAGAATAGGGATCTTCAGTTACAAATAAAAACAAAAGAATGAGACAAAATTTTTCTTTTACGGTAGAAATGCTAATGACCCAAAGAATTTAACGAAGAAAATTTCTCAACTACTTACTTTATTTCTCTTTACCACACGCACTACTCTGACGATGCTGTGTTCCTTCGACTTTAAATTAATGTAATTTTTTTTCCGTACAAAAATTGTTGCTTCCAACAAAAACTAAAGCCTCACTAAGCGCATACTTTTCAACAAAAACATAACAACTACAACAACAAGTTGAATCCAACCAGAGGACAACACACAAGAAATTTAGAAGCTTAATGTTAGGGGGTGGCCATTTATTAATATTGGTCCTGTTATATGTAAAAGTAAAAATACGATATTTCGCCAGGCAGCCAGCCTCTGGTAGTGCAACGACTGCTTAATTGGCTTGCGTGGAGGTTTAATTTGTATGCTAAGTGAAAATGATGTTTAAAGATATCGATATATTCCAGGCATAAGTATTATAGTATTATCATATACACCTTCATTATACTGCTCTAGAATTTGTTTCAAAAATCTCATAAAATCTCGTGTCTGCGTCGTAAGTTATTCAAGGTCAAAGGTCACAAAAATCTGTTTCTTGCAAATATCTCGCAAACGGTTACTTTTTCAGAAAACTTAAAAAGCTGTTTTTATAGTATAACTCCTAAACGATAAATTGTATGTATACATATATTGCTTATCATTTATAGATCATAAAATTCCCTATAAATAACTGGTTTTATTTTTTCGTGCGACTCATTGTTCATGAGTTATGGCACTTTAAAAATCAACACATTACGTGTACTATGCACACTAATACGCCGCATGTATGAATTACCAAGATCTTTACCATTTTTCTAATTAGAATATCTCCTAAGCTACTTATAAGTCGTACGAAAGCAGCTCTAAGGAATTCTTTATAGGAAATCACCAGGGCTACAAAATTGTCCAGCACTATTTTTCTGAAAAAGTAACCATTTGCGAGATATTTGCAAAAAACTGATTTATGTGGCCTTTGAACTTGAATAACTTACGACGCATACACGAAATTTTATGAGACTTTTGAGACAACTTTAAGAACATTATAATGAAAGTGTATACGAGTTTTCAGCTCATAATCTCTCATTCCGAGATTTACCCATTTTTATGCCCTACACAGAGGCTATATTAACTTTGTCCTACCGTTTGCAATGTAGAGAAGGAGGCGACGCATATATATATTCTTGATCAGCTTCATCTCCTGAGTCGATATAGCCATTTCCGTCTGTCTGGCTGCCTGTCTGTGCGTGGAAATACATTTTTTGAAAAAAACAAGCAAGATAATTCAATGAAATTTGCTAAACTACCTTCATTGTTAAAGTTAGCTCGTGGAATTGAAAATCAACAAAATCAGTCAATGGACACGCCTACCTCTCATACAAAAAAAAAAATATTAAAAATGCAATTTTAAGAGTATTTCTCACCGCAATGCAGCCAAGATACACATAAATACTAGGAATAGTATGCGCAAGCTCTGAAAAAAAACTAGGCGAATTCGAACCAGAGGGCGTGGCACCTCCCATATAAGCAAAAGTTTCAAAATGCTATACCGAAAGAGTGTTTTGAGATAATCCAACTAAATTTTACTCAAACACTAAGTAAGAACTATAAATGCAAGCTCTGAGTGAAAACAGGGTGAACTTAGACAAGAGGGCGTGGCACCTTTCGTATAAGCAACATTTTCAAAATACTGCAGTGTAGGGTATTTGATGTTTGACCGGCCAAAGGTAACACGCTTACTACATAGTTTGATTTTCCGATCAGTGTGCAACGAGTTGAATTTTTTTATTTGAAAAATACTCTCACATAAAGTATCGATGCTTGAATTTTTTAATAAGTTACATTCCTGTTCATGAAATGTAAGTCCTTTTTAAGGATAATAGTGGCAGAAGCAACACAATAAAGCAGAAAATTCTAAAGGAATTTTCTTTTGTCTTGCCAACAAAATAATAGGCGTCTAGTACATATTTTTGCTAAGAATGGTAAAAAAGTATAATTCGTTATGTTTTATGCAAATTTCATTTGGCATTGTTATTTTTGTAGTAAAATCAACCTCAAAATATATTGTCTCATATAAAAACGTCTGTTAGGAAATTTATGTTTAGAGGATGCATACCTTTTTATAGTAAGTAAGTACTTAGGTCTAGTTATTCTCTACTAAACATTAAAGTAATTAGAAATTTCGCATAAAAATAAAGTTTAATAATTTATGTCATTACTTTTTGAAAAGAACAAAAATCTATAAATAATATATAGCGATTTGACCTTTTAAAATATATCCATAGCACTAAACTTTGTCGATTTATAGGAATTCCCTTCTGAAATCCTTTTGGTTTTGTTCTACAACTTTACTCGTTGGCTATCACTCGGCGCTATATGACATATCACTGTTCGAAATAAGATCCATCAATGGTGTCATTATATCTCAGTTTATGGACGTTTATTTTTTGCTAAACTCGTATCGTTTTCATTGTCATTTTTGTTTGTCAGTTCCACTTGTTTTCGCAAATCTCCACAGAGAAGGATCGTTGAGAGACAGTAGTGATGTCAATATACTAGCCAGTTATCAAACGCACCCAAAAACTATTACAAACATCAAGCTTCTTAAACCATCTCCACGGTTCGTACACATATTTTTACAGTAGCTGTTTAATGCTCCTGCAACTTCTAATGCCGAATAAAGTGGGTTTGATTCCATAAATGTGCTTACCTTGTTGGCATTAGCATCGGTGTATCCCTTTGACCATTTGAGTGTCGTTGAGATGAAAGTTTTTTGTGGTTTTATTAGCCTAACTAAAAGTTGTGTTTGTTCAGTGGAAGTGGATGGCACACCTAGAGCTCTCCTCTCAGTTGTTTTTGACATGTTGCAGCATTATTCAAGGTTAAATGGCTTTAGGGAATTCCAGTTGACAACTTAAAGCTTAATAGCGAATAGTTTTTGCATTATATGGTTGAGAGACGCAATTTTATTCCTGATTTGATATCGCGTGCAACTGTTGACATACAATTTTGTTGTCGGATATTATTCGCTTTGGTGTAAACGTAAACGTGCAAATGATGTGATGTGGCCTTGCAAATGGTTGTCATAACAGCAGGCGGAAGTAACCACCGCTAGTAAACAACAACGATGATGTTAAAAAAAATTTGTACCTACAGGAAATTAAAAGTTTTTAATTAAATAAATTCCCCTGTCGTTAGAATACGAACATCAATGTTGGCAAAAGAGTTAAGTGTTTGCCAGCGACACACAATAATTATGGTTACAAATGAAATATCCTTTTAATTTGTGCTATCCATGCAAATACATATATAAATTTTTATAAAATTATCCAATGGTCAAAATAAAACTTTAAAGTGTTGTGTTTTTTTATTAAAATGGAAAGGAAAGCCTACAAATAGAGCAAGGGAGGGAAATATGGACCACCAATCAACAATTAATTTTATGTCATTCAATAAAGGAAACAGTGCACATTTATTTTGATTCACTTTTAGATAAATATCTGATCACAATAAAGAAACAAAATTAATATACTAAAAATACTCAAAATGAAGAGAAAAAAAAGTATAATGTTATATGGACCATATATATGTGGGAATGGAGCTAAATAAACAACCTGGCAGCACTGACAAAAAGAACGAAACTTGAACGAAGCAAACATGACGAATATATTTTGAATAAACAAACAAACCAAAGTTGAATTCAGTAGCAGTTGTTGTTGAAGAGTCGAAATAGGAAGACGCATGTCTGCGGACAAGAAAAGAAGTAATGTAAAGAAGTGAAGTAAAAAGTCAATGAAAAGAACAGAATTAGAAGTTTAATTATAATTTTGAAGACATTTATAAGAAGAACTAAAAGTATAATAAAACTGTAAAAAATTATAATTGAAACTAAACTTAAAGAAATGTGTAAATAACATGTAAATAGAACTAAAAAGTTTTGTGTTGTGTTGTTTTTTATTAAAAAGAAGAAAGAAATCCTACAAATGGGGGTTAAACCGTGATAAAACATACAAAAGAAGAGAAGAAAGCCTACAATTCCTACATATGTATACCCAGCAAATCCTGTAACCGTTACCAACCTTGTTACATAAGAGTTACAAATCTCGTATTATACCAGTTACATTTCTTCTAGCATCGGGAAAAAAATAACCACTTTTGCCCTATCCATGTGATCGTGCATCCTTGTCTTATTAATGCGACTTTCTCATAAACAAAAATAATAAAAAACAATAGCTGTCTCTTTCATTTTTTTCAATTCCTTTTGTAGACATTCTCTCAATTTTTGTTAATAAATAATAATCGAACTGAAGTTTTCGAAAAATTATTTTATTGTCAAAATAAATTACAATTTTGTAGAATTGATGATGGGTTTAGCTGCATTCAATTATGAATCTTCTTTATACTATCGAGCTGCAGGTTTACCTATGGTTGACGTCTTTCTGGATACCTCAGCAGTTGTTTGTAAAATATGAAATGATATAAAAGAAGTAAAGATTTGTTGATTTTTTTTTTTTTTTTGTTTTGGGTTTTCAGCTTTATTAATTTTTATTTACCTTATCGTTGCTGATGTTGGGTTTTTGAATTGGCATTTGAATGAACTTTGATTGACGATAAATTACGATTCAATTTTATTCTCTGTCAACTTGATATTTTTTGAGTAAGGAAGCAAGGCATCTTTTTGTTTATATCTTACCCTTTTTAAATTTCTTTGTGGTAGTAAATTTAGAAAAATGTATCATAGTATGTGTTAAACGGGTCAGTCCATAATTCAATATGGTTATGTAGGATTTGCTGGGTATAGTCCATATTGCCACATATATTTATTTTTTACAGAAGTTGCATATAAAAATGTCACTTCCACATCCGGGACATTCTTCATGACTCCAAGAACGCCAGATTACACACGACAGTAAAGTAAAGAGTAAAGAGTATTACCGTATATGCATTTTTTCATGCTCTTTACCGTAGTGGCCTTAAGAATTTTAAATCATCACCAACATGAAAATAGCAACTACTTAGTTAGACTCTCCATCTAAAGAAGATGATAAATACATTTGCTTTTTAGGCTTTTTTCCTTGTTGATCCATATTACTCGCAGCACGTCTTTGAGAAATAAATGGTTTTTTAACAAAAAAACTTGTGGCTAATGAACTAATTTGTGCTTATAAATCATACATGGTAGTCACTAACTTTATATAATTAATGATTTATTTAAAAATACGATATCTTTAAAGTGAAATAATGAAATTTACTCACTAGAAAAAAATAATCACTAATCCCTTTTTTAGAAAAAACAACTTCACAGAAACATGCGACTCCAACATAAGCGTTAGTTATTGGCTATAAAGTTTGAACATGAATAAGGTTAAATGCTATGTATGCAATGGAAAATAACAGTGTGGTTCATATTCTCCGCGTAGTCCATATTGCCTGCGCTTACCCTATATGTATGACTGAGAATATTTCACTTTCCTTTTACATTTGTCGATTTCTCCACAAATCATTAAATGAGCGTACAACGCAAAAGAAAATCAATTCCAAAATGCTTAATGCAGATATCCCTGTAAACATTGCAAAGATGCAAATGGAATTTGGAAACCATGATGTAGCTTGACGTTTAATTGCTGAAAATTGATGCTCCTTAAAGTAAACTATGAGTCGGGTGGCTAAATCGCTGCAAGAGTTTTAAGTTTTTATTCGAAACTCTATCAATTTTATTATAGATACTTACTCATTCCGTAGGATTTCTGGCTTTGCACGTCTAGCTTCCAGAACTTTTGTTAAGTTATATTGCGCTCGTGATATTTCAAAATTATACTCCAAAGAGGTACAAGCTGGCAAGCAGTTACATATAATTTCAACTTTTGGATTTATCGATTTCTGTAACGTTTGGTTCTGAAGCAATAGATTTAATTCTTCTTTGGCATCATAAAAGCATTTCAATTGAGTTCTATCACAAGCAGTGACGTTGTATGGTTCTAATTTTTATTTAAAACAAAACAGAAAAAAAATATATATGGGTTATTTTGAAAACCACTTTATTCAACTTACTAGGCATCCATATTTTTGCACAACCGCACTTGGATATTGTAAAATTGGACAAACATTCGATTTCGCAATTATTTTGAGAATAAAAACGAAAATATCTCAAATAGCGTTCGCTTTCGAAATAACAATTTCGTCTAGAAAATGAAAATAACAGTATTTTTAATATTCAAAAACATAAATGAATAGAGTGAGGATAGTGTTTTGATTTACTTAACAACTTATTAGTTTGTTCTTATTTCAGTCTGGTGAACTAAGCAATGAAAACAAGACATACTTAACCAACGCTGTTTTTCGATACCAAATGGGTAATTCTGTTATCTGAGTTAAGCATAGTCGCTGTTTCCCAAAGATTACCAAATTTAACTTACATTTCTGGGCTTAAATATTGTAAGTCCTTTGATGAAACCTTATATTGTGGTGTTATTTTGACAATAACCTCATAATCTGCTGGAACAAGTATGTAGTTATCTGTTGTTGATGGCAAGCTATCTGGTGAATGTAGAAATACCTTTTAAAAAAAAGTAAGTGCATGAATTTAAAAATCCTTCTCATTAACACACCCTATAGCCTTGCTTATGTTCAAGTCCCGCCAAAAATGCAATAAATCCATTACGTATCGTAGAATAAACAGTACGTTGTGGATAAGAATGAAAACCTTGGTGAATGTAGCCTTTTTCCAGAGACCAACTGCCAGTTATATTATTTAGCTCTGGCATATCATTGATGAACTGCGTAAAATCGATCATATCGTAGTCAATGTACTCAACGTACCTAAAACGAAAATATACTGTTACATGCATATATATAGTGTCGCCTGCGGGCATGGGGCACCCCCACCCCCCCCCCCCCCCCGTAACTTTTGACAGAATACAAATACGGCTATTCTGACATATGTTAAGCGCGTGTTATGACAGCAAGAATTTTTTGTGTATATACCGGAGTAAACGGACGCATTTTCTTGGTGCTGAGAAGAAAACAATTTTTGAATAAGTAAAAGACAACACAAATGTTTTTTTCAATAGTTTTCCAAGTGCGATAAATCGAAGGGAATCAATCGGAAAGCTGAATGCAATCTATATTTATTATATTGTGTGATTCAAAACCGAATCCAACCAATATGTTCACACAACATAATTTGGTTATTGCTTTACGAAGTGGCTATCAAAGCCGGTTGTGGGCACCTAATAGGGTCGGTTTTGGGCACCTCTCTTTTTATACCCTACACCCAGGGTATATTCACTTTGTCCATTCGTTTGTAACGCAGAGAAGGAGGCGTGGCAGGTATGAAAAAGTATATATATTCTTGATCAGCGTCACCTCCTGAGTCGATATAGCCATGTCCGTCTGTCTGGCTGGCTGGCTGGGTGTGTGTGGGAATACATTTTTTGGGAAAACTGAGGAACATAATTCAATGAAATTTGGTATTCTGCCTCCGTCGTAAAAGTTAGCTCGGAGGATTGAAAATGAGTGAAATCGGTCAAAAGACACGCCTACCGCCCATACAAAAAATATGTTCAAAATGCAATAATAAGAGCATTATTTGCAAAAACAGAAGCAAAATACACATAAATACTAGGGAAAGTAAGTATAAGCTATGAGCAAAAATTATGCGAATTCAAACTAGAGGGCGTGGCACCTCCCATATAAACAAATGTTTCAAAATTATATAATGAAAGTGTTTTTTGAGATAATCCAACCAAATTTCACTCAAACACGAAGAACATTAATTGTAATCTCTGAGCTTAAAGTAGGCGAAGTAGGATTAGAGGGCGTGGTACCTCTCAAACAAGCGAAAGTTTCAAAATGCTATACTGAAAGATTTTTTAAGAAAACCTAACCGGATTTTACTCAAACACTCAGAACAGTAAATGCAAGCTCTTCGCAAAATCAAGGTAAGCTCGGAGGCGAGGGCGTGGTACTTCACATATAAGCAATTTGTTCTTATACTCTCCTAATAATTTACTTGAAATGCAGTGTAGGGTATTTAGTTTTTGCCCAGGCCAAAGATACCACCCTTACTAGTTTTATTTAATGCGTGTGATTTACTGAAATATCGTCGTGGATGTCAACATAACAAATTTATCCCTTTTTACGCTTTTTTTAGTGGATGGGAAGAACCAACAGGCCCTTTAAAGATATCGCAGAAAAAAAGTTATTTTCATTAAGTGTGGGTGGTAAGGTGGCATACAACTTTGTAAAAAATCTCGGTATTGAGTTTCCAAACAAGTGGAACGAGGAGCAGATGGCGGAAATGGATTGGTACAAAAAAATCATGATTGATAGAAGAGCAATGTCAACAAGGGCTAGAAATTACGTCGCCTAACCGGCTTAGCCTGCAAAACAATTGATCTGGCATTGACACCCAAGACAATCAAGTCTGGTTTCAGGGCAACAGGCATGATGCCAATCGATCCAGACGTTTTTCGTTTTTCCAAAAAAAAATTTTTTTTATCAAAAATTACCACTTCACTATTTTTTTGATATAATTTTTCCAACTGACGAAATCAATTTACTTTCTTCACCCCAGTCAACTAAGGTCTCTAGCTTTCCATTGATACTTATATGTCTACATAATTTACATTTGGTCAAAAGACATGAGTCGAAAATAAAACGGTGCCCATACCCAACACTATTCCCTTACTTATATGTGTGTTCGATACAGGGTGTATTTCATAAGGTAACAAAGTTTCTGTGAGGTGATATAGGAGGCTTAGACAAACAAAAAATTGATCCAGGGGGGCTAACATGTAACCCTGAGGAGTTTTATGGAAAGAACTGATTTTCTGAAAACCTGAGAAAACTTTTTTACAGGAAATTGTTAGTTAATTGTATGAGGTTACTACACGTAAAAGCGTATTTGGCTTATATAGTTAACAAGTATTTCGCAAAGTTCTGAACTTTTAAATTTAAAATTTTTTTTTCCCCTATTTTTTCAATTAGATTTTAGTATGAAATATTTCTATTAACATAACCTTTTATAATTTTTCTGGGAGGTACTGCTCACGTTGCGTTGTACTTGAAAAGTATTTTTTCTGACCTCAAATTAAAAAATTGATGCGACAAATTTAAGGTTACCCCCAAGGATACATTTTTTTTTTTTAGTCTAGACCTCCTATACCACCTACCAGAAGCTTCGTAACCTTATCATTTACAACCTATGTACGACGCATGTATGTATTTAATTGATTGTTCAAAATGGCTTACATTTCATCGCGATAGAGATCACTTGCATTTAATCCATTAAACTGAAAGCAAAGTCCTGCATCCGTAGCAACATTTTTCCAAATGTGAAAACACAAATAAAAACGTCCATTCCATTTACAAAATGGTGCTCCACCAATTTCCTTAATACTTGTTTCAAATTGATAATGTTTATCGATATATATAAGTACATATCATCCTTATACATGTAAAAAGCGTTAAGTCAGTTTTTTCTAGTTTTGACTTATTTAGTAATTCTGGTTCAAAATATTATAGTCTTTAGTTTAATAAGATTCATTTAGCCATATTTCTGTTAAAAAGTGGTTATTTTCATCATAAAAATAAAAGCAAAACAATGATTTCCATATAAAAAAACAAAATTTAATTTTTTGAACTTCAAACACCTCAGAACTTAAAATAAAAAACTGATTTAGTACGTTTCACTTGTATAGGTACGATATAGTGAATATTTTAGTTATATAAAATCTGCATACATACATTGAAAATAATGCCAGATTTTGGAGTGAATAAAAAAATAATTGAGTCAAGTCCAAACTATACATATCTTCTATATTCGTAAATTCAATATTTGTACCATATTCTGGACAAATAGTTACTGTTGGAAATGGTATTTTGTAAATGGGTACAAACGTTTCATCGTATGTAAATATTACAGGTATTTGAAGCCATTTCAAATAAGTAGACCATATCAGCACGCCACTAAGGCCAAGAAAAATAATGAAAAATGCCAGCCAATAAACCCTGAAATTCAAATGCAAAAAAGTAAGATATCCTGTAAGATCATACACGGTTACGTTTGAAAATTAAATATTTATTTTGTTTTTTCTTAAAATTGTTCTCACCTTTCATAAAATGGCCGTTCAAAATCAAAAAAATATCGAATACCATGTATCGTTGAGTTTTGTGAATATTCCACCATTAAAGTTTTAAGAACTGTTTTACAATTCAATTTCTTCTTCGTGTGTGCCTTATCTGCTACACTGTTAATTGTAGTTTCAACTAATATTGTAGTTGAATATTTTGGTTTTAAGTCCATATATTGAGAATTCTCCTTTTTTACAAGAACTTCTTTGTTTAATTCGAATACGTCTGGATATGTAGATAAATCATTTGAACAGACATTAAGTAATGGCCAACTATTACGTTTTCTTTTAAGGTCTTTCATAATAAATTGGAAAAAACTTTTTTTTTTAAAAAAAAAGTTTTAATAGAACAGGTACTTAATGCTTGATTACTTTTAACCAATAAAATTTTTCACTTACTAACTGCAAATTTGCTGCACAACTTTACTTTTATAGCAATCTTGTGAAATTTTTCGTATGCAAATTATTGTGGAAATGTTAAATTAATTTAGCTAGACACACTCTATTGGGATTAGCATTTATAATTGTTGTGCATTATACTATTTCTCACAGAGAATGGTGTCATCCTTTGCACTTAAATATGTAGTTTGTTCATCCATATATTAAATTCAAGCTATCAAGTAGTCTAACAATTAGAATGAAGAAAGTCACCACTGACACAAGCATTGTTCGAATGAGAGCTTGCCTGGCACCTCTGCTAGAAATGGAAAACTAATGTACTGAAAATCAGAATAAGGTGACTTATGGTTGCAATAATTGTCCAGACATAAAAGTAAAAGTGAAATAAAGAAATATATTGATGGAGAAAAACGTTATACTATGTTTCCATCTGAGACTTAGCTGCGATGAGATCTATGAATCCTACCCGGCTGAAAGATATTTATTTTTGACAGTAAATGTCATAAGCGGGAAAATGAAAGTTGTTTTTTCTTTTCTTCTTAATATTTATCTTCCATTTGCTTTGTTTTTAATGGCATTAGTTCCAAATTGTTGAAAATAGCCGAAATTGGTAGCCCTGCTGAGATTTATACGCAAATCAAAAAAAAAATCTTTGCAGAAACAAATTTATTTTTGTATGGTATTTGCTCCGAAATTTAGAGCTAAGTCTCGAAACAGCCATAGATAATAAATCAATTAATAATCATAAACATCAGGTGAATGCATAGAATACGGGATAGAAATACAATTTCTAAAATTAATGCTTTCACAGCATAGCCCACTACGAGCAAAAATTGAAAAACAGTGGCAACCCTTTTGCGAACAGACTTGCCGGATAATGTAACAAATAGCGAAACGTGCACAATTTATTTTCATTTCGCGGTAAAAATTTGTGTTTCACATTTTCGTTTGATTTGTGAAGTGACGCCGAAAGTTTAAATCAGCCAAAAAGAAGTCGTCACGACAGAAATCATCGACAAAATCCATGAAATTATATCGGAGAGTGAAAGTTCGTTAGGTGACTGAGTCTGTAGGTATCTTAACTGAGTGGGTACTTCACATTTTGCATAAACATTAAGGCATGAAAAAGCTATCCGCGTGATGGGTGCCTCTATTGTTCACACTCGAGCGCAACCGTGTGACTATTTCAAAGAAGAGTTTGGTGTTGTCCAAGTGATTTTTTGCACCGTTTTGTTACGAAACATGGATCCCTCATCTACATCGATTACCCTGAAAACGGTAAAACAATCATCGGCTAATATTATTCAAAGCATTTGGACAGATTCGATAATGATTTCCAGCAGAAATTACTGCATTTGGCAAACAAAAAGTGCTGTTTCATCAAGGCAATGCACAGCTGCATATGTGTGCAGTCAGAATGGCAAAAATTCATAAATAAGACTACGAAATGTTACACTGAGGGAAAAAACGACAACTTTCACTGTTGATTCAATAGATATTCGTACAGATTTAGCTCCGAAGGCGAAACCATTTGAATTGACTGAGAAAAACTATTCAAATCAAACAATATTTTCTTTTGATTTAACAAACATTTGAAGTTGATCCAAAGAATATTTCCTTTTGATTTAAAAAACATTCGCGGTAGGTTCAAATGCATTTTTATTTGTTTTATTTATTTGTTTTAAATGTTTTATTTGTTTTTTTTTTATTACTTTTTAAAGTTCCTGAAGTTCATCATCCGGATCGATTTCATCTTCAATTGTTAGTTTAGGTATTCAGCTTCCTCTTACTCGTCGGTATTATTCATTTTATTTTTTTTTTTTTTTTCGGCACCACACACGCACACGTTTTCGTTGAACTTTTCAAATATTGCGACACTCTTGTTCTTATTCACATTTTTCGTGACGTACTACATGGTTAGTAGGCATAAAAAGAAGAACAAGACGTAACCATGTTCGTCACGTTGTCGTATTTTCGTTGAACTTACCAACTTATTTTTGACATTGATTCAACAGTAAAGTAGTTGATACAAAAGAATTTTTTCCTGAGTGTACCTCATACAGCATATTCTCGAGATTAAGCCCCTTGCGACTATTTTCTGTTTTCAAACCTGAAGCAATGGCTGGGCGGTAAGAGACTTACGTCAAATAAAGAGGTCATTACTAAAACAAATGCCTATTTTTAGGTCTATGAGAAAACCTATCAATTAGAATGATGAAAATATAGTAATAAGAAAAATTTATCGAGCTAAAAGAAGACTGTGTTGAGAAATTAACGCTTTTTTGGCGAAAAAAAAAAAAAATATTTAATTTAAAAAGTCTTGATCTTATCACAACACTCTCGCATTTCATCCGAAAGATTCTAGTATAATAGTTTCATCTTTTAAATCATTCCTTACTAAATAATAAGGTTTGGAGTTTTAACACTCACCGATTAATCAATTAAAGCAATATGCATTAATTCCAAATTTATTACAAAAAATCATGCAAATATACATTCGTTGCAAATTATAAAAAACATTTCTAACAAGCACATATTTTCCATCACAGTCTAGTTAGTTCCCTTGTCCGATCCAATTACGTACCTAATCA
Organism: Calliopum simillimum; assembly: GCA_951812925.1. Lineage (NCBI taxonomy): Eukaryota > Metazoa > Arthropoda > Insecta > Diptera > Lauxaniidae > Calliopum > Calliopum simillimum. The sequence continues at coordinate 114,040,391 of OX638370.1, read as the reverse complement.
CCCTCTATTCATTTATTGTTAGTAAATTTTTTTTAATCAGGAAGGTTTTGATGCAATTGGCTCTATTAAGATTTCGCATTTTTTCTTACAAAGTGTTTACAATCTGGCAAGCCTGATCACTAGTTCTTCTTGCGCTCACACACATCACGTTCACACTCAGGCAGTGTTGGAAACTTAAAAGCTTCATGGCGTAGCAGAATTAAAATTTCCGTAGTAGATTCTTAGTATTTAAATTTATTGTATATCAGCATTAATTTTTCTTATCTGCGAAAAACTGTAGTAGACGGTAGTCGATGCGAAGTAGCAGATCTGCTACGATCGTAGCAAGTTGTTAACACTGTGCGCTCAGCTCAATATTTGACGTTTCACGAATTGAATTTTCTCATTTCCGTTCAGTAGAGTTTTTGGATTTTTGGAAGAAGGATTTCGGTTTGTTTTCCGGTTGTCGATTTTATTTAATTTTTTTTTTGTTTATTTTTTTTTTTTAATTGAGTACTTTTTGCTTTTCGTTTCGTTAATTAAAATTAAATGTAAGAGTTAAACAAATTAAACAAATAATGGACTTAATACAGTTTGAGAAAGAATGTGTAATCGAAAAGTGTCGCTCGTTTGTAGTTTCAGAGTTACAATGCCAAGCCATTGGAAGTTGCGGATATATCCTAAATAAAAACCGGTATAAATTGAAAACACCTGAGTGAATTTTACAAATTTTTATGCCATTTTAAGGTATTTCAATAAGTTGTTGAACAAATACATTAAACTTGAGGCACAGTTTTCAAAAGATAACGATTTATCTAAAATTTTGATTCATTGATCTTGATCCCATAGTTTCAACGACATAATGAGACAGAATAAATTATTATATTTCATTTGATTCGCCAATTGTTTCTAAATTTGTCCAATTAGCACAATAAATCTTTTTGAAATTTAACAAGTACTACAATAACAACAAAATTTAAAAAAAAAAAAATTGTTTTTTGCCAGCGTCGCACTTCTATTATTCATAGGCGTATAGACACATCGATTGCGATGCGGGAGATAAAAAATGCTTTATACTCAAAAACAAGGCATCTTACGAAAAATATGTGCAATTCATAAAACTCAAGTTCGCCTTGTGGCCGAAATTCGACCATTTCGAATTGACTATAAAGCAAAGAACAAAAAAAGATTTTAACCCTCTAGTTCCCAAGGAGGCCTGTAGACAGCCTAATTTAAAAAAATTCCATAAATCGGATGTTATAATTTTTGTAGCTGAGTTTTCGGATTTATGAAGGGAAATCCCCGTTTTTTTTAAATAAATGCAGTTCCGTAAAGCAGCAATACGTGCAAAAGCCGTTATTGTAAGTCAAAATTGAAATTTTGTGAAAAAGTGAAAAATTAAAAAACGAATCCCACAAATTGGTGCTTAAAATTATTTGATTACGAAGGATTTTCGTATAACCTCTAGGTATACCTGGAGCTGTAGATGGAGCGCATTCCCAATCGTGGCTATCTTCATATTCCAAGCACTCTTAGATATGAAAGACCAATGTAAATTAAGAGAAAATCTTTTTAACAGAAATTTGTAGCTGCGCCGATCGGGTAGATTTATCAATATAGTAACAATCTGAACATATAACAAGGGGCGTGGCATCGCCTACTTAATACCTAATGGTTATGTTATAGTAACTTAGTGCTAACCTTATCTGCATACCAAATTTCGTAAAAATCGCTGAAGTGGCTTAGCCGTGAGAGCGTTTTTTCTATTTAGGGGCATGGCACCGCCCACTATTTAAAAAAAATATAGTCCCTGCTCTTCTTTGCAGCCTTTCCAACAACAACAAAAATCAAGCAAATCGGTTGAAGTTTAGGTATAGAAACAGGGACTGAATCGATTTCGTTTGCCTATTTATATATAGATGAATTTTTTCAGAATTTTTTGAAACATTTGTTAGATGCCTTGCTTTTGAGTAAAAAATCGTTTTTCGGAGCACGTAATTAAAAAATGTAAAAAAATCGATTTTTGGAATCGAATATTAAGAATCTATACAGCAATAAAAAAATGTCAATATATTTTTTTTACGCCAAAATTTTAAATGCGTTGTTGGGCATCCGTTTTGTGAAGGAAAGAAAGTTATGAGCAAAAAACATGCCAAACTTTTTTTAAGGCCTTTATATTCAGAATCAAAATCACTCCATTGGTTTTTCTCGGATCGAAAAAAATGATGCAGATATCATTTTTAAGAGTCCTTCTAACTTTTGAGATGGTGTCGGTATGAATCTTAATTACGACCCTAAAAACTTTTAACTCTTGAGAGTATATTTTTTTTTTTTGATTATTTTTCAGTAAGATGGCAATATAACAGGGTTTCTACTCCAAATAAATCTTTTTCACACCAAATTGTACTTTTTTCAATTCGATTAAAACTTCTTCCAAATCAAAATAAACTTTTTTCAAATCAATTTAACCTTTCCTCTTTCAACACATTCTTGTGTTAAATCGACTTATCAAACTAATGTACCAAGTTTCATAACGACAGCTGCTGTAGGTGCAGAGATAAGTATATCATTTAAAAAGTGACCTTTTGCAAAGCTTAATTTGATTCGGAAAAAGTTTATTTTGATTTGAAAAAGTTTAAATTGAATTAAAAAATGGGCATTTCCATAGTAACGGGTGCAACAGTTTAAGGACAATTTTTTAAATTAAAAGTAGAATTTATATAAATACCCCAGAAAAATGCAATTACTTGAGAAGTGTCAACTATCTCGATCTTGTCAACAAATAGAAGTATTTAAAAAAAGTAAAATTTCAATGCTTTTTTGTACTAAATAGATGGTAATGGGTGCGACGTTTCAAATATGCTATTTTCGTTTTATGAGATCCCTCAGTAAAATTTTGCATGAAACGGTAAAAATAAAACTTTTAAGTTAATTCATTGTAATATTTCGTACAAGAATTTTCGTAATTTGCTGCATTAAGGGATAAATAAGTTGAAAAAATAAGCTTTAAAAATGTAACGGGTGCGACGGCAGAAAGTAACGGGTGCAACATCGTAAAAAAATAAAACAATACGTAAAATTATATCCATAGTATTTAACAGTACCAAAAGGAAAATATAAAAAAATTCAAGAAAGTGAGCTGAGATTTTTAAAATTTTTATTATGGTCACTATGGTCACTTAGAGGTCACTCAAGGTCTATTTATGCAAAATCTCGGCTTGATACGGTGTTTTTTGGGTCAAAAACAAAAAACCGTAAGAACAGAATATAGCGGGCTAAGATGTTGTAGAAAGTTGTTGTTGTTTGGAACCTCCATAGTGATTTTTTTTTTTTTCATGAATTAAAAAAAATTGCATTTAATCTTTCTTTGATATAGCAGATGCATGTGTTTTTTATATTTTAAGCATTAAAATTTAATAAAAATGTTGATTCGATTTTTGAGTTGCGAAGGGTATGATCTCGTGGAAATACCCAAATATCAATTTGATGTGGCAAAGGTTTAACTTGTAGTGGAAATCCTGTATCAAAGGTTTTGACATTAGTTTTTTTGTTCACATCTTCAGTATTTGCATTAAAAACATTCAAACGTAGATGCGTGACGAAATTGAAATTTCGCGATTTTGCAATTGCTTATCAACAATATTTGATTGAAATGACATTTAACCTTACTTATCAAATCATAAAAATATAGTGGAGAGCAAAAACGACACTTGTTGTTATTTCAAGTGTTGTTATCGTTTTGGTTTTGGTGTTGATGTTGGGTTTCTTTGTCAAAGAAAGTTTTTGGATTTTTTTTTTTTTTTTTGCACTTATGAACAATATTCAGGTACAAGTGGCATATCGAATGAAAGAAAATTATCGATTATTTGGAAACTTTTTCTCTAGTCTTTTACAGTTTGGTAGCTTCTTAAAATAACTTGCATATGACATTAATAATTTTGAAATCCACCACCAATTTATATTGTTTTTTATGGTTATATCTGCGGAACTATATCAAAGCGACACTTTTATTTTGTATTTACGCCTAAAACCCCATTACGCCTTGAAAAAAAAAAATTGGCAAGTTCAAGCGTAAACTGGACTCGCTTCCAATAAATAAATATCAATATAAATAAACATCAACATCAATTAAATTGTCATCATTCGCTAGACTAATAAAATAAATTAAATTAAAAAACTTTGCAATAAAAAACCAAACAACTTGGACGACAAGTCGTTGCGCACCTAAGCTCGAGTATTGATTGTAGTGTAGTTGTTTAAGTGGTGTGATTAAGCTGCAAAAATACTGTGCTTACATTTATTAAAAAAAAGGGGGCGTGACTCTTATCATATTATGCCCTCTTTTCAACCAATTAAATTTAATCAAAAAATATAAAGTTAACGAGATATAACGTGTCATATTGTTCAATTGTTAAAAGTGGGTGTGACACTTAACTGATTAAGCCCACCTTTTGATTAGTATATGGTGTTCATATTTGGTATCTATTAAGCAAGATACATCGTCTTAAAGTGTCTCATCGCTTTTCTCACTTCGAATTATGCCGATATTTCAAAAACAACTTTTGACTTTTTCTGAAAAATTCAAAACTTGGAGTAAACAGACTTTTCTACTGCGAGTGCGATATATAATGAGATTTTAGTACTGTAGAGTATGCGAAATTAATCTCAAACGACGTTTTCATTGGAGATTTATGATTCGATTGAAGGCTGTTTCGAGATTAAGCTCTTATAGCCTGTTTCCACCAAAGATTTAAAATGGGATTTAAGGCAGTTTCTGAACTTAGCTCTTAATCTTAATGATTTACAAAAATAAATCTGAGATTTAAGTTAAATCTGTGCCTTAATCACAACAAGTCTACCGATTTTGGTAAGTTTAAACCTAGTGACACTTCTGGAACTTTGACAATTGGCATAAAAAAGTTTAATTTTACTGCTTCTGACATTTACTGATAAAAATAAATCGATTTCGGCCGGTGGAAACGGGTAAGATTTAACGATGTGATTTACTAATCTCAGCGGAGTTAAACCTTTGGTGGAAACAGCCTATTAATCTGGTCGTAAATTACATGATTTACCATACAAAAATAAATCTATTTATTTATTTATTTATAATCATTGTCAATATTACTTATAACATTTACTGTCAAAAATAAATCTATTTTGGTAAGATTTAACGATGCGATTTAAAGCTAAATCTCTGGTGGAAACGTATGTGGTATAAGGCTATTTCGAGATTTAGCTCTAAATATGGGCATGAATTACATGATATACCATACAAAAATAAATCTATTCCGCCGGGATTTATTTGAAATCTTTGTATAAATCTCAGTAGCGTTACCAATTTTGGCTATTTTTGACCAAGTGATGATCAAATGATATTAAAAAAAAAGCAAATGGAATAAAATAAATATAAGAACAACTTTAATTTTTCCGCTTATGACATTTACCGTCAGAAATAAATTTCGAACGATGGAAACGGGTAGGATTTTACGACGAGATTAATAAATCTCAGCACCGTTAAAACTCCGGAGGAAACGTAGTATCATTGTTTTAAACTTAACCTCTTTTCATTTCTGCAGTTCTCAAATTGGTTTTAATTGAATCACCGAAAAATGGTGGAAATTGTGGATTACGCACCAAGCGCACCGCCAGATACAGATTATGATGATTATGGCATTTTAATTGATACCTGCATGAAGATACCCTTAACTGCGCTAAGTCCAAGAACATGTGATCAATTACGTATATTAAATACAAAAAAAATCTTACGCTCCGAAGAAGGTTATGAACGTGATTGGCGTGGTATAGTTACGCTAGCGCAACAAAGGTCATACTGTGATGAGAAGGATATGTGCAACATAGCAGATCCTATGGCTAGAGTCATCGAGTTGTGGTGCAAGCATAATCCTGACAGCGCAACTTTTGAAAGTTTGGAAAACTTTTTGGGCCAAATTGACCGTTGGGATGTCTGTGATGATATTTATGAATATCTAGGTATTTTATATGAGAATTAATTCATTTCATTCATTCTGATAATACTGGACAGGTTCAGATTTGAGTGGAAGCAGCTAAAGTTGCTCGGAATTTCGTTCCTCAGGCAAAAAAAAAAGTTCCGTTATGGAGTAAGTAAGTACCATTTAAATTTTAGTTCATTTACGAGGACATTTGAAAGACCCGAGTAGATTTCGGAAACCGAAAAATGTCAAAATTTCTCTGCAAGTTCTGTAGATTTAGATTGAACTGCTCAAAATCTATATAAAACGTTGAACGATACTCGTATGAATTTTAAAGTAAACAATTTTTCCCATTTCTATGAGTATTTTGCAGTTTTCAAAATTGTTTCGGTTCCATCAAATGTTCTCTGAAATGAACTAAAATTTACATGGTGCTTACTTACACTATACCGAAGCGAGCTACTTAAATTTTTGAACCAGTCTTTACCTCCTCGATATTTATGTTGTACAAACATTAAGGGTACTTCACAAAATGTGTAAGTCCCTCGAAAACCTCGTAAACTCATAAGAGCTGTTAAAATCACATTATTTTGTTAGTGTTGCGATTTACGAGGTTTATCATTTTGTGGAATACCCTCAGTATTTTTTCGAACTTTTAAATTAACAATATTCAATGGTGTTTCAAACTTAATTGCAATATTTGACCAATTTTCTCTTCAAGTTGAGGATGCTCAGAACTATAGAAAAAGTTTACAACAGAAGAAATCTGTCATTTCGTACATGAAAACAGAACAGTCAAACAAAACGAAACAGTCTACAACAGAACAGTCTACAACAGAACAGCTTGTAATAAATGAAATCAGTGATGACTTTGGATATGGCACTAATGCAAATCTCCTAACCATAGACGATATGAAGAACGCAGAGAAAGGTTTACCACCACAGAGGTATGATGCGTTTGTGCTTTTTGCCGAACCTGATACCGATCATGCAAAGGAAATACTAATTAAACTGGAAGCTCGTAATTTTAAGGTAAAAGAGTTAAGATGGTTTGTTGGAGATGACAATATATTGTAAACGGATGGGCTTGTTGTACACCTTACAGCCATACTTAAAATGGAGCGTAAGTCGAGCGTCAGCATAATTTAACAGTCTTTGTTTCATTATACTCCATATAAACGGACAGAGATGGTTAAATAACGCTGACGCTCGACTTACGCTCCAATTTAGGTATGGCAATTAGTAAGCTATAAGAGAAAATCTCCTTTTTTTTTTAAAAAACTAATTTTTTTTTTTAATTTCAGTTTTGTCTACAAAACCGTGATCTTCTGGCTGGTGTATCTTTTGCTCATTTAGCACTAACACAATTAATCGAGGAGCGCTGTAGGCATTTAATTGTGATAATGACAAATAATCTTAGTAAAATACCGGAACATAATTTTTTAATTAATTATGCACAAGCGATACAAATACGTAAGTACTAAAACATATTTTGAAATATCCAAGCAAACTTAACGTTTCGATTTCGTAACGATTCTGTCAGCAAAACTTTCCAATTGGAGCACCAAAATCTTTTGAGAGAGTAGATACGATTTTTTAACGAAGAACTAGTACGAATTCGTAACGCCATGTTTATACGAACTTGTAACGCGATAAAATTAAGACCATAGTTGGGCACTTTTCAGTACCAGTACAATTTCAGTAAAATAAATTTGTTACTGATATTGTAATTTAATTTGCAATTACCAATAAAGTAATATTGATTATTTAAAAAAAAAAGCAGTAACCAATAAATTATTATTGATAATGCAAATTAAATTTGCATTACCAATAAATTTTACTGGTTACTGGAAAAAATATCAGTAATCAGTAAGAAATATCAGTAATCAGTAAATTTTACTATTTACTGGAACAATAGAAGTAATCAGTAACTTTTATTGATATTAATTTGCATTATCAGTAAAATTTTACGATTATTGAAAAAATCTGCAGAAGTAGTCAAGTCGGTTATAAATGGCAGTTTATTAACTCAAACCATAACAAGGTGGAACTCACTTTATGATTCCGTAACGAGGCTACTGCAACATAAAGAGAAATCAGCGGAATTGTGTTTTCTGCTAAAAATTCCTACCATTCTCAATGACGAGCTTGAGTACTTGGAGGAATACATAAAGCTTATGGGGCCTATAGCAGAAGCGACTGATTTTCTTCAGGGCAAAAAAGCTATGTATTTTGGTTACTTTGTCCCTGCAATAGTATCCTTAAGGATAAAAATGCGTCGTTTAGACCCCACAAGTCTTAAGTATTTCAAACTGCAGCCTGACGCTTGGGATGCTGCTATTGCGGCTATATCTGTTCCGGATATAAAATTACGCTTTGTAAAAGCTCTGTTAGAAACAGCAACAACGCAAACAGAAGAAGATGTAAGGAGAATGTTCAACACTTATGTGGCGAAATATGGCAAAAAAACCGTAAAAACTCGGGTTCTGCCGGACATACCGAAAAAAGCATTCCTCGATTTCGGGGAAGAAAGTAATGGCGAAGTTTTTACACTTAATTTTCCATTGAATATTTGTACTAATATATTTATTTGTATATCTACTTTAACAGATGTTAGCGAACAGTGTGTTTCCACTGACTCTGGAAATTATCTCCAGGAAACCATTTTGTACCTAGTCGATCAAGATACAACTACAAATTGTCTGAAAAACCATCCAGCAATTAAAAACGTGTTTGTAAAATACATTACCGTCATCTCCACCCGTAGAACGGTTGTTTTCATTCGCTGGTGAAAATTTCGAATTACTTGTTCTGAGGAAAGCTAACGGTGTATAAAAAGCTTCGTGTCAATTCTACGCTTGATACAAAGTTCAGTAGCAATTGAGTATTCTAGGAAAATAGAACAAAAGTTGGTTTTTGTATAATTTTCCAACTTAAATATTTTGTTTTATTTACTTTGGATGTTTTTTGCTTCATATTTAATTTAGGGTTGTGGTTTTGAACTACCAGTAACTATTTTCACTATCAGTAAAAATAATTTTTACTGATGATGAAAAAAATTGCAGTAAAAATTACTTTTTACTGATAATGAAAATAGTTTTTTTCAGTAATCAGTAAAAAATTATTTTTACTGCAATTCTTTTCAGTAATCAGTAAAACTTACTGGTAATGCAAATTTAATTTGCATTATCAATAAAAACTTACTGGTTACTGTTTTTTTTTTTCCAGTAATCAATAAATATTTATTTTTACTGATATTTTTCCAGTAATCATTAAAATTTTACTGATAATGCAAACTAAATATCAGTAATCAATAATATTTTATTGATAACTGATATTGTTAATGCAGTCAATAAATACTGCAGTGTGCCCATCTATGAGTAAGACGTATAAGTACAAAATCGTCGAAATATAGTTTCAGAAGAGTTTTATACTGTTTCAACTGCGTATGAGTTTCGTGAACTTGGAACATCTGGTTTGCAGGCAATTTTGGGGAGAATGGGAAGTTGTGCGACGGGTTTAGTTTCAGGGGAAAAAAACTATGATATTAATTTTTGTTGGGCATCTCAGTATACAGAATCTCTAGTACACCTCAAAACACAACTTCTAGCTGAAGGGTTCGGTTGAAATTTAAAAAAAATCTGAAAGTTATGCGTGTTATCGCAAAAGACGTGTTTTTGGGGAGTTGTGCAACACTGAGGGAGTTGTGCAACACTGCTTTAAATTACATATTTTTAAGAATTTTTAAATGTGTTACTTAATGACATTTCTATATTGAAAATTGAAATTTAATTAATTTGTCATAATTATGTGTTAGTAAATGCATTGATAGATTTATATGTAAATCGATCTTTGCAAATATATGACTAAAAGTTCAATTAAAAATCAAATTTCAAAATTACACATTTTGATGAATATTCTTTGTTAAATTAACTCTTTGATTGTGGCCACTAAGGCATTGATATCACTCACTGGTTTGCTGGTCGCACGATACGTACGACGTGGCATGTTGACTATCTACAAAAATAACGAAAAGTAGCTAATAAAATCAAGAAAAACACTAAATTCTGTATAGAAAATCCACCAGATTGCATGAAACTCACGAATTATTCACAAATAAAGCGATATACGCATGAAAAATGCAAGCTCGAGTTGAAACTGTTAAATATGGCATTTTGCTGCGAAACTCCCCACTTTCTACATATTCTAAAAGGCCAACGCGTCATCGTTACATCGAATGTTTATACATCATTACTTTCATGCATTGAAAGGTTATTCACAAAGGAATGTTTTGTATATATTGACCTTTATGATCAGTTTCAACAAATGACTGAAAACACCGCAAACACAAGAAGACAATGAAACTTTCCGACAAATTTCCCAACGCACAATGAAGAACGACACGAAGAATATCGATACATCCAACGTGAAAGTTTGTAACTCAAGTTACCAACATTTTACGGGACAGTGATTTTCGAAATCAGCGTATTAGACTCTATCTTTTGTCAAATTTTGGTACCTCTAGCTTGAAATTTGAATGGCTGGGAGCAATTTTTGAAGTTACAACCTAAGTATATTTATGTGAGGTCTCTATGCAAAAACTTGGCAACTTAAGTTGGTAACTTAAAAAAAATTGTTTATGATTACAGCCAGGGGAGTTACTTTTTTACTCATATTTTTGGTTTTCCACGAGAGCTATGTAAAATAAGCGATATACTAAGTGGTGGATCTTATAAAGGCTATTTAAATGTATATAAAAAAAATTTTGCTATAATTTTAGAACCTCATATTGGTGTTTTAGTGGACGATTACATGATTTGACGCGTTAGAATAGAATTACCCACATAATTTAATTTTTTTTTTATTTTTTTAATTTCTTCTTATAGAACATAACACTCGCAAAATAATACCATTGATATATGATGATAATGTGGCTATACCAACATCTATAAGAATATTTGCGGCTCTAAAATATTACGATGATAAACATGGCTTGAGTGATTTTTGGAACACACTGGCTTTATCTATACGAACTGCTAGCTTCCATTGCAAAGAAACACTTCCGGTAGTTAATGCCAGTACTAGTTATGTGTAAGTTTATTGCATAGAAGATTTCGGTTAATTCAAAAGATAAGAAAATATAAAGAAAAATACTTCTATTAGAGAACACACCTGTCCCCACGTGTTTTAAATAAAAAGTGCTTGCACCCAAAATGTTTTTTTGGGGAAATATGCGGAATGCCTCTAGGATCAAACATATATAGCTCTTTTTTCAAAGTGAACGGCACTTTTTCAAACCAGGGCTGAAAAACCCATTTTTTAGCACTATGCTCTATACTACAACCAAAAAAAAAAGTTGACTAAAACGGATACAAAAAACGAGTATGCAGAAAGTAACCTGCTTGTCCGTAGATTAAAAAACAGTAAACTGAAAAACCCTACAAAATATCGTTTACGAGATATTGCGTTTTTACTTAATTTTTTGTATTTCTATTAAAAAGTTTAATTTTTGCGTACAAAAAAAAATTATCAATGTATAGAAACAAAAATAGTCAATTCTAATGTATTTTTTAATGCTTAGTCCGAATCTGGTCTTAAAATTGCTCTATCACTTCTGATTTTTGAGATATCCTAACCTGAAATTTTGGCATGTACGGTTTTTTTACCACTTTTGAAGTTATATAACAGGAGCAGGTAATTGTTTATCATAAAACTCGATAAAGTTTTTAAAAGTACTATTCTTTTTCTTCAAAATTCACTTTGATTTATATCGATATCTTTATTTTTCTCCCAAATATCGTAACCTAAAAAAAGTTCAAATAATGCACGAAAGACGCCATTGGCAACATTGGTTGATTTACAAGTACATGCCAAAATTTCAGGTTAGTATATCTCAAAAATCAGAAGTGATAGAGCAATTTTAAGACCAGATTCAGATTTAGCATCAAAAAATACATTAGGATTGACTATTTTTGTTTCTATATATTGATAATTATTTTTTTTGTACCCAAAAACTAAATTTTTTAATAGAAACACAAAAAATTAAGTAATAGCGCAATATCTCGTAAACGATATTTTGTAGGGTTTTTCAGCTTACTGGTTTTTAATCTACGGACAAGCAGGTTACTTTCTGCATACTCTTTTTTTGTATCCGTTTTAGTCAACTTTTCTTTTTGGTTTTAGTATAGAGCACAGTGCTAAAAAATGGGTTTTTCGGCCCTGGTTTGAAAAAGTGCCGTTCACTTTGAAAAAAGAGCTATATATGTTTGATCCTAGAGGCATTCCGCATATTTCCCCAAAAAAACATTTTGGGTGCAAGCACTTTTTATTTAAAACACGTGGGGACAGGTATGAGAAGGTATCAATTAACTCAGTATATACGCTTCAAAGAAACACGCCTAGCTTAAAAAAATTCAGTGACAGAAAACTTTCATCGAAATTAAGCAAAGCGGGACTTATTATACATCGTCACATCAATACTACAACTACTTAGACGACTCCTAAATTGTCATTATTGAGATATGTAGTTAAGTGGCCTATGATATTCTTTATGGCTTGATGAACAATCTTGTCTAACCAGAATTCTCAAAAGTGGTACCATTGCAAAGTTATAAGAAAAAAACCAAATAAGAAAAGTCTCGAAAATCAGTGTAAACTCAAATTTTCAAAAAATCTTAAAATTGAATTATCTCAAAACTAGAAAATTAGAGTTACCTACATAGTTGTAGTATTGAAGTAACTATGTATGTACTGTTTATAAAATTGTTTTATTATACTTGTAACATTTATATTTTCAGTGAAACAGTACAACAATTAAATGTTGAGAATACAGATACACCAAACCAAAATGATGATAACAATCCAAAGATACCTAAAAAGGTACCTAAAAAAAAGAAAAAAGGCGGCTTATTGAAACTGTGGCGCTGACGATAAAGAAGTAATGAGGAATCCCTGTCGAGAACAATACATTCAACTTATTATAATTACACTGTATAACAAAATTTTGGTCGCCAAAAGTTTACTCGGATCTGACGCTGCGGGGTGAAAATATAGGCCAAAATGAAAGACCATTTGGCTCAGTTTGTTCAAGTTGGCTCTAGTTTTCGAGAAAAGGCCGTTTGAATTTTGCACCTTGAATTATGTGTTTTTTTAATATATCTCGTAAGTTAACTGAGTTTTATAGCATTAAGTATATATATCGATACGTCCAACGTAAAAGTTGGTAACTCGAAAATCCTAGTTTTTAGTTATGATCATTTTTGTATTGTTTTCGTTAAAACAAGGAAACCAAAAACAAAAATTGAATAAATACTTTGGAAATCTGTAGTCCAAATAGAGGTTTTTCGACTATTAAATTGTTGTCACTATTCCAAATTAATTAACAGAGATATTCGCAATTTCAACTTTTAATTTGGATAAAACTGAATACATATGAGTTGTAACACTAGTTACAACTTATGTTCTGTTTCAGCAACCAAATATTCCACGAGAAAAGTTGGTAACTTAACTTGCCAACTACCATTAAAAAGTATTCTACGGACATTATGTTGGTATGTAAGACTTACAACCACTGAGTTTTAAAGAAAAATTAACTAATAACTTTGTAAGTTAAGTTACGCAATTTGTTATTTTTGTCCCGCGCATAAGTTAAGTTTTTGCATAGAGACCTAACTAAAATATACTTAGGTTGTAACTTCAAAAATTGCTCTCACCCCTTCAAATTTCAAGCTAGAGATACCAAAATTTGACACAAGATAGAGTCTAATAGGCAGATTTTGAAAATCACTGTCCCGTAAAAAGTTGGTAACTTGAGTTACAAACTTTTACGTTGGATATATCGATATATATATAGTATTCCTTAGATAATTTTAAGCATTTTATGCCATATACACTTTTTTCGTAAGATGCATTGTTTTTCTCTAATGCTGAAAAAAGACTTGCACGACATCACTATATTGTTAATATCACTTGAACCAATAATATTACCCCAATTTTTTTTCTGGAATATAGTTTCTTGACAAGGGGAGAGTGTCTACATATTTTTTATAGTTTTCTCAGAGGCGAAGAAGTTGCTTTATTTTTATGTACCTATTTGAAATAGGGATTTTCAACAATAAATGAAACATTTTTTTACAAAACAAAAACACCATTTTATTCCCCGACCTATGCTTAGTATCTTTAAAAAAAAAAACATTTTACAAAATCTTTTCATTTTGCTAAAGCCTTTTTTACTTTTAATTTCTTAGGCTTGAGAAATTTTTGCCCATATGCCATATATATTATATCAAAGTGTTTGTATAGATCTCGGCTATAGATTAAATGGTATAAATCTACCTCTCGGGTGATTACTATTGAGCCGAATGTCATAAAAGGCGAAAAATATAATTTTTTTGGGAATTTTGTGCCTCTAACTTGCCAAAAATGCATCCAAAAGCACTGATTTGGTAATGAAAGTGTAGATATGGACGAGACAAACAAAACCCCACCACCAAATGCTATAAAACTCAGTTAACTTACGAGATATATTGAAAAAACCACATAATTCAAGGTGCAAAATTCAAACGGCCTTTTCTCGAAAACTAGAGCCAACTTGAACAAACTGAGCCAAATGGCCTTTTATTTTGGCCTATATTTTCACCCCGCAGCGTCAGATCCAAGTAAACTTTTGGCGACCAAATTTTGTTTCACAGTGGATTAAATAGGACATCCCACATTCAAAACAGCCAAAAAACTTTATTTTTTCGCTAACGTAAGAACTATTGGCATTAATTTTATTATTAAATTCAGACGTTATGTTTGAATGTACAGCTATATTTTATAATTTTGAATCTCACGATCAATGTGAAAATACTTGTTTATGTTGCTCTATTATATCATTTCTTTCTGATATACAATATTGTAAAGAAATTTAGAATATATTTTAATTAACTTTATTACTTTTTTCGATTCCAAACCCTTTGAGTTCAGTTTATTCAAATCTGCACTCATAATTTTTATAACTAGTTAATATGTAAGTAAAACTTTCAAAATCTATATATATAAAAATAAAATGGTGTCCGTATGTAGCTTATGAGCGCGGAAACTACAAGGTCGATTTACATAATTTTTTTTTTTTTAAATTGTTTGTTATGGTCTGTAGAAGGTTCTTAAGGGGGTGGGATGCCACTGAGGGGAACGGGGGTTGCACCATCCATACGAAAAAAATACAAAAAATGCTATATTTCTACAGTTATACAAGCTATGATTATGAAAGTTGATGAACTTATGCATAATGTACATATCTACCATTCACCATGCAGAACTTGGGGGATATTGGGTGTAGGAGAATTGCATCCACTTTTCCAAAAATATACAAAATGCTATATTTCTTCACATACGCAGATATCGTTATAAAACTTGGTACAGACATGAATATTCTATCTACCATTTACTTTAAAAAAATTTGGGCGGGGGGGTGAGAAGGGGGAGTTGCACCCTTCATACAAAAAATATATAAAATGCTATACCTCTGTACCTATGGGAGCTATGATTGCAAAAGTTGATACATGGATCTTTAAAAACATTGGTTATTGGAAGAGAGAGACGATGGAGATGGATTGGACTTCGTACGTAAAGGCATCGGGAATGGGCGAACGAAGTCGCAACCAGGCCAGCTAGTATTTATATAAAAAAAGGTCGAGAAACATATATGTATGTGAAGATAATAAATATGATTTTAACAAAGTTATTCGGTTATCATTCAGCTGAGGAAGATTTTCCAATATTAAACTTTGTGTAAAGAGATATTTGTTTAAAAGAAGCTCCTTCAAATAAAGTTGCAATAAAGCTTTTTTGGCTTTATTTATTACTAGCTGTTTTACCTGGCGTTGCACGGGCTTAAATAAAAAGCCAGATTGCACTTAAAAGCTAATAACGGAAACTCTTTTTTATTTTTTAAAACAATGTGCCACAAACAGATGCTCCGATATAATTATTTTATCGGTAAAATTCCAAAAGTATCGCAAAATATTAAAATATACATTGAAGAAATCGGTAAGAGTCCAAGTTTATGGAAAAATGTTCAAAATATCGGTAAATGTCCAAAAGTATCGAAGTACACCGAAGAAATCGGTAAAAGCCCAAATGTATCGAAAAACATCCAAAATACCGGTAAAAGTCCAAAAGTTTTAAAAAATATTGAAAAACATCTAAAATCGGTAAAAGTCCAAAAGTTTTGGAAAACATCGAAAAAATAAAAATAATACTTGTTATTATTATGAATAAGTGGCATGTTATTGACTAAGTTCTTCTATGCGAACGATTCAAATCAATAAATACTATGTATAAAAAATCAGTAAAAGTCCAAATAAAGCGAAAAAGATCCAATATAACTAGAAAGGTCCAAAAGTTCCGAAAAACATTCAAACACATCGAAGAAATCGGATAAAGTCCAAGGTTATCAAAAAACATCCTATATATCGGTAACAGTTCAAATACATCAAAATATCGAAAAACATCCAATACATATATCGAAAGAAGTTCAAAAGTTTAAAAAAATAGTGAAAAAAAATTTCGAAGAACGTACAAAATATCGTTAAAGTCCAAAAATGTCGAAAAACATCCTACATATCGGTAAAAGCCCAAAATTATTGGAAAACATTGAAGAAATTCGTGAAAGTCCAAATACTTTTATCGAAAAATATTCAATGTATCGAAAAGGGTCCAAAAGTTTCGGAAAATATTGAAACACAACGAAGAAATCGGTAAAGTCCAAGTTTATAGAAAAACATCCAAAATATCGGTTAAAGTCCAAAAATGTCGAAAAACATCCTATATATCGGTAAAAGCCCAAAAGTTTTGAAAATGTTGATACACATTGAAGAAATCGGTAAAAGTCTAAAAACAAAACATCCAATATATCGAAACAAAATCAAAAGTTTCGAAAAATAGTGAAATATGTACATCGAAGAAATCGGTCAAAGTTCAAGTGTTTCCAAAAATATCCAAAATATCGAAAAAAGTCAAAAAGAATTGAAAAATAATGAAAAACATGTAAAATATCGTTTAAAGTCCAAAAATATTGAAAATATTGAGTTGGCATCACTGACGAAATCACTCTCATTTTTGCTCTCATCAACAACACAACATTAACCCTTTCAGGACCATAGGGACATATGTGTCCCAAGACAAAAATAAATTATATGTTTAAATAAGTAAAAAACCGATATATGTAATTTTGACATTTAACAGTTCCTAAACGCTTCCTTCATTCATAATTAATCTGGCAATACCATCAGAAACACCGTTATTTTTGTATGATCATTCTAATGTGAGAGTTTGTGTGGTGAACTATTGCTATACTTTACAGCAGAATTTATAGTTGTTTAATTGTTTCTAATCATACTATAGTGTGAAATAATTGTTGACATGTAAATACAATTGTTGTTTTATACATTAATTGAACCATTTTTTAAGTTTAGTTAATTGATAAATCATAAAATTCAAAATGGGACACCGGTGTCCTTATGGTCGTAAAGGGTAACTTTTCAACTCACCTTTGTACTACAATTTTACCAATTTCACAGGCAATCAAAATAAAAAATTTAAAGAACCTGTTAATAGACATATGTACTGTTATGTACTTTTTGACACTGAATTCGAATCCGAGGCCAGAATTGCTCATATACTTCAGGATTTCGCGATATCCGTGCTTGAAGCTGAGAAAGCGCTGTTTTCAATCTTGCGGTGTAGTTCCAGGAGATGGTTTATTTTAGTCCTTTTGATGGCATCAAATAGCCCTAACCTTACTCATCAAACCATACCTTTAAATTTTTTCAATTTGACTCTTACTTTCCGAGTTATCACCATTTGAAATGAGAGCATATTTTCCCCATATAAAAATGTATTGGGAAAAAGTCTCCCTTAACGACCATAGGGACACATATGTCCCAGAAAATTCCAGAAATACCGTTAAAATTTTTTGAATTTTTATTTTAAAATATGTTTTCTGGACGCCCAATAGACCATTATAAATAGCTAACATGGTTGCATAAGCTCCCAATTCCTTACGGTCCTGAAGGGGCTAAGAATAAAAAAAAACAATAAATGAAAGAGACGCAAACACAACAACACATAACTCATGGCGCAGCAAGCTATAAAGACTGAAATGCAAACGATAATTTTAATGCAAGCATTGAATTTTTTTTTTCAACAACTTCATACTAAAAAAGAAGGTTTCCCCTTAACACGTTTTAAAAAAAAAAAAATTATTAAAATCGGTTCGGTAGTTTTTGCACCAAATCGTTACATAGGGTTTTCATATAAGCAATTTTATATAAATGCAATACAATTTTTTTTTTTTTTTTTTTTTTGTTTTAAGTTCATAAAAACATACACAAAACATTTTGCCACTTATTGATGACAAAATATGCAAAATGCTTCAACCATGCTCATAACCCTTTCAGACCCGTCATACACAGTTGTGTTATCTGAATCCGAGCAGAGTTAAACCATTTTTCCTTTTAATCAAAAAGAGAAACGGTCAAGTAGACACATTTTCCTCGGTAGGAGCAATAGTGTTACTTTTGTATTTTTGGAAATTTTCGTGTTTTTGTGTCCCACTAATTATGCAGTCGCCCAGGTACAATATATTTACACCGGCATTAACATCTCGGTTCCAACAAGTATTGCAATTTGGACAAAATTGATACCTGTGTGGGGACTGAGATGTTTTATTTTCGGGTGATTTGCAATTTGCGCACAACTTTGTTGTCCTGAATTCATTGATGAATATGATATCGACATTTCTTCGCTCTTTTAGTGCTTGTATGAATTTACGATGTGGTGTTCGTATGTAACCGCGAATTGGTGAATTTGATGATATTTCCGTAGACCCAATGCAAATTAAAGTTTGTTCTGCTACATCTCCCGCAAGTTCATTTGCCAACCGCTGACAGGTTTTTTCAACTTGTATGAACTTTTGTAATTTTAATCGCGTGACTTTTCGTTAACTAAAAATTTTTTGTTTCTCTTGAAAAATTTCCAACTCGTACCGAATATATTCGTCAAGATCGTTGATTGAATTGGAAGAAAATTTTGTATTTGGCGGACATTTTGAAGTAATTTTTGAAAGTTTGTATTTACGTGAATAAAACCCGCTCATGTGATGATATGTCGAACTTTTCAATTTTATCGGTTTCCCATTACGCACACCACCGTAGAGCAACCGAAGCCCCGGATCTAGACCAATTTTGTTTATATATTTGGTGCATCTAATTTTCTCCAATTTTGTCGCTGAAAAATAATCCGTTTGTTTGCAACTTGTCATTTTGTTTTTTTCCTCCTTTTTCTTTAACACATTTACCATTGTTTTAGAATTGGGCTTTTGCATCAGGAATGAAACTGATACACCATCGGTCTGCAGTGAAAAAGCAAATTGGCTTTTCGGTAGTTTAAAGTATTTACACCAATATTCCTCACGGTTGAAATCCTTCCATGCGCCCTTGAATAATTTTAAGGAACAAAGTAAATTGAAATAAGCAAAAGAATCATAGCGAATATGGTGTGCGCCGTGTTTGAAAATGGGTATCATTGAAAAGTTTTTGTAATTGTTGCGCTCGTTGAAGCGTTGGAGATTGAAAAATATTTTTATCGAAGCCCAGTAATTTTTTTTATTTTGCAACTTTGCAAATTTTTCGCCACGCCATTGCAATTCCTCGGTCATGTGAAGCAGCAAATCCAAATCGGGATCTCGTGACTTTTGGTCCAACTCGTTGTCCTCGCTGAATAAATAACGAAGAGTATTGTATATTTTTGAGTGGTCTTGTGTGAATTTGCTGAAAAATCTACGCAGCCTTGAATACGCGTGCATCCATATGTTGTTGTGAAATAGTGTACTGTACTGGTTAGCGGAATCTATGAAGAGATTCGATCTATATGAGCTGTCGTAGAGTGGCAAATGTTGCCTCAATGATGCATATGTAGCGTCTACAACGTATTTGGGCTTCTTTTTTTGCATGAGATGATAGTAGTAATCGGCAAATTTGATTTCAGAAAAGTCACCAACAGTCCATTTTTTCATCAAAGTAAAATGAATGTACCTACAAATGTATGTACAGTAAAATCAATAAATGCCATTGCGACAACATTTCGACAACACAAAAATAAAATCAATTTCACCTTGAAACTTCGACAAAGAGCGCTGACATTTCGGCAACATCGCGTTGAATCTTATTGAATACGTCCACATTTTTACATGTTGAATAGAGTGCCTTCTTGATGACAAAATTTTGCACTTGCTCTTTGTTGTTATTGTTGCAGGGTTCCTTTCGTTTCGGCATCACAGTGCCAAGTGTGACAATGAAATGAAAATTATTGTGATTGATTTTAAAAAACCATGCTCATAAGAAACAATGGAAAGTACACTACGATCAAAAATTAAAATGTCAATATATTTTAATGGTGGCTGCCCTGTAGCGAATAGGCTTGCCAGAGAAAATTGTACTTTTAGTTTTGATTTCGCAGCAAAAATTTTTTAAAGTATTGTGTGCATATATCACAATTCTGTTATATTTTAATTTATCATTATTTTTTGAGGAACAATGAAAGGCAGATTGATTACTGCGCTTCCACCGTTGACTTATGAGATGACTAAAGGCTGTTTATTGATTAAGCTCACAGCCAAAAATCCGTTGGAAACGTAGTATGTATTAGAAAATTAAAGAAAAAAATGTTATTCAGACTTTTGGTAATTATTAATGTAGAATCAAAATAAGCACTGAGATCATTTTCATTCTGTAACTAAAGCCCCTATTGCGGATAGAAATTTCGTTTCGTTTCTGAATCGGTTTCTTTTAAAAATTGTGAATTGTTCCAAATCGATGATAAACGGTAGATTATACACTTGGTCAGTTCCGGATCACTATTTTGAAGCAATTTTTTTTTTTTTTTCGGGTAAAATTTATTTTAGGGAATTTTGTAAGATATAAAATAAAAATGTGAAATGTGAATATTTGTGAGCAGGACAAAATTAGAAAAACAACTGCTACCTATAGAAAGGGTTGAACTAAATAACTGGTCATAAAATATGCAGGTTAGATTTTATTTGGGATTTTTGCGTATTGATGCCGTACTGTCGCGAACGGTTTCAATGTTTTTTTATGGCATTTCACAAGCAATCGTTCAGTAGAATTTTTACATGACTGGAGTGTGTTAACATAAAATCAAAAATGAAAAAAAAATCAGTTAAGAAATGGAATGGACATCTTATGTTTTAACAAGTAAACATTTTAAAGGAGAACTAAATTCACAACGAAACAACAATTGGAGTTGCTTATCCAGCTCATGGAAGAGCACCCAGATATTGCTGGCGAAACGAAATTTCGTTTCTATTTGCAATAGGGGCCTAAATGTTGGCATGAATAGATTTTTCTACTGAGTCGATTTATAGAAACGTAAAATCAAATCGAGCGGTCTCGGAAATCGAAGGACTAAGAACTCAATGATAAAAAATTAGTTTCAGAATTTTAGTGAATTTATCACTAAACGACACATGACCTTGAAATATTTTTTCTCAGACGTTCTGCAAAAAAACGGACCCCGGATTCGGATTCAGGACGTAAAAGTCCCAAAAACATACAATAGTCTGGTCAAAACGCCATGACATTTTTTTTTTTTTTGTAAGCCTGTGTTATTTATTTCACGCAAACGTCTCTATAAAAATTTAGGGTAAAATTGCAGCTTAGCCGCTTTCGTATTTTTAAGGGTAGAAAAAAAATTTTGCCAAAAATGGCTTATTTTGGACTCCCACATTACAAAAATGGCAGGGGAGCTCAAGAAACTTAGGTAGTTTTCGCAAAAAACTCAAAAAACCGCGGATTTTGACTCACCTTATTTTAGACGTTGTAAGAAGACAACAAGAACAACTTTACTACTACTACAACAACAGTAATTTTATATAAAAGTAGGGGTAAGTGGGTGGCCTGCAGCCGCAACTCAGGATTTAAAACTCCCAAAAATCTAACACCGGCTTCGCGGCGGCCTTCGGCCGCGAATCAGTCTATAATATATCCAACACATAGTTTGCTAGCGCTTTTTTGCAAAAATCACGCAAATTTCTTGAGCTCCCCCGCCATTTTTGTAATGTGGGAGTCCAAAATTAGCCATTTTTGGCTAGATTTTTTTTCTACCCTTAAAAATACGAAAAGCAGCTAAACTGCAACTTAACCATTTATTTTTTTTTTTTTTTTTTGAATAATAAGTAGCTACTGCGCTTGCATAAGACTGATCAGCGGCCGAAGGCCGCCGCGAGGCCGGTGTTGGATGTCTGATGGGTTTAAATCCTGAGCAGCGGCCGCAGGCCGCCCACTTACCCCTACTTTTATGTAAAATTACTGTTGTTGTTGGAGTAGTAAATTTGTTGTTGTTGTAATTTCTTGAGCTCGCCCGCCGTTTTTGTAATGTGGGAGTCCAAAATAAGCCATTTTTGGCAAACATTTTTTTCTACCCTTAAAAATACGATAAGCGGCTAAACTGCAATTTTACCCAATTCAGAATAAACTCTTCGCAGTCTGGCAAGCCTGGTAACTACTTGTTGCGCTCGCTCATCATTTGACGTTTCACCAGTTGAAATTTCATTAGTCGAGTTTTGGATTTTGGCAGGAAAGATTTCGTTTCGTTTTTCGGTTGTCTTTTTTGTTTTAGTTTTCGTTTTTTAATTGGATACTTTTTTATTTTTGTTTAGTTAGTAAAAAGTAAACTAATTTTATGCAAAAATTTAAACAAACAAAAAACAAAGTGTGTGTGAAAGAAATGAAGCAATAAAAAAGCGCAATATCAGTAAAAAGTGAATGCTTTATTCCCAGAAAAACAAAAAAACAACAACCAAATTTCTTAATAAAAAAGTAAAAAAGTGGAACAACAATACAAACTACAAACAAAGATACATATCTAATATATAAAAATAAATTGTCACCATACCATAAATAAAAAAAATTCAAAAACAAAAAACCAAACAACTGTGAAGGCAAGTCGCAGACATTGGGGACCAGCTACGCAGCAGCGCAGCTCGATAGTGGAGCCTTGTGTCGCCGCAAGAAAAGTGAGTGTTTTTATGTGGTGGGGTGGTGTTGAAGGTGGACCTGAGAAAATGCTGTTTTTACATTTGTTCATCTGTTTTATTGCTATTTTTACTTTTTTATGATTATCATTTGTGTTTTTTTAAGCAAAATTGTGTAAAATAATATTTAGGTAAATATGTATTAAAATGTTTTTTCAGCACACATACAGGTGGTGGTGATGGGTATTAATAACGTAGGTGGCAGAGACGCAGAACAAACCAAACACCCGCGTTCCCATTTACCCCTTTAAAAACAGCAATTATTTTGTGCCGCGCCGCTCGCCGCGCTTCAACGCTTTCGTTTGGTAGATAATCAAATTTTTGTCTCTAATAAAAATCGTTAAACAAAAATTCAACAACAAAAAATTCAGTTCATAAGCATTTTGTTGCTTTTCCATTTAATAGCGAGTTTAGTTGCGCAGCGTAGTCATCAGCGTGCTGCATAAGGCAAACGCAATAAAAGTGATTGTGTTAAGCGCTATGGAAACGGCGAGAAAAGTTGGAGGGGCTGGATTATTGCCAGTCAAAAGGTATTTACATTCAGATTAGATTTGACCATAAATCAATTGTTTAAAATTTATACTAGTCGACGAAATATATTTGATATTTGTAGATCGACTTATAAACTACGATTTCACCATTATGAGATTCACCGGAATTAACCTTAAGTTTTTCTAAAGAGACCTACAGGGCGAACCAGCACTATGGTTGCATGGTTGACAGATACTGTAATTGCTCAAATATCGGCTATTAAAGTACGAACGGTTTCACTCACAAACAGTCGGACTTTAAAAGTTAATGCGACTCTATACGAAAAGGAGCTACTAAAGCCCTTTGTTCCTATCTTGAAAACATTACATACAGCGCCACCTCTTCCAAATCCATTCCGACTTCTTCAGTTTTTGTAGGATAGTTTCGGCTCCCCGAAATAACGCCGACAAATTTTTTTTGAAAATAGACCCAAAAAACGCCATACGAAATTCTGACGTTATATCCATTTTGGTTTGGAAATAGAGGCTGAAACTTTTCTGGCGTTTTTTACAAAAAAATAATGGCTTTATTTGCATAAGTTATGTGGTTTACAAAAAGGAAATAATGCCATAGAAAATAGAGCCAAAAAATCTTTTGTAAATAGCCATACATTTTCTGGCATAAAGCCAAAAAAATAAATAGAAAATAACGCAAACGCAAATTCCATACAAAATTCTGGCGTTATCTTTTTGTTTTAAAAATAAAGCCAAAAATTTATTTTCTAGTTAAAATTTATGGCAGAAAATTCTGGCTTTATTTCCATAAAATTTTCCGGTGTTATTTCCTTTTTGTAAACCACATAACTTTTGGAAATAAAGCCATAAAGTTTTGGAAAAAACGACAAAAAAGTTTTTGGCTTTAATTCGGAAATAAAGCCATAATTTTGTATGGAGATTATTCTAAATTTATTTCCATAAATTTTTCTGGCGTTATTTCCTATGGCATTATTTTCAAAAATTTTGGCGTTATTTCCTAGTTAATTTCTGGCTTTGTTTCCACAAAATTTTCTGGCGTTATTTCTGGGACCCAGTCATGATGAATATATCTACCACCCTCCTTAACTCAGAATTTTCAATGACTGTAGGACTTTCTGACCGCTTATTATCTAGAATTCGTTAACTCCTCAGATCTTCTCTTTATATTGCATTAACAGCTAGCAATTGGTAAGCTTTCACATTTGCCTTAACAAATCTATGCTCTTTAACCCCGTACAGAGTAATTTTTATCGCACTATCAATATCGCTTCTATCAGCATTTAACCGAAACAATGAATGATAGCGGTCTGACGACACATGTGAAGTTGGCTCCGGAACTTTCGAAAAACAAAAATTTTTTTAGAGTTCTGAATCCATTGGGAACAGTTCCGGCGTTCTTTACCAATCGAAATAGTTCTGCTAAATTGGACCAAAAGTTCGAAGTGTGTTTTTTTGCTCAGAGTTGCTTTTTTCACGTAGAGGAGTTCTGATAACACTTTTGAGCTCACGAGAAAGAGTTCTGGAGTTCTTTATATGTTTTTTAAAATTTTTTTTTTATATTTTCTTTTTTTATTAGAGTTCAGGATAACGCTTAAAGAGTTCTAAAAGAAATCCTGGTAACTCTTTTCCAAAATATTTGGATACTTAGAAAAAAAAAAAAAAAAATCTAATTCTTCGATTCAAATGAAAAGTGCGAATATTTAGGAAAAAAGTAACTAGGATTTTCTTCAGAACTCCTCGAGGTCTACACAGAATTCTAATCAAATCAACAATCACAACACCTCTATAACAATAGAACCCTTCAAGCGCTATCTAGAACTCTAATCAGAACACTTTTTCTTTCAACAAATATTTTTATAACAAATTTTTATGAAAAATTTTTCCACCTAAAAATACGTTTTAAGAAAATGTATAGAATTCCAGAACTCTTTCGTTTAAGCTCTACTTGAAAAATGGAGCGCTGAGCAAAAAACGGCACACCAGCGATTCCACAGAACTAGTTCACATTTGGGAAAGAACTATTCCCGATATAAATATATCGGTTTCGATTCGGTTATTTCGGAAAAAAAAAAATAAAAATTGACGGTTATCGGTTTTTGATTAATCCATAACTTCGATTACGGTAACTGTTGGAAAACCCCATTTGTTATTTTGAATATTACGATTATAAACCCTGTTTCAGAGCTATTATTAATTTTTTGCATTAGCTAAAAATAAAATCTTTAAAATGCTTCTTTAAAATTGGTAGGAAATTTCTACTGCAAAATAATGCCTTGGTTTTTTTCAAAGAAAATTTAAGAAAGAATTCCATATGAGAATTTTTGGAACATTTCTGTAATTTTTTTTTTTTTTTTTTGTGAATTTCACCGGAGCCTTTTGACTTTAAAAAACCTTGAAAAGTTTACGACCGCCATAGTTCGTCACATCCATTTGTTTTGACCGTATGCGATTTTGCTGAATGTCCTTAATTTTGCTCCGAAAGTATGTGTTTCCCAAATCAATGTATCATGTAATTAGCGGATTTAAACGTGTAGGTACCTAAAATAAATTTATTTAGCTTAACCCGATACATCTTAAGTGGATAGTTAGTATTCAAAATTTATTTCAATATAATGTATAGTTAAAATATTTTTTTCAATGATGTAATGCCAATTTTTTTGAATTTTGTGTTCGAATATGTTTTCTCTGCCCCAACTAAATTTGTTTTTATCATTTACGTATTAGATAATAAATATGCATTATTCATACACAACTAATGCATTCATAACAAATTTTCCGTCTGGAGTGTAGACTCTTCTCAAGTTATTTCAAGCGTATTAGACCATAACTAAGAAATAATTTAATTTGAAATGCTTGCAATGTTTTTGATACTTCGCAATTTCAAATGCATGTCGAATTGGTCTACTTAATGGCAACAACACCCTAATACTTTATCTGTAGGGCCGTTCATAAGATTATCAGTTAAGATTATCAATAGTTGGAATTTGCAATTGAAGAAACCAATAAATAAAATTAAAAACACAATAACGCGCTAGACAAAGAAAAAGAAAAGAATAACTTTTTTAATTCTCTAAACTCTTTGTTGTAAATTGTATAAGCGAATTTTTTACAGTAATAGTGCAAATGCTCATACGAGTATAGCTGCAAAATGTAATAAAATGCACTATATATTATTAGAATTTATGTTTGCGGATTAGATTTATGTAAATAAAAATAAATAAATGTATATTTTATGGCTAAAACATCATTCTCCTGTCTTCTGTTTTCATTTCTTTTATCAATTCATTTTATGTGTATAAACTTTTTGTAGTTAAAAAAAAATCGTTAAATAAATGTAAAATGAACACTTTAAATCAACATTTTTTCATTATTTTTGCAGTTTTCACATTGATTCGTAATTGGATAACACTAAAATGGTGCAAAATCTAACGATAACGTTGCCGCCATTATCAATACAAAACATGGATTATACTGGAAGTTCAACACCAGATACAGATGGTGGTGATGACATATTAATTAATGCATACAGTGAGATACCCTTAACTGCGCTAAGTAGAAAAACATGTGATCAATTACGTGTATTAAATACCAAGAAAATCTTACGCTCCGAAGAAGGTTATGAACGTGATTGGCGTGGTATCGCTACGTTGGCGCAGCAAAAGGCATACTGTGACGAAAACGCTATGTGCAGCATAGAGGATCCAATGGGTAGGGTTATACAATTGTGGTGTAAAAATAATCCTCGAACTGCAACCTTTGAATATTTGGAAAAGTTTTTGGGCTTCATTGATCGTTGGGATATCTGCGATGATATATATGAAAATCTAGGTATGTACATATGTATGAATTAATTGATTTTATTTGCTTTGTTAATATTATTTATATCATTTAATGTTTATCTTTTTTTTTAATTTGCATACAATTTTTTTATCCTAATCTAAATAACGTTTTGCTGTTATGCAGCATTTGTTGTTTTTATTGTTATTTTTTATTTTTTTGGATAGTCACAATTGTTCGTTAAACACACTGTTGCTTATCTAGCGATATTTCACGTTATACAACTCATTATATTTATACGTACTCGTAAGTATGTTGATTTTAGTGTCACTTAGCGTAGCAATTGTTGTTCGGGTTCTGTTCTGTATTATATTTTTTTAATTTTTTTATTTTTCTAAATTGCAAACCTGTGTAAATCATGCAATACTCTACTTGCTTGTCTATTTGTCTTAATAAGCTTTATCATTTTGACATTGAATGATTTGTAATTTGTTCTTTTTCGCTTTCTAAGGTAGTATATCAGAACTCAGCGACTCGGTCAAGGAAAATTTATGAAATATTGGAAAATTCTTTTGTATATTTATTTACGTAAAATGCATAAAATTTAATTAATGGACTTGTTCTGTTTTATCTTTGTTTAGTTTTTGAACTAAATATTGTAAATTTCATTTTTCTCTATTCATTATAGTGAATATTGTTTTTAGTTGACACTAAAAGAAAACAAAACAAACAACTTATAATAATGGAATAATTAAGTTGTTTTTATAAATATTTTTTTATTATTATTTACGTATTTTCGGCTTCTTTCAATAATTAAGCTGCTCGTAGCTAATGATCAAACACTTTGTTAAAAAAATAACGAATACATATGTGTTTACATAATATGCATGTATTTATAAGTACCTACATATGTAGGTTTTGCAAACTTGTTTAAATGAATGAACAACTGACTGAAAATAATTAATTATTGTTATTTTTTCAGTTTTTAATAAGTATACAATGAATTGGGGTTTTCCATATTTATACAGATCAAACTTTTAAAACGTGATTGCTTATTTGAAACAATTTGTTTGCGTTCGGAATGTAAATTCATACTGTTACATGAATTTGTTCACCTATTTTTAATGTGCAGCAGACTGCTTATTAAACCGTACCACTTTACAGGCAAAAAAAAACCATCGATACATCATGTTTTAAGATCTGACTCTAAATACAGAAGATATTAGAACAAATTTAAAATAGCAGACCCTATAAAAAAAAAGTTCTTATTTTGCGAACTTTTATTTTCTTACGTTAATCTGGATTAAAAACATACTAATGCAATTGAAAATTTTTCCCTGAAAGACGACAATTTCTGCATTAAGTAAACAACAGTTGTTTGTTTACTTTTTTTGACAGCACCCGCTCATCACTCTTGCTCCACACAGTGCGCTGTCCTTTTATTCCCGTCTCAAAATGAAAAAATTCTCTTAGTCTTTATCTAAACTTAAAGCTCATTTTTGTTCACTTTTGTTGTGGTATCAATTTATTTATATTTTTTCTATGAAGTGACATTTATAAATTTAATAAATTGACAATCGGATGTTTCGGTTCTGTCCAATTGTTACAATCGATTGCAATTATCGAGCGTTACCATATTGAAATAGCTTATTTCAGTACTAATTAACTTTGATTTCATGCATTAGTGTTGGAGTCGATGCGTATTGAGATGGGGATTATGCACAAGTGAATTCGGATTAAGACTGCTGATGCGTATTAACGCTGTCGTCTGTCTATGCTATTAGGGTGGTGGTAGTGTAGACTGGGGTATATTTGACACTAAATTTTTAAAGACTTGTATTTTCCAAAATTATTGCACAGTCTTAACAGTCCGTTTTGCTTTCGAAACATTGATTATTCGGGAATTAAATTAAGAAAATAAAATTTCAAAAAAACTGCTTTAAGGATTTTTAATATTTATCCAAATTTATGCCCCCTTGAAACGCGGGGCACATTTTACATTTAGCTTAAAAAAAAAAAAAAAAAAAAAATATTAGAAATAAATGTATGTATGTATTCTCCTTTAACTCCTAGGAGGAGCATAGGGCCAATATGAAATCTCTCCATTCGTCACGATCCCTTGCGATGACTTTGATCTCTTGCCACGATTTTCCCGATTCTTGGATTTCCTTTTCCAACGACCTTTTCCAGTTGTTTTTGGGTCTACCACGTCCTCTACTGCCTTGTGGATTCCACTCAAGGGCCTGACGACAAACTTCGCTGTGTGGTTTCCGGAGAGTGTGACCAATCCATCCCCATTTGCGCAGCTTGATCTCGTTTGCTATAGCCTTCTGTTAGCATTTTTGATAGAATAGAAATAAATAGGACATAATATTTATTACTCGAGATGAAAACTAGACGAACAATTTCATGTTTTTTTTTTTTAAGTATTTTCTAAAAACAGTTGTTTTTTTTTTCAAATTGGTCTCGGACATGGGGCACTTTTGACATTTTCTGAGCATTTAAAGTACAAATTGCATACTTAACAACAATTTAGTTAAGTATCATTATTGTAAACAGTAAATCATAAAACGTAATTAATTTTTGGCCGCATACCGAAACATTAAATTTTTTTATGGGTGCTTCCTTACTAATTGGCAAATTATGTACTTTTGATAAAAAGCAAAAGCAAAAAAAAAAAAAACAATTGTTTGCTATCACGATATAATACACACACCAATAAGCTTCACAAATTTAGCATGACATTTTACATAAAAAGCATTATATTGTATTTTGCAATATTTTTCGCTTTTTGAAGAAAAAAAATTCTTTATATTTCGCTTGTTGTGCAAATTATTGAAAATTACCCAAAATAAACTTTTCCCCCAAAATTAACTAATTTTTAAAGAATTTTCCCTATGATCTTTTTATAGTTATCGAATTTTATTTTATTGACTTCAATAACCATTAAAATATACATATGTTAGTCCCATGCAATTTTATTTGGGTCTAACGTTGTTTTTTAATTGAACGATTTATTTAATGCGTCATTGATTTTTTATCAATACTTTCGTATCATTAATTGATGCACTTTCATAAGAGAGCTTGAATATCGTTGACTTACAAGTGAAACATAACAGTTCGGTTGAAAAGTTTGTATAGTTTTCAAGAAAAAACATTTTTTTTTTTTAGAACTCAATTTTATTATGCAACATGGTTCCCTTCAAAGTCGATTCACAAATTATATCGATCTTCCAACTTTTCGATACCATTTTTGTAATACGGCCGCAAAATAGGCCTCTAATTCGGCGATTACTTCTTCATTGCTGCTAAATTTCTTTTTAGCGAGCATTCTTTTGAGGTCTGCAAACAAGAATTAGTCGCTGGGGGCTAAATCTGGAGAATACGGTAAGTCCGGAATCAATTCGTAGTCCAATTCATTGAGTTTGGCCATCATTATTATGATTCTAGTTTTTAAAAGATAGTTAAAGGTAACGAAAATAATTTCTTATGAAAACAACATATCGATACCTTAGAGCAAGGGTGTCAGCATTTTCAAATCACTGAGCCAAGCGCAAGCAGCGCATTCAGCGCAAAATTTTCGCTTTTACAACAACTTCAAATTCGAATTAAACAATCACAAAAACAATTTTTTGTTGTTTTTTCATGCCTCGTTTACAATAACAATAATATTTCAACAATTTTCAAAATTTTTAAGAACTGGGACACACACAAAAAGTAGGGGTATTCACGCGTTGATGCGCAATGCTCTTGCGTCGTTGCGGAAGTGCGGTTTGCGAAAGTTTGTAAAACATCAAACACATTGCCGAAAATTTCGCACTACTTCTGCAATTTCTCAAGATGGAAATATTCACATTGAACGTTCAGGCGTTAGTGCGTAAAAGACTTGCATTTTTGCAACTGCGCATCAACGCATTAATACCCATATTGTTTCTTGTTTTTGTTTTTGATGCGACGTAGTCGTTGTTGTTATTTTATGTTGGTTTGAGTTCGATTTTGTGTGTACCCAAAAAAAGCAATAAAGACTCGAAATTTTGACGAGCGTGAAAAAAAAACAACAACAATTATTTCTGTGAATGTTGTACAGAAATATTGATGTTGTTGGTCGAGCCAAAACTGGCTCACACCTTGCCTTAGAGCGCTATAGTCCTTTTTCAATTTTTTCAAACGCGAAATTCAATTTTCAAACGGTGATTATTTTAAAACTGACTGCTATTTTTACATATAAAGTTAATTTCTACAGTACCGCACTAATTTTCTAAAAATTGGTGAACAATTGTAGTAGGGTACTCGCTTAAGAAGCCCACCATGAGCCCATAACTTTAAATATCTCACAATTTCAAGCAAGTGGAGATAGGACTATAGCGCTCTAATGTATCGATATGATGTCTTGCCGTATTTTATATATTTAAAATAAAGTAAGCTCAAGGGTCCAACCTTTTTCGATAGGTGGCGCGATGAGTTCAATTTAAACGAAAGCTGCTATGGGTGCAGGGATTTATCATTTAAACTAATTTTTTCCTATAGTGTGCGCAACAACCTCATGAGCGAAAATGGTAACGATCGGTTAAGCGGTTTCAAAGTTATAAGGCGACAAACACACGCACACTACATTTTTATATAAGAAGCAATCCACGCCAAGTGTACCAGCACAAAATTTTTTTTTCTGTGATTTCGCTCAAATTTGGCAATATGGTAGATCCGGTGTGCAAGAACAACAATCCAGGAGGATTTGGTCCTAGTACCATTTGTTCTTAAAATACGGGGTGTTGAAGTTGGCGTTTTTAGTCATTTTCATGAAAAGGGTGTTTTTTCAAAAATTCATAGCTTACACTAAAGTTTGTAAATTGATAAATCTAAGTTACTGGTCCCATTTATTTTGAAGTGGTCTTTTTATAAAAAAATATTTCTTGGTGAAAAAAATTTTTTTTCAGCAAAATTTTTTCCACTTAAAAATACTTTCCAATTTTTCTTAAAAAAACCCCCCTTAGATTATTAAAGCATAATTTATAAACTTTAAAATTATGTATGATGGGATTCGGACGCTAAAGGCAAAAATATTTTTTTACTCAAGAGGAAAGCATCATACGAAAAAAGTGTACTAGGCATTAAATGCTTAGAATCATCAAGGAAATAAGTGTGATATTTTTTGGAAAGTTAAAAAAAACAAATTTTTTTTGAGTAATTTTTGAAAAAATTACAAAAAAAAATTTTTCAAAAATTATTCAAAAAAAAGTTTCCAAAAAAACCCAAAAAATCACACATATTGCTTGGACGATTCTAAGCGTTTTTTGCCCTGTACACCTTTTTTCTTAAGATGCTTTCTATTGAGTAAAAAAAGATTTTTGACTTCCGCGGGCGTTCAAAAGCCAAAAACTCCCATTTGCGTCCGAATCCCATCTTGAGTCATACATCATTTTAAAGCTTATAAATTATGCTTTAATTTAAAGTTCTTTTAAAAAAAATCTAAGGGGGGTTTTTTCAAAAAAAAATCTAAAGTATTTTTAAGTGTAAAAAATTTTAGTGAAAAAAAAATTTTTTTCACCAAAACAAATATTTTTTTATATAAAGAACACTTCAAAATAAATGTAAGCTATACATTTTTGAAAAAAACACCTTCTTCATGAATATGATTAAAAACGCCAACTTCAACACCCTGTATTTTAACAACAAATGGTACTAGGACCAAATCCTCCCGGATTGCTGTTCTTGCACACCGGATATACCATATTGCCAAATTTGAGCGAAATCGGAGCTGGTACACTTGGCGTGGATTGCTTCATACATAGAAGATTAAAAATAAAAAAAATGTATGCTTACTGACAATCGAAACAATGACCTCCAAGTCATGAGTCGTCAATCTTTTCAACTGATCCAAATGCTCTGTATTTTACTTAGCTCGATAAGTTATTGAAAAATAAAATAAAAGATTTTTCGAAAGTTTTGGAAACGATTACTAAAACATTTTTTGGAAATAAACATTTTCTAATTGAGTCGCCCAGAAGCCAATACGGTTAAGTCCATTTTTTGATATTTTCTGAATTTTGCAAATTTCAGTAGAATACATAATATTCTTCTTTGTTATTAGTGAATTTACTCGTTTCTTAATTCTTTCTAAGATAAATAGCTCTTTTTGTGATAGCTTCAGAACATTTTTTAGTATAGTTTCAGAAGAATTAAAAAAAATAACTAGGTACATATAATTAAAAACACAAATTTTCTGAATTTAAGTTTTTTTAAAACTTAACCGCATTGGCTTCTGACCGACTCAATTGTTGATTTTTATCCTACAAATCAATTGTGAAATTCTAAAAAATAAATTTTTCCAAGCGATAAATTTTAAAGGTAATAAAATTGTTAGTTGGGTATTTACCTTACTGTAAAGTTTACAAAAACAGAAAAAAAAAAAAAAACGAAATGAACGTGACCGCACTACGATTCAAACCGGGGTCCGTCCGTGTGATGGATAGAAACGTTTTATTTTTACCTACAATTGCAAACTTGTTAGACCTTTACACCACTGACCTGTATATTAGGGCTGTTCAAAAAAAAAAAATTTTCGATTTTCTTAGATATACTTTGGCATCACGTTCTCCATCATGACAGAATATCCCATGAATTTTTTCAGATTTTAAAATGCATTTTTAAAGGTGGCTCAAAGCAAAAATATATTTTTATTATTTTTTTTTAGCGTTATAAAATGTTGTCAAACAATTTGAAAAATTTGTTTTAGAGTAACTTTAAAACATTCATTTTGTTTGTTTTTTAATGAACTTTAAAACCTAAGTTGTAATTTTGGCAAAAAAAAAATTTTTACACCTCTAAAAAAACGAAAAACTGCTTTAAAAAGGCGAAATTTAACGGTTTTTCAAAGAAAAAAGTCATCGTGCTTTAAACGGTATGAACATTTTTTAATTTACAAGATCTCATTCGAAAGAGCTCTTAAAAACCTTCAAGACAAGACATGGTAAGACTTTTTTGGGCCAGCAGGCTCGATGATATAAATACGTTTGAAACATAGTGAAGCAGCCCCGTGAAAGGCAAAACGCTTTTTTACTCAAGAGGGAGGCATCTTACGAAAAAAGTGCACATGGCGTAAAATGCTTAGAATCGTTCAAGAAATACGTGTAATTTTTTTTTTTTTTTATTTTTTTTAGAAAAAATTTTTTTTTAACGTCATCTTTAATAAATTTTACAAAAAAAAAAAAATAAAAAAAAAAAAAAAAACAATTCACACTTATTCCTTGGATGATTCTAAGCATTTTATGCCATGTGCACTTTTTCGCTGCATCACTATGTTTCAAAAGTTATATCATCGAGCCTGCTGGCCCAAAAAAGTCTTAACATGTCTTGTCTTGAAGGTTTTTAAGAGCTCTTGAGATCTTGTAAATTGAAAAATGTTCATTGCGTTTAAAGCACAATGACTTTTTTCTTTGAAAAACCGTTAGATTTAGCCTTTTTAAAACAGTTTTTCGTTTTTTAAGAGGTGTAAAATGTTTTTTTGTTAAAATTACAACGTAAGTTTTAAAGTTCATTAAAAAACAAACAAAATGAATGTTTTTAAGTTACTCTAAAACAAAATTTTCAAATTGTTTGACAACATTTTATAATTAATGCTAAAAAAAAAATAATAAAAATATATTTTTGCTTTGAGCCTTTAAAAATGCATTTAAAAATCTGAAAAAATTCATGGGATATTCTGTCATGATGTAGAACGTGATACCAAAGTAAATCTAAGAAATTCGAAAAAAATTTTTTTTTTAACAGCCCTACTGTATATAATGAAGGGGTATTTGTATATTAAGCAAATGTCTGTCCAAACATAAATATTTCTACTAGAATTCTTATAGGAAAAAGTAAGCAATTTAGAATAAATATTTCTTCATTATTTTTACTTTATTTTATTTGTAAATATTGCTTTAGGGAACCAAAAAAAATTTCATACGCATGCTTATTTATGTTTGAAATTTAGTGTTAATTACTTTAATTTTTTTACTACTCGATTGGAGTAAAATTAAGACACTCACTTTTCTCCGTGCAATTACAAGTAATTCATTAAAAATAATACATTCCACCGGCATAGTCGATTTGTTTTTGTTTTACTCTATACTCCCCTATTTAAGATCAAAGAGTATTGATTGAATTAAAAATGTCCGAAAAAAACTTTATATTTTTTCTTTAGATTTTTATTATAAACATTTTCTTTCCTTTAATTATTTTTTCAG
Source organism: Calliopum simillimum (assembly GCA_951812925.1). Classification (NCBI taxonomy): domain Eukaryota; kingdom Metazoa; phylum Arthropoda; class Insecta; order Diptera; family Lauxaniidae; genus Calliopum; species Calliopum simillimum. The sequence continues at coordinate 114,004,855 of OX638370.1, read as the reverse complement.
CTGTTTCCAAGAAACATATAAAAAAAGAAAAAAAAAAAAAAAAAAAATATGCAGAAGTAAGCACCTGAATGGAAAAACGAAAATTCTATTTTCAATAGCTTGAAATTTGTGAATTCTATATGGTTTTTACCGTCTGCTGCTTTAATAAAAAATGCAATATTTTTTTTGCTTTAAATGGGGAAACTCATTTTAAAATGCTCCTCTTATCAGCAACATGATCGTTTTTCAATTTTCCCATTTTTAATACTTTCAATCTTGATATTTTTTCGCAATGAAATTTTTTATTTTTTTGTAGTTGATAGTAAATGTTTAGTAGCGAACAGATTGAATTGTAATATTTTACTTCATATTCATCACGTAAACAATTTTATATGAATCAGCTCAATAGCTGCACTAACTACATATTCTGATAATGAAAGTAAGTAATATTAGTTTATATGTTTTAAGTTATCCTTTGCTGCTAGTTTTCGAGAAAACTATATTTTATAAAACTTTTTTAAATTTATTATGTTATACTTGATATTCTTTAAAACTTAACTTCTTTCTTCTCTTGTAGTTGAGGATGCTAAAAATTATACAAAAAATGTACAACAGAAATCTCTCCTTTCGAACACACAAGCAGAACAGTCTTATGCAAATGAAAGCAGTTATGACTTTGGCCATGGTACTAATGCAAATATACTAACCAAAGACGATGTGTTGCGCGCACAGAGAGGCTTACCACCACAGCGGTATGATGCGTTTGTGCTCTTCGCCGAAGCTGATATAGATCATGCAGTGCAAATGCTGACGAAACTGGAAGATGATCCGGCTAATAATTTTAAGGTAAAAGAAATTAAATAGGTTGCATAGCTGTTGTCAAAATATGTACAAGTTATTATCAACGAAGAACCTTTTTACGAAATCTCATTTCCTTTTATTCATAAATTGCGTTTTAAAAAATAATTTGTTAACGTTTTTTCCCTAATTTCAGCTTTGCCTAAAAGACCGTGACCTTCTGGCTGGTGTCTCTTTTGCACATGTAGCGCTCATACAACTAATTGAGGAACGTTGCAAGCATTTAATTGTAATTTTAACGGAGAGTTTTCTTAAAAGTCCAGAAAATAAATTCTTAGTTGATTATACACAAGCACTACAAATACGTGAGTATTTTGAAATACAAATTATATTTCAAATTTAATTAAAATCTATTATTTTTTTTCGCATACTTTTGTTTATAGAACATAAAACGCGTAAAATAATTCCATTGATCTATGAAGAAACTGTGGACATACCAAGCTCTTTAAAAATATATACGCATTTAAAATATAATGGCAATACATTTGGTTTATTTAATTTTTGGACCAAACTGGCTGCTTCTATACGTAATGTTAATATAGCAATCGAAGCACCTCCGCCAGTTTATACCAATTTTAATAATATGTAAGTTTATCATATAGAAAGCTCCGCTTAATTAGGAAGGTAGTAAAAAATTTGTGATATAATGTAGTTGAGGAATCAATAAACTTGTTGCCGTTGAATTAATTTTTTCTAAATCGTTTTAGTTTACTTATAAACGTCAACTTTCTTGTTGAACACTTCATATTTATTTTTAATTTTATGTATCCTAAATACATTTATTCACTTGAGTTGTAAATAAAAATTAAAATAAATCACAAAACTAATTTTACTTCTGAAGTAATAAGTAGATACTAGGCATGCGCTTATTTTATGATTTTCTGATTTTTGTTTATGCCGCCCCCTGAAATCCTTCCATTGGTCATAAGAACAAACACTATGAAGTTTCACGGCAATCGGAGAACGATAACCCGGCCCTCATGAGAGGTCAAGGTCAAGTTGAGGTTTCAAGCAAAAAATAATGAAATTTCTTTTTAACTCAATGAAATAAGTCAAAGCATAATTTTATCTTATAGCAAATTAAAATACCTTTCCAACAAGCTATAATTGTTTAAAATGGGGTTATAAATACGAATTCTATATGTAGTAGTATGGCATTTTGCGGCAATTTTGCTAATGTCGATAAAAGAAAAATTCATAGAATTCGTGTTAATTACCCGATATTAAACAATTATAGCTTGTTGGAAAAGTATTTCAATTTCCTATAAGGTTAAATTATGCTTTGACTAATTTAATTAAGTTAAAAAAAAATTTTCATTATTTTTTGCCTGAAACCTCAACTTGACCTTGACCTCTCTTGAGGGCCGGGTTATCGTTATCCGATTGCCGTGTAACTTCATAGTGTTTGTTGTTATGACCAATGGAAGGATTTCAAGGGACGCACACTGCGTTGGCTAATGGGCAAAAATCAAAATTTTTTGTGACTCGAAACCTAATAATATTGGTATCAGTCGACAGGTAATTGCATCAATAAAATAAAAACAAAATATTTAGGAGAACGACTCAGTTTTGGCTACGCTGTGACACTTCAAAGTTGAGATAATTTTTAAAAAAAATCATGTTTTATTCAATTCGTTTTGAGTTCTCTTAAACAAATAACTATCAAAAATTTGTCTTTTGGTTAAACTAAGCGAAGTAAAGTTTTTTATTATAAATAATATTTGAGTAAATAAATAAAACTAAAAAATTTTGGAAAATATATAATTTGATATATATTTTAGTGATTTTAATACATAATATTATCAAATGAAAAACTTCAGAAATTGACAAATTTCGATGACAAAAAAAAAAACAAATCTTATAAAAATAAGTGCCGTTTTTTTTTTTAATCTACTAGTACGGATTCTATATAATCAAGAACAGCAAATAACTTTTCCTACTTCGTCCTACAAATAATTTTTTTCTTTTTTTAAAAAATGTTTAAAAGGAAAAATTTGCATGAAATATAAAATTTATGTTGAAAATTTTTTTTTGTTTTTATTAACACAAATAGTCTGAAAAGTACAAAAAACATTATTTCTACTACGTATATTTCATTTGTTAACATTAAACAATACTTTTTCATCATCGTTATATACGAAGCTTAAGAAAATCGTCCTAAATACCTGGTTTTTAGCAAAACTATAAAGTCCACAACAAATCTGAGATCATTTTTGAGCTCAGCGACCCCAAATTACTTATAATACCAAATTTCATCGATATCTAACCACTCCTTCTATTTTTGACCATTTCTTGTATGGGCGCAACGCACTGTGGGACGGCATCAACGAAAATCAGAAAATCATAAAATAAGCGCATGCCTAGTAGATACTTTACAAAAAAGAAAATTAAAGAATGAATATTATCAATATTGATATTTTGAAATACTTATCTCACGAGTAGATACAACTCAAAATCCGCTAAATATTAGAAATCAGTTTAGAATCATTCGAAATTTATTCATTTAATTTCTCATAACTAAACGCAGATTTACTGCAAACGTCAAGCAACCTTCCCCGTTCATTATCAACTGATAATTTTCATGTGTTCCTGTATTGGACACATATAATTACTGACGCTCTAAGCTGCTTGAAATCAAGCTTCAGATTAAAAAAGAAAATAGTAATCAAGCTTTAAAATATTATCAGTCAATATATTTGACACTTCATAGCCAGTGTTGTCTCTTGTATGCTTCGTAATCAATGTTGTCTTTAGTACAATTAATTTTGTAGTTAGATTTTTCCTTTTTACTTGTTAATCAAGCGAGTTAGAAAATTTTCATCAGAATTCAATTAAGCGTTGCCTATTATATTTACATTTTGCACAATATTTTCTTTAATACATTACACAAATTATATTTTCAGTAAAACTACACAACACACAAATGTTAACAGCACAGATATACCGAAGATAAATGTTAACGGCAATCCATTGCTGGATGATTATGACGATGTACCTAAGAAGAAGGAGCGCACGTTATTTAAAAAACGTTCTTCATTACGCATTAACGGCAGCAGTACTAAATTACATATAGGTGACAACAACAGTGACAATAAGAGTGCAGTAATGCGTTCGGCACATTCATGTAATCATTTAAATTCAATAATTTTGTACGATTCAAATCTACCACAAATGTCTGGTTTATCGGTTTCTACATGTTCCGGTGATGAAAAGAAGAAAAAGAAATGGCCTAGTAAATTGTTTAAAAAAGTTTTCAGTCGCAGTAGTAATAGACTACAAATGGCCTAAATTTTATTGGCGCAATTTATCTTAAATTTGTATTGTACAAGTATGTGCCACATTATGATAAAATGCAATTTTCCGGCTTTAAATCCAGCCAGTATAGGTCGTTTGCTCAAATTGCATTTCTTATTATTGTACGAGTATTCTAAGTTAATTTTTATTAAGTTCATTGTAGAACGAATTTGTACTTTTAATATAAATATTTGTTTTTAAAACGAAATGAAACGAAAGTGCTTTACACAATCAAAAATAGATTACGATTTAAGTTAACCAATAAAGACAATTATTCAGTTTAACTGGCATGTTTTTTTTATTTAACAAAGTACTTGTCAACAGTTCGCATTTGAAATGTAATGTGCAGCTCATTGGCGGATCCAGAGGGGGGCGATGGGGCGATCGCCCCCTCTCTCAATCCTCAATTATATGTAAAGATTTTGAAAACATTCTATTATTATCTAGGAATGTAGTCAATCGGCCCCCCCTCTTGACAATGCTGGATCCGCCACTGGTGCAGCTTCGAAATGTTTAGTGTTCTAGTTTTAATCGCTTATTCGTATAGCGCTTTTAGCAACACTTGAGCGTAAATCATTTTAGGTTTTCTCTACATACAAAAAACAAATTTTTAGTAATAATGTGCTCCCATTAAGTGCCGCCGACTTCTACGAGAAGTCTTCTAAATTAAATTTTTGCTCTGCTGTTTACGATCTTAACTTAATGTTCAATAAAAACATATCAAATAATAGAATGTCATTAAAATTTACATTAATTTGCTAAACTTAATTTGCTGCAAACTTTTTGAACTGTTAATTCGCACAACACAGTTCGTCTTTAAAAGCGCGTAAAAATTGTGCCCAATTTTTTTACCAACCAAATTATACAGAGCGCATAAAAAAACACATTGGGACCAATACTACCGCCTTTTTTAGGCTAGCTTTGAGAACTGTAATAAAACTACTGACCTAGAAATGGCTAATCACAGCCTCAGTGCAGCCATTATTGACTGCTACCATGAATGGTGCCCAGTCAAGACCAAAAAACTGGGAACAAAGACACGCCTTGGTGGCACACTGGTCTAGCCAAACTATGAACCCAAACACGGGGGCTATATGGCAGGACTAAACGGAACCGTGAATGAGACATAAAGCACTCACTGATTACAATAATGAAACAAGAGTGCTAAGGCGAAATCATGGAGGAACTTCTCCTTAAATCTTGGTGACCTAAATGCGAATTTTGTCTAAAAGAAATTTTGTTTTGGTTTAACAACACAGTGAGCCCAAAGTTGGACTTTAAACAGAAAAAATGCTCTACAGAACTTTTAAAATTAGAAACTGCTGGATAAACGCTCTAGTTAATTTGTTTTAAGCCCGATCCACTAATGTAGCCCAGTTTTTTAGTATATAGCTTAGCCTTTTTTAGAACTAGCATAATATAAAAACTTCTTTAAAATCGGTTACTTAGTTTCCGAGTTAATAAGGGACAAATACACAAACAAACAAAATCTAGTTTTTATAAAGTAGATTTTCGTTTATTCCTCATAACTTGAAAACTATAAAAGATAGCGCAAAATTTTTAACATTTTTGAAATAAGCGGGGTCAAGTTATTGAAAATTGATACCCATTGTGAAAAAAAATTCGGACCACGCCCCAACTTTGTATCGGAGGTAGGCGTGACCGTCGGCGGATTTTGTTCATATTCACAGATTTTTATTATTTTAATGTAAAAAACATCTGTACCAAATTTCAATAGCCTAGCTCTATTATTACTATATATGACAGCCGTTCCATACAAACCCTCCCATTGTGCGGCGATACCTTCACGGTCGACTGTAATGAGACTAATGATGAGCAAAATTAGCCTTGTTCTCGAAAAATTACCAAGACCAAGACGCTGATTTCTTTGCAAGACTGCCAAGGTCTTGGTCTTGCTCACGATCATCGTCAAGGCCAAGACTGCACTTCAGTCTTTGTAATTTATAGTTCATAGTTGTTTCATGCCCCTTTCGAGGAGAAAATCATCCCTCAATTGGAAATTTGGGATCTTAAAAACGAAACTGCTGTGGAAAAATAAGGTTTCGTAATTTTGAATGCTCAACAATCTTTAGAAGTTTTTTCAAGACCAAGACTTAATGACCAAGATCAAGACTCAATATCAAAACCAAGACCAAGACTCAATGTGCAAGACCAAGACTAAGACGGCTATGGTCTTGGTCTATACAAAAAAAAAAAAAAAGTTCGCTGTAAAACCCCCATTTTGAAAGCTTATCGGTTTTGATTCAAAACCAAGACCAAGACTCTATGTGCAAGACCAAGACTAAAACGGCTCTGGTCTTGGTCTTGGTCTTGGTCTATACAAAAAAAAAAAAAGTTCGCCGTAAAACCCCCATTTTGAAAGCTTATCGGTTTTGATTTTTAAGGAAAAAAAATTTTTTTTCTGCCTCTAAATAAGCTCCTAAATGATTTTTCCGCCATTTGACTTCCGATCATCAAGTATATGTAGTATATCGTTGTAAATGTTTATATTTCATTAATAGAAGTAATTTATCTAAAATGTTTTTTTCGACTAGTTGTACTCATTATCTCAGTTTCTACCACCCTAAGGTGCCAAGGACACTTCATAGAATTGAAGTCCACAAAAAATCATAATATTCATTTCTACAAAGTTCCCTTTCAAAATGGGGGTTTAAGGCGAACTTTTTTTTTGTGATACTATCTACTATTCACTTATTTGAACCCTTCAAATCTCCGGGAGCTGGTAGGATCTTACCAGTACTACTCCAAAAAGGATTTTACTGGATCGGGGCATAGTTGCTGACGAATGGAAGGAAGTCATAGTTAAATATATTCCAAAAGCGGATAGCAGGCATAGTGGTCTGCCCAAATCATGGTGTCCAATTAGTTTGACTCCATTTCTCCACAAAACAGAAGAGAAAATGGTGGAAGCGCGTATAAGAGTAGAGTATTTAACAAATATCAATATGCTTGCCAAGTTCGTAAATCTACTCACTCTTTAATCTCACAGACAAAATTTATTATTCTTATCAAGTTGAAGAGTTTGCGATCGTCTGCGTACTAGGTTAGGTAAAGAAGGTGCATTGGATAACACAGATACCAACCATGTCAACAGATGTATCCGATTATAAGCATATTTAGAACAAAAATTATTAATACAGCTCCGGGTGATGTTGAACTGAAGGAGGCTGCTCCGCTCGTTTGGCCCATCGTGGTTGATGAGCTTCTGCACATACTCAATTCAAACGATGTCTCAATCCTTATTCGAGGTAAATATGAAGACACAATCTCATCCAGATTACAAGAGGCACTTGACTTAGTAGCCAGATGGTGCGAGTACTCTGGCCTCACGTTTAATCCCAAAAAGATCAATATTACCATATTCAACAAAAAAAGGAAATCTTTCTGGAGTCCATTCTCAATAGAATAGTTATACGATTTTCTAACTAGAACAAATATGTTGGTGTAGTTCTAGATAACAAAATCACCTGGAACCCTGATCCATCTTTACATACAATCCGGAAGTCAAGAAGTTTTCTAGGAAAATTTGAGGACTCAGCCCAACATGCAGCCTTCGGATGCACAGGCAAGTGGCATTTTCGTAGTTTTGCTATTTTAATACTACGTTTCCAACTAAGATTTACAAGTTGATTTAAGGCTGTTTCCATACGAATTCAAACCTGCAAAATAAATCACAACAGGGCTAACGGTTTTGGCTATTTTCGACCAACTTTGACAATTGCCATTAAATGTCATTAAACACGAAGTAAATGAAAGATAAATATTTAGAAGAAAAGGAAAAACAACTTTAATTTTTCTGCTTCTGACATTTACTGTCAAAAATAAATCTCTTTCGGCCAGTGGAAATGGGTAGGATTTAACGATGTGATTTACAAATCTCAGCACAGTTAAATCTCCGATGGAAACGCTGTATAAAACAATTGACATTCCACATTCCTGAACAAAATAAATGAAACGCATATTGTAAATTTTTTTGGTATTTTATTATTTTTCATAAATAACTTTTTTGTTGATTTTGTTTGTTGTTCTTGTTGTTGTTGTTGTTCATTTGCAGTATTTTTATTTCATTTTATGAATTTTATTTTCCTTTTCAGTGTTCACTTTTATTTATATATATTATATATATCTTTTATTTTTATTTGTTATTTGAAATTAATACTTATATTTATTTTATTAATTAATTAATAATATTTCACTTGTTGCTTTTTTTCTCAATTTTATAATTATTAATTTTTTTTATTTTTTTTATTTTTTTTTTTAATATTTTACTTTATTTAATTAAATTTTTCTAATCAATTAACAAAATGATTGTGTAAAAAAAGAAAACATTTCCATTGATCATAATTCATACATATAATTTGAATCAATAATAATAATAAACTATTCTGTTTTTATTAATTTTAAAATTAACGTAGTAGTTTTATGAAATTTTCCGTTTTTTGTTTTTTTTTTTTCTTCAATTAATATAATATAATACTTTTATTTATTATTTGGGTGTTGTGGCTGTTTTCATTATTATTTTATTAATAATCATAATAATAATTATAATAGAAAATTGTTTTGTTTCTTTTTATATTTACTACTTATATTTCATTGCATTTTTCGTCTAAATTTTAACTTGTTAGTTGAGTTTTTTATTTTTTTATTTATGAATTTATTTATTTATTTGTTTAATTTTTAATTTCTATTATTTTTCTATGCTTTCATTACATAATAACTGATTGCATTTACACCATGTGAAATAAAAATGTTACAATTTAGGTTTATTTTCAATTTATTCTGGAAACTTGTTACTATTTGTTTTATGTATGTTATTTTTTCAAGACTTATTTTCTATAATAATTGTGAGTGAGTGTGTGTAAGTGAGTGAGTGAATGTTCTTTTTTCGTACATTATTATTTTTATATATTATTTCCATTTTTTTTTTTTTACTACATTCACATAATTTTGCAAAATTTTTGCTTCAATTTTATTAAGTATTTCAGCTAAAATTTGAATATTTTCATTATTATTTTAACCAACCTTGAAGTTGATAATTTTTTGGCTGTTTTTATTTAGTTATTACTTGACTCAATGGTATTTCTGGTTTTGATGACCTAGGCATAAGTAACATATAATATAATGAAAGTAATTTATAACGAAAAAAGGTTAAATATCCATTATTATAACAAAAGTTAAGCCAATTTTGTTTAATAACTTTCAATTTCTTTTCAAATGATATCCACAATATTTGAGTCGGTGAAATATTTTTCAATGCCGATTTTCTTAAAGTTTGATATCGCAAAAAATAAGTTAAGAATTGAGAGCGTACTTAATGTATGACTAACCTCAAGCAGTAATTTCTCATCTAATAATATGGGAGTGTAATAGAAACTGCTATATATATTGTAAAAAGCACACAAAATTCTGACTCATTACGATTAGGTACACCGAAACCAAAGCAACTAATCATTTTTTTGTAGAGTGGAATAAAAAAATAATTGGAAAATACTAAGTACCTAATGGTAAGTACCTTTTATGAAAGAAAAAAAATTTACAAACTATATTTATATGATGAGCCAAACATCGAAAAAACTAACAATTTAACATGTTGTCTTAATATAAACTACAACCTCAAATGTACGCGATGCTTCGAAAAGAAACAGGGCGAACGGCGAAGCCCTGAACGAAGCGAAGAGTATTGAAAAATTCGAAGGCGATGATCTGCTGGCATTAAAACACCTGCTGTGACGAGGTCGTTCAGTGATGTGTCCAGAAGAATGTCTTGTATGTGGTGCTAATCGATGAAGTGTCCGTAGCAGCAAAAAAAAGCTCTTGACGCTTGGGATGGTGATGAAGTTGGACAATGCAAAGCTGTTGCAATGCCTACTTCTATTTGGCACAAAACGTTATCAAGGAGAACTCGAATGCTAGGGCATTCTCTTAAGAGATGTGCATTTAGTCTTTGTCAAAATACGGAACGCTTTGATAGCTATGACAAAAAAATGGTATAATTTGTTGGCAATTTACCCTGTTAAACAGATTACATCAGTGGGAAGATGGGACGGGGAGTCTTTTTACAAGACTTGAAATCATCTCAATTCTTGCTTGGGGTGTCGGTTCGATCTTGGTTTCGTTTGGGTTTCAGGTCATAGGGGGCATCGTAAGCACCAAAAAAACTGACAAGCCGGCAGGACATGGCTTCTCCCTTAACGTCACCAGTACGGAGTGCGTTCATACCCCGCTAGGTCAAGTAAAGAGCAAACACTAATTGGAAAGCATTGACTACATGCTGGTAACCAACCCTTTATATAATAGTTCTAAAACCTCAAATTTACTAGCTGATAACCGCATTAATATAGCAAGAATTACCGCAGTATTTATTGGACACTGGGCTATCGGGAAGCATGCTGAAAAACAATGTATTCCTTTCAACCCCATCTTGCGTTGTAGTGAAGCAGCGAGCATTGTAACTTGATGGCTGGGTGGTGCTAACTTAGAGTTAGCAACCGAGAAAACGGAAGCGGTTCGGTTAAGCACTCGTAAAGTGGGTGAGGTCTTCACCTTTAGAATAGGCAATCAGGAGGTTATCGCTCAGCCATACATAAGGTACCTTGGGGTACTGATTGACAACAGAATATCCTTTAAAGAACACCTGGTTGCAGTTGCAAGTAGGCGGAAGCTGATGACTAGAGTTACAAGCTCTATCATCCTCTACGATGCGCCAGTCTGGGCTGACGCAACACAGAAAAAATCATATCTGTCAATAATCCGATCTACATGCTGTCTAAATGCACTTTGGGTGGCGAGCGCCTTTCGCACAGTGTCGGACGACGCTATCGAAGTGATTGTAGGAATGGTACCAATAGATATTCTGGCAGGCGAACTGCAGCGCACGTGCATCACAGGCGCAAACGCATCCAGAGAATGCGCAGCATTTAGGAGTGGCCGCGAAGATAGGACACATCGGAGAAGGGGACATGGACATTTTCTTTCATCCCTTATTTTAGAGCATGGATTGACCGCAAACACGGAGAGGTTGATTTTTACCAAACGCAGCTGCTGAGTGAACAAGGAAGTTTTAAAAAATATCTCCATCGATTTAAACATGAAGAAGAGCCCTTCTGCCCTGACAGCCATGGCAAAGCTGAAGATGTTCAACACGTTTTGCTGAACTGTCCACGTTTCAGAGACATGCGCCAAGAAATGCAAGAGGACTTTGCTGAGCCAATCACAGTGCTAAACCTGGTGCCAAATATGTCTGAAACACCAACAAAATGGCTGGCGGTTCAATCATTTGCAGTGAAATTGATGAAAGAACTCCGTCTTGTTGAACGCTGAAGAGCTGTGAAACGCAGACATCTCCAACTTGAAAGAACAAGCGATCCCGCTACATCAAGAACAGGTACGGACCAGACCTACAAACTGACGTAATACTTGACAGTGGTTCCAGCAGGAGTAACCCGTCCTGACGAGAGGAGTTTTTTAGCTGGTTTGAGTCCGCCACATCGGATTTTGATGCTTTTACTCCTCGTTAAAAAAAAAACCCTTCTGTCGGAGTTTCTTAGATGCAAACAAGCAAGAATCTCTTGAACAGTTGCTCTTTGACTGCCCAACTTTAGCTAGAGCTAGACTTAATCTTAAATATTTGGTATTGTATTGTATAATATTCTCGAAAAGAAGCTTTCTGCAGCTCTTATCTATAGAGCTTCGGCGCAATAATTTTTTCCTCATCCCACAAAATTCTCGATTCTTGTATTTCGTTCTCTAATGACATTTTGCAGGTAACTTGTTGCACCGTTTTAAAGAAAAAATTTTAAAATTTTTCAAAACAAAAATATATTTGGGCAATTCACAAATTGTTGTAACATGTCGTAAAGTCGTATTGTTTTAAGTTTTCAAACTGCTACAGCACATGCATAGTTGTATAATTTGGGACTGATTTTGGTATAGATGCCAACAACAACATTTTTAAACCAATTTGAAAACTTAAAACAATACGACTTTACAACATTTTAAGTATAACACCTTGTGAATTGCCCAGTTGTGAAGATTGCTAAATAGAGCTAAAAATTAAAAGTTATTTGGTAAGATTTTCGATTTTTGGCTATCTCTTCAAATTTATTCTAAATTTTCTATACCAAGCTCTTCAACACAATATAAACTTAAAATAAGAAATAATATTTTAATAATTCCAAATGATAGAAAAACAAAACATTACCAAATAATAATTGTTTTTAAATATTTTTGTATCTTTTTTTATGCGTATGAGTTATTTTTTAATGCTTTATGGTTAAGTAGTCATTGTTTATTTTTATTAATGTTTTTTTTTTTTTTTTTGTATAACTTTTATTTAATTTTTAAAACATTTCTAGATTTTTTAATTTTTTTGTTTTTTTTTTTTTTTGTATTTATTAATATTTTACTTTGTTTAATAATAAACTTTGTGCTCTTTGGACAAAATTATTACATGTTTCAAATGATTACTTCGTCTTATCTATGGATTTTTTGCGTGATTTTTTATATATTATTTTAACATGTAATAATTTCTTCCATATGTATGTAATTTTATACTATTTAATATTTTTTTTTTTCAATAAGTTAGTTTTAATTTTTGTTTTTTATAAATTTTCATTTAAATAAAATTATTATAGGTACTATAATAATTTTAATTTTTTTCTTTTTTAATTTGAATTTTTTCCAATCGTAATCTATGCCGTTTTTTTAGTTCAAACTTTTAATAAATATTGTTTTTTTTTTTTCTTTTATGCTTACAAACATATTATTTCTATTTTAACCATTTTAGGAATTTTATTTTGATGGTATTTATTTATTTATCTTTTTTTAAATTTTATTAAACTCTACAAATGTATTCTTTCTGTTTTTTTCTTTTTAATTAATTATGAAATTTGTGTTGTTGTTATTGTGCAGTTTATTCTTATGTTTAAGAATGTTCTTTTCAATTCAAATTAAAACAATTTAGTAAAATTTTCAATTCAATTTTTTCTAAATATAAATCATTTGGAAATTTCATTAAAGTTAAATAAACCATTTCGAAGTGACTGGGGAATTCGGTTGTAATTATGTTGTCTCGTCTGTTTTAGACGAAAACTAAGACATTTCACTTATGATTTTGGTCATTTCGGCACCGTAAAAGGTTTTAATTATTACATTTTTGCTTGGCGAAATATTTCGACGTTACTACAACCCAAAAAGTAAAGAGTGGCCTATAAGCGAGAATAAAGACAAAGAAATCCAAATAGTTTTTGAAATATTACTTAACAGAATATGCCAAAATATTTAAATTGAATTTTCCATTTAGCCTTGGTATACTTTTTATTGGAATTGGGACCAACTCATTGCTTGGATGATTTAATAATACTTAATTTCTTCATGTAGTTCAATGTCGATTTCAAGAACTCAAATTATGCTGCACCCTAGAGCATGCAGCCCTGGGCGTTAGCCACCTTTGCCCTTTTTTCGGGACAGTACGAAATACTCTTTTGGAGTCAACAACGAATTGCAAAAGTCGACGAAAACGCCTTCATCCCATTGCAGACAGGTTCAACATTCCTTAAAGCTTGCCAAAAGTCGGAAAAAAAGTTTTTTTAAATAGCTTTTTACTATCTTACTGATATTCATACTATGTTGTTCAATAAGTTCAATAAGTTTTGCGGTTTGATAAGAGAGGGCGTTGCTACTAGCCTAAAATAAACGTATGTGAAGTTTCATTTCAATCTGTCAATTCATTCTTTGTTTACAAGCCATTTAGTATCGACCTGTCACAGTATTTTTTTACAATGGAAAAAATCAAGTATCGTGATTGGATTTTTATTTTGGGAGCTTTAAAAGCAAAGGAAATTTATGAACGAATGTAGAAAGTGTATTAGGACACTTCGCCTTCAATTAGTACAGTAGAAGATGGGTTGCTAAATTTAAACGTAGTCGTACAAGCCTTGAAGACGATCCACGTCAAGGACGTCCAAAAACAGCAACAACACCAGAAATCGTAGAAAAAATACAGGATATCGTACTGGAAAATCGTCGAGTGACTGAAAAAGATTTAGTAGAAGCCCTAAGCATCTCATTGGGAAAGCTGTGTGCACAATGGGTGCCGTATTCGCTAACAATGGAACAAAAACACATTCGAATGCGACTTCTCAGCAACAATTAGAGCATTTTCGAGAGGATAAAGGGGATTTTGTGCGTCAATTTAAACAAGAAGCTAAAGAATGATGTGAACCTGGTTCTTCTGTTCTAAAACGAATTCGTGTCCAGAAATCGGTCAAGAAAGTATTAGCATCAGTTTTTTCTGATGCGAAAGGAATTTTCTTTGTGAATTACTTGCAAACTGGTGAAAAAATAAATTCTGAATATTTTTGTAACCTCTTAGACTAGCTGAAGGAAAAAATTCTTGAAAAAAGACCCGGTTTGCAGAAGAAAAAATTCTTTTTCATCAGGACAATGCACCGTGTCACAAGAGCATTTTTACAATGGCTAAAATCCATGAATTCAAGTTCGAATTGTGGCAGCATCCACCGTATTCACCAGATTTGGCCTCTTTCGACTTTCATCTATTTCCCCACTTAAAAAAACTCATGCGTGGAAAGAGTTTTTCATCAAATGATGAGGTCATAACAGCTGTGGAAGCGTATTTTGCAGCTCTTCTGGATTCTCACTTCAGGGATGGAATTCATAAATTGGAATCTCATTGGAATAAGTGTATTGATGTTCAGGGAGACTATTGTTATGAAAAATAACGCATAACTAATAATTTTTCAATACGACAACGCTCGGCCACATGTTGTGGCTACGGTCAAAAACTATTTGGATAATAGTGCCAAGTACAGACTTGGCGCTATCCGACTACCACTTGTTTCGATTGATGCAGAACGCCCTTACCGGAATATGCTTCGCTTCAGTCAAGGGGATCAAAAAATGTTGTCTATTCGTACTTTTGCACAAAAGAAAAAAAATGTTTTTTTTTGGGTCGGAATTCATAAATTGCCAGAAAGATGGGAAAAAGCTTTAGTTTCGGATGGAAAAAAAATAATTTGAATAAAAAATATTTTTTTTTATAAAAACCTCAAATTTCGAAAAAAAAAACCCTGGAAACTTACTTCTAGATACAATAATTTCGACTTTTGGCCAGCTTTAAAGAATTTGGAACCAGTATGCATTGCTACGAGTTTACGGTAGATAGATTTAATACCAATCCAACCACAAAAATTTTCTCTAAAGTTTCACTTTGAAAAATTTCGAACCATGTATTATGTATATCGAATAACGTATAAATAATTTGCGATTATTTGTTATGTAAACTTTTTAATAAATATTTTTAGAACTCGAAAGTTGCATTTAAATCTTGATAAACACTTAAAACGTAAATTCGCAATCAATTTTAAAATATTAAATTATGCATACGAAATTAAATTTTCCTATTACAAATGAGTATCTAAGTTATGGTTTTTTTATAACTTTTACAAAAATATTGGCAGTGGTTTAATACCGAATACTTAAGGTAATAATACTAAAGAACAATTTACTCGCCATTGCAAAAGTCTGAACAATTTATTAGCGCATTGATTGACTTGCAAATTTTTCGACTTCTACAATAAGGTACGGTTACCTAAGTTGATAAGGTAACAAAGGAATTTTGTTCTACATAAATGGGTTGAAATTTATCAATTGTATACTTAAAAACATAAAAAAATAATTAGGGTATTCCTAAAACGTGTATGTAAAGGCCTCGTTGTAGAGTTTACGAGGTTTTCGAGGCTTTTACCCTAAATATTTTGATATTGAGCTGAATTATTATGATGAATTTTGAAATTTTTGAAAAGTACCATAAATTTTTTTCAATTTTCCAAAATGTGGAAAATGTAAAAAATATAACATACGTAATTATATTTTTTACAAAAATCAATCTTATTTGTGAACTTTTGGTTTTTGTGTAAACACTTAAAAATTTTTAACCCATATTTGTATGTAGCCAAATAATTTTAAAATAATACTTTACATGTTTCAATTTTCTGTCTACTAAATTATTACTCTTTTTTTAGTTTAATTTAGATTTAGTTCCACATTCTTCTGATATAATTTATGCGTGTTTGCTTGCTTGATTTGATCAAAACATTTATTTTTGTTTTTGTTTGTTTATTTTTAATGGCAGTTTTTTTAATTCATTCATACATATTACGATTATGGCTTTTATATTGAAATGTTTATTTATTTATTTTTTTGAATTTTTCTTGAGGTTAAGGTTTTTTCTTCTAAATGTTAATATTATGTGGATGTTGTTGTTGTTTTTGATGATTTTTTCTATAATTTGGTTCTAATTCGTTAAATGTTTTATTTAAGTACTAGAAATGTTTTTTTTTTTTTGGTTTAACCTAATATTTTGTTAGGTTATGTGGCTTTTTTGTAACTAACAAAAGGTAAACTTAAATTTTTTTGCGTAAAGTTTTAAAAAATCTTAAATGAATAATAACATTTTAAGTAAAATGTTTCATTAAAATGTTATTTCTTGACATTATTTTCGCGTGAAAAGTTCTTTGCACATTAGTCTTCTGATCATTACAGTCATGGTATAATAAAATCATGGGCTTGTTTTCTTTCAAGTTTTTTTTCTACGTGGGGCAATTAAAAAAAAGTTAGCCATCTATCAGAATCTATTTCTTACAAATAATATCATCGAAGTGTAACCCTCGTAGTTACGGCACTCATTTAGTCGAACACTAAAATTTCTTATGACTACTCGGCAGGAAGACCCTGTGATGGCTGCCCTTTTATGATTGATATTTTCTTTCTGCCGCATGCCAGAGAAATTGATTTATTGACATATACTTTAAGGTTGTGATCCGAATTCGAGCCTTTGACCTAGGGCTTTAATTCTTGTGCCAATTGAGGTGCAGCTTAAGGTCTTTGTGGATATTAGGGTGTATTTACGATCTAAGCACATTTAAAGCACTTGCGGCTCAATAAAGTAGCGAAAACTTCGAAAATTTGTCGCATCAGCCGCAGAATCACCGTTTTTGTAAAACTCCTGAGAAACACTCCATGGTGACTACAGCGTGGGCGCTATTACATAACTGTAGCACTTTATTTTTCAAAGAAAAAAAGAACTAAAAGGCATTTTGGTCTGAAAACCTATTTTTTTATTAATTTCTATAATCGGCTTACATTAAGTCTGAATAAGCTCAAATCGTTCCCCTTTCATTTTATTTGCGAGCCTCAAACGTTTTGGGAAAAAAAGCTAAATTTGTCTTCACATCATAATAAGACCTTGATGTAAATCCAAAGGATTTCAAATACTTCAAAGAACTTCCTTCGTCCTTTCTTAACTTAGCCGGATCTAATGGCTTCAGCAATATCGATTTATCGCAGTAACCACTAGTGTCATGGTTAAAATCATATTTTTTAATTTGAAGACAGCCATATTGCTAGATGGCACTATTGTAGCATATAACAATCTTAACAATACTGATTTTATTTTGGTCAAGTGGTAGGTTGCGAAAGCACGCAGAGTTCCCGGTTCTGGCTCGTGGGAAAATTGGGGGTGCGGTCTTGCTTCCTATCACTATGATAATACTACGATGTCAAACATATTATAAAAGATTGCGTGCTGGACAAGAACGCACTCAAATGACCAACGGGCACAGTGCATGATACGGTGATAGAGGAAATGGAAATGCGGAGATATGAAAAAATTATGTTGTTGCCCTATAAAACTGAATGCGACTAGATGTGTTTGTCTCATAACGCACTCCCATCTTTGAACGACATATACAAGTTAACTAAAGACCAAAATGAATTATGATCTGAAGATACCACGTTGGGCGCCATCTTATTTATTTCACCATAAGCTATTTGGTAGTCTGAATGCTAACATCCTTAATTGACAGACAGTCAACTAAAGTTCAAAAAAATATCATGATCTAAGGAACCAACGTTGGGCGCCGTTTCATTTATTTTACCATCACCTCAGCGGAAAAAAATTCTGTTACAAGAATCTCAAAAAAGTAGATTTAATAAAATCCAAGCATTAACTTATATAAACAATTTCGATAATTCATGCACAGTGAGAATTTTCTAACAATTTTTAAAAAAACTATAAAACTGTTGACCCACATTTGCCAATTTGGTTTTGCAAAAATAATATACAGCTTAAATAAATAATATAAAAGTAGTAAGGTTTAATAGACAGTTTTATCCATAATGAATTTAAAGTGTTAAGGTGTTGTTGTTTTGTTTTTTGTTTTTTTTTTTTCTTTTTTTAGTGAGCGAGTGAGTTTCTTCTTAGGTGCTAGGTATATAATTAAAACGTTTTAATTACAAATACAAATTAGTAACACATACATACAATACAATCTAAATTTAAATTAATCACAATCGATTGCAAGTAACTGAGTAGGTAACTGGAAAAGTTATAACATATGTATGTAGTATGTTAACCTTTTACTATACAAAAATTTCAAATAAAATAAAAAATTCCTAATTAACTAACTAACATACCCGCTTAAGAAACAATCATACAACAGTCTGCAGTTATATAATATTTAGTTTGAAAGTATATACGAAAATATGCAACAGTTATAATAAAGGTCTTCACAGCATCTTGTATTCCTACATATTCGTTTATGCACAGTGAAATCTCACTCAGGCGTATAGCTGCATTTTAAAAATATTTTGCTCCTGAGGGAAGGTTTCATCCTAGTTAACGCTCATTGTTCGCTTTAGAGAGAAATCAGAAAGTATACTAAATAATGTAAAAATACCAGACCAAATAACATGCTTACTGTGAATATCTTTAGTATTTATGACTTTTTATTTCATGTAACATTTTGTGTTGCAAACATTCAGCTGCACTTACACAGGGTGTTACCAATAAGGTTACAAAACTTTTGGTGATGGAGAAGATCTAAACTAACAAAAAATTGCACCTGAGGGTGACTAAAATGTTCCCCAAAGGACTTATTTGAAAAAAAAAAAAAAAATTTCTGATTTGTTTTCTAAAGAAAATTTTCTTGTATCATCCTAGAGTTTTAGAGAAAACTAATTATGAGAAACTTTTAGTTAATTGCACAGGCTTTCTGAAATTGTATTTGGTTGAAAAGGATTTTGCAAAGTTGTACGAGAAAGGTCCTATTAATGTACCCTATTATAATTTTTTTGAAACCCTTATTGAATTTTCCTTAAGTCGATAGTATATTTGTAATACCAATTTTTTGATTTGAGGTCAGAAAAAAATACTTTTCAAGAACAATCCGTTTGAAGGCTCTGGTAGATAAAGGCCAATGCATGCGAGTAAAACGTGTAATAATATCCATAAGTATTTTTTTCTGATCTCAAATCAAAAATTGGTATGATAAATGTACTACCGATTTAAAGAAAATTTAACGAGAATTCTAAAAAAAAATTATAAAAAGGTATAGGTATTTAACGAATCTTTTTTTTACATACTAAAATGATTGCCAAATTCAAAAAGTAGGGGCAAAAATTGGAAATATCAGCTTTAAAGTACCAAAATTTTCGAAATTCTTTTAAATCCTATGAATCAAATACATTTTTAGAAAGCTCATGTAATTAGCTTACAATTTTTCACAAAAAATTTTTTTCTAGAACGTTAGGGTGATCCAAAATTTTTTTTTTGCAAAACAGAAAATCAGTTTTTTTGCTGTAGCTCCTCGGGTGTATATTTTAGATTCCCCTCAGGTGCAATTTTTGTTAGTCCACGCCCACTCTATCACCTTCCCGAAGTTATGTAGGCTTATTGCTTACATCATATATGTATAGTCATGCCGCTTGTTACTGTCATAGATTGCTAGCGGGTAATTTTAGTTTTATTTTTATAATTTTTTATTATTTATTTCCACCATTTTCTTTTCATTTAGGTTTACAAATTTTTTGTTAGCAGTTCTTTTTAACGTACATATTATTATACTCATCATTAGATTATTGTAGGTTTCTGTGTTTGTGTAATTTTTTTCATCTTTTAATTCTATACTCTTATTTAGTTACTACTATCTTTTTCATTAAACTTTTTATATTAATTTTTTTTTTTTTCATCTCTTTTTTTTACTAAATTTTGCTCTATTTTTTATAGTGTTTTCTTATTTTTCAAGTGTATTATTAATTTATTTTTTTTGTTAGTTTTGCATTTACTCTGTATAATTTTAATTAATTTAATTAATTGCAATTTTATATCCTATCCTCTTCTTCTTCTTCCTCGACCTCTTCACCATTTTCTTCGATTTCTTCCTTATAACCTGGATGCTCGGATATTGCATAATAATTACCGTTGTAAATAACGCCCAACTCACGCAACGCATCGCCGCGTATTGTCGCTTTTATCGTCCAATTGTAGCAATCGTCTGATTCCGACTCTCTGTCCAGCCGCTCCACATCGAGTATTTTCGAATTGAGCCGCTCCAGTATGATGCCGATATCCTTGATGCTCAGATGACGTTTCTGATCCACGGAAAGCTGATCGATGAGTAGCAGGAATTTTTCCGTTGTCGTCTTATCATCCTCCATCACCGTATTTTCGGTCTCACTCTCGGAACTGTCGCGTTCGGGTGCAATATCCAAAAAACGTACATGTCCCTTTGCGCCCGACGAGCGCCGTTGCATACTGCCGCCCAACATTGGATCGCCACCACCACCCATACCCACGGACATGGGTGGTAACGTTGATGAGCCAATGATGACGCCGCCGCCGCCCACCACCACTTGTTGTTGTGGCTGCGGACTTGTGGTGCCATCCTGTATTGGTGATGTCGCCACACTTTTATGCACCGCAATTTTGCGGCCTTCTTCGTGCAGCGCACAACAATGAAAATCACATTCGGTTGTGCTGGGGCTACCGGCACGACTGGGCGTGTGCGCATGATGGGCACATTCGGGCGTATGAACATGTACTGCGCCCACAGCGCTATCAAAGGAACCGCCCTGTTTTGAAAGGCGCCTACTGCTACCCGGTAACGCCACGCCAGGTGGAAGCACTACGCCACCCGGATGATATATACTCGCAGGACCCTCATCACTGATTACGGTTATTTGTGGGCTGGAATAGCGTTGTTGTGATGATTGCGATGATACGGATTTGTTATCGAGTGAACTTTGTGCTGAAAGACCTTTTTTCGACGGTGAATATTTATCGGAGGACATAAGTCCATTACTGCTTCCGCCGGCAGCACCGCCGCCGCCGCCTCCACTCCCTCCTCCACCTCCCTGCCGTTGATCCCAATGTAGGACCACCGTGACTCGACCCTTGTTATCCATAATTTTCCAAGATGGCGTCTCATCGTGCAGTTCCAGAGCATGAATCGTCTCACAGACGATTTTTGGTATAGCTGATATCGCTTTTGAAAGGGATTATAGTTCTCAATATGTTCTTTTAGATATAGTATGTATATGATTGGCACCATGCCAAACTTACCAGCCTTTATAACATCAACGCCAGTAGGATACCAACGTTCTCCCTGCCTTAACAATAGTAGCACCGTATTATTCGCCAATGTGCGGAAGTATTCACCATCTTCAATTTGGGTTCCATCGCACTCCAGAACAACTCGTACAGGTTCTGAGGCAGGAACCCCCAACTTATCTTTACCTGAAATTGTTTTTTGGAAAAAATATTTATATTTATTTGGAATTTTTGAAAAAATAATATTATTTGTACCTCGGACTAGTAATTCCTCAAATGTTCCAACAACTACGCCTTTGCGTACATTTCGCCAACTGTCCCAAATTTTAAGGGGTCTCTTGCCGCGAGACTCCTAGAAGAGAAAAGAATGATTTTTTGTTTTTAGTTAAACTTACAAAAATTGAAATTAACTAAAATGTTATATACAATAGGTATACTTATTTATGAGTATGTAAATATAAGGTTTCTTTTAGAAATATTGCTTTAAATACTTTGTTATTTTATATAAAAGTGTTACGTTTTCCAAACAAATACTTTTTTTGAAAATTAATATTGTTGAGATATTTATTAAGGCCCGGATTCACAGTAATGAGTTGATAAGTTAACTAAAATGGTGAGAAGAGTTGAACTAATGTTTCATATTCACAATGTTTTGGTTTACTAAAACAATGTACAAGAGAAAAATATGGCAGCAGGGCTAAACTTGCAGATATTGTATGTGAATTTTGTGAAAACATATGTTTTTTTGTATATAGTTCGGAAAACGATGGGCAACTTGGTGATGAAGTGAATTTCTGTTCAAATTAGTTGAAGGGCATAAAAGCATCTTATTCCAGCAATTTCATAGATTCAAAATCTGTTCTTAATGAAATCCTGGCTGAAATTTTATTCGTAACAAATTTGGAAACTAAGAAATAGCTGGAAGAAGATGTCGTGACCCGTTTCGTTAGGCACTTTCATGAAACTGAAGTTTTATTGAGGATAAGTGTGCGAAAAATAATTTTATTCACTCTTTGTAGTCTGAAGCATGCAATTACGGTATGAAAACGAAATTATAGAGTACAGTGCGAATGGAAAATAAGAAGTTAAGAAAAGCCCGGAAACGATACGAAAGTTCGTGTATTGCAATAAGAATATTCTATGTAGCTGTTCCTAGGATCAATTGTAAACTGTCTTATCTCAATTTTGCTACTCAGGAGAGCGAAAAAACTGATTTTAGCTTGATTTTGAAAGAATGGTAAAATTCTTTTTTTTTTTAAGATAACACTGTTTTTTTAATTAAATATCATTAACTCAAGAAGCAATAAACTTTTAAAAAATAGGAATTTTTTGCTATGTATGAAAATTCTTGGTTTTTTCAAAAAATTCAAATGTTAACTAACAATCTCAAATTTGAGTAAAGATAGGATGTTTACGATGAGGGTATTCCTCAAAAACCTCGTAATAGTCGTCAAAATCAAAACGAACTTTGGCAGTTTTTCGAGTTAACGAGATTTTGTGGTTTTTTACCGTCACTTTTGAAAAACTTTTTACTCCACAGATTGATGGGCAATGGCCGAAAAAAAATTTTGGAAACTGGCAAGGGTGTCCCCGACCCTTTATTGGTTTTAGGTTCACATTTAAAAAAAAAAAAAATACTGCGCCAATTGATAGGGACACCCCTAACAGTTTCTAAAATCTTTTTTCGGTCTTTCCGATCGGTTGAAGCCTCCCTTCGAAGGGGGACAAAGCTGACAATTAAAAAAATGTTTCTTCAGCTCTCCCTATCGTTTGGTACAGTAATTTATTTTTTTAAATGGGACCAAAACCGATACTTTATAAAACTTTTTTTGATCGACATTGTCGATTGAATCAATGAAATTTTTTTGAAAGCAGGATGAAAACTCCTAAGAAGGGTTGGGGTTACCCTTGAAAAATGGGCACAAGACTTTTAAGAGGGGTTAGGATGACCCATCACGGTTTTAAAAATGTTTCCTTGGTCTTTTCCTATCGATTGGAGCATTTAAAATTTTTTTATAAAAGACCAAAATTCATAAAAGGTGTCGGGGACACTGCTGACAGTATCCAAAATTTTTCTTCGACCTATTCCTAACGACTGGTGCAATAAAATTTTTACGAAAAAATGAGAGGGGTCAAAACTCTTAAAGAGGGTTGGAAAGTCGGAGGGTCTATTGATAAGTGCTGTGGATTTTTTTAGAAAAATGATCCAATACCTACTAAGAGAGGCCGAAGACATCGCTTATAATTTTAAAAATTTTTCTTCAAATTGATTGGTGCAACAAAATTTTTAATCAAAAAGGGTCCAAAATTACTGTTCGCGAACGCCCTTGATAGTTTCATAGTACTTTCAAATACTGTATCATGTTTTTGTTTCTAAGGGTAACATCTCCTAAACTATCATCAAGAGCCGTTTTCGAGTAATATTGAATCGAAATTTTCATTCCAGATTTCGCCCAATTGCTCATTAGAAATTATATAATATTTTATATAAGTAGTTTACAGGATATAGGATCACGCCTCTTCAAGAGTATGTACAAAGTCAAAGTCTATCTCATTCTTTAGTACCTATATGCTGATGTGCCCCATTTTCCAAAGTTTCGTTAAATTCGATATAGTCGTTCTTGAGAAAAAAATTTCCAGCAGTTTTTATATAGGAAGAAATCTCCGATTTCGCTCAAATTTGGTAATATGGTATATCCTGTGTGCAAGAACAACAATCTGAGAGGATTTGGTCCTAGTACCATTTGTTGTTAAAATGCAGGGTGTTGAAGTTGGCGTTTTTAGTCATTTTCATGAAATGGATGTTTTTTCAAAAATTTATAGCTTACAGTAAAGTTTGTATATTTATAAATCTAAGTTACTGGTCCCATTCATTTTGAAGTGTTCTTTTTACAAAAAAATATTTCTTGGTGAAAAAAATAAGTGTGAAATTTTTTGGGAATTTTTTGGAAAGTTAAAAAAAAAATTTTTTTTTTGAGTAATTTTTGAAAAAATATAAATGTAGCAGGACGTTGAGTTGCGGAATGTTGGAGTTAAAATGTTTAATATGAAGCACCAGTAATGGTAATTTTAAAATGATCAGTATCAAACAATCCACCAAATTTTCCAAATAACTACTAAGTAAAACATGCTTCCAACTTAAGCCCAAGACAAGTACAATAAAA
The DNA here is from genome assembly GCA_951812925.1 of Calliopum simillimum. Classification (NCBI taxonomy): domain Eukaryota; kingdom Metazoa; phylum Arthropoda; class Insecta; order Diptera; family Lauxaniidae; genus Calliopum; species Calliopum simillimum. Next base: position 113,980,132 of record OX638370.1, on the reverse strand, counting down.
GAATTTAGTTTACAAAATAAATGTATTTTACATTATTGCATTTACTCTACAGAATGCGCTTATAAAGAAAATTTCTCATTTTCTTTTATATTGCATATGGTGAAATTTTATATATTTTCCTACATAAGTGAATTACTGAAATGCCAAAACCAAATGAACCCATTCTTATAACCGTAAAAACTTTTTTTTCGCTGAACATAAATATTAACAATGTTATGGAATCTCGATAAGTTTTACAATCTCATGTCAATAGTTAATATAACACAGGACAAAGCAGCCTGCATATGTTCGTGACATGCCTTCACAATGGGCATAAAAGAGTAATTTATTACGCTGCGCCTGTTGGATGGAAGCTGCTACCACTGTAAGCAGACTGTAAAATGCAAGCGCTGCACGCTGTAAAAACTTCAGCCATTATCAGTGCAGCAGTAGTATCATCATTCTGTAAAATTGTACTATGAAAGAGATTTACTAAGGATACACCTTATCAATGACCGAATTTACGCGCTCTCTTAATACAAAAAAACAATAAAAAAAAACCGATAAAAAGTCTATGTGACAGGGACATTAATGGCTATAATACAAGAGATTAATTCGTATTATTAATAAATAATTTTTTTATAAAATTTTGCCATTTTTTTTTTCTATAAATTTGTACATATTTTAACTTAAAATATTTAAAATAAACAGAAGTACATACATAAGTATCAGCATCTGTTGGATGCTCTGTAGAGTTTTTCGATTAACATACATACCAACAAACTTACATGCAGTTTTTATAACGTTTACATATGCAGAAACAAATACAACAAGTGCAACACAAACACACGCCTTTATTGCAATATGTATCTAAATACATACATATATTATATAATATGTATATAGATTGCAACGACATCGAAATTAAAAACGCAATGCAAGGACATGAGTGAGAGTCCTAGTGACCTAGTAAGCGAAAGAATCCGAGTTCCTTCGTAAAATTTTGTTGCGATTCGCAGCTGCACTAGCAGCATAAATGTTACTGTGTGTGTGTGCTTGTACATAGGTGCGAGTATGCGCCTTTTTTTACGCCCATCATTTTTGATGAAAATATGGTAAAAAATTTTGATTGTTTTGTTGATTTTTTTCGTTTGATTTTCATTTTTCATAATCAATATGACCCTTTTAACCCTTTTTGAGAATTTTTTTCGGATTTAGCGACTAAAAAATTTGGAGACTTTATCTGGCGACTTTTAAAGCATTCGAAAAATACATATTATATTCAGGGTATTCACAAATGGCATCTTAAAATTACGACATCTTAAACAATTAATTGTGAACGCCTCCAAAAAACAAAAGCTTATTACAAATATTTGCCTCTACAAAATGCCAAAAGACAGCGAAAAATTCAAGTAGTTAAAACGATTGTGCTTGCAGAATGCACTTAATTTGAATGATATCGATGTTCATTTTCGATGTTTACTTTTTTGACACCTATTATTGAGTCGTAAAACTGCCACATAAAGAAAAACATGCTCTTTAGATTTTTAAAGTTGCCACATGATATTAAATTGCATTTACATGCAAAACAAAAACAACAAATTTACCACATCATCTTAAAAGTATTAAAATTAAGTCGTCGCAATATTAAGAGCGGATTTAACACACCTTTGTGAATACCCTAATTGTATGTTTCCGCATGAAAAGCTTAAATTTAGAATGGACTCGATGGTTTTGCAAAATCTCATAATCTGTCATAAAAATCGACACCCAATAAATGGTAGGCTCACTTTCATTAAAACCGATCACGGCGCTGCTGGCGCTGATACACATATTCATAAGGGCTAGTTTTCATAGACATTCATAATCAAAATAATCATGAATTTTTTTGCTTCATGATTATAACTATATTTTGTTCACATTCATGTGATTTTAGATAACTAGTACAATTTTACTACGTTTTAAATGCTATTTATTTTAATACTTCTTTGTATTAGTTTTTCATGCGACAAATTTGTGTCAAACTGTGAGTTAATTTTGTTTGGTCTCCAAATTGTGTTGGAACTGATTGAAAGATTTCTATTAACCATTTATTCCATACATCTCGTTGATTTCTTCACGAAAACTGTAGGAGAAAGTGGGGAATCGTGGGCCATGGGGAATCGTGAGACACCGCCACCTTTTGGCAGTATATCGAGATAAATAGTTAAATGCAACTGTAATCGTTTTTTCTTAGCCTCAACTTATTTTTACATTGGTTGTTGACAAACGTACGCGTTTTATTTGCTTTGTACAATACTCGCCCAAAAAAAAGTATCTGCAAAACTTTTTTTGCGTGTTTGATTTCCATCATTCTTGGACGAATTGCTACGACAAAACACATGTAAATATGTTTTTTATTATCGTTAGACCTTTGCCTTTCAACATACAAAAGTAATTTTGCATGACACTTCAACAAGTCAATTACACGCCGTTGTTTTGCAAAAAGTAGCTTGTGGGGAATCGTGAGCCACTTCGTGGGCCACCCGTGTTTTGGCAGTTTTCGTATCAATACACATTTGTATGTTGTGTTTATGATGTTTTGTGCAAAATGGAGGATGTGAATCAATAAATAAAACAATAAATACATATTTTGTATCAAATTTTCCTATTTCTTTGTTAATTTTCAGCTATCAGTATCTGATTGATCGTGCATAACCCTTCTTCTTCATTTTGTCGATTAAAGTAACTTAACTTGTCATCTCAACTTATTCAATAAAGTTTTGCATCATAATTGTTTGATTTTTACTTAATTACGGCGGTGGCCCACGATTCCCCATCATTTTTGAAAATCGCAAAAACACAAATTTTTTTCAAACCACGAAAAGTCGGAAAAAACAAAAGAATTGTTAGAAAGTGTAATAGTCAAAGGTTACCTAACTTCATGTAGAATAACATACCATATTACAATTTGCAAAATTATTTTTTTTTTTTTTTTAAGATATTTAACAAAATAAAAACGTGGCCCACGATTCCCCACCTTCCCCTATTATTTTACTCCCGAAAGAAACAAATTGTAGAACATTTCACAACACAACTCTGTTTGATTTCGTGAAGTAGCATCGTTTGCTCATTCATTTCATGATTAAAATAATCACCAAATATATGATTATTTTGATTATGAATGTCTATGTAAACTAGCCTCAAGGCGCTAGCGCCAATAACGTCAACAGCGCCAAAAACGCAAACTCACCTTATTGCCAATTTGATACAACGCAACTTTGCGCGCAAGATTGAGCTACCGGTGTAGTGCCCAGTTTTACTTCTTTGATTTTTTTCTTTTCTTATGCGAGATAAAATTGTAGGGGAAAGTGAGGTAAAGTGGGAAATCTTTTTTTCGTAGCTCCATAAAATGAACAAAACTTCTTATTTTTTCATGTTTTAACTTCCTATAATAAAGAAAATTTAATAAGCTATATTTTTGCAAAAGAAACGAACCGAAAATATGGATTTTCTGATGAGTACGACGCTTTGATCGAGGATGCCGAAAATGGCAAAAATTAAAAATCGTGGGGTAAAGTGGGAAACTTTCAAAACTCATAAAAACTAATACAAATGTTGGAAAAAAGTTCTAATATCTTTATTGTAAGTCAAAAAAGGTTCAAGGAACACACCCATAGGAGTAAATATGAAAAGAAATAATGATTTTAGTAATAAAAGAAGCTTGTAGTGAGATTAACGCATTTCAAGTGAAATGGGCGTTGACAATCCTTTAGGTTGCATATGATGGTGTTGTGTCTGGTCATGATTTCGGGCATGAGTTCCATGCAAATGGTGCAAAAATGACAATCTTCATCTGAGCTAGAACTTATTTGACGCTTTCTTTGCTGGTGATGCTTTTTTGCTCCTGGTACTCTATTTTTTGTGATTCGTTTCCCTCTTTCTTTCGTTTATTTTCTAAGCGTTTCTCAGCTGCTTTTTGCAACTCGCTTAGCTTTTCCGGAGTGTTTACTCACAATAAAAATGTACAACACTTATTTGGATCATGAAAGAGTATAATACGTTGACAAGTGGAGACTCAATCGTGAAATAACATTTCCCACTTTACCCCATAAAAAATTTCCCACTTTACCCCGATACCACATTTTGCAAAAAATGTGAGCTTCATTCTTTCAGTCTATGAATTACACGGAATCCTTTTGCGTTATCAAAATTAAGACTACAAAGAATATTTTTGTGTACTTACAATCGGTTTATCTCCAGAAACAGTAAAATTATCGATGCTTAAAAATTTCAAAATTAAATTTCAAAATCACTTAAAAACTTTACATGATTCCATAGATCACAAAAATACGGTCATTGCAAGTACATGTCAGAAGCGCATGACAGCTATACTTTGCTATTTTGCCCAAAATGGGGCATTTCCCACTTTACCCCACTTCCCACTTTACCCCACTTTCCCCTATGTTTTTTATTTATTTGCACTTATGTCTGTGGCAAAATTGTTTCTTGAAAACGGCTGCAGTGATTTTAATGAAACTCGGAATAATGATAGATATAAGCATTGAATGAAAAATGAGCGAGGTTCTAACTTTCTAGATACTCATGAGGGACCGTGGCACCTCCCTAAATTTTAAACATAATCTGGTCATAACTCGCAAACCGTACAAGGTATGTATTTAGATACAATTACCTTGTAACAAACGAAAATTGAGGGGTATTGAGAAAGTGTCACGCGCACTTTTTAACCATTGAAAATTTTGAATCAATATTACGCGAAAACGACTCTAACAATTTTAATGAAAATTAATGAGATGTTACCCCTAAAAACAAGGATTGAAATGTTTTATTTTGTTGAATTGAATTGTGTGCCCTCAAAAATAAAATACGCTGTAAAAAGAAAACTACTAAAGCAATTTCTCTGAATTTAACTGTAGGCAGTCTACTTGCTATTAGGCACCTTTGAACTGAAAGTGGGCGAAATATCGCCTGTGCGCGTGGAACCTCCCATACAAATAAAAAACATTAAAAGCTATTTCTCGCAAATGAAGTAACAATTTTTAATGAAATTTGGTGTGTAGATCTGGTTCATGATTATCTAAAGCACAACAAAAAAGAGACGTTGTTCAATAATTGCGACGCCCACTTTTTACAAAAGGAAAAATTTTAGATACTCAGGCACAACAAAAAAATGGAGTGTCTTTCAGACATTGGTAGCTTAGAACCTAGTCTCAATTTGTGTTTCAGCATTTTGCCCTATCAGATCTAGCTTTAAGAATTCTTTATTTAGCTATTATTCTTGATAACTCATTTTTGTTATAAGTGTTGAACACATTAATTAATTTATTAGGTTTAGTTTTAGTGTACTTTAAAAGATTTCGTACCTTATTGTACTATACTTAAATAAATAAAAAAAATAAATAAATTCAGTCTTATAGCCTATTTCCACCGCAGATTTAAAAAGTGATTTAATGCAGTTTCTGGACTTAGCGCTAAATTTGGGCGTTGATCCCAAGATTTACCATATAAAAATAAATCTGAGGTTTGAGTTAAATCTGAGATTTCAAGTAAAATCTGTGCCTTAACCTCAGCAATGATTCCGACTATGACAATTTTTAACCTAGTAACACCCCTGGAACTTTGACAATTGGCATGAACACAATGCAAATGGAAAATAACCATTAAGAAGAAAATGAAATACAAGTTTAATTTTACTGCTTCTGACATTTATTGACAGAAATAAATCTATTTTGGCCGGTGGAAATGGGCAGGACTTAACAATATGATTTACTAATATAATCAGAGCTAAATCATTGGTGGAAACAGGTTATTATGTTCCTTTCGACGCTGACTCAATCTTCATTAGCAGAATTTTCAATATACCTGCAGGATTTCGAATTATTCTTTCTTGATGTTGAAAGGCTATTGTCAAAATAAAAGTCCATTTTATTTTGACTTTTTTTTTACTTCAAATGTGTTCGACGATCACGTGCGATACCATGGAAATGCCATATCAGTCAAAAAATCAAACTTCCTTATTATGTAAATGGAACATTTTTGAAAAAAATTTTCTAAATTTTCGAAAAATCTTTGAATTATAGAGTGGAATTTTAATGTAAATCAGTTAAAACATAATCAGGCCTTTTCTGCAATCCATCTAGTTTCAATTACTTTTTATTGAGAAAGGTTTAGGTTTAAGTGGCGGCAAATTAGCCACACATAGACCAAAAAGGTCCATAGTGATACCACATCATTCCGGATGTTGAGTCACGCAGATGTAATTAATTACTTAGATGTAATAATGGGGTTTCAGCCCTCTTCAGGCTTAAGCGTGAAGGCTTTAGAAGCTATTGCGAAGTTTTTGATTGGTTTTAGACCAGTATCTGAAAGTTCTTCAAGATTGTTAAAAAACATTTGTCCAAGGGTTTTAAATCTGGTTCTGCAAAGCGCTGGACAAAAACACAGTAGATGTTCCAAATTCTCCTCTACGTCTTCATTACACCACCGACACCTTTTATCCGCTAGAATGCCCATTCTATGAGCATGATAACCAATAAGATAGTGTCCAGTGATGGCTCCTACAACCAGGGCCGTGCGCAAGATTTGCTCTTGGGGGGGGGTTTTCATAAAAAAAAAAAACGTAATATCCGTAACACTATAAAATGCTCAGTACATGTCACACTGGGCTTGAACAGTCGATAGGTGTGATGAAAGTGTCGACAAAATCTGTGAATGGGGTTTCATTTATACTAGTTAAGTGGCCTAAAAAACTCAAACCCCGAAATCGTAGCTGCTCATTTTCGAGAAATATCGCAAAAATACATATCCCATATAAAATAAAAAAAAAAAAAAAATTAAAAAAAGAAACACAACAAACAAATATAAGAGTATTTATTTTAAATGTGTTTTGCAATGCTGAATCCGAATCCAGCCTTGGAATTGCTGTATCTTATATGGTTTTTGCGATATCCCAGTTTAAGCAAGCGAAAAATACCGTTTTTGCTTTATTTTGAAGCTATATAACTAGAATGTAGAGTATTCATTCGTAGAATCCGATACAATATCTGAAAGTTCTAATTTTTTTCTTTAAAACTTTATTTAAATCATGGTGATGTCTTTATTTTTTTTTGGAGATATGCTAACCTAAAAAGTTAAAAAAGTGCAAAAAATTAATTTTCTCATTATTTCAGTCTACGATATTTCGGAGAAAAATAAAGCTATTCAGGCATGTTCTGAAATCCGATTTACTTCGGAATCGGAATGAAAGCAATTTTCAAGAGCTCTGCATTCCGACAAATAAGATGTAAACGGATTTGTATTTCGATAAATTAAATGTGCCAATGGTCCTATTTGATTTACCGACCAATAAATCCGATCTAGTGTTAATTACCGAAATGCGGAGCTCTTGAAAATTGCTTTCATTCCGATTCCGAAGTGAATTGGATTTCAGAACATGTCTGAATGACATGATTTAACTTAGGTCATAAAGAAAAAGATTATAACTTTTAGATATTGTATGGGATTCTACGTACGAATGCTCTATATTCCAGTTATATAGCTTCAAAATAAAGCAAAAACGGAATTTTTTGCTTGCTTAGACTAGGATATCTCAAAAACCATATGAGAAACAGCAGTTCTAAGGCCGGATTCGGATTCAGCATTGCAAAAAACATTTAAAATAAATACTTTTTATATTTGTTTCTTGTGTTTCTTTTTTTCATTTTTTTTTATTTTATATGGGATATGTATTTTTGCGATATTACGCGAAAATGAGCAGCTACGAATTCGAGGTTTGTATTTTTTAGGCCACTAAACTAGTACAAATGAAACCCCATTCACAGATTTTGTCGACACTTTCATCACACCTATCCACTGTTCAAGCTCAGTGTGTATAGGACATTGAATTTTGAAGGATATTTTTTTGCTTTAGTTCTACTTTTTTTTACTTACGTTCCCTGCGATCCCACCACCCGCCTAACCGCTCGAGAGAACGGACTGCTCTGCTGTTGAGCGGATCAGTGACAACGCGGGATACACGCTTTGAAGCTACAGATCATGACTGATCAAGAGCTACATATTAATAGGGCTATTCTGGCGACAATATTAGAGAGGTATTCTGGTAGCATTTAGAAAGCTCTTTTCCGTCTTTATGAATACGACTTTTAATACCTGCTACGTAAAAGGTCTTAGAGCGATCTTAAAGCTTTTAGTTGCTTGCTGTCAGGTTTTTATTATGTGAAAAGTGTAGAATTAAGAAAAATTTTATTTTATTGCTAGTTTATAATTTATTATCATAAAACAGCTGGGCTTAATGTTAGATTATCGACTGTTAATATTTTATTTTTAAGCCTAATTTGGCTTATTACGCTTTTAATTATAAGAAATAATATATATTCAAAAATGTCTGATCGGATCTACTTTCGGAGATATAGCCATCGAAAGATCGGGATATAGCTTTAATAAAAACCGGTATAAGTTCGGAACCCCTGTCTGGATTTTAATAACATTGGTGTCATATCAAAGGTATTTTAACTAACTACAAAATTGTTGTAGAAAAATTTTAAATCCGAGTCAACATTTTCGAGATATGGCGTATTTTCAAAAACTTTGACCAGTTTTTTATTTTTAAAGCACTATTTTTCCAAAAAATGTCTGATCAACCTTTAGCTTTTGTAACAAATAATGGAATTCTAATCGATTTCATTCGATTTGGTATGCAATTTATACCTCATTTCTTTCATTAGCACATCTTTTATAGGGAAACAAAAAAGTAAGCCAAAGAAATTTTCATGAACAGCAACAACAACGGAAATTTGGAATTTTGCTAGCAAACAAGGTGATGGATATATTATAGACTGATCCGCAGCCGAAGACCGCCGTGAAGCCGGTATTGGATTTTTGGGAGTTTTAAGTCCTGAGCTGCGGCCGAAGCCGCCCACTTACCCCTACTCTTATGCCAAATTACTGTGGGAAAAAAAATCGGTCCAAATTTCAGAAAAGTCGTAATATCTCGAAAACTACGAGCCAGATTTAGAAAATTTTGTGTTCAGTATTGTAGCTTATTAAATTACCTTTCATATCCCGTTTTTGTTAATAAGACATTTTTGGAAAAATAATGCATTAAAAACAAAAAAACTGGTAAAAATTTTCGAAAATTCGCCATATCTCCAAAACCAAGACTCGGATTCAAAACTTTTAAATGTTGTTTTTAAAAAATTTTTAAGTGTGTTACTTAATGACATTTTATATTGAAAATTGATTTTATTTAATTGAACTTTTAGTCATATATTTGCAAAGATAATTATAATTATAACAAAAATAGTCTGATGAGTCTTTGTGGCGAAAGACAAAACATATGTCACTATAGCCGTGTTTTTAATCCGTTCCTTGATTTGTCATAATTATGTGTTAGAAAAATGCATTGATAGATTTATATGTAAATCGATCTTTGCAAATATATGACTAAAAGTTCAATTAAATAAAATCAGTTGTTTTTAAAGCCAGTTAAAATACCTTTCGTATGACACCAATATTATTAAAATCCATTAAGGGATTCTGAACTTTTACCGGTTTTCATAAAAGCTATATCCCGATCTTCCGATGGCTATATCTCCGAAAGTAGATTTGACCAGAACTTCTGTTGTTGCTGTTGTAATTTATTTTGAGAGTCCTATTTGGGCAGAAAATATATAAAAAAAACAACAACAGTTTTTTAAAGTAAAATTGTTGCCGTTTGGCAGTTGTTAAATTTTTGTTTGTGTGAGTGATAATGATAAAGGGAAAAACAAAATTATAACCATTTTGGTTTAATATTTGTTCTAATAGTTAAAAAGAAAAGAAAAGTTTGTGTAAAAACATTTCTGCACAAGTAGAACTTATTTTGCATGTCAAAATAAAAAAATGGTACCCGGCATCTTGCTTTGCTATCTGTCAAAAGTCTAGATCAAAACAAAGAATTTTGACATTTTCGTAGTTTATCGTAGTTATTGCTGCCAACCAGAGGCAATTCAACCATGTATGTTATTTTGCACAATTTGATAAGTTCACCACGAAAACTTTTGTGTGGTGAATTTATGAGCTTTTTCTAAAAGATTTCTGCGCCAGAATACCGAATGTCTTCGGGAATCCTTAGAAAGTAATTCTGTCTGACATGTATTCAGACATGACATGTATTCATGTCTTATAGAGTTATTCTGGCTAAGACAGCAGTTAGTCTTTCGGAATACATGTCAGAATTACTTTCTAAGGTTTTTTAAGACTCCCGAAGACATTCTGGCGCAGAAATCTTTTAGAAAAAGCTCATAAATTCACCACACAAAAGCTTACGTGGTGAACTTGTCAAATTGTGCAAAATAACATGATTGAATTGCTCTGGTTGCAGCGATAACAAATGCTGCTTCTTCTTAAACTACGAAAATGTCAAAATTCTTTGTTTTGATTCTAGACTTTTGACAGATAGCAAGGCAAGATGCCGGGTTCCATTTTTTTATTTTGACATGCAAAATAAGTTCTTCTTGCGCGCCGCCATATAATATTGTGCAGAAATTGTTGCTACATGTTTTTACACAAACTTTTCTTTTCTTTTGTAACTATTAGAACAAATTTTAAACCAAAATAATTATAATTTTGTTTTTCAATTTTTCATTATCACACACACAAATAAAAATTTAACAACTGCCAACAATTTTACTTTAAAAACTGTTGTTGTTTTTTCATATTTTTTTTTACCCAAATAAGGCTCTGAAAATTAATTACAACAACAAAAAGTTCTGGTCGAATCAACTTTCGGAGATATAGCCATCGGAAGATCGGGATATAGCTTTTATGAAAACCGGTATAAGTTTAAAATCCCTTAATGGATTTTAATAATATTGATGTCATATGAAAGGTATTTTAGTTGGCTATAAAACCGGTATGAAAAAAGTTTTAAATCCGAGTCATGGTTTTCGAGATATGGCGCATTTTCAAAAATTTTTACGAGTTTTTTTGTTTTTAAAACACTATTTTTCCAAAAATGGCTTATTTACAAAAACGCCATATGAAACGTAATTTAATAATAATACTGATCACAAAATTTTAGAATTCTGGCTCGTAGTTTTCGAGATATCACGACTTTTCTGAAATTTGGGCCGATTTTTTTACCCAATTTCTTTGGCTTACTTTTTTGGTTTCTTATAAAAAATATGCTAATGAAGGAAATGAGGTATAAATTACATATCAAATCAAATGAATCTGATTAGGCTTTCATAATTTGTTACGAAAGCTATAGGTTAATCAGACATTTTTTGGAAAATAGTGCTTTAAAAATAAAAAACTGGTCAAAATTTTTGAAAATACGCCATATGTCGAAAATGTTGACTCGAATTTAAAATTTTTTTGCAACGATTTTGTAGTCAGTTAAAATACCTTTCATATGACACCAACATTATTAAAATCCAGCCAGGAGTTCCAAACTTATACCAGTTTTTATTAAAGCAATATCCCGATCTTTCGATGGCTACATCTCCGAAAGTAAATCCGACCAGACATTTTTGATTGCATATTCTTTCTTAGAATTAGAAGCTTAGTAAGCAAAATTAAGATTAAAAAAAATATTAACAGACGATAATCTAACGTTAAGCCCAGCTGCTTTATGATAAAAAATTATAAACATGCAATAAAATAAAATTTTTCTTAATTCTTCACTTTTTCACATAATAAAAACCTGACAGCAAGCAACTAAAAGCTTTAAGATCGCTCTAAGACCTCCTACGTAGCAGGTATTAAAAGTCGTATTCATAAAGACGGAAAAGAGCTTTCGAAATGCTACCAGAATACCAAAACATCTTCGTTACTACTTTCGTAGCAGTGAATACTGTGGTGAGCTGTTCGACAGCTCTAATACTATCGCCAGAATAGCCCTATTAGCCAGAATAGCCCTATTATGCAAAATATTACGGAAAATATTTTTTTAGAAAGCTTTAACCCTCAACATCATCACATAATTTATACTTTTTTCTTTAAAAGATACAAAAAAGACACTTAAGAGAGGGGAATACTGAGTCTACATGCTGACATATACAGAAATATTTGATATAAAATCCTCCCCACTAGTGGAAAACATAAAATTCTATATATTATCCCGAAAGCCAAAAATCGTTAAAATCAATGAGAACTTCTCTCTCACATTGCATATTTACGTATTTTTCGTCTTTGGTGACCAGTAGTGAAATTTTCCGTAGAATATTTTTGTAGAATACTAAAAAGCAATCAGCTCTTTTCTGAAACCTAGTTCTCTTCGAAATTGTAATGTTCCGCATTTCGATAAATAAGATAAAATCGGAATAGTATTCCAGTGATTTTGATTAGATGTAAATTTTTGGATTTTGGAATACATAAAATCGGATTCAATTTCGATTCTGAACGAAATCGCATATCAGAACATGGCTCAATGAATTGTTGTTCAAATATTAATAAAAGTGAATCAAAAGGAAGTCAATTTCCATTACCCTATTGTTTCGAAAGCTTTATGACGAAAACGGCAAGTCTCACGATAAAAAGTATCGGGCTCTTTTTTTATGGAGAACTGCCATGCTCTACAAATAATATGGACTTGTGTATACGAAATATGTAATTACCGTTTATGAAATATTCTTAACAAAATGCAAAACGGTCAAAAAATTAGTATTTCTTAAATGTCTTCCAAACAGTTCCTTTTTGGTTTGCAAATATGATTATTATTTATAGAGCATAGTATTTCCAATAAAAAAGATTGAAAGGCTTTTTATCGTACGACTTACCGTTTTCATCAAAAAGCTTTCGAAAAGAAAATTGAATTGAAATCGCACAGATTTTGGAACTGATTTGCACCTACTTATATGTGATTTTGACTACCTCAAAAATTAGATTAGTTATATTGAGTTAGCTGAAAACATACATTTTTAAGATGCTTTTTTAAAGTCAAGTCAGATTTTAAACTTTTAAATCATTTAAATAAATGTTTAAAAAACTTTAAACTTGTTGAAATAATAGTTTGAAAACCTCTTAAAAGAAACTTTTAGAAACATAAGTAAAAAGAAAATTTTACAAAAAAAGTTTAGTTTTAAGGATAAAATTTTTTTTTTTTTGAACAAATGAATGAATTCATCATCATTGTGAAAAAAAAAATACTTCGAAAAAAGACCCAGTGACTTAAATATAAGAAATTGCATCGATCCATAGAGCTGGAAGATAAAATTATCGTTTTGGGCCCATTTTTAAATAAAATTTTATTGCACCAATCGATGAGAAAGGTCGAAAATATATTTTGGACATAGCCAGATGTGACTTAAGTATAAGAAATTGCATAGATCTAAACTAAAAAAACTAAAAACTTAAACATAAAAGTTTCTGTAAAAGTTGTAGCAAAAAAAAAAAAAAATTTTTAAATTTGAAATTACCCCAGTTCCTGTTGGGCCAGTTGTGATTGCCGCCCCCTGAGCTGCTGCTGCTGCCGCCGCCGCGACTTGCCTAATGCTGAGGCAATTGCAGAGAGGTTTTGTGACGCCCAATGTGCATAAAGCATTGGACCACATCCTATCACTCTTGTTATCCACTTTCAACAAATTTTCTAGTTAACAATGGTAGGCAATAGTAGTATGTAGTACTTAGTTAGTAGTAGTTTAAGTAGTATGTAGTAGAAATGGTTGCAGTATTAGTAGATGTTTTACTGACACTTTCAGTTGAATTAACTCCGTTTTTGTAGTTGTTAATGATGAGTTGCAAATTTTTTATTTAAATTTATAGAGCGCGCGTTTAACGTAATAGAAAAATATTTTTTTAAGTATTTTATACGCAGTTTTTTTTTATAAATTCTTTTATAAATTTAACAATTTATAGAAATTTAATTATTAATTCTGTTGCCTTATATAGTAGATATACTTATGAACATTTATTATATTTCTTGTTATTTTAACAATTAAAATTAGTAGTTGAGTTGCAGTTGTTGTTTTCACGCAGTTTGTTAACAATTTTGTTGTATTTTTTATTTATTTTTTTTTTCAGTAAGATTTCATAGATTTCTATTTAATTCGAAATAGATTTTTCGCTTATTTTTTTAGAAGAATCAGGCAGTGATCAGTTATTTTTTTATTTAAATTTATAATTATTGTAATAATGAACACTTAAGTTGATATATTTTTAATTTCAATTTAACACACGAATTGTAAAAAAAATGCAGTGTAATTATATTTGATTGCCTTCAAATTGTAATTTTTTTTTTTTATGTTTTTAAAAAAGATTTATTTTTTAAAAAAATTATTTCACTCGTATTGTAACACAATTTTTGTTTTCACTTTTTTTTATATTTTAATAGAAAATTTTCAGTTATAAAAATAAAAAGTCGCTTTTATCAAAAGAATTATATCATATATAAAATTGCAATATAAAATTTGAAGTTAACTTTTTTTATAAAATTTTATTTAATTTTTGATTTATCGTTTTATTTAAAACACTTTTAAATCTTTTGCAAATAAATATGTTCACGTAAAATGTTAAGTTTTTTGCTTTTTTTTTATTTAGCGCAAAATTTTCTATAGCTTAGTAAGTTAGTGTTGTTGTTTTTTTTATAAATTCTCAATTATTGTTGTTGTCATTTAACTGAAAGAAATGAAAAGATTGTAAACTTTAAATGAATATTACTAAAGTTTGACATTTTAGTAATATTCATAAGTAATACAGTGGATGACATTAGAAATAAGCCCCTAAAGCATGCCCTTCAAAAATATCAAACAAAAATGTACATCCTGCGACCCCAGAATATGAAACAATATGTCTCACAATTGTTCCAAATCAAATGACCGCAGTAGCTCCGTATACTCGCACCAACTCCCTTTCGCAAGAAAAAAATTGGTCTTCCTTTTTTACTATGTTAGAAAAAAAATACGACTTTGAATCATACACCATTAGAAAGGTATTTGTGTGTAAATGTGCACAAAGTTAAAATTATTTTAATATTTTGCCATTAAGCCTGCCAAAATTATATACAAATTTTTCAACATTAACAACAACAAAATACGCGGTCACACAGAGCTGAAAATAGAATAAAGCACAAAGAGAGGTACAAAAAGTGTAGCACTGTTCGTCTTTTTTTGGTTTGTATGCGTTTCACATTGGTCATTGTACCAGGTATTATAAATGAGCTTTTCTATTTTGTACCAAATAGCACAAAAAGTACTAAGAGTCCAAAAAGCACCAAAATTATTTAATACATTTGTGGTCGAATTTTGACGATTGGGCGATTCTTCTCTAGATAAATCCTTTAATAAGGCAAAAGGAGAAATCGCATGGTACTTTAAAGAACAATTAAGAAATTTTGGATGCGCTCATGATACTATCGTTTAGATGATGGGTGTCTGGGTAGAACAAATGTGAGTTTGCAACAAACACAATATTTCAATAATTTTCAAAATTTCTCAGAATTACAACACCCATGAAAAATTTTGATGTAGTTTTTTTCTTCGCAACTAACAAAAAACAACAACAATGACTGATGGTCCACTTTCGCATCAACTTTGAGTTCGATTTTTGTGTATGTAAAAAAAAACACCAAAAACCAATTATTATTGGGTATTGTAATTCCGAGAAATTTTGAAAATTATTGAAATATCGTGTTTGTTGTGGACCAGCCAAAAAAAAAAAAACAAAAAGAAATTTTTACGGGTGTTGTAGTTACGAGAAATTTGAAAAATATTGTGTGTGTTGTAGAGGAGCCAAAATTCTATGCTGAATGCGCTTGGCTTAGTAATTTTGAAACGTTGACACCCTTGGTCTAGATATTCGGATAGACTAGACCCAAGACCAAAAATATAAAGCACAAGTTCGAAAAAAATAAACTTGGTAGGAGAATGAATCAAGCCTCTTCGAGGTGCTTGGCATACATGCCGTCCTAAGTGTTTGTTTGGCTTTGGGCCTGAATACATTCAGATATTATATGACTTTTAAGGATGCTAAACGTCAACACCTTCACTTATTCAAATCCAAGTATGTTTCTTCACGAATACTGGATCAAGCAAAGATATCAGTATTAAGAATGTAATCAAATAAATATTATGGTAAACGAATACAAAATTATTGAAACTATGTAATGTATCTTAGTTATTTATCTCAATCTTTTCTCTTATCCAACTTAGCTTGTGTCTTTCAGGGAGAAGTTGATACCATTCTAAAAGCTTGTAGACTAAGTGCTAATCTCTCTGATAGTCACGTAGCTATCAATCCGAACTTACTTTCGGAGTGCGTATACGAAAACTAGATAGTATCGATCCCCATCCAACAAAAAAAAAGTTCGCGGCAAACCGCCCATTTTGAAGGCTTCTTTTAATGATTAATGATTGCTTTAAAAAGCAATTAAGAAACAAGTGCCAGGATTTTCAGAGCAATCTGGCCTTTATTTATCAACTCGAAAACATCAGACCTGCTATCCAAAAACCTCACTGCGATTGCAAAAATAGTTGCAGTCTGCTCTGAACACTGGGTATTCTCTTCTCTGCCGGTGTCCCTCAAACACGTTCGCTACAACTGCCCTACGCTATCTAGAGCCAGGCTTAGCAAAACTCTTTTTTCAGTGACCTGAGCGAATTTGCCGACATTGATATTGACTCCCTGTCCAACTACCTCAATAGAATAAACTGTATAAAAATATTGACATTGGCTCCCTGCTCAAACAAACTGCATAAAAATATTACGGGTTTGCACAAGACGTCTTGTTGGAGTTTCAAGACATTTCATTTCAAAATACATTATGTCTTGCACCCGCTTTTTATTTATCAAATATTTTAGTTCAGTATCGCATGCAATTGTTTTGACAGTACTTGAGTATGAAATAAGAAAATCATATACTGAACTGATCTGTTTTGTTTGATTTGCTTGAGTTCAGTTTGGTGCTTATACTGTAGATAGTAGTAGTGCTCACTACAAATTGCTGCTTAAGTGACAAAGTTAGTTTTTCGCTCTCTTTTTGTGACCTATTTTTGTCTTCGCACTCTTCTCTCACTCTCTCTAGCGAATATGTATAAAAGCTACTGCAATCATGGGTTACCAATGCATGTGCCACCATTTCATAAGTTTGACTGTAGTTTTTTACTCGCACCTTTTACAGTACACTAAAGTATTTGTTAAAACAGGTTTTTTTACACTGATTTGTTGTATCAGTGTACTTCAGTCTCAAAATGAAGAATGTGAAGATTTGAGTCTTAAATTTTTTGGATCAAATACTTCAGGTTAGTATAGAATGTGCGTGTAAAAAAAAAGTACACTATACGTGTATTTCAAGATGTCTTGTGCAGGCCCCTAATAAATATCCTCTTTGTTTCTTTTCAAAGATAACTAATCCAGTCAATGACAAACCCTTCTACTTACGAACCCGATCACTTATATGGTATTAAAACGGCACTTATAATGCTGCTTCTAGCATTGTTTGCTAAGCTTTCACTCTAAAAAACATATCCTACCTAGGTAGAGTACATTCGACAATGACTTTAACAGCAGTATGAAAAATATTTCAAGCATATTTTTAGACTGCAAATAACATCCTAGTTTTGAAAATATTTTGGCTAACTTGCGTCGTATAAACTAGTTTGCCGTAGGAAAAAACACAAAGCACAAAAAGCTTTGGCGGGCTGTAGACTAAGTGTTCGCTATAACTTCTTCAATTTCAACAATTTGAGGAAATTTCGTAGAACTGAGTTTTTTGATTGTAAAAACTGAGATAATGAGTACAACTAGTCGAAAAAAACATTCGAGATAAATTACTTCTATGAATGAAATATACCCCACATTGAGACATTGACAACGATATACCATACTTGATGATCGGACGTCAAATGGCGGAAATAGGAAAAAATCAAATAGCATATTATTTAGAGGTCGAAAAAAATTTTTTTTTGTATACTTAAAAATCAAAACCGATAAGCTTTCAAAATGGGGGGCTTACAGCGAACTTTTTTTTGTGATACTATCTACTGTACATTGGATATCATTAATTTCCAAAATTAATATAAAGAATGAAGTTGGTTTGGGCAGATTAAGTTCTTGAAAAAAATTCTTAGCAGCATGCCCAGCGAATTTTATTAAGGTTGTTAAAAAATCTAAAATATTGTTAAATAACTTTCGATATAAGCCCAAAGCCCTGATGTTATATAATGACGGTTACTTAAAAATAAAAAAAATAAAAATAATTAACCAAGGTTATAAATGCGCTTAAAGACGATTTAATAAATATTTACCTTAGATATTACATTTATTAACGCGTTTTTATTTGTAGTTAATTAAACGGTTTTTAGCTCATTTTTTTAAAGAACATTTTATGTATTAATACCATTTTTTTAAATTTTTTTGCTCACTGTTACTGAAGCACAAATTCACATTGAAACCAGATTATTTTTGAAAAATAAAAACAACTGTTAATTCACGCATTTCAAAATTCACATGTAGTACGCGATGTTGCAATTAAGATTTTGTTGAAATTTTATATTATTTATATTTTATGTGTTTTTTTAATTTATTTAGAAAAATACAAAAAAGCAACGTAACAAGATCCTCAATCTCGTTGCTGTTTGCAGTTTTGTGTCACACCCAGTTAAAATTTAATATTTCAGTTTTACTACATAAAAAACGAACGAACGAACGAACCAACAACAATCACAAGGAACAAGCGCTTGCAAACACAGATAAGTAACATCGATGCATACTTTTAGGCAGCATGTTGTTATTGCAAGCAACGAAAAAACATATAAGCGATGTACGGAGTGCATACAACTAAGAAGGGTGATGGAGCGGCGCGAGACGAACGCGTAGGACGAATAAACGATAGCGATGCAACGTTACTATACGACGAGTGTTACGACGATACGTTGCGAGGTAATGCGACGACGGTTAAGCAAGAGTTGGCCGACGTTTAACGTTGTGTATGAAATTAAGAGTGAGAGTAGTGTATACTTTTAGGGGCTACGTATAAAGTGTTGCTTAGTAGTTATTGTTGTTACTATTGCTGTTGCTGCTGCTATTGAGTTTGTTTGTTAATTTGTCATATAAATAAATATTTATTTCATGAATGTTTATTTTTCTTTTAATTATTCATTATGCACAAAAGTATGCTACGCTTTTTTTCTTTCAATGTTTTAAACGTATTTGCACATATTTATATATTTTATTTGTTAATTTGCTCCTTTTTACATGTGTGTATGTGCATGTGTTTAGTTAACATTTGCTTTGTCCTACATTTGAATGATATAATCAGGGCAGCGTACATAGAAAATTGGACACAAATCTTTGCCTTTTGTCTCTTATTGTTGTTTTTTCTTGTTTCTACTTCGTCTTTTATTTTTGTTGTTTTTGTAACTGTTATTCTTGTTGTGCTTTTTATGTTGTGCAAGGTTTTTTGCATTGCTGCTGCTGTTGTTGTTGTTGCTGTTGTACTTGTTGTAGTTGTAATTGCAGTGATAATGATTTGTTGAATTTATTTCTTGCTTTTGCTTGTCTTGTATTTAAATCAGTGCTGCAACTACCACCAGCATAAGCACATACAAACATTTATGAGTTGGATTGCATTGCATACTTTTAGGCGCACATACACAAACACGCACACATACACTAACTGATTTTTACAACCAAGCACAGTAACGTGGAATTTCGGTGGCAGTGGTTTGAAAAATGACAGAGGGTGACGATAACAACGAGGACGATGTTGCTGCTTTTGCTGTAGCTGTTGCTGCTGCTGTTGGTAAAAATGCTGCTGTTGCTGCTGCTGATGATGCTGATGATGATGATGATGTTGCTGCAGTTGAGTACGAGGCGGATATACGCTTCTTTGTTGTTGGCATTGTTGTAATTGTTTTATTTGCATAACCAGCATCCTTTCGTTTTTCCGTACAAAGCATACAAATTACAAACATACACATTTTCGTAGAAATTTCAATTTTGCATACAGTGTAGAAGAAATTGCAACAGTTTTTTTTATCTTTTTTTGGTTGTGTCGTTTTAGGTATACAATGAAATTTTGTCAAACGTTATAGAATTTCTTGTAATTATTCACCAGAGCGAATGGAGCGTATAATAGTGAGAGCAAAAATATTCATATAAAATGCGTACGGGGGGGTTGCAATTAGCAAAGCGGTAGGGGAATCGCACGTTTAACTAAAGCTTTACTGCGCTTTGTATGAATAACTGTTGCACAGTTTTAGGCGTGCTTTTTTTCGTTAAAATTTTGTTGATTTTTTACTACTTTGGCTGCTGCATTTGATGATGTTGCTGCTGCTGCAGCTGATACATTTTTGTTGTTGGTTTTGTATTTGTTTTTTTCTTTTATTTGTTGAGGAGGGTCTGCTGCGTGTTATGTAGTTGCGCTGTGATTTTCATTGAAACCCTGAACTCTGCGAATTGGGGCACTTTTTTCAGTATTTTATGGCATACTTTTAGGATTACTTTAGCTAGTATGAAATGACATGGTACTGCTTAGCATATGCAATATGCTTTTGTATGTAAAGTTGCGAAAACTTGCTTATCAAAAAAAAATTTGCTGTCTACTTTTAGGGCTTATTTTTAATAACCAAACTGTTTTCAGATTTTTTAATTATTTTCGCTTATTTTCTTACACAATTTGCACAATTATAGAAAATTTTGACTTTTGTTAACCGTACTCATTATGCTTAATTGCATACCTGTAGGCAGCAAAATTCGTTCGCTAAACAACAGTTTTCTCAGTACACATACACAGAAATAATTTTCACTGTTTTAATTGTCAAAGTTTATTGCATATCCTGAGGCGCTAAAACATATTCTTATTTACAGTCCAGCAAAAAATGTTGCATACTTTTTGGCTGTCGTTGTTGTTCATATGCGATTTCACCAATGAATGCTTATAATTTTCACTTTTACTTTCGTATGTATATTAAAAATGTATTGCAGTTTTGCCAAGCGAATTTTGCAGAAATTTTAAGATAATTTTTAGTCCTTCTTTCGCAGAAAAATATGCTTTTTTGTTGCGTTAATAATGTCCAAAAGTTTATTATTCTATTTACATTTTTTATATTTATTTAAAACTATTTCTTTTATTTTATGCCAACAGCAGCTGTGCAACTTTGTCCTCCGTCAAAATGTTGCTGAGAGTTCCTTTCAGTTCAAATGAAAATCACAAAGTGCAGTGCCCTCATGACCGATAGAGAAAACGGAACTGAAAAGTTGCAGCAAAGGATTTGCTTTGCTTTTACTGTCATATTTTATGATACATAACATTGTGTGCATGGATGCTGGAGAGCGTAAAAGCGAAGAGAAATTTGAGCGTGATGTAATTGCTGAGCGCCACTGTTAACTATTGACCTAATTTTCTTTAAAGTCTGCATGAGTTGTGGCAAATTGTTTGCACTTGCAGCGCAAATGCAAGAAAAATGTTAAGCTGCTGTTAAAGCACAGTTAACTCACTGTTAACTTACTATTATCTTAATGCACATGCTATAAGTACCGTTTTTTTGAGAATCTCTTGAGCATTTTTAACTTTTCATGCTCTCTGTGATTATTACAATATATTTTGTTGTTTCTTTTTTTGTTGCATTTGGGAGTGTCAGTTATTTTATTTATTACAAAGTAGCAAGTTTTCACAATTTTTTTCCCGTTGTGTTTCAATTTCATTTGGTTTCACTTCACACATTTCATACAAGTGCAATGCATGTGTATGCTTCTATGTCAGTTTCACATACATAAGCACATATAGCACATACAAGTACATTTTTCACTGCAACTTGTAATAAATTAGTAATGATTTTTTATTTGCACTCGATTTAATTCTATTTTGTTGAATTTCATTTTAACATTGACTGCAATTTCCATTTGTTTTTTCTATGGCAATTGCTTTGCTGTTGCTGCTATGCTACTGTTACTACAACTAAGTACTAGAACAAGTACACTTTTGGTGTTTGTGCCAATTTAATAAAGTGCAAAAAGAAATCAATCTTACAAATACTAACATACATATGTACGTATTTATACATGTCTGTATGTATATAGCATGGCTTAGCCAACTTAATGTGCAACAAAAACACTGTATTACGAAGAAAGTGCACTCAGTAGAAAGTGAAAATCTTTTGCGGCATCAGGCACCAGGCTGCAGTGATTTTTGATGCCACATCACCATTCAAGTGCAGCAACAGCAGCAGTCATCAGCATCTGCAGTGTAATAAAAATCTATTTAAATGTTTTGGTTTCCTCATCACCTGTTTTCTCTGCGAGGGCAACTCATCATTGTTGCTTTTAGTAACTCATTGTCAGTGTTATTGAATTGAATTATTTCGTTTTTAGTTCCATATTACAGTAGGACGAAAGTTTTTCACATTTTTCCAATAAATATATTTTATATCTATAATATTTCTCGTGTATACTTTATTTCTAGTAAATTAAACTAAAACTTCAAGTCAGAATAGTGGCAGCTCCCCATTAAAATAAATTTTACCTTACAGTTTAAGTATAGTTTTTTTTTTTAATTGAAGTATGTAATATTTACTTTAGTGTAAGGTCCAAATAAACAAAAAGGAACAAACTGTCTGTGATAGATAGAAAAATATAATTTTTACTTACAATTACAAAATTGTTAGACTTCTGCACCACTGACCTTAATGATGAAGAAGTATAAAATATGTATTTTAAGCAAATGTCTGTTCATACATAAATATTTTACTCAACAAAAAAATATATAAGAACGAACTGGCAGCACTAGGATTCGAACCGGGGCCCGTCCTTGCGATAGATAGAAAAATATTATCTTTACTTACAATTACAATTTGTTAGACTTTTACACCACTGATCCATATGATAAAGAGGTTAAAATTTGCAAACAAACATGAATATTTTTACTAGAAAAATAGTAAAAATGGTTTATGTTTTCTGGCTGAAAGCATAATTTAATCCACGTATAGGAAAATGTAGGCAATTTAGAGTAAACATTACTTTATTATTTCATTAAGGCGATTCCTGAAAACGTGTAAAAGCCTCGAAAACCTCGTAAACTCGTAAAACTGTCAAATTTCGTATTGATTTTGACAACTTTTACGAGTTTACGAGGTTTTCGAGGCTTTTACACGTTTTCAGGAATCCCCTCATTATATTTTATTTGTAAATTTTACTTTTCAGCACCATCAAATAGTTCATACGAAAGGTAATTTATGTTTGAAATTTAGTGTTAATTACTTTAATTTTTTTACTACCCGAGCTTAGTAAAAATTATAACACTGATTTTTCTTCGTGTAGAACGTTTGAAAATTTCGTCGAAAAGAATGATGTTCAGACCATCATTAGTAAAAAAAAGTTTTTTCGAATACGGCAACACTAGCGAGAGACAAAAGCAAAAGTGTAACTTCAACTGATCTGTAAACAGAACGTTTTGTCTTATTCTTCATATAAAGAACCCTTTGGAAAGGCAAATAAATTATCTTTCTTTTTTTCAGAATTTTTGGAATTTTTATTTTTTGACCAAGTTTTGAAAAATTATAAAATATCTCAAAAAATTCTGAAAAACTTCACACGTATTTTTTGGAGAATTCTAAGCATTTTTTTGCTTCTGAATTAAAAATCGTTTTTCCGACTTCGTTATTGAAAAAAAAAATTTAAACGCCAAAATTTTTGTGTAAGAACATAATCTTTTTTGCTAAAGCGCTCTTGGATATCCATTTTTTAATGAAAAAAGAAGTTATGACCAAAAAACATGTTTTTTTAGCCAAAATAGGCCTTCAGTGGTATCAAAAGTGCTCCATTGGTTTTTCGCAGAATGAAAAAAATAATGATGCAGATATCGTTTTTAAAAGTCCCTCTAACTTTTGAGTCAGTTTCGAGATGAATCTAAATTACGACCCAGTCTAACATACATACTTTTTATTTGCACTTTTTGTGTAGAGGTAGAGTAAAAAGTGCTAGAAAAACAACAAAATTCTGTTAATTACATACAATTACATACCAAAAACTTAAATTGAACACAACATTGCATACTTATAGGGCTGCGTGTGAATAATTTTTTGGAGTAATTGCATTAAAATGAATAAAGTGTTCTACGGGTGGGTCCGGGGGCTTATAAAAGTGTATATTT
Source organism: Calliopum simillimum (assembly GCA_951812925.1). NCBI lineage: Eukaryota > Metazoa > Arthropoda > Insecta > Diptera > Lauxaniidae > Calliopum > Calliopum simillimum. The sequence continues at coordinate 113,956,089 of OX638370.1, read as the reverse complement.
GGTTGAAGAGGATTCTTTCACCTTTTCCTGGATGGTGTTGTTTTCTTAGTGTGTTTCAGTTTTAAAAAGTTATATTCCAATAAACTTCCACTGGTGCAAACTTTTACTGGTGCAAATTTGATTTTCTGATGATTCTGAACTATTGATCTATTTGGGTTTTGGTTTAATTCACAAACACAAGAACATTTAACTCAATTATTGAAAGTTGTAAAAAAGTTGAACAGCATACGGAACCAAATTGAATAAATAAATTGACACAAATTGTTTTTACAGGTAACTTAGAAGTTTTTATTCAACGGTTTTGATAATTAAGTTATGCACTTAAAATTGTAGGCTTTTGCAAGTAGTGATGTTGTGTTAGGCGAAATTACTTAGAAAACCAAAAAAAAAATATTGTTTTGTTGGAAATATTATTGTGTATTAAAATGGTACACAAAAAAAATAAATATTCTGTTCTCAATATTTGTATGGAAAACTAACGCGAAACTAAAATTCACAAAAAAAAAAAAAGTTGCTCCCTGTCTCAGGGCCTTTATTTAAGAATAAGTGAATAAATTAAAATTTCAAACTTGCCACCTTTTAATGTAGCGCCTTAAAGTATGTTTCGTTTTTTTATAATTTCAAAAACACTTCCTTTTAAAATGTTAGCATACTTTCAAGCTGTCATGCGATATATTTTGAGTAGCGAATTTCACAAAGGCATAGCATGCTTTCAAGCTTAACGTAGTTTAAATTTCAGAAAAACGTTGCATACTTTAATGTTCTTTGTTAAATGGATGGCAAGTTTGAAATTTTTCCCTATTTTTAAAATCAATGTCGTGAGACAGGAAGCAACTTTTTTTTTCTGTTTGGTAGTCGACTCGCCTTAATGTATATGATGTTAAACGAATCAATTTTGGTTTCGATAAATATTGTAAGTTAGTCTAGAATTTTCTTCTCTAGCATTAAATTACTGAATTAAGTAATCAATAAATCAATATACTTGTATCAAATTGCATTTGAGTATATTTTTTATATAACTTAGTTCTTTTTCAAAATTTCCTAAAAATGGTAACACAAAATACGCATAACTCAACGTATAGCCAAAAGTTTCTCACATTAACGTATCACTTCATACATTGATTTAAATGTCAATTAGCGTTAACACGTTTACCCACAGTAAAATGTAAGTGATAAAGGTCAAATATATTTGTACATTCAAACCTTCATCAAATCAAATAATAATGACATTAAATTTTTGTACAAAGCTTAGGATAGGTAGATTTAAAAGATTTTTGTGCTCCGAATACAACCAGCGTCATATGAAAACTGTAGCTTCTTTGAATGAAACCCATTTGCAAAACGAATAATTCGGACAAAATAAGTCTAGTGGATTTTTTCGCATGCATTTCCAAACAACAGAATTGAAGCTTTTTATATAAAAAAGACCGTGCTAGCGGCTAGCCGCAGCTTTGAATATGTGGGCAATATCACTATTCCACAGAAGGCTTTATCTTTAAAACGTTGAAAAAATAGTTGATTACTCATAATATTTGCAAAAGTTATAGCCATTTCAAAAACTATTTCCAATATTATCAAGTACCTACCACATATCGTATGTGTACCATGGAGTTTTTAAAACTTATGGTATCACTATACTGTACTGTACATAGTATCGCTGTACACCTCCCATTTTGAAAGCTTATCGGTTTTGATTTTTAAGGAAAAAAAATTGTTTTCTGACCTCTAAATAATATGCTTTCTGATTCAAAAACGAAAATCGCCCCCTAAAACTATGCCATATTCTTTTTTTTAACATTTCGTCGCCCGAGTTCTCATTTGCCCCATACGCATATTTGTTAAAAAAACAAAAGTAAATAACTTGCGTTTGTTTCGACAAAAGATATATTATTTTGCTTTTTTAACGAATATGCTTATAGGGCAAAAGAGAACTCAGACGACGATTTGACAATTCAAACATTGCATAGTTTTAGGGGACGATTTTCGTTTTTGAACATCCTGTTTTTCATATTTTGTACTGAGGTTTTAGATTCGCTATAACTTCTTCAATTTCAACAATTTGAGGAAATTTTGTAGGGATGAATTTTATGATTTTTCATGGGCTTCAATTTTATGAAGTGTCTTTGGCACCTTAGGGTGATAGAAACTGAGATAATGAGTATAACTAGTCGAAAAAAACATTTGAGATAAATTACTTCTATTAATGAAATATAGCCCACATTTTCAACGATAAATGTATTTTATTTAATGGCGGAGCGATAGGAAAAAAATAGCGTATTATTCAGAGGTCGAAAAAAAAAATTTTTTTCCTTAAAAATCAAAACCGATAAGCTTTAAAAATGTTAACTTACAGCGAACTTTTTTGTATGGGGATCGATACTATCTAATGCATAGTGCAACAAATCGAGTGAAAAATGTTGAATGAGTTCGCGTTAATTTTTTTTGGTAATTAAGACTCGCTTATACCGAATTTAGCAACCGTTTTCTTTGTTAGGTCTGGATTCCTTGCCTTAAAGCCCAAAAAATACTTTTTTCAGGCTTATGGCGCAAGTTCAGAATATTGCAGTCAATTTTTACCAATGGGATCGGGTAGCCATAATCTCCCTAATTATGCTTTACCTTTTAATTTTCCCAATTAACTTCTTACCTTTTGAGCTATCATTCTGTGAAGCAAGGTATTTTATTTCAAATCCTTAAAATTTAGTCCTTTGTACATAAATTCATTAAAGATTTCATGCAACACTGTGTTGTTAACAAATTTATATTTTTTCGCCCTTTACTCCCAGCTTACACCAGGAAATTTTTCAAACAAATTTGTAGGCAAAAGGATTAGTGATGAGAAAAATTAGTCTTGGTCTTGCGTCTTGTTCTTGGTCTTGATAATTTTGCGAATCCAAGACCAAGACCAAGACGCTGATACTTTTGCAAGACCAAGACCAAGACTGCTATGATCTTTGCCTTGGTCTTGCACACAATAATCGCCAAGACCAAGACTGCTTTTCAATCTTGGTAATTTATAGTTAAAAGGTGTTTCGAAGACAAAAAAATTTCTTAATTTGAATTTTAGCATCTTAAAAACCCAACCTCCTTGCAAAACTATGGTTTTGAAACTTTGAATACTCAATGTCTCTAGAAATTTTTTCAAGACCAAGACCAAGACCGAGACCAAGACTTAATGAGCAAGATCAAGACCAAGACTCAATATCAAAATCAAGACCAAGACCAAGACTCAATGTGCAAGAACAAGACCAAGACCAAGATTACCATTGTCTCGGTCTTTGTCTTGGTTTGCTCATCACTAAAAAGGATTGAACCCAGCAAACAAAAAAGGTCGGAAAATAACTTTTTATAAGTTTAATAAACGTTTCATTTGGAAATTAATTTGCAAAATGTTTGGAAATTGTTGATTTTATATTGTACCTATTATAATCGAAATTGAACCCTTACTAGTAGGGGAGAAGGCTTATTTACTTATTTTTCTTGCCTTATGTTTTACTTACCTCGATAAGTCATTGAAAAAAAAACTCATTTGGAAAACTATTGCGAAACCATTTGGAAGTAAACATTTTCTAATTGATTATTTTAACCTTACAAATCAATTGTAAAAATTCTAAAAAATAAACATTTTCCAAAAGTTTTAAAATAGGTTATACGATAATTCGAAATAAACTTTTTCCAACCGTTAAATTGTAAAGGTTATATTGTAAAATTTTTTGTTGGGGAAACGAAAAGATACATTGTTGTTGTTTCTCATATAAAATCAAAAAAATTGTTTGAAAAATTTACACGGAATAAAAATATTAAAATTATGAAAATCATTTTTTACTCACCTCTCTTGCCATTACGACATGCCTCAACAGAGCCCAAAAAGAGGGTCTGCCATCTGATGCCTCCTCGTCGTGTGAGCGCCACCAGTGTCGGCATTAAAAACTAACAGCTTATCCTTAAAATTATGAAAGTCGACAGCGGTCACCATTTAAAATAACTTAAGAAACTTTCTTATCATTTGCAATTAAACAATTTCTAATCCTTTTTATATTACTTAAATGCAATATTGCATACTTTTTGGGGTTCTTTTTTACTTTATTTTTTTTTTTTTAATTAATTTGAAAGTGTCAACGTTACGTTTAACTGATTTCCGTTTCCTGCGTTTTTATTTTTTTCACTTTTCTCACACTTTATCCGTATTTTATTGCTTTTGTATTTTTTATGATTTCTTTTTTTTATTATTACACTTAATCTCCCGTTTTCGTATTTGACGACGTTTTTAATTTTCACAAATTTTCGCATACATCAACAAATTTAAAAGGAAGACATTTTTTTCTCTATCTCTTTCGGTTTTTCTTTTTTTCTTTTTTCTATTTTGTTCTCACTCTAAATGTACCGTCGTCGTCGTTCACACCGTTTAAACCGTTATAAACGTAACGTTTCTTACGTATTTTCCTAAATCATTTTCGTTAAAACACTATCTCATCATTTCCATCATTATTTCCATTTTCTTCTTTTTGATGGTGGAAGATGTTGTTACCATTGTTGTTGCTGTTGTTGTTGTTGTTGTTGCTGTCATAAAATTATCGCCACTTTTCTTTGGTGCTGTCATTCTTTTACACATTTTCAACAATTTTCTTTCATACTTTTATAAAGTTTTTCATCGTTTCATTCAGTGCCATGTTGTTGTTGTTTTTGTTGATATTGGCTCTTATACCACTGTTCGTAATGCCAGAATGTGGGAACTTTCCCATAATACAGAATATTTTTAGCTGCGACATAAGTAAATACGATTAAATATTATACAATTTTACTTTTAGTGTTCACAGTGCATAGAACCTGCACATTTTCATCCCTAACCTTAAAAACCATCAGTAAGTCATAGATTCAAAAGTCGAAATTTAAGCGCTTTCTCCAAAATAATTTCTCTTCAAAACAAAATAAAAAATGTTTAACAATGAAAGTCTATAGGGTGGCCGTTAAATGAATCAGCTCCAAATGTCGAAAAAAAATACGCCGATTTTATCAAATTTTTACTTATGTTGAGCCCTTATCGGACCTATTGAACCCTGATCGGCCGTTTGGTTTATTTGAGCATCTGTCTGTTAAAATTGCGATTGCGGCCAAAGGAATAAAGCTAGATAACAAGAATGTAATAAGCTATTTGGCGCTAAAAACGGGCGTTATCTGTTAATCCTCATGCCTTCTTCCCAAATAATGTTTAAAAAAGCTCACATAGCAGGTAGACGTAAAAATTCCCCGTTCACGTCCATTTTTAGTCCCAACTAGACCACGAGCAGACGGGCACATTTGTCAAAAGTCCAGTCAGGGCTCAATATAAAAATCTGAAATAATTAGGGAATATTTTTTTCGACCATCCATCATGACCTTGCATTTAACGGCCACCCTAGTAAATATATTTGGAATGATACATATTTAATTTTAAAAAAGAGAACGTTCAAATTCATATACATATTAGAAACCAATTTAGTTTAAAAACAATTTTAGCATAAAGTTTATTTTTAACTATTGAGTCTTTAACCATTTAAAAAAAATTCTGGCAGCACTGCAAACTATACGATTTAATATGAAGTTAGTTGCAGTTGCCTATATTATTCGGCAATTCGGTGTTGTTGTTGTGATTGTTCCGTTTCATTCTCAAATTCGCAAATTCTACATCAAATTTCTCTACTACACTTTTGTTTTTATTCATTGGGATTCTGGTATTTTTGACTATTTTACATTTGTATTCTTTTAAATGAAGTTTTCCTTGTAGGTGTGTAAATACTTGCATGTGTGATTTCAAGCACAGTTATATTGGAATAAATATTTATGTAGACCGTTAAATTTTTATTCAAAACTTTAAAATTAGATTATTTGTTTATTTTTAGAATGTCTGTTGTAAGTTGATTAAACCAAATGTTAAGATTAAAGCCAACTTTTGTTCAGTAATGCATAAGTATTATTTTTCAAACCTAACAAGGCATAGAGGTATGTCTTTGATTCGATATATGACAACTGTCATAATTTTTTTGAAAAAAGAGTACAATGCTGCCCCTAATATTAACTTGGGGGATTGAAATAAGCGAAATCGATATCGGGTTCACCTGCAGCCTCAAAACAAATTTAAAATGTCAAGAGCATTCCTGTAGGACCAAAAACTATGTCAAAACAATTTTGTACTCTATACCATGGGGTCGACCAATTAGTCCAAATTCTAGTCCCATCAAATATAAAGTTATATTTACCAATATCACTACATGTATTACTTTCAGACCAGAAAGTGGCCAATTGACTCCTTATGCATTAAATTGAGACCAGAAAAATGCCAACCAATTCAAAATCAATTCAAAAAATTTGATTTATATATAAATTTCACACAAAAACGTCGAAAGGTTCTATAGCCGATATGCTAATGAGTTTTTTATATATTTCTGAGCATTGTGTTCCGGGTTCCCATTAGAGCTAGGCACGTGCCTCAACTTTGCATTATATTTGGATAATTTTTGATAATTTTAGTGCGTTTGTTCTAATTTTCTGTATAATCCATTTGAACTGCTTACGAAACAACTAGACCAAAGATGGGAGTATTGAAACAATTGTGACCATTCAAAGGAATAGGGACCTTATCTTCGCTGATAGAGTCAATTTTACCGGTTTTCAGTTAAAGGTGGAATTGAAAGCGTAGACATGATTTGAAAATTTGAGGAGTGGCCGTACCAAAGGGCGTAAGGGCAAAAGTTATGTCATCATACATATTATCTGCCATAATAATTGGTTATTTGATCGGCATCATTTTTTCAACATAATGCTATCAATTCCATACCATCAAGTAAATTTTTTATGACAATAAAAAATAATTTTAATGTTATTTACGATAATGCAAACGAAATATACTTGAATTTTATAGAAGTCATGAAAGCAAGCTTTGAACACAAACTTGGTAAATTTTCAAGAAAGGGCGTCTTCAAAATGCTGTGCGACAATATCTCTTGATGAGTTCTTTGTAGAAGTTGTAAGGATCCTGACGTCGAAGAGCCCAGTTTTCACTTTCTTTGTGAATGCCCAGCGCTGGCAAGCTTCACCTCAGAGAGTCCTAAATCCTTTTTGGATCTTATTAAAATTTCAAAGTATTTCTGGCCCAACTGAGGCCTAAGTAATGATGGCACCTGTCATCTCCCATGCTAACCTAACCTAATCCTTCCATCCAGAGCCAACAGTAGTTTCATGGCGAGTGAATCCAGCAAAAAAGAGCTGTAAAAATTTACTTAACATTGCTCTCAACGACCACGAAACTCAGAATCTTTAAGTCGAACATTCTTCCAGTTCTTTTGTGTGGCAGAAAACGTGGCTAAGCAACTGAGCACCTGCAACACAAATGAAAAATACTCACTAAAAACTCGGCCTTGGATCCTCTACAATATTGCACTACTAATAAAATGCCGATAAGTTCCTTACTACGTACAGTTCAGACGTCGAAAATGGAAATAGGATAAGTCACACAATGTCCAAAAAACTACTGAAGCTAGTTGGAATGGAACTAATGAAGAGAAACAGTGTTAAGTTTTATTGGGGACATCTTGTTTGTGGAAAGCTGTCTCCCGAACTCAGGAACTCACGTTTGTTGTATTTTTTGACCTCTTTTTTGCACAGACAGACGGAAAACAGGCCGTTTTTACCTAATTTGAGAACAAAAAATTCAGTGCGTACAAAAATTTCAATATAAAGATATCGATACCTCCAACGTAAAAGTTGGTAACTTGAGTTACCAACTTTTTACGGGACAGCATTTTTCGAAATCTGCACATTTGGTTCCATCTTGTGTCAAATTTTGGTACCACTAGCTTGAAATTTGAAGGCCTGGGAGCTATTTTTGAAGTCACAACCTAAATTTATTTTATATAGGTTTTCATACAAAAAAAAAAAAGAAAGTTAAATTACAAAAATGCTCATTACTCAAAACTACGATTTTCGAGTTACCAACTTTTACGTTGGGCGTATCGATATATATGAAAAGTTGTTTTTTGGATATTTTGAGTTTACAGAAAAATTAAGAAAAAATGGCTCTACGCCTCAGTCTAGTCAGTTTTTCGAAGTGTAGTTCACATCCAATTTTATATTAGAAATAAAAAGCAGAGAACTTCCAAATCTCATGCAAAAATCAAATTTCAAAAAACTTAAAAAGCGTTTTTCTCAAAACAATAAAAATGTAGATGTCTAGTTACAGTTTTAACCCGACTATTTGTTCCAGTCAAGATAACATTAATCAGAATACGTTTTTCCAGGTTTTAAATACGATTTTTGTAAACTTAATGTATTGTTTACATGTCACTGATGCAGGTTATAAGGGGCGTATGAGTTACATTTAATTGAAAGTTGTTACGAGATTCAATTTTAGATAATGCTTTGGATAATTATAATAAACAACAATTGAGACAAAAATTTATCAACATACACTTAACTGCACATTACTGAATGATATTGAATTTAATGTTGGCAATACTGTGTAGTTTATCGTAGTATTGTCGTATCAAAATGAATGTGAGGTTAAATTTTTTAGTTTTTTATAAACTTTTTTGTGTTTTCTTTGAAAGTTTTTAAGTTTAGAAAGACTTAAATTGATTTAAATTATTTTCTTTCGATTGTTAGGTACATATCTTAAATTAAGATAGTTATGCTTTGAAGAGACTCACTAAGTTTTCTTATAAAAAATTAATAAATTATAGATCACACTTAAAATATTTTCAACTTTTTATATATTGAATTGCTTTTTAACAATTTGTTCATTGATTTTAATCCACTGAACCACACAATTAACGTTAATCCCATAAATCGGTGGAACACACAGCATTAATGTGTATTTTTCTTGCTTTTTTCTTTTCACAGCCCACATAATACAACATAGGTTAATGGCTTTTTTCAACGCCTTTCGTCCACCCTACTTGGCCAACAATTTGTATCGCCTTAAAATATGCTACACTTTCTTCTTCTTTAAGAATCACAAAAATATTTATATTTTGTATAAAATAATAATTTTTTATATGGTTTGCTGGAAAATAAAAACACAAATCGTCGACCGCACCATAAAAAAAATATTTTTCTGTTTCTTATTCCTTTTTATTTTTTCCATTTCCCAACATTTTCCTACTTTTTTTATTTTTTTCGTTTTTCTTTTTTCTTTATGCTCACAAAATAGATTTTCCCGTCGTCGTTACCTCTCGTTCCGCCTCTTTTTTTGCACACTCGTTCGACTCAAGTTTTCCGATAAAATTTTGTCAACTTTTTAAATGCACTTTTTTACATTCTAATTATGAATTTTACATTAAAACGTTGTAAAATTACTTAAATTATAGTATTTAATTAATGCTTTTTAAAAGATTCGTTTAATTTATTGTGCGTTTAATTGTCAAAAATCACGATTTTCAGCGAACACCAAATGTTTAGGGCAGAATCTCGAGCACTATTTAGAAAAAAAAACACCCTACTTGTCTTGCTGAGATGAAAAATTGACTTTTCCCATTCAACGACGACAACGATGCTCGATGGATGTGGATGGACCAAAATACACACACAAACTTAAGCATGCAAATGGCCAAAGAGTGTGAGAGCGAGAGCGAATGGTAATATTGAGAGGACGACACATAAGAAGTAGAGTTACAAAATACTGGGAATTTCAAAAAAAGGCTGGGCGTGTGGGTGGCATTGGGAGTTTCATATGAATGTCAATTGTACTAAATGTCGATAAAGCAGTTACTTTGAAATTTCCATAATGGTGGTTTAAAGTGCATATGTATGTGGATTTTCTTTCGTTTCTACAAAATACATTCCTATGGTCTTATGGTCTGTGTCATAAGAGCGGTCTTTTTGAAACCGTATGCAATTAGGGTATTTACAGTACAATTGTTAGAGTATCGCAATTGTACTTCTTCCGATAAAAAACTTTGACTTTCACAAGCTATGTACCAAGGGTCCCTCCTTGGATGTAGGTAATTTAAAAAAAAAAAAATTCGTTTTTTCGTGTTTTCGTGTTTTCTACGCAACTTCTTACGACATTTTAGTGGAAAAAAAAATTTAAAGGGGGGACCCTATTGGATGTCGAAGGTAAAAATTAAAAAAATATTTTTTTGTTTTTTACGCGTTTCATGACTTTTTACGACATTTTAGTGGAAACGAAAAAAATGTTTCGAGGGGATACTCTTGGAAGTCGGAAGTAAAAATTAAAAAATTTATTCATTTTTTTTTCGTGTTTTCCACACGTTTTACTACATTTTAGTGGAGAAAAAAAAAATTATTCAATGGGGGTCTCTATTAGATCTCGGAATAAAAATTTAAACAATTTTTTTTTTAAATTTTTTTTTTTTTTGTGTTATCTACGCGTTTCATGACTTTTTACGACATTTTAGTGCAAAATATTTTTTTTTTTCACGCAAGGTTCCCCCCTTGATTCACGGAACTAAGTTTTTAAAGAATTTTTTCTTTTTTTTGTCCAAGAGCTTCCAATGTATCCCGATAAATGTATTGTTTGGTGTGGTTTGTGGGCAGGAGGCATTATTGGACCGTATTTCTTCAAAAATGCGGATGAAGCCCGTATTATGGTCAATGGTGCTCGCTACAGAGCAATGATCAATGAATTTTTGGTGCCAAAAATGCAGGATATAAGTGTAGCCGACCTCTGGTTTCAACAGGATGGCGCAACATGCCATACAACTGGAGAAACAATCGCTTTATTGAGGGAAACGTTCGATGAAATAATCATCTCAAGAAATGCTCCTGTTAATTTGCCACCAAGATCATGTGATTGAATTACTTTCTTTGGGGATATGTTAAGTCACTTGTTTATGTCGACAAGCCTGAAACTATTGACGCTTTGGAAACCAGCATAACTAGTGTTATTCAAGGAATACCGGCCGATATGCTCGGAAGAGTTGTCGAAAATTTAACCCACAGAATGAACCATTTAAGAACTAGTCGTGAGCAACATTTAAACAAAATATTTTTTGAACATTGAGTTGTAAGAACCGAACTATCATTCCAAATATAGATTTGCATTTTTATGTATTTTATTTAGAAAACAAAGTAGAAAGCTCTTATTGGATCACCCTCTACTATCTGGTTGATTCAAAACTTATTTGTTTCTATTTTCTCAGTGTGCAAGAAAAGTTAACCAGTTCGTTAACTATTGTAACACATTATCTAAATTTGTTATAGCATAAATTTAAAGAAAAAAAGATGCGTGCGCATGTGCTAATGCGGTTTTCGAATCTTCCTTACATATTACCTAATAAATTAGACTAAGAATGTGCCAAAGTCTGCTAATTTATTCAGCAAGTGTGTTTGAAATACATAAGTATTCATAACGCTATTTATATCCTGTTTGTAAATTAATTTCACTACGAAAGTGACCAAACTGCTGTTACCCATCTGGCTAAACAGCATTTGGGATTTAAGCGCCAATCAATTATACCAGTTTATAGAATTCCCATAATCAAATATCAACAAGTATTTCTTTAGCAAAATTTGATCGGCAGAGATAAGCCATACCTCTAAACGACTATAAAAGTCGACGACAATTAAAAAATTTGTTCATAATTCAAAATTTCAATTCAAAGTTAATACCAAGGCAGTCAACATGCAAAAAATTATAGTGAGTTAAATCATTTTGTCTGGGATATAGAAAATATATTTATTTACATTTATATAAATGTTGCATTTTGGTAATACGAGCATATTTCAAAATTTTAAATCTTTAACTTTTTAACGGAAATTCTTCAATTACAAACAAAGAAAGTTTTTGCTAAGATTTTAAAAATCCTTTCAGATTGCACTTTTCTTCTTCGCATGTCTCATATGCATTGCAGCAGCAGCCAATGATGTGGAATCAATCCAAAGACAAATTATCGGTTGGTAAATTTCTAAGGCTTAAAGATATATTTAATACCATAATAATAATTGTTTGTACTTTTAGCTGAATATGAGAAATTCGGAGGACATTCAGTACATCATCCACCAGAGGTTGCCGATGTCATTGATCCAGAACATTTACATGTGTATATAAATTAAATCCTTCAAAATACTACCTATTCTATACAACTCTACCACCATTAACATCAAGAGTTGCAAAAGTGGAATGTTTTCATCGTAGACTGTTCAGTTGAAAAGTTAAAAATTGGCGTGAAAGTTTAAAAATTTATCTAATGAAAGATACTCTTGGTAACGTTACTTAGAAGTAATGCTTGTTATTGCTTGTTATATCAATAAAACGTACATATTAATCACATACAAATTAAAATAAAGATAAGACTTTGTTCAACCATTCGAGTTGTAAGCCTTGTTGCCTAGATTGTAATGTTTTGTGCCATGTTATCTTGAGCTACCTTATTCTACATGTTCCGAATAAACCTTTAGGTAGTCCTTAAACTCCTGAGTAAATTTTGCTTGTACGGGAGGTGCTACGACCTCTTGTCCGAATTCACAAAGCTTTTGTTCAGGTCTTGCATTTACTGTTTTCATTGCTTGAGTGAAATTTGTTTGGAGTATCTCAAAAAACGATTTCAGTTTAGCATTTTTGATCTTTTGCTTATATGGGAGTGCCACGCCCTCTTGTCCGATTTCGTCTAGTTTTTTCTCACTTACATATAGCTTTTAGTGTCTGAGTGAAATAAAGTTGGATTATCTCGAAACACGCTTTCAGTATGGCATTTAAATTTTTTTGCTTATATGTAGTGATGAGCAAACCAAGACCAAGATCATAGCAGTCTTGGTCTTGGTCTTGTTCTTGCACATTCAGTCTTGGTCTTGGTCTTGGTTTTGATATTGAGTCTTGGTCTTGGTCTTGATCTTGCTCATTAAGTCTTGGTCTCGGTCTTGGTCTTGGTCTTGAAAAATTTTCAGAGATATTAAGTATTCAAAACCATATTTTTCCAAAGCAGTTGGTTTTCTAAGATGCCAAAACTGAAATCGAGAGATGATTTTATCTTCAAAACGGGCATAAAACAACTTTTAACTATAAATTAGCAAGACTGAAAAGTAGTCTTGGTCTTGACAATTATCGTGAGCAAGACACAAGACCAAGACTAATTTTGCTCATCACTACTTATATGAGAAGTACCACGCTCTCTTGTCCATTTTCAATAAGACGGGTCAACTTTAACGACGGAGGCAGTGTATTAAATTTCATTGAATTATGTTGCGCCCAAAAAATATTAAAATTCTTTCAACGGACAAACAGACGAATATGGATCTATCGACTCAGATGTTGACGCTAATCAAGAATACATATACTTGTTCACACCTGCCACGCCTCCTTCTACGCGTTATAAATGGAAGACAAAGTAAACATGCACTGGTTGTATAAAATTTTATTAATTAAATTGATATATGATAAAGCTGATGCGATTTTCATTAGAAAAATTTTCGATTTCGATTTATATGATGGCAAAATCTCGATTCGGTTTAGTTCCAATCGAAATCGAATCAGATGATTATGTTCACATATTTCCCTAAAAACTATAGGGCAAAATAATACCTACCCTTTCGAAGACTTTTTGGAAGTTTTGAAAAGTTTTTCAGGAAATGTTTAAATATGGGAAAATCTTCAAAAAAATTTTTACAATACAATAGGTACAAATCACCAAATAAAAATCCTCAATAAAATGCAAATAAATACAGGGAAGTTTACAAAGAGTAACCACGTTGGTATGAACAAAAAATATGTGTATTTCTATTGTTTCGATATAACTGAATGGAAATTATGCACAAAATCATTAAGAGATATAAACTATTCTAGTAAACTATTCTACAAAAAAAAAAAAAACAAAACATGTAGACTTATTTTAAACAGATAGGATTTGATTACATTATATGCATAGAAACTGCTACCTACGGACTAACTGATTTTACACATAGTTTCTTCTTATTTTTTTTTCATATCCTTTAAAAAGTCAGACATGCGCCATACAATTTATGTACAATGTTTCTTAATTTTGAATATGGTAAAGCCTTTTTTTTTTTGTTTTGGGTTGTACCTTCTTTTCGTTCAGTTTGTAAGTGGTTAAATCAGTCGGTAATGCAGCATTATTTTAGTTAAGAAAATATTCAGGCTACATAAATAATAGGGGGACTCATTCAAAGCGCGATAAGTTCCGCATTTCATACTTTCCACGACCTGAATGATATTTTGATATTTGATATTTTGATATTTATTGATAATGCATTTGTACAAGTAAGACTCGAGGTCTCTTAAAGTACATTAATTGCTTAAATTATAACGAAAACAGAGTAATACCTTAATAATAATAATTATAATTAATGAAAGAGAGAATAATGGAAATTAAAAATATTGCAATAAGACAAAAGAAAAATTTAAGTGGAGAAAAGGATAGATTAAGAACAAAGAAGCCTAACTACTGCCAGTTTAAAGCATTTTGGACGACTTTCGGATTTTATCACATTTGGTAATGAGTTCCATAGATTAACGACACTAACAAAGAACATTTTAGAGGACACACGAAAGTTGAAATCAGGTACGAAACGTAGTTTTTCATATAAGTAATTCGGGCATCGTTTATGAATTAGCCTATCTAAGAATATTAGATTGCGTACAAGGAGAAAATTTATAAGACTACTATTAAGAATTTTGTACGCATATTCCGATATATGATCATATCTTCTCTTGCAGAAAATATATCTAGCTGAGTTGTTTAGTGCCAGCTGTAACTTTTGCCTTGATGCACTATCAGGGTTACCAAAAACCAGTTCACTATATGAAATAAGTGGTATTATTAAGGTTCGCACTAGCTTCATTTTGGTATGTTGTGGAATAAATGCAGCAGTGCACCAGAGCTGTCTTAAAATATTTTATATTTTACTGATAGTAAGGTTGGTATGGTCTACACAAGTTAAGTTTGAGTTAAGTTTAAAACCCAAACTGACGACTGTCGTGCTAAATTTTATAGTAGTTCCTGCAATGCTCAGGGTTGAGACATTACTCATATCGTATCTGCCATGCGAGATAGCTAAAGCATTTGTCTTGGAGGCATTTAGACGCAGACAATTTTGTTGGGCCCAAATAGATATGGAATCCAGGTCTTCCTGCATTCTGTAAATAAGATCTTCAGAGAGGCCAATGGGTCGTGACAAATTCACTTGCGCATCGTCCGCATACAGATGAATCTTAACATTTTTACAACAGTAAACAATATCATTAATAAAAATGCTGAAGAGAATTGGCCCTAAAATCGAACCTTGCGGAACCCCTGATAAAGTTTTGGCAAAATTTGAAACTTCATTCTTGTGAACAACGGAATCATGAGCTGTATTACTGGTATTTTTCTTAGCAACAGGTATAACATTAGCGGTTTTCCATCTTACTGGAAAAGTCGATGTTGTTATACTTAAGTTAATAATATGCGTTAGAGAACTTATTAAAAATTCATGAATAAGTTTTATGAATCTTAGACTTATACCATCTTCCCCAACAACATTCGATTTAATAGAATATATGCTTTTTAAAATATCCTCCTCCGTATCATTTATAAAGTTAAGTTCTTCATTACGTTGGTGAAAGCCAGTAAGGTTCAGAACAACTGGAGAATCACGTTCTGAAGGATGAGATTGCAAAAAGTGGTTGTTTAAAGAATTGACATCTAAATTGCAATCGGTGTTATTTTTACCTCTTATGCCAAGGTTCTTTAAGTTACCCCACAAAACTTTTGAGGGCAGGTTAGTGTCGAGCTTTGACTGAAAAAAATGCTTTTTTGAATCACGTGTAATGACTGTGGCGCGATTTCTGGCAACACGGAAAACCTCCCAATTATTGCTTGTTGGATTACGTTTCCACCGGGCATACTTTTTGTTTCGGCTTTTAATTGCTAGCACTACTTCATTTGTGAACCAAGGTTTTTCTCTATTTTTGATTTTTAAATTACTAATAGGAACGTATTTATCAAAGAAATAGCTTACAAGAGTCATAAAATATTAGAGTTTCTCATCTACATTGGCATAGAACCAGCAATTATTCCAAGGTAACTGACTAGCTTCACTGAGCAGTGCACCAATATCTACCCGCTTAAAATCACGGAAGCTTACATGGGTAGGAACAACTTGTTTATGAAATTCCATGTCATAACATAAAAGTAACATGTCATGATCTGAGATTCTGGACAAGGAAAATTGGTCGATATGTAAAATATTTGAGGTATCCGGGACACATAACAAATCTAAAAGGCTAGGACTACAATTAGGTCCAAAACGAGTTGGCAAATTATTAACAATAGAAACACCCAACGAATTTAGATTATCCCGTCCCGTAGACTAGTGGCACGCATATCATTATAAAGCAAATCAACATTGAAATCACCACACAGTAAAATGTGCTCGTGTGGTTCTCAAACTCATATGTAGTTCTTATTAAAAATAAACAGCCTTCAAATAATGTTAAGAATTTCCAGAAATGTTTATATACCACATTAGCGAAGCCCGACTATACCACAAAAAATGCGAAAAATTACAACGACCACACTCGATTTACGTTCCGTTCGACTGACATGGGAACATTTTTGTTTGGTCCATGACAGCAACACATCCCAGGTTTTTCATGTTTTCTGACAGGATAAAAGCAGTGACGTTCGCAGGTTCTTCCCAAATCGGAGATATGCGACCATACCACATTGAAAAACTATACCACCGTAGCATCAGTTCCCCTATTGAAATTTTGCCAAATGATGTGGTGTCGCCGTAGAAATTGCTTTTTACAATTTCTATGACTTTTTGGAAACGGATAGCAAAGATAATCTCAATTTCTACCACCCTAAGGTAATGCCCATGAAAAATCATAAAATTCATCTCTGCAAAGTTTTCTTAAATTATTGAAATTGAACAAGCTACAGCGAATCTTATGCGTTGAATAGAATGATGAAGCTGTAGTATGCCGCTGTAGTACAAAATGAAGTGTAGCAGACGATGAAGCACTTCTAGAATTTTAAGGTTACGAATCTTCTGGGAGATGATAGAGGAGGCCTTGACTATTAAAAAACTGAACCAGTGGAGAGGGTCTAAAATGTCCTAATGAGTAGTTATAGGGTTAAAACTGATTTTCTGGATTGTATTACAAAAAAAAATTTCTTGTGTCACCCTCACGCTTAAGAAAAAACTTTTTTGCAGGAAAGTTTTAGCCAAATGAACTTATGGGACTTGAAAGGGTTTCTCAAAGCTCAAGAACTTTAAAGTTCATATTTTCAATTTGTTTTCCTATTTTTTGACTTTGGAGGAGTATAAAAAGGTTCCAGTAACATAATCTTTTTTTTTTTTTTTGAATCTTCGTTAAATTTCCTTTAGTTGTGTAGCACATTTGTCATAACAAATTTTTAATTTGAGGTCAGAAAAAAATACTAGGACTTGAATTCGCCATATTTTCTTATGATATAATTTTGGTACAATTGAGATGGAGTCAAAATAGTTGCCCAACTCAAATTTGAATGTGTTAACAGCTTTCAAACATTATCCAGATTTGACAAAGAAATAACAGCAGGCATCCCTGGTAAAATTGTCGACTGTCAAAATGTAACAATCTGGAACAGTGGCATCCCTGGTAAAATTGTCGATTTCAAAACGTAACAATCTGGAACAGTGCTGCCAGCTTTGGGAATTTCCCCATAGATTTAGGGAATTTTAAAAGGTCTAGGGGACAATCTAGGGAATACATTACTTAGGGGATTTGTTCAGGGGAATTTAAAAAGGTCTAGGGGATACTTTTATGGGATTTATGCGAACAAAAATCATCTCGACTGGCTATTTTATTATTGAGTTTACCATTTTTAAATGCCAGTGTAGAAAGATTGTTCTCTATAATGAATATCATAAAAATTAAACTAAGGAATCTATTAGCGGTAGAGACTGCGGAAGCCATTCTCCGGGTTAAGGATAATTTATCGAACGAGATATCATTCGAGCCTTCGAAAAGTATTCATTAAAAGTTTTGCACCACGGACATGTACAATGCTGATGTAGATGAAACTTTAATTTATATTCTGTCAGAGTTGTAGATGTTAATGTTAAGAAAACCTTATTTTAAAATATATAAAATTACGTTATAGTACATGTTAGAAAAAATATATATATTTATAAAATATGTATATTGAAACAACATTCACTTCATTTTGAAATTTGGAAAATTTTGTTTTTGTTACTAAAACATAAATGTTCCATATTTAGGGGAAATTTTGTCAAAAGTCCAGAATTTGGGGGAAATTTCGTTATGAAAATATTAATTTCGTTTTGAAATTTGGAACTTTTTTTTTTGGTCGCATATTATAACATTTTCCATTTAAGGGAAATTTTGTAAAAAACCAAATTTAGGGGAAATCTCGTGCAATCTAGGGGAAAATAAGAGAGCCTAGCTGGCAACACTGATCTGGAAAAACTTCCAGTTAAAAAGTTGACACTCATCATAGAAGAATTCACAAAATTTTAATTTAAATTAAATATTTCTATTTAAATATCTCAAATATTAAACTGCACTAAAATGGGTGACGAATTAGATATTATGGAACCAAGTCTGAAGAATATCGTGGAGCAAGATTCACTTAAATGGATTTTTGTCGGCGGGAAAGGTGGTGTCGGCAAAACAACATGCAGGTAAATTCAATGGTTTCTGGTAAAATTATAAAAATAATTCAAACGAAAAATATCAATTGCAGCTGTAGTCTGGCAGTGCAAATGTCCAAGGTGCGTGAATCCGTGCTTATTATTTCCACAGATCCGGCACATAATATTTCCGATGCTTTCGATCAGAAATTTACAAAAGTTCCAACTAAGGTAAGTACGACGTGGTGTTTGGTAATTCTTGATACATTTGGTAATTGTGTCATCGACAGGTCAATGGTTTCGATAATCTTTTCGCTATGGAAATCGATCCAAATGCCGGTCTTAATGAGCTGCCAGATGAATATTTTGAAGGCGACAATGAAGCATTGCGTCTTAGCAAAGGTGTACTGCATGAGGTGATTGGCGCACTGCCGGGTATTGACGAAGCAATGAGTTATGCTGAAGTAATGAAGTAAGTCCACATTCATATAAAACTTATGCACTTCCATAGATCGGAATGACTGCAAGGGTGTTTGACAAGTATCCATGTTAGGCAAACGAAAATATTTTCTTTGAAGAATTTTGACTTATATTTGAACATGTTCCTTTTATACCTCCATATACATGACACAGCGTTAATTAAATTTTCTAAAGTTTAGGAACTCTTACTTTAAATAAAAATTTTAATTTATAGATTGGTCAAAGCGATGAATTTCTCTGTCGTTATCTTCGATACGGCACCAACAGGGCACACCTTGCGTTTGCTTTCATTCCCGCAAGTTGTCGAAAAAGGTCTTGGTAAATTATTACGCTTAAAAATGAAAATAGCACCATTTATATCACAATTTGGCAGTTTATTGGGTATGCAAGACTTTAACGCAGATTCGTTAACACAAAAACTTGATGAAATGTTAAAAATTATACGTCAAGTTAATGAACAATTTAGGGATCCTGTAAGTATTTTAACTAAATTTTGCAAAGAAAAAACAACTCCAACTAATTTGTTTCGCTTTATTCTTAACAGGACCAAACTACATTTATATGCGTTTGCATTGCCGAATTTTTGTCACTGTATGAAACAGAGCGTTTAGTTCAAGAATTAACGAAATGTGGTATTGATACACATAATATTATTGTAAATCAATTGTTGTTTATGAAACAAGACCAAAAACCATGTAGCATGTGTGCTTCCAGATACAAGGTTGGTACCATTTTTTAGTAAAACTTGAATGTTAAAACATAAAATATAATTTATTTTAGATACAAGAAAAATACTTGGACCAAATTGCTGATTTGTATGAAGATTTTCATGTCACTAAATTGCCATTGCTTGAAAAAGAAGTACGCGGTGCTGATAATATTAAAGGCTTTTCTGAAAATTTAATTAAACCTTATAATCCAAATTAATATTGATTGTCTGAATTATGTGATCTTTGTAAAATTATATTTTTTGAATTTCGTAAATAGCATTAAAACAAAAAAAAAAATTATTAAAAAAACATGCAATTTTATAAAATTATATGTTAACTTTAAATCACTATAAATGTATTCCAATTTTGTTAACAACAATCGGGGGAAATTAAATATATATTTTAACACCTTAAATTTCGCTTTTAAAGTTTCGATGATTAGTCATGCGAGAGCACATAAAAAGTGCAACCTTGTATCAACTGCAGTTATTCAGTTGCGACTCCGAAAAACCTTAACACTTTACTCACTAGTACAAAATTCGTGAAATCTAATGTAATTCTCAATATAAATAAGTTATGTACATTATCTCAATTCAAGTAAATACCTTTTCACTAGCATCATAAGATTGTGGTTCTCTGCTATTTGAAGTTAAACGTTCTAGTACCTACAGCAGTTTCAAACATGAAATTTTTAATTATTTTTCTATTTAATTTATCAGGCCTGTTCCGTAATCCACGTGGCTTCAATTACTTTTTACTTAGGAGACTTTTATGAAAATGGTGAGTCACACGATAAAAAGTATAAGAATCTTATTTGCGGAGAATTACAGGTTCTACAAAATACATTAATTTGTATAAACTGTTTCAAAAATATTCGATAAAGTCGAATTTTTCGACTTTTTGCAGTTTTTTAAGAATATTTCCTAAACGGTTACTTCTTCGTTAATGCAAATCAATATTATTTATGGAACCTGTAATTCTCATTTAAAAAGATTATAATACTTTTTATCGTGTGGCTCACCAATTTCATCATAAATCCTGTTAAATGAAAAGTAATCGAAACCACACGGATTACAGAACAGGCCTGTATACACTATTTTTTATGTTTAAGCCAAAAAATTTGAAGATCTGTGCAATATGTACATATATTTTATTTTTTAGTGCAATACTTTTTTAAGCTTTTTGTCTGATGTCTTAGTAATTTTTATTTTTACTATTTCTTTCCTTATTTAATTATTTTTATTATTTTTTTTTTTTTAATTATTTATATTTTTTTAGTCTCTTTTAGGTATTTTAACTCTTGATTTTATTTAAATTACGGTTTTTTCTATTGATGTACTAAAAAGTATAAGACTTAACGTGCAATTGAATTACAAAAATCCACTCCTTATTTCTCAATTTTTCTTTTATTCATACAAAATATTTAAAAGCTTATTATGTATTTATATAACAGGTATCGCTATATAAAACCTAAAAAAAAGTTTCCTTATTTTTACTAATTATTTAGAACAAACGTACTCGAAAATATTTTTTAAAATCTTTTATTTATTTTATGTTTAAGGCAATTTGATAAGTTTCTTATCACTTTATTCGTTTATTATTCTAAGATCAATTTATTTGCTGCTATTAAATTCGTGTTATATAGCTATTGCCAAGTTATTAATCGGTATTTTATGAAAAATCTTTTTATAAAAGCACCTTGTTATAAATACGTTGTTTCAACATTATCTGCATTTTCTTTCATCTCGACTTTGTTACCTTCAATGCCTTTCATTTCAACATTATCATTACTATTACCATCATTTAACTTAACATCGTCCCTGTCTTTGTTTTCATCATTTTGAATATCCTCATTATTATTACTACTTTCTTCTTTTTTCTCAATTCCTTCAGTATTTTTCGTTTCATTGTCCTTGTCAACCTCTCCAACACTGTTACCATCAAAATTTATCAAAATGTTTTCATTGTCATGACTCCCATTATTTTTAACCAACTCATTATTATCAATGTTTTTCTTCTCAACTTTGTCGTCTTGACTATCCACAATATTGCCAGTACTTTCATCAGTATTGGCATTACTAATATTTTTTCCTACTTCTGCATTATTAGCGCTGTCGTTCTTTCCAACTTCTGCATTAGTAATGTTATCTCTCTTTTCAATATCTGCTGTACTGCTATCCTTCTTTTCTTCTTCTTCATGAACAATAATATCTTTGTCCTCAACTTCTTTATTGTCATTAGTGTTTTTTGTCTTAGCTGCTTCTTCATTGTTTTGACCATTATCCGTATCTATTTCACCATCGTATATCTCTTCATCAATTTCTTCATCTGGATCTTTTTTAATTAGTAAGAGATCATACAAGGTTACGTTATACTTCTTAAGTACATCTTCGATCAATTTTTCATATGTGGCATGAAAGTCAGGAGAAAGTTCTTTATTGCTAATTCCGAGTGTCTCATCATGCTGAAACCTTTTAAAAAAGTTAAGATTTTAAATTAAGTGTACAAAAAATATATATTTTAATTCTTAGATGTGTATGTACATATTTTATTTGGATTTATTTATTAGAAGCAGACTTTAAAATAAACTTTTTTTAAAGTTATATATAATAAGATTTAAAAAGTCACAAAACTCTCATATTTTATGTCTGTTCCAATAGCTCAAATTCATATACAAGGGAAGAAATCAGTAGAAAAAAATTTAAGATTCTTGGGACTATTCTCAACAATTTCTTCCTTTGCCATTTTTCGAAATTGGCAATTTCTAAATTCATAGTAGCGGATCTAATATGGCGACGAAAGTAGAAATAACCACTCAATTTGGATGAATCTCGGTACTTAAGGGTACTTTACGTTGCTGATTAGAAAAAAATCTTATCGCTACCGCGGAAAATGTTAAGGAGAGAGATTCCGTTGGTTTTACGAATTTCAAAAAATGGCGAAGGAAAAAGTTGTTCAGAATATTCCCAGGACTCTTACATTTAACGGTATTTTACTGATTTCTACCCACCCTTCTGGCCAAATTTCCAACGACAACAGTCAAATTATATGAACTTTAAGAAGTTTAACCAAAACTCAAAATATTCGAATTCTGCTTACCTTTGTCGGTCAAAAAATCTCTTAAACTTCCGCCATAAAGCCGAAATAAAACCATTCTTCTGATTGCCTAAAAGAAAAATAAAGCATTATAATTCATATCAGAAAGTAATACGTATGTAAATAGTATGGCACCCACTCCTCATACCATCGGTTGAAAAATAATGCAGCATTTGTGCCATTTGTAAATCGGTTATAGATCTCTCCAAAAAATCAACAGTTTCCACAGTGACCTTGTGCACATGAGTCATCATGCGTTCAAAACTTGTGTAGAGAACCCATGTTTCAGTACGTAAAGCATAGAATTCAGTGACATGGTCGATTGAAGAATTCATAAAAAAGTGTTCGCTGAGAAATTCTTCACAATTTTTATTTTTCGTTATTTCTTTATTACGATTTTTTAGATAATATGAGACCTGAGCATCTAAAGGATCGCGATAGACATAGACAACCTAAAATGGCAAACATAAGAAAAACTTTCTGTATAAAGATTTCTGAAAATAATAATTTACTACATTTTATAAAGTTATTTAAATTATCCCATTTAACACATTCCTTTTTTAAATATTCAAAATAGTAAAAAAGGTATATCACGCCTTTAATATATTTTCGTGCTTAAATTGGGAAGTTTACGGTATCCGAGAGAAAAATTTGACCTGATTTTAACTATATTAAACTAAGTATACTTAAAACAATGATTCAACTTGCTATTTAAGCAAGTCTTACTCAAACCTTTGGTTTTTTGCTCCAAACTTGTGCTGGCAACATTGGTAAGGGTAGATGAGTTGATATCAAACGTGGCGATTGTAAATTTTCCGCACGATCCAAAATTTTCTCAAAATCTTGATTTAATCTATAAGTAAATTTTTGTCATTATTTTTCTCCGAATAATGGATATTATTTAAAACTCGATTTAAAATGGCACCTCTTATTGGAACATTTTAAATGAAAGTTTTTACCCGAAACTTAAATCCACTTACTCAAAATGTTGTGATTTTAGATTTGTAGTGCCTTTTTTGACTCCATAAAAATCATAATTATTCAAAATTAACCATATCATTTCCTGCATAAATTTGTCTCCACTGTGTGGTAAGGTAACCAGCCAAACATCATCTTCACGCACTTCCATATCATGTAATTTATGTGCCATTTCGATTTCATTCTCACGACAATAGCACTTTCTATTTGCCCAATCCTTTTGTAATAATTCGGTTGGAAAACTTTTTGGTACAAATTCAATGTAATCGGTCATTTTCACAGTTAATTATTCCGTTTTATTAGTAATCTTAAGCAAATGACTGAAAGACTCATTCGAACAACTTGTTTTATAAAGTTTTCAATACCCTACGCCCATAGGATGAGTTGTTAAAACTTTGTACAAAATTCGTCAAAAAGTTAATTAGTTACATCCATACAACATCACGGAAAATCAGATCGTACGTTTCTGTATTAACGAAAAATGGAGAGGTAGACTTTTATACCGTAGAGATAAGTTATGACCCAGGTATTTAAATAAGAAATTTTAAGAAGAGCCCAAAATTTTGGAAAGATTACAAAATAAAATTGAGTGAATCGCAGAATCGTTTATTATATTTAAACAAATAAGGTTATAAAGCTTCTGGCAGGAGGCATTGACTAACAAAAAATTGCACCTGGAGGTTTAAAATTTACTCCTGAGGAGTTATAAGGAAAAAATTGATTTTCCGACATGTTTTACAAAAAAAAAACATTTCTTTGGTCACCCGAAAGTTTTAGAGAAAACTTTAATGCGAAAAACTTTTAACTAATTGTATGATCATTCTAAAAGTTCATTTAGTTTATAGAGTTTAAAAAGATTTTGCAAAGTTCTGGACCTTAAAAGTTGATATTTAAAATTTTTTCCCCCACTTTTTGACTTTGCCTTATGCCATTTTAGTATGAAAAAGGTCTTATCAACACACCCTTTTACAACTTTTTTTTTAGAAATCTCGTTAAATTTTCTTGGTAAGTCTATCAAAGCAATAGACACACTCAAAATCATTTTGTGTGGTGTGTCTTGAGAAAACAAAGAAAATTCTGACTACTCTGACGGCATTTGTCTACTCTCGTTCGTACATACAGATATGCAAAACAAGCCTGAATACCTTGTCCTGGAATTCCATAATACCGGCATAACCTCAATAACTTCAATAAAACTATATACGGTTGAAAGCTTTTGAAGTTACCGCTTAACTTTGGCGCTAAGCTATAGGAATTCACCATGGTGAAATAAATTTAAATCAAGGGTTCCGCAATTTCTTCAAGAATAAAAACTGAACGCAACAGTCTAGCAATGTAACGTAGCAAGAGAACGAATTAAATACATCAAGGGTGATATTTGCTTAAAATAACTGTAACAAATTCATTCAAGTTAAGAAAAATAGTTTGTTTCTTATTAAGAAAACAAAAATAAATTGTATTAACTGTTTTTTTTTTTAATTCCCAATTTTCCGGCACCCTTTCGATATGCTTCTCGTAAAATTTTTTTAAAAAAAAAGTGCAAAATGGTCTTAGTTTTTAAGGTTTAAATATTTGTTCATCTTAACTACAGCTAAGTATTATTTATATAACTACATTCCAATACAAACTTACAAACTATACATTGTGAGAACGCATACACAATTTGTAGGTTTCAAGTCAGTATAAAGGAGAAGGGAAAACCTATTCATTTATTTTCCCAAACCTATTCGCCAAATCTTTGTTTTCCTTCACAATATTCCATTTTAATTGTCATATAGCTAAAGATAGTAATCGAGAAAAGAGAGTGTAGTTTCTACTGAGATTCGATCATAGTATTAATTAATATTGTAACGCATTGATCGGCATTCCATAGTTCAATTGAGCTCTGAAATTTTCGATCTATCTCTGTCTATCTTTTTTCCATCTCCTAACTATCTTCTCTCAAACATAAGCTCTCTCTCTTATTATAAACTTGCCGAATAATGTAACGTAAGCGCAAAATAATGCACCAACAAAGATCAGTATAAAATAATTTTGATACTGTGCAACTAAAAGCTAAATTAAGTAAGCCCAAAAGCACGCTATGATTTTTTTTGAAGAACCAAACGATCACGTTCTAACACAATAGAAATGGAATTCATGGGTGGTGGGTAGTGGTGGGTGAGTGGATACACAATCTAGCTGATGCCAGAATCTTCAAGACGATGCGGCTCAATACCAGTTGGTATAAAGGATTCTGCTCGTGATAAAGCAGCTCAGTGTTGATTTGATTACAGTGCGCAAAAGTTAGTTCTCAAGATGCTAAAAGAAACTTTAATGTGATTTAAAATATAGATATTTCAAGAGATTAGAATCAGTGGAGATTTTGAGTGAATCGCAAAAATGATAACGAAACACTGTGCAACACAAAAATCAGAATTTGGTCTCGATAAATTTTTTTGAATAATTCAAAGTCGCTGATTCCGAATCTGCTAACCGTTTTTTCGTATCAGGTCTGAAATCAATTTGTTAGTTCCTTTCTGGGGAATTATCCATTGTAGTAAAGGTATCTCAACTTACTTCGATGGATGCTATCTCGGAGAGTAATTATTGAGAAATTTAAAGGTATCAGAGCTTAGAGCTATCTGATGCCAGTGGCAAAAGTAAAGTACACCACTTCCTGGATGTACGCCACGTGTCAGAAAGTATCGTTTTCTGCACTTTAAATAAAGGATAACTCTGATCTAAGAACTGATAGAAAAAAAGGATTCGGAATCAGCAACCCTGAGTTAGTCTCGAGGTCAAATTCTGATTGGTTTCCCCTCAATTTGTTGCACTATGCACTTTAAAAATTAAATATCAATGCTTCAAATATTAACTTGATTAATTTCCACTTGCATTCTTTGTTCCAAATTTTCCTTGATAGGCATAACACCTTCAATAGAAATTAATTATTTTCTTATAAAAAAGTGGGATTATTTTTTTTTTTTCTCATTCCGCTTTGGTTTTTATAAAACACATATATTTGCGAAGATTTATCTACTTTTATTCTACATAAATAAAATATTGAATACATTGTTTAAAGAGTTTTTTATTCCCCAGACAGACGGCAGCCTCTAATACACATTTCAGACAAATAATGTGAAACTTTTTATTGCATGATTTTAACCATTTTTTGAATACATAGTTCATAGAAATTGACTAAAAGAAAGTTTCCCAATTCAGGGTCCAACAAATTCTAATTAGCTTTTCTGATGCTTAACTCATTCACTATTAATCTTGTTTTTGACGTTTTAGAGTTTTTTGGACCCTGTATTAGGAAATTTTCTTTTAGTCAATGTCGTATTTACAAAATGTCTTAAATCATGCAATAAAGTTTCACATTATTCGTCTGAAATGTGCATAAGAGGCTGCCGCCTGTCTGGGGCATTAAATTACAAAGTAAGTATGTAATACATAAAAAGAGTACAACTTAAGTGCAAACACAATGTTTAACAAAACAATAATTGCATTTAACTTTAAACCTTCACATCTTCTTTTGGTATAACATCAGTTAAATAGTTCACCGGCATAAATCCTGTATCTCCTAAACATTTAATGGTGACATTTCCAGACGGATTTATAGTTAACCAAGTGATTGAGGCATGATTTATATTCATGCGTAAGTAACCTTCGGGCGGGAATTGCAGTGCACGACAAACAAAATAACGTATTACATTTCCATGTCCCACGATTAGGGTATAAGTATCCCACTTTTCATTGGGATGAGCACGATAAAAATAACGGCGAAATCCTGCTTCAATACGTGCACCGTCCCGAAAGAACTCGGACCTTTCAAAAGCCCAATTATTTACAGGTGGTTGTGGTGATACCGGTGCACCTTCACGTAACAAATTACAAGATTCCAAACGTTTGGGATCATAGTTAATTTCTTTTAAAATAATTTCCGCCGTTTCTTGTGCACGTGTCTGTGTCGATGCAATGATTTCATTCCATTTGATGCCCAATTCATGCAATCGCTTACCAGTATATGTTGCTTGGAATCTTCCACGTTCGGTTAATTTGTGCATCTCATCTGTATCACCTTTATCCAGATATTCGCCATGTTGTACTAAAATTATGTGTCGTGCTGCTTTCGCGAAAGAATGTTCCAATTTGGTAGTATAACGATTTACCTCTTGTTCATTGCTGTTCCTCATTGGTTGTTTAACTTCACGATAATCCCAATCGCTATCCCAGATCGCACAAGGATTGATTAGATCGTTGTCATTTTTTTTAAACCAAGAATTATGCACCAACTGCTGTGGTTCTCGTAATTTTTGACAAAAATAAGCAGTAACTCCCGTACCGGTACCAATAGCTAGGACAGTATTGAATAGCCGGATATTCGGCCAAAAAACCATGCTTTCAAATATAATTTCAAACAATCAGTTACTTTTTCTTCTTCTTAAGTATGACAGCACAAAAAATGCTACCACGGTCACGCGGCGCACAGTGGGGCAGATACTCTCAATACCTGGCGATAATTCAAAAAATTAAATGTTATTTCAGAATATCCTTTTATATTGGTTAAGTACAATATTAACCAACGTACTATTTGCCATTTTTCAAATGACTTGTAACAAACCCATTTCATCACTACAGTACGCCAAACTTTAACTTTGTAGACTGAAATAATTTTTATAAGTTATTTCCATATCAATCAAAGCAGTTTTTTGCTAAAGTTTATTAACATTTAATATTATTTGACCATAGAGCTTTCATCTTCAGGTATGTAACCGTATATAAACATGTTTTTTTCCTTAAAAATGTTTACACATTTAGGTAGGCAAGTTAAATAAAATGGAGAAGAAAAATTTTACGAAATTAAATATGTAATAGATAATTTAATTGGGTTCCAAGCCTTTCCAAGCATTAGTAATGATTCAAAAATATTCCGTTTAGTATTGCCTTCTAGAAGCGACAAGAAAATTTTGCTACTTTTTGCTACTTTAAAATTTACATCGCTTTTTAGAACGTAACCTAAAATAAAATATTTTTTCTTGCATTGCCGACATTATTCAAAATTTCTAATTTTGTTTTACAAATGGCCTCTAACTTATTATTTGTCACGAGACAAGAACTTATAAGCATTATGTATAGTTCTGGACAGGATAATTTTGAACAGCAATTCGGTTTTTTGTTAAAACAGATGGAAAAGAGGACAGGTGGTCATCACGAGCACTTAAGTAAGAAATGATCTCATTTCAAGTCCCAATATTGGTCAAAATACCTGAAAGCGTGTATCTTAATTTCCTATCAGAGCTGACTTTTACTATTCGTAGCAATTGTACCAAATTTGCTTCGATTATCTCAGAAAGCACTCTCAATATAGAGTTATTAAGATTTTGCTTGTATGGGAGGTACCACGCCCTCTTGTCCGAATTCGCTAATTTTCCTACCAGAGTTTACCTACATTATTGGTAGCAAGTGTGCGAAATTTGGTTTGATTATCTCAGATAGTACCATCAGTATAGAGTTTTTAAGATTCGGCTTGTATGGGAGGTGCCACGCCCTCTTGTTGAAATTCGACCAAATTTTGTTGAAAACTTAAGTGATCTATCCTTAGTATGTATATGTAATATGTTTGCATTGCGTAGCTCCGTTTATTTGATGCCACATATGAGAGCTCCTTGCCCCACTGTGCGGCGCGGCGATTGAAGATATGTGACAGTACAGAATACAGTTATTTATACGCAGTGTTGCTACAAGTTTTGGAAGAAAACCGTCAATAGGTTTAATAGAAATCGTAATTTTACCTAAAAAATCGTCATTTTAGAGAAAATAAATCGTCAAAAAATCGTCACACAGGTTTTTTAACATTTGTAGATTACTAAATACACTTTTCTAATGTAAATTTATAGGTATTTGACCACCCGATAGGCTCTTCTTGCGCTTATTGCTAGTTGTATGGCTAATGAAATCAGATTCGGCGGAACCTACTTTCAGTAAGGCATTATAAGCTTTGCAAAAATTATTACCTTCACTAATATCTTTGTAGGCACATAATTTACCGATAATTGGAAGAAAATTGTTCAATTTCTCATATTGGGTGTACAACTTAAAAACCGGAATTTTTTAGCGAAATTTGATGCTTTATTGTGGAAAAATGTTACAATATATTTTATTCAAAGTATTGTCCATTGGAAGCTACAACATTTCCCCATCTTTTAGGCAATTTATGAATTCCATCCCAAAAAAATTGCGCCGGCTTGGCGGCCAAAAATGAATCGAGCCAATTTTCGATATCTTGAACTTAAGTGAAGCGTATTCCTGATAGGGCATTCTGCATCGATCGGAACAAATTTTAGTCTGATGGTGCAAGGTCTGGGCTATAAAGAGGGTGAGGCAAAATTTCCCATCCGTTGTTTTCCAGGTAATTTTTGACTGGGGCAGCAATATGTGGCCGAGCGTTATCGTGGTGGAAAATGATTGACTCATGTCTGGTCGCATACGTTGGCCGCTCTGCCTGGATTTTCTGCTTCAATTGGATCAATTGTTGACGATAGAATTGAGCATTAATGGTTTGGCCACCTGGCAACAGCTCATAATGGATCACACCTAGCTGGTCCTGACCAGGACGTTTTTGTCTTCGACATCAAAATAACCACTTTTAAACCACTCACGACAGCTTGATTCAGCTGGAGCATAGTCCCCATAATCTTCTACAAGAATGCGATGACTTTCGGCAGCTGTTTTCTTTGCAAAAAAATGACCCACTAGAACCCCCCGCAAATGCTGTCTTTTTCTCCAATTTTCGAAGTTATTCATCGTGAAAAATAATAATGATGCACACAAGATAAAATTGTTTTGACTGATTTTGACAGCTGTCAAATGTACCTTCAA
This sequence comes from Calliopum simillimum, assembly GCA_951812925.1. Lineage (NCBI taxonomy): Eukaryota > Metazoa > Arthropoda > Insecta > Diptera > Lauxaniidae > Calliopum > Calliopum simillimum. The sequence continues at coordinate 113,925,391 of OX638370.1, read as the reverse complement.
AATGACATATATATAAAGCTCGAGCTTTCGCGATATTTGTTAGTACGGACATCCACCGTCAAATTCCGGTTTTTAAGTTGTTTATGTTAAAAATACCGCTTGGTTTATGATTTAAAACCCTTCGGGAGTCTTTTACTGGCGTTGCACAGTGGTCCAAAAGGTCAATCTAGAAGGAATAAAGTAAATTTTTTAGTTTTTCAAAATTATGAAATTTGCTTTGCTAGTTGATTGAGAACTGACCAAAATTAATAACGGTGTATTGTTTGTTAACATTTACGCATTATACACCAATTATACAGAAATAGCGTTATAATGGGCAATTTAACGAGAGGTTATGAAAGAAGATGGTTGAAAAGTATTCAGGTAGATTGTAATTGTTTTCTTTAACTACTGATGCATTGTTATAGTTCCGATTAAGCAAATAAAAAATAGTTTTTTAATTTTTTTTTGCACTACAGGACAGTTTTTCCTCAACAAATCAAAGCCTGAGACAAAAATTCGATCTCGCAGGTGATTCATTTGTGTTGATTAAAAACCCTTAAGGTGAAGCAAGTAGGTAAATATACATATTTTCAATAAGTGAAAGAATTAGAAAAATCGTAATTTTAAGGAAAAAACCGTAATTTTAAGGAAAAATCGTCTGATCGTCATTGGGGTCGAAAAATCGTCAAAATGATGATAAAATCATTTGGCAATGCTGTTCATACGTCAAATTATAAAATAAATGTCAAAATAAACCCATTGGATTTTCTCAGAATGAAAAAAAAAAATCCAGATAGCGTCCCTCTAATTTTTGAGTCGGTTTCGGGATAAATCTAAATTTCGACCCGGTCGAGCAGCTACCTTACTAAACTTTAATTCATATGTCAATTGAAGAAGCAACTTTGTATTAATAGCAATTTTTTACCCAAATACCAGATTTTTACCCGAAAAGAGTTCGTTTATGCAAAAAAACTTGGAAATGAATGAAAATGAGAGATTAATTGAGCTCTCTCTTTGTACTTAATTGCAAGTTCTTATCCGAAAAAATGTAGAAAGTTTCGAAATCAGATCAGCTTTTAATGAAAACTATTTTCAAGTTGAAAAATAAGCAATATGAAAATGTTTGTGCTTGAAACCAGTGGAAATAAGAATTTTTAATAATAAAAAAATTTTTGTTACCGAAATCTGCAAACAAAATGCGAAATTGTATATGATTAAAAAAAAAGTTTCATATACGTTTCGTTTACAAATTAATTGTCAAAAAGTACTGACGTTTATTTCTGGGCATGAAAAGTGGTCTTGTGCGTTCGTTTACTTTCACATTTTTTTTCAAAAAAGAGCGTAATTTTCTTGCTCTTGCGTTTGATAGTTCTACAGGATTAAGCACAAAAAACTAAACGAACACTCCTATAAATTCAATGTCTTCAATGTCTGTCAATATCTCCGTAATTTTTAAAAATTTTTAAAAAATACTTGGTGGTAATTTTTTTCAATATGACACTATAGCTTAGCTCAATTTAAAAGAAAAAGCTTAAAAGTTCATATATGTAGTTAAACAGTCATGACTTCCCCCATTTTAACAGATAACCGATATTATTTTTTTTTTCGACCTCTAAATAAGTAGCTATTTGATTTTCTTCTTTTGCTCCGCTATTGGACTTCCGATGATCAAGTAGAATATATCGATCTCTAACCGCTAAAAAGGCTTAACCGACACGATTTCGGATTTCCGCTTTTTGAAAGAAATCGACAAGTTATGTCCTTACGCATCTTCCCTTCGAATTTCATAACTGTAAAAAGTACCATTACGAAGTTGTAGGGAAAGCCATTTTGACTTTTTTACTACAATGTTTGTTTTGTCGGTTGTGTCTTTTTGGCGGTTAAGGCTCGATATCGTTTTAATTGTCTCAATAAGTGCTACATTTCATTCATTGAAGTCATGAAATGTTTTTTTTTCGATTAGTGGTACTCATTATCTCAGTTTCTACTACCCTAATGTGTTAAGACCACATCATAGAATTGAAGCTTTTTGGAAATCATAAAATTCATTCCTACAAAGTTTCCTCAAATTGTGCTCAACTCCATTCCTATGCGTCAAAAGGTTTCTGAGACATATTGAATTCTGTTTCCTAGCCTAAATTTTCTCTTGTTCGGTCGATTGGTTTTCGAGAGACATAAGAAACGAACACGCAAAGTGTAATTTTTATGTACATAATAGATTTTATAAAAGTACATCATGTCGTATTAGTGATATTTAATTAACATGGGAGAATAAACAACTTCTTGTTAACAATTGTCCACATTTCTGCATGGAAATAATTTTTAAACAGCTTTTGGAAACATTGTAATAAAATGACAAGTCCACCATTATACTTTTAGAAACAGTGACATATTTTACTTACATTCATAACTGTTGTCAAATTTGCATGCAATTATTTATTTGAGGTATTCACGATCTGGAGTAACGTCCTGAGTAACAAAGTAACAGGGTAACAGTGCACAACCCCAACAATAAAATATACGTAACATACTCTGTTACTCTTTTACCCTTTTAGTCAAGCTATTTTCTAATGTAAAATAATCTTACACTTTTGCCTTTTTTTGCTATTTCTATTCCTAAGGAAACGTTTGACTTTGTATCATTTTCCGAAATTGTTTTTTATTTAAATAAATACAACTGCAATTCAGCCATGATTCAATAACAATGGTTATGGCAAGTTGTCAAAATAAAAAAATGGAACCCTGATCTTGCCTTACTACCTGTCAAAAGACTAGAATCAAAACAAAGAATTTTCGGAGTTTAAGACGAAGCAGCATTTGTTATCGCTGCAACCAATGTAATTCAACCATGATTTCAGCGTTCAATTTTAAGGGTGTATGCGTATGCGCGGTCACGCTGCGATGGAAGGTATATGACAGTTCAGTAATTTCCAGTTATTCATACGTCAAATTTCTTATGAAAGAAATGTCAAAATAAACCCGCCGAGAAAAAAGTGCAGCTGTTCTTTCATCTGGTTATTTGGAATTTTGTTTCTGTATTTTAATTCGTTGCTGTTTTCATGGTGAATGGACGTTTGTCGTGAGTGAAAAAGTGGAAAAAAAGCAAACAAACGCGCAATACTTAAGTGATAAAATTAAAATTGACAAATTCATGTTTAAGTCGAAAATGCGTGAATAAAAAAATTTGTTTTGTTGCATATAAAACACTGTAAAAAAAGTAAAATTAAGTGCACTACTTTGGTACAAAAAAATTACACAAGAAAAGTTTAAAAAACCATTAAGTGGATTTTCACCAAGGAAAAGACAAAACTCTAAACTACAGGTGCGTCTGGTTTTTAATATTGTTAAGGTTTTTTTTTTAATTAATTGAATTCACATTTTACAATACGGGTTTTACCGTGGAGTAGTAGATATATATAAATAGGTCACAGTACGAATTGAATGATAATTTGAATTGGTTTGAAGTCCTCTTTTAATAGGAAAAAATGCATTGACTTCTTGCAGAATAGTTTCTTGGATCCTTATTTACATTTTATTTACTACACAGTGGAACAATTTGAGGGGCAACCGATATAAATTTGATCTCGATAAATAGTTTGACTAGTTAATTCAGGGTCGCTGATTCCGTATCTGGGATTCGTTTTTTCCTATCAGGTCTGAGAGCCGAGTTATTCTAAAGTGCAGCAAATGCTTTTTTATGCATGGTATACATCCAGGAAGTAGTGTAGTTCAGTTTTGTCCACAGAATCTATTAGCCCTAAGCTTTCTCCTTAAATCATACCTTTAACTTTTTCAATTGGATCAATACTTTCCGGGATATCATCCATTGAAGTAAAACTATCGAAAACCCATGTAAGGGACTAGATTAAATGTGTATGTAGTTCAATGGATGATATCGTAGAAAGTAATGCTCCAATTGAAAAAGTTAAAAGTATGATTTATTGACGAAGCTTACGGCTATTCGATGCCTCAGGCAAGAGTGAACTAGAATACTTCCTGGATACACGCCATATGTCTCAAAATAACGTTTTCTACACTTTAAATCAAGGATAACTCAGATCTCGGTTACCAGATTTGGAATCAGCGACCCTAAATTAAGCTATCGGGATCAATCTCTGACTTTTCTGTTGCACAGTGTTATTATTTATTTATTTTTTCGTTGTCTGGACCTTTTGCAATTCTTTTGTGAGTCCTGGGTCCATTTTTTCGTAGTAATTTGTGATTTAAAAATTTGATTTTTTAGGCTACTGGAACTTTCAGTACGAAAGTTTATGAGAAATTGATATTTTTATATCGAAAACATACCAGAATATGCAGTTGTACACATAATGGTTAAAAGAAAGTATTAATAAAAATGTAATCAAATCAATACAAATGTGCTCCTATTAAGCGGCCTTTTAAAAATGTCATCATCAACAGCCACATTCATGCGGCCGAAATAAAAACAACCATAATAATATAATAAAACAATAACCGTGACTGTCGTCCACTTGCTGCCTGTGTCATGTCCAATTTACTAATATGATCTGAAGTGTCGTCCTTCATACCCTTTGCATGCGCCCTTTATCAGAGTTGTTGAGAATGTATCGATATTTTGAAATATGAACTTTATTTTACCTTTTATACTTACAATGAGATACTAGTTGAATAGCTGAAAATTAGCCGAGAGTCTAACCCACTCAACTTCTTCGACTGCAACTTAATCGTTGCCTGACATCTAAGCACTTGAAGTGCATATTTGGCAATTACACTGACAACCTGATTCCGATGCACACTCGTAGAGAAAAAATGTTCTAAAATCAAGCCCAAATCATTCTTAAATGAAATAGTCAGAATTGAGCTCAATATAGCACAACATCATCCAAAAATATTCTAATCTTGTTCGCAATTTGAGCTAAAATTTAGGCATAATATAAATTTTCATAATTGAGGGCTAATTGTGCTCAAATCCCATCTGTTTGTTTATGATTCTCAATATGCTTATGTCAAAAATTGCTTAAGTAATTTCTACTCGAAGGCGAAATTGAGTTTTTGTGGAAAAACTACTACTGATATCCCATAATGGGATGCTACATTTTACTGAGTAGTCTTTATGGACATTTTGGTATACTGATTGCCAATATTTCTCGCAATTTGAACGTAATCCTTTCTTGACAATAAAAAATTCATTCAAAAATTGGATGGAAAAATCTAAAAAGTATCAAGTAATAATATCGTTATCTTAATTCTAACCAATTTTATGGCCTTCAGCATGGCGTGTTATTCATGGTCATAATTCATATGTTGCCAGTTGGCATGTCCTAATGATATGTAGCACAACCACTACTCATTTCATTTCTCAAATAAGAAGTATGCAAACTTTTGTAGATTTAATAGTGCCTCACTACTTTGGTTTTACAATGCTAGAGAAAAGACTCTTATGTTTCCACACCAAATAATAACAACAACAACTGCTGCGTGCTATACTGGGTCATTGCCACTTCCGCCCTTTTGCGTTGTTGAGTTTATTTGCTGCTGCTGCTGCACCCCAGCTGTAGTAGTGTCAATGTGGATGTAGAATTGTTTTTGATAAAGTTCACTTCCCTCGAATGACATGCGATGGTTGTACGTGTATGTATAATCATATCCTTTTTTTTAATACGCACTCACACTTTAAGATACCATAATCATTTTTAAGAATTCGCGGTTGAAGTTGAGACACGCTCTAGGCTGTAACTGAATTAGATTGTGACAGATTTCAACTCTGAAAATTTCTACTGATTTTGACTCTGACGTTGGTAAATGCCAAGATTGATTGATTTCCATCTAAAAAAAATTTTAAATGAATTGTTTCCACTGCAATTAAAACCTTTTCCTCACCAAATTGATCTATTTTCAATTCATTGTAAACTTTTTTCAAATCAAAATAAACTTTTTCCAAGTCAAAATAAACTTTTTCCAAAACAAAATAACCTTTTTCCAAACCAAATTAACCTCCCGTTTTTCCAAATCAATTCAAACTTTTTCCAAATCAAAATATGTAAACTTTTTCCGAATCAAAATAAACTTTTTCCAAATCAAAATAAACTTTTTCCAAATCAAAATAAACTTTTTCCAAATCAAATTAAACTTTGAAAAATAAAATCACGCTTGAAATTATAAATCGCTGTTAAACCTTTTCCAAAACAAAAAGATATTTTTTACATTCAATTTAAACTTCTCAAATCAAAATAAACTTTTCCCGAATCAAAATAAACTTTTTCCAAATCAAAGTAAAGTCAAAAAAGTTAATTTTAGTTTGGAAAAAGTTTAAATTGATTTGGAAAAACGGGTCAAAAAGCCCTTTTTCTGAAAGCTTCTAAAAAATTTGTAATATAATTTCAGATGAATTTTAAAAATAAGTATAATTAAAAACACAAATTTTCTCAATTTATTTTTTTTGGACTTACCCTCATTGGCTTTTGTGCGACTCACATAATGATTATAAAAAACTATTCCTAGAACTTTAATATGTTACCTTGTGTTATAGTCATGCAATCGATTATTTGTAGACTTGAAGACGCCCTTGCTATTGAATTTTGCATATTTTTTTTTATTGTTTTGCTTTTTGATTTCCAACGCTTCCCAGGTAACACAGTCAACCCAACTAGTCAGCAAACACTACAACAACAATAGTACGCATTTTGTTATAAAGTGAAGCTACACTCCTTATATAGCACCTATCTCAACGTACTCGTACAAGTTAGTGCTTGTGGAGGCAAAACGTCCAATTTGTTGCCTTTTTGGTATCCAATTTGATGTGTGCTTTAGGTTGAAAATATTATTGTTGTTGTGGTTGGGAAATTCCGTTTAGTTATTTATTTATTTATGCAGACACCATTCGTTAGGAATATCAACAAATACGACGTAGTAGTGAAGAAGCCTTTTTTTGTTATTTCTCATATTAAATGTATTTGACTTGTATAAAGACTTAGGAGGGTTCGTTGGTTGGTTGTTTAGTTTTGTGATGGGCTGTATTTATTTTCGTTCTAACAGGAAGTTGTTGTTTTTCTATTTAGTTAAGAAAATATTAGCCGCAAAAGAAAATTTTAAGTTGCTTAAAATTCAAATTTGATAACTTCATGAATTTCAATTAGAATCAAATTAAAAAGGGTAAATATAAATTTGGAATGGGTTGCCCGGACGTGTCCTTAATAACTAATTTGCAGGCGGATGTCATTTTCTCTATTGATAACCTAATCACCATCGTAATGTTAAATGCAAAACAAAATTTTATAGATAACTAGCTAATACCCGGTGAGTGTTTGTCCCTTTTACATAGGTACATGTGTACCAAACCTTATTCATCTGCGTGATAGTTTCACCGCCCAGTTTTCTAATGAATTTTATTTTGCTTAGTGCTCTTTACATTTGTGCCATATTTCTTTCCTATGCGTCAAAAAGTTACTGGGGTATGTCGAATTTTGTTTTTAGGGGCGTGGCACCGTCTATTTTTTAATGAGTGTTATTTGGCTTAGTGCACTTTTCATACGTGCCAATTTTCGGGCCTAACTATAACCTTCCAATGATCTCAACTAATGTACTCTAAAAATTTCATCATAATCGGTACATGGTGTAACCTTAACATTTACACCCTTTATACGTTTTAAAGGGATGTGTTTTATAGAGTTTTTAAAAGTGGTTTTCTTTCATAGGATTATCCTTATAATCTCCAGAACGTGCGCCGAGCGTAAAGTAGATATCCATTTGAGTTGATGGTTACCATGTGCGTCACCTAATATATTAATATTTACTAAAAAGAAACGATATAAAATAAAGAAAATTACAAGAAAACAGTCGAGGAGCTGTAACAAAGCCGATGAGAGAAAAAAGGCAATAGGTAGAAACGACAGGTGTCCTCCTGACTGCTGTTGGATGATTCGATTGCTGGTTATTGTATATCCGGTTCTGAAATTTTTTTATAAATAAGTACTTATATGTTAGGGTGGGCCGATTTGAAAACTGATCTCGGCTACCCCCTATGTGAAAGTTCAATCAATTCTACGAATATTTGCCAAAGGAACTATACTTCTGCGTTCAACTTTAGTTCGGCGCATTTTTGATCGAAAATTGTACCTTTCATCAATATTTTTTTTTGTTTTCATACTAAATTTTAAAAATTTTTATAAAGACAAAAGTAATGTCATTATATGATTTGGCTGGTATTCTGTCAGTAACCAATTAAATTGAGTTCTGTTTGCATAAAAAGTTTACTTGATGGTGTGGAATTGATGCTATATATTTAAAAAAATTATATGGGTCAAATAGCCGATTATTATGACCGACTTTCAAAATAAACGATTCATATTTTTGGATGAATTTTTTCAAACAAAACACCAACCTAGGCTGAAAGTTCATTCAATTCTATGAATATTGTCCCACGAAACCATACCTCTACGTTCAACTTTAGTTCGGCGCATTTTCAATTGAAAATTTTGCCTTGCGATTAATATTTATTTTTATGCTTAATTTTCAAAATTCCTATAGAGACAAGAGTAATATCATAATATGTTTTGGCTGGTATTCTGTCAGTAATCAATAAAATTGGGTTTTGTTTTTACGAAAAGTTTACTTGATAGCGTGGTATTGATTGTATATATTCCAAAAAATTATATCGGTCAAATAACCGATTTCAAAATAAAAGAGTCATATTTGGTACATGGATTTTTTCAATGGAAACACCAACCCAAGTATTTTTGGATGCTGGGATGCCGAATCTTACACTCATTTTTTTCCAGAGCAACATCTAGTGGCAGTTTTAGGAAATAAATTAGCCGCTTTTTTAATTTTACAGAACAATATACCAAAAATCTATGTAAAAATATGAATCGTTTATAATAAATATATATAATTTGACCGATTTAATTCTTTGGAATAAATATAATCAATTCCACGCTATCAAGTAAACTTTTCGTAAAAACAGAACCCAATTTTATTAATTACTGACAGACTACCAGCCAAAACATATTATGATATTACTTTTGTCTCTATAGGAATTTTGAAAATTAAGCATAAAAATAAATATTAAACGCAAGGTAAAATTTTCAATCGAAAATGCGCCAATTTAAAGTTGAACGTAGAGGTATGGTTCCTTTGGCAAATATTCATAGAATTGAATGAACTTTCAGCCTAGGTTGGTATTTTGTTTGAAAAACTTCATCCAAAAATATGAATCGTTTATTTTGAAAGTCGGTCATAATAATCGGCTATTTGACCCATATCATTTTTTTAAATATATAGCATCAATTCCACTCCATCAAGTAAACTTTTTATGTAAACAGAACCCAATTTAATTGGTTATTGACAGAATACCAGCCAAATCATATAATGACATTACTTTTGTCTTTATAAAAATTTTTAAAATTTAGTATGAAAACAAAAAAAAAATATTGATGAAAGGTACAATTTTCGATCAAAAATGCGCCGAACTAAAGTTGAACGCAGAGATACAGTTGAACCCCCATAGGGGGTTATCGTGAATAAATATTCCCGGAATTTTCTCAGACTGCCGTGCATTCTCTATTGCAGTTTAAGAAAATTCCCCGGGAATCTCGATTCACCATAACCCCCATTAAGTATTTTTTCTCTCTCCGAAATCAAAATTCGAGGGATAAGAATAGGGAATTTTTCGATCTATTCGAATTATTTCAAATAATCGAACATTAGAGTCGTTTTGTGAAACTTTGATTTCAAATATAAGCTGATAAAATTCTATCTGTAAAGATTGTTTTTATTTTTTTTCTATACCCCCACCATATATTAAAGAAATAAAAAAAATCTCAATTTGTTCTTATATAAACACATTAAAGATTCTAAAACTATAAGCAAATATTAACATATGTATGCACCATATACAAAAAATAGTCAAACTAATTTGCATTAAAATAGCTAAACAAAAAAGTGAAATATTATTGTCAGCAAACTATAGATTTTTAATACCTTATCACTGCCTTTTTGTGTGCTCGTTTTGAAATAAAAAAATAAAATAAAACTTTGCCTATTTTTATAACCTCTCAGAAGGTCAAAAAAAATCTTGACGCTTGAATAGAATTGAAACTCAACTTATTTACGCGAATTCACTTCATAGTTCATATGTATATCCCAACGTTTTTATTGTTATTGTTAAAGTTACCTTAACTATAGCGAGTTGATTAAAGTTTTTCCAATGTAGAGACTTATGACTCATGCGTTTAATAAAGTTTTTTTTTATGTCATGTTACAATTTAAACAATCGCATTGATAAAACAACATGAAAATGTCATCTATTTAACTTTTTTATTTACACAGTTTTATTTTGTCTGGTGTTTTAAATTGTGCAATACATATGTTTTTTTTTTTTTTTTTTTCATTTTCTTCTATCATGAGTTAAAAGCAGAAAATGCTAAGAATTTAAAATTTTATAAAGAGAAATATGTGTAAACAATAAAAACACAACACGATGACAATGATAACAAGCTGATACAACAAACTATGGGTTTTCAGATAAACGTGTAAACAGTGAGTAATCAATTGAAAACAAAAACTCAAGAGTCAAGTGACAACAGACAGTGGACCTATTAGAACTAGATCTATTTAAATGTAAATTAATTTCGAGTTTTTAACTTTATTCTATGCACACAAGTTTAAAATTTCATATTCTTTTGCGCTGAATTAAAGCAAAACAAAAAGAACACTTGAACATATATGTCTGTATAAATATTATGTTCCTGGGGTGAAATTTTCTATAAAAAAAGTTCTGATGATAGTTCTGGATAGCGCTGGAAAAGCTCTACAGAAAATCCTTGTACCACTTTTTCAAATTATTCGTAGTTTTCATGTTAATCGCTAAATAAAGTTCCATCGGTCGCCCAGGATCCGAAAAAAAATTTTATCGTAGAAGGGTTCTGATAGGAGTTCTAGGTAGCATTCGAAGAGTGCTAAAAAAATCCTACTTACACCCCGACCACACGAGCAATATTTATGTTATAATTTGTATTATAATTTTTTTATGTCAAAATTTCATGTGATTTGATGTTATGAAGTTTTTATTTCATAACATTTTGTGTCTCCACTAGATATTTTGCTGTTATGGCTTAAACTATTGCATGATTTATTGCTCGACGAGTCACTGGGTAACCTTTTTTTTAATTTTTTGAAATTATTTTTTGACTAAAACGAAAATTACGAATATTTTGGAAAAATGTTAGTACGATTTTCTTTAGAACTCTTTGAGTGCTACCCAGAACTCTGCAAAAGTTTTTTTTTTCCTGAGTGACCAATGGAACCTTATTAAGCGATAAACATGAAAACTACAAATAATTTGGAAAAGTGGTGCAAGGATTTTCTTTAGAACTCTTTGAGCGCTATATAGAACTCTCATAGGAAATTTTTTTTATGAAATATTTTTATGAAAATTTTGTCAGAACTTTTTCTTGTGAGCTGAAAAATGTTGTCAGAACTCCACAACTCCGATTTTTGCTCTAAATTCGCGGAACAATTTCGAATTTTGTGAAAAAACTCTAGAACTTTTCCCAACAGATTCTTAAAAATTTTCGGTTTTCAAAAATTCCGTAGCCAACTTCATGAGTGAAATCTTCTAGATGTTCGATTAAGTCTCACGAAAAACTCTTTTGACCTTGTTTAGAGCTTTATCTAAGATATCGTCAAGAACGATAAGAAGAGATATGGTGATAGCAAACCGCCCAAACTTTGAACTGCTACATCTACAAACTTGATTTGTTCATTTTATAATTTCAAAATGACGTAGCTCAATCAATTTTTAAATTATGACTTCAAAAACTAAAAAAACAGAAAAAAAAAAAGAATGGCAGTGGCGGAGGAAGGCGTCGGCGGTGTCAACGGCCTCGCGCCTTAGGGGGCCTCGCAAAAAAAAATGTAAATAATCCAATTTCAAATTTCATTATTTCCTTTAAACTAGGAAATTTTTTGAGCAAGTTCGTGGAGTTAGCTACAAACAAACTCAAACAAAAAGAAAAATTTTTATTGTTACTAACAACTTGTTAGTCATGGACTGTGTGAAGAACCCTTGATTTTAAGATCCAATTCACTCAACTCTTTTACCGATGCAAAACAACTTCTCCAGTACAATATAGAAAATAATTTGGAAGAAGTATATCCGAATGTTTATATAACAATCATGATAACGCTCACAGTTCCAGTAGTTACATCCACTGCTGAGAGAAGTTTTTCGAAGCTTAAACTGATTAAGCCATACTTGAGAAGCACGATGAGGAAAGAGAGACTATATGCGTTATCAGTTTTGTCAATTGAAGGCGAAATAGCGGCTGGTGTTAACTATGACATATTCTTGAAAAAACTTAGTGAGGCTAAAAAATTCGAAAAATTCGTTTATTTTAAGTTGTGATTGGTTTTTGAAATTTTTGATAACATTTGATTAACAATAAAACCTGTATATATACTCATACATTAGTCTCAATCTATTTAAGGAGTGAGTTCGAAAAAATCTTAACACACGTTTTACCTAATAGTTTTTTTTTTTTTTGGGTGTAAAATTTAAATTTCTTTAATGATGATTTGTTATGAGTTTGATCAAAATGTGTGAAGAAAAAGAAGTACGTCTTAAAATTATTAAAAATTTTCAAAAAAATTCCAAATTGGTCCTACAAAAAATTGGCCAAAGAATTGAAGATCTGCCGCCAAACTGTTTTCAATGTTATTAAACAGTTTCTGGAGAATTTGACCATCAATAGGAAACCTAGTTCGGGAACAACCACATGATATTTTGACAGACAAGAAAATTGAAAGCATATTGAAAAGATCTCCAAACACATCTACTAGAAAAGCTGCCCGGTTAGCCCAGTCCAAAAAATTCCAGACAGGAATGCTGCAAAAAATGTAGACGCCAACAATAGGGCTCGGAAATTAAATTCCAATTTCATACAAAAATATTCATGTTGTATAATGGACAACGAAACGTATGTACTGGCACCTTTGCGCAGCTTTCGGGTCAAAATTTTTAAGTTGCTGATGCTCGAGAAAATGTCGGAGAACAATTTAGAATGCAAAAGCGGACAAAATTTCCAAAAAAAATTCCTGGTATGGCAAGCTATATGCAGTTGCGGCAAAAGAATCAAGTCATTTGTTACAGTGGGCTCTATAAATACCAAAATTTACATGAAAGAATGTTTGAAAAAATAATTCTTCCTTTTATAAGAGAGCACAATGTGTCCACATATTTTTGGCCCGATTTGGCATCATGTCACTACGGCAAGAAAGCTCTGGAATGGTACCAAAGTAATAACATAGTTTTTGTACCAGGAGAGGCCAATCCTCTAAATTGTCCGGAGCTAAGACCAGTGGAGAGTTATTGAGGTATTGTGAAAAGAAATTTAAAGAGCACAAAAAAAAGGTCCACGAGTTCATAAATAGTGGTTAGAACTATAAAAGTTATATTTTTCTGTAATTTGTAAAATATTATCAATTAAATAAAAAAAAAATCAAAACTCTAAGATCAACCGTTTAAAAATTATTGAATTTTATGTTTATTAAAATTTTTTCGATCTCACTCCTTACTGTTTACTTTCTCGGAAATGTAAGAGGCCTCGCAAAGTTGATATCGCCGACGTCTACATTTGGTCTAGCGCCGCCACTGAAGAATTGGTTGCATATTTCTTAGAGAACGTCTTTTAAAAGGCAGATATCGGTTTGACTTCAGAGCAAAAATTCACATTTAAATATTTATTCCACAGTAAACATAGATGTATGCATTTTTAATTGTAAACTTCTTATCTTATACTTTATTGATTAGTGCAGAACAAGAACAAGTAAATATAAGATAAGATAGCACAGTTCAGATTCTAAAATTCATATAAATATCAAGTAAATATTTTTCCTTTCAAATTTGTTTATTTAATTTTTTAAAAAAATATTTTCTTAATTTATATCACCGGTCGACAAGAAAAGAAAACCATTTTGTACTCGTGCTTAGTCCATAATATGTTTTGTTTGGTTTGCGTACACAAAGATACTGCGGTGCAAAATTAAACCAGCGAATTTGCAATCGCATGAAAGTTAACCATGGCACAATTTCATCAAGTTTGCAGGTGCAATCCTAAAATTGATTGTAGCGCTCCCTGTAGATAAAAACTTTCTTTATAATGCAGATTTTACGAAATCTATATAAGCTGCATCCTTATAATATATAGGACGACAAAATTCTTTACATCTACTCCTCAGGTTTTATTGGTTTTCTCAAACAATTTTTCAATTCCAACTTCCCGCTTCCCATTTTGAAAGAATTTTTCAAACCTTAAATGAAATTTCTTCGAAACTGGAACTAGTATGAATTAATTTAAGGCAACACAACTCTTATAGTATCATTAGTTTTAAATGTCAGTTGACATTAATTAATGCTTCATATTTCATTATAGCGAAAAATATTAAGAATATAATTTTCTAAAAAAAAAAAACACACAATACATGGCATGTCTAGTAATAATTAACATTTTAAGTTTACTTTTAATATTTGCATATTTGCTCTTGGCAAATTAAAAGCCTACTCTTTAAATTTATTTTCCGCATTAAAATGTGTTTTCTGTATAAAAGTTTTATATTAAGTAATAAAATTTCTATAGAATAAATGTTCATAAAAATAAGCTTTGTTTTCTTCTTCACAATACGTTTCGTTATAGCTTTATTATCTTGTTTTGAAATATTTAATTTAAACATTTTTACCAATATGAACGTGTGTACATGCATTTATGGCAATAATAAACAAAATGAAATCTTCTTCATTAATCAAATTTGGTATTAATTAAAATAGAGTGAAACCGTTTTATAGACAGTTAAAATTTTCCATATAAATTTTATACGTTTTTAATGAATTGCATTTTAAATATTGTTGTACACTGAGAAAACAAAATTGTAGATTTTTAATATAAAATTTTAATAATTTTTACGCATTGTGAATCACACACAATTCCCTGTAGAACCGCCCACTATTGCACAACTAGTTTCTAAACTACACCGGGCGACCGACTAGTCCAAATTCTGGTCCCATCACATATGAAGTTTACGTTTTGTATTGTTTGTCAATGGACGTAACCAAGTGTCTCCTCATGCATTGCAATGAGACTAGAAAAAGGCCAATTGTCTCTTTATGCATTACATTGGAACCAAAAAAAGGCCAATTATTTTTATTAATTTATTCATTTCTGAAAATTTAAATATAAATACAAATTTTACACTAAAACGTCGAAAGGTTTCAGAGACGAATGTGCTATAGAGTTTCTGAGATTCTATTCCGGGTTCGAGTCTCAGTCCGGTTGAAATTTTTTTTTTATTATTTTATGCCTCGGCTATGTTGGGCACATGCTTCATTTTCCGCACCGACTACTCTTCAAACAAATTGTGTATGAATTAAAAGAAATTTAAAAATTGGAATTTAAAATCACCATATGGAGGTATCTCCACCCAGCGCAAGTTATTAGACCGATACACTATCGTTTGCTCTTCATCAAAATAGACGAAATGTCACAATCGATACACAATTGGACCACTTTTGGTATTAATGCCGGATTATGCATTACATTTGGACCATTTTTGTTGCAATTCATAAATTTGGTGAATTTATTCTTGTTTTTGGTTTAAGTAGTTCATTTTGGACTACATAAAAAATAACTTGACCAAAGATCGGACTATTAAGACAACTGATTCGTAATAAAATAAAAAAATACAATGGTACAAAGTTTGGGAAAATATTGTTCACGATCCGGAGCATTGAGACTTGCAAAATAGCAAAATAGCAATAATTTCCACTTGATTGTAAGCAGTATTAAAAGTATAAGCATTGCAAGTTACGAAAAAATTTATTTTTCTGAGAAAATCGTATGAGCAAAGATAACGAGATCATAAACAAACAATTTTCATTTGGAAAATGATATATTTGTGCTATATCTTTTTGCTATAGTTTTTTAGTATAGAAAATGTATAAAAGCATGATAAATTCAATCCTATATGTTTTGTTGTTGTATAGCAAAATTTTACAACATTTATTCACAAATGCTATGGTGCAAGACCTTTTTCACCGGATCATGCACATGGCTATTGTAAAGTCTTTGCCCTAGTATGAAAAAGCAATCAAACTTCAGATAATAAATGCAATGTACTATATCGTTAGCTTAATATGGAAAAGGCGTATCTCAAATTTTTTCGAAATTGACTTTTTTGCATATTCTGGTTGGTCACTCTCTAATACACCTCACTACAAAAATTAGGCATGATAATTTCAAAAATAGCCAAGTTATAGTCAATTTTAAAAAAGTCCTAACACATAACAAAAATTTCTTTAAAGAAAAAAGCCCTAACTCACAATACGTAGCGTTTAAATAGTGTTAAAATCACTCAGAAACTATTCTGTTAATTAAGTTGAAAACTTGGCAGTGAGTGTATCTCAAATATGAGAAGCTTTTTATGCTATACACGGAGGTTCCCGAAGGCCATCCGAAGGTTTTCTGGTCAGAACGAAGAACATCTAGGTATACTAGAGGAAAAACATCTATGGTAGACTATCAACGAACCTTATTTGATAGTTTTCTAAGATACCCGAAGGTTCTCGAAGGCCACCCGAAGGCTTGATAGTCAAAACGAAGAGTATTTCAGTATACTAGAGGGAAAATAATATTGGCGGACTATCAAAAAGGTCTAACTGGTAGTTAGACATCCGAAGGTTCCAGTAGTTCACCCGAAGGCTTCCAAATCAAAACAAAGAATTCCTAGGTATACTAGGCATCCAAAGTTTCCCGAAAGTCACCCGAAAGCTTCATAGCCAATACGAATAATATCAAGATATACTGATAGGAAAACATTGATAGCATCTACGAGCTTAGTTGCTGTGGGTACTTTATTATCATAAACTTTACTTGATGTACACTTTAATGGCTTAAATTGTTGTGAGCTGCTGATTGTCACCACTTTTATGATAATCTTCCATACAAAACATAAAATTTTTGTCCAATCCAATTAACTTCCTTTGTAAAGGTTTTCCTTTTCATTTTATATTGAATAACTTTAATTTTATTCATAATTTTTGATTTATTGTAAAAAGCCCTAACTCACTTTTTTTTAAAAAATTTTTAAAATGAAAAGACCTAACACACAAAGCTACCCAAAAAACAAAGAAAATAAAAAAAATCCTGGAATGAAAATTGTTGATAATTTTTGTTGTAAATTGCATTTAAAGTTTTTTTAAATGTTTGGCGTATCAAATTTTATTCAGTTTTTTCCTTCTCCTGTAAAGTATTGAAAATGTGAGTTATGCCTTTTCCATATTAAGCTAACGATATTAATAAAGTAAAGGGGTGTGGCAAACAAAAATTTAAAAAAAAAATGAACTGAGTAAGATATTAAAGCCAATGGAGCCAAAGCTGATTGGTGTTATGAGTAAGCACTGTTCAAAAACTGAACAAAAACATTTACTTTTCGAAAAAAAATGTTGGTGATACAGATACTTAAATAAAAAAAAATAATACGTGTATAAAAAAAAACATACATACTTTTGAATGAGCTTTTTTTAATCTAATTGAAAACTATCAATCGATACTCTCCATGGTCATATTAATAGCATAACGTCCTGATACAATGCAAACAAGTGCACATCGTATGAATTACATCCATTGTTTACCATTTTTTAATTTGAAATTTCAACTTTACAATTTCTACTTTACTGATTTACATATATGCATTTTTCCCCTTTCTTCTTCTATTTTTATATAAATATAATTCATGAATGAAATGCATTCAAATAGAAATGGCAGCTGAAGGCATACGTCAGTGCCTGCTATTATGGAGCGTAGACTACTGGAATCTTGAAGGTATTCTAAAAATAAAGTTGAAAACTTTAACGCTTGAATGATTTTTAAGTGTTGCAGTTTTCTTTTTTTTGTCAGTTCAGTTTCTTGTTCAAAGTCCTGATTTCTTTATTTCTTTTACCACAGCCCCACCTCTGTCCAATCCAGCAATTTTCATTTGTCGTTATTCTTTATTGAATGTATGATTGATTGTTTATGGGGAATACTTTTGTTATTTGATTGATTTGTGGTTTATTTTTGCTCTTTGTTTGTTTTTGCTGCTCAATTGATGTTGACATTATACCTATTTCAATTTTTTTTTCTTGCTATTTTCTTTTATCGATTTCTTTTCATTATTATTTGCAGCAATTTTCTAAAAATAAGAAATATATAGCCTTGAGGCTTTACCATATAACATGCAAAGTTGTAGCGCATGTTTAAAAGGAGTTAATAACCTTTATGTAACAGACAGCACCTGTTTTTTTTTTTTTTTTTTTTTAAATTGTTATTTTTAAAGTGTAGTTTTTTCAATCTTTTTATATATTACCCTTTATTTTCTTGGATTACTTTCTTTATTATTTTATTTACAATCAATTTAGTTTACTTACACTTATGCCTTCAATTATATTAATAATAAATATTTCGCTTTATTTTTGATTTTCTCCAGTTATGGCTGACAGCGCTTTCAAGTCACGTGATATTGGTTTGCGTGCCCAGAAAAAGATTCTCTCTCGCATGGCTACCAAAAATATTGCAAAAACATTCATTGATGGTACAACGGCATCGCTTTTGGATAATTTATATAGATTGTGTAAAATTCATGTAAGTAAACAACTGTATATTTTGAAAGGTGTCAGGCAGCAGTGTACAATTTTCTTTAATTTGTTCAATTTTAGATAGTATCCTTCTCCTTTAAGTAAAATAAGTTCAGTACCACGCTAAGGAAAATAAAATGCTAAAAATTTATTTTTAAACAGCTGCCTGGCAATAATACACGGCCCGCTTGAAAAAAATTAACTGAAAGGTTCGAGGACGACGGAGTTTTTTGTTGGGTTCTTTTCAGAACATCATCCGAAGTCAATCCTGACGAGAATCCAAATCGTAACACGCGCCGATTTTGAAAACGGACAGTTTTTCTATTTTTAAACGAATATTTTCAAATGTTTGCACTAAATACCGTTTATTGGTGCATATATCGACCTCGGCTTCACCCCTATGTGAAAGCTCATTCAATTTTGTGAATATTTGCGCAAGAAACCATACCTCTGCGTTCAACTTTAGTTAGGCGCATTTTCGATCGAAAATTTTTCCTTGCATTTAATTTTTTTTTTTAATGTAAAAGATAACGATATAATTTAAACTGGGTTTTAAAGTTAAAGAATAAAACTCCAAGCTGCCTTATAAGGTTTTATGGCTTAGGATTTCCTTGTTCTGTTCTATAAACTCCAAAGTATCAAAAAAAAAAAATATATATATATAACTTTGAAAATGACACCATGGAGTGAAAAATCATAAGGGAATCCACATACGATTTTTAACTTTCATGTATCATTTAAAAGTGGTCATAAATTTTTAAGCAAAAATCATACAAGACCAATTCACAGCTTATTTTGAGAACAAAAAGTAGTAGAAAAGTGCAAAACAATTTCGTGCGTCCTATTTTTAATCTCAAAAATCGTGTTTTTGAACTTATAATGCCGAATATCTCTAAAACCATACGTGATAGAGCAATTCCGAGGCTGGATTTGGATTCAGCATCTACAACTACATCAAAAATGTTTATTTTTATTTTGGTTTGTTGTGCTTTTTTCAAAAATACAATTTTTCGACCTATTTTGAGAGCAGGGCACCTATTTGCGATTTTAAAAATTATTGAATTTTGTTTCTAACACCATAAGTTATTATATTAAGAAAAAATCGCAGTTTCCGCCCACTATCAGTTAACTTCCCCGTTCCGGAAACCGTGATGTACTCGTACATAGTATATCATTCAAAAAATATCGAATCCAATCAACCATTTTCTACCGAATTTTCTCTCTTATTTCCCAAATGATTTTTGATACATTTTCTTTTGGCAATAATATTTAACAATAACAATATCCTTTTATGTTTATTTCTTAACTTAATTGAGAACTTTTCATAAAAATTTATTTTATAAATTAGTAGTAGTAACTGTTTTGGAGTTCTTTGTGCGTACAGCTCTGATTAAACAGAATGTAATCAACAATCATTTGCGCTTTCTTGCAACTTTTTCAATAGCTGCACTAACCACACTTCATGTGATTTATTGAATGTGTTTTCTTAATCATTTTTGTTTATTTTTCTTTTCTTTACAGACTGGCAACAAAGCCAAGGCCGAAAAGCTTATAAAAAACATTATTAAAATTGTTATAAAAATTGGTGTTTTACATCGAAATAATCAATTTAATGCCGAAGAATTGCAGGCGGCTGAAGTTTTTAAACGGAAGTTTCAGGTAAGAATTTTATTAAGACTATTATTATAATTAGATTTATTAATTGTTTTATAACATATTTTATTGATTTTTCCTTTGTGAGATATATGTTTGTATATAATGTTAAGTACTAGACTAATACATCTGCCACTGAGTAAGAGGCATTTATTGTTTTGAATTTTTAAAGTAAAGAACTCGGTACTTTTCAAGTCCTTCTAGCAAATTTCTTTGAAATTCTGTGGTCTAAGTCTTTCTTTGCACATTGTTTTCAGTGTAATACATATTTCCACTTAGTCAACATTTCTATACATAAAATCTAGATTCCAAAAATTATCTCTTAAACGATTATCAGCAACAAAACCGTAATGACTTTGTAGAATATAATTAAAAAAAAATCTTTATTATACACATATTTAAGCCATTCAGTTCAGTTTATTCTCATTATTTATAATTAAATTTTAATAACCATTTTCAGAATACTCAACTGTCGGTGATTTCGTTTTATGAAGTCGATTACAGTTTTGATATGCCATATCTACAAAAATCTATTGCCGAATCACATGCGGCGCTCAAATCAATTGTCCTGCGGCACTTAACTGAGAAATCAATCAACCGCATCGATGAAGTATTTGGCTTCTTTAGTGAAGCGTCACTGCTTGAAACAGCATTTAAACCAAATTCACCTTATCGCGAGGTGATGGGTAAAATTGTTGCCGACATTAATACTGCCATGGATATGGGAGATATGTAGACACACATGTGCGCGCTATAGTTAACATACTAACAAAATGCATACATATATAATGTTAATTTTGTATACCGCCTAAAAACATGTTAATTAAAGTAAATAAAGTAAGTAAATGGAACAGCAGCAGCAGCAATAGCAAGCAAGCACAACAACAACAACAACAGTAAAAGCTTACCAACCAAATGTTATTAATTGTTAATTTAAATATTTTTGATGGTGATATTGATAAAGCAAATTTTTTTTATACTAAAAAATGTACTCGTAAAGGGATGAGAATGCAACATAAATTTTTTAAACTGTTATAAGGATAGGGTAACAATAATAAAAGAAGACGTCCACTTTTTTTTAAATAATATTGCTATAGTATATGTAATGTATTAATTAAAATATGATATTAAAAAAAAACTTAATTATTTGTATTGTATGTAAGCACTGAAACATCACACAATATTTCTTACTCCAAAATCCTTTATAAGTAGAATTCTCTTTCCTGAAAATATGCTTTTAAGGTTTTTGTGCTTAACTTAGCAAATTATACTTAAAAAATCTTTCTTAATAAAATCACGTTTTGTATGCTATGTTAAGTAAAATCTCAAAAAAAAGTGTAAGGAAAATGTTTAATTAATAAAAACTTTAGACTTGCGGGGGGTAATGCACTAAATTCTTAATTCATTGCGCTTTTCACTACCACAAAATAAATTTTTTGAAAGTGAACATTTTTCCACTATCACTGAAGAAACTTAAAGATAGTGATAAATTTTCTCCATCAAATTTAGTGATAGTGCAAATTTTTTCATTATCACAAAATTCTTTTGATGGTAATGAAAAATTTTAACTATCAAACAATTCATTGATGATAATGGAAAGTGATTCACTACCATCAAACTGATTTGATGGTAAAGCAAAATTGCAATGAAACATATTTTCACTTCAATTGAATTTAATGAAACTTCAATGGAAATTTTCATTAAATTTAATGCAAAAAATTTTCACTTTTATTGAATTTAATTGAAAATTTTAATGAAACTTGTATAGAAAATTTGAAACGAAAATATCTTTATTTTGCTTTACTGCTTATATTCAGTACTATTTTATCATTTATTATTTAAACATTTTCCTATAACTTTGCCTCTAGGTATATAATATCAATTTTTTACCACGAATTTTCTGCAATCAAATATCAGTTTATTGAACTAAACTAGCAAACATTTTTAAATGTATAATGCTGTTAAAAAATGTATTCTTCAGAATGTAATTCAGCAAAAAAAAGTAAATTTAACGTTAATTACATACATATAACAGTGTTGAATCAAATTTATAAAAATTATATCAATTTTGTACGGACCAAAACAACTAAAAAAAATTGCTTAAATTCTTATAAAAAATTAAACAAGAATTGCATTTAAGAAGCCACTTTTGATATTAAAAATTAAAGCAACAAAAAAATAAATAAATAAAATTCCAAAAATACTCTTAAGTAATTAAAGCACATATGGACACACGAAAATACTACATTTTATGATTAGGTATCCAATTAGAATGAAATTGTTCGTCGTTCAATGTATTGCTGTATTTTTTAGGCATTATGTTATGCATAATGTATTGGAAAGTTTTGTCCTATTATTACTATGATTAAAAGTGTAGAAAAGAAATGTATTTTGTAAAGCATTCCGTTGATATTTAAATTCAAAAGCAAATTTGGCATACATATCGATATTTAAAGGGACAATAATGAATTCAAAACTGTGTACTCATTTACTTATAAATTATTGTAAAATTTGTTAAGCTGCGCTTGTTTCAAAGAAATTGTATATAAATTTTCTTTCCTTTTTTATACCATAAAAATGGTTTTTATTTATATTCTTTTAACTACTAATTGTAGTTCGTATTACATATTCCTTAATATTTTTTTAATATATAATTTACATACAGGAATTCCACTTCAATTTAAACTTTTTCCGCACCAAATTAATATTTTTTCAATTCAATTTAAACTTTTACTAAATAAACTCTCAAATTAACCTGCAGGTTTTTCCAAATCAACCGTTCCTCTTTTAACGCATTCTTGTGTTTCATAATGATGCTGTGGGTGCAGAGGTATATCATTTTAAGTGTGTTTTTTTGCAAAGTTTAATTTGATTTGGAAAAAGTTTATTTTGATTTGGAAAAAGTTTATATTTATTTGGAAAAAGATTAAATTGAATTGAAAATAGATCAATTTGGTGTGGAAAAGGTTTAAATTGCTGTGGAAATCCTGTATGCCTCTTGGCAACAGTAAAAATGAAATTGTACAATTGATTTACTTTTTATTTAGTTCGTAAGTTTATTTAAAAAAAAATGTTAAATAATTTGTTAAACAAATTCCTAGCGTCAATATTTATTGCGTTTACTAAGCTCGTGGTAGCAGACAGACATTCGCACAAATTTTGGTGCTTTCTAACATAAATTATTATTGTATCCAGTAATTGTGTATCGAAATCTATGTTATTTATACTAAACTATATACAAATCTGTTGATGCCGCTATTATGATGGTGTTATTATTTTGCTACAAGTAATTTATAAATATCAAACAATGCACAACACACACGATATTCCTATTATTTGTTTAATATTTATTTAGTGAACTCTGTAAACAGCCTTGTCGTATTAAGAAATTTGATAGAAATTTCTTACGGGGTAAAAAAAAAACCAAAAATTTATAGGGATCCACATAAACAACATTTCTATTTATAAAGATGTGGCCCAAATAAAACTGGAGAAACTAAAAAACTGGCAAATTTATTGAAATACTTATTTTTAAAATAACTTTTAATACAATTCTTAAAATAAATCTTATTCTAAAAGTTTTGAACACTTCAGTAAAAAGATCAATTAAATAGCCTTAGCATGGAAGATGAAATGAATCGAGCGACTGATTTTCAACTGCTTACACCTTAAAAATTAAGACAAAAATTTAAATTACTTTTACAAACATTATAGTGCGTTTCCACCGGAGATTTAAGAAGTGATTGACGGCTGATTCCAGATTTTTTTGACGTTAATATAAGATAAAATGTCAACGGCCGAAAATCACCTCATAAATCTGCTGTGAAAATGCAGTATTATTTTTGGAGCAAAAATGAACGCTTAAGTTAATGAAAAGTTTCAATCGGCTGATATTAACGATTGACTTTCAGTCCCGTCTTCACAGGATATTTATGAGGTGATTTAAGTCTGGTTTTGGATTTAGCTCTAGCTCTGGGTATAAATCTATTTCTGGCGAGATTTATTTTAAATCTGCTCATAAATCACAGCAGGGCTACCGATTATAGCTATTTTCCGGCAAGTGGCATCTCTCAACTTTGACAATTGGCATTAAATGTCATTAAACACAAAGCAAATGGAAGATAAATATTAAGAAAAGGAAACACGACTTTAATTTTCTCAAATCGCAGATTTCCCATTCCGCAAGAATTTAAATACATATTTAAAAAACTCCGATATTGATTAAATTGTTTCCTAAAATGGAAATGAGAATTATTTAAATTACTTTTGAAAAAAACTGCGGTAGAAACTAGTTTACGGTATGGTTTGAAATTTACTACGTATATAATTTCCTTTTTTAACTAATAACTAATGTACTTAATGATTGCATTTAAAACACAAATGCCAGTAAGCTTTTCACGTACATACATATATATGAAAAAGAAATAATTTAAACACCTACTGACTATGTATTTAAATTTATTACACATAGAACACCACCTAATTTATTTGTACACATAAAAAACAAAAAAGAAACTATAAACATTACACAGTGTATTATATAAAAGATAAAATTATAATAAAAATAAAGCAATTTAACGTTTAAAAAATGTTTGTTTCTTTTATTTTGTCTACTTTGCAACAATTAACAATAATAAAATTAAAATATTTATATATTATTTGTTTGTTTGTTTTTTCAACTATTCAGCACGCTTTTGCTCTAGCACTTGCTCAGCTGTTTCATCTTCTTTTGTCTCTAATTTTTGTTTTTCTAACATTTCAATTAATTTCTCAGTGGCAGATTGTTGTATGTCTAGTGGCTTAGATGCTTCCGTATTTGGATAAGTTGTAAGATTTTCATCAGGTCTACGCAGCATGAATGGCGTCCATGGTCCTTGTATCGATGGAACATCTGTATGCCACATTTTTCGCAAGCGTAATGAGCTAGACGATCCATTTTGTGTTTTTAATAATTGAATCCATTTGCTGATTTCATCTTTGGTTGAATTGCGACAACTTAGCCATTCGCGATCACCATTTACTGCAAAAGAGTATGAATTACTTTTACAAATTAACAAATTTGTATGCAAACTAAAAGAAACTACTATTTAGATAGTAGGGCCCTGCCGAGACATCTTGAAATATAGTGTACTTTTCTTTGTTTGCACATTGAACTGAACTGAAGTATTTGGTTCCGAAGAAAATCGAAATTTAAATTTTCACTGCACACTTATTTAATTTTGACACTGAAGTAAAATGTCTTGTTTTATCAGTGTAAAAAACAAAAACCTTATTCTAACAAAGACTTCAGTGTACTTTATTTTATACAAACAAATACTTCAGGTCAGTGTAAAACGAGCGAGTAAAAACTTAAGTAAAATTTATGATATGGTTACACTTGCAAGTTGGAATGCATTGGTAACACAGGATTGTAGTAGCTTTCATACATTTTCGAGAGAGAGAGATCGTAAACAAAAAAGAAGCGAAAGAGGAGACCGAAAAACTACTTTTGTAGTGTACGACACAAGTACAGTATATGCACTGAACTGAAACAAATCAAACTGGACAGGTCTGTGCAGTATTTGTTTCATTCATAACCAAGAACTGTCAAGGCATTTGCGTACGACACTGAACGGAAGTATTTGATAAATAACAATCGGGTACAAGACATAAAATATCTTGAATCAAAATGTCTTAAAACTCCAACAAGACATCTTGTGAAGACCCCTATTAGATAATTAAAAGTTTATAAAGAATTTATTACCCCCACTGGAATCAATGCTTGCAATACATTGCTATAAACTCCCGAATGTCGAAGCAAGGTTAGTTGTGTATTTTTTAACATCATGTTACCGTCACATCTGTGGAGGCGTTTAATTTTTGGTGGAGTTCACGAAGTTTATAAACATCTTAACGATTTAACTCAATCAACTGAGCGTGAGGGTTTTGTTTCCAAGAACTACTTTGTTTATAAAATATCTTAAAAATTTCCAATCAAAACTCACAGTACTCTCCAACAAGGACTGGCGTTCGATGACGTCTCGGCTTTACGTAGACCACAACTCCAGGATTTTCCTTTACAAAGTCCAGCAAATGGTTTTCAATAAAATCTCTGCAATGAATTAAGAAATGAATGTAAATGAAAAACGTAAAGAAAATCAATTTTTTTTTACGCACCTCATTCCCCGACTACTTCCATTATTTTTGCAGAACTTTAAAGTGATGCGCTGCAATTGACAGACGTATCGACCAACTCCGTTTTGTAGCGGTGCTCGTGGAAAACCGGATTTCAAAAATATATGACTATTGGACATTGTGTTATTCTTTTATTAAATCAAAAACTTATTGTATAATTCTCTCTCTAATGCACTCCGTTTAATTTTTCACAACAAAATAGCCTAACCTCAATAATATTGACAGTTCTCATGTCATCACTTTCAGGGCTGCTCAAAGTGTATTTTTGGTTTAAGACCTGCGTAGCTTGTAGCTAAAGGCTACACAAATGTAGCCATATTTGGCATCATATAGCTTAATTCAAGCAAACTGTGGGCAAAATTTACCAAACCTTTTTTATCGGTAAATACTCGATATTTGGTTTCTTTGATAGTGATCAATATTGATCTCGCTCACTCGAGTGCAATACATACAATCTGACAGTTTTTGAGCGCCATGAAAATTGTAGAATTATTGCAGTAGTTATCGTGGTTATTGATAATAGTAATCAATTTTGCATATTTTGTAGTATTTGTTGCGAAATAAAAAAGAATGAGCATTTCGGATTATACTGATAATAGCGATGATAATGTGCTCAAAATGAAAGAGGAGCAAAATGTAAAATGAAACCCTATCGAGTGGAAAAGTTTCGAATGGAATGGCAGAAAATTCCTCAATATCGAAGATGACTGCAAACGTACGAGGAGATTTTTAAAGCACTCACTGCATTTTTTGTGGATTGATTTTTAAACCAACACTAAATTCTATGAAGACCCTCGCAAAAACTGTCAGGCATGTTACTTCGATTTCTAACTCAACTGCGAAAAGCCATGACGTAATTCAATCATTTGCGATTCCACACACAGTGAATTAAAATGTCCAGGAAGCAGAAATGCTATTATCAGCATTCTTAGCGGCTCTCAAGGTATCATTTTTGGCAATGGAAAACTTAATTGATGTCATAAAAGAATCAATATCTCCAATTTTTGATAACGTACTATTAGAGTAAGTAGCTACATAGTGCAAAAAAGGTTTAAACAATACTAAACGTAGAATATTTCAAGCCTTGCGTAGCTAGGTTTCTTCTTCAGCATCTGACAACACTGCCAGAACGTTTAAAGCGCTCTAAAGTAAAGGAAAACAAAAATGCACCTCATTTGAAAAAAGAAAAAAAAAAGTTATAAATTTTGATAACGCCAACAAAAAAATACATTTAAACGTCAATTGCAGAATTGCAGCGCACAAGGTATCGGTTAAAACATTGAAGGCGGCATTTTTGAAACGAATAAAATTTCATTGCAGTGAAAAAAAGAAAACACTCAATATTAATTTATTCATTCGAAAGTTGAGTGATATAAATTTAACGCGTGTCGTGTACGCATTTAATGAATGTGAGGAAAAGTGAAAAGCGTTGCACAAATCAAATAGGAAATTAAGAAGCCACCATTTTGCTCATAACGCGTGACAAATGTGTAAATTAGTGAAATCAATGTGGAAATGACAAATCCCAAAGCCAGAAAATCAAGTAAATCAACAGCGCATCTTCGGAACCAAGACGAAGATGGTGGGAACGAGTTGATTGTGGAGGATGCTGATGTAGATGCTAACGTCGTTGGGGAGCAGGTGGCGGAGCGGGAATGTCCATATTTACGTAATGAAGAAGATTCCGTAACAGAAGAAGGTACATTATTTAATTAAATGAAAGCATTGTTTCCATACGTTGATTGCTCTTTTATGGAGAGTGCTTTTGGAGAAAAAATAATGTAAAAAGTTTCAGCTGAGTTCAGAGATATTACCTTCTAAAGAATATCTACAGATTTTCTGAAATTGGTGGAAATCACCTGGAAATGTTCTTTCCTAAAACTCGCCTTGTTGGCTAACCTTTGTATATTGGATAAGATGGAAGAACGAGGTGTAAATATTTTGGCGTAAAGCGCTTCTAAAAGGCTTTGGAAAGGAGCTTAAAATTATATTGATATGTATACTAAGCTTATGCCCGGCAGGCGCTACACTATACTTTTTTATAATTTATGTCATATTTTTTTTTAAGGGCGTGGCACCCCTTTGTATTTGTGTACATTTGTGAAAAACACTCCCGTAAAAAGTTGATAACTTCAGTTACCAACTTATACGTTGAATGTATCGATATGTACCACATTTCATTTCTATGCGTCAAACAGTTTCTGAGATATGTTGAATTTTGATGTTTTAGGGGCGTGGCACCGTCCATTTTCTAGCCCATAACCTATCCCTTATATATACTAATAAATATACTGTACAAATTTCAATCAAAACGGTCATTTGATTTTCGAGTCCACAAAAACGAACACACAAACTTTAATTTTTATATAATAGATTAGCCTCTTCAGTGCGTGTTTCGTCAACTCTTATATGGGTTCAAAAAAGTAGGCCATGGAACGAGTGTTGTTCCTGATTCAAAACCTTTGCAAAATTGTTCTGAACTAGCGATGGGAACTATCGAATAAAAACTATCGAGTTATTCGATAGTTTGCAAAAATTCATTCAATCGATTGTTTTAAAAAAATCATTCATGAACGATTTTTAGTAATGAACGAAAACGACTGAATGAAAAAATCGATTCATGAACGATTTTTAGTAATGAACGAAAACGACTGAATGAATAAATCATTCATGAACGATTTTTAGTAATGAACGAAAACGACTGAATGAAAAAATCATTCATGAACGATTTTTAGAAATGAACGAAAACGACTGAATGAAAAAATCATTCATGAACGATTTTTAGTAATGAACGAAAACGACTGAATGAATAAATCATTCATGAACGATTTTTAGTAATGAAAATGATCGAATTCTTTTGTTTTTAGCAATGAATAAGTAATGAGCGAAAACGATGGAATTGGTTTTTTTTTTTCCCCCTATGGCTTTTCAATGCTTTCTTCAAGGCTGGCCAAATCATTAATGACAGAAAAATAGGCTAAAAGGTCAAAAGTTGATCAAATTATTTTTTTGAACAGCAATCTTGGCTTTTAATAGTTTACTTTAGTTTTTTTAACTTTTTAAGCAAAATGTATTTGTTTTAGTTACTTACTGTTTTTTTCATTAAAAATTTGCATTCAATGTATTAAATATACTTAATAAATGATCCTTAGCTAAGTGAATTTAGTAAATTTTGAATAAAATAATTCATATTTTCTTAAGTTTTCGGCTATACATTTTATACTAAATAAATAAATCCTTAGTACCTCATTTTAGTGAATGATATAAATTCTAAATGAGGGAATTCGCCAGAAAATTTCATTCAGTAAAATCGTTCATGAACGAAAAAAATCATTCGATAGTCAAATTCATTCAGTTACTATCTATCGATAGTCGAAATCATTCGATAGTTCCCATCACTATTCTGAACATAAAAGCCGATTAAAAAATGCCCTTAGTTTTGGAAATTATGTGAAACAGTTTAGGTTGTATTATTTGGGCTTCTTCGTAGCAGTGTTTGTCATTATTTCCTGATTTTTTCAGTTTTTCGACTGAACCTAAGTACTTATTTGACCCAAAAAATTAAAAATTCAAATGTTCACTGTACACTGATTTCATTTTGACACTGTAATACAATGTGTCAAAAAGAAACCTGATTCTAGCAAATACTTCAGTGTACTGTGTTTAATACAAACAAATACTTCAGGTCAATGTAGAACGAGCGGGTAGAAAAACTAAATTAAAATTTATGACATGAGAACACTTGCAAGTTGTGACGCATTGGTAACACAGGATTGTAGTAGCTTTCATACTTTTTCGCGAGAGAGAGGTAAACAAAAAAATGGCACAAGAGGAGATCGGAAAACTACTTTTGTCACTAAAGTACCATTTTGTAGTGTACGACACAAGTACAGTATATGAACTGAACTGAAGCAAATCAAACAAGACAGATCTGTGCAGTATTTGTTTCTTCTTCTTTCATATCCAAGTACTTGTGCTTTTTCTTTATAAACTTGAAAAGTTTTAAACATATAAATATATTACACAGGCTTACAAAAAAAAAAAAAAAAATGTCATGCCGTTTTGACCAGACTATGTGTTTCCTAGAGACTTTGACGTTCTCAATCCGAATCCGGGGTCCGTTTTTTTTCAAGAACGTCTGAGAAAAAAAATTTCAAGGGCATATGGTGGTCAAAATGGGGTTCATGTGAAGTTAGTGATAAATTCGGTAAAATTCTGAAACTAATTTTGAATCATTGAACTCTTAGGTCTTAAAATGAATATGTGATCAAAAAGGGTATCTCGGACCTAGTTTTGGAGATATAGCCATAGTAAGATCGGAATCCCGTGGATGGATTTGCAAAATATTGGTGTCATATGAAAGGTTTTTTGCTGTTGTTGTTATTGTTTTTGTTGCTGTTGTTGTTGATTTATTTGTTGTTGTAATTGAAAAATTTCACAAAATTTCAAAAAAGCTCATATCTCAAAAACTATGAATCCAATTGAAAATATGCTCAGAACATTTTTATAGGCTGTCAAAATACCTTTCATGTGACATCAATATTTTACAAATCTATCCACCTTATAGCGGTTTTTATAGAAGATATATCCGGATCTTCCGATGGCTATATCTCCGAAACTAGGTCCGAGATACCTTTTTTGATCACATATTCTTTTAAAGGACTAAAGATTTAGTGATAAAAAGTTAGTTTCAGAATTTTAGCGTATTTATCACTAAACGACACATGACCTCCATATGGCCTTAAAATATTTTTTCTCAGACGTTCTGGAAAAAAACGGACCCCGGATTCGGATTCAGGACGTCAAAGTCCCTAGGAAACACATATTCTGGTCAAAACGCCATGACATTTTTTTTTTTTTGTAAACCTGTGTTATCTATTATGCGTACTGATAATTGGAAAGGCTGTAACTTCCCTATTAATCTGTTTTCGAAACTACATAGCAATCAAAAATGAGAATGTCTAAAATTGCATCTATACATTTTAAACCAATTTTTTACAATTTCCCTAAATATGGAAATATTTTTAAAATTTTCATAACAGCTTGTTCGCTGACTCCAACACCCAATACAGACGACGACGATGATGAAGAAGAAGGTGAGCTTTCTTTGGATACATGCTCATCGTTCAGTCTTCAAGAATGTATAGATGAGTTCAAAGCGCGTCGTATGCGTCGCATTTCAACACAGAGTCGTGAAGAACCGCATCACCATCACCAGCACAAAGAGAATGACATACAAAAGATTGCGTCCGCACCAGCAGATGAAGATTTAATCAATCAGAATCGTAGTAATAAAGAACATGAACGCAAATGCAAACCATGCAAGAATGGTTTTTGTTATTGTTTTACCAGCGACAGTGGTGATGCGATGGGTGGAGGCAGAGGTGATAGTGTTGGGGTTGCACGTGCACCACACGTGCGTCAAATACATAGACGCAGCAGGAAGTCCGAGGGTAGTCAGGTAAGTTTTTAATATATTCAAATTAAACGCAAGCATAATTAAGCTGGGTGATTTACCTTGAAGTTTTAAAAACATGTAATAGATTTAACGTTTTTTAAGATTAATAAAATGTAACATATAAACATAAAGCACTTCAATTTTTAACCAAACATTCCATTTTCTGTCAAATTATAAAAAATCATAAAATTTTTAATACTTTGGCAAAATTAACTTCTCCAAATTAGTGATATTCAAGAAATTTTTTGCACATTATAAGAAACTAAATTTCTCATAAGTTTTTTCTATTAACCGTAGGTCCAACAAAGCGCAATGACAAAAATTAAAGAACACCGACGTCAAAGTGCACCCAGTAAATTAAAAGTTCAGCCGCATCAAAAAGATACAGCAGATCATCCAAAAGCTAAGAAAACAACTTCCATCATGACTCCAGCTGTTGATGCTACCAGAGATCAATTAACTGCCATTAGTCGTCTAGAAACGACATCGAAAGATGCTCCACTCATACATATAATACAAGAACTACGCAACAATTGTGTTATATCTGAAGTACGTGTTAATAAACATAAAATGGAAGCACAACGTCGTAGTCGCAGCCTAAGTTCGAAAGCATCGCCGAAGAAGACTCAATTCAATTTGGAACCATTAAGATCACCAGCAAAAATCTTGCCAAAAGCTACTTTTTCGCCAAAAGAAAATCCGCTGCCATCTGCTCCTCCGCTGGATAAAATTAGTGAGTTAGATTCGGTAACGGAACCATTTGTTTACAGCTCAAGTTTAGATACAAGCGCAAAGAGTAATGATAGCGAGCGCCATCGTCATAAAGCTGCCGGACGTTTGTTGCAAAAACGTCTAAGTCACACCAATATAAATTTTAAGCCACGCAATTTAAATGAACCGCCACCAAAGCCACCACGTTGTTCATTAGGTAGTGGTGATGAGGCTTCAATGGTTTCAACATTGGCTTCTACATCACCTTCGGTACGTGAAGCTGAACGTGTTGTTGATGAATTTTTACGTAGCAAAGGTGTATTGGTGCCTGGAGAGAAGTATGGCAAAGAAAGACAACGTTTAAAGGATGACAAGGAAAGAGAAAATAAGCGAGCTAAGAAACGTCAACAACAGCAGTTGAAAAAGTTAAGCGCTCATGCTGGTCAAAAGAAGGAAAACAGAAAGTCTTATCCGTTGAGTAAGTTGTTAAAGAAAGTTCAACTAGTAGAAAGTAGCATGTAATAATAGTAAAAGTTGAAAGTATGTAGCTGGGTGATTTTAGGCAATTGATTAATTTAACACATTAAAGTTAAAGGAAAATAAATGACATGATTTTTTTTAAGAAAATTACATACGTATCGAATAAGGTACATAATACATTTTACACACTTAAACTGACCAGTGCAAAAAGAAAACGCCTGGACTGACACTTAATGTTTTCAATATTAATCCGTTTGGAAAATAATAATGTGTTTATATTTGTTAAGTTGGAAATTGGTTTCTTTTTATATATTAAGTTAGCATCACTTTCGATACGTATAAGCACACATTAGACATTAAAAATAAAATTTATATTATGAAGTTATAATTTTTTTATTTTGAATAAATAAATTTAAAAAGGTTTGCATTTTTATTGGATCTACATTATTTTAGTGGTAGAGGATTTATAATTGTTATTGAACTTACCTTAGTTTTTGTCAAACTTTTCTAAATTTATGAAGTCTAATGATTCCATTTTGCCTTTATTCATGAGTTTATTTCAAGAAAAAATTATAGTCGCCAGTGCGGAGTATTTTGAAGAGCAAGATCTCCCAAGATCAGACTTGGGCATATTGCATTATATTTTATTTTAACTAAATTAAGTGCCAGTGAAAAACTGTTCACTATGAAGATATTTATTTAGTGTTAGTGAAAAATCTTTCTCTATCAAAAAATGCATTTTGTGGTACTGAAAAGTTTTTCATTATCATTAAATTTAATGAAAGGAACATATAATTTCAATGAATTTGGTGAAATTTTAATGAACTTTTTTAGTTAAAGTTTACAATTTTTACTTTCATTGAATTTAATGAAGTTCTCATTAAAGTTTCATTAAATTCAATGAAAGTAAAAATTTGTTTAATTGAATTTAATGAACTTTTAATAATAATAATGCCCAATGAAATAACACAAAAACAAAAAACGAAATACCGCCTAAAGCAGTATGAAATAATGCCTAAAAACAAAAAAGTAAAAAATTTGGTCTTTGTTCCGTTAAAAATTTGTGCGTTATTTAATTTTTATAAAATTTGTTTTCTCTTTTAGCTCAAACGGAGCAAAAAACCCGCTTGAAAAAATCGCTACCCACCTACCCATCCCTTAGCGATATAGAACGCACAGTAGACACAAAAAGAAACCATATACATTATGATAAAAACATACATCGCCAACATTCTGATAAATCCATTAAAGAGCATAGCTTTAATTGGAAAGAAAATGATGCGAAAATTCATGATATGTTAAATTATGATGCAAACGCCAACCGAAAAGAATTCAAATCGCAAGCAGTTCAAGCAGGACCACAAATAATTGGTTGGCGAATTCCTCCAAAGATAGATTTAGATACCGTAGATGGTGAGGTACGGCACAATTTGGCCGCTAATATCTCAATAAAAAATACACCTGTTAAAACACGTGGTGTACAACAACAAGCCAATGATACACAAAAGTTTATTTTCCATGAACAACTTAAAAGTTTTATGCAATCACCATGGTCCAACAAGCATGTGAACGGCAATAGCAAAAGTAATCTATTGCATAAAAAGCCCAAAAGTAGTCTTAAGAGTTCTTCACGTAATTTTCTTAATAACTCAAAGAAGAAAATACTTAAGTTAGTCTCTCCTAAAAAGGATAACAAGGATGTACCATTTGTTGCACGAAAAACGCTCTCACGTTCTATCGGCATACAAACATCAAAAGAAGAATTACGCTATGAGTCGAGCGCAACACCACAATCCCCACCGGGTAGTTATTTTTCTGCAGTACAAACTTCCCAACAGTCGTCGTCGATGACACCAATGAATGGACAAACGGAAACTCATTTTAATTTCAATCGTTCTGTGCTTTCTCCACCAAAGAAGCCAACAAAGGCTGCAGTAACAAGAAAATTGAATTTTCCGCTTCACAACGGCGGTGGCAATAGTGATGAAACGACTGCAAGAGAACCTACTAGATTGACAAAAACATATCGTTCTTTTCATTCGGATTTGGATCAAGATGTGACACTTTCAAAAATGGGTTATATTTTAAGTAACATACGCGCCAAATTGGAGGCCAGCGATGAGCATGCAGTGCGCACTTTTCTAGTAAGAAGAAATTTTTTTTTATATTTAACATAGTTATCCTTTTTTGTTTATTAATTTAATCAACTTTTAGGAAATTGAGCGTCGCGAAAATCAAGCAGCGGGTTTTGATTGCACCGATGCTGGCGCATTGAGGCGCCTGCGTCATCAAACACGTGTTGATGTTCATCCAAATCGAAATTTTGCTATTGTTGAGACAGCACATGATCCTATATACTCAGAAATCGAAGAAGATAGCATACACATCTCGAGTAGCCCTCAATTTGATAATAAAACTGGTGTTGAGCACTTTTCAGCGGAACATGATCCAGCTGTTTTATATGCTAAAGTTATAAAAAAGCCGCCAAGAAAATCAATTAAACTCTCGCAACCGCTAAATCAATCCAATTTGAATCCAAATACCACTTTAGCCAAATGCATGCGAGATTCATTAAATACAAATATAATGCTAAAGCCATTGCCACCGCCTCCGCCGCCACCGCCATCAGCAACATCAAAAATAGGAACTTACACTATTTCTACAGCTAAAACAACAGCACCGGCGGCGACTCTCTCGCAATCACTCAATAACATACGCGTCATGGAACAAAATTCACCACCAAAACGACATCGTAATTTAAGCAAATCTGACTTATCGCTGCAACGTAGTGATATATTTTTGGACAATCTATGTCGCAGCGAAATTATTATTGATGATGACGGTGCCTTGGAGCGTCTTGAAAAAGTGGATAATGTTAGTTATACACATTAAAAGTTTTTTGGTGTATTTTTTGATTTGTTTTATTTATTTATTGCAGCGTGATCTTGACGCATCCTATATATCTGTTAATAGTGAAGGAACTTATACATCGCCACCTGAAGATGTTGTTGATGCTGCGTTGTTCACCGATAAAGACGTTTCTTATGAGCTTCCCAATGATTCAGCAACAGACTGTTCAAATACTGCTGGCAGTCAACTTGGCTTAAGTTGCATTGAACCACCACCACACGCGATGAATCAAAGCAGCACACCGAAAAAAACTAAAAAGCCTGCGACTTTTACGGCCAAGGTAGAACTTTTTGTTGATTCTTATTAGCATTAACGCTTTTATTTACATATTTTTTGGCAATTGGCTTTGTTTTTTATTGTAAAAACTTTTTATTTTCTTCTTTGGTTATTAACAATTTAAAGTGTCAGGCTTAGGTCGCTCTTTTGTAGTTGCATTATTGGAAAAAATATTGTTTTTCTTCTTTTTAATTAATGTTTAATACTTTTTGCTTTACTTACTTTTCTATGCATAAATTAATCATTAATTTAATTGGCAAATATATTTTGAAATTGTTTAAAACAAAGCACAATCATGTTTTTATTTTCTTTAACCAGTATTTTACATTTTAAACTGAAAGTTTTTAGTTTTTTTAGCTTTAACGTTAATGTTTTAACTTAAAAATTGTTTCAAGTATCGGTGTTAGAAGTCAAGCTCAAATATTTATAATGAACATTTTTACACTATTATTTTATGAGAAATTTTCTTATTGGTGAAAGCGTTTACATTTCGTTGGGGTCGATTTTCTAAAATAAAATAACACTTAGATTCTGACATCGTCTATACAGGATTTTTACTCCAAGTTAAACCTTTTCTACACCAAATTGATCCTTTTTCGATTCAATTTAAACTTTTTCGAAATCAAAATAAACTTTTTCAAATCAAAATAAACTTTTTCCAAATCAAAATAAACATTTTTTTCAATACAAATTCAACTTTGCAAAAAACCAAGCTTAAAATTATATATCTCTGCACCAACATGTAGACAGATTTATGCCATTTTAAGAGTGATTTTGTGCAAAACTTAATTTGATTAGGAAAAAGTTTATTTTGATAAAGAAAATTTTTTTTTTTGATTTGAAAAAAGTTTATTTTGATATGGAAAAAGTTTATTGTGATTTGGAAAAATCAATTTAATTTGGAGAAACGGGAGGATAATTTGATTTGGAAAAAGTTTATTTTGATTTGGAAAAAGATTATTTTGATTTGGAAAAAGTTTATTTTGGCATGGAAGAAGCTTAAATTGTTTGTAAAAGTTTATTTTAATTTAAAAAAAGTTTAAATTGAATCAAAAAAGATCAATTTGGTGTGGAAATGGTTTAACTTGGAGTGGAAATCCTGTAAAACAGATTCTTTCAGCCGATTTCTGCCTTAATTAAAGGAGAATTTACTTATTTCTTTGTGAGTAATATTTAAAATTTATATTTTTAAAGAGTAACCAAGGGAAATCAAAAAGACTTTAGATGAGGAAACTTTTTAAAGATTTTATTTTGAGTTTATAAACAAAAAGTCCTCATAAACTTAGGAAGATATTTAAGAAGGGTACTGAATCTATTTTGTTGATTATGCCAAGATTGACTTCATTATTATAAAATTCAATGGTCAAATAAAAACATTGAACATGCCTTTGTTTAACCCATTAACGACTAAAGGAAAAAAAAGTTTTGCTAGACCCCATTGTAACGATTTTGACTTATTGTTATTTTGAAATCGCCTTGGTCATTAAAGGCTTAAAAATGAATTGTTGAATTTCATGTAACCAAAAATTCGCCGTCGATTTACTGTCGTTTAAGTAAGTTCACTGTACCTTAAGTAAAAGTAATTTTTTGTCTTTCAGCAATTTCTGGACGAAGAAATCGCGCAACAATTAAGCATTGATATTAGCGCTGAAAGCTTGCGTTTGCCACAGCATCAACACCTAATGAATCACAGCAGCAGCTGTCCAACAACACCATGTAAACTACCAACTATACACAGCGATGAAGAACAGCAGGACGATAAGTCATGTACCCAAAGTCTAATTGAAGTCTCCAACAACATTGTAGTCAACAAATCAAGCCCATTTTGCAAAGCAACGCATGCACGTTATCAACGTCTTAAAGATGCTTTA
The DNA here is from genome assembly GCA_951812925.1 of Calliopum simillimum. NCBI lineage: Eukaryota > Metazoa > Arthropoda > Insecta > Diptera > Lauxaniidae > Calliopum > Calliopum simillimum. The sequence goes on along the minus strand of OX638370.1, from coordinate 113,887,236 downwards.
CGCAAATCTTTGCGTAAGAGTAAACATTTTGTTAAAAATGAAACGAAACGTTTATCGACTTCGTTAAGTTTTCCAACAGCGACTCCAACAGCTGCAGCAACTGCAAGACATAACCAAAGTGAGCGACACTGCGACTCAAATGGTTCCAGTTTCAATTTAGATCAATTATTTGCGCTTGAAAACGAAGAACCTGTGGCGCAACAATTGGCAAAAGCAGTTAGCATTTGTCGTCAACTGCCTGATTTGGAAATTTCACCAGAAATGGTGGAGGCGGAACGTTTACTATTATTTTCGACTTTAAAACGTGAGATGAGACGTATGGCGGATGTAACTAGTGCAAGACGTACGGGTGGTGATGTGCGTAAATTTAAACGTTTTTTTATTGATGCAATGCGTTTACCCATCAAATCGGATCCAAGCCAAGATTTGTTTTTTAATTATTTCTATATTTGCACCTTTGAATGTGAAGGTGTTATAAAATCAACACAATCAGTTGAATGTTGCAATCAGGAGGCTATCTTTAGAGATTGTGGTATTGAGTTTTGCTGCACTGAACAACAGCTTGAGGAAGAGGCAGAAGTTAGATGTGAAATTTTTATGCTGCGTTTGAGAAAAGTTTCAACAATATCAATGGAACCAAAGAAAGCAATAGTGGTAGCGAAAAATTTTTATAAAAATTATTTAGCGAAAACTTATTGATATTTTTGATTTTACAGATGCCGTCAGCTGGCTCATCGTTATCATCATCGTGTGAAGAAATTGTGTCACGTTTTCGTTTGCATGGCTGCTTTACGTTAAGTTCAAGCGATTTTATACCATACGAATATGTTGAGAGTGAATCCAAAACAGGCGATCGTATATGCCTGCGCTCGTCTACAACATGTAATTTGAGCGTAATACCGCGTACCAGGTCAACAAATATCGCAACAGAATTACTGCTGACTGGACGCGCTGAGGTGCGTTTACCAAAATGTAATTATAGCAGTTTTCTCAACGTACAGGATCCACATAATCAGCATAATTGGAATCGTCGTTGGTGTACGTTAGATGGCATGTTTTTGCGTGTTTGGCAGGATGCAAATGATATGTGCGAATTACCTTTGTTGTTATTTGATTTGCGTTTGTATTCAGCTGCTACACCTTTAGAATGTGCAGCGCGTGAGACATGTGCGCGTGCTCGTTCATTTTCATTGGATTGTTGCATTACAGACTATCAGTTGGAAAATACAATTGTCTTTTTCTCAGCAGAGTCACAAAATGATCTCAACAATTGGCTATTAAAGTTAAATGAGGGTCTGAAGTTTATTAGTAATTGGATGAAATAGTTTAAAGCACAGTGAGTAACCAGATTTAATTAAAGTCAATATAAGTTGTCAACTCAATAAGTTAATTTTTTTATGAGTCGAATCTGATTGGTATATCTTTACTTTGGTTTTGAAAATCAATGCAATAACTGCCAAATTAAAACCTTAAAAATTTTTGCACCCATTTTTTTCAAATTAAACGTTGACTTGTTTTTATTAGGTGAACCCGACTAATGAAAACTGCATTAGAAAAGACAAGACGTCTTTATGCAGTTTTACAAATCCTCTACCTTGTTCAACTCTTGCCTTTTATTTTACTTGTGCCTTGACTTAGCCATGTTGCACTTAAAATTTTCGAATATTTAAATTTTATTGTCGTTTTCCGATTTATTTTTTTTTTTTTTAATTAGTTTTAAGCCTTATATATTTATTAGTGCTGTAATATACCACAGTTGACTTGTTAATATATTCGTTATCAGATATTGTAACGAAAAAATTGCATTTATTTGTTGTGAAAATGTTTATGAGGATTTTAATATACTGTATATGTAGATATGTACCAATATTTATGAAAGCATATCGTATTTCTCTAGTTCATAGTGTTTAAGCTAACTTCATTTCATATCATTCCAAATTTTATATTGTAATTTATTTGTTTTAAATGTAAAATTAAATTACAATTAAATGTGCTCAATAAAAATTTATATGAAAAGTAAAACTTCGTATATTACCAACTCATTTCGTTGATTTAATTAAGATATCACGTAAATTTCTTTCGATTGATTGCCTTTCCGTTCACGGAAGCGGTGATTCGAACACAGAAAATTGCTTGAAAATGGAAACGAGAGAACCAAAATTTACTGCTTTAATGCCGACAAAAATTTAACAAGGAAAATGTTTATTCTTTATACATAACAAAGAACAAACACAGATTGAATTTAAGAAATTTTTCGATATCCTCTCTACATCCAGGTATACAAACAAAATATCAGGTGTGTTATAGTTATGCACAGGAGTGTACATGTAATTGATTTCTAAAAATTTAAAAGAATTCTTCTATATTCATCAACAAACAAAAATAAAAAACTTCACAAAGTCGTTGTTTCGCAGGAACCATCTGTAGTAAACTAGAGTTTTTATACCAATTATATCTAAGCTCTTCATTTTCCAATAAATTGAGCAATGAAACTATTCAAAAGCTGAAATTTTGGGGAGGCCGAACAGTAAATATTTATGAAAGTTTCACAAAAAGATGTCCTAAAAGCTTACAATTAAAGATGTGTGGGCCCCACGTTGGGCGCCAAAACATTTTTTATATTCTATACATCAATAAAGCCGTCTCGGTCGGTTTTTCGCAAGAACCATCTGAAGTAAAACTAACGCATTATTTTATGGGAGAGGTTTACATGACAACAGATTATATTTATTTGTTTTATTTCTTTTTTTTTTTAAATAAAAGTAAATTTAAAGAGTTTTAACAGCATATACTTAAATAAATTACGCAGTATGTATGCAAAATATATAGTTTTAAATCAAGTCACAGACAATTGTTATTCTTACATGGATTATTTTATATATTATAGTACAATATGTATGTTACATTGTAATTAAATTATACACTTTGTTTTGACATTAAATCTTAAACTGTGCGCTGAATTAACTCTCATATATATAATTTCATTTTATGTTTTTATTAAATTATATTTTACTGATATTCCTTTATGTTTATTTATATGTTTTGTGTACATTAAGTATGTATATTAAATATGCCTGTGCTGAAAACCAACTTTATGGGTGAAATTGTGGAATTTCTTAGATTTTTACTAAATTTATATCAACTGCTAAAATCAAATTTCAAAACAGTACTGAATATTATATAATATATTAAAATATACATATGTACTTATTTAGAGAAATTTTATTCATATTAGTATATATGTTATTATATTTTAAATAGTAGTTATTATTTAAGTGCCCTGCAATAATGTTTATATTTTTTACATGGTGTTTTACTTTTATTTTTTAAATTTTACCAACAAAACTTTGCATATTGTAAGTGGAATTATGTTAAATGTATTTATATATATTTCATTTCATGTATAGTCGTATGTTATGTGCTTGATTTTGATTATTTGACATATTTATTTATTTTTTAATTTAGCGTATGTGTATGTTGTAGTTTTTTGGAATTTTTACCCACAGATTATAATAAGGACTTCTTTATTTTAATTTTGCATAATTTGTAGTCATTGCAATTTTACCTTGCGTACACTATTATTTTGATATGGTGCTGTTTGTTGGTATATCTGTTCTATTCCGTCGTATACACTGCCTTAGACAAGTACATATTTCCATATACGATTTGTCTGATGATTTGTACCAATTTCAGTAACATATAACGCCGAACCATTTACGCATACCGCTACGGAATGTGGATTTTTAAATTCACCCCAGTGTCCGATAATAGTCTCTGAACGTGGATCGATTGTAAAACCACGTACAGGTAGCATTGATGTTGGTCCATTGACCGCATAAACAATATCACCATATGCGGCTACATCGAATACACGTCCTAAATCAGGTTCCTGTATGGTAGCCGCTGGTTGACCCTCACCCTGAGAGGACTTTAAGCCGGCTCTGTGAAGTTAAAATTATGTTTTATCAAAATTTTTTTTTGTTTTTTCTAAATTAATTTATTTAGTTCTACATACTTTGGGCATACAACGCGCATATTTTCTCTATCAGCAATACATAATAAATCCAAATGTTCCAACAAAGTGATGCCATGCGGTACTTGTAGCGAAAGGAATTCTTAAAAGAAAATTAAAGAGATTAAAATCAACTGCATGAAATTAGCTATGTGAATCAAACTTACCCGGTGGTTGGGGTATGGTACGTAAAAGACGTCCGGCGGCATTAAATTTCAAAATACGGCTATTGCAGTAACCATCAGCAATGAAAAACTGTAAGAAAAAATACATATAGAAAGCAAAAGTTAAAGTAAACATACATAATAGCACAGCGTGACGTATGAGTGATTTTCTATTCAATGTACATTTGTAGAAGGTAGGGTTAAATGCAAACAGTGGGTGTGCTTAGTTAATGACTTTGGCAAAAGTAAAAAAGAAAACACGACAACATGCTGCGTTAATTTGGTATAAAAATAAAATCAAAAACTATGGCTTCTCTTGACAATTGTATGTAGTTTCCGCTTATACCTACACACCAAATCAGTTATGAGCAAGCATGACATGTTGTTATGTAGATAATTAAGGGGATTTATATGAATTGAAAATATATAACTCACCTCGCCGGTTGTCGCAACTGCAACAGAAGTTGGCTTGCATAAGTGGTTTACAGTTGAACCGGGCTTAAAACGTTTGCCTATTGTCAACAGAGGTTGGGTTTCGAAAGGCTTGAACTGTAAAAAAAATTAATTTTAATTAGTTAAACATGCTTTTTTACGTTACTCGTATGTATTCTCTATTAAAAACATTTCAAAATGCGCCTAGAACTGTGCAACACATTTTTTAGAAGTTTGACAGCAATTGAAAATCAAAATTAGGTGATTTTTATGTTGCATAGCTTTAGGGCTTATATTTTTCTTAGTGTATTATTAATTTAATTAACTTGCAATTGAAAATTTGGACTGAAAGGACATAAGCCGTTCTTACTAAATTTGAGTACGTGGGATTAAGTGCTACTTATCCGTTTTGCTGTATTGGCTCGTGCAAAAATGGAATTTTCGATGATTCGTCTGGATTTGCCGGGTTAGCACTACTTAATTCCTCGTACCCGAACTCGACAAGAACGGCCTATCTCCCAACAGTCCAAAAAATATTTTAAATTGACTACAACAATGCCATACAGGTTTGTTCCGGAAATCGTGCTATTTCAATTACTTTTCGTTTCGAAATCTTTTTGATGAAAACGGTAAGTCGTACGATAGATAAAGAGTATATGGATCTTTTTCGTTGGAAATCTTATGCTCTACAAAAAATACTCATGTTTGTAAACCAAAATGTAACCATTTACGAGATATTTGATAAAAACGAATTTTTTGACCGCTTTGCGGTTTTTTAAAAATATTTCCGAAACCATAATTTTGTTGTTAAAAAATTCCATATTATTTGTAGAGTTTGTAATTCTCCACAAACATAGATCTTGATACTTTTTATCATACGACTCACCATTTCCTTTAAAAAGCTTTCTAAATGAAAGTTTATTGAAATCGCACGTGTTCCGGAACAGGCCCGATAGTAAGCTTTTTAATTATACCTTGAATGCCTGATGCATAGCAACATCAGTGATCCAGTAATTGCCGTGTACATCGATGGTCATGCCGTGCGGCATGTAGAACATTTCCTCGCCCCAACCGGATTTTATGGCACCAGTCTTAGGATCAAGCACGTAAATAGTTTTTTCTTTAATCGGTCCATATTCGATTAAGTAGAAGATATTGCTTTCATTGAAGGTGCTAAAATAAAGCAGAAATAATAGATTTTTGTATGAACATTATTTAAAAAGTTTAAGTTTAGCGTGTTCAAAAACGAAACAACTCTCTGAAGCCATATGAAATCAAATGCACTATGGCGCGGCCACCGCTGAACTAAATATCAAAACTAAACTGAAAGTTTCTACGATTGCCGATAAGACTTAACATATGTTTGAAATCGTCATGCATTCATATCATACGCGTGAAATTTTTCTCAAAATGCCGTGCATTCTCTATTGCAGTCTGAAAAAAATTCCCTGAGATAATTTTTTCACGACGACCCCCATAAAGTCTCAGATAAATTGTTAACTGACAAGCTTTCAATAGTTTTTTCTTATTGTTTCTTATAAAATCCCAAAATTTTACTCACTTTGCACCCCAATATCTATCAGCACGATGAAAAATTACCGGATTGCCATGTGGATCAATGGCCACAGCAGTGACTTGACCAAATGAATGACTTTCTGTTGGCCAATCTTCAACCAATATTGGAGTGGGTACATTCATTGGTGGTGTGGGGTTTTCAGCCGTAACGGCTGTTGGTTCAGCCACATTGCCAATGTCGACATTTTCGCTGTCATCACCATCCAGATGGAGTTCTTGTATCTATACAGTGGCGCATAAATTTTTATCAAATAATTTTTATACAATAAATTGCTACTGTAACTACTACGTACCGCAGCATTTTCCTTTAAACGACGTTTAATCAACGCTCGTACATCATTGAAGAAACGTTCATTTAATGTCAAAGCTTCCGGCTCAGCATAATCAGAATGATGCCCTGGCAAATGATTGCTGGCAGCAAGCTCCAAAGAAATCGCCCAGATTAAAAAGAGACCAAGCAATTTCTTGAGGTTGGTCATTGTTACTGCCAAGTTGAGATAATTATTATAATTAATTTTACTATTTTCTTTATGTATTAAATATAAAACTCTACTTAAGTCGCAAAACCTTTTAAGCCAATTGTTAATTTGCAAAAAATACTCACAGCTGTTGGGTTGACTCTGCCAAATATTAAAACATCTGCACGGCTCAAATATCAATTTTCACTTTCCTTGCATGGATTTTTCGAATTGCAAATGTTGAGGTATAGATTTTTTTCCATTATTTTGTCTTGTTTTGGAAAAGCGCATGCGTTTTTACAGTGGGCTTAGTTAGCAAAAAGTTTGGGTGTGAAATTCAAACCAAATTGGAATGAATACAGATCAACACCAAACTTAGTATAAAATCTAGTTTCAATTTGGTATTGAAACCGTTTATGCTTGTTCGATTAAAATGTATACACATAAAGTATTAACACAATTTAAACTATTTTTGTTTAAATTTTATAGAATCACTATATAAAATTTTTATACTTTTTTTGTATAAAATTTATATAGAAGTTCATATGAAAGTGTTTTAAACCATTTTATATAAAATCCATATTATTATTTTTAAAAAACTAGACTTAAGTGTTTTTGTTTTTAAAATAAATAAAAACATACATTTTATTTATAAATTAAATAACTTTTATTTAAACAAATACACAACACAGCAAAATCAAATACGTCTAAATCTTTCAACCAATTCAGTGAAGTCGTCTTATTATGAAGAAATATAACACAACCCTCATAGCACAAAGAGAGCGTACGACAATACTTTTTATTTTACTCCTGATAAGTAATAAATTACACAGGGCAACACTGATTTTGAGGCAAAGGGTTTCGCAGTCGATTTCAAGTAATCATGACTTACTGAATACGAAAATAATATCAGATTCACCGAATTGACTCTAGTTCTCCAGATATCCTTGTTTAAAAGTACAAAAATAGCTGTTTTGAGGTATATTTGAAGTAGTATAACACTTAGAGTAGACAGTATAATACGTTTTTGCTAATGAAATCTAATAGTCGTAACCTTCCTCATTCAACCCTAGCTTTTAAATTTTCTGATTAAAACCTTACTCTCCGATTAATCAACCATTGAAGTAATGGAATTTCAACTTAATACAAAGGACACATTTTTTTTTGTGCGGCCTTAGTATTTTTAGTTAATCCAGATGCACTGAGGTTATTAAATACTTATGGTATAGTATGTTTGTCTAGATTGACTCAAGTTCTCCAGAAATCCTTGTTCGAAAGAGCAAAAATAGCGAATTTGTCTGCATGGAATTGAAATGGGCGATAACTCGGAAAGTAAGGATCTAATTGGAAAAGTTACATAAAATGTAGGGTTGATTGAGGAAGGTTATGACTTTTTGATGACGTTAACAAAAATTAATTACATTGTTTGCTGTGAGTGTTATACTTCTTCAAATATGCCTAAAAAAAGCAATTTTTTCACTTTTAAGCACGGATATCTGGAAAATTGGAGTCAATCCTGACAAACAAATTATACCCAAGGTATCGCATGACCTCGGTGAATCTGAATTTACTCACAAAACTAAGGCCGCAGAAATAAAAAGTTTTTTTGTCGCCCTGTGTTATTTTTTCTAACACCACGTTCCTTTCAAGTTTTTTATTTTTAACAATTTTCACTCCAAACTGCTACGCAAAATAATTTTTCCACAAATGCTAAATTTTTGTGTGTATTCGATGACGGAATATTTTGACGTTTTTAACATTTTGTCAAAAGTTTTTATACAATTTTGGTATAAAATTTATAGTTCATAGCAATTTTGGTATAAAATTTATAGTTCATATCAATTTTGGTTTAGAAGTTAAACGTTTTTGGATTAAGTAGAATAACTTTATAGAAAAAAATTGTGTAATTTATATGAAAAAATTGGAATGGCAAAAATTTCTCAGAAGAAAAAAATTTTGGAAAAAAAAATTTTCTGTTTTTGAGGACATTTAAAAGGAAATTTGTTAGGAATATTGTCATAGAACATATTTATTTTCGTTTTAGGGTTGGACTTTATTTAACTAACTAGCATTTCCCGGTGTGCATTGCTACACCTTCTCTTGAACAAAGGACGGGCCATCTCTAATTAAATTATACCACAGAATGTTTATTGTCTCATCTAAGTACTTATGCGGGTTAAATAGTTTCAGAGATATGACATTTTTCTAAAGGGCGTGGTGCTGCCCATTTTTCCCTTGGACATTATTTGTGCCGAAACTCTCAATACATATGAAGCACTCCATGCCTAGTGTTCCAACTCCGATTTCGCTCAAATTTGGCAATATGGTAGATCCGGTGTGCAAGAACAACAATCCGGGAGGATTTGGTCCTAGTACCATTTGTTGTTAAAATACAGGGTGTTGAAGTTGGCGTTTTTAGTCATTTTCATGAAAAGAGTGCCTTTTCAAAAATTTATAGCTTACTAATTTTGATTTGTTATCGACCTTTTATTTGATTTTAATTGTGTTAGATGAGCTGTAGGTCAGTAAAATACTTCAATTTAAATCGTTGACAAAATTCAAATTTATATTTTTCCAATATTTCGTCTTTCATTGAAAGACATCATCAGGGACTAAAATTATCATCTAACACAATTAAAATTTATAGCTTACACTAAAGTTTGTAAATTGATAAATCTAAGCTAGTGGTCCTATTCATTTTGAAGTGTTCTTTTCATAAAAAAATATTCCTTGGTATAAAAAAAATTTTTTTTTCACCAAAATTTTTTACACTTAAAAATAGGGGAGAATGGGGAGTTGTGCGATAGGTTTGGTTTCAGGGAAAAAAACTATGAAATTCATTTTTGTTCAGCACCTCAGTATATAGAAATTCTAGAATGCTTCAAATCACAACTTCTGGCTAAAGGGTTCGGTTGAAATTTAAAAAAATCTAAAAGTTATGCTTATTAGCACAAAAGACGCATTTTTGGGGAGTTGTGCAACACAGCCTTAAATTAAAGAAAATAACATATTTTGATGAATATTCTTTATGTAATTTATTTACGAACAATGGTTAAGTTGAGAATCGTATTGAATATCAAAAAAAAAAAAAAAAAAAAATAAAAAAGAACAAAGTCCAATTAATCGAATTCCCAGAGAATGAAGGCTGTTAAATTGGCACATTTCACATGTATTGCAATTCTTCACGTTCGGATGGACTTGGAATTATTTTCGCTACCTGAAGAATGGGCACTGCGACGGCGCTTCGCTGGTGATGATTTGACGGCCTTTTTCTTATTTTGTTGCGCAACTCCCCACTTTCTACATACATATTCAAAATGGCCACCGTGGCATCGATACATCAAATGTTTATGCATTATTACTTTCATGAGTTGAAAGGATATTCACAAAGGAATGTTTTATTTATACTGACCTTTATGATCAGCTTCAACAAGTGACTGAAAACACCACAAACACAAGAGGCCAATGAAACTTTCCGAAAAATTTTTCAACGCACAATGAAGAGCGACACGAATAATATGTATTGACGAGTGCTGGTGAAAAAGTTAGATCGTAGCGGGACAAACAATTGACAGTAGTTGGACACATGACATTCATCGACGTGTTGCACAACTCCCTCTGTTGCAAAACTCCCCCAATCTCCCCTACTTTTCCATTTTTTTTGAAAAAAGCCCCCTTCGATTTTTTTAAAAGTACTTTAAATTAAAGCGTAATTTATAAGCTTTAAAATGATGTATGACTCAAGATGGGACTCGGACGCTAAATGGGAGTTTTTGGCTTTTGAACGCTCGCGGAAGGCAAAAATCTTTTTTTACTCAAGAGAAAAGCATCTAGCGAAAAAAGTGTACTAGGCACAAAATGCTTAGAATCATCAAGGAAATAAGGTGAAGTTTTTTGGGAATTTTTTGGAAAGTTGAGTAATTTTTGAAAAATTTAAAAAAACATAAATTTCAAAAATTATTAAAAAAATAAGTTTCCAAAAAAAAATCCAAAAAAATCTCGCGTATTGCTTGGAAGATTCTAAGCATTTTTTGCCCCGAACACTTTTTTCGTTAGATGCTTTCCTCTTGAGTAAAAAAAGATTTTTGCTTTCCGCGGGCGTTCAAAAGCCAAAAACTCCCATTTAGCGTCCGAATCCCATCTTAAGTCATACATCATTTTAAAGCTTATAAATTACGCTTTAATTTAAAGTACTTTTAAAAAAATCGAAGGGGGCTTTTTTAAAAAAAATTCAAAAAATTTTGAGCTGGTACACTTGGCATGGAGTGCTTCATATACCAAATCTTATCAATGTCCACTATACAGGGTGTATTGTATAAGGATACGAAGCTTCTGGGAGGTTTTAGAGGAAGCCTTGACAAACGAAAAATTGCACCCGGTGAACGGTTCAGCCGTTTGGGAGTCTATAAGAAACATACAGACATACAAACATTAATTTTTTTATATAATTTATATATTTTTTTTTTTCAAATTCAGTATTTGAAAGTGTTTTATACCATTGTACACAATTCCACTTTCATGAGAAAATTATTGATTTTCCAACAGTTTGCCTACGTCAAACTTGATTATGGGAGATGCCAATTTACATTTGGGAGTTTTGACATATGGACAATAGACAATAGTAAAGAAAAATGAAAAAAAACAAATGATTTAGATAACAATAAAATATCACAGGACAAATGAGTTATCATTGTAAAAAGTAATTACGCTTTAACGATGAAGACAAGTTTATTATCAACTTTGTTAACAAGATTATGTGTATAAATAGTATGTCAACTATACATCAGATATGGAACGTGTAGGAGGCAATAATCTTTGTGTAATAAATACAATATGTGTAACAATAGTTTTTGTTTAATTTTCATGAATATATAGTACCTTAATATACAAAAAATAAAAAAAATTCAGAAATTACTAAGGAAATAATGGGTTAATATGAAGTGAATTCCATTAATGCGAATTTTTAATAAAAGATAAATATATAATTTGCCCGGAAGAGCACGAAAATATAATGATTTAATATGTATATTGTTTTTTCTTTAACAAACTAATGATTAGATGCTTAATACATAGCACTGAAATTTAATCTTAGTTTAATTTAACATTTTTCATTAGAATACTATGCGTTTTTTGAAATTTTGTTTTGGTATACGATAGTTATCTATAGCAGCACCTTTAGGTAAATACTTTTTCTAGTTGGGTCCGTTAAAATGTTTTTTGTTTAATACATATACGTTTGTTCCTTTCCGTCTTACTTATTCTTTGCTGTTTTTTCATGTTCATTATTATTTGTTTTTGAAAGTGACACTCAAGGACCCCAGTCCCATGTTGGCTGTGTCCATATGTAGCCGGTATTGGTCATTGAACAGTAGGCGTTGTAATAACGACCCGGTGACCTAAAAAAAAGAGAAATATAATAAATTAGTTAGCAACATTGAGAGCATATATTTTTTTTGGGGGGGGGGGGGTTGTTAAAACATTACACCCCAATATATGTACCTGCAAAATGAAAAATGTGGACACTTGCAACGGAACATATTTTGGAATTCCTCTTTGCAAACTTCATTCCACCAGCAAGTGCGCTGTTAAAGAGAAATAATATACATTAGGTAATTTAATATAGTATTTTTTATATTAAATCTTCATTACCTCAGTTAAATAACCATGAACACTTTGGTCAGAGTAGCTACGTTTGGTAATGTGACTGCTATCTGCATTATTTAGCATAATTATGGAAAAAATTGTGAGCATCAATTGCGAAAGCTGAAAATAAAATTAAAATGTTTTTCTTTTTTTAATTTTCGCACTTTAGGAGTAGCTTACTACCTTCATTTTATACTCCAGCGTAGTTTTTTTAAAAAACTATTATTTTTTTATAAATTTTTAAACTTTGCAGCTAAATTTATGCAATATATATATTTTTTCTTTCTTAATACGCAACTCTACTTATCCCCCAGCTCTGTTAACTGCGTTACGTCGTCTCTTTTTTTGTTTGCATTTCTTTAACCGCTCCTTGTGTATCCTTTTTATCTTTACAGTTTACACAACTTCTTGTTTGTTTACAGTTTTTGTTCTATTCTCTTTCCTTTAGCTTTTTTGTTCTCGTGGTTGGTCGTCGGTACTCATATATTGAGGTTGGTTAGTTCGTGTCAAAAGTCAAATACACTTTTTTGTGTTTCTGAAATGCTCTCCTGCTATATAAAGTTCTCATGTAACTCAATTTTGAGGATGGTATGAGCGGAAGGATACTAAGCATGGCCGGATTTTAAGGGAAAGTTTGTGTGTGTACGTATGTTTTGTATCCACATTTTAGCATTTTTCCCAGCAAAGTATAAACTTTGTGGAATCGACCATATAAAAGGGTGGGCGGGAGTCGGTAGAATATCGAAAAATATATTGGGTGTACAACTTAAAAACCGGAATTTGACGGTGGATGTCCGTACTAAGAAATATCGTGAAAGCTCGAACTTTATATATATGTCATTTTGAAGGTACATTTGACAGCTGTCAAAATCAGTCAACAAAACAATTTTATCTTGTGTGCATCATTATTATTTTTCACGATGAATAACTTCGAAAATTGGAGAAAAAGACAGCATTTGCGGGAGGTTCTGTTGGGTAATTTTTTTGTAAAGAAAACTGCTGCGGAAAGTCATAGTTTGCTTGTAGAAGTTTATGGCGACGATGCTTTAGGAAAAACACAGTGTTTTGAATGGTTTGAACGCTTCAAAAGGGCCGATTTTGACATCAAAGACAGGACAGCCAAAAAAGTTTGAAGACGAAGAATTAGAGAAGCTACTCGATGAGGATTCGTGTCAAACACAAGACGAGCTTGCCAAATCGTTGGGAGTGACTCAGCAAGCCATTTCGAAACGTTTGAAAGCAGCCGGATACATTCAGAAGCAAGGTAATTGGGTCCCCTATGAGTTGAAGCCGAAAGACGTTGAACGGCGCTTCTGTATGTCTGAAATGCTGCTTGAGCGCCATAAAAACAAATCATTTTTGCATCGGATTGTGACTGGGGATGAAAAATGGATCCATTATGACAATCCCAAGCGCAAAAAGTCATACGTGAAACCCGGCCAACCAGCCAAATCAACCACGAAGCCAAATATCCATGGCGCCAAGGTTATGCTGTGTATTTGGTGGGATCAGAAGGGACCGTTATATTATGAGTTGTTGAAATCGGGCCAGACAATCACAGGTGACCTGTACCGAACGCAATTGATACGTTTGAAGCGTGCCATCATCGAAAAACGGCCGGAAAATGCGACCAGACACGAAGCAATAATTTTTCATCATGACAACGCTCGGCCGCATGTGGCAAGACCCGTGAAAAACAATTTGGAAAATAGTGGCTCACCAGCTTTATAGCCCAGACCTTGCACTATCAGACTACCATTTGTTCCGATCGATGCAGAGTGCCCTATCAGGAATACGCTTCACTTAAGTTCAAGATATCGAAAATTGGATAGATTCATTTTTGGCCGCCAAGCCGGCGCAATTTTTTTGGGATGGAATTCATAAATTGCCTGAAAGATGGGGAAATGTTATAGCTTCTAATGGACAATACTTTGAATAAAATATATTGTAACATTTTTCCACAATAAAGCATCAAATTTCGCTAAAAAATTCCGGTTTTTAAGTTGTACACCCAATAAGTATTCTGAACAACTTTACTTAGTGTAATTTTTCAAAATTCACAAAACCAACTTTGATATAGCCATCGGGAATCTTCGGAATCCCTTGATAGCTGTCATATGAAAGGTATTTTAACTAGCTACAAAATCGTGGTACAATAGTTACTAATCTGAGTCATGATTTTCGAGTTATGGCGAATTTTTGGTGTTATAATAATGATTTGGTAAATTTTATGAATATTTCTTTGGTTTACTTTTTTGTTTTCTATAAAAAAAAAATATGCTAATGAAGGAAATCAGGTACAAATTGCATAAAAAATTAATGAAATAGATTAGTCTTTCATATCTTTCATAATTTGTTGTAAAAAAAAAGACTGGACAAAATTTTCGAAAATTCGCAATATCTCGATTTAAAACTTCTGTGTACCGTTTTTATAGCCAATTAAAATAACTTTCATATGATACCAACATTATTAAAATCCATTAAGGGAGCTTCGAACTGATGCCGGTTTTCATTAAGCTATATCCCGATCTTCCGATGGCTATATCTCGATAAATGAAGCTAAAAAAAGTAGTTCAGAATAGTCCCAGGAGTCATAAATTTTCCGGTGTTTTACCGATTCCCGCCCACTCCGTATAGGGTATAATCGATAAGCTTAAAGAGTTTCTGGAAGGTGATAGGAGAGAAGTTGTAGGGTTAAAACTGATTTTCTGACTTATTTTACAACTTTATCGATTACACCCTGTATATTTTCATCAATTGAATGCATTTATTCAATTAAACTATATAATTTTATATTAAATGAAACTAATTAAATTATTTTTCACTTTTTTCACTAAAAGCCGATGTGTAACCTAGATCGTTTGAAGAAAATTAGTAATATAAACTATGGAATTAATACGTATATAGTTGACACAAGTTCATATTTGCAAAAAGACTACTTACTTTTAAAGTTAATTTTAACATGAGAATTCTATTAAATTTTATATGTATTTTATTCCTTGCCCAATTCGATTTTTGCAGTAGCGCGAAATCTTATAATCACCAAAACGGACAATATAATCTTGGAAAAAAAGTAGATAACGAAGTGCTTTTAACGACGTTGATTATGAAAAAAGAAAAATCATCAGATAGTGGATATGGCAAAAAAATATCTAGAGATTTAATATTCGATACAAGAGTGAGAAGGACTTAAAACATTTTTTAAGTAATTTTTTAATTAAACATAAGTATGTAATTTAGGGAACACTAGATGGAATCAAAAGTATCAACGCTATTAAAGCTACCCCAACTTTGGATACAAATCTCGGTATTGAACCTGCTGCACTAAAAGTACTAGATGGTGGCATTGGATCAAAACATGTTCATCTAAGGTTAACGAATGAGAAAGGATTTGGTTTTTTTTATACTATTGAAATCTATGGTAAAATGTAGATCCGTAATCATATACAGCATATGAAATGTTTGATAATTGTGTTGATGGAATGAATTATTTTATTTGTTTTAAAGTAAGCTAAAAGTTATAAAAAACTTTAAGAATTTTTAAGTGTATTACTTAATGACATTTACATATTGAAAATTGATTTTTTAATTGAACTTTTAGTCACATAAGTATTTGCAAAGATCGATTTACATATAAATCTATCAATGCATTTTCTAACACATAATTATGACAAATCAAGGAACGGATTAAAAACACGGCTATAGTGTAAATCGATCTTTGCAAATACATGACTAAAAGTTACAAAAAAACCATAGAATTAATCAATAAACCAAGACCATGATTGACTGTAATATATTCACTAACTACGATCTCAAGGAGCGGATATATTTTGACTTTGCATTTTTCTAAACCTCCATCTGAATTAAGTAATAAGGAATGGTCCAAATCTATTCAATTGCATTTTTGGTACACAGGGTGTTCTGCATAAGGTAAGAAAGCTTCTGGGAGGTGATAGAAGAGAACTTTTACTGTCAAAAAATTGAATCTGAGGGTGGGGTCTAAAATGTATTTTGAGGAGTTATAGGGCTAAAGCTGATTTTCTGGTATGTTTTACAAAAAAAAAAAAAAAAAAAAAAAAATTTCTTGGGACACCCCAGCATTTTAGAGAGATCTTTTTTTTACAGAAAACTTTAAGCTTGTTTTATGAGCTTTCTAAGGGTGTATTAGGTCAAAAGGGTTTTAAAGGATTTCGCAAAGTTCTGGACCTTGTTGATATTTGAATTTTTGTTTTCCAATTTTTTGACTTTAGCGGCCATTTTAGTAAGAAAAAGATTCCTTTGACATACCCCTTAGTAATTTTTTTTGGAATCCTCGTTAAGTGTGTTTTAATTCAGTGGTACATCTGCTACACAAATTTTTTGATTTGAGGTCAGAAAAAAATACTTTTATGTAACAATTCGCTGCCCTTTATCTAGCGGAGCTTTGAAACGGATTGTTCTAGAAAAACAATTTTTTCTGACGTCAAATTAAAAAATTAGAGTGGTAGATGTGCCACCAAACTAAAGGAAATTTAAAAAGAATTTCAAGAAAATATATAAAAGAGCATCGTTATTCGACTTTTTTCATACTTAAATGGCCACCAAATTCAAAATATAGGAAAAAATTTAAAATATCAATTTTAACGACCCGGAACTTTTCGATATCCTTTTAAACTCTATAAACCAAATACACCATTAGAAAGCTCATACAGTTAGCTAAAAAATTTCTTCAGAACATTTTTCTCTGAAATGCTAGGGTGACCCAAGGAATTATTTTTTGCAAAACAAGTCAGAATATCAGTTTTAATCTTATAACTACTCAGGGATACATTTTAGACCCCCCCTCCTCAGGTGCAAGTTTTTGTTAGTCTAGGCCTACTCTATCACCTTCCAGAAGCTTCTAAACCTTATGCAATACACACTATATAGAATTATAAATGCGTTTATTTTCTTATCGCACAATTTGTATTTCAAAATTCCAAATGAAATCGAAATAACTTATAACGAACGTTAAACAGATATAAGCAATAAAATCTATTTAGACAATATATTTGCAGTTTGTTTATTTCTGGAATATTTGCAAGAAGAAATACGTTTTTTTCTAAATATGAAAATTAAAAATAAAACGAAGAATATTCTCAAAATAAACAAAACTACGTTACGTTATCATAGCACCAACATACCACACATTTAATGCTTTCGAAAATTGTTCGTACATTGTTCTATATATTTATATGTAAACATACATTATATATATGGTTTAAGCAAGTTTACATAAAATGTAAAACAAAAAACTATGCATATTTTTGGCTTGCAACGTCACCGGCACAAATATTTGCCAAACGTGACTCAACGCAATGACCACTCACAATATTTTGGTTGTTTTGCTAAACCGCCTTTCCCTCAAAATATCCACCTACCCACCACTGTATTCTGTCTAAGTGGGCAATAACATAATTTTCTGCAGTCTATACGATATAACATAAGATATACGAGTGTTTTAAAAATAGATTGTTTGTGTTATGATATTTTGAAACATTTTAATTGTGAATATTTTTGAAATCAGAAAAAATAAAGAAAAACAAATCGTTATTTTTTTTAATTAAAAATATCCAGAATGATGATGGTTCAATGCTTGTTTTATTTTATTTTTTGCGTTTCTCGTCTTTTCCACAGGTTTCGATTTGTTTGATGTATCATCATCATTATTTACTCAACACCTGTGTTTTGTATTTTGTTTAAAATCACTTTTTAAATTTTTCAATTTAGTACATTTGGATTTAAGTAGTTTTTTTTTTTTATGTAACACTGCTCTACAAGAATAATGTTTACAAATTTTATCCATAAGTGCCAGTTTTTGAGATATCCCAATAAATACTTGTGAATTCCTTTTTATACATATTTGCTGACTAAATAGAACTTTTTTGCACTACAATCAAACTAAGACTTAACTGGCATGCAACATAACAGAAGCTTCTAGAGAATTTGGTTGCAATATTGGGTCTTTCATGAAAGATTTTTTAACTTCAAGCAAAGAATCGTATGTGTCGTTCATTGGTGTAAGTGGTGTAAGTCACCTTACTAATGTCATAGTGAGAATGTGCAATAGTTTTTGCGAATGACATCGGATTTCATTGTGTGCCAGATAGAGAATCAGTTTACAACAAGCCAAACAATTGGAAAAAGATTTTCTAACCTACCATTCAAAACACCGGAAAGCGCGCAAGAAAAAGTGAGCTCAAGAGGTGCGAAAAGCTATTGTAATATCAGAATTTTAGAGTAAGAAAATCAATATATGATTTTTAACTTTCATGATGTCATTTTAAAATGATAATTTTTAAAGAAAAATTGTACAAGACCATCTTATATTTCATTTTGTAGTCGAAGGATAGTACTATATGACGCACTTAATAGAAAATAGCAAAATAATTTCATGTGTCCTCAATATAACCTCAGAAATCGTGTTTTAACTTTTATGTTAGGATAGATGAATTCTGATTCCGGATTCAGATTCAGCATCTTTGAAGTGCTTAGACTTGTTTTTTTTTAAAAAAACGCCTTTTCTACCATTTTTCAAAAATTGCATAAATCTAAAGTGTTGATTTTTTTCTAAATTCAATTACGAACAAAATGATCCACCTCGAATCAAAATCGGTGCTTGTTAAGCAAAATCAGATATTTTTGCCTAATTGGCCTGCCCTTATATATTTTTATACGTAAGAGCTATCACATGGGATGAAGTGTTCGAGCTGCAATGAAGAAAATAAGACTTTTTTGGCCAAAGTTGATTTTATTCACCAAAATAGTCTCCTTACAATTATTCCAAAGTTTCTCAAACATTTCAATACCTTTCTAGTAGAACGATTTATATCTACTTGGCCTCAAACTAGTTGTTTCTTTGGCGATCATCTCCTCATTTAAGGCAAACATCTTCCCAGTGAACATTTTTTTTTAGACTGGCGAGCAAAAGTCGCTGGCAGCCAAATCTGTAGAATAGGGTGAGCGAGGAAGCAATTCGGAGTGGAATTCATTCATTTTAATCATCGTTTTCGATTTGACTTGTGTCGCGGTGAATTGTCTTGGAGAAAAAGTAAACAGACACCCACTTTGAAAGTAACTTTCGCATGCTCAAATTTTGTAAGCTATCTCACATAATTTAACTTTACTGTCTTCTAAAACAATTTTGTGGACTCTGTTATGTTTTCCGGAACAACTGTCGGTATTTGTATGATCGAGTTTCTTAATCACCAAACCGTGAGCAGGCGCACTCTAAAAAGTTGCACGAGCAGGCGCGCGTGAGCAAAATGCTCACGGTGTTTTAAGTGCTGTTTTTGCTATGGAGAATAACATTGGATTCAAATAAATTTGATTAAATTAAATTATAATTTATATATTTAGTATTTAAGGTGTTATATTATAAAAAAGTAGTTTTATTCCTGAACAAAAAACTTCCCAAACTTTGACCCTAACTTTTCGCTGACTTTAAAAAAAAAAAACCATAAAAAAATAATCACTTGCATATACTTAGGTACTAGTACTAGTATACTAGGAAAAAAATACGCGAGAATGCGCATAGTGAGCAAAATGCCGCGCCATAAGACAAATACTTCGCTACGTAGCCACAGTGCAACAGATCCACGCGGGAATCGGGTCCGAAGATAGAGGATGAAAAGTTGGGAAGGTACTGAGAAGGTTGCGCCGTTAAAGTATTGTTAAAATAAAAACAAATCGGAATAAAGTTTTGCGTGAGCAAAATGCTCATAACGCGCTTGTTCACTGGATAGTGGCCGATTTTTCTGCTTCAGAGTCCGGATAACACTAATATAAAGACATAAAGGTCATGCGAGTATTATCGCTCCAGATTGTTAACCCTATTTCCTGCTTTTTTAGCTGCTATTTCTGAACTTTCTATTTAGCGAACCTTATAAATATAAACAAGAAATGAACCGATTTTGTTTGCCTATATATGTATATCGCCGATAAAAGTATGAAATTTTTTGTCAACTTTCCGCACCCCCGATTTTAGCAAAGTTAATTAATGCAATAATCCGAAACTGTTTCTTTGTCAAATGAGTTTGCTTAAATTACCCCTACCAAACAATCCGCAATTAAAGCATCTAAGTGTGACTGAATATACAATATAAAATACAAAATGTGGGGAATTTCTCATACAGTTCATTTTTAACAAGATAACTCAGTACAATTATGAAGATTTATAGAAAATGCAAATTTTAACAAAATTATTGTTAATTTTTCTACTCGCAGAGTTAAAACTTTGCAAATGTGTAACAATATATGATAATCCAAAGGGAATTTATGATTTCGGGGAACGTACGAGCGGTGATCAGATTCTTGCAACAGCGACTTTAATAGAAAAACCTTTTCCTGGCGAAGTGGTATATGCACAATTAAGTTTCGATGCAAGTGTACGTAAGCAGCACATACATATTTTCCAAAATAATTTATAATTTTAAATTGAATTTTTTTTTTTAGAAAACAAAAGGCGTTATTAAAACAATCGATGCTATAAAGATACGACCACAAGCCGTATCAGATTTTGTAATCAGGCCAGCTAGATTAGAAATTATAAGCGGCGGCATCGGCGAGAAAAAGGTTGAAATAAGGCTTTATAGTGAAAAAGGATTTGGTATAAATTATAAAGTAGAAATTTGGGGTGTATGGTAATATAGTATATGTATGTTGAACGATAAGAAAATATAATGTATAAATATATAGCAAAATAAAAGAGTGGTTTGTTTATTGTCAAATTTCAATTTCGGAAGTAAATACATATATTTTCCAAACTGCAACGATCTCGAACGTTCCACAATAAATTAAAAAATTTTATGTAGCAAATAATCCATGATTGCTAAATTTAATATATTGTAAATTTCTTTGTATATTTAGCCATAATGAATATACATTATATTTCAGCTGTAACTAAGTCAATATGAAGCATCCCACAAATGAAAAAGAAAAAAAAAAAAAAAAAACTTGGGGGCCCCTCAGCGTCATGCTCATCATCAGCGTCAATTCATATGCGGCGAATAATTTTCTTAATTTTTTTTTTCATATATTTTTTGTTTATTATTTGAAAATGTTTTTCGCATCTCACAAAAATAACAACGAGATTATTATTGCTTTTAGCTAAAATTAGAAAACAAATTTTAAATTTCTTGCTCCGAAAACACACAAACATAAAAATTTTCGTTATAAAATTGCGGAAATTTCGAAAAATCGACACAAAACGATTTCAAACGTGAAAGTGAAAAGTTCAAATTGAACGGAAAAATCTCCGGAAAATATCGACTGAGAAAACAAATTTTTGTTTTTACTAAAATTTTCTAAAAGAAGAAGGTACATACTATAAATCATTTGTGTAAAAAGTGCTAAAAAGAATTAAACTTAAAAATAGAAAATCTCTGCAGTTGTTGTCCTTAATAAGTGAATTTTTGTTTTTCTAAAAAACTTAAGCAACGAACTTGTTAAATAATTTACATACGACATTTTCAAATTGTGATCAAAAAGTTTTATTGTTATATTGTAGATTATAACAAATAGTTCAGCTGATTTGCAAATTTCTAAATAAAATGGGAATTTTATAGCTTAAATAATTTTTAATTACGGAAAAAGCTTTTTCAATATTGCATTAAAACTTAATTTTTTTTAAAAATTTCCATTAAATGATGAATTTGTAAAAATCCAAAAAATTCGAAAGGACATCTTCTACAGTGAAATAAATATATATTAAAACAAAAAATTCTGCTCGATTCTAAAAAATTAATTTCATTTAAATTTTCTTAACATTTTTGGTGATAAACTTTATTTATTGCCATAAGTGTTTTCTTCTCTTCTTGTCTTCCAATTAATTTTTTTTTACGGTATTATCATCTCGTAGATGTCAGTAGTTCCCCTAATGTTCCGTGATTGGTGGGATGAATGCGATTTTCCAATGCGTACTTCACGCCTCTTGGACCAACATTTTGGAACTGGTTTGAAGTAAGTAGTATACGGATATATACAGAGTGCAAACGATAAGGTTACGATGGTTCTGGGAAGTGATAGAGAAGGTTTAGACTAACAATAAATTGAACCTTGGGCGGTCTAAAATGTACCACTGAGGAGTTATAGTGTTGAAACCGATTTTCTGAACATTTTGTAATACATTTTTTTTTCCTATTTTATGACTTTGGTGACTATTTTAGTATGAAAAAGGTACTATTAACATACCGCTTCATATTTTTTTCGAATCACCATTAAATTTCCTATAGTACATTTGATATACCAATTTTTATACCCTACACCCAGGGTATATTCACTTTGTCCTTCCGTTTGTAACGCAGAGAAGGAGGCGTGGCAGATAGAAAAAAGTATATATATTCTTGATCAGCGTCACCTCCTGAGTCGATATAGTTATGTCCGTCTGTCTAGCTGGCTGGGTGGCTGGCTGTGTGTGGAAATACATTTTTTGGGAAAACTAAGCAAGATAATTCAATGAAATTTGGTACACAGTCTTCGTCGTCAAAGTTAGCTCGGGGGATTGAAAATGAGCGAAATCGGTCAACGGACACGCCTACCGCCCATACCAAAAATATCTTCAAAATGCAAATTATGGAGTATTTTTCACAACAATGCAACTAAAATACACATAAACACTATAAATTGTCAGCGCAAGTTTTGAACAAAAACTGGTCAAATTTGAACAAGATGGCGTGGTACCTCTCATATAAGCAAAAGCTTCAAAACGCTGTACTGAAAGCGTTTTTTGAGATAATCAAACTAGATTTGACTCAAACACTTAAAACTATAAATGCAAGCTTTAAGCAAAAACTGGATTAAATCGGACAAGGGGGCGTGGCTCCTCCCATATAAGCAAAAGCTTCAAAACGCTATTCTGAAAACATTTTTTCATATAATCCAACCAAATTTCACTTAAATACTAAGAACTATAAATGCAAACTCTGAGAAAAAACTGGGTGAATTTGGTGGGCGTGGCACCTCTTATATTAGCAGAATTTTCAAAATACTGCTGTGTAGGGTATTTAATGTTTGGCCAGGCCAAAGGTAGCACCATTACTAGTTTGATTTGAGCTCAGAAAATAATACTTTTATGTAATAACTAACGCGTTACTCATGCTTTGCGTTGCATATGTGCAAGCGCGAGCGGATTATTCTTGAAAAGTATTTTTTGCTGAGTTCAAATAAAAAAATTGGTGAATTGGACCTTTTTCATACTGAAATAGCCGCCAATGTCAAAAAGTAGGAGAAAAAGTTGAAAATATCAACTTTAAACATAGGGAACTTTGCAAAATCCTTTTAAACCTTATAAACTAAATACATTTAAAGTTAACTTAAAGTTTTTTATTTAAAAGTTTTCACTAAAACGTTAGGGAGACTCAAGAATTTCTTATTTTAAAACAAGTCTAAAAATCAGAACCAGCCAGGTGCAAATTTTTGTTAGTCTAGGCCTACTCTATCACTGCAAGAAAGTTCACAACTTTATCGTTTACACCCCATACCTAAGAATAATGGTTACAAAAAAAGCTAAAACTTCCACCATCTTCTCATAGGCGCGATGATCTGCTTTCGTCAGTCTGGAGCTCACGCCCCACCATGTTGCGCTCCGGTTATCTGCGTCCATGGCAACGTTCTGCAACAAATCTGCAAAAGCAAGAATCCGGCTCAACACTTAATATTGATAATGAAAAATTCGAAGTTATACTTGATGTGCAACAATTTACACCCAATGAAATCACTGTCAAAGTAACCGATAAATATGTGATTGTCGAAGGCAAACATGAAGAGAAACAAGACGAGCACGGCTATGTTTCCAGACAATTCTCCAGACGTTATATGCTGCCAAGTAAGTTGATGCATACACTTAAAAAATTTAAGTTATTATTCTAATAACATAATAATTTATGCTCATTAGGTGATATCAATCCTGATTCCGTCTCTTCATCACTATCATCTGATGGTCTGCTGACTATTACAGCGCCTATGAAGAAACTACCTCCACCAAATACTGAACGCGTTGTGCCAATTTCACAAACTGGCCCATCATCCAAGGAGGATAATGCCAAGAAAATTGAAACCACCACCGGTTAAACGCCTGCATGTTTTAAGTTACATATCTCCATTTCTAATTTCACTCAACAGACTGCGTTAATCTTTTAATAATAAAAAAAAAAAAATATTATAAATTGATGAAAACTTTTCCAAAATCTTTGTTATTGAAAATGTGCGCACATTTTTATTACAATTTAAATTATTTATTTTTTTAAATTAATTTAATATTTTTTTTATAACTACGCTAGTTTTATGCTCAAAAAACAGAATAAAAAATATTATTTCATTAATATTTGAATAGTTGTTTTGTTATCAATATGGAAAATTTGCCTCACGCATAATGTTTTTAACCAAAATCCTCAATTTTTTGTATTTTGTAATATCATTTAAGTGATTGATAATTATAATGTTATCTTACATTTATAGATATGGTAATATTTTTTTTATATATATAGCTTTCCTTCCAATTTATTGTGCGTAAGTAGAATGGTTTTTATGGGTATAATATGAATTTTATATATAATGGTTTAAAATGCTTTCATATGAACTCCTATATAAATTTTATACAAAAAAAGTATAAACGATTTTTCTCCAGTGATACTATAAAATTTAAACCAAAATAGTTTTAATTGTGTTAATACTTTATGTATAATTTTTGCTGTGTACAATGCAACAAGGATCGTGAATACGGCTATTATACTTACTTATCTTTTCCATACAATTTTTCTTCAAATAAAACAAAATTTTAGCTATGCATGTACAAAGTAAAAGTATATTTAGAATTCTTCTTAAAACATTGGTCTAGTCTTAATATGTTAGAACGGATCAATTTTTTTTTCTGGTTGAAAATATTGTGTACAATGACCCAAATGCATTTAAAAGTGTATTTTTTCTTCTACATTAAGCCGTCTTTGGCGCAGTTAATAATAGATCATCTAAAGTGACATTGTAAGATTTCAAGTCATCCTCTATCCATTCATCTAATTCAGTAATAAGCTCTGGTGAAAGTTCTTCTTTGTAAGTACCCACTTTACCTTTACGCATAAAACTTAATATAGAAAATTGAGTTTTTTTGAAAACAACAAAATTATCACAATAGTGGTATTCCTTGAAATATCCAAGCCTTGAAAAACTCACAAACTCGAAAAACTGTCAAAGTTCGTATCGATTTTGACAACTATGACGAGGCTTTCGAAACTTTTACACGCTTAAAGGAATACCCTAAATACATATTAAAATACGTACTTGTTCTCGATAGGAAGATTACGTATCTTACGCATCATTTTATACTCATACTCGTGATTACATTGTGGATTGTCTATGTAAAAAAAGGGGAACAACAGTCCATAATATTCAAACAATTTCGAAGCTAAAAGGATCCCTTACTCTTCATTTCTTCGAAAGAAAGATGTTTCAACATTTGTTGCATTTGTTCATCTGTTATGGGCTTATGCAGAAATAGACACACCTCCAAAATAACTTCACGTAAATTAGACTTCATACGTTCAAAACTTGTGTAGAGGACCCAAGGTTCATGGCGTAGCTGATAGAATTCGGTAACATGCTGAAAGTGTTGACTTGTTTTGCGCTCAAATTCGAGCTTTTGATCTAATGACTGCTGCAGTGTTATATTGGTAAAGTTACCAATATCCTTGAAAAAGAAATAACGCGAAACAAAAGCATCTTTTGGATTGCGATAAACATAAATAAGCTGGAAAAACAAAAAAATATTATTATATTATATTATTATTGTTTCAAAAGTTTGTATCATTTCAGTTACCTTTGGTTTTTTAGTCCATAGTTCCTTTGGTAGTAGCGGCAATGGTAAATGCGATTTGATAAGACGTGGAGATTTTGCCTCCTCAGTTGTTTTCAATAGATCATCAGTTTGAAAACCCAATAAATTCGCAAGTCTAAGAAAGTGTGGATCTAGTACTAACTTCTTGCTTGCAATAACAATCACTTACTCTAAGAATGGCGAACGTAACTCTAATGGTTGTTGTTTTGCTGCTTCAAAGTCAAAGTCATGTAGTACTAACCATACTAATTCCTGCATCCAAGTGGTGCCACTTTTTTCGTGTGTCACAATCCAAGTGTCATCATCACGCACTTTCATATCATGCACTTTATCGTAAAAATCCACGCAAGGCCCCTTTCTGCCAAAAATTTTTCTTTTTGACCAATCCTTTGGAAGTAGCTCAGTTGGCAAACTTTTTGGTTTCACTTCAGTAATTTCCATATTTTCTTTTTTTGTTTTGTCGGCTTTTATCTAATGAATGTACTTAGTATATGTACTTATCTTGTTCTTCGCAGTTGAATAGTTCGCTAATAACTAAAGTTCTTGTTGACTTGATTTTCTAAAGAAAACATTAAGATTAAATGTTAATATTGATAAATTTATAATTTTTTTGTTTTGATTTTCTACTTTTTTCCATGTGAGATAAGATAAGCACCTTCCCCACTTCACAGAACTGCAAGTTGTTACTGTTTTGAAAAGCAAAGCTTTAATGCTTTTTTGATTGTTCACAAGCATAAATAGTAAAAGCTTTTGTTAGTCCCCAGCGCCAAGTATCGAAAGCTTCTTCTAAAAGAATTAGGTTGGAAGCATCAATCTACTAAACTACAATTAAAATTGAATTCATTTTAGTTTGGCGGAATGAAGTTCGTGAAGTAAACGAAAGTGGCCATTTCGCATTAGGTAAAAACCTACACTTTAGATATATGCGGTTTTTAGAAATGTCGAAAAACGGTCTTTGGAAAAAAAAAAAACAAATAGTCATATTTAATGAATTTGTCAATATTGAATTCGACTCAGAACTGCTATATCACTTCTGGTTTTATAGATATTTCCACCTACAGCATGCAAGTTAAAAATCTCATGTGGATTCTCTTATGATTTTTAACATTCAAATGATCATAACTTTTTATAGGAAATTCAAAAATAGTGTTTATTTAACTTCAAAATCATACGTGATACGTGATAAACCGATTCTGAAGCCGGATTCGGATTCAGCATTACCAATTATATCAAACAAGCATTTCCCGGTGTGCGTCGCTACACCTTCTCTTGTACAGAGGCCGAAGCATATCCAATTATATTAAATCAAGGAATGTAAATTTTCCCGATGCAAATTATTTACGTACCAAACATCATCTTTGTGCGTTTAATAGTTTCAGAGATATGACGTTTTTTAAGGACGTGGACCGCCCATTTTTTCCTTGGACATTATTTTTCCTTGGACATTATTTTTCCCGTCCCGATACTCTTAATGCATATGCCAAATCTCATGTCCGCTAAATATTTTCAGCGATATAATAAATTACTTTTTTTGGAAACACGAAAACTACGAAAAAAAAATTTTATAAATTTTTGTTTCCGACATCCAAGATAGACCCCTTGGTGCAAACATTTTTTTTCTTCTAAAATGTCCTAAAAACTCACGAAACGCGTATAAAACACGAATAAAACGAAAATAAACAATTTTTTATATTTCGAACTGCCATCTAAGGGTGGACCGTTGGGTGAAAAAATTTTTTTCCCACTAAAATATCGTAAAAACATAAAACGCGTAGAAAACACGAAAAAAACGAAAAAAAAAAAATTTTTTTTGGTTCCGGCATCCTAGGGTAAAAAAAAAAACCGAAAAAACTAGTTATACAAAAACACGCGCCGTACCCAGAAACCTACAAATATAAATTTTCACAGTGATCGGTCTAGCCGTTAGGGAGTCTACAAGGAACATACTAACATTCAATTTTATATATGAAGCAAAACACGCCAAGTGTACCAGCTGAAAATTTTGTTGTCACCGATTTCGCTTAAATTTGGCAATATGGTAGTTCCGGTATGCAAAATTAATAATCCGAGAGCATATGGTCCTAGGACCATTTGTTTTTAAAATACAGGGTGATGAAATTGGCGTTTTTAGTCAAATTTATAGCTTACACCAAAGTTTGTAAATTTATATATGTATGTAACTGGTCCTATTCATTTTTAAATGTTCTTTTTATAAAAAATATTACTTGGTGAAAAATTTTTTTTTTCACCAAATTATTTTTTTTTTAAAAAGTACATACTTTGAATTAAAGCATAATTTATGAGCTATAAAATGATGTATGACTCAGGTAAGAATTCGGTCGCTACATGAGAGTTTTTGGCTTTTGTACGCACTTGGCAGGCAAAACTCTTTGTTTACTCAAGAGGAAGGCATCTTACGAAAAAAGTGTACTAGGCTTAAAATGTTTAGAATTGTCCAATATTATTTGTAGAACCTGTAATCCACAAAAAAGATTCTAAAACTTTTTTTACCATTTTCATCAAAAAGCCTCCTTTAATGTAAAGTAATCAAAATCACACGAATTGCGGAATTGGCCTGCATATTTTTAAAAACCTTTTGAAATGAAACTCAGAAATGTAGCTATTTATTTTGATTTATTGTTTCCTATAGTGTTTTTACATCTTTATTGGTGTCATTTTCTAGCAATAACAGCTGATTTAATGTGAGATCATATGTAGAAAGCTGATCCAAAATCCATTTGTCACATTTGGCAATAAACTCTGGTGTGAGTTCATCTTTATAGCCCCCCACTTGACCTTTACGTATGAAGCTATTTGAAAGCATAACAAAGATGTACAAATTCAACAAATACTTATTTATATAGTATTTAACAAGTTTAAGTATACTCACTTGGTTTCTACATAGGGAGCTTTAAATTTTTCCCGAAACTGTTCGAATTCCCAAAGATGGTTGGTCTTTGGATTATCTATAATGAAGATTCAGATTTACTTTTTAAATATTTACTTCATGCAGCCCTTTTTGAGGCTTAGTGGAATTTCAACCGTTCATATCGGTCTATTTTATCGATAGTTTTTACCTTTCATACTTTCGAATGATAGATGTTTCAGCATTTGCACCATTTGATCTTCGGTTATTGATTTATTCAAAAAAGTACAAACTTCGGTAATAACTTCACGTAAATTTAACTTCATACGTTCAAAACTGGTATAGTATATCCAAGGTTCTTGACGTAGCGCATAAAATTCCGTTACATGTTCAAAAGGTAAATCTTTTAACGACGACTGCTCTATATATGATTTTATATATTCTTCCAAAGTTTCATCCATATGAAAACCTAAGCTACGCGAATGATGAAATTGTGAAACAAGCGCATCTTTTGGATTTCGATAAACATAAATAAGCTGTAAGCAAAAAAATTATAAGCAGAACTTTAAAACATACATATGTTCAAATATGACTCTCACTAACTTTTGGTTTTTTTAGCCAAACTTGCTCAGGCAATAATGGTAAAGGCAAATGCGACTTTATAAGACGTGGTGCTTTAAGATCTTCAACGGGTTTCAAAGCTGTATCCAAATTCTCATGTAGGAAGAAATCAAATCTGTTTGAAAAAGTCATGATTTTTTTCGGTATATCCCTATAAAAGTTATACGTGGGGTCAACTTACTCTAAAAATGGTGAACGCACTTCCAAATGTTCTTGTTTTGCTCTTTCAAAATCGTAATCATTGAGCACTAGCCATAGTAACTCTTGCATCCAGGTGGTGCCACATTTTGGTAGTGTCACAAGCCAAACATCATCGCTGCGCACTTCCATATCATGTATTTTGTGCACAAGTTCAATATCAGTCTTTTCATAATAGCACTTTCGTTTTGTCCAATCTTTTTGTAAAAGTTCAGTTGGATAACTTTTTGATATTATTTCAATATTTTCGCGCATTTCTATAATTCAAAATCAGACTTTTTAAGCGTTGTATGCACTCTCGAGGCTTTGAGTGTACTATTGCAATTTACTTAATGTAAGTCGCTTCGCTTATAAGTTATTTACGTTTAAGTTGCATGTTATCACTCGGTTTAATTATCATTTTTAGTGGTTGAAGTGTTCATAACCAACTCAATAAAAATAGCTTGTAAATATCAAATAAGTACATACTATATATTGTAGTAGATGTGTTATCTCCGATTTTCTGCACTCACTGCAACTCCCATGAGGGTCGATTAGTAGCATTATAAGTGGGTTGTACCGTTGTGATTACGCGTTGCCAGAAAAGTTGTATTAATGATGAGCAAACAAAGACCAATTGGATAATGAGTCTTGAACTTGGTCGTAGCAAAAAAGCAAGTTTGGAAAAAAAATGACTTAAGCGGTTTTTAAAATTTCCAATTCAATTAATCAACGCAAATCTTAACTAAGCATGCGAATTGTCCAAACATAAAGTAACAACCTCAATAGATAATCGTGAATAAATAAATTAATCAAATAAAACAAAATAAAAACAAAGTCAAAATTGGGCCAGTCAGTTGCAACTTGTCTAGCAAGCATTCAGTTTTAATTACAAAGCTTTAAGCTTTCATAAAAAGCTCTCAAATAATGCATTCACATCGTACATATTTATCAGTAAACAGCTGATTTCATGAAAAGAAGTATAAAACCAGATTACGATGTTTGTATTGTTTTAATAACTGTTTTACACTGGTATTTTTTTAACATAAATCATTTACACTGAGATTATATGGCAAATTTTATTATATTTTTAATAAATTCTGGAAACAAATTATCTTTATAGTCATTATATGTGCCTTACGTGCAAAATTGCAAAAAAACATTCCAATGAGGGATATGTAGGAGCTATCGAAATTAGAGCTTATATGAAGCAAACAAATACTGGCAACAGTTGGTGAATTTTAAAACATTTCATGAACTAATACTAAATATTTCTAAGGAATATAACTCCCCGAGATACTTTCCGGTATTACATTTTCTCTCAGGTGTTTTGCCAAGATTTCAAAGCAATATGATAAGTTAGCTATGCAATTTTTTTAGTTAAGACTTCTTTGGACGCGTTAGGTGTGAATTTCAAGGACGCGAGCCATTTTTGCATCACTTTTCGTTCCATACCACTATATTTCGAAAACCATAGAAATTATAGTGACGAAATTTCGTAGATAGGTGTAGAATGTGAACACCATTGATTGATAGTTTTCTGGAATTCCGTTAGGTCACACAATTTTTTTGCGTCACTTTTCGTTACATACCACTATATTTCGAAAACCATAGAAACACGAAATTTCGTAGATAGGTGTAGAATATGAACACCATTGATTTATAGTTTTCTGGGATACCTAAAGGTTCCAAAAAAAAAAAAAAATAGAGGGAAAACATCTATAAAAGACAATCAGCCTTAACTGATAGTTTTCGTGACACTCGAAGCTTTCCGAAGATCACCCGAAGGCTTGATAGTCAAAACGGAGGATATCTAAATATCGCGATTTTTGTGATATAAGGACTGCCCCAGAAAAATTTGACCCTTTTATTCCTTAAGATTATGATTTACCTGATGATCGTGCAGGTTGAAATATGGGTGCTATATTTTCTATATAACATGATGATTAAAAAAATAAATAACACTTGGCAAACAAACTTCAGACGATAAAGATATCTAGCAATCAAGAAAAGAAGAGCAAACTCATTTTGTACACTTGCATGACAAAACGAGAATAAAAATATTCAGCCATAGCTAAAAAAACAGGTGCATCAAAAATCACTGTTCAAAGGGTTATTTCAAATTATAGAAAGGGTCAACTTATTACGCGGAAAAAGAGTTTATGTAGAAAAAACAGTATAGACCCACGATTGGTGAAAAAAGTGAAGCGCCTTTTTAATCAGAATCCAAACACTTCAGAACGAGATGTGGCTGCCAGAGCAGGAACCTCAAAATTTTCTATAAACGGACTAAAGAAAAAACTTAAGCTAAGAACCTACAGAGTTCAAAAAGTACCAAATCGTTCCGATGAAAAGCAGTTAGAGGCTCAAAAGCGAGCTCGAAAGTTATACGTCGGTTACCTGACTTAATTTGACTGCTGCATAATGGACGATGAAGCATACGTTAAGGCAGATTTTAAACTTCTAACAAGACACGAATTTTACACCTGTTCGGAGGAGGGGCAGATACAGAGCAAATTTCGCAAGCAGTATATGGTTTGGCAGGCCATATGCACCTGCGGTCTGAGGAGCATTTTTTTTTTGTAACACTGGGCACAATTAACTCAAAAATTTATATTGATGAATGCTCTGAAAAACGATTTTTGCCATTTATTCGTGAGCACGGAGGTACTGTAATGTTCTGGCCTGATTTAGCAACCTCTCACTACTCTAGAGCCACCATAAAATGGTACAAAAGCAATAATGTAAATTTTGTTCCCAAAAATGCGAATCCACCTAACTGCCCACAGCTTCGACCTATTGAGAGATATTGGGCTCTAATGAAATCAGATCTTCAGAAGAGTAAAAGCACTGCAAAAAATTTAAAAGATTTCAAAAATAAGTGGCGAAGGTCGTACGGTACTGTCGACGAAACAACTGTACAATACTTAAAGAAGGATCTTAAGAAAAAAGTAAAATATTTTTATGTAAAATAAATATTTGTTAATAGTGTAAGGTTATTTATATTCGTTATACTACTCACTAATAAATAAAAAAAACAAAATTTAAAAAAAATTCATTACGTATTTTTTTGTTAATGAAAAACAAAGGGACAAATTTTTCCGGGGCAGTCCTTACATAGAAAGAGTGTTTTTTCAAAAATTCACAGCTTACATCAAATTTCGTAAAACTGATAATTTTAAGCAGCTTATCCTATTAATTTTTTAATGTTCTTTTTATAGCAAAATATTGCTTTAAGAAAAAAAATTATTTTTCGGCAAAATTTTTGCATTTTTTTTGTTAAAAAACCCCCCTTATTTTTTTTTAAAAGTACTTTAAATTAAAATTAAATTTATGAACTTAAAAATGGTATATGATTCAAGATAGAATTCAGGCGATAAATGAGAGTTTTTGGCTTTTGAACGCCCGTGTCTGGCAAAAATCTTCTTCTACTCAAGAGGAAGGCATCTTACGAAAAAAGTGAACAAGGCATAAAATACGTGTGATTTTTTTTTTGGAATTTTTTGGAATGTTTTAAAATTTTATTTTTGTCGTACTGAACAACACTAAAAGGGGTGATTATAAAAATAATCTTTACATTCTGTTTTAGTTTTAATATACTATAGTTGCTGAAGCACAAGTATTCTATTCCTCTTTATTGGTGTCATTCTCTAGCAATAATAATTGATTTAAGGTCAGATTGTATGCAGATAACTGATTCAAAATCCATTCATCACATTTGGCTACAAACTCTGGCGGCAGTTCATCTTTATGGCTACCAACTTGGCCTTTACGTACAAAGCTGTTTATGATATATTTTTAAGAGAGCGGTAAGATATCAAAAATATTTATGTAAAATGCTAAGGTACACTCACTTGGTTTCAATATATGGCAGTTTAAATTTATTTCGAAATTGTTCGAATTCCCAAAGATGGTTGGTATTTGAATTCTCTAAAATGAAGAATAAGATTTATTATTAAATTATGCACTATATTCAGACATTTTTGCGAGTTATTTTAACCATTCATATCGGTTAAATTACCCGATTTTTTTATTACCTTTCATACTTTCGAATGATAGATGTGTCAGCATTTGCACCATTTGTTCTTCGGTTATTGATTTATTCAAAAAAGTACAAACTTCGGTAATAACTTCACGTAAATTTAACTTCATACGTTCATAACTGGTATAGTATATCCAAGGTTCTTGACGTAGCGCATAAAATTCCGTGACATGTTCGAAAGGTAAATGCTTTTGCGAAGAATGCTCAATATAAGTTTTAATAAAGTCTTCACAAGTCTTATCCGTCTGAAAGCCAATATTACGTACCTGATGAAATTGTGATACAAGCGCATCTATAAGATTGCGATAAACATAAATAAGCTGAAATACAAGATCATATAGGCTGGCTAATGAGATTAATGCATAAAGGTAGGAACCACTTACTTTTGGTTTTTTTAACCAAACTTGTTCTGGTAGTAACGGTAGTGCCAAGTGTGACTTTATTAGACGTGGGGAGTTCAAATCTTCAATGCGTTTCAAAGCTGTGCTAAGATTCTCATGTATAAAGTAATCCAGACTGCAAAACATAATTATATTATATTCACTCTGTATATATATAATATGTTTATATCAGTGTATACAAAATGTGTAATATATATACTAGCTTACCCCAAAAATGGCGAGCGTATTTCCAAATTTTCTTGCTTTGCGCTTTCAAAATCATAATCGTTGAGCACTAACCAAAGTAACTCTTGCATCCAGGTGGTGCCACATTTTGGTAGCGTTACAAGCCAAACATCATCGTCCCTCACTTCCATATCATGTATTTGTGGCAGTAATTTGAAATAATCTTCAGTATTGTAACATCTCCGCTGTGTCCAGTCTTTTTGTAGTAGTTTTGTTGGATAAGTTTTTGGAAAAACTTCAACGTATTGCATTTTTTAGCGTTTTAGTAATTGTTGTTTACGTTGTTAGAGTTGTTAGTATACTAAGTAAGTGGTAAAAGTAGTTTGTTTTTATTTTATCTACTAGTTTGTTTATAATTCATAGACTACAACCTAAGAGATCTTGCGTGTGTACTGGCTGTAGATAATATTTTGGTGTGAATGCTTACACTCTTTTGTTTGAATATTTGACTTACCAGCAAAGAATGCTATATTAAAGTTGTTTAATTTTGTTTATTTATTTTGTATAAAACTTAACTATGAGTTGTATGATAAGATTTAGTATAAAGGTTGTTTCTCTTAATTAAAATATATGTACATACATATATGTGTGTTTGTTTACAAATATTTAAGAGAGTAAAGTTAAGAGCGATTTTTCGCAATGGTTATTCTCTTACACTTAGATGTAAGTACAAGCTTTTGAGATGGTGAAATTCTGACTAGCACAAAAGTATCAGTTTAAGTGTGATTAAATATCCCAACAAAATTTTCTTGTGTGATACATTAAGTCAGTGGCATTGCTAGATGGGTTATAAAACTCATAAGAGAAATATTTAATTATATTCAACGTTTTCGAAACAAAGATCACGGAAAAAAAAAAAAAAAAAAATATGGGGCTGAAATAGGTTCTCTTCAAATGATCATAACTCGAAAAATAAGAATCTTTTTCGAAAAATTTGAATGCATGTTTTGATAAAGAAGACATTAGAAAAGGTTTTTACCTTTACCCATAGCTATGCCATATGCCTGAAAACAGCGTTTTCTCTAATTTCAGTTAAGTTTCCCTTTTCTTGTAACTGCGCCATAATTGTTCTTCTCCAACTTTAAACAAAGAAATCTCAAAATCCTGTGGGTATATTGACAATACTGAGAATACAGTCGGATTTAGCTTCAAAAAATACATAACGCTGCATATAAGAAATAAAAAGTTAATTTAATTTTTTTTTCGTGTACCTGTATAATCAATATCCACAGCTTTTTAACCTTTTTCGATTTTTTTCGGTGCTATTTGAATATATCAAAATTTTTTGCAATTATTTTCGACCTCCCGATACAACTGGATACTCTTTGATGTTTTTTAGATATTTTTTGATACTATTTGATACTTCTTAAATTTCTTTTATGTATACCTTTACTTATTTACGTTTTTTTATACGATAAGTTTTAATAGCTTTGATAATTTTGATGATTTTCAGAAATTTTGGCAAATTTTTCCGGTAACTTTCGACTTTTTCCAAAAATACTTTTCAACCCTTTTGATCTCTTTTATACTTTTCGACTTTATTTACTATTTTCCAAACTTTATGTAACTTTTAAAATTTTTTCCATGATTTTTTGAATCCCGGTAATGTATGGTCCATGATCTGTCCTTCATGGTCTGTGGTCCATAATACATTGTCTATGATTTGTTCCTCATAGCATATTGTCTATAATATGTAGTCTATGATCTGTCCTTTATGGTCTATGGTTCATAATCTATGGTCTATGACCTGTCCTTTATGTTGCATGTTCCATAATCTATGGTCAATGATTTATCGTTAATGGTCAATATTCCATAATCTATGATCTAAAATTTGTCCTTCTATGGTCTATTACACAGGCCCACAAAAAAAAAAAGTACCATGCGCGAAAGATCAGACCACCTGAACTTTATGTTTTCGGGGTCGCTGAATCCGAATATGGTGCCAGAATAGCGAAGTTGGTTCGGGTTTTTTCAGAAATCAGTAATTATGCTGAAAAATTTGAGATTTTTTTCTGCATTATTTCTGATTTCTGAAAAAACTCGAAAAAACTCCGCTATTCTGACACCATATTCGGACTCAGCGACCCCGAAAACATAAAGTTCAGGTGGTCTGATCGTTCGCGCAGGCAATTTTTTTTTGTAGTCCTGTGCACAGGCCAAAGAAAAAAAAAAGTACCATGCGCGAAAGATCAGACCACCTGAACTTTATGTTTTCGGGGTCGCTGAATCCGAATACGGTGCCAGATTAGCGAAGTTGGTTCGCGTTTTTTCAGAAACCAGCAAAAATCAGTAATTTTCAGCATTATTGTTGATTTCTGAAAAAATGCGAACCAACTTCGCTATTCTGGCACCATATTCGGATTCAGCGACCCCGAAAACATACAGTTCAGGTGGTCTGATCTTACGCGCATGGTACTTTTTTTTTTTGTGAGCCTGTGTTGTCTATGGTCCAAAATCTGTCCTTTATA
This sequence comes from Calliopum simillimum, assembly GCA_951812925.1. Lineage (NCBI taxonomy): Eukaryota > Metazoa > Arthropoda > Insecta > Diptera > Lauxaniidae > Calliopum > Calliopum simillimum. Next base: position 113,850,306 of record OX638370.1, on the reverse strand, counting down.
GTCTATGGTACATTTACTTAAATTACTGCAGAATAAAACAAAAAAAAAAAAAAAAAATTATATAATGCAATATGCGTTCAATCTAAGTCCGGGACAATTCCGGGACATGCATGAAAATCCAGGACATTTCCGGGATGTTTTTGAATCTTTGACGAGAACACAAAATCCAAGACTGTCCTGTAAAATCCGGGACGATTGTATACTCTACCTTAGCTAGAAGTTTTAGAGCGTTAAAATTACTCTCACGACGAGAGTTGGTGGTCGGAACTATTGTTTCATCTCTTCAGAACTCTTAAAGTATCATGCCTATCATTACAGTATTGGTCGATCTGATTTTAGTTGATATGCCTGGAAATGAATTCCATCTTAAGCTGAAAACCGGTAAAATTTATCCCATCTCTTATTTTTAGCTGTACTGTTAAAGTTTGTGAGTGAAGAAAAGGTACCTATTCACTGAACGGTCACATATTATGATCTTAACATTATTATTATATTACTGGTTTTGTCAGCATAACAAAAATACAATTTAAACAAGGCGTCTAAGTATAATTTTGGACTATACATTTTTAAAACTTTTCCTAGATAACCACCATAGAAATGATTTGCATGTTAAATTTCGTATGCTGAACTCAGTATTCAAATACATAATAAAAACATAATATTGTTTTGTATTATTATTATTCTTATGTATTATTATGTACAAAACAATTTGGTTTCTTTGTTGCTTGGTTTTAATAGAAGTTGGAAAAATATTCACCTTTCAATCCCAGAACCATTATAAACTGATTTCGAAATCCATGCTTTCTATTATTTTGCAAAAACATAAACTCTATAATTAAAGCCATATCCTCTTTCACTGCTTAACTTCAGTGAAACATGATCCTGACCAATGCCACCATTAAGAAGATTCATTTCACCAAGACGTGATGATTTGAAATTCCGCTCTTTCTGCTGAATGACATGAACGGCTGTGATTTTTTTATGGGACGACTAAAATAAAATTAAATTTATAATATTTTTCCATATGCAACATATATCAACTATAAATAATTACCTTTTTCAAGGATATATGAATCGTTTTATCAACCACTACATTAAAAATGCCCATAATTTTCTTTCCTGGCTCTATTCGCGCATCTTTTGTTTGCACTAGTAAATCATTTACAGTACGGCGGCCAATGTGGAAGTCGCCAGCTATTTCATCAATATCTTCACAAAAACCAACAGATTGTAACTCAAAAAGCAAGAAAACTAGAAAGAAGCTTGCAAGAAATTTCATTGTATCCAAAGTACTTAGTTTAAACAAAACAGGATAGTTGATAGAAACAAACTGAAATTTCGTATTAAATGATGGCGTTTATATACGATTTTCATTGATGATATGACGAATTGATAATTAAATTAATAGAGAAATATATTGGTTTTACCATGGTAAGATTGAGAATGTAATTTAAATTAATTAGCTTCATGATACATTACTTTGGTCGTAATGAGCTATTTAGTGATTTAGCAATTTCTGATGGTGCTGCAAGCCACTTTAAAAATCGCTTCATGCTCCATGAAATGCAAAAAGTACCATGACTAAAAAATGGATTTTTTCAGGCATTGGCCATGAAAAGGACGTTGTAGATGGAATAAGAGGGATTTTATAGCATAACGCGATACATCATAATCTGTATAATGACCATACAGCTGCTATCCAGACTGCTGGTGAGTTTGTAACTCAAGTGCAAAAATAGACACCAGCTATTCAAATAATACTTTTGCTGTTGATGAAATTGATTCCTTCAGAACAAACAAAATTGAACAGTGGAAAAATGCAAGGGAAAACAAAGGTATTCAAAAATGCCATGTATGGAAGAGTGAGGCAACTAGATGGATAACTTCTTGTTACATATCCAGAACAGCACTACACAAATACATGAAAGTTATCGAAAAAAAAAAACCCGAGAACTTCCGAAAAAAAAAAAAACAAAAGCCAAGGTACGGTCGATTCGCAAAAAAAAAACAACAAAAAATGCTTGGTTTTCTACTCCTTGAGAATATTTAGTATCCATCTAACTTATTATGAATGAATAAAGAATTCGTTTTTTTTTAAATCTAAAGGTTTTATTCAAGTCATTCGAGATATCTTGAAAACCAATGTTGGTAGAAGAAGGTAAGTGCCATTTTCGGAATCGGTATCGCAAAACCGTCTTGGAAAGTGAAAATAGAACTGTGGAATTTTTTTATTGATTTTGTAGAGAAGAACACAATAGTTACATTAAAAATTGCAAATTTTACACTTACAACAAAAAAATCACGAAAACCGAAATCCCTGGAGTAAAGAAGACGTGCTTTACTATCACTGTGAAAATTTTCGAGAAAAAAAAGATGGTGTTTTTGAGAAAATTAGCCATTTTATTTAAAACATTAAAGTAAATTTTAAGGAAAGTAAGGGTTAAAGAAATTTTTTTTGTCTTGCGAAATTTGGACTGAAAATGTAAGGAATCTTTTCCCATAGAACGTTACATTACTCAAATTTTATCTGGCTTTCTACCATAGAAATGATTTACATGTTTAATTTCGTATGCAGCACACAGTATTGAAAGAAATGATATTTTAATTTATTTAAATATATAATAAAGTATAGTATTATTTTGTATTATTGTTATTGTATATTATTATGTTGCTTGTGTTTAATAGAAGTTTTCACAACATTCAACTTTACATTTGAAAACCATTAAAAACTGTTTTGTATAGTATTTTCAAAATCTATGTTTTGTATTACTTATTTTGCAAAAACATAAACTTTATAATGAAAGCCATATCCTCTTTCGCTGCTTAACTTCAGTGAAATATAATTCTGACTAATGCCACCTTGAAGAAGATTTATCTCACCAAGGCGGGATGCTTTGAATTCCTCTTCTTTCTGCTGAACGATATGAATGGCTGTGATTTTTTTACGGGGCGACTGAAAGAAAATACAATTTTTAATATTTTTTTTTTTATATGCAAAATGATCAAATTGTAAAGTTTACATTTTCTAAGGTAATATTAAATGTTTGATCAACCACTACATTAAAAATGCCCATAATTCTCCTTCCAGGCTTTTTTCGCGCAACTCTTTCTTGCACTAGTAAATCACCAACGGCACGGTGGCCAATGTGATAGTCGCCAGCTACTTGATCAACATTTTCACAAAAACCAACAGATTGTAACTCAAAGAGCAAGAAAATGAGGAAGAAGCTTGCAAGAAATTTCATTGTATCTAAAGTACTTAGTTTAAACAGAACAGGATAGTTGATAGAAACAAACTGAAATTTCGTATTAAATGATGGCGTTTATATACGATTTTCATTGATGATATATAGATTATGTAAAAGGGAAATAAATTTGTTTTATAATGCTAAGATTGTGGTTGTATGTATATTAAATTAGTCAGCTCCATGGTACATTACTTCAGACGTAATGAGCTATATAGTGTTGCGCGGTTGCTCATTAGCAGCTACGTGGCTGAAACTAAAATGCAACATCAAGACAAATCTGTGAAAAAAAAAGATTTCATTGTATCAAATGAAAAGAATTGAAAATGAAAAATTCTATGCGAATGTACTTAGTAAAAAAAAAGTTTCTTCTCCTTTCTTTTACTAGAAAGATGACAGAGTTAAAATGAATCATTTGCCTCGTATGTGCTGTGATCTTTTCCGATGACAATGATTTTGTGAAAATACTTTTTGAATTCCTTTTTTCAGCGACTTTTCCAGGTAACTTTTGAAAGGGAAAAGTGTCGGGTTAGCCACCAATTTGGTTTAATCCCCAAAAGTAGAGATAATTTCCCTGCAGTTGACAACGCGACTTCATAGCTTAATCAAACAATGCCTCACTGCTCATAGCTGTCAAATTCTTTCCAGTTCAGCTTTCATTTTTCATTCGTTTAAAAACACCTTTGAAACTGGCATGGCAGCTTAAAATTATATTGGGTGTACAACTTTGCTTCCGCCGTTTTTTTTCCAAAATTAAAAGGTTTATTGCGAAAAAGTGCTTACAGATGTATTATTCAAAGTATTGTCCGTCGCTAGCGACAACTTTCTCCCATCTTCTCGGCTCGAAAAAAGGAGTCCTCTTTTGACGCTATCCATGAAGCAATCCATTTTTCCAATTCTTCGAAGGATTGAAAATGTTGATCTGCCAGGCCGTGTGCCATCGAACGGAATAGGTGGAAGTCAGAAGAGGCGACATCTGAGGAATACGGCGGATGGGGCAAGACTTCCCATTTCAGCATTTCCAGGTACTTTTTGACCACTTTTGCGACGTGAGGCCGAGCATTGTCGTGTTGGAGGATGACTTTGTCATGTCGCTCTTGATATTGTGGCCGCTTTTCTTTTAGCGCGCGACTAAGGCGCATCAGTTGCGTTCGGTAGCGATCTCCTGTGATGGTTTCACCCGGTTTTAAGAGCTCGTAGTAAATCACACCGAGCTGATCCCACCAAATACAAATCATAACCTTGGCGCCGTGAATATTCGGTTTTGCCTTCACTCAGAGCAGCATCACCGTAAGTTTCGGTTTTGCTTTCACTCAGAGCAGCATCACCGTAAGTTTCTGAGAGCATTCGATGCGCTTCAGCTGCATTTTTTTTCGAATTGTAACAGAAAAGTAAAACTTCCCGCAAATGGCGAGAATTGGGCACATAAACGGACATTTTCGAGCGTGAATAATACAAAAACAAGAAAAACTATCACTGAAACGGCGATGACAATTCGTTAGGCACTGTCCACACTCACTTTAAAGGCATTATCATCTATGTATTTCAACCAGCCTCAGCCAGTACAGCCACCTATCGGAAAACGGCGGAAGCAAAGTTGTACACCCAATAAGTTTAATTCTCATACTGAATACAGTTTAATTGTAAAATCAGTAAATTAAAATTAAAGTTTAATACTCAATAAAGAGTTCATCATAACATTTGCACTACAAAACAGTATTTTTTTCAATCGTGTGGGCGCTTCCCGTTTCGGTTTTTTCCAGGCAGTTCACTGGTTTTCAGTTGGAAAAATTATATCAAAAAAATAGTGAAGTGATCATTTTTGACCAAAAAAAATTTTGAGCCAGTTGTGGGCACCCTTGGAAAATCGACTGAAAATGGGAAAATATGAAGTTAAACGCAATCAAATGGAGAATAAATCAAAATTAATTTATTTTGGAAACAATGACTCACACAAATTCTGCACAACGACATGGAATGCCTGCTACCCTGATCAATTGTTTTGCAGACTAAGCCGGCTAGGTGACGTACTTTCTAGCTCTTGTTGACATCGCTCTTTTGCCAAGCATGATTTTTTTGTACCAATCCATTTCCGTCATCGGTTCTTCGGTCCACTTGTCTGGAAACTTAATGAAAACAAATTTTTTTCTGCGATAACTTTAAAGGGCCTATTGGTTCATTCCTTTCCACAAAAAAAGCGCTAATAGGCATAAAAACATAATTTAAATTTGTTATGTTGACATCCGCGATGATATTTCAGTAAATCACACGCATTACATAAAAAAAGAGGGGTGCCCACAACCGACTTTGACAGCCAATTTGAAAAGCAATAAGCAAACTCTGTTGTGTGAACATTTCGGTTTTGAATCACAAAATATAATAAATTTACTGCATAAATATAGATTGTATTCAGCTTTTTGATTGATTCACTTCGATTTATCGCACTTGGAAAATTATTGAAAAAACTTTTGTGTTGACTTTCACCTGTTCAAAAATTGTTTTCTTCTCAGCACAATAACGTCTGCTTGCTCCGGTATATGCACTAAAATTTCGCGCTGTCATAACAAGCGCTTAACATTTGTCAGAACAGCTGTAATTGTTTAAAAGTTATGGGGGGTGCCCACACCCGACCCATGCCCGCAGGCGACACTATTCCCCTACAGAAAACAAAAAATAGAAAGTTTTATTTTTGTTTTGTCTCTAGTGTTTTTTAGCTGCTTAGTAATACAAAAAAAAAAAGGAAGATTATAATGCTTAATAGTTTTATTTTAAAATTGTATGACCAGTATATTGTTGAAAATTTATATGGAGTAATGCTGAAATGCTTGGGCTTTTTGATCACAATTTTTTCATTCTAAATTTTATGTTAATTTACAAAATATTTTTTCATTTGTGTAGCTTTTCGTCAAATAAAATTCTTCTGAAGAAGCTTAAAATCCATATGCGAAACATCTAAGAAATTATGAAATAAAAGAAATTTTCGTTTTATTCGCATAAATACCAATCGTGACCGCAGAGCCCAAGCATTTCATCATTACTCCAAAATAGTATCTTTATTGTTATTTATCTTCTTGTTTCTCACAATTATACTCCATAAACTTCAACTCTATAACTTAAACCAAGTCCCTTCTCACTGATTATTTTTAAGGATGCGTAATTTTTACCAATGCCGCCTTTCAGAATTTCTATACTTTTAGCTCGACCTGTTGGGTGTTTTGTTTCATCCAGTTCATAAAATTTGATGAGAGTTATATTTTTCTAAAGTTCCAAACAAAAATAAAACATAAAAAATATAAAACAAAGTTCTATAAATTTGCAAAATATTGTATATAATAAAGGAGCAGTTTTACCTCTCCCGAATTTATAGAAACGATTGCATCAGTTGATTGACTAAAAATTCCCAAATAATTCTGCGCTGGTGGCTTTTGTACAGTTAATTTTTTTAAAATTTCAGCACCTGCTACCTCTGAACCGATGTGATAATCATTTCGAATTGGCGTTTCAACACAAAAAACTGTAGATTGCAAGCTCAAGAGCAAGAAAGTAAGCACAAAATTCACAAAAATCTTCATTGTATGTCTAAGAATCACACGAAATACAGGTATCTTGAGAAATTGGTATTAACTGATTTTAGTGTTGTTCTTGGGAAAGCTTATATATGAAGGTTGTTTCAGAAAAATTAATGAGTGTAAGTGTAAAATTTAAGCTTAATTTTAATTAATCTTAATTTTTTGAGTTACTTAGTAAAGGGATTTCAGTATGTACATAGTACAAGTTTTGCAAATATTATTTTCTTTTTTTCTTTTCGTAATATAAATGCATCGCACAGTGATGTGGGCTCATTCTAAGGTAGGGAATTTCCTGAGCTTACTATGCTTATGTACATTAAAATTGTTTGATTTGTATGAAGAAAAATAATAGTCGTCCCTACGTTTATTTAAAAGTTAGAAAGACTCTTAGAAATGATATCTGCATCATTTTTTTTTTCTGTTCCGAGAAAACCTGAGGAGCACTTTTGATTTTCCTGAAGGCCCATTTTGGAAAAAGCACACTTTTTTGCGCAAAACGCATACCCAAATAATGACGATGAACGAAGCAATGTGCGTCGGTGAAAATGAAAGCAATTGTGTTTCTTAATATTCACCGAAAATTTGCTAAGGTTGTGTACCAAACAGGCAACTAAGACTTTTGGTTCGAAACCTAAAAATCAACGAGTTAGCAAAAAAAAAGTATTTTCGATTGGATTTTGATGACCAGTGACCAAAACTTTTGATTGTTACCTCATTTTAATAGCGAATCAATTTTTTTAATAATGAACTCAGCAAATGTACACAGCAAGTGCCCCAGAAGCAAAAGCCCTCAGAAACTTTGTGGCATTACCCACAGACTTTACGGGAAAAATTGTCAAGTCTTGGCTGCAAAAAAGTTTAACTCGTAACCTGAGCAGCAGTGTGTTTTCTTCTGCATAAGGTGATAGTCCCTAGAAACTAATGCAGCAGAAGCCACAAATTTTTTTCTAAGTCTTCTGAATAAAGTAACATGCATTTTTCTACCGACTCCTCTAAGTGAGTTCAAAGACAATTCAGTTTTTATTTTTTATTTTACTTAATAACTTTAATTTTTTTCCAAATACATATATTATATATTTGAAACTTCTCGTTTACTTTTTTCTATTTTTCATCAATGTATACTTAAATTGGTTTTATTATGTTTAGATCGAGAATGTCAAGGAAATTAATTCGCTGCATGGTACATTACTGCAGTCGTAATGGGCTATTTACTGAGGCAAAATATTCATTATAAGCTAAGTGCTTGAAACCGCAAGGTTGATTGAATATCAAAACACCACCATGACAAATCTATAGAAATTAAACCATGGCATCCATAACGATTTTATTGAGTCTAATGAATTATATAAGAAAATATAAAATTCTCTGATAGTATTCTTACAAAAACTTCATCTTTAGCTTCTACTTCTTGTGAATAGAAAGATCGGTGAGTCAAAATGAATCATTTGCATCCAATGACCTTTTGCCTTGACTATGATTTCCTTAAAATTCTTTCATGAATCTTAAATTTAGTTTTCCAGCTACTTTTTCTGGCTTGTTTTGGTCGCGGGTTTATACGCATGGAAGGTCTTGGAAGTCTGAACCTTTCCATGAAGATTATTTTCATAAAAAATCCTTAAATAATGAAAAACTATCTAAAAATGTAAAAAACTGAATAGAATCCTCTAAGTTCAAAGATAATAGGAATATGATACTTTGTGTACATCCATTTGTTGGTATTTTTCTTTGTAAGGTTCTTTCGTTATTTGTAAAAATTTCACCCCCCTAAGCGACTTTCATGAATCTTAAATTTCCTTCCTCAACGAACTTTTGTAGTGTAATGATGTTTGTTCTCTTAACGATTCATTTTGTTTAGTGTTATGATTTTTCCTCAAAAATATCTTCATTTTTGCTGAGAGTCGTTCCGCTATCAAATACTCTGCTTCTGTCTCTTACATTGCTCCTGTTATGGCTAGAAGCTAACGATCTCAATGCGAGATAGTGGTGATGAGCAAACTAAAACTGACACCAAGACCATATCAGTCTTGGTCTTGGCCTTCGACATTAAATCTTGGTCTTGGTTTTGATATTGATTCTTGGTCTTGATCTTGGGTAGTAAGTATTGGTCACGATCTTGGTCTTGACAAAATTTCTAAAGATTGTTGAGTACACGTATTCAATATTTCCAAATCTTATTTTTACAAAGCAATTGCCAAATTTCGAATTGAGAGATAATTTTATGCTTGAAAGGGGCTTTTCACTACGATTAAATATACGTAAATTACCAAGACCGAAAAGCAGTTTTGGTCTCGATGACCATCGTGATCAAGACTGTAGCAGTCTTGATCTTGGTGTTGAAATTAAGTAAATCAGCATGTTGGTCTTAGTCTTGGAAATTTTTAGAGACCAAGACTAGTTTTGTTCATCACTACTTTGCTAGGTCAAGGTCAAATACATGTTGATGGAAATCAGAAAGGTGATGGAATAGCCGCATCTTGTTGGTTTAATAAATATAAGTAGAGAGCAAAGTTGAAGAGTAATCAAATACAAGATGGGTGATGACCTGCCACTCCAACATTATTATAATAATAATTTCAAATGATTTTTCTGCTTTTGAATAAAGTTTTAAAATTTATATTGAGCTGAGAAATAAATATTTTTATAAGAACATTCTAAGCATGTACGTAATAAAATAACTACAATAGAAAGATTTCATCATTCGTTTTATATCTTGAATGTTATTTATCTGCTTGTCACATTTAATTATTTTCCATATACAATAATTTTATAACTTAAACCAAGCCCCTTCTCAGTGGTTATCTTTAGGGTAATATGACTCTCGCCAATGCCACCTTTTAAAATGTCTACATTTTTTGCTCGACCTGTTTTGAACTTCGGTTCTTTCAGTTCAAAAAGTCTGATTTGAGTAATTTTTTTCTAAAATTCCAAACAAAATAAAAAAATTAGTAAATATGCATTTTAGGAAATATATTAAGAGCAATTTTACCTTTCCCACATCCAATATAACCGTTTTATCAATTGATTGGCTAAAAATTCCCAAAATATCTTCTGGTGGTGCCTTTTGTACAATGAGTTTTTTAATCTCTTTAGCACCTTTTACGACTGAACCAATTTGATAGTCAGTTCGAATTGTTTCCTCGACACAAAAAACAACAGACTGCAATTCCAAGAACAAGAAAATAACTATAAAATTTACAAAAATCTTCATTGCACTTATATCTAATAGTCACACAAAATACTGTTGTATTGAAAAATATTGACTGATATTGGAATATAGTTTACAAACGCTTATATATAAGGTGTTTAAGAAATATTTATGGTTGTAAGTACATATATGATTTTCTTAATTTTAATTAATCTTAATTTTTTTAGTTGCTTCAAGTATGTACACGTATTTAAGTATTTTTAAATTATAAATGCGTTGCACAGTGCTGCAATCCCATGCAACTGCTGGGCATTTTAAGGGTTTTGTTATTTTTTATGTTGTTATCAAAAATACATTAACTGTTTTTTTAATTTAAAAAATTTCTAGAATAAAAGGTATTTTGCTAAGTAAAACAATCTACTTAAGTAGCAGTCTTGTAATTTTATTGGTGTTCTCTTGCACGCGTTCTCTCTAGTCGTGAGTAGCTGATATCGTATTGGGTTGCTCAGTTCTAACGTAATGGTTACTTTTCTCACCCCACGCTATTATCTCTCCTTCTGCATCTCCTTTGTACTACGGAGAGAGAGAGAGAGCACACCTGCGACCAAATGATTTATTATAGGGATTGATCGTGAGGCCGTTCCTCCCAATTGCACTTTATCGGGTCACCGCCACCGAGCACTATCCCCCTGTACTACGCTGTTGATTACAATGCTCTCCTTTCGACTAAATACCCCCTATTCCGCGCACTACCCTGCTATTTGCATACCCGACTCCATTTGAGACTAGATCGCACCCACGAATAACTGATATATTATCGGGCTACTTGTTTGTGCGACCCCTCACCCTTGTACTAAGCAAAGGCAACTGATTTCTTATCGGGCTGCGTGTGTACAGTGCTGCGGTCTCTACGCTCCAATACTACTACTATAACTACTTTAACTTATCAAATACCTTGTTTCCTTGCTGCTTACTGCTGCTGCTGCTGTTGTTTACCAGTTGCCGGACTCTCCCGATCAACTGCTGTGTGTCTAAATTTATTTTCTGTTCTGTGACAGCAAATAGATCGAACAACAGCTGCGTGTCAAAAACAGCTGTTGCGCAGTGTTGCCGTTGCATCTGATTTTGCTGGTGTGGTGGGGATTTTACCCTAAACTAAATGTAGGCTTATTTTTCTTGGTTTAGTACTTATTTACGATAATAAGTCCTTATTTTAATTAATAATTATAAAATAGATTACATTTCATGTGTTTGAGTTGGCTTTTCTTAAAAAATAATTATATATTATAGCAAGAAATTACATAATGATTGTATAATTATAAATAAAAATATGATACATAAAATAAGCATTTTATACAAAGCGATGATTTGTAGGAGGAAAACGCGGCTCCACCAACTTTCCTCATGACAGTGCAGAAAACGCTTTTGATGATATCTCGGAAAGCAATGATCAAATTGGAAAAATTAAAGGTATTTTTTAAGGCATGTTCGATGCCGTTGACAAAAGTTAATTGCATGGATATGTCATAATAGACCGGTACGTTTTGAACAAATGTTTAAAATTCGTCGCGCAACCGGCAGAATGGTAAAGTTAAATTATCGACATGAAGATTGCCGCCACCCTAGCTCTGAGGGATGACGGGAAGAGGTGTCGATATATCTTTGAAGGTTGAAAAACGTGGTTCAAAAATGCATGCTCATCGGTCCAAAATGAATCAATTCTCAGCTTCGTAGTAGGTCGAAAATTGAAATCCAAGACATGGATTCTTATGTATTTTTTCCCGTAGAATCGAATGGCACCATTGGTTTTCTGATAAGACGTCCATTTTTGGCGTTAAGTGAACTTTTCAGCTCAAAAAAGTCGAAATTTTTCGAAAACCCCCTGTTTGAGCACTCCACAATTGAAGAGAAAAAAACTTAGAAAAATTTGAAATGTATATTTTGCTAGGACGAATCTAGTGGTACCACTTTTTTTTGCGCTATGACATTATTTTCATTCAAGAAAAGCGAATTTTTGATATTTTTATCAAAAAATATCACGAAATCGGGAGTAAATATTTAGTCAATGACGGTTGCCACCGTCCGGACGGTTTTTTTTTTCGGTGGCCCCTAGTAAAATTTTTTTACAATATTTTTGCAAATTTTTTTAACCCATTATAAACAAGTTTTTGAAAAAGGGGTAAAAAAAACCCTTAAAAACGGGATATAATGGGTTAAGATGTTCACATAACTTAATGTAGAATCAAGCATGGAACAATATTTTAGAACATCTTAACCCATTATAACGCGTTTTTAATGGTCTTTTTGACTACTTTTTCAAAAACTTGTTTATAATGGGTTAAAAAAATGTCCAAAAATATTCTAAAAAATTTTACTGGGGGCCACCGAAAAAAAACCCGCCCGGACGTTGGCAACCGTCGTTGACTAAATATAAACTAATGATTTCGTGATATTTTTTGATAATAAAAATCAAAAATTCGTTTGTCATGAATGAAAATAATGTTGTAGCACAAAAAAAAAACATGGTACCACTAGATTCGTCAGGAAAAATCCTAACAAAATATACATATGAAATTTTTCTAAGATTTTTCTGTTCAATTGTGGAGTGCTCGAACAGGGGGTTTTCGAAAAATTTCGACTTATCTGAGCTGAAAAGTTCACTTAACGCCAAAAATGGACGTCTAATCAGAAAACTAATGGTGCCATTCGATTCTACGGGAAAATACAAAAGACTACATGTCTTGGATTTCAATTTTCGACCTACTACGAAGCTGAGAATTGATTCATTTCGGACCAATGAGCATGCATTTTTGTTCAACCTTCAAAAATATATCGACACTTCTTCCCGTCATCTCTCAGAGCTAGGGTGGCGGCAATCTTCGTGTCGATAGTTTAACTTTACAATTCTGCCGGTTGCGCAACGAATTTTAAACATTCATCCAAAACGCACCGGTCTAATGTCATAGTCGTACGCAGCTATCCTGAAACCTTCTCTTTCTACTTCAATCAGCAGACCATTTATTGCCAGATGTCTGAGGAAAGTTGATAATATTCCTCTATTTAACACAAGTCTAGTCACGACCGAACTTCTAGGACTTGACTGAGTGATCCTATAAATAAGCCATATTTTTTGAAGTGCAACGTTTATTTATTTCACATATGAATTATTCTAATTACATACGAAAACTTCATTATTCCACAAAAATTTACTCTCACTGGGTTGGGACTAACGTTTCATAAGTATATGTGAAAACAAAGCTAAACGAATGACTCGGCAGCACTGATAAAACAAACGAGACTTGAACGAGACAAACATGACGAAAAGACTTTTGAATAAACGAACGAACTACAGTTGAATTTAGTAGTTGTCGAAGAAAAGTGAAAGAAAGCGGTTGTCTCCGCGAAAGAAAAGAAGTGAAATAAAAATACAATGAAGAGAACAGAATTAATATTCAGAAGAAACCTAAAATTGAAACAGAACTAAAATGAATGTAATGATTAATAATAATACTATAGCTATTGTAAAATATAATAATAACCGGATCATAACTACCTCCACAAAAAACTTCCAATTTTCATCAATATTTTTGGACATCTGTTGTTAATGGGTTAAAGAGCTGTAGTAAATCCGTAACATTTATTAACTAAACGTATTTTCAAAAAAATTTTGCGAATTTCTTTATTTGGAATATGTTCTGTCAAATATCATGAAAAAAAAATCAACATTTAACCAATAAATTTTTTAGCCTAATGACAACGAACGAAGCAGTGTGCGTCGGTGAAAATGAAAGCAATTGTGTACCTTAACATTCACCAAGAATTTGATAAGGTTGTGTACCAAAAAGGCGGCAAAGACTTTAGGTTCTAAACCTTAAAATTAAACAATTACCAAATTCATAATTATTTTTTAACATTACTTGAAATTCTTTAATTTTCTTAATAATATAGTCGGTAAATACACAGCGGAGCGAATCAATATGTTTGAAACTACACTTTTTGACTTAGTTTCTTTCTCTTGCGGATTCTACGTTAAATTCTTAGTTAAAAACTCCTGAAAATCATTTATCTGCGGTGAATTTTGAGGCGGCTAAAAATCGTTTGAAGTTTTGAACTCTCACAGCTTTACGACGTTCCCGATAATTTTCTTCTGCGCTCATTTTTCGGAACGTGAAGGCCACCAGAAACTTGTGCTGAAAAAACCGCGAATGCTTTCTAGAATCTCTTTAGTTAACAAGAGCGATATTGCTATAATCGATATAATAAAAATCAACATTATTTATTTATTTATTTTTTATAAAAAATTTTTAGTTTCTTCTTAATGGCTTAAGTTTTCTGGCAAATTTATTTCAATAACTTTAATTATTTTCCAAACACATATATTTTATATTTAAAACCTGCTCCTCTTGCACTTGTTAATTTCAATTTGAGATAGTTTAATCCAGCACCGCCACGTAAAATTTCTAACTCCGCTGGTTCTGTATCAAAACCCCCTTCATCCAGTTGATAAATTTTGATAGCGGAGATATCTTTATGTTCTAGGTCCTAAATAAAAAAAAAAATAATTAAACAATTTAGATTTATTTTGAAATAAATATTCTAAAGAGCGTAAAATAAGGTGTCAAATGATGGAAAAGCTCTTTTTGTTCATTTGATTTTAAGTCATAATTTCTTTAATATATGTTTTTGGAAATTTTCAACTTTTCTATTCTTTTGCTATTTATATTTTTAACGAAATTAAAAATTTTCAATTTAACTCACATATGGTCCTACTTCGAATGCGGCATCAACTATTGATATATATTTTATATCCCCTGGTTTTCTCTTGATAGTTTCAACAACAAGTAATTTATCACCCTCCTTACGATTACCAATTTGATAGTTTTGATGCACTTTCTCAGCACTTGCTATATTATTGACGTATAGTTCTTTAAAGACCAAAAAAATTAACAAAAAATTTACAAAAATCTTCATTGCAGATAAATCAAGAAACCAGTTATCTCGACAAATGTTAACTGTTCCAGAAAGTTTTATTCCCTTGCCTATATATAGGCAATTAGTAGTAGCTGTTCATGGGGTAACGGTCATGGGTTGCGGTTATTAAGTTGATCCAAGCTTACATAAATTTTGAAAACTTTTTCAACGTGATTATATGACTAAAATTGCAATTTTTGCACCTTCATGTGTGAAATTTGTTTAAACTTTTTCCGAACTATTTCTATGTAGTAATTTTTTAAAGTTTTCCTTCACTCAACTTTCGTCTAGAGCTTGCTCGATCTTTTTTGTAGTACATATATCGAAAAATCGCTGAACTGAGAATTTTTAATCTCTGTCAAGAAATTAATAACTTTGTTCACCGATCGCAGAAATACGTTAGAAAATACACGGGTCGGATGGTCACCCTAAAAGAGACCCAGAAAAAGAGAGTTTTAGTATAAAACATACCACTGGTAAAAAATACTTAACCTTTTATTTGTTTTCAAGACAGTATTAAATAAAAATTTTATAGAAAAAAGCAGGCCTTGAAATAAACTTTTTTAAAAGACTTTTTTTTTAAAGTTAAATCAGAAAGTTTAAAACGAAAGCTTAAATATATGTCGGGCATGGCCAGAGGTATCTCCAACCTCTTTAAGTTACCCTTTGAGCCCATTTTTGGAAAAAATTTTTAGCCATAGAAAAACTTTTATAAAAATAAAATTTTTTTTTAAAGTTTTTTCAAAAAAGTTTTTTAAAAAAATTTTTCTTATGAGTTTAAAAATATATATCAAGCAAAAGTTTTTTTAAACTTTTTATGATCGAATTTCTTATAAACTTTCATGCACAAAAAATCTTTTCAATAAAAGTAGAAAAGTATTCAGGCCTGGAATAAAGTAGTTTTTTCAAAATATATTTGACTTAATAACTTACTATTCAGAGAACATGTTTAAATAGTACAAGATTTTATTTTAATATATGATTTAGAATTGCATTATGCTCCAAAGAAGAGTATTTTATACTTATAACCTAGTCCCCGCTCACTTGTTAACATGAAGTTTATCTCGCTTTTGCCAATACCACCCTTTAGAAGTTCAAATTTTGCATGACCATAACCTGATCCTTCCTGTTGAATGAACTTGACAGCGGTGAGTTTAATGTGCCCAAGTGACTAAAAGCGAAAGAGAGAGAGAAAAATAGTATAGAATCGTCATATAATGTTCTCGAACTTAAGTAACTTGATAGGTGGTCAGGATTTTAAACTTATATATTTTGTTGTTTACATCAACGCAACTCCTTAGTATTTCTTTATTAAATCGCATTTAACTTACTTCTTTAGAGTATGAGTATACAGTGCTTGATGTTCTGAAGCTCGAAAGCCAGCCTTTCTCTGCTTCTTTCTTCACAATTTCTTCTTTGACTAACTCGTCACCGTATTGACGATCGCCAATTTCGTAGTTGTAATTTATTCTGTCAGCATTTACTCTATTAATATCCAATTTTTCAAAAAGAAAAATACACAAAAATATGACTAAAATCTTCATTGTACTTAAATCAGATAATACCCGATCTTGACAAATGTTAACTATTATCGAAAGGCGTTGTTCTATTGCCTATATATTCGAACGTTAATTACTAAAAATTTCCATCACAATCTTGTGTTACATAAGTCTATTAAGGGTGAAACGAATTATTGCAACAATTTGCAACTTAATTATCTAATTTGCGGGGACCGTACGTACTTGTATCATACATAATCGCTTCCATTGAATATGACCCTTTGATCTCTTTCTGCGTCATTTTCGATTCTAGGATTTCCATTTCCACTTAAATTTTCTATATTCTTTTTTATACTTTTGATCTAAAGCATTCTCTTTTGTCTAATGGTTTCCATATAAGGGCTTTGATTGAGTTTTTTTTCCAAGAGTGCGTCATATACAACCTCCATTTACACAGCTTGATTAAGCTATGAGCATTTAGGTATGTAGTTACTTAAGTCTTGTTTTTTATAGATCTTCAGGCACATAATTTTATTGCAAATATTGTGATATCTTGCCAAATAATCCTGTTTAAAATAAGTTGTAGTAACTTTTCTGAGGAAGAAAAAGTCATTATTTTTCCACGTAAATGCCCAACCTTGGGAAATAGAAGGAGGGTCAATCTTTGCGTAATCGATTAAGATTTGGGTTGACATGTCCGATTTTTATGAAAATTGCTGAAAAGTTAGTATTTGACATTTGACGTATATCTGTGATAAAATGATTTTTCGAAATTCCGAAAAAATCCAAGATGGCGGCCATATGATGTCCGATTCAACTTTTAGATACTTACATGTTTCATAGCTCCATCGACTTAGATCTGATTTTAATTAAATTTTCAACGTCAGTGCAGAAGGTATGAGCTTTTTTTCAAAAACTTGGTTATAATGGGTTAAAATATTCTCCAAAAATATTCTAAAAAAATTTTACTAGGGGCCAACGAAAAAAAAAAAAAAATACCGTCCGGACAACTCTATATGGTAGCGCAAGTGCACCAACGACTCATGGTAAACACAATATTAAACAACTTCCAAAATTCATAACTTGATAAACGTAAAAGATACCACAATTTTGAGGATCGGTAAACATTTATAAAAAAATTTACTTTTGAATAAAAGTATTAAAAAAAAGGGTACACCAAGTCCCAAATTGCCTTTTAAAAAGAAAAAAAAACTGTTTTTCAACTCAAAATAAAATTATTTTTTCAGTGTAATTTTTTCAAATGCTATATCCTTAAAAATTTCATTAAAATCGGATCAAAATCCGAGGAGCTATGAATTTCCAAACATTTGAGTATCTAAAAGTTGGATCAGACTTCATATGGCCTCCATCTTGGATTTTTTCGTAATTTCAAAAAATCATTTTACTACAGTTATACGTACTTATATCAAATACTAACTTTTCACCAATTTTCATAAAAATCGGAGTTGTCAACGAAAACCTTAATCGATTATGCAACTCTACTATCTTTTACGATGTTCCTAAAGATTTCGCTTTTATAATAATTTATATGCTTGAACTTTTCAAAGAACGTTCGATTCAAGTTTCCATTTATAGTAAAAGTTTAAGAAAAAAATATTTAATTATGTGATTAATAATTTTATTGTTCTCCAAAGAAGAGTACTCTATATTTAAAGCCTAATCCACTCTTACTTGTCAACTTAAATTCTATACTGGTTTTGCCAATACCACCACCTAGAAGTTCAAATTTCGCTGGACCAACTTTAAATCCTTTTTCATCCTGTTGATAAAGTTTTACTGCGGTGATTTTTTTATAAGAAAGTGACTGAAAAGAGAGAGATAGAGAGATAGAGAGAGAAAGATGAGAGTGGAGGAAATAATTTTATATATAGATCATGCGTCTGTCCGACTATTAAAATTCTTTAGCTCAATTTCAATTAAACCTACTTTTCCAGAATATTCATACTGAGCGCTTGCTTCTTTATCCATCCCGAGCCAATTTGTCTCTGGTTCCTTCTTCACAATATCATCTTTGATTAGTACATCCCCATCTAGACGATGCCCAACTTCGTAATTGGTATATATTTCGTTAGCATTTGCGCCATTAAAACCAAATTTTTCCTCAGCTAATAGAAAAGTGAGTAAAAAAATCACTAAAATCTGCATTGTAGTGTAAGTCTGATAATACGCGATCTATTAAAATTTTAACTCTTCTGGAAAGACGCTATTACATTACCTATATATATGTACTTAGGAACGTTGATTGCCGCTAGCATACATTATTTAATTAGTATGCATAGGCTTGTTGATGGGGAAGCGAATTGTAATATTGCGATTATAGCAGCGATTTTAACTGCTTAAATTCGGAAATTTGTGGTTGCATTTACGAGCTACTTCATTTTTTACATAAATAATTGTTTATCGAGAGCCGCCATTAAGACTTCACACGTATCGAATTAAATTTTGATAAACCAAAATCAATATCAATTTTAAAATACTTACTTATGCTTACTTTTGAGGTCGTGTATATGGGTGAGTGTCACGAAATATCGGGATATGAAAATCTGAATTTCAAAAGTTGTTGAAATGGTCCAGTAACCATTGGACTCCATTGTCTAGATCATAAGTAGACTGAAAAACTCCTGAAATCTACACAACGCCAAATCATGACGGAAGGTCATTTCATGAATAATTGAGTATTACGCACACAAAAAAAATAACTCTTGCTACCGGGCACAATCGTCTAAGTTTGACAGACTCTTCATTTCACAATGATGATGCACCAAAAAAATTAAACTTCTCACCAATATTTTGACCATGGCGGAGGGGACATCGACTTTTTTTCCCGTACTTTTGTCATTTTGTTTCGACCGCAGCAAGTACATGGGAACATTTGGAAAGCATACCTCTGTTGGGCTTAGTTTCTGTGTTGATGGATTTGAAAAAAAAAAAAAAAACCGGCGCGGAAGCCCTCCAAGTCTAACGTACGTGGCGGAATAATAGCAGTAATTTAGAATTACCTACGAAACATGAAAAATGCATGGGACAATAGTGATAATGCCACCAGCGAGCATCGGAGGGTCAGAATTGGCCTTGCTCCACGAAAAAAGCATCTGTTCTTATAGAACTAAATTACGTATATGTCAACACGCAGAACATCAGTGGAATATTGTATTTGGCTAAATCGAGTATGAAAAAGGCTTGATTCGTAAAAG
Source organism: Calliopum simillimum (assembly GCA_951812925.1). Lineage (NCBI taxonomy): Eukaryota > Metazoa > Arthropoda > Insecta > Diptera > Lauxaniidae > Calliopum > Calliopum simillimum. The sequence goes on along the minus strand of OX638370.1, from coordinate 113,830,662 downwards.
GACCATGACGGAGGGGACATTTTCGGTAGTATTCATGCGATTAAACCTTATCAGGACTTTTTTTTCATTTCAGGATGTATGGACATTACTAAAAATGTTAATTTTGAAACAATGTCATGGTGAGATGGGTGAAATTTTGCTTCAATCGCGCAATATACCCGTGGGACAGGTGTTTTCGGCATTTTGTGACATTCACCTATATATGCGTAATCCAGTGTGATCAAGCAATTGCTGAAGTGGTATTTCACCACAAGTGTCAGTAACTTGGATCGTTGCCTTATTTGGATAACATTCTTTGTGGCCTCTTTGATCAACAAGTAGATAGAGTGGACACTTTTACTAGCATTTTGTATAACATTCCATTATCTTTTGGTTGAATAAATATCGGCGGCACCTCTTGAAGTGTTAATTTTTTAATTGTCCCTTACCTCTCTGAATTACCAATTATTTTCCGAATTTTCTTTGCTCCATTTGACGAATATGTTTGATTTTGAACATTTTGCAAACACTTGTTTTCTCAACTGGACATTTTGTAACTTTTATAAGTTTTATTTTCACTAAAGAAAACTTTTTATTTTATCTCTTCACTTTAAAATCTTTTAGCATATCGTATAATTCTTTTTATTAACTATTCGGACACAACAACTCAAATTCAAAATTTTTACTGAATATTAAATATTCTCAGAGTAAGTAATTTTGTTATGGATTCAAATAGCAAAAACTACCCTTAACATGCCGTACTTTTACCGTTTTTCAACTGCATAAAATATTTAGATCCTAAACAAAATTTATCCAAATTGGATGCAGTTATTACAGATAGTCCCAAAAATTAATTTGTTTCTACTACTTAGTATGGAAATTGAAATTAAATAAGATATCAATCTACATATAAATATTTATTGCATTGAATAAAGTTTATAAAAATATAATATATGTTTTAAACATACAGACATATTATTTATAAAACTCTAAGATTCATGCCGTTCCATAAACCTGAATTCTATACTTAAAACCATAACCTCTTACACTGGTCAGTTTTAAAGTGACTTCTCGCTGATTAATGCCACCATCTAAAAGTCTAACATAGGCCATTGATGTTTTAAAATTTGGATCAGTTAATTCATTAAATTGAATCGCAGTAATCTTGTTATTTTTAAGTTGCTAAACGTAAAGAAAGAAAAACAAAATTATTAAGAATCAGAATAATTCATTTGATATTGCGATATATCCAACGTATAAGTTGGTAAATCAAGTTATCAACATTTTATGGGACAGTGTTTTTGATCAAAATACACCTAGGTTGTGATTTCAAAAATAGCTCTCATCTCTTAAAAATTTCAAGCTAAAAGTACCAAAATTTGACACAAGATGTGGAGACTCCGAAAAACACTGTACCGTAAAAAGTTGATTAACTGAGTTACCAACTTATATGTTGGATGTATGTATGGCAATGCTTACTTTAGCATCAAAAGTTATTCTTGCTCTAGCCTTTGCGCCTTGACTGTAATCAGATATTGGTTTCGCTTGCAAAATGACATCACTTAAAAGAATTTCATCGGGAGAGCGTTTACCAAATGTAAAGTTCACTTGACAATTCGAAAACTGCAAAATCTCTAAGAGTACAAAAAATATTGAAAAACTACCAAACAGGTTCATTGTCCTAGATTTCACTGACAATATGGCTGGCTACGCAAACACTAACTGCTGGGAAAACTTAAATTTCCACCACTTTTCGCAGAATTATATATTGATATTTTAATTATATAACGTTTATATTTTTGTTTTATTTAATTGTGTAGCGAATCAATTTCAATTAATTCGCTTAAATTTTAAAGTTTAATTTATTTAACACACTTCATATTTGATAAAAAGTGTTTTAATTGTGTTTTTCTTTTAAGTGTTTTTATTTTGAATTGATAAAAAAGCCCTCCCATCTAATTTTTTTCGACTATATAATAAACTCCATACTTACTGGAAACAGGAGAACGGAAAAACTGATTCTAGCTTGATTTTGAAAATAATTCAAACATTTTTTTACTGACTAATGTTTTATTTAGGGCTCTTTTGCAGACAGCATTGATTTTGTAACCAAATACCATTCACTTATTGGGTGTACAACTTTGCTTCCGCCGTTTTTTTCCAAAATTAAAAGGTTTATTGCGAAAAAGTGCTTACAGATGTATTATTCAAAGTATTGTCCGTCGCTAGCGACAACTTTCTCCCATCTTTTCGGCAATTTTCGGATCCCGGCTCGAAAAAAGGAGTCCTCTTTTGACGCTATCCATGAAGCAATCCATTTTTCCAATTCTTCGAAGGATTGAAAATGTTGATCTGCCAGGCCGTGTGCCATCGAACGGAATAGGTGGAAGTCAGAAGGGGCGACATCTGGAGAATACGGCGGGTGGGGCAAGACTTCCCATTTTGGCGTTTCCAGGTACTTTTTGACCACTTTTGCGACGTGAGGCCGAGCATTGTCGTGTTGGAGGATGACTTTGTCATGTCGCTCTTGATATTGTGGCCGCTTTTCTTTTAGCGCGCGACGTTCTTTCACTCAGAGCAGCATCACCGTAAGTTTCTGAGAGCATTCGATGCGCTTCAGCTGCATTTTTTTTCGAATTGTAACAGAAAAGTAAAACTTCCCGCAAATGGCGAGAATTGGGCACATAAACGGACATTTTCGAGCGTGAATAATACAAAAACAAGAACAACAGTCACTGAAACGGCGATGACAATTCGTTAGGCACTGTCCACACTCACTTTAAAGGCATTATTATCTATGTATTTCAACCAGCCTCAGCCGGTACAGCCACCTATCGGAAAACGGCGGAAGCAAAGTTGTACACCCAATAAAAAATAAACGAACTTTTAAAACATAGATCTTATCTCAAATTTGAGCTAAGATTATATAGTTTACAATGAATTTTTGTTTCAGAGGTTCGACAGGCTGGCTGAAAACAAGAATTTACCTTCCAGACGCTTAGAAAAAGAGTGATTATGATGGGCATAGGGTCGAAAATAAGTTTAGGAAGCTATTTGAAAACATATTACAAAAGTTTTATATCCATTTTTATGAAAAAAATTTGTTCCACGTGAATTGTTGATGAGAAATTTTGTGAATTCTCAGAAATGTCCCCGATCCATCTCAGTGGTTTTGGACTTATTTTTATAAGCAAATTTACTGCATCAATCGATAGTGAAAGAACGAAAAAAAATTTTCCGGCATATCAGCATATCAAGGGTATCTCCGACCTATCAAATTAGTTTTGATCTGCTCTTTCAAAAAAATTGTACTGCTTCAATCGATAAGGAAAGGCCGAAAAAAATAATTTTGAAACTATCAAGGGTGTTACCGACCTTTTTCAAAAGTATAGGTTCTATTTTTTAAACAATTTTTATTCCTCCAATCGATAGGAAAAGCCGAAGAAAAATTTTAGAAACTGTCAGAGGCATTCCCGATCACTCTTAGGAGTTTTGGTCCCATTTTTAAAAAAAGTTTTACGAGTTTGAAAAAAAGTTTTGGGAACTGTCAGAGGAATCTCCGACCTTTCATAGAATTTCTGGTCTCAAATAAAAACAAATTTACTGCACCAGTCGATAGGGAGAGGTTGAAGAAAAATTTTTAAAATTGTTACTGGTGTCCCCGACCCTCCTTAGGAGTTTTGATCCTGTTTTTTAAAAAAATTATTTTCCTTCAATTGAAAGGATGTGTGAAACTGTCAAGGGTGTGCCCGACCTTTTTTAGGAGTTTTGGTCTCACTTTTCACAAAAGTTTTATTGCACCATTCGATACACCCTGACAGTTCCAAAAAATTTTCTCCTTCCTTGCCCTATCGACGGTAATTTTTTTCTTGAAAATGGGAACAAAATTTCTAAGAGTGATCGGGGACACCTCTGTCGGTTTCCAAAATTTTTTTCGGTTTTTTTTCAATCGATTGGAGCAATTATGCATTTTTTTATATGACACCAAAATATCGTAAAGGTGTCAGAGACACCCCTGACAGTTTAAACATTTTTCTTTAACCTTCATCTATCAACTAGTGCATTAAAATTGTTTTGATAAATAGGACCAAATCACCTAATCTCAAATCAAAAATTTTTCTTCGGCCTTTCCCTATCGTTTGATGCATTGAATTTTTTTAGAAAAATCGGCCAAAACCTCTTTAGAGTGGTCGGAGACACCCATGATAGTTTTCAAAATTTTTCTTCAACTTTTTCCTATCGTTTCGTCAAACAAAATTTTATAATAAAATGGTATCAAAACTACTGGGAGGGGTTGAGGAAGTTGATAGTGTAAAAATTTTGTTTTCTACCTTCTCCTTCGAATTTTTTTATGCCCACAAATTCTGTAAGGTAATTTTTGCTAGGACCGTGAAATTTTGTCACAAGGTTCCCTTGATGGAGTAATGTAATAAAACAAGAAATTTGAAAATTGCGATTTTTCAGATTGGATAGCTTAGATTTGATGCGATGATAATAGTCGGCTGTCATCTAGATTTTAGATCGTTTAACATAATTTGATCATTTGATAATGTGAAATTAAAATGTTTGTATGACATAAGGTCCCACTTTTGTCGAACAAGCAAATAAATTGCTCCCAATAGTGATAATTTGAGTAAAATACAGCCAGTGGAGCCAGTTTTTAGAGATAAAATTTTTATTTTTTTTTTCTCAGTTGTATCAAAAATCTTACACCTTAAAATAAACATAATTTATTTAAAACAATGTTATAACTTAAAAATACTTTATTTCTAAGACTATACTGAAAAACTGATCTCAATACTTGGAGTAATTCACAAAACTTTCAATGGATAAATTATAGCATTTTAAATTATCTTCGGACCATTCATCAAATTCTTGTATGACCCCCGCTGGTAACTCGTCCTTATGACTGCCGACAATACCGCGACGCACAAATCTGCTAAAATGCATTCGAAAAAATGACAAACATATGTCATAGATATCAACAAGAAATTTACCTGAACTCCTCTACTTTACGTCCAGAGGCGGCTTTCATGCTTTCGAATTCTTTAACGTGATTACATGACGGGTTGTCTTTCATTTTATCAAACGACAGATGATCAACCAATTGCGCCAAATGATCTTCACGCAGTTCTTTGCGTAGAAAACGGCACACATCCTTTATGACTGTGGCCAAATCACGTTTCATATATTCATAGCTGGTAAAGAAGATATTACGCTCATCACGCAATTGCCAAAAATCCAAGACATGTGGCCAAAATGGATTAAAATTAACATAACCATCAATATACGAATGCATGAAATTCTCTTTGGTGCCCTTGTAACCGACCATGCCGCGCCAGTGATGAAAGTAGGAAACAGCAGCATCTTTGGGGTTGCGAAAAACGTAAATTATCTGAAAGTTCGGTGGAGTTGTTATCATTTGTAGCTGTGTCTTAAAAAGTACATTACATACCTTGGGATTTTTCGTCCACACTTGCTTTGGCAACAACCAAGCGGGTAAATGTGATTTTATTAGTCTGGGTGATGCCATTTTATTTGCCGCTTCGATTGTATCATGTGGTACATTGGTTACAACGCCATTAAATCTGTTGATAATTTTTAATTTAGTTTATTTATTTCATTTTATTTTATAACTTTGACTTGACTTACTCTAAAAATGGTGAACGTATTGTTAAATCAATTTCTTTGGATTTTCCAAAATCAAAATTATTCATTATCAGCCAAGTCATTTCTTGTGCCCACGTTGTGCCACATTTGGTGCTGGTGACAATCCAGACATCATCTTCCCTTACCTCAAAATTATGCACACGATCGAGTACCGCTTGAAATGTATCAGCTAGCGAACAATAGCGATTTTTCCAATCGCCAACAATGGGCACTTCGGGTTCAGCGGTGGCATAGATTGACGAGTAGCCACCAGATATGGCCAACTTATCGATGAGCTCAAAAGGTACGCTTTCGGCGTGAAAGCTGGAATGTGGCATCTAAAATGGAATAAAATATTGTAATAATTTTAAAGTACACTGAACTTATTTAAAAAAAAAAAAATAAAAATTTTTGGAAATCCACCACCTGAAAACCGGAAATATGGTCTCAAAAAAGTGAATATTTTCAAATTGCTTAGCAAGGAAAAACTATAGATGACCACTCAATCTATTTTTGTAGTAAGGAAGAGCAGAATAGTGTAGTGTAGTAAAAAGAACAAAGCAAAAAAAAATATTTATGTACTGGAATGAAATTTAAAAACTGCGAAATACAGTTCTTCTTACACTTTTAGACTAGGATATCTCGAATCATGCCTTGTTAGTGGGATTCTGCGACCATATTGATAGCATACTGAATTTTATAGGAATCGGGTTTCTAAGCTAAGAAAAATATACGGTCCAAATAGCATCTCAAAGTTAACTTCAACAGTGCTCAAATATTGTTTTTTTAGCTAAAATCCCCAAAGATAGCATATTTTTGAAATTTAACCTTGGTGTAGAATAACTACCCTGCAGAACCACGGATTATTACAAAACTAGTTTGCAAACTACTCCTTGGGAGAAACCGACTAGTCCAAATTCTGGTCAAATCACACATAATGTTCTATTTACGTTTTACATTGTTTGTCATTAGGCGTAATCAATTGTCTCCTTATGCATTACATTCGGACCAGAAAAAAGTCAATTGTCTCCTAATACATTACATTCGAATTAGAAAAAAACCAATTTTTTTTATTTTATTTATAAATTTCAACAAATTTAAATTTTATACAAAAATGACAAAAGGCTTCATAGCCGAATGTGCTAAAGAGTTTGCTATATACTTATTTCTGAGCTATGTGTTCCGGGTTCGGTGTGGATGAGCATTTTTTATCAATTTCTTTTATTTTATACCTCGGGGCTATGTTGGACATATGTTTTATTTTCTGCTCCAAAGACTCTTCAGACAAAATGTGTACAAATTTGTATTTGGAATTGAAAATCACCGAGTGGAGGATTTGAACCTGGGCTTCTCCACGACTATTTTTGATACAATTGATAATGTAAGTGAATTTATTCTAGATTTAGGTGTAGTTCATTATGAACTTACTTACTTACTTACTTACAAAAAATCTAGTCCAAAGATTGGGACAATTGACTTCGTCGGTCCTACAGGGTGAATTTTAAATACACGTATGTAGTGACAAACACTATTTTTTTTTTAGTTTTGAGATATTTGAATTTTAAAAAATCGGTGTTTGTTTTTTTGTATGAAAATTGTTGTTATGGTTTTTTTTTCATGATAACCACTTTTAACCGGAGATATGACTGAAAGGGTCTTATCAATCTAAAAACTATAATATTTTAGACCAGAAATATCAAATAATTTAAAACTTGAGAAAACTGACTGATTAAGTGTTTTGCAATTGAACAGGTACGTTATCTTACTGTCCGAAGATCATAATGAATTTTTTTAAGGAACATTTTTTCGAAACATGTTAACATATTTTTATTTGGTCGTGTGGAACGTTCTTACCTCTAAAGCTAAGTTATAATGGGTAAGAGTATTCGGCAAAAATATTCTTCAGATAAGCTAATAAAAAATTGCATGGAGACAATTGGAAAGCTGTGTATAAGACCATGTTTTGGATTGTCAACAAAGATCTACAGTATATAGAAAAAATTTTTGGAAAAAAAGTAGATACAAATAAATAAAAAAATGTTTAATAATTTGAAGATAGAAATAAAACTCAGAGTTCATAGTTCATAACTTGAAATAATAACATTTAGAAAATTTATGCATACTTTTTTTTTTGCATTTAGCAAATTGTAATCATTAACTGTAATTTTGATCATTAATCAAGTTTCTTTGCGTTAGAGGTAACCATTAGATACTGCTTCCGCAAATTGACATGATAAATCTTACGAGGTCACTATGAACTCAAAATAAAATATGAGGAAATGATGGAGCTAATATCATTTATATACTTTGGGAAGCCGAAGATTGCAAAAAAATTTGAAGAAATTATTTGAAAAAAAAAAACATATAAACATATTTTATGTTAAGATATATTTTTATAAAAGAAGATGATTCGTTAATTAGTTTGCACGCACTAAAATCACTTTAATTACCATCTTTAATATATAGACAGGCAAAAAATTATGTTGCCTTATGTAAGTAAAACACATTTTTAACTTTATTAAGGAACCACTCAATATTTTATGATATTTAAATACCTACTATAATCCTCAGGTGTTATTTACATAAAATATTTCACATTTAACAGTTTATATAAATATTTTCAAGGTTTTTTTTTTTTCTTTAAAAGCAGTTTGATGTTGGTCTCACTCATTACCATGTGGCTTCGAGTACAGCCAACCGTCACACTAAAACCAATTAGCACCAAGAATGTTGTAGTTCATTCATTACCATACATGTAATGGTACTACTTTTTGAATTATTTGTTCAAAACGAGTTTTATATTTAAAATAACTACGAAATATAATTATACGAGTGATAACTAATAGTTTGCAAGGTACATAGTTATTATCTTGGTAATACTTGTAGTGAAAATAAATTAAAATAGATGTCGAAAAGGCCCACAGGCAAATCACCTGGATTCGACACAGAGTATATCGGTTCATATGCTGGCCTAATCAATTTCCCACAAAAAAAGTTTGAAATAATTTTAAAAGAATCAAAATCCATGTCTGGACTGGGGGGGCGTAGGGGATAGAAAGAAAACGGACCACCGCAGATCCTGGCAACATCCACTTTCTTGATTATTTTGGTCCGTTCTATGAGAATCTGAGCTCAGTTTTCGCTTACTCAAGTACGACTGGCGTCCACTCTAAACGGTTCAGTAAAATAGCACTCCAAAAATTAATCTTTCATTGCGGGAGGAGCCCCGGGCTTGAAAACTCTGCTCAGTAATTTTTGATTCTAATTTTTAGCTTCAATTAATTTACCACAATACGTCTGAAGAGTAATTGGAGTGGAGAATGAAACACGTGTTAACGTAGCTGTGGTACAAAATGATAATAATAAAAAAAAAGAAATGTCCAACCGCACTAGGATTCAAACCCAGAACACAATGCTCAGAAATATAGAATAAATCCTTTAATACATCTGCTATAGAAACTTCTGACGTGCTTGTGTGAAATTTATAATGAAATAAAATTTTTTGAAATTAATTTTTGATTTATTGGCCTTTTTTTTGGTTTCAATGTAATGCATAAGGAGACAATTGGCCTTTTTCTGGTCTGAATGTAGTAAAAAAAAAAACAATTGGTATCGTCCAATAAAAAACAATACAAAACGTAAATAGAACTTTATATTTGATGGGACCAGAATTTTAAATAGTTGGTCACCCTCATGTTGTAGCTTATGAACTAGTTTTGGAATAGTTTATGATCCTACAGGGAAGTTTTCAAAAGCTAAAAAAAAAAAAAAAAAAAAAACTAGTAAGGGTGTAAATTTTGGCCTGGCCAAAAAATAAATACCCTACACTGCAGTATTTTGAAAAGTTTGCTTATATGGGAGGTGCCACGCCCTCTTGTCCGAGTACACCCAGTTTTTGTTCAGAGCTTGCATTTATAGTTTTTAGTGCCAGAGTGAAATTTAGTTGGATTATCTCAAAAAACTCTTTCAGTATAGCATTTTGAATCTTTTGCTTATATGGGAGGTGCCACGCTCCCTTGTCTGATTTCACCCAATTTTTGCTGAGAGCTTTCATTTATAATTCTTAGTGTCTGAGTCAAATTTGGTTCGAATATCTCAAAAAACGCTTTCAGTATTGCGTTTTGAAGCTTTTGCTTATATGGGAGGTGCCACGCCCTATTTTCCGAATTCGCTCAAATTTTTATCAGAGCTTGCGCTTACAATTCGTAGTACTTATATGTATTGTGGTTGCATTGTCGTGAAAAATACTCCTAAAATTGCATTTTGAATATAATTATTGTATAGGCGGTAGGCGTGTCCGTTGACCGATTTTGCTCATTTTCAATCCCCCGAGCTAACTTTGACGACGGAGGCAGTGTACCAAATTTCATTGAATTATCTTGCTCAGTTTTCCCAAAAAGTGTATTTCAACACACAGCCAGCCAGCCACCCAGCCAGCCAGCCAGCCAGACAGACGGACATGGCTATATCGACTCAGAAGGTGACGCTGATCAAGAATATATATACTTTTCTATACCTGCCACGCCTCCTTCTCTGCGTTACAAACGGAAGGACAAAGTGAATATACCCTGGGTGTAGGGTATAAAAATACAAAAATCATTTATCGAGAATAACATGTTGTATGGTATAAATATATACCAAAAGATAAATCGAACGGGAAAAATTTTCGAAACTATTCTCTAATTTTTTCTTGTCACTGTATTGACTGGAAATTCTAGTAAAATTTACTAGAAATAAAGTGTTTATATATTATATAACTTTTATAAAATTATTTCGAACCTGGAACCATAGGTTTGTCCAAAAGCCCGTTTCCTTATTTTAATTGGGGAGCTTAACTCTTATTTTACTGGACTATTGTTCATTTGACTCAAACATGTTTGGATTGAACTTTACTATATCAAATACGAAATCGTTATAAGCCAAGGTTCCAACGTTCAATAGAATATCAATTGTATTGTATTCAAAGTTAAATTCAAACGTTTGCTTAACATTTGGCTGCAATTCAATACTTGTGATGCAAATCATTGTTACCGCCGCCAAGAAGATACTCAGGCACATGCACACAAACTTGACCCAAATTTTGGTTAAGTTTTTGAAAAAGCTTTTCGATCGCTTAGAACGCTTAAAACACAAACACACAAATATATATAACACACTTTTTTTATTGTTTTTTATGCAAAAGCCGCTTACATTGTAATTCAATTGAAACGATTCGATAAAATATTTATTTTTCACGTTCAATTATGCGTCAAGTGGATTCTGCGATACTGCGTGACCGTTCGTTGAGCAAAGCGGTAGAGCGCTCTTCACACTACGACGTTTGTTGACGGAATAAAAGTTGTATATTAATTGTTGTCCAACAAAACCTAAAACATACAAATTGAAGTAAACAGCGGTGTATAATGAAATCACAAATCACTCAACATTTGGTTTTTGTTTTTTGTGGAATTTCATTCCAGCTGCCTTAATTTTTATGTAATATAACGCATTTAAACAATTGATTGGGAGTGCGGCGGTACCTTATTTGTTTTTTTGGTTTTGTTTAGCTTGGTGCAGGTTTTCTTGATTTGGGTCATTCATACATGTGAAAACGAAAGTTTTTGCTTCAATTTTATCTCTCATCATACAGTAACTATCTTTTTGATTGTTGTAAAATTTTTGAGTTTTTTTTTTTTGGGTGAAATTTCCGCGAGTACTGACATAACTTTTAAATTGACCTTCTTTTTTCGTTCGTTGTCTAAATCTTTTAAAAATGCGCACATCACTTTGGCTTTCAGTATGTTAATTACATTGCTTAATGTTTACAATTTACATTCTGAACGAGATAAGCGACATTAATCAAAAAGAAATAATATTAATATTTATAAAGTACAATATGAAGATAATTATAGTCTTGATTGACTCGAGACAGAAGAATAAAGAGCATTGCACTATCTTGAAGCAAAGTTCGAAAGGCGCGAAAGTAATTATCGTTAACATGGGTCCAAGCGAATTTCATCAAATATTGTTTCAATATAGGGTCATTTCATCTCAAATCGTGCAGGCAGTATTTTTTTTTTGCATATTATTTTTTTAATAGTTTCTACATTGAAATCGATGAGACGCGTATTTTTTCCTTTTCTTGATGTTGAGTTCATTCGTCGTGGGGAATTTTTTAAAATTCGTCTACAAACTTGATTTTGCGCTATTGTCGCATGTCAATTTTCACGGAAAATGTGATAACTTTGCGAAAAAACGTCCGATCTTCGTAATTTTTGGTATGTTTGTAGCTAAGAAGTTCCTCTAAAAGAAAAAAATATGATACAGAATATATTTCAAAAAATAATTTTTATATCGTCATTTGAAAAAAAAAAATCAAAAAATTTTTGACTTGAAAAATTTCCAATTGCATTATTTTTTTTTTTCTTCATATTTTTTTTTAAATAGCCATACATATAAACAATATTATGTAACAGCCTCTATTAGCCCAAATTCGGTGTTTGGGAATTATGATTTTTTAAAAAAACAGTCCCAATTATTTAGTAATTTTGGGCTTCATTCATGATATATGTTATCATTTCGTCAAAAGTAGCTCAATCGTTATGATATTTTATCTGTCTATATATATCCAACACCTAGTTTGCTAGCCACAGTAATTTTACATAAGAGTAGGGGTAAGTGGGCGGCCTGCGGCCGCAGCTCAGTATTTAAAACTCCCAAAAATCCAACATCGGCTTTGCGCCGGCCTTCGGCCGCGAATCAGTCTATGACGTCCAACACTATATAAATTTTTTAAATGGATTATTGCAAAAATTTTGTTCAATCTTAATCAAATTTTTTGGACATAACCCCCATTGGGATTATGTCCGAAAAATTTGCGGACATAACCCCCATGACCAAAATGGGGATTATGTCCGGTAGTTTGTAGCATATCGTAGTAGAAAGAACTGTAATTGAACATCTTATACGCAGCCAAATTTTACTTAAATACTAAGAATAGTAAATACAAGCTCTGCTCAGAAACTTCACTAATTCTTAGAAGCGGGCGTGGCAACTCCCATACATCCAAAGTTTTCCAAATGTTGTCGTGAATGTGTTAATTCAGATAACGCAACTAAATTTAGCATACACGGCGAAAAAAATTGTTAGTACCACTTTATTTAAATTTTACTCGAATTTCAATGCTCCAATAAAATAAATTTCACCTAACTGTTTTATTAAATTCCGAATTTTCGAATAACCTTACAGTATAGCAATTTTTTTGAAAAAATTTAGTTATGTTTACTTTACTGTAAAGTTCAAACACTAAAATATCTATATGATGAAGAGGCATAAAATTTGTAAATATATTAAGCAAATGTCTTCCAAAAATAAATTGGGAGATTCCTTTAAACGTGTGAAAGCCTCGAAAAACTCGTAAAAGTTGTCAAAATCAAGACAAACTTTGACAGTTTTACGAGTTTACGAGGTTTTCGAGGCTTTTACACGTTTAAAGGAATCCCCCAAATGTTTTAACTAGAATTATTAAGAAAAAATGTTTTTAAATTTTTCTGATATTTACCTTAGTGTAAAGTTGAAACAAAAAATAAAAGAAACGCTCTACACCCCTGACCTAGATAATGAAGAAATATAAAATTTGTATACAAACCAAATGCTTGTCCAAACCTAAATATTTTTACTATAATTATAAAGCAAAAATAGTTATATATTTTTCTGACATTAACCTTAGTGTAAAGTTAAAAAAAAGGAATGCTGACCGCACTAGGATTCAACCCGGAATCCGTCCATACGATAGATAGAAATATATTATTTTTGCTTTTTTGCTTACAACTACAAACTTGTTAGGCCTCTACACCACTAACCAATGTGAATATGATGAAAAGGAAGGTATAAAATTTGTATATTAAGTAAATGTCTGTCTAAACATCAATATTTTTACTAGAATTATAAAGTAGAAAGGTTTATACATTTTTCTGATATTTACCTTAGTGTAAAGTTGAAACAAAAAAAAAAAAAAAAAAGAAAAAGTGCTGACTGCTCTGGGAATCGTACCGGCGTTCGTCAGTGTGATGTGATTTTTTACAAACTTGTTAGACACTTAAACCACTGATCTGTTTGAAATCTTCTTTTTGGCTTTCCCAACAATTGAAAAAATGGAGATAGGACTATAGCGCTCTAAGGTATCGATATGTATATTTATTGATGTTTGAAATTTAGTGTTAACTACTTTAAATTTTTTTACTACTCGAGTGGAGTAAAAATGATGACACTTCTTTTTCTCCGTATATGTTGTAGGCATAGTTAGTAGAAGCTCTGACCAAGAACAAGGCGACCTCGGCTAAGATGGCGTGGTAATGAAATAAATTAACATCTTTGTTTTTAAAAGTTTTATTTTTGTTATATAATTTTTTTTTTATTAGAATGATGTTATTCTAATTCTTTTCTTCATGATATGTAACAAACACTAATTTCATAGAAATATATATTTTCATACAACATTTTAATTATAGTTAGAGGTTTTATATTTTTTGACACACAAAAACAGCTGATATCAATTTATACATATATTTATTTATCAATTTATATATTATGTATAGGTGTATTTTTTGAAACTTTATTTTATATCCATATTTATTCTTAATAAAAATTATGTTTCTTTGAGTTCAAAAGTAAAATTACTAAAATAATGAACCATTTCTTTATAACTTTTATTTTATTCTGACATAACACTCACAAAGTATGACAGTAATGAGCTTAGTAATTAAGTTTTTTTACATTTTGTCTATTCGTATGCATTTCTAGTCATTAAATTTGTAATTTTTAGGTTTACCCGAGTAAATGTTTTAAAGTGTTTTGCTATTTGTATTTTATACATAAGTTTATAGTATAAAGTAAAAGTTTTTTTTAAGAAAATACCATGTCCAGCATGGCTCATATATGTAGTATTCGCATTGTGTAATTGTTGTAATTTCCTTAAAAGTATCTGAATCTTTTGTCTTGCGTTGTATTTTTTCAACGCAATTGAGCTCTTCTTTGTTATTATTTATTACATAAGAAACTAAAATAAATCATAAAGCCATGTGGTTACACTTTAAACTGATAAAGGGGGGAATAGTATTATGTTTACCGAACATAAGTATTGCAAAAATTGTAGTGGTTTTATATGAAGCTATGAATTTAATAAGAGAGGATGTTTCACAAAACCCCTTGAAAATCTTCTGAGGACGTAAAAACGCTCCAGATCAAAACAAAACCGTACAAATTTTGTCAGTTTTATTTGCTTACGAGGTTTTCAGGAGACTTATATGTTCAGTGGAATATCCTTATTAATTTATAAAAAGAAACTAGTAAGGGTGCTATAGTTTGCTTGGCTAAAACATAAATACCCTACACCGAAGCAGTTTAAAAAACTTTTATTTTAATAGGTTTTGCCAAATGCACCTAGTTCTTTTTGTGAGCATACTTGGATCATTTCTAGTGTCTGCACAAAGTTTGGTTGCATTATAGTAAATGATGTGTGAACTACTAACGTTATTTTGAAAATTTGCTTGTATGAGAGGTGCCCTGCTCTTTTTCCGAGCTTACCAAGATTTTATATAGTACAAAATGCAGCATGTACATTTTCGTTCAGTTAAAGTGTTTAAGTGAAATTTGCCTCAAGGCATCCAAACAAAAATTGGAAATTGATGATTTCATAGAGCAGCACTGATTTTGCGAATATAAAATCAGATTCACCGAATTGACACTAGTTCTCTAAATATCCTTGTTTAAAAGTGTGAAAACAGCTGTTCTGTGGCATATTTGAAGTAGTATAATACTAACATCGGACAATGTAATAAGTTTTTGTTAATGAAATCAAATAAACGTAACCTTTTTCATTAAACTTTATATGTATATAAACTTTTCCAATTAGACTCTTACTTTCCGTATAATCAACCATTAAGGAATGGCAATTCAACTCCATACAAAGGACTATTTTTTTTTCGCGGCCTAAGCTTTTTGAGTTAGTATAGATTCACTGAGGTTATTAAATTGTCTAAACTTTTAAGCAAAGATATCTGGAGAACTATAGTCAATCCTGATAAATAAATTATACCCTAGGTATTGCAAGACTTTGGTGAATCTGAATTTACGCAAAAAACTAAGGCAGCAGAAATATGGTAAACATTTGTTTTTGTCACCCTGTGTTATTAATTGTATTGTTACTTACCAAATCCTGTATTACTTAGGCCCGAACTCACAGTCATTAGTTAACTAATAACCAGCCAACATTATTGTATTTTCAGTAATTAATTAACCATTAGTTAAACTCTCAAATTTCATTGGTTAACCATTAGTTAACCAACAGCTGATGCCAAAGAAATACTTAGAAACCACCTAAGTCTTGTGATAATTTTAAAAATGTTTTTAGATGTAGAAAATATTGAGTCTTTTATCTAAAATGATGCAGATATTAACGAAATTTGGAGTATTGTGGTTGATTTGCAGCAATAAGCTTTTAGAAATCGCCCACATTTTTACAAAACTACCAAGGAATTTTGTGAACGATGTTGCTTGTATTAATGCACACTTGCGTTTTTTGCTCCCTTACACTAATTTGATTCCTCATTACAAAATTTTTCCATGGTTGACTCGGCCACATTTGCAAAAGAAAAAAGTGTTGTTTCACAAAAACAATGCACCGTATCACAAATCGATGAAAACGATGGCAAAATTGAATGAATTGGGCTTCAAATTGCTTGTCCACCCACCGTATTCTCCAGATTTAGCCCCCAGCGACTTTTTCCTGTTTTTAGATTTCAAGAGAATGCTTGCTGGAAATAAATTTAAGTCCAATGATGAAGTAATCTCTTTAACTGAGGCCTATTTTGACGAGAAAGAGAAATCGTAATATAAAAGTGGTATCGAAAAGTTGGAAAATCGCTATACTCGTTGTATCGCCCTCGAAGACAACTATGTTGAATAATAAAATCGAGTTTTGTCAAAATTTTTTTTTTCTTACTTATCCTGCGAACTTATTGAATGACCTGTTATAAGCATAAAACATTTGTTTTCAGAAAATAAACAGACAAATTCCAGAAATTTACCCATACTGCTAGATTTTTCCCCTGCTCATATTTTTAGTTAATCAAAATACAGTAAAGGCGAAATATTAGGTAAACTCTTGTCTTGTGAATCCGGGCCTTAGTCTTTCATTTAGAAGATGAAACAATGAAGATTTTTTTTTTTCACCTGCACAAAGGTGGTGAATACAGTATAAGTTTGGTGTTAATCCATCACACTGTAGGCGATGAGCAGCAGGAGTCTATTATTCGAGAACAACATACAGATTTTCATCGTTGCTATTTTTGTATTGACCTTATAAATCACCTCAATACTGTCTTGGATTTATCGTTAATAAATGAAGTGATTCATTTAAAAGCTTGTATTTCAAATGCAAAGTCTTATGAAGAAGAATGGTATACTTTTATGAAGTTCAATACCAAACCCATAACTTTAATAATAGAGTCATTCAATTCACTTTCAAAACAACCTAGAAGATCTCGGGTGAAGGTTGGCTTGAAAATTAAAATAAATAAAACGAAGGTCTAGTTGCCCAATCAGGATGAATAGTTATTCCAGGATAGATGAATCCAGCAGATATATAAAACATCAGTAAGTGGAGCAGCGCTATAGTACTTACTTTAAGGTGATACTTATAAAGACCAACAAATAAAAATAGAATCTTCGTTCACTTCAACGAAACTATAACTTTAAATCGTTCGTTAAAAAATTTTCTCCAGACTATTAAGCCCTTGTTGTAGAAAAAATTCTAGCGCAATAAGTCAAGTATTTTTGAGTTTTTTCTGGTTTCAAAAATAAAACAAATTAAAACATGAATAAAATGGAATTATCCATGAAAAAAAAAAAAAAACAATAACCAAAAAAATAAAGAGTCTAGTTAATTTTTGCATATTTTATTGATTTGTAATTTTTGTTTTTATTCAGATTTGTCAAAAAAAAATTTTACTAATTTTCTTAAATACCTAATCCTTAACCTGCAAGGAGCAAAAAATTATTTATCATATATAAGTATGTATATATATAGACACTTACAAAAACATAATGTTATAGTATATGTATTAAAATTTGTGTTTTCTGTTGTTTCATTAAATTTTTTTTCATTTTGTGATATTTGTTGCTTTAATTGTTGTATACATAATGAGCTTAATAGCTAATGAAAGAATAAAAAAACCAATTTATTTTAAAAAATTTTTTTTTTTTACAACAAAACATCAAAATTCTACATTTATACGCTTAGCGTAAACTTACACTCAAAACATTGTAAATTTATTTATATGCATTTGTTTAAATTTAATGATATTTCTTTTATTTAGTAATTAATTTTATGTGTTATTTTTTATTAGTGTATTTATTTTTCTTATTAATTTGCGCCTAAAAATTTTGAAAATAACATTTATATTAGAAAATTATTTTTTTACTTATAAATCAATTTGCGATTTTTTTAAAATTTTTTCTTTGTAAATTGTTCTCTTCTTTAACTAAATAATTAATTAATTGTTTTTACATTTTGTTTTTGTTATTATTATTTTTTTTTGTTTTGTTCAGTCATCATTTTAAAGTTATAGTAAAAATTTGTGACAGTTTTTGAAAAAGAGTTAGTAAGTAGTATTGTATTTATGTATAAATAAGTTAATTTTTTCGGTTTTTTATTTTACAAATTTTGCTAAATGAACAACATTTATTTAATATTAATATTCTTTAATATTTTAACATAATTAAAAAAAATAAACAACAAATTTTTAATTAATTTTGCGTACAGAGATTGTCCTGTTAGTTAGTTTTTCTTTTTCGCTATATTTTTTTAGTTAATGTTTTTTTATGTAAGTTTTTAACACTTTCCTAACGTTATAACATTTTATGCGTGGTCTTCACATCAGCTATTAAATAAACAGTTTCGGTTTAAGCGTTAATAAGTTAGCTATGTTAGCCTCCCTACAATACACTTTACGCATTTTTTAGTTGACGTGAGTACCCCACTTAAATTTGTAAAGTATAAAATATGCATGTTTTATTTTGGTTTTTAAAATGTTTTCTTTTTTTTTTAAGTTTTATAAATAAATTTGAGTCCAGCCCAATTTTTAACAATGTGGTATACAGTTTGTTATTCTACACGTAGTATATCTCCCACAGAATGGCTACCGCCGAAGCCCCCAGTATATTGGCCAATACCGCAATGCGCGCGTTACCACCATATGTGCTATATGTGCCGATTTTTTATATGAATCTCCAATTTTTGTGCTTTTCATATATCGTTAGAGAATTTCAAAAAAATCAAATTTTCTTTTTCTTTTGTAAATTTACGTCCAGTTTTGTGTTTTTTCTCGATTTTTCATAAATATTTTTTGTTCAAAATGTAAACTCTATATACGCTATATCTAAGCTTTGTTCAGTGTTTTCTATCTCAAAGAGTTTTTTCTAAATGTTGGTTTTTGTTTTTTTTTTTTTTCATTTTTGAACGCAATATTCCATTTCGTTTTCGCCAATTGTCAACGCGCAATGAGGCTGGACCTGTTGCGGCTTTAATAGCCCGGAGAACAACCTCTTGAATGCCAAATGCTATTTATACGTTGATTTTTTGGCATTGAGAGTAACCTGTTTTGTTTTGATATCGGCCAGCGTGTGTATGCCCTGTTCTTCGAATTTTTTCCATTGTGAATAATTGATCTGCATGTAGGTGATCAATTGTGGCATATCTATGAAACCTGTGGAGAAGTATTATGAGTTTAGTATAATGGCTTGAAATAGCAGGGTAATTCACAAAATTTCGTAATGTTATAAAAGAAGAATTGCTGTTGGTTTTCTGAGCATATGAAAACAAGGTGGAACAATACAAATTCAATTGGCAATTTACAAGTTGTCGGTAACATGTCATAAAATTATGTTATATTTGGGGTGCTCACAAAGGTGTGTTAATTACTTTTTAAATATAGCAAAAAATAAATTTTAATATTTGAAGTTACCCAATGTGCACAAAAACGGATGAGGATCCGTTTCGAATCCATTACGAGTTCATAAATGTATAAAAAACGTAATCCGCGGTAACGGATCCATTTCGAACCCGTAACGTACATCAAAAACGAATTCAAAACGCTTTGTTTGGATAAAAAAAAAAAAATATTTTGAAGCGCTTATTAGCGAATAAAAAAATTTAAGTTCCGCAGTGCGGGCCCGTTTCGAATCCGAAACTTATGTAAAAACGAATTCAAAACGGATTTGCTTTTAAATATGTTAATGCTGTATATTTACAGAAAAAAACCGTTTTGATGCGCCTATTAGCAATTAAAAAATAATAAAAAGAAAAAAAAGGAAGAAAAATAAAGGGAAAAAATCCACTTCTGGTAGGATTCGAACCTGGGCAAATCCGTTTCGATTCCGTAAATACTTCAAATACGAACTCAAAACGGATTTGTTTTATTTAATTTTTATGATAAAAAAAATATTTTTGATTTGTTTTTTTTTTTTTTTTTTTTTATTTTATTGCGTATGATTTTTTGTAAACTTTTCAAACTCTGTTTGAAAAAATGTTTTTGATTCCAAATTTGAGTATATAACATTTTTTATCAAAAGAAGGGAAGAAAAACAACACAGAATACTTATAAAAAAACAACAGAAATTTGTTTAATATACAAACTTTAAATCTCAACATCAAATAAGTCTACATCAGTTAACTAAACATTATATCGGTCAATAGCCTAGTTGTCTAACGTCTCGTGTATGAAAGAGTAATACCCCGGGAGCCTGAGTTCGACTCCCTGCCGGGCTAGGAATTTTTTTTTTTTTTTGTTATTTTGTTTTTTTTAATTAAAAATAAGCGCTTCACCCTGTGTCCTTTTTTTTTATAAGCAGCATTAACATTATTAAAAGCGAATCCGTTTTGAATTCGTTTTTGATGTACGTTACATGTTCGAAACGGATCCAAAAAAGAAGAAAAAACGATTCGTTTTTTTTTTTAGGAATCCTTCCCGCAAACGGATCAGTAACGGATACGTAACGGATTCCGTAACGGATAAAAAGAACGAAAATATGAACCCGTTACGGATCCGAAACGAGTCCGTTTGGCACACTGGGTAAGTATTGTAGTTGGCTGCGCTTATTATTTTTATTTTATATTTAAATGAACAGTTAAAATGCTTAAACCAAAAATATTTTTCGATTTCCAGGACCATATTCCAAATGATTTGGGATACATCAAATCGACGCATGATACGAAAAGTAGGATGATTCAATCCTCCTACGAAAAGTAGGTTGTTTTATATTTTTGGACGAAAAGTGGGACGTTTCAGAATTTTTAAACAAAAGTATGATGTTTCATACTTTTTTATGAAAAATAGGATGTTTTACATTCTTGGACGAAAAGTAGGACGTTTCAAACTTTTTTACGAAAAGTAGGTTGTGTTGAACTTTTAGACGAAATATAGGATGTTTCATATTGAACGACAAAAAAAAAAAAGGTGGATCATATCATAAGCGCGTATAAAAATTTGTTAACTTATTTTATGTATTTAAATGAACCTTTACCTTCCCTGTGAGCTTCTTTTAGTTTACGTCAAAAAGTACATAAGAATGCATATAAGAATTAAACAGTTCATTCCATTTTTTTTTGTGCCTGAGTTATTAACCAAAATTTTTATTTTGATAAAAAAAAGTGGGCGTGGCAATTATTAAACAAAGCCTTCTTTTTCTTATGCTTTAGATACTCTTGATCCAGATCCGCATACAAAATTTCATCATAATATGTTGTATCATTTGCGAGAAATAGCATTTAATGTGTTTTACTTGTATGGGAGGTTCCACGCGCACTTTTGATATTTTGGCTAAATTTCAGGTCGTAGGTGCCTAATAGCAAGTAGACTCCCTACAGTTAAATTCAGAAAGATTGCTTTAGTGGTTTTCTTTTTATAGCGCATTATATTTTTGTGGGCGGTGCTACGCCCTTCAACGAGTTTTTCCAATAAAACGGCATATCACATATTAATACCTGTTTGCATAAGTAACATCCCCTAAATTTTCATTAAAATTGTTGGAGTCGTTTTCGAGTAATATTGAATCAAAATTTCCAAGGGCTGAAAGGTGGGCGTGGCACTTTTTCGATCCCGCCCACTTTTTGTTTATTACAAGGTATTATTAAGCCATACCCGCTCACCAAAATTCATTCAAATACCTTGTATGGTTTGCAAATTATGGCCATATCAAATTTAAAATTTAATGCGATACTACGCCCCCTGGTGAGCATTTACAAAGATCAAACCTAGCTCATTCTTCATTGTTTGCTAATGTCTAACATTATCCGAAGTTTCATTAAAATCGCTGTAGCCCTTTTTGAGAAAAAGTTTTGCCCGTTCCAAAAATACATACATAAGTATATAAGTACATAAGTACATAGGTACATAAGTACATACAATTTTATCTCGTATAAGAAGAGAAGATACCTGATATTAATATTTCATTTACATTAGGAAATTGATGTAACGAAATAAGAAACACCCTAGTTTTTGCCAAAAATGCGCTGCAAGAATCAACGTCAACCTAGTTTTCGTGCAAGGCATCGAAACGTCCTAGTTTTCGTCCAAAATGTTCAGACAACCTATTTTTCGACATAAAAACTTTAACGTCCTACTTTTATACACAAAACTTCGAAGAAACCTAGTTTTCGTCATATTTAATGAAACAACCTAGTTTTCGTCCAAGAATATAAAACAACCTACTTTTCGTAGGAGAATTGAATCATCCTACTTTTCGTATCATGCGTCGAAATGTTCTTTGAAATAGACCAAATTTTTTCATTGTGGTTATTTGCATCAAAGAAACCATTTTGGAGCCATGAGAGTGTAATTACAAGCAACTTTGAGTTTTTGAACCACCTTAATACTTAAGTAATCTTTTCATCAAATATATTGAGAATTATATGTCTGAAGTAAAATCTACAAAAAATATAGCAAGGGCCTTCATAATCTCTTCTTATATGAAAGTAGCACGTTTAGAAGATATGTAGAGCAAGTGCCAAGCATTCTTGTAGATCTATTTTTGGAAGGCATCAGAGCACGTTTAAGAGAACTTAAAGAAAGCAAGAAAGAAGGGAGTGCTATCAGGAGGCATTGAACATTCTCCGACTGGGAAGTTATGACAATACAAATAACTTTGCATTATATGTTTGTCGATTGCATATGCTCTTCTTTTTTTCTGGGAATTTAAATAAATAAATAAATTTACTCAGGAATCGTATAAAAAAAGGTTTAGTTACAACTTTGCGACACCTTGTAAATTAACCAATTAGTATTTTATGGCGTTAAGAAATAATGCCCAATGCAATAACACCCCTAAAAAAACGAAATAACGCCGAAAAAGATAAAAAATCAAATATCGCTGGAAAAAAAAAAACGAAATAACGCTCAAAATATTTTCAAATAAATAAATTTTGGTCGTTATTTCCAAAGTGGTCATTGCCCAAATTTATAAGAAAATAATTTGGGCGGTATTTTGTTCTGGTTTTTGGAAGTTATTTTACATTCTTTAGGAGTTATTTCGTTTTAATTTTGGGCGCTGTTTTGTTTTTTAATTTCATGGGCTTATTTCGTTTTCAAGTGAAATAACGGCCAAAAAAAATTATTGTGCCTTTTTTTCCAAAATTGTTATCTCCCAAATTTATGTGAAAATAGTTTGAGCGATATTTCGATTTTGTTTTTGGGCGTTATTTCATTGGGCGTCATTTCATTGGGCGTTAATTAACTCTCTATACTTACCATCCCATGCATGCATCATATCCTGTATTATATATTCAATAAATCCTATTTGACTTTTTGGTATACTGCACGTTGCGCGATCAAACATTGGCATCACTATTGGCAGCCCCTTTGCTTTCTCCTCATCAGTTTGCGTAAAGTATTCTTCAGCAATGCGTCTTGCCCATTCAACGCAATAGGACATCGGTCTTGCTGGATTGCTAACATCGGCAACTTTGATCAACATGCGCCGTATGAGAATTGAACTTTCCTCCTCATTTTGTACAATCTGAAATATGAGAAATGGGTTTATATATTATATGACCTCTATTTCGTGTAAAAAAATTTCGCTTACATCTTTTGGCTCCACATCAGTACCGAATACGCTAACGAATTTCGCCAAATGTTCAAAATGACGCGTCATTTCTGTTGCCAAAATCATATCGATAATGGTGCTTCTAACCGATTTGTATGTGTCCTTATCTAAATTCTTAAAAATGTTGATTTTATCATCAGCTAAAAAGAAAAGGACGAGGGACAAAAAATTAAATCTGTTCCAATATTCCGCAGAATGCAATTAGTAGTACGCACCCATTGTTAACTTAAATGTGGTTGCCGCATGATGTGACTCTAGCACCGTCAAATCATTATATAAAATCGCTAGCGGACTATTTGAGTTACAAAGAAAAGCAGACGAACGTCCAGGATGATCAATATCATGGGCAGCCGCTGCTATCAAAGCAGTTGCTTCATCCATGCGATCCATAACCATATCCTTCGCTGCTAATTGTGTGATGAAAGCACCAGTGGCCTAAGGAGTAAAAACAGTAAAATATTTTTGAGTTGAATTTTTGTTTATGAAATATAATGAGAAATACTCGTATAAGGATATATATCTACCAACCTGCATGACATCAGCTGCATGTGTACTATTGTGATATGAATTTTGTTCTTGATAATTAGCCTCAATGACAGCAAGCCAACCCTTGCAGACACTCTCTTCAATATTAAATGTAGCAAAAAAATCAAAACGACGAAACATTTCCATCCCTAAATAGAGTAGCGGACGTTTTTCGGTGATATCTTCCAATTTGAAAATATCAAATTCCCAAGATAGAGATTCTTCTAGTAGTTCCATAATAAGTGGTGTTGCCTAGAAATAAATAATAGACGTATGTATATAATTGCATTAATTAATAACATATACATATAAAATTAAGTTAATTAGCAAAACTGAAGTACACTCTAAAAAATGAAAGTTTACTTTTGTGACTTTTAAACTTTTTGGGAATTGAATTCCGATTTTTTTCCAAAAAAATTTGAAATGTATTCCAAAAAAGTATGATATTTATTCTAAAATAGTATAAAATTATTTTTTTTTGGCATTGTTCTGTATAAATATTTTATGGTATAAAAAATTAAACAATAATTTTTGCTGCGTAG
The DNA here is from genome assembly GCA_951812925.1 of Calliopum simillimum. Lineage (NCBI taxonomy): Eukaryota > Metazoa > Arthropoda > Insecta > Diptera > Lauxaniidae > Calliopum > Calliopum simillimum. The sequence goes on along the minus strand of OX638370.1, from coordinate 113,805,829 downwards.
TTAACTTACTTTCATTTTGGCCGGCATTATACCAGAGGCACGACTCGTTGAGACGCGTATTATGGAGTCATTTGAGCTACGACGTGAGGAGTACAAGCTGGGACCCTGCAAATTAATAAAGCATTTTTATAAAATTGTTGAGTCTGAAGTAAAGAACTGTAATGTGGTTTTGTTACAGTTAATTATAACTAAATGGCGTCATTTTTTTATTTTATGACTATTAAATGAATTAAGAAACAAATTAAATTATTATTATTATAATTATTTTTATTAAATAAATTATGGCATATAGTCAAGCGATCAAATAGCACAGCATAGCAGAGCAGTTTAACTACCGGCGGCTCTGTTAAAAACCTTTTTTAATAAGAGGGTACGACCTCATACACTTTAATTGTTATCACATTGTGGAGAATTATAATTTTTTGAATTCATTGGGTTCGTACCAGGCAGGGTAAAAATAGTGTCATAGTGCGGTCATTTCGCCAAATAACGTTATACATCAATGTAAATTGGCAGCTTTATTCCATATGGATATATAGTAGAATCAGTAAGAACAACTTTTAAACGAGCCCAAAGGTTCATCATCTGACCGCTAACATTTCTTCAACTCAAAGTCATGAATTTGACACTAGAAAATAATGCCCAATGAAATAACGCTAAAATAAAGGAAATAATGCCTGAAATGAAATATCGCCAAATAAGGCATTAGGAAATGCCCCAAAATAAAAACGAAATAACTCCCAAATTATTTTCATATAAACTTGGGCAATAGTCATTTTGGAAATAACGCCCAAAATTTATTTATTAGAAAACCTTTTGGGCGTTCGTTTAAATAACGCAAAAAAAAAAACGATTATCGCCAAAATTTATTTTAAAATATTCTGGGCGTTATTTCGTTTTTATTTTGGACATTATAGCGTTATTTTATTTTATGGGCGTTATTTCCTTTCGAAAGTTTTACACCTTCGCACCCAATTCATTTTTAGTTCTAGCAAAATGTGGCGTTAGGAAATAACGCCCAAGGAAATAACGTCCAAAAAAAAAAAAAAGAAATAACGCCCAAAAAATAAAGTGACGTAATAACGCCCAAAATAAAAAACGAAATAACGCCCAAAAAATATGAAATAGCGCCCAAAAACAAAAACGAAATAACGCCCAAATTATTTTCATATAAATTTGGGCGATAATAATTTTGGAAATAACGCCCAAAAATTTGGGCTTTATTTCGTTTTTTTGGGCGTTATTTCGTTTTATTTTTAAAAAATTAAATAACGCCCAAACTACTTTCATACAAATAAATTTTGGGCGTTATTTCCAAAATGATTATCGCCCAAATTTATATGAAAATAATTTGGGCGTTATTTCGTTTTTGATTTTGGGCGTTATTTCATATTTTTGGGCGTTATTTCTTTTTTTTTGGGCGTAATTTCGCTTTTTTTAAAAAAAGGAAATAACGCACAAAAAAAAAAAACGAAATAAAGCCCAAATTTTTGGGCGTTATTTCCAAAATGATTATCGCCCAAATTTATATGAAAATAATTTGGGCGTTATTTCGTTTTATTTTTGGGCGTTATTTCCTTGGGCGTTATTTCCTAACGCCGCAAAATGTCACCACATTGACATTATTTTTGCCCTGCCTTGGGGAACCACTGTGAATTTTTGCAATGATTTGTAGCTTTATCACCTCTTCTACAAATTCTGTGCTTGCAGTGGAAGCAATTAAATTTTGTTGGTCTTGTTTGACTTCATTATAAATTTTACAAATATATCTTGAAGATGGGGCAGATGTGTCCAAAACTTCACGAAAATCAATCAGTATTTCACGAGCACTTAAACCTTTTAAGTAAAAGTATTTAATTACTGCTTCAATCTCACTTTCTTCCATTTAAAAGAAAAATGTAGAAGTTGTGCACGTCAGTTGACTGTAATAGAAACTTTAATTTATTCTGGGCGTTATTTTCAACGATAGCTTGGCAGATATATATACCTTGGTAACGGATAAACATTAACACAGGGGATATTATGAAAGAAGCAGTGATGTTAACGACGTTATCTATTTCATTCATTGATGCTGTGTCCAAACGATATTCTCGAATACTTCTTAATTCATACATTACCGGAAAAAGAATTGTAAATGGATTTAGATGGGGTGTTAATAATACATCGGCCAAATGTTTTCCTTTTAGATGAAATTCATTGAGTTGTATTTTTGTATATTCTCTATAGGATTATTTATGGGAATCAAGAAAAATTTACAACAATTTTGTGAAAAACTTTTTTTTAATGTATTTTTTTTTTCTTTAAATTTTTAATGCAGCCGTTGTTTCTTAACACTTTTCCAGCTCGGCGGTATATATATTTATTGACAAACTGAAGAAATTCGTCTCATAAGCATTTAAGCCTTTATGAAACCGTTTTAATGTGAAAATTATCCATAAATATTTTAAACTTTAAATTTTTTTATAGTTTTTTTTTTATTTTATTTGTACACATATGTCAGTAGCTCACTTTTTTATGATGTTTTCTCCGAGGCATATTTTTGATTTGACAGTTTTTGATATTGATTCACTTTTGATGTGTTGCTTTATTTCGCTCTTACGTTTTCAAGATGTTTTATATTTTACAAAATTGACATTTAATTTTTTACAGGCGAAAATTTCCATGAATAATTAGAAATAATTATAAATGTAGTTGATACTGAAAATGATCTAAGTCACAAATTTGGTCAAAGAAATTTAGCTAATAAAAACTTATGTACATTAGAGCGTTATTCGAGCGTTATTTAACGCGTAAAAGAAACGAAATTTTTTTTTTAACCCTTGGGTGAAATATTTTTTTTCCTCTAAAAGCTTGTAAAAAGCTATAAAACGCGTAGAAAACACAAAAAAAACGAAAAAAAAAAAAAATGTTTGGCTCGGCATCCCAGGGGACCCTTGGGTGAAAAAACCGAAGAAACTAATGATGCGCCGTACACAAAAACCTATAAATATAAATTTTCACGGTGATCGGTCCAGCCGTTGGGACATTTTCTTTTTTAAATATATTTATATATTAATGCCTGGTAATTTCTGCTTTTTTTTCCAAAAAATTTTCTGGCATTATTTCGTTTGGCGTTTTTTCCGGGAGCCATCGATTTGTGTGATAACAATTTTTTAGAAAAATCGACAAAAAAACTTTCGAGAATTGTTGTGCACTCTTCTGATAATTTCCAAAGTTTTCCTTCATCGATTGGTCACTTGCATTTTTTTTGTTTTGGATAATGAATCCAAAACCTCTGAAATCAGGGTTTTCCCTGATAATTTTAAAAATTTGCTCTTTTTCCATTTGAGTCGCTTTTGTTTCCAGCTTTTTGTAAGGTTTTTATTTCACGTAGCCTATCAGCATCAAAATATTGAATTTTCGGACCCAAAAATCTTTTACAAACTATAAAATCTCAGCATTTTGCCATGAACGTTTTCAGTCTTTTCTTGAAATCAAAGGATTGTAAAATTTTGATACAAAATTTGCCTTTGAAAAATACGATTTTTCAATTGACTTCGCGTTATATTCCTTGAAGAAATGACTTAGACCAATTTTGACATTAATGAAATATCATTAGAACTTGAATAATAAACAAAAAAGAGCTGTGACAAATCAATTTTTCCGCAAAAATTATATTTCAAATGCTTGTTACATAGGTAAACAAAGGTGCGAGTATGACGTCATTCACATATTTAACCCATATCGTTATGATATGCGTTTTGAAAAAAAAAAATGTTATGGGGAATTTTTTGGAAATACAACCCCGATGACAAGAAATTGGAGAACTACATATATGTAAGATATTGGAAAATTTGGATTTTTTCATCATCGCGATATATCGAGGGGAATGAAGAGTAGCGTTGGTAAATATCAGCATTTTACTAGAATGCCTTCCTACGTAAATTTTTGATGCATTTTTACTATCCATACTGCCTAAGTATCAATATCATTTTTTAATACCGAGATATTTATTCGAAAATTATGTAAAATTGGTTTATATAGAACGATATGAATTTTGTATAAAATTGTTTAAAATACTTTCATATGAACTTCCATATAAAATTTATACAAAAATAGTATAAAAGATTTTGTGTGGATTTGTATTCATTCCAACTTAGTTTGAATTTTACACCCAAACTATTTGCTGTGTAGGCATATAGAAGATTTTAATTTGGGCAAAAATAATAATTCAAGCAATTGTTAAAAAAATGTTTCAAAATCCTAGCTGGTGTATGATTTATAATATTGTACGTATAATGTATTTCAGTTGTATTTGTTATAGTCCAGATTGTGTAAAATTTCAAAGATTTCTATAAGAGAGCTAAAAAATTGACATTCTAAATAATCAAATAAGATTATGTATAGCTACAGAAAACGTACTTAAAATAATAATAACTTAATATACTTTATGAATACTTAAGCAATAACGTGCATACCAAAAGTGTTTTTTTAAGTAAAGGATATAATATGATTTTTCGTATCTACTTTCAAAAGCGTATAATATCTTGCTCCAAAACACTTTTGTTTGGATGGTCACGTTATTGCACCAACAGTATCTAAAATTATTTTATGCATAAATTTGCCATGCCGTCCGTTTACTTACCGTTAGCAATGCGCCAATCAAATCAGTCGCTATCGGATCATCAGGACGTATTTCCTTCATTTGCGGACTATAGAGTCCTTCACGTTTTAGAAATTCCAAGACTTTATCTATGAGACGCGCCTCTTCCGCTGAGCAATTCTCCTGTACTTGTGAGAGTAAATTTATTATCTATAAAGCGTGTTCGGAACGACATTCGGCAAATAACCAAACAAACGAACGAATAACGAACGAACGGAACGAACGAACGAACGAACGAGCGAGAGTGTGAGAAAGAGAGAAAAAACAAAAACAAAAAACAAACGAAATAAAAAAAAAAGAAAGAAAAAACACAGTTTATTTTTTTAGAGTGCGTTAGAAAATTGTTGGCGTTTTTTTTTAAAAAATAATTTGGCATTAAGAAATTGGCAAATACAAAATTTTTGTTGTTTGCTGCTGTTGTTGTTTGTTTTTTATTTAATTAATTTTAATGTAATTGTGTATGTGATGTGTGTGTGCTTAAGTGCATTAGGCTGGCAAAACGATTTCTATTTTAAATTATAATATTTAATCGATTGACTACGAGAGCTACAAAATTAATATCTTTAAGCCACTTCTTGTTGACGTTTACTTTTATTCAATTCGGAAGTAATGGTTTTTCCCTACAGTTGGTATTTTTTATAAATTTTTTATGCAGACATATGAAAAAAAAAAAAAAAATTTTTTTTGGGCCACCCTAAATTTGAATTGTTGTTTTTTTTTTGCTGGAAACTTCTGTAACTTGAAGCCAGTAAGTTTTATTTTATAGTTTTAATCAGATTTAAAAATATTTTTCTCATTAATGGGCCACCCTATTATTTACCCTCACTGCATTTTGTTTTCATTTGATGATTCTATAATATAAGTTACTTCTATTTATATTTGTATGCAAATATTAGGTTGTAGTATTGATTAGGGTGGCTCTAAAAATTCAAAACATGAATTTCATTGATCTTATCATTGAGATTTTCCTTGTATGAAAATATTTCCATAAAAAATTGATATTTCTATTATATTTTTTCTTGCAGCAATATGAACATAATTTTGTATTTTTGGGCCACCCTAAATTTAAAATATTGCTTATTTGCTGCAACTTTCTTTAGCTAAAAGCAGTTAGTTTAAGCTTATAGTTTGTATTGTTCTCCTATTTAATGGGTCACCCTATTATATACTCTTTTTGTATTTTGCAGTCATTTGCTGATTCCATAATTTAAGTGCAAATATTATGTAGTAGTGTTGATTAGGGTGGCTGTAAAAATTCAAAACATGTATTTCTTTGATTTTATTATTCAGTTTTCCCTTGTATGAAAATGTTTTCATAAGAAATTGGAAATCTACTAAAATACTGATCACTTCAGGGCCTTAAGCATATTTCTTGACAATTATATCAATTTTTACATTTATGCTCCAATTTGTTTTAGGATGGCCCAAAAATACTTTTTTTTTGTTTATGAAATGTCAAACGATTGTAAATTTATCAAATGCTACGTTTGCACCGGAGATTAATGAGATGATTTATGGCTGTTTTGTGTACTTCTGCCGAGCTTTATTTTAAATCTACTCATAAATCTCAGCAGAGCTTCCGATTTGGCTGTTTTCGACCGAGTGGCGTTTCTTTACTTATCATTTGTCATTAAAAGTCAGAAAACAGCTTTTGATTCCCGCTTATGACATTTACTGTCAAAAATAAACCTCTTTTAGCCGGTGGAAACAGGTAAGATTTAACGACGAAACTTGCAGATCTCACCACAGCTTAATTTCCGGTGGACACGTAGGATAAGCTTTATATCTTAAAACAATATTCAAAATCAATCAATTTAGCTATGCAGTCAAGATTTTTAGCATAGGTACTCAAATAATTTATTACTTTTTATGTATATCCAAGCCACCCTAAATCAGAAATGTACTATTTCAAGTGCAGCTCAAAGCGTTCCTGTGGCGTTCCCTGTTGTTTTTGTGATAGCACCTAACTAACAAAACTTAATGCAAGTGCAAAAAATATGGCAACGCTAAAAACTTGGCCTCTAGCGTGACAGCAGCAGCCGCATCAGCTTTTGATGAACTGATTGCACTCCTACAGCTGCATATGAGCATGTGTTTGTATATTAGGTATGTGTGTGCAAATGTTGTGGTATGCGTGCGGTGTTTTTTTCTCTTTTTTTAGCTAATAAACTTCAACAAACAAACGTGTCGTTTTTTTTTTGGGCGTGACACACAATTTTCGCAACTATTTTGCATTGGGATGTGGGATGGATGATGGAGGAGTGAGCGCGTGTAGGAAATGTTTTTGTTTTTGGCAGGAGCAGGAGAAATGATAATATTTGTATCACTGGGATGATGAAAGGATTGGGGAGGGAATGGAGCGCAATGCATATTAGCAATAGTTAGCAAATAAATCCTACTTTTGTTATTGGTGCCTCCAATGGCAGCGATGTCAGCTTAGCCAAACTGGTGCGCCGCAAACCATCAGATGCCACCGAGCGCACATCAAAGCTGCCACGTCGTATTGAATGCAATGAACCTCGTGGTGCCTCTTTTGGTTGCGGTAGAGTTGCAATAAAGTCCGTCTGACCGCCAGGTACATCAAAGTTGAACACGAAGTGGGTGGGTGCTCTGTAAAATGCATATATGTAGGTATTAGGCTTATGATTATTGAATTAAGTTATGCCAAAAATTTCACCTGCCAATACACGCCACTGGTACGACACGTACATGCATTGGTATGCCATCTTGACTCTTTCGTCGTACCGTTAAAATTCCATCAAATTCACGTATATTCTTGCCATGTGCACTAATTGATTCGACATCCGAAATGAAGATATCGGCCAAGGGTTTGCTGATGATTTCGTCCTGGGGAAAAATAGAGAAAAGTTCACAATTAGAAAAAGATTGAATAATATGTAGTAAAAGGCCAAAATGGTTACGAAAGCTACATAACAACTATTCCATGCCTAGGCCTAGCATAATAAGAAATTGACTTCACTATCTCGAATATTGATGAAATTTAGTACATGGTTTCGTTTCAGATCAAAACCAGTAAACAATTTTGGGTGTTTTTTATGTTGATTTTTGGGGAGCGCGGTTTGAATAAATAGGCAAATGATGACAAATACTGCTTCACAATACTGTTCACAAGTTTGACATTTCTTAGTTGAATTTTATATTCAGACTAAATTTGGAAAGTTATTGAATCAGATTTAAAGTATAGGTAAGTTTGTGAGGAGGAAAGATGACGGGGCCGCCTTTTCCTCCTACAAATCACCGCTTTGTATAACATGCGTATTATTATACAATATATTTTTATTTATATACATATAAGTAACTAATTATTTCTGAATTACACATGAAATTTTTATTATTGTAAATATATTGAGAAAAACCGAATAAAGAAACGAAAATGAAGTTAATTAATAAAACTTTAAGCCGTGACTTTGAATTTAACCAAAAGGCCGTCCTTTTCTTTTATAAATTTTTTTCGTAGCCGAACCCCTGGCCCCTGGCGATTAAAAGCTCTAGCAGAAAGGTTCGTTACAAGGCCATTTTTTGTAATTGGCAAAAAATACTATTTTTACTACTTTTTTAGTACTCAAGCTGCGAAAGCACTGAACTACCGTTTTTGATATTTGAGAATATTTTCTTGGAAAGAACCTAAAATCATGATGGCATTTTAAGCGGTTTCGGAGTTATGATTTTTTTAACCTATCGACCCATACGTCTATAACTTGAACATTTCTTAACCGATTTTCCTTTTTTTTTTGGTGTCAGTCTAAGGTTTACATTTATATGTTGAAGTTTAAATGAAACGGAAACGCATTTTTTTGCACTTCTTCCTGTTTTGTTGGTACGCCATTTGTGCGGAAACGGAAAGTAGAAATGGACAAGTGAACTTGTTAGACAAAATAAATAAAAAACAGGAAGTAGAGTAGTCAGCAACAACAAATAAATTGAAATGAAAGTAGGGACGAATGTTAAAAGGATTTACAATGAAAAAGAAAATTCTTCAGGTTTAATGATGATGCTGAGGGTATGATGAACTATAAAAAAAAATAAACTAAAAAAAAGAACAATATGAAGTGAAAGGAAAATCTTGTTTGCGACATATTTTAAAATGAGCTTGCAGCATTCTACTTGTAGTACCTATAACTATGTACGGGTATGTACATCTATCACTTTTCTGCTTATTTATAAGACCCCTGAAAGTTTTATATAAACAGATAAACAGACAGACAAACACAAGCAAACACACACAGTAGTACTCACCAAACGCATATTGAGCAATCTCTCGGCTGATTTGTTTGCATATTGTATCCGCAGGACATCATCAGTAATGATGAGAACTTCCTTGAGTCGATGTAATGCCGTGTACAAAGCCTGTTTTTAATATATTTATGTTTTTTTTTTTTAAGAAAAGAAAAGAATTGAAAATTTGCAGAAAATATAAATGAAAAGTAATTGAAAAGGTATGCAGTGCTTGAATAAGCACGCATTGAGTTTGATATAGAATTGTATGAAATTAATATATTTATTTATTTATTTTTCTTTTTTTTTATTAAAAGAAGATGCAAATATTGCAAAATTATTTTCATTACTTTTTCCAATGAATTTTAAATTTCCATGAACATTTCAAACATCTGTATTCACTCACCTGTTGCGTTGACATCACATTATTTGGCCGCACAATTGAGTGCAGTATTTGCTTGATTTCAATGTTGCAAATTGATACATTTGTGGTTTCAGCGATACACTGCAAAAAAGCTTTATATAAAGCAAAAGTTTTTCAAAAGTTTCTAACAATATCTACCCTATTAACGCCAGCGTCTAATAGTGCAATCAGAACATCGTCCTTTTCGAAGAAGCTAAAAATTATAAAAAAATATTTATTTTAGATAAAGTTTACTGAAAGATGTAGTTTTTTAACATTAAGTTTAAAAAAATATATTTGTTCTGAGATGATACACGTTGTGATGACGCAAGTTGGCAAACAACTCTTTTTCGCCTCACAACTAAGTCATCACAGCTCTATTTAAGTTATTTTTGCCTTTGTATCTTTTTCGGATAATTAAGGGACAATGTCAATGAAATGTATTTAATTTTTCATCAAATGAAATGAAATGAATGCTACAAAAAGTAGTAGTTTCTCCCTAGTTATAAGCTACTTTGAACTATTACAATTATAGTGCATAAGAAACGTTAGAGTTGGACAATGTAACAGCAGCAGTTAAAACGCATACGAAAAAGTTACCAGTGGCAACCCTGCAGATAGTTATGCTGTCAAAAACAGCTGTTTTATTGTTCGACATCAGCATAAGTGTGGAACGAAAAACTATACAAAATTACGAGCACTAAACAAATGTGATCAGTCTTTTGCAACCACCAAGGAAACAACATCATTGATAGAGTTTCGTGAGTTTCAGAGGAAGTTGCTACATTTTATTTTATATTCTCCCTTGGTAAGCGGAAAAAAAAAATTTAACCATGAGTTGGTGTTTGTACTTCCGAATGAACTTGTAAGAAAATTTGTACGCATTGCTCATCGGATTGCAAGTGACTGTTCGGCTTTTATCTTTAAGTCGGAACCAGATACGATGAAAAGATTACGGCGAAAACAAATTTTAACAAGATTTGGGAGTCGTTGTGCAAGTATTTCGAGTATGAGTTATTTCCTTAAGTTTCCAAACTCAAGTCCCACAGAAGGCATTCTAATCGCGATGCGAGAGTAAGGTGCGCAGCTAAAAAAATAGTATTTCACAAGCGGCATTCCAAGTATAAAATGGGAGCAAAGAATACAGGTCGATTAGAAAATCTTGGCATGCATAAGGCAAGAGCAAGAGAACGTTAAATAAAAATCTACTAGTGAAAGAGTTCTGCTAGAAAAAGTCATGGAGTGGCTCATTTTCCTTTAATCTCTTATCTCCCGCCAAGTTCAACCATGGTTTCCAGTCCTCTGTTTTTATTGGTTTCAAATCTTATAATTACAAATTTGAGCTTGGTTTTATTATACTATGTCCGAATTTTGAGTTATTCTGGCTTAAAAGCCCAAACATCACTGTTTTGAGGTCCTCTTAAAGCAATATAACAAAAAAAGAAAATGGATCCACTACATAAGCTTGTAAAAACCGAGGACGATAAATCATGATTGAATTTGGTGGAGGGTAGGGTATAAAAGAAAAATGAATCACCGTAGATCCTGGCAATATTCTCCACATTATAAAAGGGGTCTTGACTATAAAAATCTGAGCTCAGTTTTCAGTACTCATATTTTACATGTTCAAGTCCATCTGGCGCCTACTCAAGATTCAAAAGATATAATCATGCTAAGGATCTGAAAATTTTTTTGAAACTGTAACGAATTTGGAGTAAATTTATACATACGCGAAGTTTGGCTCATATTTGTCGTTATTAAGAAAAAATTATCAAGAGATTATTTCATCAGCAACTTTCTACTTTAAGTCATATTTTTTCATCTTAACTTCATTAATATCCGATTTCTCATACTTTATGTAACCAAATGATTTTATTACATTGCTAACTACCATCATTAGAAACTTGATGTATAAAATTGTTATTATACCTGCTAAATCACTTTGATTTACCGTTGATTTGTGTCATTTAGTGCAAAGTTTAAGTTTCTCCCTTAAGCGATAGCAACAGTTCGTATTCCCTAATTAAGAAAATTAATTTCATTTGCGAACTTAGTGTCAAACTTTCAACAACTACGAGTGCTAAGAAATGACGAGTGTACACATCAAGCATGATTATCCGCTTTAGTTGCCAACGAAATACACGTAAATACGTACTATAGCCCAAATGAACAACTCAAAGCGAAAAACAACACCATACCATGTTGGCCACAGCTAGCAACCCACGTAAAAAAATGTTTGGAATGTAAAAGGTGTCAGATGCAGGAAGTGCTTAGGGCATACTGTTAAACAGGAAGGGCATTTTATCCTTCAGTATTCGAGCTAATTAAAAAAGTAAGACTACAAGAGTGGAAAAATTGTGGTCGGAGGCGGAGGCGCTTAAATGATAAATTAAAACAGCGTCAGGTAACTGTGAGCAAAATTACCTTATAACACACAAATTACGAGCATATCAGACTCTTAGAAAGTGGAACAAACGCCTGGCAACTCTAATGCTGCCGGTAGACGTTTTAATTGTATTTTATTGTTGATTGTTAAATACGAGAGCACATTTTTATTTGGCAACTTGAGCGCAATAAAAGAAGATGACTTTTTCAAATGTTTTTTCTGCTTATACAAAGGCACCATAGCGGTTAAAAGGATATTTTGTGCTGAATGCACTACGGGGAGCAATGTACTTAGGTAATTTATAAGAATCACATCAGAATGTCATTTTAATTTTAACCCATTTTTTATTGTTAAAACTTATATATTGTTAAAATAATTTATTTTTACGATTATCTTTTAAGATTTTAAAGGAAAAAAAAAAAAAAAATTATCGTCCAGAAATTTTCCTGTGTGATTAATTTCAGATCTTTGGCTTTATTTCGTAAGAAAAAACTATACAACCTTCAATAACTATCATCTAAAGGTATCTCAGATGAAAGTTTAGTTTAAACCAAGAGTACATAGTTTTAAAGAAAAATAAAAAATTCGAAACTCTACAAATGTTTCCATCAACACTCAAATATTTTCATAAAGAACTGAAAAATATACTAAAACCTTTCCAAAATAAGCAAAAATAAAAATACAAGAACACTGTGCAACCGTTACATCAACATTTAAATATGCTCCTATAAGGATATGTAAGTATAAAGAAGCCATAATTATATGGGGAACACTACAAATGTCAACAATAAAATTCGAGAATAATACTATAAAACAGCAGAAAATGCACATAAATAATGCGAGACATTATGAAAATAAAAGTTTGAAACCTTAAAAATGTTCTATTCAAAACTCAAAATTTACCCTACAGCAATTCAGAAAATACTTACAATTAAATTTCTTAAGTTACAAAACAATGTTCCTTAATAACACTAAGTACTTAAAAATTATAAGCAGGTTAAGCGAGAATCAGTAGAACACCAGAAAATGTAAGACTTTCTTTGTTTCATTCGGAATTCGCAAAACTAACCGAGTTATATTTGCCGTTATTTTTTGAGATGGAATTAGTCCATAAATGGGAAAAAGGAATATTATACATACATGTTCTATAATAATCGATTATTTGACCGATATAATTTTTTCAATTTAATCTTATAAATTTTACACTATTAAGTATGCTTTTCATGAAAACGTAGCCCAATTTTATTCATTTCTAACAAAATATTAGCCAATTTATATTATGACATTACTTTGGTACCTTTATATATTTACTATAATAACTCCGTTGGTTTTGCGTAATTCAAAAATGGAGCTTAAGAAAGTTGTTCAGAACATTCCAAGGAATCTTAAAGTCTCCTGTGTTCTACTGACTCCCGCCCATACTACATACTTACTCTAGCACCAAAACCATTTCGAAAACACTACAAATGTTGGAAACTAAATCCAGTGAACATAAACACCACAAAAATTTCAATAATTGTTGAATTGAATTGAAACTGACTATGCCATATGAGGTGCTATTAGAAAATTTAAAAAATTAAAACCCTACAAATGTTAACATACAAATTCTAGACATTACAAAAAAATAAGAAAAAAAAGCCGGGCTTTTCTACAATTTAAAACTTTTGAAAAAATATTCACTCGCAGCATGGAGGCCAATATTTCTAGTCTATTTAACTAACCTCATCTCTAGAAGCTAGTTTATGGAACCATTTAGTGATACACTGACTAAAATGGGTTAATAACTATGGGAAATTACAGTTAATTAAACAGTAACTATGTTGGAAAAATGCTCGTATATCCTTAGCGCAAAAAAGGATAACACGTTAATGGCTGCAAAATTGTCTGTGCTTGTCGGTCTATACGTCTGACTGCCTGTAATTTTTTTTGGTCTGTCGGTGCGAGCAGTGCAACTAATTAGTTTCGGATTGAATTTGAAGTTTTAATGAGGTAATTAATCTTATGATCAAGTAGAGAAATGCCAACTTAACAATTTAAAAAAAAAATGAAAGATGAAACAGAGGTTGCAGTTGTTTTGCTGCAAAAAGAAAATATATGGAAAATATTTTCTCCTTAGGAATGTTCGAATGAGGAGTTTCATTAAATAAAAAAAACCACTTAAATATTATTGGAAATATTAAAAAGTAAAAATGTTGTTTACCTCTTTTTAACCACAGCAATTATTGTCGTAAAATGATGACCATTAGTGTGCCTTATTGATCTGTAAGTAATTGAGTCAAGTTAAAAGTTTAACAAAGTAAGCATAAAATATTAAATAAAATCAAAGAACCATCCAAATCAAGTAGAAAATCAAAGTGTAATGAAGTAAAAATACAAAAGCTTTTGTAATAGTAATGATGATAATGATATTGATGATGATGATGATGGAACGATGCTAGTAATATTACTGCTATCGATTTCAATGTTATTAATGTTATGATTGAAGCAAAACCCATTAAGTAAATGAAATACAACGTTTACCATGTAAAACATATTTTAACGCGCTATTGAATTGCGCATTACCATAAGTACTTAGTGTAGTTGCCCATGTACAAGCACTGTTCATCTTCCACTCACTCACCTGGTAATATATTCAGCATCCAGATATTTGCTTGAGCGTGCATCAATTATAATTAAATGAAAACTTTCAATAGCACCAACCGTATTGTGTAATGTATCCAATGCGGCCTCTTTGGATCTAACTAGGGTGACATCAATTTGTTGACGATGACAGGCCTCCGTTAGTACCTCGCAGAAATTGTCCGTTTTATGAAAAACTAGTAAGGCCTGTAATAAGAGTAATGGCGAGGATTTAGCAAATTGAACAAACTCTAAAATGAAAGACACAAAACTACTGACCTTAAGTTGGGGATTCGGTGGTAAAACAGTCGGATATTTTAAGTCCATGAGATTGCGCTGAAATGATAGAGAGCAAAAAAAAAAAAAAAAAAAATGTGTCAGTGGTAATGTTAAGGAATTGCTTAATGCTGTAAAAATTTTTGTTTCTTAAATTAAAAAAAATGTTCAGAAAATAGAGCTCATACCAAGGTTGAGACTCACTTGTTATGGAAGTTGCCCGACCAAAGAAGACACAATTTGTTAAAATATAACAACTTTAAAAACAGATGGTGAGTATGCTCATGAAGCCTAAAAAAAGAAAACAGCGCGTGAAGCATTCTCATGAGTCTATGGAACTCTTTAGTGAAGACAGAGATAAAGTATATGCTCGAATTGTTACTGGGAACGTAAAATTTTCTAAAAAGCAATATAGTGACAACTCCCAAATAAAATAAGTTTTACCTTATTGTTTTAGTAAGTTCAAAATTTTCGAATAACTTTACAGTATGGTTATTTTTTTGAAAAAAATTCAGTGATATTTACCTTACTGTAAAGTTCAAACAAAAAAAAAAATTCAACTGACCGTACACAAAAACATATTATTTTTACTTACAACTAGGGGGCTCTCTGCCCGCTAGCCAACCTCCGCGTAGCTCATCCTCTTTTCAATTCTCTGTCTTCCACTCTGCTCGAAAAGATTATTTTTTATCACCTTGTGTTTTAAAATTTGTATTCAAGACACACACCTTCAAAACTGTGTTACTGTTTTATTCAATACAAAAATCTTCAAACTGTATTAGCACAGTGTTTTATGAACAATAACGAAAACTGTGACTGAAAACGAAGAGATATATAATCAAGAGGCGCAAAGAAGCACTGGAGCAATTTTTTGGAGCTTATATTAGCCATAGACGGTAGCTTTTACGAATTTAGAAGTTGAGCAGCAGCGTAATTCAACCAAAAAATCTATTTATACAGATTTTTTGGTTGAATTACGCTACCGTTCAACTTCTAAATTCGTCAAAGCTACCGTCTATGTCTCATACAAACTCCAAAAAATTGCTCCAAATGCTTCTTTTCGTCTCTTGATTATATATCTCTTCGCTGAAAACTATTTTATATAATAGAAAGATTACAAACTTGTTAGACCTTTACATCACTGACCTACCTATGTATGATGAAGAGACATACAGTTTGTATATAAGGCAAATGTCTGTCAAAACATAAATATTTTTGGTAGAATTATAAAATAAATAATATGGGAATCGATAGCTTAGGACATGTTCATTATAAGTAAGTCCGTCAGTCTGCCGTGCTGAATCGGTTGCCCCTATGTATGTGACTGCCCTGAAAAAAGCCTAAAAATCTGTTGTTTAAAAATATCTCGTTAACAGAGAATTTTATTGAAAAATGTTAGACAACAAATTTGTGGCCCGACTTACATTTCGTAAATTAAAGTATTTTGAAAATCAACTTTTCTACTACGCTTCACACTTGTACGCAGCATAAAACTTTAGCTAGGACATCTCCTTGAATATAAGTAGTACGAAAACAGTTCTCACATCTCTTGACAGGTAGTTTCATAGTGACGAAAATGTGGCACTGCATTTTTCTATCGAAGTAACCGTTAGCGAAATATTTGCAAAAAAACTGATTTTCGCAAAATTTGACCTTGAATAACTTTCTATTTTTCATGAATTAATAGAGACTATTCCGGTAAAAAATTGTCTGAATCCAAACAAGAGTCTCTCCAGTGGCACGAAAAAGCTGTCACAGTCGGCCAAAAAAATCATGCCGACAGTCTTTTGGGATCGACTACAAAAATAAAGGTGTTTCCATAGCAGGAAAATAATACGTTTCAATCTTAGACCGATTCAAAGAAGAGAAAAAAGAAAGGCAAAGTTGATCGAAGCTGTTCTCTTTCTGCATGAGAACGCACCTGTTTACAAGAGCAGTGTCCCGATGATAGCCCTGCAGAGGGTGACTTCAATGACTTCAAAATTTTGGCTGAAATACCTTACAGTATTTACCTGCCTGCCTCCCAGTGATTGTTATCTGCTCCCAAACTTGAAAAAAAAAAAAAAAATCTTTTTGGGAAGAAATATTACGTACGAAAAATTCGGCTATTCATGCCATTGCGAAGTCTTCATAGATTGGCATGTTTAATCGAAAAAAATAAGTTTTTTTGAAAAACTTTAACTTTGGATCAGTATGAATACATAAACATTTCAAGGAGAAAGAATTACGTGTTCGTCGAAACATAACTTCAAGAAATCGTAATTTTCGTAACAATCTGAAAGATTTAAACGTTTGAGAGAATTTTGAGTTATTTCCACAATATTTAAATTTTTAAATTAAGCCTCAAACTACACAAAAAAAATTAAGTAATCGCTAAAACATGACAAAAATTGAAAAATACGCAAAAAAGATATAAAATCCATTTTGTATTATTTTTGTTGTTGTTGTTTTTTTTTTTTTTTTGGTATTCACAAGTAAACCTATTATCAACAAGTCCCAGTATCAGCGCCATTTTTTTTTTTTAACGGAAGTAAGCTGCGCGTACTTGAAACAGAGCTGGAGGTATACTGAGGAACCTAATAAATTATTTGGTGCTTTTAAACGAAGATAAATTACTCAATGTTTTTGTAATGCATTTTTTGAAGATTTTTTCAATTTTTTTGTTAAAAAAAACGTTTCTTAAGTGTGTGGGTGTGTGGGCGTGTAAGTAGCTTCTTCAAACCAACGCTTTTGCGCGTGGTTCGATAAGAAATTGAAGTTTGATTTTTTGTTGGGGTTGTGTTTTTTTTTATTATTTTATTTTCCTTGGTTAAGCTAAATTGTTTGTCGTTCAATGAATTTTAAAGCTTATTAGTAGCTCTTTATTATAAAGGTTTTGTTGTTGTTGGTGTTTTTGCTTTTGCTGTCGTTTGTCAGGTGTATTTTGTATAGAGATTTATCTGCTTAATGTGTTTGTGTTTGCGTGTTTTACTTTTTATTTGTGTGCGTGTGTATTGAGTTAGGGATTTTCTTTGGCTTTTCGTCGATACGTTTCTTTATGCGTAATTTGTTTGTTGTGTTGTTAAAAGTTTATTTTTTTTTGGGTAAGTAAGTACTGCCTACAGTTCAAATTTGATCTTTTTTATTTTTCTTCAAATTTTTGTTTTTCTCCCGGCGCACTCAATTTGTTTTGATATTTTTTCTTCTTTTTTTATATTTTTATTCTTTTTAATCATAACACTTTAATGTATATCTGGGAAATTATTTATTTACGTTATTTATAGTACATTCTTGTAGATTGGCTTAAAGATGTATGAAAAAAATTAAAGTTGCTCGGAATTTCGTTCCCACAGCGCCTAAAGTTTCTCTTTGATGTAAATAAACACCAGGTTAAATTTGGTTCATTTCAGAGAACACTTGGTGGATTCCAAACCATTTTAAAATCTGAAAAGTGTTACTGAATATGGAATAAAATTTTACTTTAAAACTAAAAATTTTCAACTTTATCTGCATCATTTTATTTTTCATTCTGAGAAAAACCAATGGAGCACTTTTGATTCTACCGAAAGCCTATTTTGGCTAAAAAATATGTTTTATAGTAATTATATCCTACACCCAGGGTATATTCACTTTGTCCTTCCGTTTGTAACGCAGAGAAGGAGGCGTGGAAGATATAGAAAAGTATATATATTCTTGATCAGCGTCACCTCCTGAGTCTGGCTGGCTGGCTGGCTGGGTGGCTGGCTGGGTGGCTGTGTATTGAAATACACTTTTTGGGAAAACTGATCAAGATAATTCAATGAAATTTGGTGCACTGCCTTCGTCGTCAAAGATATCTCGGGGGATTGAAAATGAGCGAAATCGGTCAACGGACACGCCTACCGCCCATACAAAAAATATATTCAAAATGCAATTTCAGGAGTATTTTTTACGACAATGCAACCAAAATACGCATAAACTGAATGACGCTATACTGAAAGCGTTTTTTGAGATATTCGAATTAAATTCGACTCAGACACTAAGAATCATAAATGAAAGCTCTCAACAAAAATTGGGTGAAATTGGACAAAAGGGCGTGGCACCTCCCATAAAAGCAAAAGTTTCAAAATGCTATACTGAAAGAGTTTTTTGAGATAATCCAACCAAACTTCACTCAAATACTAAAGACTATAAATGCGCGCTCTAAACTAAAACTAGACGAACTCGAACAAGAGGGCGTGGCACCTCCTATATAAGGAAAAGCTTCAAAACGCTATACTGAAAACTTTTTTCACTCAGACACTAAAAACTATAAATCCAAGCTCTGGACAAAAACTGGGTGAACTCAGACAAGAGAGCGTAGCACCTCCCATATGAGCAAAATTTTAAAAATACTGCAGTGTAGGGTATTTAATGTTTGGCCAGACCAAACTTTACACCCTTACTAGTTTTTTTTTTCCTTAGAAAATGGATGTGGAAATAAAGATTATGTCCTTATAAAAATTTTGGCGCTTAAATTTTTCTTTTTTTGGAGGGTATAGATAATATTCGGTTCCAAAAATCGATTTTTTTTACGCTAATCAATAACGAGGTCGGAAAAACGATTTTTTGCTCAGAAGCAAGGCATCTAACGAAAAAAGTGTATGCGGCAAAAAATGCTTTGAATCGTCCAAAAAATACGTGTGAATTTTTTCGGAATTTTTTGAGAAATTTTATAATATTTCAAAACTTAGTCAAAAAAAAAAAAAAGAAGTAAAAAAAAAAATTCCAAAAATACTGAAAAAATTCATACGTATTCCTTGGACCATTCTCAGCATCTTTTGCCAGTTTTTTGACCGTGTAAATGAAAAACGTAAAAAATTCAATTTTGGGATGCGAATATTATCTTTATCACAAAAAAAAAATTTAAAATTTTTAAACGCCACAATTTTTGTAAGAAATTTTTATTTCTAATTCAATATAAGCTCTAAAAGTCATCATTGAGGGATTTTGTCTGTTGTTGAAATGTTGATTTCATTAACAATAGATTGTTTATTAAAATGTTCTTTGAAAGTTTTTGTAACCAACGAAAACTCTTTCAACACAATTTAAATAATATATGTTTCCAAGAAAAAGGTTTCTTTAATTTGATGAACTTGTTGTTAGTTATTTGTTGGATATTTTAAAAATTTACTCAATGACAGATAGGATTTGAAATATAGTGATATCCTTATTCTCACATAAAGAATATGTTATTATAATGTTATTATACGTTTTCTGAAACTTCTATATTTTTTATGTTCATTTCTGTATTGTTCACTATGTATTTTTGTCATTTATTTTATTATTGATGATGCCATTCATATGAATACCCATACTTAGCTTATTTTTGTATATTTTAAATTGTCCCTGTAGAAATTAGCTGAGTATATTCTATGGCATTTTTAAGCGCTACCTCACTATAGTTTGGTGAATAAAATTTGTTTTTTTGGGGAAAAACCACATTGAGACTACTGTTTTGCTTAAAAAATGTTTTCATTTGATGTAAAAAAAACTGTTGGAACTATATAATAAAATGTATAGCTCAAAAAAAATTAAACTCTGGTGAACTCACAACATCTCAAATGCCGACTTTAATTTAAAGTGTGAACAAATATCTTTAGCAAATGATATCAAAAGTATGTAATCTGGAAATCATTTTATAAGGTTTTCAGCCAAACTCTGGAGTAGAATGGCAGTAGAGTATGTTATGGATCAAAGTCATATTAAATATCTTCGTGGAGAAGAAATACAAGAATCTTTAATAGAGAGAGGCACCAAGTTCATTACGGAGATGACTTATTCTGATCCTGTGCTCTCCCTAAGCTTAGTATGACATGAAAACTTCAAACAACTTTTTGAATGGTTTTCCTAAAAGTATATGATGTTACTAGCTCCAGATCGAATATTTTAGTACTATTATTATTATTTTGTTTATAATAAATTTTAAAGCAGTTTATTAATTTTTAAGTTTATCTTACTTTATATTTATTAAAATTGTCTTAGTCTGTAAGGATCTGTTCCAAAGACTTAAATAAATAAATAAAAAAATAATGGGTTAAATATTCTACAAAAAATATTCTTCGGAAACTTCACTAAGGGTCACCAAATGCAAGAATAGCTTAGAACTTAGGAATAATGGGAAAATCCAGATAGTGTTTTTCTAGTTTCATCATGCACTCGTACTTTTCGGAACACCATTTTGAAAGTCGTTTGAATCCGATGACCTCAAAAATGTAGCACAGTATTTTATTTATTCATTTCCTACAGAGTATATTTTACATTCAATGTGAGTAGTATAAGAAACTTTACGATACCGAAAAAAAGGGTTGCTTATCAATGCGAATGCGGGTTGCGTGAAATTTTAAAGTTCAAAAGAATTTTGTATGATATCCTATTGTTATACGATTTTCTGTGAATATATCTACGGATACTATATCATTTGTTATTATTGCGCGCATGTCAATATTGTAGGAGAGGTGGGGGTTTGGTATGTTGAAAGTGAAAAAAGGATGTTTATGTACTGTTTATGGTCTTATTTATTATTGTATTGATATTGGTATTATATGACAGAGCTTATGGTAAGGAAAATCTTGTCGGGCTTAAAATGAAATTGAAGTGATTTAAATATAAAAATTGTGCTATTTGAGTTTTAATTCATGAAAAATACACTTAGATGCGGCAAGTAATTCATAGAAAAGTTCAAAAATTTCATAAGAAAATCATTTTTTTTTTAAATTTTAAAGTAACCATTGATCAAATCTCTAACTACTTATATTATCCAACTGTTCTTAAGTGATTTAAGTGGTATTGTATTTATTGTACGTTAGTAAAAATGCAGTTAATTAGTTGTTGCTTTAGCAACATAATCGCCTTTCTTTCGATTTTTTAATTGAGTGATTATAAAGAGATTTTACAGAACAATACAGTTGAAAATAAGTGAAGTGACCTGACTTGCTTATTGGCAGAAATGATGATTCCTTAAGAATTTAAAATGCAAAAAATCAAGCTTTGCGGTGTACTGCCAACGCAAGGAGTCGTTATAATTTTTTTATTTTTATTTTTATTTTATTTTTTTTTTAATTCGAAACTTAAGCTGCCACCCACAATAGCGATTTATTAAAAATTTCAGCGCATAATATTTTACGTCAAGTTCACGTTTGTGGAAAGGTATATTTTCATTCGCGAAATGATTTTTAACAAAGCTTTGTTGTTGATGATGCTGTTCTTCCAAGTTGTTTTTTTTTTTTTGATGGCCCATAATTTGTAAAATTATTTGTGAGAAATTAATTTCTTCAAGTTTTTGCAATTATTCTTGAGTGTATTTTTTATATATGGAAATGTATGAATCTATACAGATATTCAAATTAGTCAGTGCTACGAAGGATTAGGTTAAGAAGTCTTATTTAAATTAATTTGACGAATATAAAAGAAAAAAATTGAGCTGTAGCAAAATCAAACATAAAAAATTGTTTTTCAGTACTTTTTTAAAATCAGAAATTGTAGTTTAAAGTACTGAAATGATTTATGAAAATCAATGAGTACCATCTCTTGTACAAAATGTACATATAATGTCCCGATGCAATTTATATACTTACATACGTACCACATCTCATCTATGTGCTTTAAATAGTTTTCGAATTATGACAATTTTTTAAGAGGTTGGTACCGCTTATTTTTCCATAAGACATTATTTCGCCCTTTTTTTAATACATATACCAAATCTCATCCATATTTGTAAAATATTTCTTAGTTGAGATCAACTAATTTTTTTGGAAGCACAAAATAAACGAAAAATTTATTTTTTTTTATATTTATGGTTTCGACATCTTAGAGGGGACCCTTGGGTGCAAAAAATTTGTTTCCGGTAAAATGTCGTAAAAAGTCATAAAACAACAAAACATATATTTTATTTTCCGCCATCCAATTGGCGACCTTTGGGTGAACAATTTTTTTTTAACTAAAATGTAGTAAAAGGTCATAAAACGCATAGAAAACACGAAAAAAACGAAAATTTTTTTTTAATTTTTGGTTCCGACATCCAAAGGGGACTCATGGTCTTGATCAGAAATGAGAGTTCGAAAAATATTATGAGACTCAAACGATGAAAGAAAAAAAGTTAAAAATACGTAGTGCACGATACATCTTGAAAGAATTCACCAGAAATCAAAAAAAGGAAAATATAAAAAATAAAAATTTAAAACAAAACTGTGGAAATCTCAGGAGAGATGAAAGTTGATCCTTAGCTAAAGTCTGTCAATCATGGAAATATTGAAAGATCTTTGAAAACTTCAAATAAAACGTCACAGTTAGGTTAACCCGAAATTGGTTATAGAGTGTCATTAGAAAAATGATATGCTTAAAGAATCGGTAATAACTTCAATTCGTGCAAGCCCTTCCTTGGAATGAGAAGTAAGTTTTTAACCGAACTGTTATGGAAAGAAGAAAAACAATAAAGATCATTACTCCAGGGTAATCTACAAAGTTAGATGTAATCAAAAACTTTGATTCGAGTAAATACTTCACGTAGAAAATTTAAATTTTAAAACACAACTTGAAACAATATCCTGCGTCCCACGTTGGGCGCCAATTAAAAAGAAGAGAAAAATATTTTTTTTATAGCAACTCTGCAGTAGAAATATGAGACTGTCCACAAAAAACACTAGTTCACGGTTAACTCAAAACTAGCTATAAAGAGTTCAATGGGGGCATTTTGATATCAGTTTGTAGTTTTTAGGCGCAGTTTTTTGTTATTTGTTTTTGAAATAATTTTTTTTTCTGTAATTGTTTTGTGTCAAAAAATTGTGTTTAACTTTTCAAGAAAAATCATAAAAAAACGAAAAATACAGCATATATATAAAATACGGAAATAAGATAAGCAACAAAGTATAGTTGTATGCTCTTAGAAAAGTTTTAAGGACCGGTTTTCTTAAATATTTGGAAGCAATTTTTGACATAAAGGTAAAGTCAGCCTACAGTGTGAACGGGTCGCTTGATTTATATGTGCATAAAACGTTTCAAGCAGCATAATAGAGACACTTTAGAAAGGTATCTAAAGAGCATGCCATACATAATTAATAAATATGTATAACATGTATAATATGAGCCGTTCAAAATGACAATGGTGCAACTCCAAAACGAGGCAAAAGTAATGTCATATAAATTATGTGCCATAATGATCTGTTATTTGGTTGATATCATTTTTTCAACTTAATTTCAACAATTCCATATCATCAAATAAATTTTTCGCAAAAACAGAAATGAATTTAATTATCCCTAACAAAATGTCAGCCAATTAATATAATGACATTACTTTCGTTTTGGAGTTGCACCATTGTCATTTTGAACGGCTCATATGATATTTTACTTTATTTAATTTATGTTTAAAAAATAAAAATTGATATAAAAAAAAATTATTTGAGAATGTCGAGAGTTTTTCACTATATACGTGTATTACTATGGGAGGACTAAACACGAAACTACTGGTTCAAGACTAGTTGTAAAGTGACTACTTCTATACCACAACTAGCTTCGTACTGGTGTAAAAGAAATGCATAAGGGGCCAATTGAAATTACGTAGGACATCAACGCACAAAAAAGAATAGTTGCTTGTATGCAAAAAGGATTGAAGTCGGACTAGTACTGCTTGGTAGACGTTGGACTACTCTTAAACTAATCCGTTTGCCTGCAGGGGAGATTCGTTGCATGTGTTCTTTATTATACATTATTTTATCATATAGTTTTAAATTGGAAATATTTTGACAACTATAAAAATAAACCTATAATTATTTTAAGTTAGGTAAGTTACAATAAAATATTCATTCAATGTTATAGATTGACACTAAAGGTAATAGAAGCTGCAATTAAATTCAAGCTGCATCCTTAAATTGCAAAGCCGGATAAAGTAACTTGATACTGAAATATATTTTATGTATTAAAAATCTGTTAAAATTTTCGAAATAAACCTCTAAGAGAATAAGCGATCAAAACAGATAAATAATCCAACATTCCACAGAATTTGTGTTTTATTTAGAAAGAATTTTTTGTCATATTTTGTGGTTTTATCATAAATCAGTATTTTGGAAACAACCACATAAACTCTTAATTTAGCAAATTAATACAAATTTATTATTGCAATTAGTTATTCATAATGTTCTAAATATATCATGCCATAACAAAAACAAAACAATATAAGCCATTAAGGGTATTTGCTAATAGAACAGTAAATAAAGAATTAAATTGAATTAGTTATTTAAAAGCTAAATAAATAAATTCATTTTTGGAAAAAAAAAGCCACGAAAACCAAACAGTGTTTTCATGAAGAGTAATTAATTTTAATTAAACACTTTAAATTAAAATAAACGATGTTAAATTAATCAAATAATGAAAAATATACATGCTCGTATATAGCCACTAGGGTGGCTTAAAAGTCAACAAGAAATTTTTTCACATACAAGCTATTTTTGATCAAGTAGAGGTCAGACGTAATTTTGTCAATTGTATACCCAGTTTATGAATTCATTGCACTTCTCTCCACTTCTGCACTTCAATTCAAAATCTTTATAATTTCTAGGGTGATTTTCTATAAAAACCAAAATATCCAAATTTAACCTTCCTCAATCGAAAGTACATTTTGTACCACTACCCAAATCGCCAAAAATCTTGTAGTCTTTCTAGATCCGAAGCTAAATTGGAAATATAACATAGTATAAAGAACAGGAAAGCTTGTATAGCCTGCTATGCATGCATCACAAAAAAAAAGAATATTTTGAGTTTTACAGTAGGGTGAAATTTCGAAAATACATTTTTTGTGGATATTATAGAGCTAAAGAGCTGCTTAACGACTCAAATTTACAAAATCTTTTGGTTGAGTTTTTCTACACATTAAATGCTATTGATACTGCTCTATGCGACCTCATTCCAAAGTTTTGATAGATTGTGGGAGGTTCTTCTTCACAGTTTTCTGTAATTTTCTCCAGAATTCTACAAGATATACCTTAAATATTTTCCAAATAAATAATAACTGGAGTATGTTGAAGTTATGTTTAGAAGACATCTTAAACGAAAAATTAAGGTTTTGATATAAAAAACCAAAAATACAGCTTTTCTCTAGAAACAAATTTTTCGAACTTTCAACCGCTATAGCTCCGCTTAAAGACCCTATTTCAAAAAATCTTTTGGCAGTTTTTTTCTATGCTTCTATGTTTATCGAAAGTGCTGTACTAAAACCCATACCAAATTTTGTGTTGAAGCGTGTAAAACGTAATATTGTATTTGAAGATTTTAGGATAATTTTAAACAACACCCTTACAGCGGTAAATTAATGATTAAAAATTTAAATATTTTTCAACAAATTTAAATGTTTTAAATTGTTTTCAATTGAAAAATAGCAAAACTGAAATTGAGAGGCTACCCAATGTGCACAAAATCGGATGAGGATCCGTTTCGAATCCATTACGAGTTCATAAAGGTATAAAAAACGTAATCCGCGGCAACGGATCCATTTCGAACCCGTAACGTACATCAAAAACGAATTCAAAACGCTTTGTTTAGATAAAAAAAAACTTTTTGAAGCGCTTATTAGCGAATAAAAAAAAAATTAAATTCCGCAGTGCGGGCCCGTTTCGAATCCGAAACTTATGTAAAATCGAATTCAAAACGGATTTGCTTTTAAATATGTTAATGTTGTATATTTACAGAAAAAAACCGTTTTGATGCGCCTATTAGCAATTAAAAAATAATAAAAAGAAAAAAAAGGAAGAAAAATAAAGGGTAAAAATCTACCTCTGCTCTGGTACGATTCGAACCTGGGCAAATCCGTTTCGATTCCGTAAATAATTCAAATACGAACTCAAAACGGATTTGCTTTATTTAATTTTTATGATAAAAAAAATATTTTTGATTTGTTTTTTTTTTTTTCTTTTTATTTTATTGCGTATGATTTTTTGTAAACTTTTCAAACTCTGTTTGAAAAAATGTTTTTGATTCCAAATTTGAGTATATAACATTTTTTATCAAAAGAAGGGAAGAAAAACAACACAGAATACTTATAAAAAAACAACAGAAATTTGTTTAATATACAAACTTTAAATCTCAACATCAAATAAGTCTACATCAGTTAAGTAAACATCATATCGGCCAATAGCCTAGTTGTCTAACGTCTCGTGTATGAAAGAGTAATACCCCGGGAGCCTGAGTTCGACTCCCGGCCGGGCTAGTAATTTTTTTTTTTTTTGTTATTTCGTTTTTTTGTTTTTTTTAATTAAAAATAAGCGCTTCACCCTGTTTTCTTTTTTTTTATAAGCAGCATTAACATTATTAAAAGCGAATCCGTTTTGAATTCGTTTTTGATGTACGTTACAGGTTCGAAACGGATCCATAAAAGAAGAAAAAACGATTCGTTTTTTTTTAGGAATCCTTCCCGCAAACGGATCAGTAACGGATACGTAACGGATTCCGTAACGGATAAAAAGAACGAAAATATGAACCCGTTACTGATCCGAAACGAGTCCGTTTGGCACACTGGGTAAAGATAAATCAATAAGTAAGAAAAAGATCAGAAAAATTTTAGTTCAAAAATTTTTTGGACTTATTTTTTTGAAATATCCCAGTGTGCCAGACGGTTCATATCTTCGCTTTTTTACCCGTTACGGATCCGTTACTGATCCGTTTTCGGGAGAAATTCCAAAAACAAAAACGATTCGCTTTTTTTTTAGGAATCTCTCCCGCCAACGGATCAGTAACGGATCCGTAACGGATAAAAAAGCGGAGATTTGAACCGTCTGGCACACTGGGATAGTATTTTCCATATTTTGCAGCACTTCAATCAATTTATTTAAAATTTTTTCGCGCTTTAGCCTTTTATAAAATAAGGAATATCAAATTAAAGCGATGTTAATCGTAAAATAATTCAATCAATTTTGTTACTAATCTTATAATCATTCCTTAAAAAAATGATTTAAAAATAAAATGGGGCTTAATTGATGATATGGTGATTATGTCATTTTGCTCATTCAGTTATTTTACAAAATCATTTTCTACAGTCACACCCCTTCTACTTGAATGGGTCATAAATTAAATATTGAAAAATATATGACATCACTTGTTTTAGTACTAAATTATTTTTGATTTTAAAATCTTATCTTATTCGTAGGTAGTTTCTATAAAAATCATTTTAAGCGATACTCGAACTAAATGCTTGACCAATGTTAAAGTCAAAATTTTCAATTTTTACAATTCTATGAAATTCTGTAGAAACGCATGAAGCTTCAAAGAAACTACCATATAAAATAAGTATAAAAGCAGTATATGTAGTTTAGTAATATAAAATGCAATAACTCTTATACATAATTAGTTATTCGGACACTTGAAACTAAACGCTTGTTTTAAGCAATTGAATTAACTTTGAAGTTAACTACAGATAAGATACTTATTTATTAACTGATTAATTGATAAATATTTTATTGAAAACAACTTGAGATACTACCAGACGTCAGCATACGTATAAAATGAAAAAAATTATAGTAAAAATACTAGGAAAAATATTGTTACTAATTTTGGCAATTATTATTAGTTTTTTTTAAAGATTTTGCCTAATCTGTCGGTCTTAATCATTTATCCGTATGTTTCTGTGTAAGTGCAAAATAAAGATAACCAGATTACCTGTTCTTTTTCTTCTGCATTTTTTCTGGAAATATCCAGAAGATTAAATCTGCTTATTCTACAGATAATCTGGTGAGCGGTAGTTTTCAAGAAATCTTAAGGTCAAACGTCAGAAATATCTCACAAATGGCTATTCTTACAGGAAAAAATATTGGTTAACGATTACACAGGGCGAAAAAAACTTTTTTTTCCAAAGACTTAGTTTTTTGAGTTAACCTCTCTCTAGGCTCACTCTTAGTATGATTTGCTTGCCTGAAGTGATTCTAGTTTTCTAAATATCCTTGCTTAAAGTTGTAAAAATAGCTGTTTGAGGCGTATTTACAGTAAACACTGTAATTAATTTTTTCTTATGACTTCGGATAGGCATACCTTCTCCATTTTCCTTTACCTTCCAACTTTTTTGATTAGATCCATACTTTTTGAATTAGCATCCAATGAAGCAAATCATATACAAATTTGGAATCTTCTGTTTTGGAGCTGAAATAACTTTACTTCAATGAGTGATAGCTCGGAAAGTAAGAAACTAATTGGAAAAGTTGAAAGATTAGTTTTAATGAAGAAAGTAGTGGCTATCAAATACCATTAGCAAAAACTAATAAGACTGTTTACTGTAAACGAAGTGCAACTCTACTCAAAAGAGCTATTTTAACCACTTTAAGCAAGGGTATCTGGACGAAACTTCGACGAAACTGATATTATTTTCGTATTCAATAACACAGTGCGACACATGAAAAGTGAACTAAAATCCGTTATAGGGCGTCGAAGTACTCGCCGAAACAAGTAATTCTGCCAGAGCGTTTTGCAAAGTTGGCTCAAAATCCAATTTGAGGCAAAAAGTTGCTGGATAATTATAATTATAATGCTAAAAATTGCAACTTTGAGCCATTTTGAGGATTTTGAGCGATTTTTAGATTTTTTCATATGGCTATATCTCGGTAACGAGCCGAGATATTGTTTTGATGACTTCAGCAATGTTGTAGCTATTGTATAGAAGAAAAAAAAAATGCCGAACAAACTTAACCGAAAAAAATTCATCTAGTGCCTTAAAATCGCAAAAATGACCATAAAATCCTTATATGAGTCAACTTTGCAAAACGCTCCGGCAGAATTACTTGTTTCGGCAAGTACTTTCGACGCTTTATAACGGATTTTAGTACACCGTCAATGACTTGAAAAATGTTGCACTGTGTAAGTCAAGGTAACTCGAAATTGACTCCGATACTATAAGGCGCAAAATCATTGTTGCTCTGAATTATATATGAACGATACCAGCGTTTCAAAATCACTGAGCCGAGTAAAAAATTTCTCGGAATTACAAAATTTCTCGGAATTACAACACCCATGAAAAATTGTTTTGTTTTTTTTTAGCTCGTCTACAACAAATACAATATTTCAACAACAAACAAAAACTGTTTCTCATGGGTGTTGTAATTCCGAGAAATTTGGAAAAAATAAAAATATTGTGTTTTTTGTAGACGATCTTAAAAGAACAACAAACACAATTTTTCGTGAGTGTTGTAAATCCGAGAAATTTGCAAAATAGTTAAATATTGTGTTTGTTATAGGCGGGCCAAAATCGGCTTACTCTTGTTCTATGCTGACACCCTTGTTATATGCATATAGAGTAGAACGGGGTAATGTCGTGCAGGGGGTAATGTCGTGCACTGGCTGTTTTAGCCAAAAGAATTGAATGATTTACCAACTGTTCGTAAGGTAGGGACCTGCTGACCTACTGAGCTTATGCATGTAATACTAGCAATTTTCACCAGTTCGTCTCTACAGAGTCACCTTTTTTTCAAAACGAACGCTTTCGGGACGATAAAAGTGTTTTTTTATCGGGTGAAAAAAATAATTTTCCTTGCGGGAAAATATACCAGGTAAGTGTTTTCTGAAACGAAATATCCTGCCAAAGAAAAGAAGTATTTGGTTTTCGAAAAAAATGTTGGGCTTCACCGAGTTATCGAAATTGACCTTTAAAACGACCTTTGGGGTAATGTCGTGCACATTCACTTACACAAACACAATTTCTCGCTACACAAATGTTGTTACACATGGATGTAACCAATGAAATTATCTTTCGATCGGATGCTTACTCGTTGCATTCCCTTGAGATGTACGGCTTTACGAGCATGTCAAAGTTGAGTGCACGACATTGCCCCGTTCTACTCTACACAACATATTATGTACTTCACACTTGTATAATAATGAATAAATACATGATAATGCTAAATCTCCACTAATAGAACCACTACCTATCATTTCTCACACATTTTGGTACCTTTACTATATTCGGAAAACAATGCACGAAATTACCCCACAAATTTTGAGGGGGGTAATGTTGTGCACATTTTTTTTTTCTTCACTTACACAAACACAATTTCTCGCTACACAAATGTTGTTACACATGGATGTAACCAACGAAATTATCTTTCGATCGGATGCTTACTCGTCGCATTCGCTTGAGATGTACGGCTTTACGAGCATGTCAAAGTTGAGTGCACGACATTGCCCCGTTCTACTCTACTTTACAAAATTTACTACAAAAAATGTTATTAAACTTTTTTTCATACGACTCACTGTTTAAGGGATATGGCAGTATCAATTTTTAATTCCGAAATATTTATTCGAAAAGTATATAAAATTTGTTTATATAGCAAAATATAAAATTTATATATAAATACTTTTATATGAACTTCTATATAAAATTTATACAAAAATAGTATAAAAGACTTTTATATGGTGATACTATGTATTCAATTTAAACCAAAATAGTGTAAATTGTATTAAAACTTTATTTGTATAAATTTTATACGAAGAAGTATAAACGGTTTGTATAACAAGACGTAGCATAAATTTTATACCAAATTTGGTTTGGATTTGTATTCATTCCAATTTGGTTTGAATTTCACACCCAAACTATTTGCTGTATGTGCTCTCCCGTATATTATCCGAAATTTCGATTTTCCCGAAATTTAGCTAAAATGACCTTATGAATTTCATTTTGCACATCAAGAAATATATTTCACGACAGCTGGCTAAAGAATATAAATAGAAAATTTTCTGAAAACCTAAGTCAATTAAGGGAATATTATTTTGCGACATGCCCATATGTTTCCAAAAACTGTTAAGTTTAAAAAACCGAGTTTTTGAAGGATTTACCCGAAACATTAGACGCAAGAGAAAAGTAATGTATTCTGTTGTGCAAAGAAGATATCTTGAAATAGACATGGTATCAAACGGATACCACTATCTTTAAAAACATTTACACTAATTAATTAATATTTCGCATTCACACTCATCATACCTCATCTGAAGCATCCTCCGCCTGCGACGCTTTTTTGCATTCATTTACGCCTACACCATTACGTTGCACTTGCAGCAATAATTTTGGCCTTTTTGGTTGACGTCGCGCATACAAACACGCATTATGCTGCTGATGTTTGGGACGCAATTCGACCTCATCAAATTCGGGTGTATTGGGTGTTGTTATCGCATCTACTATATCTGGTGGCGGCAACGGCGTTAACTGATGCGTACGCTGCTTACGACTGTTATTGTGACGCTTCTGTTGTGTTTCAAAACGACGCATTAATTCCAATTTATCCTCGACTGTCAAATTATTAATGCGTAATGCATTAGCATCCAAATTGCGTATGACTTCGGCAATTTCCGGCTGAAGATTACGGCCAAGTGCAAAAGCCTTTGCTGCATGCTTTGAACTACCAGGCAGCGGTGTCATAACATCAACTGTCTCGGCAGCAAATTGTTGTTCGTATTCAATTTCTTCTGGGGTTTTTGCAATACTCGGTGCAACACTGGGCGCTAAACTATTTGCCGATAATGATGTGAATAAAGGATTGTCTGGCCTAAGACGCGCACTATTAGGCGTCGTGAGCGTTGTATGTTGGCTTAGTGTACTTAAATTCAATGCTTCTTCCATATGACAAACTTCCGACATGTCATATGAACCACGTATGAGATGACGCTTCTCGTCGAGTAAATTTTTATATTCTTCGATGAAACTACCTTCTGTATCGCTGTTATCTTCTGCCGTCGTTGACAACAATGTGATGAAATTTTTTTTATTACTCTTTGTTGATGATGATGATTTTCTATTATCATCGTGAATATCATCAGTATCAACATCTTTGCGTTGGCTTTTTGCTGTTTCTAAGAAAATTGTGGCGTTATCATTATGATCATCATGTAGGCTGATAATATTTTTATCAGCGTCACTTGCTCGCAAGTTGCTTTTATTCCAAGTTTTGTTCTTGTCTTTGTCATTTATCGTTGATATCGTTGAGTTTGTTGTCATCGTCTTCGTCGGCGTTGTGGTTGTATGTTGATTTTTATCACCAATTGCACTTGTGACGCGTTTTATGTTTATGCTGTTGCTGCTGTTTTCGTCAGCGATGTTGTCATCTTGACGCCATTGCTGCTTTCCATGATAAGCTGACATAACCTCAGCACGCCTGTTTTCTTTTTTGGTGTTCGTAGAAATTTCTTTTGTTTTTTCATTAATAAATTCGTCGTCGCTATTTTTATTCCAACCATTTTTACTTTTGTTGCTGCTGCCACTTTTATTTCGATTCTTGTTATTTTTACTTATATTGATAATTTGTTGTTGTTGTTTTTGTTTATGTTTATCAACCTTACCCAGACTTGGCGACGTTTGTTCGGATTTATTGTAGTTGCTTTTATCATTAATATCGCATTCATCGCTTATCATCAGCTGTATTATATGTTTATCATTTTCATTATTATCACTAATGTTTTTATCAGTACTACTTGAGTTTGTTGTATTTATAACAGTATAATTTGTTGTCGTTGTTGTTGTTGTTCTAGTTATTGTCGCAGTAGCTGCTGTTCCAGCGTTGGCTGTATTAGTATGCCTAGTGCTATTGACCAAATGTTTGTCGCCCCCATGTTTTTCCTGTGTTGTCTCAATCTCATTATCGTCCAGCTGTTGATTTTCCAATTGATTTGGTGTTGTTGTTGTTGATTTTTTACGAAAGACATTTGTTATTTTTGAAAAACAACGCATTTTAGAAAAGAACGACTTTTTTCTATCCATGCGCATTAATTGACTTAAACGGCTTAACAATGTATCACTGATGAAATATCACTGAGAAATTTTTTTATTTTTCGCCATCTTTTCTTTTCAATTGGAGATTTTGGATATTTGTTAAGTTTTATTAACCTTAGCTTTTTGCATTTATCACTAGTTGTCAGTGATATTTTATCAACGCTTTCTAAATATCACTGGTATAATTTTTTTATATTTTTTGGTACAAACTTTATGATTTCACTGCTTTTTGTTGCTTTTACAAATATCACTCACTAGTGGTCAGTGATATTTTTCATCACTCTGTAAAAAAAATGATTGGCTTATTTTTTGATTGCACTTAGATTTGTGGGACTTAAATATATGTATCACTGCTGTCATTAATGACAACTCATCGATCTGTAAATATCACTGATTAAATTTCATGGTGAACTTATTAGGAAAAAAAGTATCCGGCTACAATTTTTTATCACTCTGAATTTGTCACTGTGTTTTGCTTTTTAATAAAATTTTGGTTCCAAGTGAAAAATTTACTTGGATATTATAATTAAATCCGATTTTTTCTTTTTTTACAATATATCACTGATATTGTTTCTGTGACAAAAAATGATCACTGATGATACTTTTGTTTTCATTGCAATTTTGACATGAAAATGATTAAAAATCAGCTTTTTTCTTCTTTAACAAATTATCAATGAAATTATTTCTGTGACAAAATATTATCACTGATGATATTTTCGTTTTTTATTGAAAACTTGTTATGCAAGTTATTATAAAATCTCTTTTTTTTTGTGACAAAAAAATATCACTGATAATATTTATGTGAAAAAAAATATCACTGGTAGTATTTTTGTTTCTTATTGCAAACTTGGCATGAAAATTGTTATAAAATCTGTTTTTTTCTTCCTTAACAATTTGTCACTGTTATTATTTCTGTGACAAAAAATTATCACTGATGTTTTGTTTGCGTGTTATTGCAATTGTTATATGAAAAGTAAAGTAAAATCAGCTTGTTTTCTTCTTTAACAATATATCACTGATATTAATTCTGTGACAGATAATTATCACTCATATTTTTTTTTTGTTTTTTATTGCAATTTTTGCATGGAAATTACAATAAAATCTGCTTTGTTTTCTTCTTAAACAATATATCACTGATATTATTTTTGTGATAAAAAATTATCACTGATGATATTTTTGTTTTTTTATTGCAAAATTGTAGTTGCAATTAGTTGTAACTCTACAAAATATCACAAGTTGCTAGTAAATCACTGGTATAATGTTTTAATAGTATTTTTCCAAGGTTTAAATGTTTCTGTTTGTTGTACTTTTAGCATTTCCGGTAGTGTAATACTATTTTTGCAACTTTCTACTTCAATAAATCTTATCAAAACTTTTTTTAAATTGTTAATAACAAACAAGTGATTATTTCTTGAGTTTTTTATAACTAATCGTATGGACTTAACTTCCTCAACTGTACAAAATTTCATAATTTTGCATTATCACTTATTTTTTTTTTTTTAGTTTAATGCTGTCCACTTAAAGCATTTTAAGTCCAGTGTAATGTTTTTGAAAGTCCGAAAAGCTCAAAGCTTTACCTTTGACTTAAAATATTATTTTGTTATTGATTGATGATCGATCGTCACTGTTTGAATTTTTAATACGACTTTGTTTGTTCTTTGTGAAAAAAGCGTTACATAGTTATTTTTATTGTGAATGATTCATATGGACTTCCTATTAAAAATTCATAGAAAAATGAAGAAAAAATAAAAAATTGTATCACTAAATAAAAACCCATTACTTATAAATAAATATTCCCTTGTCGCTAATTGATTTGTGTTGTATTGTCGCTAATTGTAAGTTCACTTTTTTCACAAATTAACTGTGTGGTGCATGCTTTCAATTCGTTTTTTTTTCTATTTATAACTTAATGGGCCACTTATTATGAAAGCGTGTTCACTCATGACTTTTTTAAATTATTTTAAATTTGTGAGTATAATTTGTTTAAGTTATTTGTCTGTCTGAGAATGATAGGGGCAAAATAAAAATATGCATTTATTACTAGGTAAAACAATAATAACAACAATTTGTATGTGAAATACTGATACTTTGATATTTTAGCAGTAGACCTGATTCTGCAAAGAAGCAGCAGCATTCTGGCAAAATTAATTACGCGTAAATCAAATTAACACACTTATGATAACTATCAAATAATCGTGCAATACAGCTATCTCCCGAGAAGAAAAGCTTTAACGCAATAAAGAGCTACATCCGTAAAAGGCTATGAACTTAATACGTGCACAATTCAAGAAGTTTAAAGACAAAGTTTTGCATAATGGATTGATTCTCTCAACATTTGTTTTCAAATCACATATTATCACATACTCAATTGCTTATTATTCGAAACGCAATTTTAAATAAAGATCTGGATGAAATCGATAGAAGAAACTGATGAAATTTTAACGTGCCGTTAAAGAATATCGATTATATTAACGACATGTGCCTACTGTTTTCCAGGAAATCAGATGTGCAAGTGCAAATAAATTTACTTGTTTACCCACAAATACCCGAAATTGTTTTCGGGAGATCTTAAAAATAACTTTTTGAAATCGATTAAGAGGGCGGGATTTTTTTCGAAAATTTTTCAATTGTTTTTTAAAGTATTATTACTGTAAATGTTAATATTTTTTAAAATATGTTAACAAATTCCTACCATTAACTAATCATTGCTAAGTAAAACCATCATTGTTGGAACTATCAAAATTGTTGTTTATTCAATTTATACAGTTTATTCAAGAGGCCTTGTGTATAAGTCAAAGTTTTACATTTATGCATGAGACTCTGATTGACATATGATCTGATGTGAGTTTGTATGATTCAAAATTAGAATCAACAGTATAATAAAGTTTATCAGATTAAGAAATAAATATGGTATAATACTTTTTATATATAGCAATTCTAAAGTTATTGTTTGTATGATAAAATTATCAAGTTTTTAAAACATTTCATCCCTATACAAGTGAAAATTACTAAGTCAGTTTTTCAAGTTTTGAGATATTTGATGTTCAAAAAAATTTAATTTAATTTTATTGTAAGTAAATCATAGTTTTGATCATGGTTTTATGATGAATATAACCCCTTTTTAACAGAGATATGGTTAAATGGGTCTTATCAAACTAAAGACTGTAGGTAATATTCTAGAACAGAAATACGCAATAACTCAAAACTTGTGAAAACTGACTTAATACTTTTCACTTGTATAGGTACGATTTATACTTCATAATATATTGAAATTATGTGATTTTTCTTAAAAACAACGAAATGCTGGCTATTTTTCCACAATACATTTTTTATTTTAATCCCAAAAGTCAAACTGTTTGACACTTAAAGCTTTAAGAATACGTATATTAAACTGT
This sequence comes from Calliopum simillimum, assembly GCA_951812925.1. Classification (NCBI taxonomy): domain Eukaryota; kingdom Metazoa; phylum Arthropoda; class Insecta; order Diptera; family Lauxaniidae; genus Calliopum; species Calliopum simillimum. The sequence continues at coordinate 113,769,148 of OX638370.1, read as the reverse complement.
TTTCTTATTATTATTCTATTTATATGATCTTCAATAAAACAATACAACTTGTCAACATGGTAAGTAAAGTACAGCAATGCTAAAAAATTCTCCCGAAAAATAAATATTAAATAAAGTTTTTATGGAAAAAAGATTGCTCTATATCACAGTCGAGTTTTTGTTTTGCTGCACTAATCAAGAGATTTTAATTTTATAACATATAACAAAAACTCTTATTTAAGAAAATGTGAGTTAATGTGTTTAATATTTATTTTTGATATTTTTAACTTATCATGTCATCAAGGCGCCAAAAATTACTTTAGCTATCAATTCTTGGCTTCTAGAAATCTATGATGAGTATTTACTATTCATTTTATTCTAGCCTTTGGTAATGTATTGGCTGTTGCTACTCATTAGTCTATAGTTGAGAACTCAAAAATGATGTATGTTATTGCGGGTACAATCAAAATAATAACCTTTTTTATATAAAAGAACTATGATTTTTCTTATTTCAAGTTGCAAGTCAATTTTAAATATTGAGAAATTCGAAAAATTTCGAAAAAGTGCAAAAGTGTTAAAAAATCCAATACGTTAAAAAATAAAAAAAAATTGTCTAAAATGTTTAAAAAACCGGAGAGTCAAAAAATGTTAATAACAAAAAGTTTTAGTAGAAAATTAAATTTGCCATCGAAATAGATTATCCAAAAAATTTAAAAAAAATTTCTTATACCAAAAATTAAAAAAAAAAAGAAAATAAAACTAAAATAACGAAATCTTGTGTTTTTTGCTCTTTTACCTATAACTTTATTTGGTTTAAGCACTGCTTTATGTAAGAAAGTAGATAAAACTTCCTTTAAAATGGTTTTTTTTTTAAATTTCTTCTGTCAAAAATTGACCGAAACCTGGCCACTCAAACATACAAATTTTGTTTATGCGGTCAGAAAAACAGTTTTTATTCAAAACCAAGGCGTCTTACGACAAAAGCACATGAGACAAAAAATGCCTAGAATTTTTAGGGAATACAAGTGATTGTTTTCATAATTTTTGGGGACGTTTCTCAAATAACCGGGCCTTAATTTTAACTTCAGTACTCTCAAAGATCATTAAAAGTTTAGCGAACTTCCATCTCATTAGTTATTGAGAAAAAGTAGTCAACTCAGTGACCATCAATATGGTCTTAGAGAGCATTGTTCAACAGGCGACCTTTTGACTTTCTCTAGTGAAAAATAGGGTTACTGCATTCATCATCATGGTGAATGTAAAATTTTTCAGCTAGATATACCTAAATTCACTAATCCTTTTATTAATCTTCATAAATGGCTGGAAACTTGCAATCTTATTTATTCCTTTGAAGATGATAGCATTCTTGATATCACATATTCACGCCTCGTCTAGGGTCCTCCTTAGACTGCTATAGTCATGGTCTTGGTTTGCTTATCACAAGTCAAATTTCATTCGGTCTGGGTAAAATGTTTTTAATATATATTCTTAGGTTGTTATCCACAAATTTTTTCTATGTTTGTTCACAATTTGAGTTAGCTGTTATTTTTTATTGCGAAAAATGTTCGGAAGGTCCAAAAATTTAATGGGAAAAGCAAAAAAAAAAAAAATAAAAAATAATCTGAACTGTGATAAATGCTCGGATTTAACTGAGTGACTTAAAAATATTTATAAAGTAAGGATTTTGATCTGAATCTGACAAAACAAAAAAATTGAACACGCAATGATTTTCATTTTTTCCGATTCTTAAATGACCACTACTTCAGAACTTTTTCAAAAATTGTGTGACCTTCTCGTACGACCTCTGCTTTCTTGTAACAATCAAAAAAAATTTATATATATATATTTTTGTTTAAATTAATTTAAAATAACACTTTTTTTTAATGGAAATTTTTTGTGTTCCTTCCATATGAACGTCAAACGATTTCTAGTGCACTTAAATAAAATTATTTTTTTCCAAAGCTTATCGCGCACCTTTTGTTTTTTTTTATTATTTGATTAGCCATATATCACTTTATCTCATTTCATTTGTAGGTAAGTATATTTTCTTTTGACCTTCTAACAAATTGGCTCACGTTTTTTCACGCGTTTTGTGACCACTGTGCAGTTAAGTTTCATTTAAAAAAAATATTTTGTTTTTTTTATTGCTTATTAACGTATTATCTATTTAACTTTTTTTTTAACCTTATTATTATCACATGAGTAAATAAAATTTCTAAAAAATATATCATGAATAATTAAATAAATAAACAGTTGGCGTATTGAGTATCTGCGACGTTTCATTTTATCAATAAATTTGCACTTTTCAGTTTGTTGAATTATTTTTATCACTTGAAATTATTGTTTTTTTTTAAAAAAAAAAGGTTCTCAGCAGCTTTACAAAAAACGTGTTGGATTTTTTTCGTTATTCGTTTTCACTGCAGTGATCGTCATCACCATCACCATCAACACGCGAGCTACCTACCCACCCTTCTTTGCAAATTTCAACTCACGTACTAAATGACTTTTGAGTTGCTTTCCCATTCGAAAACCACAAAAAATTTCTTTATTTTCAGTGAAAAATTTCGTAAGTGGACGGACACCGCGGCCGCTCAGTAATCAGTGATTTCGAATAGAGTTGATTAACGAACGCTCGTGTCGTGTGTTTTCTTTTACTCTCCCCGTTGGGGCATTTAAGTGTTGTGTGTTGTTATCTCTTCGTGTATTTGTGATGAGAAGGAGTAGTTCGTACCTGCTCTTAGTTCATAGAAACGTATTTAAATAAAAGTTTTTTTTTGTTTTCGTTTTCTTTTGTTCTTCTTGAAGTTTCTGTTGCTCTCTTTTCTGTTTTCTATTGTATTTCAATTTCAATTTCCTTTTGTTTTTGTGTTATTTCTGTTGTTGCTGTTTTTTGTTGGTTTGATTGACAATGATAAGACAGTCAACACACAAACGCAGTCATGTGCTCATAAACAATAAACACAACTCATACGCATTTGAATACATATTAACATACATACATACATACATATACTAGTGAATGCGTCTGGTTTGGTGCTTTTAATTTCGTTTGTATTTCGCTTAAAGGGGATGAGCGGGGTTTGGCAACACTTGCATGTCTTTAACCTTAAAGATTTCAAAATTTTCAACAGTTGCCTACATTATTTCTTTGTAGGGTGGTTTTGTCTTTAGCGATTTTGCGTAAGAGTTAAAGTTTAAGAAGAAAAATGTTTATAAAAAATGGCAGCGAATGAATCAATATTCTAGCCAAATATAAGTACTCGTATCAGTCATAAAGTACTATTTTTTGATTACTTTTTGAAACTCTGTCAAAATGAAAACAACTTCATACAAAAATTATAAAATTTCCCATCCAACCACATGCGTCATAAAAGATTCTTTTCTAATTCTTTTTTTGGGGTTGTTTAAAAAATAAAAAAGTTTCAGAGAATTATTAAATATCTCAGTTGAACGTAGGGGAACTGGTGCTATTGTGGTATAGTTTTTCAATGTGGTATGGTCGCATATCTCCGAATTGCGAACGAACCTGCGAACGTCACTGCTTTTATCTTGTCAGAAAACATGAAAAACCAGGGATGTGTTGCTGTCATGCACCAAACAACATTTTTCCGGTGTCAGTTGAACGAAACTTAAGTCGGTTGATTTTTTTTTCTGGATTTTTTGCAAAAAAATTTTGTTAAGAAAAAGTTGCTTTTTGGTGAAGTTTTATTTACATTCAAGAAAGGTAAGTACTAAGTATTGCGAAATAAGGGTTCAACTGTGTAAATTCACGAAGTTTCTCATTTTATTTTTAGAATTTTGTAATTTCTAAAAATTGGCCAGTGTGGTATAGTCGGGATTCGCTAATGTGGCATATGAATATTTCTTGTTATTCTTAATATTATTTGATTGCTGTTTATTTTTTTACAAAAACTATGAGTTTGAGAATCAATGTTAATGTTATTATGAACTTATTTCATACCTTTCAAACTTTATATTTGGTTGTATGGTTAGGTATACCACATTACCCTACTAATATGAACCACAATACCAGCCCATTTTACATGTACTGATCAGTATATATACCACATTATGCCACCATATATACCACATTACCTACCAACTTTTTGAAAACATCTATTTTGACTTTTTTCAGATTTTTCTCAATAACTTTTTTATGAAATTGCACACATTTTATTGAAATATATTCTGTAGCCAATACTTCAATGATTATCATAAACAAATTTGGCTGAAATTGATCTAACAGTTCTCTTTCAAATTCCACCTAAACATTAGCTATACCACAATAGCATCAGTTCCCCTATGACTCTTGAGGATATCTTAAAAAATGAAAATAGTTCATAAAATAACCCACCCAAGCATATGAGTCATAAAAGTCTAGTTTCTAGTTACTCTGAAAAAATTAAAAAAAATTGGAAACAATTTCATAAATTGAAAAATATTCCAGCAAAGCACTCTTTTTCTAATTCCTTTTTTGAAAATCGAAAAATATGAAGAAAATTTCATAGAAAAAAAAAAAAAATATCTCAGCCAACCATATGAGTCATAAAAGACTCTTTTTTACTTCTTAAAATATGAAAAAAAAAAAAAAAAATCATAAGAGTGACAAAATATCCCAGCAAAGCATATGAGTCATAAAAAACTTTTCTCCTATTCCTTTTTTGAGCTCGTAAAAAATGAAAAAAATTTAATAAAATGAAAAAATATACCAGCCAAACATAAAAGACTCTTTTCCAATTCCTTTTTTGGAGCTCGTAAAAATGAAAAAAGTTTCATAAAAAATTTCATAGAATGAAAACATATTCCAGTTAACCATGTCTCGTAAAAAATGAAAAAAAAAATTTCATAAAAAATTTCATAGAAGGAAAAAAATCTATGCCAACCAAATGAGTCATAAAAGACTCTTTTCTACTTCTTTTTTTAGAGCTTTTAAGAAATGAAAAAAATTTCACAAAAGATTTCCTCGAATGAAAAAATATCCTAGTCAACAGTATGACTCATAAAAGGCTATTTCTACTTATTTTTTTGGAACTCGAAAAAATGAAAAAAAATACAAAAAATTTCATAGAATGAATTAATATCAAACATATGACTCGTACAAGACTCTTTTTTGATTCCATTTTTGGAGCTTTTGAAAAATGAACAAAATTTTCATAAAACTCTGCATAAAATAAAAAAAAAAAATAATCCAACCAAGCATATATCGACATTTCCGCCAAAAGGTCCTCCGTGAGCCAAAAAATTAAATCATCATAGCTCTGAAACTATTTAAAGTACATGGATGAGATTTGGTACATATGTAAAAAGCACCAAGACAAATAAAGTGTACTGGAAAAAATGGGGCTTCACGCCCCCACAAAAACAACTTCATCATATCCGAAAATATTTATTTCACATAAATGAGATTTGATGCATGTATACAGAGCGCCAGGACAAATAACGTTCCCTGTGAAAATTGGCGATGCCACATCAAATTAACAAGATAATGTGATCCAACATTCACTGGGAAATTTTGGTTTTTTGAAAGATTTTTAATTTAAAATTTGTTTGTAGAAAAAATGTCACGTTCATATTGTCACGTATTGTTTCAGATTATGATCAAAGAAAAGTACAGAAGATATTTGAATCAACCAAAATACATTATAAAGTAGCATTATTGCATAAGATTATAAAATTAGTCGCACTAAAAAATTCTGACATGTTTCACTGAATTCTGACTTTCTTTAAATAGGCACGAAAACTGCTTCTATTTTGGTCACGTTCGTTTAGTGTCTTTTTTGTGTATATTTTTGAACCAGTTATTCGCCTGCTTTTAAAGTTGGCACTATTTATAGTGCTACCTAAGAGCAATAATGTAAAGTAAAAACCAAAAAAAAAATATGTTTTACTTCCACTTATTTTGCACTTTAAATGTGTACGACGGTCACGTTCGTCAACTGGGAAATGCCAATATACTAGGCCGGGTCAATGAAAAAAGTATTGGAAAAACCGTTGCCTATTTGAAAGCTTACCTTGAGAGTATCTAAGAAACAAAAATTTTTTTTTTGGACCACTCTAAAATTAGTCAAAATGGTATTTTTTCATAACTTTGGGTGGTGAATTTCGATGTTGAAAAATTATATATCGTTTTAAAGGGCTACATTTTCTCTTACTGTGCTTTGGTGTAAATATAATTTCAGAGACTTTATTTATATAAAGAAAAAATTGTATTTTGGGAGATACGAAACACAGAAACTGGGTCTCACTAGTCGAATATGATCTCGCAGGTCCAAATGCCTTGAGAAAAAAATGCAGGCCTAATTAAGTCCTTTAAAACGATTCGGAAATCATCTGCCAATAGTATGGAAAAAAGAACATTTTGGCTAAGTTATTTTTTTGTTCAATTATAATGAAAGCATTACAAATAAAAAAAAAAAAACAAACAGAAAATTTCATAAATAAAGTGCTATCTTAAAATTGTTTTTTTATTTTATCTAATGTAAACAAAATTCACTAAACAAAAATGTGGCAAAAAAAAATTAAAAATTTTTGTATTTTTTATGATCAAGTAGAAATCAAGTAATTTTTGTTACAAAGAAAAGCGCCATTCATTATGTAACTGTTTCAGCTCAAAATGTCAAAATGCCCCATATATTGACATTGTGTAAATATTGATTGAGAACTGTATTTTTGTTTGTTTGTTTGTCATTCGAATCAAACTCTTTTGTTTATCTAATCAAGTTAACAATAAAATTGTGTGTAAACAAATTAGTTTACAATGACAATAAAAGACACAAAAATTAAATACTTTAGTAAATATTGTCAATTTAAAAATTTTAAATATTCTGTATATACGTATGTATGTATATTTAAAGTTTAATTTTTAAGTAATTTATTTTGCATGTGAAATAATAAATTTGTTTAAATGTCAAAAAAAAAAAAAATTGTAATTTTTAATTTGGATAATTTTGTTTTTATATGAAATTTTTTGTCTCAAAAGCATTGTCATCCATTTAAATTCAAAAATTTCGTATAACCTTAGTAAGTCATTTTGGTTGTTACTGGCCAGCAGCAGCTGTGCACATGCCAGGCGCTTTCTTTATCTGGCTGATTAATGGGCTGATTTTGGCGTCACAAATAAATTGCTAATAATTCATATACACAATTCATATAAAGTATTTTTGCTAATTTAATTTTAATATATTTGTTTAACTTATTTTTTATATTTTCAAATTGGAATTTGTTTATCTTATAAATATTCATTTGCTTATTAATTTCACTATTAATATCGTTTCATAGCAGGATATGTTAATTTGGGAAAATTTTTGAATTGTTTTTTTTTTTCATTTGGGAATTGGCAACATTTCTGTTTACCCAATCAGTCACAACTTATTCATGGAGAAAATATTTTTAGATATTCGTTGATAATTCAATTATTTAAACATATTCATTCATAGAAAATATGCATAGTTAATTTTGTGCTTATATTTTTTTTCTGCCTAATTTAAGGCTACAGAAATTTTTCATGCGAAGAAAACATGCTTTTGGGGATTTTGTCTAATTCAGTTTAATTCAGATAATTTAAACATCACAAAATTTTTGTTTAGTTAATTATTTTGAGGAAAATTTTTGTTTTGTTATAAAGTACAATCATTTGGGAGAATAAAATTATGTTTCCTGGAAAGTTTTCCGGAATTTTCCCAAATGAGTTATTTTATAGATTTTCTCTTTCTGAATTTTAACTTTGCTTCCTCGAATCGTGTTCGTTTGCGCCGTTATATTAAAAAAATGGCGTCCAAAATCCGTTTTTTTAGAAATATCTTTTTTACGGTTACATTTAGAGAAAAACATTGTGGCACAATATTGTAACTTATAAAATATTCTATAAAAATGACCTTGGAATTGTTTCCGTACGACTTATAACCCCACGTTTGATCGAAATTGCCTTGCAAAAATGATTCGGATTCAATGGTGTGTGGTGAACTTTTTTTTTTGTGGTACGGTCTAATGTAAATTGTACTTTAACGATTTGTTTTTTAATATTCTTGTATACTTCCCCTGCTGGATAAGAGCTTAGAATATTCCGAAGGTATGGCATGCCCGTCGTCAGAAGTAACCAAACTCCAAACGATTGCTACGCGTAACGAACGCGGATGACCGTTATGTGACACGACACATTGGGAGTTCTTGGAGACGTTCTGTAAGTATGCTCTGCCAATATGGTCTTTACGGCACATGGCACATACCAAAAATCAGCCAAAAAATCCAAGAACGATCTGAAAACGAACAGGAGTGGTACTCATGAAACTTACTGCTGGTAGGAGCTATGCAGGCGTTCTTCAAAGCCTTAACAAATCTGAGATTTTTTGTAAATTCTAATAAAGCGGTTTAAAATCCAAATAAAAAGTTGAACAGTTAAATTTTTAAATGGCTATTTAAATGATCTTCGAAATGGACCAGAATTCACATGGTGCTTATTTAAGTACATAAAAATGAAATTTTTGATGTCTTGAGAACAAAACCTTGAGCAAATTTAATTTTTAAATCAACCTAAGGTAGATATTTCAAGTCTGAGGAACAAATCGTATGTAGCAATACATTGTCAAATTAATAAATAGAGAAACATAAGTCAATATCAATAATTTTTTTGATTTAATTTCAAGTTAACTTTTCTTCAGAACTCTCGAATGCAAATGTTTTTCATACCGAAAGTGCCTTTTCCTTGGGCATGTATTCTATTACCACAAAATTAAACGCAATTTCAACACAATCTCTTTCAAAACATTGAGGTTACTCGTACAAATTATTTTAATTATTATAATTACTGCATGTTCTTTTTTTTTTCGATTAAAAAAAAAACAAGCGTTAAAATAATTAAAAATAAAAAAACCACAAAATGTTTCACTTGTTTTAATTAAAAACCTAAACTTCAAATATTTTTGCAGTATGTTAGCAAGATACATGCATGCAACCTTCTTGTAAAATATACATTTTTGGTGTTTTATGCGACAATTACGTTGCTAATTTGATGAATTAACTTTTTGGTTTCACATGTTCTTGTCAAACAAAATCTAATCGCGATTAAACAAAGCCGCATTCGACAAATATGGCAACGCTGTGTAAACTGATCTTTGTATCAAAAGCATGTACAAAGCAAAAATATATAAATAAACATTGTTGCCATATTTGGCAAAATGTTGCATGTTTAACGTTATAGTGACAACACAACAGTGTTGCAGCAGCCAAAAAATGTTCATAATTGATTTAATGACAATGTTCGACGTTGTTTTGAAAGTTTTTTTTTTTCATATTTTAATTAAAATGGATTGCGAAAAGGGTCAATAGGTATATAGTTGATAGAAAAATACAACCATCCATCATCATTAATTCTACTGCATTGTCATTTGTGGGACAAAAATTTTAATGGATAGAAAATTTTTTAGAAAATATATATTTGATTTTTCGTTATTTTCAACTCACCTGATGTGTATCCATCGTTTCATCTTCTGGTGTCAGTGCTAATGAAGATTTTCTATGTCCCGGCCTGCTGCCGCCACCTGATGAACTTGTTGTTCCTGATGTACCAGTACCTGTAAAAGTAAATTGGGAAAAATGCGCATTACAATTTAAACTTTTTTTATAAAAAATAGTACAAAATAAGCTACTGAGTAAATTTTTTCTTAAAAAAGGTCACAAGATTTGCCTTGGCACCTCGACTATTGAAAGGCTTGAAGTACTTAATATAAAGATTTAGTTTGATTGTAACAATTAAAAATTAGAACTGTTGTCAAAGATTTCAGTTGTTTTTTAACTTAGTTTAAAGCCAACGTTTTACACAACAATCATAAAGGAATTCTCAAATAATTGGCGCCTAACGTGCGTTGGAAGCATAAACGCGTAATCGTAACAGCGTTAGAAAAGAGCGAGACTACGTTCTCTGCATATATGTAATTCCATTTTTAAGCTAAAACCTTATGAATGATCATAATAATAATTGTAAGCATGCCAGATTTGCCTTGTAATAAGGACTATTGCTTGTCTTATTATTATATAAAATCCGCTTTCTAAGTCTTTCGCGCAAAGAGAAGCTTTGACACAGTTTGACAATCACTGTGTCAAAAAGATTAAGGAGGACTGAAGTAATTGTCCTTTCTACAGATAGAGAAGCACTCTGATTTTAAAGTTTGAGATGCACTGTAATAATTTATGTTTGTTACAGTTCATAAAATACAGTGTTAATACAGTTTGTACAGGTTTGTATATTGAATAAAACAGTAACACAGTTTTGAAGGTGTGTGTCTGGAATAAAAACTTAAAAACACAAGGTGATAAGAAATAATCTTTTCCTTTTCGCGCAGAGTGGAAGAGAGAGAATTAAAAAAGGAAGAGCTACGCGGGGGCTGGCAAGCAAAGCGAACAAGGGGCTGAGCCCCTAGTTAATCTTTGAATAAAATAAAAATTTCTATTGATTGTATTGATAACAAAATGTTTTGTTTTTCGTCAAAATATAAAATTGTTTTAAACTTCTTAAAGACAACGTTTTACACAACGAACACGAAAGGATTCTCAAACAGTTGGCGCCCAACGTGGGACCAATTATTCGGCATTACGCTGGAAGAATAAAGGCATGCAAACAAAGCACCAAGCTGTCATCGATATTGAGCTAAAGAAGATCGAGGACTGACAGGAGTCTCGAATATTTTATAACTCCCTCAAAAGGTAATTATTTGAAGTGGAAGTACGCTACGTTTGGGTTGATATTTTTCATTCAACTTAAAAATGTTAATTTTTCTTTAAACAAATTTTAACAAATAAGAAGCATAGAAAAAGGTCGCCAACTTGATAATTTTAAGTAGTCCAAGGAACTTATATTGCCGCATTTTAAAAGGCCATTACATCACCCCTTCGATCTCATCCTGTTTTCGCCTGTGAAACAACATTGCGCAAAAATTTAAACAAAAGTTTTCTGCTTTAAAAATGTCTTTTCCTTTAAGCGGAGTTGATAATTTTGGGAACTAAATTTCATAACAAAATGCTAATATATTTTATCTCAGACAAAAGCTAGTTAAGTCAAATACTTGAAGTGAAGCGCATAAAGTAAATTGCTGTATAGCACTTGTGTGTAGAATTTTATATGCGCACCATTACCTTCAAACTTCTGAGGAAATTTAATGAAATCTTAGAAATACTCGCATGAGATAGCAGTTCAAAATTTAAGATAAAAAGACTAAAAGAAGAAGATCCAACAAGTGAAATGTTGTCGACAACAGGAGCCAAATGAGCACTTGCCGCTGCTATGATGCCACATAACAGCAGGATGTAGGGAAATTGCTGATGAATAATGAACGCGTATACGCGTATGTACAAGTATATGTGAAAACTTTATATCAAAACTGCGGCTTTAAAGATATAAAAAATGAGACACAAAATGGCTGCAGTTTGCCCATTTGAAAATGATGCTTGTGGAAACAAAAATACTGTAAAAAAACTCCCATAGATTTCCATACGACAGCTCACAGAAGCATGTAAATATTTTAAACTGCAAGGTCTATATTGCCTTAAGTACTTAATGTGCATATTAATAAATAATAAAAAAAATACTTAGTTGTTATGGAGGTTTTCTAACCTCCATAACAACTAAGTAAAAATCAAATCTAACCCATCATATATCATAAAAAAAATAATTAAGCAAATAATTGTTGGACCAGGGTGGAACGAAAAAAAATCTCTCAAGTTTTTTGTATATGAAGTAGAATACGCCAACTGTGATTGATTTAGCTCCAGTTTGGCAAGGTTGCATTAAAAATGCGGGATAATTTTGTATTGCAGGTATACTTCCATAACTTTTAAGAGGTTAACAACACCCATTTTAAAAGCTTAACTGAAATGATTTTTAAGGAAAATACATTTTTCCGTATTTACAGCTGTATGTATACTAGACCTGATCGATTTTGTACGAAGCATAATAAAATCATCCCAATGCCAACTCAAAAGTTAGAATGGCTCTTAAAAACTACATCTGCCTATTTTTTTTTACAATCTGAGAAAAACTAATGTAGCACTTTTGATTCTACTGAAGGCCTATTTTGGTTAAAAAAACATGTTTTTCGGTCATAGCTTTTTTTACCAAATGGATACCCAAGAGTTTTTTAGAAATAAAGTCTATGTGCTTAGAAAAATTATATTTTTTTTGGTGATATATATAGTATTCGCATCCCAAAATCGATTTTTTTAAGTTTTTCAATTACGCGGTCAAAAAAAAAGATTTTTTACTCAAAACCAAGACATTTAACGAAAAAAGTGTGTATTTTTTTTTTTATTTATAATTTTTTGACCAAGTTTTGAAAAAATATAAAATAGCTCAAAAAAATCTGAAAAAAATACACATGTATTTTTTTAACAATTCTAAGCATTTTTTGTTGAAAACACTTTTTTCGTAAGTTTTCTTGCTTTTGAGTATAAAATCGTTTTTCCGACCTCGTCATTGAAAAACGTAAAAAAATCGATTTTCGGAACCAAATATCATCTATACCCCAAAAAGCAAAAACAAATTTTAAACGCCAAAATATATGTAAAAACATAGTCTTTATTTCTAAAGTACTCTATATATCGATTTCCTAATGAAAAAGAAAAGTTATGACCAAAAAACATATACTTTTAGCCAAAATAGGCCTTCAGTAGAATCAAAAGTGCTCCACTGGTTTTTCTCAGAATGAAAAAAATAAAAAAAAAAATTGTAAGGGTGTAACCTTTGGCCAGGCGAAAAACTAAATAGCCTATACTGCACTCTTTGTATTATTTAGCAAGTGTTCTTTATTAGATGAGTGCAGATTACAGACTGATTACTTACGACTAAAGAATAACTAACATAGCGTGATACATATTACTGGTTTTACATACAATGTCATATACTACACTCTTGTTCGATGTCGCCAAGTTTTTGCTCAGAGCTTGAGCTTCGTAGTATTTAAGTGTATTTTAGTTGCATTATCGTGATATATACTCCCAAAGTTGCGTTTTGAATATATTTTTTGTATGGGCGGTAGCCGTGTCCGTTGACCGATTTCGCTTATTTTCAATCCCACGAGCTAACTTTGACGACGGAGGCTGTGCACCAAATTTCATTAAATTATTTTGCTCAGTTTTCCAAAAAAATGTATTTAAGTCGAATCGAACGACCGATGGTACAGTAGACAGTGATCAATACAACGCAACTTTGGCAAAAGGTTCCACTATCGCACGTGTGTTATAACCTGGCTTCTGACGAAAAAAAGATTTGACGTGTTTTCGCCGCAACATTTTCAGTCGACAAAAGTTCAAAATTCCACAAATCAGTGAAGTGCAGAAAGAAATGTAAGTGTTTTCTAAGAGCAGAATTATATGCTGAATCCAAATCTGTAATTGGTTTTACAAAATTTAAATTTGTTAAAAAGTTATTCGCCTTAAAATAAACGTGGGGTTAAATAACCAACAGTAGAAAAAGGCATTGGCGACCACGGTAAGGTCGGAAAAAAAGATTCTAAAGAAATTTTCCGAGCAAAAGCCAAGACACGGCAGCCAAAAACAATACTCGTCGCTCCAAAAGAGGTCGTCCAAGAATAGTAGTATACGTTGAGGAAAGCGACGCCAGCGATTAATGAAGCTCAAGAGAAACTTTTTCAAGTTAATTTTGTTCTTTTGTAACGTTTTGTAAAATTCTGATAAAATAAAAACCCTTAAAATAACAATGTTGGTTACTTTTATTATAAAAAGAAAGTTTAGTTATTTTTTTCACACTCTTTGTTCAAATGCAAATACCGGATAAACCGTGCGAGTTTGAAAAAAAATTTTCAAAAGAATTTTGTAACAAAGGGTTCAACGAACCAGGAAGAGTTGAAATTTTCAAATTATTATCATAAACAAAGTTTTTACAGAGTGCCAAACACAACAGTGGTTGTTTAACCCCATTCTACCCTATATACTTTTTTATATCTGCCACTCCTTCTTCTCCGCTTCACAAACGGAAGGACAAAGTGAATATACGCCAAGTGTAGGGTATAAAAATTCACTAAATAATGTGATTTTCACGTCACCCTATTGTATGTTGATGTTGTGACGCAGTTGCCATATTTTAAATTAAATTTTAAATTCATCATTCATTTAATTGTGTGTATGTATGTGTGTGTGTATTGTTTGAATACTAAATTGTTTTACACCATAGAGCAGCGAGTCATTAAGGCATTTTATATTTGTGTGTTTGTGTTTAATATAACGGAAATTAAATTGTTTGTCTGGGTGCTTATACGCGCCGCTGTTTCAGCACAATGTGTGCATGTGTGTGTGTCTTTTGCCTATGCTATGCTTTATTTACCCTTGCATACTTTTAGGGTTGCTCATTTAAATTCATTGTGTTTTTCTTGTGCTTTTTGTTGTCGTGAATTTAATTTTGTTTTGTTCTTTTGCTGCCTCGAGTTAAAGGTGCGCCTATAAGTAGGCAAATATAATTTTGGGATTTTTTGTTTGTTTGCACACTAATTACACGCTTTTTTTTGTTTTTTTTTTTGTTTTCTATTAAGTTTTTTTAATTTTTTTACTTTTTTTTTATAGCAACTTATATTTTTTTTTCTTTTTTTGCGCTTATTTCGATTTTTATTTTCTTCTTTGAGATTTGTTTCTGTGTAAATTTACTGATTTTATTACTCTTTTTTTTGTTAACGTTTGTTTTGTATTTGATTTTTTTTGTTAATTTTGTACATTTTGCTTACCACTATTTTCAATGCTGCCAGCTGCAACTCCAGCTTCGTCTTGTAAAATGGAAATTCTGCTCGTATGCAGCGGCGTTGTTGCGGTGGCTGTTGCTTCTTCTGTTGCATCTTGAATTTCATGTGCACTATCACGACGACATTTGTTTTTATTTTGTTCTATAATCATTTTAAATAAATTGTTTTGTTTTTAAAAGTGATTTTTTATTTAACAGCTATGTACTAAATATTTGAGGCACTTTTTTTTTGGTTTAAAATATTTTAGTTTTAATATTTTTCAAATCGTTTTATGTTATTCTTTTTATTATTTTCAGCAACTCAAGTCCAGCACAAGTTACTGCCTTTTATGCTGAGATCTTGCACTTTGTAGCGTATTTGTATTTAAATTTTTTAACTTTATTTCTTAACTTTATTTTCATTTTAATTTTTTTATTTTCATTAAAATATTTATTTTCGTTTTATTTGCCAATTGTTTTTTTGTGGTCCAATTATCATGTTTTCTTTATATTTTTTAAATCCTAATTATTATTTAATTATTTTATTTAAATTTGTATTTTTTTATCGTTGTTTTTCATTATTTTTATTTATTCCTTTGAATTTAAATGCTGGTTTTATTTCCGCTTTTGTTTTATTTAATTGTTCTTATTGTTTGTCACTTTTTATTGTCATTTATTTATTTATTTTTGCTTTGTTTTTTTTATTATTTTTTTTTTTTTCTTAATATTTTGCCTTTTTAAAAGACTTGTACTCTATGAATAAGAGCATTTTGTTATTTACACTTTTTTGTCTTCTAAAATTTCTTTTGTTGTTGAATTTCAAAGTATTTTTCTAATGAAGTCAAGAATTCACAATAGTGTTGGTTACAAGTTATTGTTTTCTGAGAAATATTTTTTCTGGTTTTTGGTATTGTGATATGTGATACATCATTAAATAAATGAAGTTACATGGCTTAAGTTTAAAAAAAATCAATAAATTTGTGTAAGGCAAATTGTTTATTTTCAAATGTACATTACACCTCAAGAAGCTTTAGTTTCCTTTGTGCGTATAAAATATCGAAAAAACCACTCGTTTTGTTTTTCGTTGAAACCGACGCTCAGCAGATGATAAATGCGAAGCACTGGTTGGGTTTGATAAAAGGAGAAAGGTAAGAGTGAGGGGGATGGATGAGTAGTATTAGTGAAAATTTTTCTTGACACAGTGGTTGCTTACTAATGACAAAATGATAACCAATACCTTCCAACTCGTCTTTTTATTTTGAACTTAGTTTAAGAACACAAGATCACATTTATGGCGTCAAATTTCAGCCATTCGTTTTTTTCTGAGTACCGTTTATTATAAAAGAAAGCCAGAACAATGATTATGGACAGAATTCTATACTTTTAGTAACGTTTTTTGGGTGTTAAAGTTTTAGTGTATTTCCAATTCGAGTTACATAAAAATTGGTGTAGTTCTTTAGCCGCGGTAGCCTACTTTCTTTTGGGAGCGAAGCACCTTCTACTCAAAAACAGAAAAAAATATATATATAATTCCTTCTCAAAATTCAGTCTATCCCTGTTTCGAATTTCATAGAAATCGGTGTAGTGACAATCTATTTGCACTTTAGTGTTATCATCCTCACATATACATTTTTCTTTAGTTTTCTTTCTGAGGGCATAGTCCACCACTACACGAAATAACATAAGACCAATAAAAGTCCCAAAGTCGACAAAAGTCTAAAAGTATTGAAAAACATCTAAAATATCGGTAAAAGTCCAAATGTATCGAAAAACATCTAAAATATCGGTAAAGTCCAAAAGTATTGAAAAACATCTAAAATATCGGTAAAAGTCCAAATGTATCGAAAAATATCTGAAATATTAGTAGAAGTCCAAAAGTATAGAGAGACGGTAAAAATCCAAAAGTATCGAATAAAATCGTAAATTTCGTTAAAAGTCTAAAATTATCGAAAACATTCCAAAATATCGGTAAAAGTTCAAATGTATCGCAAAACATTTAAAATATCGGTTGAAGTCCAAGAGTATTGAAAAACGTCCAAGATATCGGTAAAAGTCCAAAAGTATCGAAAAACATTTAAAGTATAGGAAAAAGTCCAAAAGTGTCGAAAAATATATAATATATCGAATAAGTTCAAATATATCGAAAAACATTTAAAATATCGGTTGAAGTCCAAGAGTATTGAAAAACGTCCAAAATAACGGTAAATGTCCAAAAGTATCGAAAAACATTTAAAATATCAAAGTCCAAGTATCGAAAACCGTACAAAATATCGGTAAAAGTCCAAAAGTATCGAAAAACATTTAAAGTATCGGAAAAAGTCCAAATATATCGAAAAACATTTAAAATATCGGTTGAAGTCCAAGAGTATTGAAAAACGTCCAAAATAACGGTAAATGTCCAAAAGTATCGAAAAACGTTTAAAATATCAAAGTTCAAAAGTATCGAAAACCGTCTAAAATATCGGTAAAAGTCCAAAAGTATCGAAAAACATTTAAAGTATCGGAAAAAGTCCAAAAGTATCGAAAAATATATAAAATATCGAATAAGTCCAAATATATCGGAAAACATTTAAAATATCGGTTGAAGTCCAAGAGTATTGAAAAACGTCCAAAATAACTGTAAATGTCCAAAAGTATCGAAAAACATTTAAAACATCGGTTAAGGTTCAAAAGTATCGATAATCATTCAAAATATTGAAAAAAGTCCAAAAGTATCGAAAAACATCTAAAATATCGAAAAAGTCCAAATATATCGAAAAACATCTAAAATATCTGTAAAAGCTGAAATAGTAATTTTTTTCAATGAGCCTCATATAGTATCAAAGATATAATGAATAATTCTTTTGAGTGCATGCCACCATCAACTTTTTTGACACATTATAAGGAATTTTCTATTGTAATACTAACAACTTTGTAAATTCCATTGAATTCGGTCGATCGATTTCCGCATTATAGCTTTTCGGAAGCTTATATGCTGCATCGAACCACTATGTGTTGTAGCCATCAGATATAATATTCACAGAGATATAGTTCCATAACTTATTCATTCGGCTAAAGAACGAATTATCGCGAATTATTCTGCTTTGCATTGGGCTTGAAGTCGAAGACAGAAAGTCATCGATAAAAATAAGGAAAAGTGCTATAGACAGGATAGAACCCTGTAGAACTTCAGCGTTAATAAATTGTTCAATGAAAGTGAAACTATCAACTACAATAGCTAATTTTTTGCTATCAAAACTTTGCAATTTTCTTCTGTTTGACAATTGTCAGCAAATTGTAACTCTCTAGTGAACGGTGCTGTCATCGGCGGTGAGTATAAAGTTTAATGAAACATTATTTGTCGGCAAACATAAGGTTGAGTATCACACTCACAGTTTGTGCGGCCAACAAGGCAATAACAAGTGGTAAGTATTTTCAAATTGATAATTAGATAAAGAGGAATTTTTATCAGTTTATTTGTTTGGACATAAAACTACGACATCAATAATGACAAAAGTTGGTCATTGTTTTTTACTTTAACAAAAGAAATTTGTGTGGTCTGTTGTAATAGTGTTGATTACAAAAAAAAGTACAAAAAAGATATAGAGTTTCTGACTACAACTACGCATAAATGTATTTCATTATCGCAATGGTGTACTCCACTCCAACTAGTGACATGCTGATGCTTAATAGCATTACTACATACGTTACTTCCCTTGCTAAAATAGTACATTCGCACTACCTCCCCTCCCATTTTTATTATAATACCGACAATTTTATCTAAGCAATTTATCGATTTTGTTTAGATTACAATGCAAGCCACAAACGCATACATATATACAAAGCGACAATAACAATCACAACAACAACAATTTTGATAAGATAGAGATGCTTCCTCGTTTTTTTTTTTGTTGTTATCCTTGTGCAGCACGTTTTTACATTGGCTGCGCGCTACAGCAATTCATAATTAGAGTGTCATTTTTGTGTGATATTAGTTATGTGATAACAGTATTGTTTTTGTTAGTGTTTTTGTTGTTGTTGTTGTTGTAACCAAACTTTGTTATATCTTACTGGTAGTTTATTATGTTTCCATATTGTGTATTCATATATAGAATAGACTTTTTTTTTGGAGACCCCGTGTGTGTATCCTTTTGCCAATTAGACAACCAATTGTGGTTTAAATATTAGCCCAATAAAAACCGAACTTGTTCATTTTACCTTTAGAAGAAAGGTCTCGATCTTCACGTTACTAAAAATAAGTGAACAAGTGCTTGAGCTCAATTGTAGCGCAAAGTTCTTAGCAATAATACTCGACAGAAAACTAAATTGCAAACTAAATTTCAAAAAAAGACTCCAGGTTAGGTTAACGCGGGATATAGCAGTTGTTATCATAACTTAAGCCACGATTGGGCCCATTGTATACCCGATGTATAACTTTGTTATCAACCTACATGAACCATTTAGAAATTTTTATAAAATCTGAAATGGATTTGGGACTCTTCTGAGTGATATCTTCAAGAGAGTCGAAAAAAAAAAATGATTTTCGAACACCTTATAACGTTGGTTAGCCAACGCTGGGCATTCACACAGGATTCGACATCAGGATCTTTACAGCTTCTACAAAGATCACCTACGTCGTGAAGCCCTAACCTTGAGGCGTGCCTACCTACAAAGTAGTGCCCTGTAATGACACCAATAAAGGTTCTGAGGGTTTGCCTTTCTAATGAGATAATTTTTCGTGTTCTATTTGCGTCATAAAGTGGCCATATCGCCCTTGACTTAGAACATGTTGTTAAATTGGACCATCTAAAATTAGTCCATAAAATACATTTTAAGTCAATATTGGCTCTAATTAATGCAAATGGTTTCATAACTTAGGTCTCGGAAATTGTGTCAGTTGAAGACCCTTTCCTAGCAAGTTCGTCAGCAAAAAGACCCTAATGCACATAATAGATGTCATAATGTGAAACTTTTTATTGCATGATTTTAGGAATTTTTTTCAATACATATTTCATAGATATTGACTAAAAGAAAATTCCCCAATTCAGGGTGAAAAAAATTCTGATTAGCTTTTCTGATGCTTAACTCACTACTAATCTTGTTTTTGATGTTTTAGAATTTTTTGGACCCTAAATTGGGAAATTTTCTTTTAGTCAATGTCTATGAAATATGTTTTTAAAAAATGCCTGAAATCATGCAATAAAAAGTTTCCCATTATTGCGTATGTAATTTGCATTAGAGTTGCCGTCTGTTTGGGGTATTAGGCACGATGGTGCGGCCTACTCCTCGTATTAGAAGATAATTGAGTCTTATTCATTATATATATACGGCAAATATAGTCATATAGGGTCATACCTTGAAATATAAAACAGTATAAATGGATAGAAAAACATCCAAGAAATGGCGCTTATAAGAGTAACTGGGGCTATGAAAACTTCTCCAAGAAAAAACTTTGAAAGTTATACGTTTATAAAATGTCTTGCCAATAGATCCCTATGTTAGAGATTCAATAGACTAAGCTAAAAACACAATTTTTTTGCTAAAACGATACAGACAGAATAACAGGTCATTCAATTTTTATTTAGAAATAACCTTCAAACGAGACGTGTATAAATTTGACAGCAATCGGACTATTGGTTCTTGAGTTATACCATTTAGTGTGAAGCAACTTTTGTTAGTAAAAAAAAAAGTGAACTTCGGGTTTTGATAAAGCATTGCTTTTCGATGAAAAAAATACAGTGGAAACCAAACAATGTCCTGATAAACATTATCCGAACTCTACTCCATCGATACAAATGGATTGTTAAATTTAAACATGGTCGTACCAGCACAAATGATGCAGAGCGCTGTGGACTCCTAAATTAGGCTGTTATTGCAGAAAACATAAAAAAATCCGCAAATTGGTTATGAACAATTATAAATTGAAGAAGCTCGAGCTAGCTGACATTGTAAAGATATCAAGTGGTAGTGTTTTTTACCATTTTATACGAACATTTGGGTATGCAAAAGTTCTTTGCAAAGTGGCTGCCGCATGAGCTCACAGTCGACCAAAACAAAAACGAATTGATGCTTCAGAGGAGTGTTTGGCGCTGTTAAACCGCAATAAAATCGAATTCTATCGTCGATATGTGATAAGCGATGAAACATGGCTTCACTTTTACACACCAGAATTCAAAAGACAGTCAGCTGAAGCCTATTTTGACGAAAAAGAGAGCGATACTCGTTGTATCGCCCTCGAAGGCAGCTATGTTGAATAATTAAATCGAGTTTTGTCAAAATTTTGTTTTTTTCTTACTTCTCCTACGGACTTAGTGAATGACCTGTTATATAAGAGCTTGTAAAGATTTTAGCAAAAGTATAAAAGCCTAAGATTCCAAGCTAAAACAATGAGAAAGCAAGAAATTTTTTTATGATTCTACCTTAAAAGTATAAACGTAAGGTTCTAAAATGAATATTGGAACTGGTTGCGAAATTTTCATCAACTCAATAAATCTCTCAGACTCGGCTATCTGGCAACTGTTCAGTAATTCAAGTGGAAATATTTGCAAAAGTATAGGCACATCAAGGTTAAAAGTAATGTTATGTTTTGTATAGTACCAAATGCATGCTATATAGGGTTTATCGCATAAAGTTATGAAGCTTCAAGAAGGCCTAGACTAACAAAAAATTGCACCTGGGGGAGTATAAAATGTACCCCTGAGGAGTTATAGTGTTAAAATTGATTTTATGACTTATTTTAAGAAAAAATTTTCTTGGAAATTTGGTAAATCCTAGGAAGAAAATATCCTATCCTTGAAATCATCTTTAAAAATAACTGTGCGCGTCTGAAGGTTTCCGAAAGCCACTAGAAGGCTTTATGGTAAAAAAAAAAAATTTGGTATACTAGAGGAAAAACCTTTACGGTGGACTATCAACAAGCATTAGATAAATATTTTCTGGGACACGCAAAGCATTGCGAAGGTCACTCGAAGCTTTCATAGTCAAAAAGAAAAATATCTAGGCATAGGAGGAAAACATCTATGGCAGACTATCAACAAGCCTTAACTGAGTCTATTTCAGGTGTAGGAAGGTTTAAGTATATAACAATTTTTTTGTGTATACAGAAAGCTTTATTTAAATTGTTGGTAATTTTGCCTAGCGAAACGGGCAGACAGAGCTAGTAATTTATAAAAACGAGAAAAAAATTCAATAATATCACAAATGAAAAAAAAAAAAAAAAAAAAAAATGATCGAAAACAGTATTTGCAATACTTACTGTTTAGTTTCTTTAA
Source organism: Calliopum simillimum (assembly GCA_951812925.1). Lineage (NCBI taxonomy): Eukaryota > Metazoa > Arthropoda > Insecta > Diptera > Lauxaniidae > Calliopum > Calliopum simillimum. Next base: position 113,747,203 of record OX638370.1, on the reverse strand, counting down.
GTACATGCTGCCCCAATTAGTCAGCGTTTCAAAAATTGAGGTATCAATTTTTGTTAAATTTTTATTAAAAAACTTTGCAACTAAGAAAATAATTTTTTATTTTTCTTCAAAATAATGTTTTTTCTTTGTATTTTTTTGCACAAATTCTAATTACATTTTGCTTCCTTTTTCATAAAATACACTAATTCAAATATGGTGCAAGCAACATTTCACATTCTCTGCCTAAAGTACACAAAAAATGTGTAAAATTGCTTTTTGTGTTGTGTTGCTTTTTTTTTTTGATAAAACGTAATTAAAAAAAAATAAAGTTTTTTTTATTACAAAATTTTAACACTTCAACAGAACCGCGTGCAACCGTCAACTAACGCAAAAATTCAACAAATTCAGTTCAAGCCAAAATTGCGCGTTACACAAAAATGTTGGCCTACAAAAAAAAAAAAAACACAAAAACACAAAAAAAGCAGCTGAAAACTCTCGCACGGATTCACAAAATGTCGTTGGCGCAGTGCACACACACACACAGCAACTACTCACATAGATATAAAATACAAGACAAATGGAAAAAAATGACAAAAAAAAGCGCACAAAAATTTTTGTTTGGTCGCCATGGCGAACAATTAACTCTGTGATAGATAAGATAACATCTACGGAGTATTCTCATTCGTAAGCGCAATGTAAAAGCCAACTTTGTTGTCCATCCGCCGTGCCGTCTTTCCTTCCGCCTTCTTTGTTTTCCGTTTTTGTCTGTCTCTTTGTTCGCGTCGTATCTGTGCACCTGACTTTGCGCTATTCGCGGCTCAGTTTTGTTTCTGTTTTGTACCAAGTTTTGTTTTTCCGTTTTGTCTCTCCCTTTTGGCTCCGATGTTTTATTTATTCTTCCCAATCTAATGGTGCAAAAACAAAAACCAAAAAAGAAAAAAAAAAAAAAACACAAAAATTCACGCTGCCAATCTCTGTTTGCCAACGACATTTAGGGTTTTATTCTATTTGCCTAAGGGTTGTTATTGCTGGCACAAAGGGGTAAGCGGTTTTGTCTGTTTTGGCCTGGTTCAAATGGTTACATGGCAGATTTGGCGTGTGACATTGCATAATTTTTAGAAAATTTACCCTCTTTCTTTGGATGAAATGTAAATGTTAAGGTGCAAAATTAAAGATTTTTTAATGCCAATTTTGAAAGTAAAAAAAATTGTGGTTTAAAACTAACTATCATTTTGTATTAAACCCTTTAAAACTTTTAAAATACATGAACAAATGTAAATTTCTAAATAAACGTTATATCACTTAAGCTTTAAATTTGACTAAAAATAAAACAAAATTGGTCTGATAACACTTAAACATAAATTTGTTTCATATATCTCCAAACCAAGGTGACATATACAAGTTATTTCTCTTCAGATTATTATCATTGAAATCTGTGGATTACGCTGCGACCTAAAAATATTTTTTGTACAACTTTTTTCCTATCAGAAAAGTTCCAGACAATCTATAAATCTCGTCGTTGCCATGGAATTACGTGTAAGTGACGTGTGGTGCCGTGACATAGTCCCCACGGACACCATCCCCATTCACGAAATGGGGATTATGTCCGCCAATAATTCGGACATAGTCCCCATTTCTAAAATAGGGATTATGTTTGCAAGTGTTTCGGACATAATCCGCCAATAATTCGGACATAGTCCCCATTTCTAAAATGGGGATTGTGTCCGCAAGTGTTTCGGACATAATCCCCAGGAAAAAATGGACATAGTCCCATAACGATATTTTGTTATTGACAACAGCCACAACTCAGGATTTACAAATCCCAAAAACTCCAAGACAGTTTCCGCGGCGGCCTTCAGCCGCTGATCGGTCTATAATATATCCAACACCTATTTTGCTAGCCACACTAATTTTACATAAGAGAAGGAATAAGTGGGCGGCCTGCGGCCGCAGCTCAGGATTTAAAACTCCCAAAAATCCAACACCGGCTTCGCGGTGGCCTTCGGCCGCGGATCAGTCTATAACATCAAACACTATATTAATTTTTTAAATGGATTATTGCAAAAATTTTGTTCAATTTTAATTAAATTTTTCGGACATAACCCTATTGGGACTATGACCGAAAAATTTGCGGACATAACCCCCATGACCATTTACGAACTGGGGATTATATCCGTTGGGTAACCGGTAACCGTGACGTGTTATCAAAGGCCGCTTGTGTGTCAATAGACGAACAAAGAGCTTATTGATCAGGAAGATGAGGTAGTGCCATAAGGTACACTTCTCTAGGAAACTGATCCCAAATTTTCTCCATTGCTTTAAGAAGGACCGAAGTTAGATTAATAAGCCAATATACTTTGGGTGTGTGATCCACCTACTTTCTTACTTTAGAAATGAAAGCAACTCGGGCTTCAGTCCAGCCTATAGGCACTATTCCTAGTTCTAGGCTTAGTTTGAAATTAATAACAAATAAAACAAATTTATGCATTTTTGTAATTAAAAATGTTGAATATTGTTTGTCCCAAAAGATTTAAAGGTGCTAAAAATGGAGATTATCCATTTTATTTTGTCAACGGGCTGTGTGGAGATTTCGGTTGGTTGCCATCATGAACTTGGGATTCCTCATCTATTCCAAAGACTACTCACACTTAACGCAGACTGAGAAGTTTTTTTCGAGTATTAGCTATCCCGTTTCTTCTAGGCTTTCTTAACATACCTATTTATTTACTTTTTTAAGTGTTCAAAAGGCGTTTGAGTGAGCTTTTGTAAAGGACTTTTGAAGTCTTGTAGCTATGTAGTAGCAATAGTAATGAGCAAAATAAGCCTTGGTCTTGCGTCTTGTTCTTCATCTTGGTAATTTTGCGAGACCAAGGCCAAGACACTGATATTTTTGCAAGACCAAGACCAAGACTGCTATGGTCTTGGTCTTGTTCTTGCTCAGGATAATTGCTAAGACCAAGACTGCTTTTTAGTCTTGGTAATTTATAGTTAAAAGTTGTTTCACGCCCGTTTTGAAGATAATATCATCTCTCGATTTGAAATTTGGCATCTTAAAAACCCAACTGCTCTGGAAAGATATGGTTTTGAAATTTTGAATGCTCAAGATCTCTGAAAATTTTTCAAGACCAAGACCGAGACAAATATTTAATGAGCAAGATCAAGACCAAGACCAAGATTCAATATCGAAACCAAGACCAAGACTCAATGTGTAAGCACAAGACCAAGACTGCCATGGTCTTGGTCTTGGTTTTGGTTTGCTCATCATTAATTAGGAGTATCACAATTCCCTCACAATACTCTCTCCATGATGCCCTTTTTGACCTTCTCCGCTCCTTATTATTGACTGTTAAGGCAGTTCTATGTATTGCCCAGCCCCCATCGAATTTAGCACTATTCAAAAGTTGAATATCTGCAGATATCTTAGACTAATTTTGATTTATTTTCAATGAAATCTTCCTGGAACCATGATTGTGTTTTATAAGTGAACGATCAACATGGTTTTTAACTTCAATCCCGATGAATCATAATGGTAACTTAATGTGGACTCTCACTTTATGCCAACACGTCATAATATCATTTCTGGAATGCTTGAAGTTTGACGATAACAAGTTTAAAAGGAATGATCTAAGATTCCTTAGGATAAAACTGGACCCCTAAAGAAAGACCAATTGGAGAAATGCAGAACTTTATTTTCTTATAAACCAAATTTTACAAAAAATATGATAGATTGATTAATCACATCAAAATCATCTCAAAAGCTTAGATGTTATAGAAAATTGTTTTAAAATGTAAGCTTCAATTGCTGAATTAAAGATATATATACGCCGATCATGGTCCTTCCTATCAAACACTTAATTAAAAATATAAAATCATATTGACATTAAAAACTTCTTGCAATTAAAGTCAGCTAACATCATTGTTGCAGCAACATTGTGTTGCACAGCCATTAATTTTATATGCAAACAATTTATGGTAATGACAAGACACGCCCGGCGACCAGATGAAACGCACCACAATAGGGCGGGCTTACAATCAAATGTCAGACAGAAGACAACAATCAGAAGAATGACATTGCATATGTACACAACCGACAACAGCAGCAGCAGTAGCAGAATGAGTGGTTGGCAACGCGATATGACTTTTAAATTAAATTGAAAGATAAAACTGCTGCTGTTCGTCAATGGCTAAAAGTCAGTTTGGATTGAAAATTAAATTTATTTCTTAACATAAAAAATCAACTGACAGTTTGACAGAAGACAGATAAAACGAAATCGCTACTTTTGAAATACTTAATTTATGGCATTTTTCCCAATTACGCGTGAAACATAAATAATTTTTATTTAAAATTATTATAAAATTGCAATGCATTTCATGCGTTTTCACTCAATTCTCGCATTAAGTTGCGATTTTAAATTAAATTTCATTCATTTGCTGAGTTGGCGCTACAAATTGAATTGCTGGTTACGTATACGTCAGGGTGAAGGATTTTTTATTTATTTTTTTCAGTTTTTCTTTTTCATTTTCCTTTTACGAAATTTTTTTGCTCGTTATATGATGTTGAACATTGGTAAAGTATTTGTGTTAGTATTTTTTTTTTTTTTTTTGTTAATGCTGTCGTTAGTGTTGCCAACTATTAAAGTAAGTGTGCACAATGCGCGACATTAGTGTTACCGCCACCACAGCATATTCAGCGCGTCGAGTGATTTAAGGCTTCATTTAGCATTTGGCATGCAAAATGCTGCATTTGTGAGTAGGTTCATTTTATGCTTTTTTTTTTCGTTTACAAGTTATGGCTTATTATAACCATTAAAGGTGATTTCTGTTATTACAATTTGAATGCATAAATTGTGATGTTTTTTTTTTTTGTTGTTGATTTACGTAAGCTATAATTTCGTATGTAGATTTCAGGGTTATATTGAAATTATTTTGAATTTGAATTTTCGTTAATCGGTGTTTATGCCACGCAATAAATTTAAATTTGAGAATGGAAAAGGTTTTTAAGTTTTATGGCTGAGCCAATAAACCTCCTAAAAATTGGTGGAATCATTCAACAAATGTCGCAAGTGTCGAAAAATTAAATTAAGTCTTAGAAAACCACTTAAAATTTAATAATTCAATTTGGAGGAAACACTAGCTGCGCGATTCTCCAAATAATCGTAGGGGTGGTGGTGTGAGGAGGAAAGTTGGCGGAGCCGCGTTTTCCTCTTACAAATCATCGTTTTGTATAGAACTTATATATAATTAACTAATTATTTCGTCGTTTCTTGCTATAATATATTATTAGTTTTTAAAAAAAGCCAACTTAAGCACATGAAATGTAATCTATTTTGTTATTATTAATTAAAATAAGCCAAGAAAAAAAGCCTAGATTTAGTTTAGGGTAAAATCCCCACCACACCAGCAAAAACAGACGCAACGGCAACACTGCGCAACAGCTGTTTTTGACACGCAGCTGTCGTTCGATCTGTTTGATGTCACAGAAACAGAAAATAAATTAGGCACACATCAGTTGATCGGGACAGTCTTGGCGTGGCCGGCGACCGGTAAACAACAGCAGTAAGCAGAATTAGCAGACAAAGCAGTAAGTAGCAAGGAAACAAAGTATTTGATAAGGTAAAGTAGTAGCAGTAGGGCGGAGTAGCGTAGAGACCGCGGCACTAAACGCACGTAGCCCGATAATTAATCACTTGCCTGGGGATAGCAAAAGAGTGAAGGGTCACACAAACAAGTAGCCCAATAATACATCAGTTATTCGTGGGTGCGATCTAATCTCAAACGGGGTCAGATATGCAAACAGCAGCGTAGCAAACGAAGTAAGTGGAACTTAGTCACGCACAAAAGAGCATTGTTGTCAATAGCGTGAGCGTTGCACAGTGGGATAGTGCTCGGTGGTGGAAAGAGAACCACCACATTAAACGTGGGTGACCCGATAATAAATCAGCTGCTCACGGTTAACGTGAAAGTGGGAGAAACAGCCTCACGATCAAGTTCGATAATAAATCAGTTGGTCGCAGATATGCTCTCTCTCTCTCCGAAATACACAGGAGATGCAGAAGGATAGATAATAGAGTGGGGTGAGAAAAGTAGCCCGATACTATATCAGCTACTCACGACTGTAGAGTACGTATTCAAAAGAACACATTCAGTATCTGGGGTGAGGCAGATCAGTACTATTTCACCGACACTTCAGTTCGACTCAAAATTCGTAGAAGTCCACTGTGTTCAAAAAGTCTCAAAATGTTTTACATGTTAAAGAATAATATAGATAAAATCCAAAAAAGGGTGAAAACTATGGAAAAGTTGGAAAATTTTGATCAAATCGAAAAAAGTTGATGAAATTGCAGAAAATATCAATAATGTTTATACAGTTGCAAAATGCTTTTTCAATTTTTTATGTCGCTCCCCTTTCTTAAAACACATGGTGCTAAAAATTTCATATACAAAGTTAAAATAGAGTTCCAAATTTATCTATAACTTTGCGCCACCAAATTTATGCATTTGAATCAGAGTTAAAGAAAACTATTTTATGCAAACTAATTACCATTTTGTATTACAAGAAAAAATGCAAACAGAAAATGTAAGCAATAAATTTTCATATGCGCAAAATAAATATCTATCACTTAAATAAAAATTTGATTTCGCAAAGCAACTCGTGGCGCAATCTATAAATTAAAAAATTGCAAAATAAGCGCCTACAACTCTAAGCGACACTCTACACAGACACACCCAGCATCCCATATGCTCCGTTGTTAGTTGAAAATCTTAAGAAAATTGTGGCCAAAACTAAAACTCAATTAACTTGCAACAACAACAACAGCAGCGGTAGTCAATTAAGCAAGCAGATTGGCAAACAAATACAAACATACACTGCAAGTTAGATTGTATAGATTTGTGTGACATACATACAAACAAATGCACACGCATACAAACAAATGGCTACATACATTGTATGACCGAATGAATGAATGAAAAAAACAAATCTCAACTTAAATCTGTCAATAAATAAACATTCAGACTTTTGAGCAGAGCAACGATGAAAATGCAAAAAAAAGAAGCAAATCACCACTTTGTAGTGGATGTGGAAGGCGTGCGGCAAAGGCGGACAATCTAAAGACGTCAACTTTTTTATAGGCAACTTTATGAGGTTTAATTGAATACTTAAATATGCTTATATGATACACTGAGAAAAAAGAAAAGAAAAATTTCATAACAAATGCCAACACAAAATTAAGCATGTGTTCTAGTATAGCACTTTCGATTACCCAATTGTAATTGATGTGTAGAAAAAAACTCCCAAAGGATTTTTCAAAGTTGGGTTGCTTGGCACTGCCAAAGCGGTGCAAAATACGAAAAATTTAATATTCTAAGAAAAACTGTATTTGTGGGTTAGAAACTGAATTTTTTTATAAGAAATCTTTATGTAACGTTTATGATAATTTCTAAACATAACTTAAGCATACTCCATTTGCTTGGAATTGCGCTCCAACAGCACCAAAATATTTTCCTTGATGCACATAAGAACGACGTAAGGTTTGGTCCACTTCGGAGAGTATTTGATGCGTTCCAAATCATTTTAAAAATCAAAAAGTGATCCCGAACATAATTTTTTTTTTAATTTAAACTGTTTAACTTTTTATATGGAATTTGAGCCTCGTAATTGCTTCATAAGTTCTGTAATTTTGGAGATATTGGCCATCAAATATCGAATCTTAATTTTCTATCCATGGCAATTATGTCAAACAGTATTGATCGAATGTATATTTTGAAATGTTTAAAAAATCATAGTTCCTAAATTGTTATGGTTTGCACCGAAAACATTACAATTGCATGAAAATTTCTTTGGTTTATTTTTTTCTTTTCCCATAAAAAAATATGCAAATGAAAAAATCAGATTCAAATTACATACCAAATAAAAGAAAATAAATAGGGCTTTCATAAAATGCTACTAAAATTATATATTTATAGCACAGTTTTTAGAAAAAAAAAAAAATGATTTAAAAAAAACTGGTCAAAATTTTTTAAAATTTGCCAAAACCATGACTCGGATTTAATATTTTTGAACACTAATTTTGCAGCCAATAAAAATACCTTTCATATGACATCAATATTATTAAAATCCATAAATAGATTCCGAACTTATACTGGTTTTCCCGATCTTCCGATGGCTGTATCTCCGTCAGTTTTGCGAATTTCGAAAAATGTAACTAAGAAAAGTTTTTCGGAATAGTCCCAGAAATCTTACATTTTCTGGTGTTCTACCAAATCCTAACCACCATGTATACTAAGGATGGTTTGTTTAAGCCTTAAACGAAATCTGAGCGAAGTTAAACAATAGGACATGGGAGCTCCCATACAAGCAAAATCTTAAAATCTCCATACTGAGGGTGCTTTTGGAAATAGTCAAACCATATTTCGTACACTCGCTCTGGTAGGAATACTAGCAAATTCTGACCTGAAAGCGCGATACAAACCAAATTCTTACTACTGTGAGAGCAATTTGAGATAATCAAACCAAATTTCATGCTGGAAATAGTGTAAGCCAAGTCTGGTAGAAAATTGATCGAATTAAAAAAAAAAAGTTTTTATATAGAGCAATGTTTAAATTTTAAACAATTGTCGAATAAATTTCAAACTTATTTGGAAAAAAATCGGGAATCAAAAGTAAGAACAGTAAACTATCGTTTTTTATACAGATAATGATGCGAGATTTCGTATAGCTTAAAAGTCCATATAATAGAGAATTATCATTTTTGAACTCATGCAACTTTTCATTAATTTTAGAGGTTAGTTTTTCTTTTTCTGATATTTCTTTATTCTTCACAAATATAGCTTTTCGATAGAATGTGCTTCATATTTCTTGGGCAATTTCACACAAGAAACAAACTTTAAATTTAAAAAACACAATTTATGATAATTTTTTTTAAGTGTAACAATAAATTAGTATCATATAGATTTTATAGCTATCAGTTTTTACATCTGTCTGCGCGTCTATTCGTACCTCACTGCAGTTGACTTACTAACAGATAGATAGACTATCTAACTTTTATGAGTTTGGTGTACGAGAACTCGTATGCGTTTTCATATTCAATATCTTGGACTCATTTTCTATAGTTTAGCCCTAAGCACTATCTATTAGCTAGTGGTTTTAAGTTGTTTAAAAGTTATTAAATGTCTTAAATTTATGGAAAAAAAAAGAAAAAATGATGAAGAAACTACAAGTTTAGTAGCTTGGAGATGGTAGTAGTTCAGCAGGTTAAATAAATTTTGTGAAACTGTTGGCTGAATTGAGAAGAGCGTAAGTGAATGTCATTGACATGAAAGGATATTTTACCTACAGGATTATGGTAGTATTCTATACTCAACTTATCGGATTAAATCTGATGGAAAATCGGAAGAGATCATTCCATTGTACATTATCTCAATATGAAGCACTGACGTAGATTGGAGTGTATGAAACATATGAAACGTTTTTTAATTTTAAAGCAATAAGTCCATTCAAGGTGCAAAAATAATGGCATTATATGAATTGGCTGACATTTTGTTTGAAATGAACAATACTGCACTCTATTTTCAATGAAATTTTACTTGATGATGTAGAATTGTTGGTATTAAAATGAAAAAAAGATATCGAACAAATAACCGATTTTGATGGCACATTATTACTTTTCCTAACTTTATGGAATTATTTCACTTTCAAAAACAGAAAAAAAATCATAATATTATTTTCTCTGTGTAGAGCAGTAGTATTTTTGCTTTAGATAAAATCTTTCAATACAAAAAGTAGTATCATTAACAATAAAAAAGCGAAAACAAACAAACAAAACAAAAGAAAAAAAAATTATTTATTTCGTTGTTATAAAACAAACAAATTTTTAGATGGCGCTTCACAGGAAAAACTTTCCATAGGTACCATTTTCACAATCTCCCTACCTCCCCTGAAAAAGTGGTGCTCGAGCGCAGATATTTACTGCTCTTTAATATTTCTACCACTGAATATTTAATCGACTATTTACTTTTTTTTTCCAGATTTCTTCACTTTTTTTCTGATTCTAATTGACGTCATTGCAGCGTTATTGCGTGCAATTTGTAGGCCAATATTTAGTACACACAGACACAATTGTAATATTAGCACACATGCAAATCCCATGATCATAAACCACAACTGGGGAATTTCTCGTGTGTACCATCAACATGGGTATCCCAATCACCAACATCAATGAATGGGAACAAAAACAGAGGGGCAAAACCGAAGAATAACAACATAAATGTTCACACATCATTACTGAATACGAACGAATATTTTTGTTATTGTTATTGCCATTGTTATTATTGATTTGCTATTGTTGTTTTTGTTGTTGTTACTGTAAGACCCCACTCTTTTAATTGCATTGCGGATTAAACTAAATGTTCATTAATTAATTATGATCAATGAAAATTCCTTCTAAATGACTTTTTTTAGTATTTTGCAAATGTGTTGATGGATGATGGATCAGCACTCCATAAAATTTTTGTTTGTTTTTTTAGGCGCATAAGTTTTACTGGTACTAAAAATTACCCCCCATGCAAACAAACATAACAAAAATTAAAAAAAAAAAAACATTTAGTTAAAAAGAAGAAAAATTATTTTTTAAAATGTTTTGTTATTTTTTCAAGCATTTAACATTAAGCTAAATTAATTGAAATTGATGAGGCTTCCTTTCTTGTGTTTTATTGACAAGAGGATTTTGGCTGAATTTATATTTTGATACTCGTGGTTTTTGTGGCATTATGATATAATACTCATGAGGTTTTTTCCACTTAAAGAATGGCGCCGTGTGGCAAATTAAAATCGTACACGTTTAAGACCCTAATGGGCAATTTGGAGTAAAAAATTAATACAAGCGGAGTTAAAGGTTTTATGTGGTGGCTTTTGAAAGTATTTAATAAATTGTGTGGTAAAAGTGCTACTAATAACATTTTTTTTTTTCAAATAACTGACTGTTGTGTTGCCACTTAATACTACACAAATTATGTCAATAACTTTTGGAGGATCTGAAATAGCTGAAAAAATATGCCAAGCACCATTGTTTTTTACAAAAAATTTGATTTCTGGAACCACTGATTACGAATATGAAATATATTACATAAGTTCCAATAACTTTATTCGAGGCAGTTAACTTTTTTACAGATTTCTAGAAAATTGTAGCTGATTGGAATGCATGTGGAATAGGGTGCAGCAAAATTCAAAACAAATGAGTGCATCAAAAATTTTCATAGATTAGGATCTTAAAACAAAAACTGCATACTTAGTTTTGGTCAAAATCCCCGAAAAGATGGCCCGCCCGGGACTTGAATAAAGGTCTAAACGACAAAAATCATTGTTTTTCGCAGTTTTTTTATTTTATCTCAAAAACCACGAAACTATTGGTAGTAATTCATCCTAAATCTTTGTTTTTTTCTCATTGCTCTACAGTGAAGTTTGCCCTAGGGAAGTCCCGGAAGAAGTTCAAATTTTTTGATTTAAAAAACGGTTTTTTTCCTATAACTCAAGATACAAAAGACACACAAAAATTTTAAACCTCAATAAATGTAGGAAATCTGTTTTTCTATAGTTTTGCTTTGAAATCTTTATTCCAAAAGTAAACAGTTTCCCGCTAGAGGCCGAAATTTGCCAAAATAATTGTATATCATGTAAAAGCGACTTTTTTATGTTTTGTTTTGAAACATACCCAAAATTTTGATAACAATCTAACGGAAAAATTAAGGACTTCCAAACATATTCTTTAGAATGGAAATCGGATTAAAATTGCGCGAGATATGATAATTTTTATATACTTGGTATTTTTTGTAAAGTTTTGATTTTGGGTATTTTTGTTTCACATTGTATTTTGCATCCACAACTTAAGATTTTTTTCTGTTTATTACATACTTTACGTTAAAGGACGATAAACAGCGCAACTTTTAAGACCGAAAATGTAAAAATCGGTTTGTAGTTTCCTTGCGAATTTCAGCCTGGGAGATGACTTTCAGGAGCAAAATAGAGCAAAGTATATTTCCTACAGTTTTTGGGATATAATAGTACACATTTTCTACGGTATTTAGGGTATACAGTCGCTCATACTCAAAAAAAGCCGTATTTGACAAAAATTTAAAAAAATCCAAACTCTCAGGCTGAAATTCGCAAGGAAACTACAAACCGATTTTTACATTTTGGGTCTTAAAAGTTGCGCTGTTTATCGTCCTTTAACGTAAAGTATGTAATAAACAGAAAAAAATCTTAATTTGTGGATGCAAAATACAATGTGAAACAAAAATACCCGAAATCAGAACTTTACAAAAAATACCAAGTATATAAGAATTATCATATCTCGCGCAATTTCAATTCGATTTCCATTCTAAAGACCATGTTTAGAAGCTCTTAATTTTTGCATCAGTTTCTAATTTTCTAATCAAAAGTTGGGGTATATTTTAAAACCAAAGCAATAAAAGGTCGCTTTTTCATGATACACAATTATTTTTAACATATTTCAGCCTCTAGCGGGAAACTGTTTACTTTTGGAATAAAGATTTCAAAGCAAAACTATAGGAAAACAGATTTCCTACAATTATTGAGGTCTTAAATTTTTGTGTGTCTCTTGTATCTTGAGTTATAGGAAAAAACCGTTTTTTGAATCAAAAAATTTGAACTTCTTCCGGGACTTCCATAGGGCAAACTTCACTGTAGAGCAATGAGAAAAAACAAAAAATGTAGAAAATTAATCCCTTTCAAAGATTTAGGATGAATTACTACGAATAGTTTCGTCGTTTTTGAGATAAAATAAAAAAACTGCGAAAAAACAATGATTTTTGTCGTTTAGACCTTCATTCAAGCCCCGGGCGGGCCATCTTTTCGGGGGCTTTGACCAAAACTAAGTATGCAGTCTTTGTTATAAGGCCTGATCCCAAGATAATCTTTGATGCAACCTATAATTTTCCCATTATTTCGAAAGAGTGCTGCACCCTAATGTGGAATAGGGTAGTCTATTTTTAGGAAGTTTGAAATTTATATTCCCCACAGCACTAACTTTGCTTCAATTATGATAACACTAGTTTACAGCCAAAATCACTATTGAATGCGATTATTCATATTATATGTAAAATCGGCTTCTGATTCCAAAAATAACGTTATTTTTTTTCCTATCACGTCATTTTCGAGATATCGGTAATTTTCGGTTTGTGGACCAAAACAAAAAGTAAATAATTCCACATAATTACAAATAACTCAAGAACTTTATTTACTATAAATAACATCTACAACACTTCTTGGTTGGTTTGTTAGCTTCGGAGTAATAAATTGGTTTCTAAAAAAAACATTTTTTTTTTGTCGAAAAAGATAACAAAATGTTAAAATCAACTGCAAATTTAAGCACGAAAAATCATTGTTTTATGATATACTATACACTTATAAAGAAACTAAAATACCACTTAAGAAATCGATTAAAATATGGAAAAGTTATATGAAATTGAATGAAAAATGGTCGACATAAGGTTGCGAAGCATCTGAGAGGTGATAGAGAAGGCCGAGACTAACTAACAATTGCACTTGAGAAGGGGTCTAAAATGTACCCCTGAGGAGTTATAGGGTTAAAAATGATTTTCTGACTTGTTTTAAAAAAAACATAATTTTATTGAATCACCCTAGCGTTTTAGAGAAAACTTGTTCTATAAAAACTTTTAGCTAGTTAAATGAACTTTTGAAAAATGTGTTTGGTTTATAGAGTTCGAAAGGATTTCACAATATTCTGGACCTTTAAATTTGATATTTTAATTTTTGCCTAATATTTTATTTTGGTGGTCATATTTTTTCGAGTTTTCGTTAATTTTCCTTCAGTTCGATATTACATGTGTCATACCAACTTTTAAATTTGAGGTCGAAAAAAATACTTTTCTTTGTAACACACGGGTAACTCGCATGCGTTTCGTTGCATATAGTGTGCGCGCTTTCTACAGGAGCCTTGTGATTGTTCTTGAAAAGTATTTTTTTCTGGCCACAATTAAAAAAAATTGGTATAACAAATGTGCTACCAAATTAAAGGAATTTGTAAAAAATTATATTAGGATATGTACATATGTACTACAATTTACAATTACAATTACAATTACAATTACAATAACAATTACAATTACAATTACAATTACAATTACAATTACAATTACAGTTACAATTACAATTACAATTACAATTACAATTACAATTACAATTACAATTACAATTACAATTACAATTACAATTACAATTACAATTACAATTACAATTACAATTACAATTACAATTACAATTACAATTACAATTACAATAACAATAACAATTACAATTACAATTACAATTACAATTACAATTACAATTACAATTACAATTACAATTACAATTACAATTACAATTACAATTACAATTACAATTACAATTACAATTACAATTACAATTACAATTACAATTACAATTACAATTACAATTACAATTACAATTACAATTACAATTACAATTACAATTACAATTACAATTACAATTACAATTACAATTACAATTACAATTACAATTACAATTACAATTACAATTACAATTACAATTACAATTACAATTACAATTACAATTAAAATTACAATTACAATTACAATTACAATTACAATTACAATTACAATTACAAAAACAATTACAATTACAATTACAATTACAATTACAATTACAATTACAATTACAATTACAATTACAATTACAATTACAATTACAATTACAATTACAATTACAATTACAATTACAATTACAATTACAATTACAATTACAATTACAATTACAATTACAATTACAATTACAATTACAATTACAATTACAATTAAATTACAATTACAATTACAATTACAATTACAATTACAATTACAATTACAATTACAATTACAATTACAATTACAATTACAATAACAATTACAATTACAATTACAATAACAATTACAATTACAATTACAATTACAATTACAATTACAATTACAATTACAATTACAATTACAATAACAATAACAATAACAATTACAATTACAATTACAATTACAATTACAATTACAATTACAATTACAATTACAATTACAATTACAATTACAATTACAATTACAATTACAATTACAATTACAATTACAATTACAATTACAATTACAATTACAATTACAATTACAATTACAATTACAATTACAATTACAATTACAATTACAATTACAATTACAATTACAATTACAATTACAATTACAATTACAATAACAATTACAATTACAATAACAATAACAATTACAATTACAATTACAATTACAATTACAATTACAATAACAATAACAATTACAATTACAATTACAATTACAATTACAATTACAATTACAATTACAATTACAATTACAATTACAATTACAATTACAATTACAATTACAATTACAATTACAATTACAATTACAATTACAATTACAATTACAATTACAATTACAATTACAATTACAATTACAATTACAATTACAATTACAATTACAATTACAATTACAATTACAATTACAATTACAATTACAATTACAATTACAATTACAATTACAATTACAATTACAATTACAATTACAATTACAATTACAATTACAATTACAATTACAATTACAATTACAATTACAATTACAATTACAATTACAATTACAATTACAATTACAATTACAATTACAATTACAATTACAATTACAATTACAATTACAATTACAATTACAATTACAATTACAATTACAATTACAATTACAATTACAATTACAATTACAATTACAATTACAATTACAATTACAATTACAATTACAATTACAATTACAATTACAATTACAATTACAATTACAATTACAATTACAATTACAATTACAATTACAATTACAATTACAATTACAATTACAATTACAATTACAATTACAATTACAATTACAATTACAATTATAATTATATAATTAATTCAATTTCAATAGTAACTTGGATCTTTCATCTTCAAGTTGTAGAGGGTGCTTGCAAAAATAAATTACTAGATTTGGAGACTTTTTCGAAAATGTGCACTGAACTCAAAAGTGATAGTCAAAAACTTTGTTCCTATGAAATATAATCTTTATTATATGCACTTAAGATGATTTTTAATGATTTTCGAAGAGATAAGAGCAAAAATGTGCATGCGAACGTAACATTACCAACGGTAGCCTTGCCCATGTGTTTAATTAAAAGATTTCTTCATATTCCTTTGCTTGGGCCAACTTCTTTTAATACAAAGCCCTAAATATACGGTTAAAGGCCCCATTTGTTTCAAAATCGTTTTTTCGTTAATAAAACTCATAAGGATTTTTTTTGCTCGTTCCTCGAAATGCTGTTTCTAAGACAATTTTAAGTTAAGAAAAATGTTTAAAAACTTTAGTGCGAGTATTTCAGATTACTTAAAATTCAAATTTGAAATTTAATTATCAATTAATAGTATTGACCGTGAATATAAAAAAAAAAATACTTTTTAATATTCACTTCTCTTCTTTTCATTATTACAGTAAGGCGTTACTAATTAAATTTTTTTTCTTTCAGCTGTTAATTAGTAGTTTGCGTCACTTTTACCAGTTCCATATGACTTGTAGAATTTTTTTTATTTTTTCTTTAATAAAGTTTATTTTTATTTCATTTTTATAAGAATATTAAACTTGCCTTACGTTATAGCAAAAATTCTATATTAAATTTTTGTTCGATGGCAATTAAAAAATTGCGACATTAATCGCTGGTTGAATGAAGATAATAAAAAATTTTGATTTAAAAACTTTAAAATATAAATTTGGCTATTTTAGTAACTGAATAGATAGTATTGATAAGATATGGTAGAATTTTAACTCTACGCAATGATCTTTTTATAACTAATCGAAAATTAATTTCGAATGATTGGTAGTTAATTCCAAGAATTGAAGCCAATCAAGAATATCTGTTTGTGGCGAAAATGTTGTCGAAAGAGGTAAAGAAATGTTTGGTCGTTAGATGTCTAAGTACTCCGTAGAATAACTTTTGCAGAAGCTGTACTTGTAAGGATAAGGCGGAAGAAAGTGTAGAGCACCCGCTCTGTAAGTTCTACAAACAAGTATACAAATGCATAAGTTCAAGGAGAGGTAACTTCTCCTAATAATGAAAAAGTCGAGCTAGATGCATCAGTTGCGAGTTTGACTAGAGAATAATTTTTGGTCTTAAAAAATTAAAATTGTTTTCTGGACCACTGTATGTTTTATATATACACTTTCAAAGCGACAAATAGTTTTTAAAAAAGAGCTCAATTATAATTTTAGCCATTTTTTCCATAAACTTACAAAGTTTTGTCTTTTTTTTTTTTTTGAATTTACAAAAAAAAGTCCCACCCAAAACAACGAAATTACCATTTTAGTTATTTTATCGCATAGTATGTGTTCGTTTATTTTTTTATTTTTTATCTCGCAGTTAATGATTGCTTTTTATCTCATATATACATACAGTAACAACAACAACAACTACAACAAAAAAATAAAAAAAAGATTTTCCAGATAAAATAGCACTTTATATTTGTTGTTTCAATATTTTATTTTATCTGCAGCCAAATGATATAAAATTTTGTTTTGAAAATGAAAAAAAGAGTATGCAGGGAAGATATGTACCGCGCTACTGCCAAACATTTATCCAAGCAGTCTTCATATGCTGGGGCAGTAAACAATTTTTTTCAATTAAAAGTAATGCTCGCTCAATTTAAACCGAAAAATATTCTGCTAAATTATGTATTTTTAATTTTTATTTATTATTCACAATATGTGGTAGATATTGTTGTTTTATTTTAATTTTTTTAAATTTTTTTGTTGTTTTTAGCAAATTAAGAAATTAAACGCGAGACGCTTTCGCAAGAAACGCTTCTTTATTTGTCCATCGTTTAATGGGGAATTCAACTCTTGAAATCTTTGCGCAATTAGCGCAGCTTCATTCACTTGGCGCTCTCGGCCTTAGAGTTGCGTTTTCACTGAACGAACTCTCGCTCACTCGCTTAGCGCACAAATTATTTTATTTTGCATATGGAAAATTAACATATTTACAAAAAAAATAAAAAAAATAAATAAATAAAATAATCCAACTTTTACTCATATCTACATAAATATGTAAATTTTAATATACACACGTATTCACCTACGTTAGTTATCTGATATTTTTTCTTTCTTACTCTTTTTATCGAAACAAATCAAGCGTAGTAAGTTAGCACGCAAATAGGGTTGCCAATATGCCATAATGTTACGAAATGCAATTCATAAACTATTGTTGCCACTCCTCAAGAGAATGATCACTAGATTGGAAAACAATTCCAAGCATTAAACGTTTAACACGAATACTTAATCTTCACAGCACGATAGTTGAATCTAATAAATTCGGCTTTTCTACTGCTTTCAGAATTTGCTGCACGTTGATAAACTTTCTTGATGGTTCTCGCAACAGATTCATAAAAAAATGCTTTCGTACCTGAGCAATCTACAAGTTGTATGTATTTTTTCTCTATTTGTCATTTAATTCTCTATTCACTTTAAATATAGCATTCCACTGCGAAATACTGCAATGATATGTTAATGCCCCAAGTTGGGCTCCATTTTGTAATGTGTCCCCAAGTCATCGTACCAAACGCGAGCTCAAATTAAAGAATGCACTACCAAAATAAAAGAAATTGTCGAAGATTTCAAAAAATATTATAAAACGGTATGTTAATATGACCTTTTTAATAATAAAATGGCCACCAAAGTCAAAAAGTAAGGAAATAATTTTAAATATCATCTTAAAAGCTCACAACTTTGGGAAATTCTTCCAAACTCTATAAAAAAAATAAATTTTTAAGAAACTCATACAATTATTTAAAAGTTTTTTGTAAGAAAGTTTCCTCTTAGACGTTAGGTTGACTCAAAAAAATTTATTGTGTAAAACAAGTCAGAAAATTATTTTTTTCTCTACAAATCCTCAGGGTTATATTTTAGACCCCCCAGCTGCAATTTTTTGTTAGCCTTCTATATCATCTCCCAGAACCTTCTTAACCTTATGCATTGAACCATGTACTGTGACTGTGTGTCTAAAGCATTATCACTAGGAAACTATTTAGCCAATTGAGCTGAAAATTTGACGGTGAGTGTTTGTCAGATATTGGAAGGTTTTTATGCAATGCACGCAGGCTTACAAAAGTCACCCGAAGGTTTTATAGCCAAAACGAAGAATATATAGGTACACTGGAGGGAAAACGTCTATGGCGGACTATCAACAAGCCTTAATTGATGGTTTTCTGGGGCACCCGGAAGTTACCCGAAGGCTTCATAGTTAAAACAAAGAGTTTCTAGGTATACCAGAGAGAAAAAATTTACGGCAGACTATCAACTAGTTTTAAATGATAGTTTTCTGGGACACCTCAAGGTTTCCGTAAGTCACCCGATGACTTAAAAGCTAAAACAAAGAATATCTATAGATATTAGAGGGAAAATAGCTATGACGGAGTATTAAGAAGCCTTTATTGAATATTTTCTTAGACACCGGAAGAAGAAAAATTTATTAACTACATATTCTTTAATGAAAATTTTGACCCCTTGCTGACCAAGATCGGATGAAGAATGATAGCTCTATTCCAGATTTAGTGAATGAACATATGAAGTTTTTGTTCTGTTAATATAATTGACAGAAATTTAGTAGATTCATTCACTAAATTTAAAATGAAGCTGTAATTTTTCATCCGATCTTAGCCAACAAGGGGTCAAAATTTTTGCTTAAGAATATGTTGTTAATACAAAGAATAAAACTTGAAATTTTTGATTTTTTCGGTTCAAAAAAATGTTAACTAAATTGGCTAGTTTTTACTCGATCAGAGCAAGTAGCCTACTGTTATAATGTTAGTTTAATAATTTCTATAACAAATTCTTCATATAAAGAATTGAGCAAAACGATATCGATACAGATCAGTTAAAGTTCAGTTGCACCTTGTCGACTACGGCAACACTGTATGAGCGAAAAACAATTAAATTTTTTTTTTACTAACTTTGGTCCAACTAGTCTAAATAAAAACGAATCGTTCGAATCAGAAGAAAGTTTTTCAAATATATCTGCTCAAAGATGAGATTTATGTATTCCAAGTAAGATAATTTGTATAATTTTTATCTAATTTTTTCTATTTTTGCATATTTATTGAGTGAATTTCCGGTTTTATTTTGACTAAAACATTCAACTTTTCTCATATATTTCTACCCATTACTCATAAGCCACAATTTTCCTTAGAAAATAAAGTAAGAGGTGATTTGAAAATTTGATTTTCTTTATGACTTGAGAAATGATTTAAGATACCTTCTACACCTAGACAAAAATTTCGAAAAGTCATATCTCGAAAACCTATCCACATTTTTCTATCAGAATGATGGTCTTAATTTGCTTCAAAATCCGTGTTTCAATTTGAATTTATATACAATATTAAAGAAATTTAAAAAAACACGTGTGATCTTTCGATCGAAAAGAACCAAAACAGTCATTCGCTTAAAATCATTTAACGTTTTGTATGTTACTACTCGAAACTATAGAAAATATGTGATTTAAATTACAGATACGTCACTCTTAACTAACGTTGTAGATTAAAAATTAAAATAAAAGTACTATATGGCTATAAAATGATACCAGCGCTTTATATGACAGGCGCGTAAATATATTTTGATAATTTCCAAGAGTGGCTATTAATAGCGATGTATGAACAATTAAGTATTCTATTGTGACTAACGACAAAAATAACACTTCGATAGAAATTGCATGTGATAAACTAAGAGCTAGTGATAGATTTACTCATGAAGCGCATAGTTTTATTACAGATATGAATCCAAAAATGAAATGGGACATGCTCTTAACATTTTATAATCGATTTTGTGTCTATGGTCAAATTATAAATACGAATAAAAGAGAATAGAGCGATCTTGCCTTTCACCATAAACTTAAGGCATTTTAATACTTTATATACACTATTATGATGAAATTTGGTGGATAGATGCCGAGTATGTACCATACACTTGTCTAAAAATGGGGGTAAATCATTCAGTGGCACGCCCACTTTTTAACAATAAAACATTTGAACAAATCGAATGAGGGGTATAGAAGCAAAGGCGACAATCTCCACTTTTTTCAATTTGTGAAAACTAACTATCTCTGAAGATACACGAATTTAGTATACTGCATGTTTTGCAATTCTGTAGAATAGAGTTAAATGAGGATGTAAACCAAGTTTGAATCAAATCCTCAAAGGGGTTTATGGACAAATTCGATAAGAAATTTGGAGATTGTCGTGTTTATTTCAATCAAGTGGAAATTGCTACGTTTGTAATAATGGAACTGCCACACCCTTCTTCGATTTTGCTGAAATTAGGTAGGTGACTTCATTAGTTGCCAAAACCAACAAAAATGGTGAAAAAATAATATTATTTTTTGGCGGAGCTCTAAGAAGTTTTGCTTAAGAAGTTTAGTAATCCATTAGAGATTGCTGCCTTTGCTTTGATTGGCAGTTTTCAACCTTAGATATATATTGGATAGAGACTTATTTGGTATTGCAAATTTCACTGATCAAATGCAACTAGATGGCATTCTCATATGCATTCATGAAAAAAATGGAGATTGTCGCCTTTGCTTCTATACCCTTCATATTTCGTAAACTAAACAAGCTATTTTGATAAAATTTGGCCAATTAGAAAATTGAAAAAATTTTAAAAAAATTCCTTAAAACTTACATGTATTTTTTGGACGATTCTAAGAATTTTATGTCTAGTACACTTTTTTCGAAAGATGCCTTCCTCTTGCGAAAATAAAAAGCTTTGCCTGCCGGGATGTTTATAAATTAAGGGAGAATAAAAACGCCAACTTCAACATCCTGTATTTTAACAACAAATACTTAGTACTAGAACCAAGTCCTACCGGATTATTGTTTTTGCGCACCGGTTCTACCATATTGCCAGATTTGAGCGAAATCGGAGACAAACAATTTTCAGCTGGTACTCTTGGCGTATTTTGCTTCATATATATATTAGCCCAAAAGGTAGAAAACTACCCCAGCAATTTGACACCGGATACCTCAAACACGGCAATCCATATACGAATTCTTTTTCATTAACTGAAATTACCATCCTTTGGCAACATGCAACAAGTACTGATGTTATCATTATAAATATTTTTATTTTTTTTTTTTAAAAATGGTCTTGGAGACTTTCGGTTAATATGAGAGGGCGATGAGGGCGTAGTGACCACAAAGTCATTGTGATGTATAAATGATAGCAAATATTCCAAAGATCAGATATGTATCAACAAATAATTTTTATAGTTCTAGTTTCATAAAATTCTTTATTTTAGTTTAGGGGTAGAAAACTACCCCTTTGGGCCAATTTGGGTTAATCCGAATTCACATTCGCGTATTCCCCATTACGCATCGACTCCAACACTAATGCATCAAACAAAGTGGATTAGTACTGAAATTATCTATTTCAATATGGTAACGCTGTCGATAACTGTAATCGGTTGTAACAATTTGAGAGAAACAAAACATCTGATTGGCAATTTTGAAGTATGGTTATTAAATTTATAAATTTTACTTTACTTTATTTAAGATAAATAATAAATATGTTAAGGTAAAAACTGAGTGAAAATTTTTCTTTTTAAGACGGGAATAAAAAGATAGCGCACTGTATGGAACGAGGGCGATGAGCAGGTGCAGCAAAACAACCGTAAAATTTTCAATTGCATTAGTATGTTTTTAATCTAGATTAACGCTGTCCTCTGTCTATGCTATTCGTTTCTCAATGTTAGGGATTAATTTACTTAAAAGTAAACATACCACAAATATTATATTTAACTGTTTTTTCAAAATTGCAGTTGGCAACTCTTTTACTTTTGCAGCAGTAGCAGCAGCAGCATTCAATAAAAGATAAATAGCGTATGAAGCGCCGCACAAACACAGCTAAGCATAAGCACACATACACATTTAAATGTATGTATAAGCACAATGGATACAACAATGCGAAGAAGACAAGATTTCGTAGACGAATGTCATGTGAAAAAGTTCAGCTCCATTAGAATTAATAAAAAAATTTCAATCATAATTTTTAAATTATTTATTTTTTGTTTTTTTTCTTTTTGTTTTGACAAATTAATAAATTTTTTATGATTATTTTCAAAAAAGAAATTATGTGGAATGATTTTAATTCAAACAATTTTAATTAAACTTTTTGACAAAAAACTTTTAAACAAAAATGTTGAAAAAAAAGCACATTTTTTAAATAACTTTTTTTGTCAGCGCATTTGTGAACGCATTTACGATCTTAACTAGTTGGCCATGGCTAAAATGATGTTTTTTTCATGTTTTTTTCTTCTTCTTTGTTTTGTGTTTGAAGTAAAAAATTATAAAAAAATATCACGAAGCTGCAACTGCAAGCCAGCAAACGCTCTGCTCATAACTGAACGTACCAAGTGAACCAAGTTTTTATGCACCGAACACAATAAAAGCGTGAAATAGACACAACACGCACTGAACACCAAAAAAAAAAAAAAATTTAATAAAAATCCGAAACGCCAAGATCAATAGAAGCGTCAAAACTAACAACTTTTTTTTATCCACTTTTATTTTAAAATTTATAAGTAAATATTTGGTGCTGCTATGGAAAAATTTATAAATTTTTTTTTTTTGATTTGAAATGCTTTTTTTTCTGAAATTTTAATTACACAGATTTTTCTCCATATGTATATCACACAAATAAATTAAAATTTAAGTTTTCTCGAAATATTGTTTCATCATAGAGAAAAACAACGAAAAAAGATTTCACTAATTAACAACATCTACTGTGATATGCGCTTGAGGCGAAAAAATCATCAAAATCGTCACGTTTCACCGCGTCACACAACGCCGCAAAAATTCCAAAAACCAACCGATCATGCAAGCGTCTTACGATATACTAATGCTTCACTTAACGTTGTTATTAGACGTCAGAAATAACGTAACTGACTTTCGGAGAGCAACAGCTGCTGCTGTTGTTGTTACGATGAAAAAAAAAAAAACACCCAACAACACAAAATAGAAACAACAACGAAAAAGTTAAAGAAGTTGCCACTAAAAAACAAAAAAAAACTTGAAGAAAAATATTGAATGAAGCAGTAAATGAAGAACGTGAAACGAATTCGTGAGAGCACCGAATTTTATGATAAAAGAGCGCCAAATGAGCGAAAATGATCACTCAAAAGCCGCATAGTGTTACACAAGGCAACATGTTTTA
This sequence comes from Calliopum simillimum, assembly GCA_951812925.1. Lineage (NCBI taxonomy): Eukaryota > Metazoa > Arthropoda > Insecta > Diptera > Lauxaniidae > Calliopum > Calliopum simillimum. The sequence goes on along the minus strand of OX638370.1, from coordinate 113,722,921 downwards.
AGGTCCTGCGGAGACAATTGTCTGAATGGTCCCATCTTTTGCTTGGTTGCTTTGTTGGTAATCCAATAGACTACACATAAAACTAGAATAATTTCACTAAAACTATCAATTATAACAAAAATGGTCTAAGTGTAATGCACAAGCTGTCCTTTTTTACAAAAATGATCAAAAAGTGGTCCAATTGTGTATCAACTGTGTCAGTACAAACTACATAGTGTTTGAAAATTCGTCTACTGTAATGAAGGGCAAACAATAGTGTATCGGTCCAATGACTTGCGAGAGACAGAGGATTAAAACCTCTGCTATTTCTATTAATTTTATATAATTCATCTGATGAGTTTTCGGAGTAGGAAATGAAACATTTTTTATCATAGCCGAGACATAAAATAAAAAAGAAAAAACAAATTGAAAAAAAAATCCAGGCCCACTGAGAATCGAACTCAAAGCACAACGCTCAGAAATATATATTTAACAAACTTTTTAATACATCGGCTGCAGAACCTCTTTAAGTTTTTTTTTTTATATTTAAATCAAATTTTCTGAAACTGATCTTGGATTGCTTGACCTCAAGGAGTAGTATACATACCAATTTTGGAATATTCCGTGGTCATGCAGGGAAAGTGCATTCTGTTTTGGATGGAAGCTACCGTTCTTCTTCCGATATTGAGAAAGAGAAATGAAAAATTTGTGGAAATGTAAAGGAATGATTAGAAATGCTCTTCCCTTTTGCTAGAACTTAAAAAATCGTTCGCATATTTCATTCATTTCATTTCATTTCATTTCATTTCATTTCATTTCATTTCATTTCATTTCATTTCATTTCATTTCATTTCATTTCATTTCATTTCATTTCATTTCATTTCATTTCATTTCATTTCATTTCATTTCATTTCATTTCATTTCATTTCATTTCATTTCATTTCATTTCATTTCATTTCATTTCATTTCATTTCATTTCATTTCATTTCATTTCATTTCATTTCATTTCATTTCATTTCATTTCATTTCATTTCATTTCATTTCATTTCATTTCATTTCATTTCATTTCATTTCATTTCATTTCATTTCATTTCATTTCATTTCATTTCATTTCATTTCATTTCATTTCATTTCATTTCATTTCGTTTCATTTCATTTCATTTCATTTCATTTCATTTCATTTCATTTCATTTCATTTCATTTCATTTCATTTCATTTCATTTCATTTCATTTCATTTCATTTCATTTCATTTCATTTCATTTCATTTCATTTCGAGAGGTAGTGCCTTAGTGAGATATCGGGTGCTAAAGGTCGAGAAAATTAGTTTTTGCCAATATCTCGCTAAGGGTAATTTTTACAAAAATATTTTGGTACACAATTTTGTAGATCAGGTAAAAACTTTTTGAAAAAGGAATGGCAACAATTCGCTGCTGTTTATCATCATTATACGTATTTATCATCTTTTGGTTCTTAAAAGGTTATCCAATAAGAGGTCCCTTTTCTTACTGGGTCGTTTTGACTGCTGTTATGTATCAAGTGGTTTGTTCATATGACTTTTGTGTTCAGTATTCAATACGACTCAATCGTGAATAGACATATTTTTGAACAACGTTTATTAATTGTGGAATATAACTACCAAAATCAGTCATCAGTTAGAGAATGTTATAGAGTTCTTCAACATAATTTTGGTCGTTATGAGCATCCAACTGAGCGCACTATTCGTAACATTATCACCAGATTTTGAAGCAATTTTATACTATTGCACATTCGTCATTTAATCAGAGTGCATAGAGCCCGTAATTTAGGAAATAGAGAGTGTTCATGAAAACCGTGAACAATCTTAGGCTTTGGGCATCTCTTATGGATCATTGTGGTGTATCTTGAAACGTGGTCTTTGTCTGAAGGCCTATAAAATACAATTAGCACAAGAATTGAAGCCGGCTGATCTTGGTGTACGTTTAAATTTATGGGCCTCACAACAACTTCAAATTGATCCATTATTTTATCGAAAATTGTGTTTAGCGACAGAGCTCATTTCTAGCTCAACAGCTCTGTTAACAAACAAAATTGACGTTTTTGGGCCAATAAACAACCAGAAGCAATCCAAGAGCTTCCAATGTATCCCGATAAGTGTACTGTTTGGTGTGGTTTATGGACAGAACGCATCAAAGGACCGTATTTCTTCAAAAATGCGGATGGAGCCCGTGTTACGGTCAATGGTATTCACTACAGAGCAATGATCAATGAATTTTTGTTGCCAAAAATTCAGGATATTACATAGTATAGCGGACCTCTGGTTTCAACAGGATGGCGCAACATGCCATACTCTCCATTGCTTTATTAAGGGAAACGTTCGATGAAAACTTCATCTCAAGAAATGCTCCTGTTAGTTGGTCACCAAGATCATGTGATTTTTACCATTGAATTACTTTCTTTGGGGATATGTTAAATCACTTGTTTATGTCGACAAGCCTGAAACTATTGACGCTTTGGAAATCAACATAACTCGTGTTATTCAAAGAATACCAGCCGATATGCTCGAAAAAGTTGTCGAAAATTGGACACACAGAATGAACCATTTAAGAGCTAGTCGTTGGCAACATTTAAACGAAATAATTTTTAAACATCGTGTTGTAGCAACCGAACTATCATTCCAAATAAAGATTTACATCAATACATTGATTTTTATGTTTTTTGTTTAGAAAACAATGTAGAAAGCTCTTATTAGATCACCTGTTATAATGTTCTTTCATTTAATGTGGAACTTTTTAAAGCTCACCAACAATTGCTGCGTTGATCAGTGTTAAAGTTGGAAAAAAAAACAACAGAAAAACCAGAAAAGAATGGAAAACAAGATATATCAGAATAATAAAATTCACGTTATTTACGAGACCAGCTGTCCACAAGAAGATCAGGTTTCGCATTAAATCAGAAAAATAAAAACTGGAATAAAGGGGAAAATACAGCAGATGATCAATATGAAAAGTAAACAAAAATCAGGTTTCGAAAAAAGTCCAACATACCGAGAGTTTTTTTGTTGTAACCTTAAGTGTTAAATTGCAAGTTTGATTTGAACCTTCACACGTCAACTGCTGCAAGTTGGCAGTTCTAAACAAAAACATTATGAAGCATGCTTTCAATGCGTTGACAGCTGGATTTGCACTGTCTAACAAAAATTATAGAATAAAAAAAAATTTTGCTTACCACATTTTTAGTAACTTAAAATGTTATCGACATTTTCTATGGTTGTTGTACTTAGTTGTTATTGTTGTTGTTGTCGATTTTTGTTATTAATATTGTGCTGGCGCTGGTTTTTCAAGCTGATTATGATCGCTAGTATAAATCAGGCAATATACAAAGTTGGAGCACAAAAGAGTATTCATACACATGAAGCAAAGAGCATTTAAGAGAATCAAAGCAATCAAGAGAGTGTAATATGATGTATACAAACTTGTATAAATGAATAAAAAAGCTAAGTAGTAAGAGAACATTTTCTTTCTTGATTGAACTCAAGTCAGGTGTAGCAGGTGCGTTTTTTCTACTCATCTGTTCTAATGCGATTAATAGAGAATTATCATTTGATAAAATTTTAATAAAAAGATGAGAGATTGATTAACTCTTAGTGAAACTTGAAATCTAGAGATGCGAGTATAATATAACAAAGTATCTGAGTATTTGCAAGATTTGTATTGATTTGCGAAAATGTTTTAAGCGTTGAAAAAGCCAAAAAATTTTGAAAAACTGGAAAAATATTGCAATGTGAATATTTGCAAATTGATAAAAAATTTGATGTCCCAATTAAAAAAAAACTAGGATATAATAAGTTAAGTGTTGTATAATTCTACGGAAAATTTGGGATTTCTTCTCTTTGGCGACCCCTAGTGAAATATTCCGTAGAATATTTTTGTAGACAACTTTAACCCAGTATTACCCAGTTTTTTTTTTAATTGGGTCTCAAATAACTATTCAAATAGGATATAATGGGCTCACATGTTCTGAAAGATTATTAATTGCATAATTTCATTTTCGACTTGGTACAAAAATTTTTATCCCAAATGAAAGCTTAGAGTTTTACTGTAGGGTGAAATTTCAAAAATAGGTTTTTTGTGGATTTTTTTGGTAAAAAACAATATTCGATTGACTTAAGTTTCCAGTTTTAAATTTTTTAATACACCTTGATTCAGTTCAAAAAATTGGATGAATCGTACAACTCATTCCGAGCATTTTAGAGATTGTTAAAAAAGTAAAACATCATACAGCCGAAATTTTGCATGTTGAGCGACTTCTAAATGACCTTCCAAAAATTTAATAAAATTTAACGTCACTTTTTTGGCACCCTCGTACAAATTTTAGAGCGTAATCGTAAAAATTCGAAATTTTTTTTTTTTTTTTTGAATCAGTCTAACTTTCTTTTTTTTTGAATCAGTCTAACTTTCATCCTTAAAAGTTTTCAAAAAGTTTTTTTTGAATAAACACATCATTGTGAAAAAAAAAACTACTGCAAAAAAGACCCAGTGACTGAAGTATACGAAATTACATACATACTTATTTATAGAGCTTGAAGATAAAATGTGACAGTTTTGGGCAATTTTTTAAAAAATTATTTGGAAAGGTCGAAAATATATCGATTGGAACAAAAATGGCCCTAAAACGGTCACTTAGAAGGGTCGAATACACTGATCACGTCCAAAATATATTTTTGACCTTTGCTTATCGTTTCGAGTAGTAAAATTTTTCTTCAAAATCGGGCCCAAAATGGTCTTATATTATTTTCCAGCTCTATAGATAAGTAGGTAAATTCTTATAACGCAGAGAAGGAGGCTTGGCAGATATAGAAAAGTATATATATTCTTGATCAGCGTCACCTCCTGAGTCGATTTAGTCATGTCCGTCTGTCTGGCTGTGTGTGGAAATACATTTTTTGGAAAAACTAAGCAAGATAATTCAATGAAATTTGGTGTACAGCCTTCGTCGTCAAATTTAACTCGGGGGATTGAAAATAAGCAAAATCAACCAACGGACACGCCTACCGCCCATACAAAGATATATTCAAAATGGAGTATTTTTCACGATACTGCAACCAAAATACGCATAAATAATACGAATTGTAAGCGCAAGCTCTGAGTAAAAACTCGGCAAACTCGGACAAGAGGGCGTGGCACCTCTCATACAAGCAAAAGCTTCAAAACGCTATAATGAAAGCGTTTTTTGAGATAATCGAACTAAATATTACTCAGATACTAAGGAATGCAAGCTTTAAGCTAAAACTGGATAAAATCGGACAAGAGGGTGTGTCAGCTCCCATATAAGCAAAATTTTCAAAATACAGGTGTGTAGGATATTTAATGTTTGGCCAGGGCACCCTTACAAGTTTTACCCTACACCCAGGGTATATTCACACTTTGTCCTTCCGCTTGTAACGCAGAGAAGGAGGCGTGGCAGATATAGAAAAGTATATATATTCTTGATCAGCGTCACCTTCTGAGTCGATATAGCCATGTCCGTCTGTCTGGCTGGCTGGCTGTGTGTTGAAATACACTTTTTGGGAAAACTGAGCAAGATAATTCAATGAAATTTGGTACACTGCCTCCGTCGTCAAAGATAGCTCGGGAGATTGAAAATGAGCGAAATCGGTCAACGGACACGCCTACCACCCATACAAAAAATATCTTCAGAATGCAATTTTAGGAGTATTTTTCACGACAATGCAATCAAAATACGCACAAATACTGAAAAATGTAAGCGCAAGCTCTGCAAAAAACTGAACGAATTCGGACAAGAGGGCGTGGCACCTCTCATATAAGCAAAAGCTTCAAAACGCTATACTGAAAGCGTTTTTTGAGATATTCGAACCAAATTCGACTCAGACACTAAGGATCGTAAATGAAAGCTCTCAACAAAAATTGGGTGAAATTGGACAAGGGGGCGTGGCACCTCCCATTTAAGCAAAAGTTTCAAAATGCTATACTGAAAGAGTTTTTTGAGATAATCCAACCAAACTTCACTCAAATACTAAAAACTATAAATGCACGCTCTAAGCTAAAACTAGACGAACTCGAACAAGAGGGCGTAGCACCTCCTATATAAGCAAAAGCTTTAAAACGCTATGCTGAAAACGTTTTTCACTGAGACACTAAAAACTATAAATCCAAGCTCTGGACAAAAACTGAGTGAACTCGGACAAGAGAGCGTAGCACCTCCCATATGAGCAAATTTTTAAAAATATTGCAGTGTAGGGTATTTAATGTTTGGCCGGGCCAAATTTTACACCCTAACTATTTTTTTTTTTTCACAATAATATATTTTAAAAAACTTTTATGAGACAAGTTTTTTAGTTTTACAAATAAAAGTTAAAAAGAAACTTTTTGAAAAAACTTTTGTGGGCGAAAGCTTCAAAAAACTTAAAAAAAAAACCATTATAAATAAGAGTATATAAAAGTTTTTCCAGAAAATCTCTTAAAAAGTTTTTTCAAAATACTAGTGTAATAAGAGTTTAAAAAAATCTTTTGAAGTAAAAGTTTTCAAAAAACTTTCATTTGTAAAACTTTTTGAATAAAAGTATAAAAGTTTCAAGGTCTGGTTCTGTGCATATGGAAATCGAAATTTATTTCACTTTAACTTAATTAACTCTACGGTCAACCAAGGGTAAGCAATTTAAAAATTAGAGCAAAAAAGAAAAAAAATTCATAAAAAATAAAAGTTACATAATGAAAACAGGTGATTGACTTAAAACCATCTGACCGAACAGAGCATAAAACACAAAACATAAAACAAACAATCCAATAACGCCAATAACAACAAAATCAACAGTTTGTAGCACAAAGTTGATTAAAAGTGAAATACACACTTTGACATGCGTCTTTGGGTTGCAATTTAATACTTTTACTTGAAACATTATAGTGCTCATACAGCTACCGTTGGGTTAATTTAGTTGCACCTACATTTACTTCTTTCACTTTCTTTTCATACTCTTTTCTTCCTTATGGTTTTCTTGGGCAATTAACTTGTTCTGCTTAAATAATGAAATACTGGAGACTTACTTATATAAGTATATATTGAACCAAATGCTGCTACATGATAGTTAGTTAATTAAGATTTGACGAGTATGTGGTGTTGTTGCCATATCATAATGGCTCTCTTTGCGTACTGCCCTAGTTTCTTTGAATTTTAAAAAGCAATAGCCTTTTTGTACCATTTTATCTCATGACATTTTTATTCCACAAAATTTTTATCTCATAACATTATAATCTCATGAAATTCATATCTCATAACATTTTTATTCCATGACATTTTTATCTCATGACATTTTGCAGCATGTTTCTTCACATGGTATTTTTATCGCATACTATTTTTTATCGCATAAAACTTAAGTTACATGATCTTTATGTCAGATGGTAACTATTTCACGTGATATTTTCGGCTTACGTAATTTTTTATGTTGCATTTACTTATCTCTTAAAATTTTTGTCCAACCTAAAAACTTTAGTAAGGTTTCCTTTCTCACATTAAGAATTGCATACTATTCTCAAGTAATGCTTTTGTACACTACTGGGCACTTACTAATATTTGTATTTTTTGCACCTTTATTGTACCCTTACGTACTTTTTTGTTCCTTTAATGTAACTATGTGTACCTTTTATACACCCTTTAAGGATCTTTTTGTAATTTTTGCACCTTCAATGTACCTAAACGTACTTTTTCGTACCTTTAATGTATCTTTATATGCCTTTTATGTACTTCTACGCACCTTCATGCAACTTTTTACATACATTTATGTACCTCAAAGTACCTTTATTTACCTTTGTGTCCTTTTTTGTACCTTTATGTACCTGCTTGTACATTTCGGTACCTTTAATGTACATTTACGCACTTTTTTGTATTTAAAAATGTGCATGAATATGTATGAAAAATGTTCCATTACACTTAGTAAATTTCTGGGTTTATTTATTTACACATACTTATTAAACCAATAATTTTCCATGCCACTCATATTGCAATTTTTTCCACAAAACCCATAAATTCCATAAATATTTTAAATAATTACAATGCCAACCAAAAGTTTAAAATTTCTTAATGGAAAAATCCGTGTAATTCAATATTCTCAAATTGATTATTTATCCAACTTTTTTGTTTTAACTTTGTGTGAACATTTTTTCTGCATTGTCACTGCATCGCTTTGATGGCCAACCATCCATCCATGAATATAATGAAATGCGAGTGGCGGTGTCTAAGTACATAATCAACTTTGTTGACTTAATTTTCAATAATATGATCAAGCGTATAAAATTTAATTAAAAATTTGTATATAGGGGAGACTGGGGCACATTTGACACTAAATTTTCAAAGACCTGTATCTTTAAAAATAATCACACAATCTTAGTACTCTTTACTATTTCTGAAACATTGATTATTTAAGATGAAAACCCATAAAAAAAAAATTTCAAAAAAACTGCATTAATAGTCCTTTTATAAATTTTTTCAAAAAAAGTAATTTTGTCAAATGTGCCCCAGGTACGGGGCACATTTGACATTGCAAGGGGCACATTTGACACTCACAAAAATAACACAGAAACATAAAACAAAACATTAATACATATATTTTATTCATATAAATACAGATTATAAGTATGAATGTACTAACGAAGACTTATTTCATGTATAAATGTGAGAATGTGCGTGAATGTGTCAGGCAAACATCTTCGTTTCCGGTTTTATACAGGGTGCTCCATCTTTTGTGTCGGTATGTAAACATTGAATAACTTTGAGAAAAAACAACCGATTTCTAGAAGTGATGTATTTTTATTCAGTTTGGTTCTTTACAATTTTTTTGGACTAGTTTTTGAAAACAATATCAATTAAGTGGCCACCTTTATTAGCAATTACAAAATGACTCCTTTTTTCTGCGTTTGCCATTACCTTTCCGAGCATCTCGGGTGTTATAGCGTCGATTTCAGCACGAATGTTTGCCTTGAGCTCGTCAATAGTTTGAGGCTGGTTGGCGTAAACCTTGCTTTTCAGATAACCTCACAAAAAGAAGTCCGGGGGGGAAACGACGAATAGCATTGTCAGATGGTGCCTTTTTGCCGCGATATTTTTTCCGATATCCACGTTGAGTTCACACAATGAAACGACTGTTTTCGATGTAAAGTGTCACTATTTCAGCGCGTTGTTTCGATGTGAAGCGCTCCATAGCAAAAATTGTACTGAATTGACGTTTCCAAAACATATCTGATGCAATCAATCGGTTGGTAAATGTGAAAGTTATTTAGCGTTTACATACCGACATAAAAGATAGAGCACCCTGTAAAAACCCAACTTAATGGTGAAACTTTTCTCAAATAACTGATCTTGATCAAGTATAGCTAATTACTTCTACAATATCTCCCACATAAATAAATGGGTTTTTGGATTTTTCGCCAGATTTCCCAAGGACAATATATAAGTATAAAGTACAATTTCCAACAACACCCCTAATGAAAACATCAACATAAAATGTTTGTTAAGACCCAGTTTGATGGAAATTTCTTTGGTCTGGATTTTGGGTAACACCATCGTCAAGATATCTGCAGCGCTTTCACATGATGGGGCTTACTTCCAATCAATTTGATAATTATTAAAAACTTCGCATAAATGATGATTTTTGTAATATGTTTACTTCAGGAATTCATCCATCCAGATTTTCAAATTAATATAAGTGGTAGAGGACCTGGAAAGCATCTATTCAAAAATCTAAATCAAATGAGATGGATTTTGTGTCGGAAGTCGGAGTTTCTATCTGGTTTCCGATATTAGAAATAGCGAATTTAACTTTTTTTCATCGCCATCGCGTCTGTTCGTCTTCATTTTATAATGGTATATCATATCTTTAAAAAGATAACACTACAAAATCTTCTAAAATACACAAACATATGTCTGGACGAACGTCAAATGTGCCCCTTCGGCAAAAGTCAAATGTTCCCCAAAATCTCTTGAAGAATTAAAAATATTTTAAAATTAAAACTATTTGACCTTGATAAAAAACACTTTTATTCCATTAATTATAAAGGTTAGTGCTACCAAATTTTCATACTTACTTTTTAAAAAAAATACAACTTTATTTGCAAAACCCTTACGAACAAGATGTCGAAAATAACAAAAAAATACACAAAAAGTTAAAAAAGCGTATTAGCGCGGGAGGAGTTGAAAGAGAACTGCCAAAGTTCATTACGTTGTTTCCACTTTAATTAGTTATGTTTCTGCATTTCAGGTTTTTGGTTCGAAAGGCGTGTTCACACCGAAAATGGCAAAGTCAAATGTGCCCCGGTGTCAAATGTACCCCAGCTTACCCTAACTAATTGTATATATAAATATGTATATAAAATGTTTGTAGTTGCACTCACTTCCTGTTGCACGTCGCACAACATGATGCTTAAAGTTGCCCAGTGCTGCCACAGTTACGATGGAATCCTTTTTACCGCTACTCATCTGTAATAAAGTAAACAGTTTTAATTAAAGGAAACAGAAATAGTTAACTGTAATCTAAGTATGTAGTAGGTGTACAAATTAATTAGAAATCTGCACGTTTCGCTAACTGATGATAAGAGGGACCATGGCACTAAGCATTTGGCTACAGGAAATTTGAATCGGATAATAGGCCTTTGTCTTGAATAGTTGAAAAATAAAAAAATGATCATCTATATGCACTAGAAGCATAATCTATAAAATTTAAACATTTAAAACAAAATTTTTATATTTTTTCAGTAGTAGTTTAGTACTGAAATAGTAGTAAATTTAGTACTTTTTATCACAAGGAAAAAGTAATTTTGTGGTTATAGCCACAAAAATGATCTGAACATGAATATCGGTTAAGACATGTCGAAGTTATTGGCATTTATGTGAAGATAAGTATTTAGTTTGTCATAATTTACCAATTTTTCTACTCTTTGCAGTCCTCCACAAGCCACGAAAAAAATCGCAAAAAATTTTTTTTGCCACTTCTATCAGATTAGACATGAAAAAAACCATGTATTAAATTTCAGTAAAATCAGAAGGGGTGTGGCAAATCTTGTTACGGTGAGAATGGCTGAATAAGAAAAGTCAAGAAATACTGAAAATTTATGGAAAGGTGGAATGAGTCGGAATATTCCGTAAAATTTAATGCTTCTGTGTGGGTTTTATCATCTATATTTGTCTCACTAATAGGTTTGCTTTTCAAAAATTTCTCTGTAGCAAAGCATTTCTTGCATGACTGTCAGTTTGGACATCAACAACTCATCAAAATTCTATCAACTTTCTGAGAAGCCAATTCACTTAAGTTTTGATGCATTTTCTATTTGTCAAGTCAAAAATGTACATCAATTGAATTTGGTCTTAAGTAGGGTGTATGTTCTGAAATACGCCGGCAGAGGCTCCAGGCAGAGTTTCGCGCCATCTTAGTATACCTTGGCAGAGGCCCCAGGCAGAATTTTAGTACATCTTGGCACAATTGCGCCAGGAGGTGCAACATTCTCATACACCCATTTAGAATTGCATTCTCATATATCTTGGTAGAATGGCCCCTGTAGGAAACAAAATTTGTTTTCCTAGTTGAATTTTTTAAAGATATTTTTTACAGATAATTTTTCTTGTTGTTGTTTCTGTTGTTCTAATTTTTGTTGTTGTTTTTTCAGTAATTTTTGTTGTTTTATATGCTAATGGGGTTGTAGGGAACATATGCCTTAGTGAATCATGGCAGTATTTTAAAAAATTTATTGTTACCGAAAGTCAAGATCCATATTACTGCGTCACGGCGCTGTCCTGAGAATTTAAATAACGATAACAACACCCCTCTGGGGTTATTTCATATTATGAAAGCCTATTAAATTCTGCATATTTTGGTGAATTTTAAAAAAAATCGTTAGAGCGCTTTTTGAAAAAAAGCCAAAAATCCGTTAAAATTGAAATGAAAAAATAGTTTTGAGTTGACACACAAAAATTAAATTTTTATCAATATTTTAATAAATAATGATTATAATGTGTATATATTATAAAAGTATATTATATTCTAAAAAATATAAGACTAAGTAGAAAAAAATCGATCGACCGGTTTGCGAAAAACTGGCAAAAAACCGTTAAAATTTCAATGAAAATCAATATTTTTAGTCGACATATGAAAATTAGTTTTGCTGATTATTGTAACATATAATGAAAATTATAAATATACACACATATTATATATATATCATGTATGTTTTCTATAGAATAAAATGTTTACGTTCCTTAACAAAAAAACACTGAAAAAAATGATTACAAAAATTATTTAGTTAAAAAAATATCGTTAAAATTGGAGTTAGCCCGACAAAATTCGGATTTTGCTGCAAAATAGTTCGAAGTGAAATTTTGTCACAAGAATACTCTTTATTTATGCATGAAAGATAAAGTGTGAAAAAATCATAGTGAAATCTTCTACGCATAAAAAGTTATTCAAGGTCAAAGGTCGAAAAAATCAGTTTTTTGCAAATATCACACTAACGGTTACTTTTTTAGAAAAATAGGTCTAAACAATTTTGTAGTCCTTAAAATTTTCTATGGAAAAGACCTCAGAGTGGTTTTCGTACGACTTACAGTTTAGGAGATATTCTAATTAAAAAAGTGTCAAAGCTTAGAAATGCATGCATGCGGTATATAAGTGTGCATAGCCACATGTTGATTTTTAATGTGCCATAACTTATGAACGATGAGTTGCATGAAAAAAACAAAACCATCAGGTTATAGGGAATTGTATGCTCTATAAATGATAAGCAATGTATGTACACATACAATTTACCGTTTAGGAGTTATTCAATGAAAACCATAAAAATTAAGGACAACATTAAAAAAATCTGTTTTTATTGAATTACTCCTAAACGGTAAATTGTATGTGTACATACATTGCTTATCATTTATAGAGCATACAATTCCCTATAACCTGATGGTTTTGTTTTTTTCATGCAACTCATCGTTCATAAGTTATGGCACATTAAAAATCAACATGTGGCTATGCACACTTATATACCGCATGCATGCATTTCTAAGCTTTGACACTTTTTTAATTAGAATATCTCCTAAACTGTAAGTCGTACGAAAACCACTCTGAGGTCTTTTCCATAGAAAATTTTAAGGACTACAAAATTGCTTAGACTTATTTTTCTGAAAAAGTAACCGTTAGTGTGATATGTGCAAAAAACTGATTTTTTCGACCTTTGACCTTGAATAACTTTTTATGCGTAGAAGATTTCACTATGATTTTTTCACACTTTATCTTTCATGCATAAATAAAGAGTATTCTTGTGACAAAATTTCACTTCGAACTATTTTGCAGCAAAATCCGAATTTTGTCGGGCTAACTCCAATTTTAACGATATTTTTTTAACTAAATAATTTTTGTAATCATTTTTTTCAGTGTTTTTTTGTTAAGAAACGTAAACATTTTATTCTATAGAAAACATACATGATATATATATAATATGTGTGTATATTTATAATTTTCATTATATGTTACAATAATCAGCAAAACTAATTTTCATATGTAGACTAAAAATATTGATTTTCATTGAAATTTTAACGGTTTTTTGCCAGTTTTTCAAAACCGGTCCATCGATTTTTTTCTACTTAGTCTTATATTTTTTAGAATATAATATACTTTTATAATATATACACATTATAATCATTATTTATTAAAATATTGATAAAAATTTAATTTTTGTGTGTCAACTCAAAACTTTTTTTTCATTTTAATTTTAACGGTTTTTTGGCTTTTTTTCAAAAAGCGCTCTAACGATTTTTTTAAAAATTCACCAAAATATGCAGAATTTAATAGGCTTTCACAATATGAAATAACCCCAGAGGGGTGTTGTTATCGTTATTTAAATTCTCAGGACAGCGCCGTGGCGTAATACAATTTTTTCAAACTTTACTCAAATTTTTAAAACTTTTTCATTTGAAAAAGTTTGAAAGAATTTAAAAAAGTTCCTAGAGGAGCACAAAACCAAGAAGAAGTAAGTTTACTGGTGAACAAATATTAAAATTTTTTCAAACTTTCGCAAATTTTTTTAAACTTTTTCAAACTTTTTTCAAAATTTTTCAAATTTTTTTAAATTCTTTGAAAAAAGTTTGAAAAATTTTGAAAAAAGTTTGAAAAAGTTTAAAAAAATTTGCGAAAGTTTGAAAAAATTTTAATATTTGTTCACCAGTAAACTTTCTTCTTCTTGGGTTTGTGCTCCTCTAGGAAGTAAATGATCATGCTTTCTTTCTAACAACCTTAAGAGAACATCAATCTCTTTTAAGCTATCAGTATATTTTATAATACTTCCAAGACTTTCTCATCAATGATTTTTCGGGACATCGTGGTGCTTAAATCAAAAGTTGTCTATCCCTGAAATGGCTGAACTACAAACCAAACAAAGTAGGTGTCAATTTCATTCGCTGTACAGCTGTCATGCTACATTTCACCCACACACTTGTTGAATTCTCGAATTTTATTTTTTTTTTTCTAAATTGTCAAGAGATTTAACTGAAAGGATTTTTTTATTTTTTTTTTATATTTTTTTTTTTTGCTTTCTGTTTTCTAGAATACCATGTTCAACATAAAAAATGAAACGTTTTTCATGCCGCACAATTTTAATCAATGGAAACTACTAGGAATTGTTGCTATGTTAACATGACGCTTTGACAGTTTGTCAATATGTCACAGAGCACAGCGTATGTGCCACAATGTCACACTGTCACACTTTTTATTATGTGTGATAGGCATAAAACGAGTATCAATTTTCAATTTTCACTTTATACTTTTCTTTTCTTTTTTTAATATTCCTATAATGGAAAATTTCTTTGTTAACATTGTGAGATGAAGAAAAAAACCAGCAACAACAACAAGGAAATGAAAACTAGGATACAACAACAACAACATGTACAACTAACAATGTTGTAGTAAAAAAGTGTAGTATATTTCATGTCAAACTCTGCGCACGAAAAAACTGTGAACACTGAATTGAATGGATTTAATGGAAGTATAAAACCTTTTGGGGGGATAACAAAGCAGGAATAAAAGCTTTTAAGTTAAAATGAAAGAAATGCACGAATGAAATAAAAAATGAACTAATGAAAATTTTTGATCTTTAGTTTAAAAAAAAAATTGTAAGACACATTCAGAATTTAAAAATGAATTTAGTCAGAGATAAAGACAGAACGATAATATTAAGGAAAATAAGAAATTGCGAGCAATGAGAATATTTCATTTCTTATCATATTATATTATTTTCAGTTAATGTAATATTGCTATCCCATATCTAACGTAATAAAATTTGGATTGACCTTGATCTTGGATTTTGTTGAAATTTAGTTAGTGCTTTCGTTTCAGAGAAGTTTTCTGCAATTTGACAAAAAGTACTCTTTTTAGTAGTAAGACTACAAAAAAAGCTCCATAACCGTATTTTCATTTTCCAAAATATTTTTTATGGAAAGACAATATAAGATCTCAAAACCAAGATGGTACCTTTAAGGGCTATGGTTTATATCAGTGTTAAAAAGAAGCATTTTTTTTCCTTCGCGAAAGTGATTTTTTAAATTAAAATGATTACTCATACTCATTTTATGAATAATATTATTATTATTTTAACAAAATGCACAAACTAGTACGCTTTTAGCACAATCATTATATGAAGTACACAAAGCAAAAAGTTTGTTCTTATAAAATATATACACATAATGTATTAACAGAATTTAAACTATTTTGGTTTACATTTTATAGTATCACTATATAAAAATCTTTTATACTTTTTTTTGTATAAAATCTATTTAGAAGTTCATATGAAAGTATTTAAAACCATTTTATATAAAATTCATATTATGCCCATATAAACCAATATACAATACTTACGCACAATAAATTCCAGTGTATTTATTTGTGTTAAAGCATTTTTGTCACAATATTATCCACGAATACACGAATAAGCGCTCTCAAAGAGGTAGCTGGTGATTAGCCAGTGCGTGAGAGGACATAGCGTTAGACAGCACTGCGGTCTGAAAGAAAAACCCACAAAACTCGTAACTGGCACTGACAGAGGCGAGTTGATGCCACCTTAAAGCATCTTCTCTAAATTTTTCTAGAAATACTGAAGCGTCTGACCCAAAGTGGCTCCCAAGTCAGCGTCTATCCCAGGTTGAGTGGCTGAAATAAAAAGTGAATTCGGCCACTCTAATTTGAAGAGCTTGCTGGATACATCCTTTAAGCTTAACACTTTCGAACCGAAAAAAAAAACTGTGGCGCATACAATATTTTTGATAGGTTAACCTTAGAAACTTAATTAAAATAAAATGTTTGACCGTTTCTAAATTTTAATTTTCGGCTTGGGATAGGTACGGATATATAATCCCCAGCTCAGACCTTGCTGGGATATATTATCTCCAATCAAAAAACTGTTGAAAAAAACATATGAACAAATAAATTTTTGGGATTTGTTATCCCAATCGGGTCGAAAAAGATAAGACTGCATCGGGCGTTGCCCTAAATTTTATACTAATGAAGCATGGCTTAAAAAACGATGGAAATGTGGATAGTCCACCTGCCTTGGCAGCATGCATCGGATTTGGAGGTGCAAGAAACATGTATAGTTAGGAATGCTATAGTTAGGAATAATTCTCCTATAATCGGAAACAATATGGTTCATAAAAATTTTTGTAAATAAATGCAGAATTTTGTGAAGCAATATTTGTTAACATTTGCCAATTTTGCAATTTTTCCACCCCTCCAAAATCCACAAAAAAAAGTTTGCTGCAAACAGCCCATTTCGAAACCTTATCTGAAATGATTTTTAATGACTTGTTGTACACATTATATCAGTTTTTTAATCTATCACCTGAAGACACCAAGGGCACGTCATAAAATTAAGTCTCTACAAATTGGTAAAAGTGAACAAGCGGAAATTAAATTTAAGACCTAAAACTTTGCAGTTTTCTTTTTTTAGCGAATTCTTTCTTATTAGCCGAGGAGCCATAAAAAAATTTTGAAAAATATCCTGATTTCTCCATATACCTACTTCCTATTTTTCGATATTTTTTTTCCAGTGATGTTAAGTATAACTATTGAGCTCATCAAAAATGATTCCACTTCTATATTGCTAGGAAATTTTTTAAAACAGCGAATCCTTTATTCAATTATCAGAACTTCACTTTTACTGTGCTGTAATTAAACCAACAATGAACTGCTTTATCAAACGCAATGCAGCATTTAAATGGTTCTAACATCAAGTAAATCATATATTTTCAGAACATTTCAATTACTCGTGCTCAAAAATCACTGTATACTTTTAGGCATACTTTATTTGGGTTTTAGTACAGTGGAAGCCTTATAAATTATTCCTTCTAATTATTGTGTTGGATTGTTTTTTATAAATTACATGCAATATAGAATTTATCTTTGTTTAAAGCAAAATAAAGAAAAATATATTTTGCAAAAACATATTAATTTAAGAATTGTAATTTTTGTAATCTGAATAAAGGATTATGCTCTCGATTCTCGATTTAAACCATACAAACACATACATAATAATATGTCAATTAGTCTCATATATATGTATGAACAAAATGTTTTCCTTATACTTCTAATGGGCTAGACAGACGACAGCTTAAATCCGGATTATAGAAGTATTAATGCGAATCTTTTTATTGCATGATTCTAGGCATTTTTTAAATACATATTTCATAGACATTGATTAAAAGGAAATTTTCCAATTCAGAGGCCATAAATTCTAAAACATAAAACCAAGATTAATAGCGAGTTAAGCATCAGAAAAGCTAATTAGAAGTTTTTGGACTCTGAATTGGGAAATTTTCTTTTAGTCAATGTCTATGAAATATGTATTTAAAAAATGCCTAAAATCATGCAATAAAAAGATTCGCATTAATACTTCTATAATCCGGATTTAAGCTGTCGTCTGTCTAGCCTATAAGATTCTTTGAATGAACACTGTTATAGCATATGTATGTGATTGTTCGACCTATGCCAATTACTCAGTCGTTGGCTTAGTAATTAAGAGAAACCTTGATGAAATCTCTTTTTCGAGGCGGTTATTTCAATCAAAATGCTTGAATGAGAATTAAACGAAAAGCAATAAAAGTCATTGTATGTAATGACAATGTAAAGAACACTTGCTGTAACAGAGACATTAACAAAAGATTTGATACTTTTAGCTTTAGCCCATATGCATGTTTGTGTGTACTAACGTATATGCCTTGCAGAAATCTAATTATAATAAAACTTAACTAGATGTAAAAATAAAGCCTGTCGCTGTTGTACAAACGCAGTTAATTATGCAATAAAAGTAAGATCCATAAAAATGTCCTAACATGCCCCCATTAAAGTTGTGCTTGTTTTTGCTTTTGTATTTTGGGCAAAACCTAATCATTATGAATTCGCCTTAAGACGATGTTGCACAGTAGGAACAACACTTTAATTCAAATAGGTTATTATTGCTTTAAAAGTAGAAATTTTAGAAAGGAAAAATTAAAAATTTCGAAGTTTTCAATTTGAAACCCACCAAATAACACAGCCAACTCATCATATAAATTCCGAAAAATTTTTGGATGAATAACAAAGCAGGCTGATAGTTATTTAGCACAGCAAAATGCACCTGAATCCATTCCGGAATACAGTTTAAGTTTAAATTGTTCGTACACGGACAGAAAAAATGGTACGCACTACTTTATTTCTAGTAAATTTTACTAAAACTTCAAGTCGTCTACCCAGTAAAATAAATTTTACCTTAATGTTTTAATTAAATCAGAAATTTAAAAAAAAATTGAATTGATATTTACCTTGCTGTAAAGTTCAAAAAACTACCGAACTAAGATTTGAACCGGGGTCCATCCGTGTGAAAGATAGAAATATATGTGGCTTGGTCTATGAAAAGGGGGCTTACGTGCGGAAAAAAAAATTTCGTGAAAACAGCTGGAAAACAACTTTCAAGAGTCAATTTATGCGAATCGGCAAAAAATTTAAAAATTTTTTTTTTGACACGTAAGCCCCCTTTTCATAGACCAGGTCACATATTATTTTTATTTACAATTACAAATTTGTTAGACCTCTACAACACTGACCTATATGATGAAGAGGTGTAAAGTTTGTGTATTAAGCAAATGTCTGTTCAAACATACTTAAATATTTTTACTAGAATTATAAAGTAAAAATTGCAAAGCATTTATTTAGCTGATAGCATGATTTACTCTACATATAGAAAAATGTAGATAATTTAAAGTAAATGTTACTTTATTATTTCACTATATTTTATTTGCAAATATTACTTTACGGATCCATCAAATAGATCATACGTATGTATAATTATTTTTGAAATTTAGTGTTGATTACTGTAATTTGTTTACTACCTGAGTCGAGTGAAAATTATGAAACTCATTTTTCTCCGTGTAGTTTCCCTTTTGATGTTTTATTAATTTCCCTTCACAAATGAATTTGTTCCACAGTCCCCAAGTCCTTAATGGAAAACTAAAAGTCAGTAGAATTTTGCACAAAGTGAACAAACAAAACCAAAAAGAAAAACATAAAAAATTAAAGAGATGGCAATGAGCACCACCACACACACATGATGAGTGTACCACACAACATACAAAAAAGTCAACTAAGTATGTCAGTGTGTTAGCCGCCTATGTACATATATGTGAAAATGTTCAAAAACCCATCAAAAATCGATGGCACAGCATCATCACACATTGAGTTGAGTGAGCATTGAGTGTTGCGCCTCCGGAGTATTTTTGTGTTGTCCTTATTATTTTCACATTTTTATTATCTTCATTGCGTTCTTTGGCGTTTTCTTCCACTAGCAATTTTCATCAAAGTGGCATTGCTGACAAAACCACTAACACACACGATACACACAACACAGCAGTATGGGTTAACTACTACAACATCAAATGCTACAACCCTTGGATCCTCCCCAAATGCCTTCGTAGTTGATTCACTAAAAAAAATGAAAACCAGAATGCGTGTTTATAAAAAAAAAAAAAAATTTCACTTGCCAATAAATCCGACATAAATCCTGTCTTTAGGGTACGACGACAGACCCCACAACGAAAGCTCATAAGCTCACATACACAAAGTGAAAGAATTAAACACTTGGCAGCAGTACCCAACGCGGAAAATTACTAAAGTTCAAAGTATTGCTCCTCCATACAATATTTTGCATTGCAGAAAATTGGAAAAAATAACATAAGTAGGTTCGGATCTTTGCTTACAATATTACCATTTAGTCAGTGCAAGTACACTCAATCATTGCCTCCTTGATTAGTGAAGTTTGCTCCGGAATTTTCGAAAAACGAAATTTTTTTTAGAGTTCTGAGTTTGTCTGAAGTAGTTCTGGAGTTCTTTCACGAAATTCGAAATAGGTTTGTCATTTTTGGTCAGCGCTACTTGTTCACGTAGAGTAATTCTGATAACATTGTTAAGCTCATAAGAAAGAATTCTGGAGTTTTTTATTTATTGTATTTATATTTTGTTTTTGGTGATAAAATTTTTCATAAAAGAGAAGAGTAGGTTCGATTAGAGTTCTGGGTAGCACTAAAAGTGTTCTAAAGAAAATCCTAGCGACTTTTCTCCAAAATATTTGTAGTAGGACTTTGCTTAGAACTTTTCGAGTGTTACCCAGAACTCCTATCAGAACTCCTCTCAGATAAAAATTTTTTCGGACCTTAGATAAAAAAGAGTTTTCTGATTTTTCGATTAAAACGAAAAGTACGAATATTTTGGAAAAATTTTGCCAAGATTTTCTTTAGAACTCTTTGAGTGCTACCTATATTTTTAATCAGAACTATTCTATGAGTTTCCTGAGTGACCGAAAAGAGCAAATATATTGGAAAAATTATAGAGCAATTTTATGTAGAACTCTTCCAGCACTATCGAGAATTCTCTACGAAAACTTTATTTTTTCGGATACTTAATAAAAACAAAAAAAAAAATTATGGAAAAAAAAAACAAAAAAAAAAAAAATATGGAGAATCAGAACTCCTCTACGTGAAAAAACGGCGCTGAGCAAAAAAATGCACACCTCCGATTTTTGATCCAATTTCGCAGAACATCCTATTTCGAATTTTATGAAAGAACTCCAGAATTATTACCAACGAACTCAGAACTCCAAAAAATGTTCGGGTTTCACATGAGTGAAGAAATCCGCTTATACATAATAAGAAGTCATTTTTATTGCATGATTTTAGGCATTTTTTAAATATATATTTCATAGACATTGGCTCAAAGAAAATTTCCCAATTCAGTGGCCAAAAAATTCCAAAACATCGAAAACCAAGCAGCAGAATAGCTAATTGTAATTTTTTGGACACTGAATTGGGAAATTTTCTTTGAGTCAATGTCTATGAAATATGTATAAAAAATGACTTAAAACATGCAATAAAAAGATTCGCATTATATCGTCTGTAATCTAGATTTAAGCTGTCGTCTGTCTGGGGCATTAGATGTTTATGGTATCTTAAACTTTGTACACTATCTCATACTGTTTGGTGTGTGCAGTTGCTTCGATCAGCACAGGGTGTATTGAAACTTATTTTACGTGATTACCTAGTGCTTAAAACTAACCTACAATACTTACAAAAAATACTTTGCATGCTTTAAGTCTTTGACTATTTTGCATTTACATCACAGTTTGATTTAGAAACAAACATGCTTTAGAACCAACGAGTTCTTCTCGGCTTTTTTAAAAAAAAATTTTAATTATTTTTTAAAAAATAAACTGATGAAAATTCTTTTAACTTCGTGCACCATCTCATATTAAAGGTTTGGTGGCCTCGCACTACCTCAAACGCAGAACTACACCTAGAATACAACCAGATTCCAATAACAAATGTGGTCAAACTACGCAAGTGGAAATGGATAGGTCATAACACACAACAAAGTCTGGTGCCAATACTTTAAGTGGAATCTACAAGGCAGTAGAGAACATGGTAGACCAAGCTGGTAGACCAAGCTGGAGGAGAAAATTTAAGAAACGTGAAAGTCGTGGCAAGAGATAAAAGTCATCGAAAAGGCTGTGAAAAATGGAGGCTTTTCATATTAGTTCTATGCTTCCTCCTAAGGGTTCCAAAAGAATACATACCCTCTCATATGAATGGTTTGTGTAGTTGCTTTGATCTGTGAGCGGCACAAGGTGTGCTGAAATTTACTTTCTTTTCTGTAATTAATGCATTGCTTTTGCCAAAAATCTGCCTTTAGGCATATACAGAATAACATTTGTATATGATCAGTATAAATTATTATAAAATCAAACAAGATTATCCATATAAAATTTTTGGATTAGGCTTAGTCTCCAAAATCTTCTCAAAAAACTATCTTGTTTGGTCCAAAAGAAAACACTTGAATTTTCAATATAAGGTTTATTAGTATTTTCAAAAATTGGGTTATTGTTACTAAATATTTTTCAAAATTTTCAACCAAATAAATTCGTTTGATGTAAATTTTTTATATCCTCAGCTTGGATCAGTTTAACATTTTCTCATTGGGTAGCGTATATGTATTTATATATGTACGCTTAGTAGTGGTGGTGGCAAGGCCATCTTAAAGTGTATTGGTGTGAGCTTCGTTTGTAACGCTCATAAGTAAATGGGTATTCATGTTTCATGCTCGCATGTGTGTATGTGTGTGTTTAGTTATTGCTTGTGTTTGCTTAGTGAAAATCGAGGGAAAAATTAATAAAGCTCGCAATTTTTGTATTTGTGTTTGTGTGGTGGTGTGTGAGACGACAGAGTTGGGGTTTCTTTCATGCGTTGACTCTTCAGTCATTTTATGATGCCTCTTAGCAGACGTTGGCAAACAGAAATTTAAGAAATTTCTTCAATTTCCTTTTAATGGATTTTCTAGTGACGATTTTATATCTCAATAAAATTTTAATGATACCAGAATCATGGCAGGACTGAAGGATTAATTTTTATGTTAAAAGATAGAGAGCGAGTGAGAGAGTTATGTTCTTAAAAGCAACAATAAATTTTGAGTGCGTGCGTGGATTATTGTTGTTTCCAAGTGGTTTTATTTTATTTAATTGTCGACTGGAGTAGCATGGAAAGCAACAGTAGCTTTATCTTACAATTAAAGTACTAATCAGAGGTCAAAGTTCAATATTCTTTTGCTTAAGGGAAAGTAATTTGAATAGTTCGCTGACATGAAACTGCGGATAGTGAACTTGCTCTTTTTCCAAAATATTTTCTCTATTTTTTATGATAAAAAATCACAGAACTTGGAGAAAACTTGTTTTTAACAGAATTTTAATAACTTTATTTGCAAATTGTACATCTCGTTAAGTTAATTTTTTGAATAATGTTCACAAAATTAGTTCCTATCCTTTCTAACATTTTTCAAACCAATATGACTCCTGATATAACCCTTGATTACAATTTTCTTTTGCACTATAAATTCATACCATACATCCAAATTACTTTCAAAACTAAAAGCTGGAATTGCATCCAGATCAAAGCGAAATCCACGTATGTAATAAAGTTTATTCTTCTGAAAAGGACAATGCATTGGCATATTGCTATAGCGATCTAAAAATGAGCGTCCCAGCTGCAATAGAGTTGGTTGATTTTTGTTACCCAAAAGTTGGCAGCCATTTATGTTGGTAACATTCATTAGAACAAATTCTTGCGGCTTACGTGGCAATGCCATTTTGAAATTCAAATGCCATTTTGTGATGTCTTGTGCAAATTGCAGTTCAATGTGCAAAGTGCGTCTTTTTAAATTTTTGCTGAGACTACAATTCAGCACGGTTACAATTTTGGGCTCATCAGTTGTGCAGGTATTATTTTCAAACCATAATTCAAAATCGTTCTGTAAAATTAAAACTGAGAATTATTATGTTTTATTATAGTTTTGAATAAATTTTGTTAAATACTTTTGCTGTAATGCATGTAATGCAATATATAGTATAGAAAATTGCAAATGCGAACCACATCTCTGACTGTTGAATAGCGCGCTTTAAAAGAAACTTTACAAAATTTAGTCATTTGTGAAAATAATTATGAAAATTTTCGGTGATTTTTTTATACAATTTAGTTGATTTGTTTTTAATTGATTTTAAATAGGGTAGTGTACGCATAGTTTTCATAATGAATGACATGCAATTTTCTCAAAAAGCAACGAGACTCACAGTGAAACAAAATTAGCTTTCCTTGGACATAATAAATTTTTCAGCTCAAGATGCTTACTGTTGGCTTAATCTATATATTAATATGCAAGACAAAAACTTGTCCATCTTTTTTCACTATGTTAGAAATGGAGTACGACTTTAAATTATACAACTTTAGAAAGGCATTTGTATGTAGATGTGCACAAAGTTAAAACTGTTTTAATATTTTGACTTTAAGCCATGTAAAACTATAAACAAACTTTTTCAATATTAACAACATACAACAAAATACACGGTCACTTAGAGCTGAAAAGAGGTTACAACACAAAGAGAAAGACAAAAATGTTTTTTGTTTTCTTTTCGTTGTACCAGGGATGATAAATGAGCCTATCTATTTTGATCCAAATAGCAAAAAGGAACAAAACTCTTCAAAAAGTACCAAAATTATTTGATTCGTTTGTGGTCAAATTTCGACCATTGGTTGATTTTAGTACGAATTTATTCCTGATTTTGATAAAATAAATTTGACCAAGTCGAAAAGTACAATAATTATCAAGAAAGACTTGGAAAATGATGGAAAAGTCGAGAACTGCTGAAAATTAAGGAAAACATTGCGACATTTTAATAGTTTTGAAAAGATTTTGAATAAGTCAAAGAATGCTAAAAATATTGAAAAAATGTGGGAAACGTCGAAATGCAGCAGTCAAAAGATATAACTTTTATGGACTTCACTGTAGTAAACCTTCAATAAATTAGACCTAAAAGTATGCAATGAATTTCTGGCTACCAGCTTAAGCAAATAGTACGAAAAGAGAAAAATACTCTATTCTCATTCTGAATGCAAAGAAAGTAGCTGAATGTATTACAAGTATCTGCTATGATATTTGATTTTGTTTTGATTAAACTTTAAATGTAATGCTCCAGACAGACGACAGCTTAAGTCTAGATTATAGAAGTAATAATGCGAATCTTTTTATTGCATAATTTTAGGCATTTTTTTTAAATAGAGTAAGTTCGGGTAATGTGGTTACCTTTTTTCTTTTTCGCCAATTTCTACCAAAGTAATGGTTAGTAGGTTTGATTAATTAATTAATATTAGTTGTTCTATTGTTTTTGCTATTATATAATTTATAAACTAAAATACTTACATTTCCAAGCGTGAGGCCATATAAATAGACAGTACCTAAAAATAGCTGAAAAAGAAAAGTGTTGGGTAATGTGGATCACCCTGTCCATTTCCTAAAGTAGTACCGTTATTCGCAACTTTTGTTGACTAAAAGTCGAGTTGTATTATTTTTAATTATAATTGCTATAAAATAGCTGTAAAGGCTTATTACAGAATATTTTTTTGTAAGTTAAACAAAATTCGTACTAGCAAATGAATTAGACATAAAGAATACCGAATCAGACGTAAAATAGTGCACCATAGTACTCAAACTCGGGTGTTCCAAACATGTAATTAGCTTTTTAAGGTGTAATAGTAATCAGTGTTAAATAATATGGGGTAGGCCACATTACCCGAAAACATCACTTTTTTGAAATAATCATTTAATATATAAAAGCAATGTAAAATCAGAAGTGCTTATGCATTTTTTCGTTGAATAATATCTCACAAATGCATTAGAGTTATTCGAATGCATTAGAGTTATTCGAATTTTAGAAAACAGAGTTCTAAGGAAATTATTTAGCTATTCAGTACGTGCTTAAGAAAGTCAATTTGACCTCACAGCTTATATTAAGAAATTGCACACGTGTAAGTTGCATAACAGAAAAGACAAAGAGCGTAAAAAATATGTTTTTCGAGCTTTAATATGCACAAATAACCAGAATTGTTATATATGGGAAATTAAAAGGTGCACCACATTACCCGCATAGTTCACATTACCCTAACTTACCATACAAATTTCATAGACATTGACTAAAAGAAAATTTCCCAATTCAGGGTCAAAAAAATTCTAATTATCTTTTTTGATGCTTAATTTACTATTAATCTTGTTTTTGATGCTTTAGAATTTTTTGGACCCTGAATTGAGACCTTTTTCATATTTGTCTCATTCACCATTCAATTAAGCCCTGTTAAATAGCATCCGGGCTTGGATTCTTAATTTGGCTATACCTGTATACCACAAAACCATGACTTTGTTCCCAGTTTTGGTTAGTCACGGTGTATAGTAAGAGTCAATAACAGCTGCACTGAGGCTGTGATTAGTATTTTCCAGATCAGCAGTTCTACAGTCCTCAGAGCTATCCATAAGGAGATGGGAGTATAGATCTTAATTTACTCTTACTGTTTTCATTTAGGTGCTCTGTATACTTGGTTAATAATATGCCTAGGCTAATATCAAAAGTTATTTATCGGTGGTCCCGCATGAATATTTTACAATTTTTTATAAAATATCTGATAACAGGATGATGTCTAACACTTTTTCCCTAAAATTTTGAAGTGATACGTGTAAACAAAGTTTTTCTGTCAAATTTACAATCTTCACAGAATGGTTTTAAATTTGTTATATTGTTAAACTTTGTTGAAAAGGCTACAGAAATCGTTTTATTTTTAATTTCTTCATTCGCTAAGTTACAAATACTATACACAGTTTATTCTTTAACTGATTGTTAAACTTATCAATGTTTTATTTGTATAAAAAAAAAAAACAAGTAAATCATTAAATCGCCCAGCATTTTTGCTTTCATTACAGAAAACTTTCTCGGTTCTTTTTGCTCAGTAGCGCCAGCATATCAATTTAGTAAAGATAAGGCAACCCACCCAAAGTAAATAAATTCAAATTAAATTACCACCTGTACACAAAATATCTTTGAAGTTTTATTGGCTTGATAAATTTCACAAATTTTAAACAAAAAGATAGATACCTCAGCAAGCACAGCCCAAAAGCATAATATTTGATTTTTACTCTTTGCTGTAAATTTATCACAAAACAGCTGTCATGTCAGTCAAAATATTCACAGAATTCCGAAGAATGGTATTCCAAGAGTTTACATAAATTAGCGTAGGTAATATGCTAAATATTTAAGGCATTTCGAGAATATTTTTATGAATGCTCACTGCCGAAAAGTTAACAAAGGTAACAATAACAATTACTGTAAGAAGAGTAGGGTAATTATCAACCCTAAAAGTAAACAAAGTGATAGGGGAAAATATTTGAAAACATGCATCAACATAATTTTAGGGCCTAACTCGAAATGCATTCAAGCGTATAAAATCTGCGCCCTTCTGAAGTTTATTTACCCAAGAAAAAACAACTCACCTTATCATAGTCAGCCTCATTTTTGGTTTGCGATGGATTTAAAAGCGCCTGATTGCACATATTGGTATTGCCCAGTAAATCATCCGAATTTGGTACACCACCACTGCCAAAACTTTGACCACCGCCACTGGCAGCGCTACCATCGTTACCATTTTGTTGGCTACAACGTCGACGACGACGAAAATTTATACAAAAAAAGAGATTCGCATCCTTTTCATTCGAAGATGTGTTGGTGGTGGTGTTGGTGTTTGCGACAGCTGCGGGAGTATTTGCTGCTGCCGCTGCTGCTGTCGCTGCTGATGGTGATGTGCTGGATGTTCCCAATGTGCTGGGCGAACAGCCCATTGTTGTTGTGTAGGCGGGTGGGGCGTAGTTTTGTGTCAATTTTGTTTTATTTGGCAAAAATGAAATGATTGATATGAAATTTGCGCAAAATTCGACGTATAGTGTTGCCGTTTGTTTATTTTTTCTTTGTTGTTTTCTTATTTGGCACGTGAGAAAATTGTTAGCTTTTGTTTCAAAATTTAACAAGGATATGTTTGAATTAACAAGCGCTGCTACATAAATTCATCAGTTTTGTGTGCGCTTTGTTTTATTGTAGTTTCTTTCCTTTTATTTGTTACGCTAATTATGTCAGTCCCATATACGTTTTGCTTATAAAATTACATTCTGCTAAAATTTTATTTAGTTTTATATATATTGTATACATATTTCCATATATATTTGCATATATTTTCTTTATTTTCTGCTTTTTTCGCCTTTTATCTGCCATTCAATGTTGCCAGCTCAGTCTTTTTTTATTTACAAACGTTACTTTTTATTAGATTTCTATGGGGTAAACATTATCCTGTATATATTTGTGTATGTTTGTATGTTTATTTCGCTTTTTATTTGCCTTGTTGTCAGTGTTGCATTGAAATGTTTATTTATTTTCGTTCCGCCACATTTTCAAGTCTGGCATATCTTTTTGCCCGTATTTTTTTCTTCTGCCATTTATTGATGTTTTGTGGTTTGGCGGCGTTGCTGAAATGTGAAAAAAGGTAAAAATAAGATTACAACGATACTCATGTTTCATACTCATATACAAGAAATATACATAAATTCGTATATTGAACTTATGCTTTGGATTTTAAATTTAATAAAGTTTTATTATATGTTGTGGGGTATGTTCGCATTTTAAATGTCATAAAATGTAAGATATCGCGTTTAATGTTGAAATATTTTTATGATTATTGTTCTGAGAAAATAAACTGAAAAAAAGTACTTAATAAATGACAATGTCGCATCACCGAAAAAGTGAAGTGGCTATAGTTAAGAAACTTTGGCCTGGCCAAAACTTAAATACCCTACACTGCAGAATATTGAATATTTTATTTTTACGGTAGGAGCCACCATTCTTTGTACGAATTCACTCAACTGTAAGTTATTTTTTAAAGTACATCATCATTATAAAAAATTCAATTTCCTATAAAAAAATGGTTTGGCTTTTTTCGTGCAATACACCGTTCATGAGTTATCGCAGTTTGAAAACCATCATATTTGTATGGAAACTGTGAGGTAACAAGTCGCTGGGCGCTCGTTTGATGCCTCCACATATTCATTTTATATCGATTATTGAAAAATAAGATTTACTTTGTAATTAAAATGTGTTAGTTAGTACGAAGAGATGTATAATCAAGAGATGCAAAGAAGCACTGGAGCAATTTTTCCTCGGCTTGTATTAGCCATAGACGGTAGCTTTGACGAATTTAGAAGTTGAATGGCAGCATAATTCAATCAAATAATCTATTTGTATCTCTTTGCTTCCGGATAAGAAGGGATGTATACAGATTTTTTGGTTGAATCACGCTGCCGTTTAACATCTAAATTCGTCAAAGCTACCGTCTATGGCTAATACAAACCGAAGAAAAATTGCTCCAGTGCTTCGTTGCGTCTCTTGGTTATATATCTCTTCGGTTAGTATGATAAGAAATTTTAACCCAACCAACAAAATAGTTGGATGATATTGTAGTAGATAAAGTAAAATAGAATTAGTACAATATGGCAACACCAGTAAAGAGCTGTCACAGCAATCAGCTGTTGATGGGATGATAAAAGTTCAGTGTCGACAGAAAATATTGTGACTCCGGTTGCGATCTTCAGCGAGTAAAGGTGGTAGCGTAGTAGTTAGTGGCATTTAGTTAGCACGATATTGAGGCAAGCTGATACTGTGAACGTGGGAAAGAGCGCAATTAGGGGTATTTAGTTAGAACTGTATTGAGCCAAGCCGATACTGTAAAGGCGGGACGAAGAGTAGACAGCCCTTTCCACCGTTGTGTATTCGTTCCTATTGAGCCAAACAGATACTGCGAAGCCGAAACAGGAGAGAGAGCAAATAGGTCGATGCACTATAGGTCAAAAGGTACACTTTTTTGGCCAAAATTCATAACGCCTATATTATCACGGATACCGACTGCAAATGTAGTTCTTATGTTGACTCTAGACTAAAAAAACAATTCTGAAAAAAATCTTAACCCTACCCTTTGACTACCGGGTCAAAAATGGCACGTAATAAATTCTCTAAATAAATAACATATATCAGCAAAATTTTGTTTTTAAGCATTTCCGAAGTAGCTACATGCGTTGAATCCGAATCCGAGGCCAGAATTGGCCCACCACTTCAGAATTTGGAGATATTTGAGGTCAAAATCATGAAAAATGGCTGTATTGGCTATTTTTGCGATTCGATGCTAACTGCACACAATTTTCATTATTTTTTTTACCAAATGTATAACGTAGTTCTGTTCTGTTTCTTCAAAATGAGCTCTTAAAAGTTATGGCCGATTTAAGATGACATGTCATGACATCTTGAAATCCCATAAAGCGGGTAAAACAACACAACTTTGGATTTCATGATATCATCTTAAATCTTCAATAATTTTTGAAGAAAGTATTGTATGGCACTATTTAAGACCTTATTTTGAAGGTAAAA
Source organism: Calliopum simillimum (assembly GCA_951812925.1). Lineage (NCBI taxonomy): Eukaryota > Metazoa > Arthropoda > Insecta > Diptera > Lauxaniidae > Calliopum > Calliopum simillimum. The sequence goes on along the minus strand of OX638370.1, from coordinate 113,692,576 downwards.
AATGGTGATGAATTATGCAAAAAAAAAAAAAAAAAATTTTTCAGCAGTCTACAACTAACCTCAAAAGTAAAAAAAGTACTAATTTTTCATATATTAACCACAAATATCTCAATTTTTCGAAAAACCTAATGCAAAAATTATTCCCACTTTTACCCAAATTACTTGTTCTTGTAGTATCTTCAGTATTTTCTAATAAGAAATTGAAAAACAGCTTCTTATTTTTCTTTTTCGTCTATCTTTTGCAACCAGACTTCAAATAAATCGGAATTGCGAAATTACCTGACAAAAAAATTCATAAAAAAAGCGGGCAAAATCGGGCGTCTATATTTCTAAGGGCCATTTTCACAATGTTCAGTTAAGCATTAACTGGAACTTTAACTGCCACTTTGACATAAAATTTCATACAAAATTTTTATTTATCTGAAAGTTAAATTTTAACTGGACATTGTGAAAACGGCCCTAAATAACATTAACAATAGCACCGTCTTACTAGTTTTGGGTTTTTTAGGACTAACAAATTCCAACAAAATTTTAAAAGCTTACACGAAGTTCAAAATTTAAAAAAAAAATACTAAAAGTCAGGGGTCTAATTTGAATTTTAAATTTTTCCACAGAAAACCAAAATATATTTAAATGTTTTGAACTACATTGCATGATACATAACATCATCAATTTTATCCATTTTTATTTTAGAAAAAAAACAAATTATTTTAATTACTTTTTATTGATCGAAAAAAAGAGCTAAAATCACGACTTTTTTGAGTTAGCTCAGTAAAATACAAATGCATCAACTTTGACACATTGCTGAGGAACGGAAAATTATTTTACCCCAAAGCAGAAAACATTTTTAGTTGGACTAGAGTTCGCCTTGTGGCCAAAATTCGCCTATTTCGATTTGACCATAAAATAAAGGAAAAAGTTTTTATACCCTTCCTTGGCCGATAAAACACAAAGAGCTTTTAATATTCTTCCTTATGATTCGGGCTATCTGCATTGGTGCAACAGCTAAGTAGCAATATCGTACTTTCCATTTAGAGGCGTGTAACTCCCACTAAGGAGCAAACAGTTTTTGATATCTTTCTATACCCAAATTCATAAAAATCAATCATGTTATCGTGCTGTATAGTGCTAACTCTATATCTATACCAAATTTCATAAAAATCTTTTGCAGTATTTTCGCCGTGAGAGCGTTTTTTTCCATTTAGGGGCGTGGCACTGCCCACTGAAAATATAATGGTAATTTTATCGTTCCTTAGTGCTAACCCTATCTCCATACCAAATTTCGTTAAAATCGATGCAGCGGTTTAGCCGTGGGAGCGTTTTTTCCATTTAGGGGCGTGGCACCGCCCACTGGAAAACATAATGGTCATATTATCGTTCCTTAATCCTAACCCTATCTCCATACCAAATTTCGTTAAAATCGATGCAGCGGCTTAGCCGTGAGAGCGTTTTATCCATTTAGGGGCGTGGCACCACCCACTGAAAAACGTAATGGTCATATTATCGTTCCTTAGTCCTAACCCTGTCTCCATACCAAATTTCGTTAAAATCGATGCAGCGGTTTAGCCGTGAGGTCGTTTTTTCCATTTAGGGGCGTGGCACCTCCCACTTTAAAAACAAATATAGTCCTATGCACTGCTCCTCCTCACAACCTTTCCAACAAAAAAAAAAATAAAGCAAATCGGTTGAGATTTAGGTATAGAAACAGGGACCTAACCGATTTCGTTTGCCTATTTATATATAGATTATAGTATTTTCCGTTACACTGCATCAACAAAAACTCAATAGCAATACTTGTAAAAATTGAATTTTGGCCAAAAAAGTGTGCCTTTTGACCTATAGTGCGATGGTCAGAATAGATATATTGACGACTCGTTCTCGCTAGTGTTTTGTACGAAATAAAGGCACTAAGCATTGGTTGTTGCGTATTCGTCTGTATTGAGCTAAGTCAATACAAAGAAAGATACTTCCGAGCAGTGGCCGGCAAATTATTGAGTGATAATTTGTGTTTGAGAGAAGATAGATAGAAGAAAGAAAAAGGATAGAGATAGAGAGCTAGGTAGATTTTTGAGTGCACAATTGTGCTATAGAACGCCGATCACTGCTTCAAAGAGATTGAAATTATATCTGACATTGACTAGGCATGTCGCAATCCATTGTTCAATAACGATCATTTTAGTAGAGTTTTCATTTCCATACAAATTATATTCCTAGAATGTCATAATAAATTTTATAAACCACTTTTTTCAACAATCCAACTCAAATAACATTTTTCGAAAAAAAAAATTATAAAAATGAAAAAGTATAAAATCATAAATTGGATTGAATATCAATGCAATATTTTCGCAAAATACAGAGTTAAAAAAATATGGAATGAATAAATTAATATACGGATATAAGAGATTTTTGTGTTTACACAGCATTATTATTGGTGGCAAATGGCTTTTTCCAGAGAATTGTTATGCAAACGTAAAAAGGACATTTATAATAATCCTGCATTCGTATGCACGGCGGATAGCAACAGAAAAATCTCATTTCGCCATTAATTATTTTTTTTTGCTTTTTTCTGGTTTTCATACGAAGCATAAATACAATAAATACAGGATATGACAACAATTAATGCGAAAAACAACATTAAGGTGGCACTTATTCAAAAGCTGTAAGCGTTAAAAATGAAGAATTTTGAAAATCAATTGGTTTGTGTCTATGATTTAACAAATTTCTAATTTCTCTGAAGTTGAAGAAAATTTTGATGGACATAAATTGAAAAAATCAACTGCCAAACTGGTAAAATTTATATTGTCGCTGTTCGCAAGAATGAAGTTTAACAGATCGGCCAAAAATTTTTCTATTAACTCTCTCTCAGTTCAAATAGTTTGCGTCCTTACTCAAATCGTTAAAAATTATATCAATATTTTTTTGTTAGAAAAGAAAAACTGACACTCGCATCAACACTGACAAAAGTACATTTTTTCTAACAAATCTATAAAGTGAAATAGTTCAGAACGTGAAGGAAAAATAAACAAAGCCCTTGTTGACATAAAAGTCAATTAATATGATCTTTGACTCTTGAAGTGTATTGTACGAAAATATAAGGAAAACACCAATGAATACATGAAAGGAAGATAAAAAGAAAGAAAGAAAAACGAAAAATAGAAATTGCAAAAAGAGTTATGGTTATGATAATGAAATCCTTGAGAGGAAGGCAACAGTGAAAGAAATTCACTTAAAGTGCCAATCAGTGTCACTCAGAACCAACGCAACACAACACAACACTTTGACTGTAGAATACACTGGATGCTTGACTCACTGGCTGCATAAGTGAATGACTGACACCGACGTCATGCCAACACTCAACACTTCAGAACGCATGTGGGTGTTGGAGGGGGAGGGTTGGGTAACAGAAATGTTGATCTGGATATGGTTATATTTATTCATGAGTAAAGGAAACATATACTAGAGAACATTTAACAACACAAATATATTTAAATACACGAATAAGACTCTAATGATAATCCTATTGGAAAAAATCTTAAAAGTAAAAGAATTAGATTAAGGAATAGTGCTTGAAATGTTGGAAAAGAATAGAAGAAAAAAGAAGAAAAGCAGAAGAAAAAAGGAAAGAAAGAAAAGAATTAAAAAGAAAAGAACAAAAAAAGAAGAAAAAAGAAAAGAAAAGAAGAGAAAAAGAAGAAAAAAGAAAGGATAGCAAAAGAAACGAAAAGAAAAGAAAAGAAAAGAAAAGAAAAGAAAAGAAAAGAAAAGAAAAGAAAAGAAAAGAAAAGAAAAGAAAAGAAAAGAAAAGAAAAGAAAAGAAAAGAAAAGAAAAGAAAAGAAAAGAAAAGAAAAGAAAAGAAAAGAAAAGAAAAGAAAAGAAAAGAAAAGAAAAGAAAAGAAAAGAAAAGAAAAGAAAAGAAAAGAAAAGAAAAGAAAAGAAAAGAAAAGAAAAGAAAAGAAAAGAAAAGAAAAGAAAAGAAAAGAAAAGAAAAGAAAAGAAAAGAAAAGAAAAGAAAAGAAAAGAAAAGAAAAGAAAAGAAAAGAAAAGAAAAGAAAAGCGAAGGGTATAATTCAATCGTTTACTTTGAAAGTGGAACAAGTCCAAAATGAGGTAAAATTAAAGTCATAAAAAGTGATCGATATCAGTTTTTCAACTTAATTCTATCCATTCCACATCAGTAAGTAAACTTGTTGTGAAAACGGAGACCAATTTTAATGTTTTTTAAAAAAAATGAAGATACACGTAAATTCGTATTATAACATCATTTTGAACTTGTTCTACTTTCAAAATAAATGGCTAAATTGACGAGGAGAATTTGTTTCCATTCCCAAACTTTTTTTGCGATTGCATATCAATGAGTCCGAGAAAAAAATGCTCGAGAATGACTATTCATGATAAGGCCAATTGTCTATTTCGTAAGGCCACCAAGCAGAAAGTACTCAAAATCCAAACTTTTTTATACAATTTTTATAATGACAATTCCGCTTGGGTATCCTCATTCTATGGTAAATTTTCTAACAAAGATTTTATATTAGAAATACAAAAACCAACAATAACATGGAACTTTATACAATTGGATATCCTTTTACTTCTGATTGCTGCTGAATGTAATGCAACAAAGCTGTACACATACATTCATATGTATGTATACGTATATAGTAGACACCCACATACAACAATTGTTCATTTGATTGGAATTCAAAGAAAAATCAGAAAAAGTGCAAAATCACTGTGATTTTTTTGCTTTTCCTTGTTTTATTAAAAATTGATACAGGTAGAATATGTTTGATATGTATGATATGTAAATGTTGTGGTTTTTCAGATGCTTTTTATATCGACCTTTAAAGTGTTTAAGTTTGCGCATGAACTTTTGCAGAAAAAAAGCATTTGAATGCTTTCAACGTGCAAGGATACAGAACGCAATATTGCAATTGTAAATTGTACAAAAAATGGGAAAAAGTTTTTTTTTTATAAAAAGAATCGTCCACTATTGATGCTGGGATATGGCATAAAAAATGAATAGAAAAATTGTAACTGCAATTCAAAGTTAATGGAAAAAAGTCAGAGTTTTTATGACATTTGCCCCTAAAAAAAACGAATTGTGTATAGAACTAACAAAACAGTATGAAATAAAAGTTGGTGTAAAAATTTCGCATGATATTTAACCAAACAATTCACATATGAAAACAATAGTGAACTCTCCAATTTGAAAATTTCCACAGAAGTTTTTTCAGTTGGGTTTGTTCTTTTTCCAACAGCTTTTACTTCAATAGTGTCGTTATAATGTTAAATGGTTGTACTGACAAAAAGTAATGTCTGCAATGGTAAAAATTGTACTTTATTGACATATCTAGAGCTGCGAGCAAAAGATCTAATGTACTATAGCAAAATTGCAGGGATTGTTATCGAGAAACTAAGGCGTTCCCATTCACCTATTTTTGGGCTATGAAGACACATAAAGAGGATTTAAGTGTAGTGAATTGTGGGTCATATAAGGCTTAATAAGTGCTAGAATCGTCCAATGGTCGAAATTTGACCACAAATGTAAGAATTAAATAATTTTGGTTCTTTTTGGACACTCTTAATAATTTTTTTTTTTGCTATTTGATACAAAATATATAGGCTCGTTTTTCATCCCTGATAAAGTGACAAATGTGAAGAGTAAACAAAATAAAAGAGATAAAGTCAGTGTTTATTGTTAATCCTCTCTTCAGCTCTGTATGACCGCGTATTTTGTTGCAAAATTTGTATTTAATTTTAACTGGCTTAAAGGCAAATTATTAAAATAATGTTAACTTTGTGCACATCTACACACAAATACCTTTCTAATGATGTATAATTCAAAGTCTGGCCCCATTTCTAACATAGTAAACAAAGTTGGACAAATTTTTGTCTTGCGTATTAATACATAGATTTCAGCTTAAGTCGTTTTAGTCAACAGGTAGCCAACCATAAGATACAGCACAGAAGTACATTTTTCAAATTTTTGATTTGTTTTGATTTTTTTGTGGGTTTATAGTGGCAATAGCCAACACCGCGTGTGATTTTTGTAATTGAGAGCTACCACGAGTCGTCCTACAAAAGCTTAATTCAACCACAAAATTCGAACTTAAGCTAGCAAAGGTATCCCACCACAAAACGGTAAGCTGTCAGCAAGAACCCCTTGAACTCTGTAAAATTTCTATCCAATGTTGTTTTTTATAACGAATGGCGCCCAACGTGGGATGTTCTCAATAATCCGTTTTTGGGACAAGAGGACACATGTTATAGATGTTGGTGGTAGCAAACCTATCAAACAGCGTCATTTCACACTTTCTGCTCAATATTATGTTGTCACTGGTAGTGATAGAGGAGTCCCAGAGTCTGTGGTCTTCCCTATAACCCTAGTTGTTAAGCCACACAAAGTGCTTGGATGCTAGAAAAGTTAATGGTGTAACGGATAAGGATGCATCTTCGCTGACGCATGGTGGAGGATCTAGGTCCTCCCCACCCAGGTTGCCGAAATATGGTGAAGCATGGGGTGATGGTGGGCCGGCCCTGACCTACCGTTACCCAGTTCTTTAGAGGGGTTTGGGAGATCTGATCAGATAATCCAGATCTCCTGCCACCAGAAACTGCTGGTAGAAGTTGTTTAGTCGATGGATCTGAAGACGCAATCTTGTCTGTAGTTTAACGGAGTAGTTTAAGGAGTTTAACGGAGAAGTGATGAAACGAAATTTGAGAGGCTGTTGGCTTAACATTGTCCCATATCTGGGCCTCTAGCAGCCTGCTGCTTTCCAGCGGCAACCCCTGATAATGGTGGTTAGCAATGGCATTGTTGACCGCAGAGCCGCTATCTGCTACCAGCCAAAGCAGGAAGGCGGAAGGGCGTGACTTTTGGAGATATGAGAGTTTTTTCCCTTTAATCTCAACTGTCACGTTACGCAATAGCAAAGTGGTAAAAAGCAATCCAAGACAGAGTTTCGAGGGTTTTTCTCAGAAATCCGAACTTAGTAACGTGTTCCCAGCTCCATAGTAAGTCGAGTAGTACATGGTAAAGTGGCCATAGCAACCTTAAGTATGACTACTTCTCCCAAGAAAATCTTGAGCTTTCTTGAAGGGAGGAATGCACCGAGAAAAGTGTTCTCACATTACATGATAAATCGATATGGGTGATTAGTTCCAGGAGGATCAGAGTCATTCTAGCAGTAGCGTATTGCTACGAAATCTGATCAGAGATTATTCTGGTACCACGGGAGTCAGTAGCCCTTTGAAGTATCCAGTTTACTAGATATTCCAACTGACTATTCGAATGGCGCATCGTGAAGTTTCGTGGTGGCTGTGGTTTGGACCTAAATCGCAGAAAGATAGTACTGATTTCCTCACCATTGAAAGAAATTGTGTTTGATCGCATGGTTCTAAAAATGGAAACCAGCCATCGGCATAATGCTGATGGAGGGTTGCATCGTCCGTCGTATACTGGACCGTCTGCGAAGAACACCGTGAGATTAAGCCATCATGGTAGGTGCTCACGTTAAACACAGTCCCTTTTTGCTGGAATGCGATGCTAGCAAGCAAGGGATTGGGGCAGTATTGACTAAAAGGTATAGCAATGAGGATGTACCTACTATATTCATGTTCAGAAAGTAATCAGGCACAACGAAATTACTCTGTTGTTGAAGAAGAATGTCTAGCTGCTGTGCTTGCGGGTAAGTAGTTTCGAGGACAAGATTTTGAATTGATTACCAATCGCGCATCCTTAAAGTGGTTGATAAACCAAAATGACCTTCAGTTTTGTAGCCTGTTTGCGAGAGATGGAAAAATTGTTTAAATTTCAATCTTTAAAATCTCTCTATTTGCTCGACAAGTCCTAGGAAACTCGGTACTTTTACTCTACTTCTTTAAGCTCTCAGATTACCGGATTTTAAGTAAATCCTTAGTATCAAAGAATTTTATAATTTTGTGAATATTTGGCTGCCAGCTCGAACTTTGGTTTAAATATATAAATAATTTCAGTACTTCATGTTGTTGCCGCCGCAGAAACTGCTACCACCGCTTATTATTATTGCGGTTATTGTGAGCAAAATATACAAGCACCCACTTCAAATGATGACATTTTATGCCAACGCATGCACTGACTGCTCTTTCTATTCATTGTACTCGCAGAGTTAGTTGGTTGGTTGGGGTCCTCACTCAGTTCAGATCCTTTATCGTACCAAACTGCCATTGCCATGTTGTGTCACTGCAACTGGCACTTTTATATTCAAGGGCGGAAATACAGGAAGTGCACATTAATGACAACTCAACCAACTTGAAAAATACAGGCAGCATTTACAATATAGAAGGTGACCATGTGTATGTTTGTGTGCTTATTTATATATGTGTGTGCGTGTGTGTATGACTGTGTAATTTTCATGCTTTTAATAAAAATATCACGTAACCCTTTGTCAGCAAAAAGTATAAAATAAAATAAAAAAGAAACATAAAATTGAAACGTTTTTAAATAAGGTCACGGACAGTAAATCTTGTTAGCAGGTACGCGCTTAAATTAGTTTACTATATGCTAAGTGTATTGGTGTGTTATGTACATATGTGAGTGTAAGTGTGTGGCTCTTGTATTTTTGTGTGTTTGTTGCAAAAGTACTAAAAATCTAACTAAGGGCTAGCGCTGAATCATTGAGATGTTAAGTGAAATAACAGGGCTCAGCTGCTTTTCATGTATTTTAAGATAGTGTTAAGGAACAATTGATAAGTGCAAAGTAGTTACCTACTGGTAAGTGATAAGTGGTAATAGTTAGTAAAAAACAATTTAGAAAATATCTCAAAAGTAATAACTAGGTTTGACCCTTGCTAACCCTTGAAGTCATAGTAAAAATAATTAGGCATGAAAAGTTTAAAATTGTTAGTGAGAACTTGAATTGATTTTTTGATAAGTGTTATTAGGCGCCCCACGTTGGGCGCCAATTAGGTAGCTTCAATTCAATTAATGATAATTCAGAAAATACCGAGCTAATTTAAAAAGTTAAAATTACGGTTTAAGGAGAAAACTAAAGGCTAATTGATGCCGTTGGCAAAAGTGAACTACACTACAGCCTGGATGTACGCCATATGTCTGATATAAGCATATTCTGGACTTTATATCAAGTATAACTTGCATCTCAGACCTGAAAGCAGAAAACGGTTGCCAGATACGAAATCAACATCCTTGAATTAGTCAAAAAAAGTTAATGAGATCAAATACAGGGGCCTTACTCTGTAATAGGTTGCGATAGGAAATGCGTTGCGAAAGCTAGATTCGATGCGAAAAATAATTGCTACTCTGTAAATCGTTTGCATTGGGAGTAGCGTTGCCAATGATGTCTCACTGAAAACGCTACTCCCGATGCGAACGATTTACAGAGTGGCAATTATTTTTCGCATCGAATCTAGCTTTCGCAACGCATTTCCTATCGCATCGCATTACAGAGTAAGGCCCCTGATTTTGGGTCATTTTAAGATTTTTGTTTTGTACAGTGTTATCAGTGATACATTTAAAATTAAAAGTAATATGTGATTAGTGATAAACTGGCAATTTTTTTTTTCACACAAATGGTAAGTAATTACTAATGAAGGGAAAAGCAACATACATCAACTTGAAACATTTACGATGTTTCAGGAAATGCCTCCAGCTCTGTTTTTCCAATTTCGTTCTGAACTTTACAAATAAAATTTATATTGTAATTACAGCAGCCATACATTTAAAATGGATTTTAATCAATGGTATTGCTGATCAAATAAATCACTAATTGGAAATTTGACAATACCAAAAAAAAAAATTAAAAGTCAGCGAAAGTTAATCACATTTGCAATCATTAGAGGTAGTACATTAGAATACACCCAAAAAATAAAAAAACATGAAAAACAGACATCAAACAGATGAATGAACAACATTAAAAGCGGTTTCAACTGTTGTATGGCAAATTTTTAAATTTTACCAACGACTACACAGAGAAGTTTTAACTGCAAAGCATGGCATAGCATCCCTATATCAATTGTCAAAAATAATACTGCAAAAATTTTGCCATTTTAATGAACTGATTTCTACACGTGTAAACACAAGCACTCATTATTGGGTTTTTGTGTGCTTTATGTGGGTTTTTGTGGCGTACATGTGTGTGCTTGCGGCATTGTAACCAACTGCAAATGGATCCAATTAAGTTTAGCCCCGTTTGTGGTTGAAATTTTATTTGATGAAAAATTTTTTGGCTGGTGTACAGTTGCAAAAGTATTCAGTAAAAAAGGAAGAAACGAAAAATAGGCATATCAACAACATATTATAAACATTATAGCCTTTGGCTGCTTCATGTTCCTGGAAGGATAAGTTAAATGTTTTAGCTTTTAATGCGATATAAACTCAAGTATGTTGTGGTAAAACTTTTAATGAGAATTACGAAAACATTGGTTTTCTTGTAACAACTATGAGTGTGGGGTTAAAACATTTTACATTTTTTTTTGCTCTTTTTGATAGTGAAATTTATCTTAAACTTTAATTAAATATTTATGTTAAATTTAATGACCACAAGGATAAAAGAGAATGCTTGAAAATCGGATGGTGTTAGTTTGTACAATTTACTTGTTAATAGTATTTTAAATAAAAAATATAACAAAACTAGCACTTCCCGCTGTGCGTTGCTACACCTTCTCTTGTGCAGAGCGCGGAACAACCCCAAATAGTTCCAGAGACATGTTAAATTAATTTTTTTGGAAACACAAAACGAAAAAAAAATTTTTAATTTTGCGTTTCCTTATCCAAGGGGGGACCTTTTTTTATTTTTGGATCCGGCATCCAATGGGGGACCCTTGGGAGAAAAAAATATTTACCCACTAAAATGTTGTAAAAAGTCAAAAAATAGAGACATAATTTTTTTTACGTTTTTGGTTCCGACATCCAAGGGGGTCCAAGGGTCCCGCGTAGAAAATACGTGAAAAAAGGAAAAAACTTTTTTTTTTTTATTTTTTGTTCCGGCATCCAAGGGGGGACCCTTGGGTGAAAAAAAATATTTTACACTAAAATGTCATTAAACGCGTAGAAAACACGAAAAAAAAGAAAATAAAAATTTTTTTAATTTTTGGTTCCGACAAAAATTTTTTTAATTTTTGGTTCCGACAAAAATTTTTTTCCACTAAAATGTTGTAAAATATCAAGAAGCGCGCAGACAACCGAAAAAAAAAAAATTTAATTTTTAGTTCCATAATCCAAGGGAGGACCCTTGGGTGAAAAAAAGTTTTTACACTCAAATGTCGTAAAAAGTCATGAAACGCGTAGAAATCACGAAAAAAAGAAAAAAAAAATTTTAATTTTTGGTTCCGACATGGGTGAAAAAAATTGTTTCCACCAAAATATCGTAAAAATTTTTGGTTTCGTCATCCAAATTTTTTTCCACTAAAGTTCCGTAATCCGAGGGGGGACCGTATGGTGAAAAAAAATTGTCTAGACTCACATGTCGTAAATGTCATGAAACGCGTAGAAAACACGAAAAAAAGAAAAAAAAATTTTAATTTTTGGTTCCGACATGGGTGAAAAAAATTGTTTCTACCAAAATATCGTAAAAATTTTTGGTTTCGTCATCCAAATTTTCTTCCACTAAAATGTCGTAAAAAGTCATAAAACGCGTAGAAAACACGAAAACACGAAAAAAAAAATTTTTTAATTTTTAGTTCCGTAATCCGGAGGGGACCTTTGGGTTGAAAAAAATTGTTTCGACTAAAAGGTCGTAAAATGTCATAAAACGAATAAAAAACACGAGAAAACGAAAAAAAATTTCAAAATTTTTGGTTCCGAAATCCAATGGGAGGCTCATGAGTGAAAAACTTTTGTACACACTTAAATGTCACACAAAAGTCACGAATCCACAGAAAACACGAAAAAATAAAAAAAAAAAATTTAAGTTTTGGTTCCGACATTCACGGACCCTTGGGAGATGAAGAAAAAAAAGCCGTACTCAAAAAAACGTTTGGGAACCTATAAGGAACCTATATTAACGCTTGTTTATGTATAGATACTTAAAAAATACACTGAAGTACTTATTTTGCCCAAAAATTTTCCCCTAGCCAGAAATGTTTTCTGAAGCTGATCACAAAAGTCAAAGTTTTTTTTCTTAAGTCTATCTCATAATAAGAAATTTGTTATTCTCTTAGTAGTTGATGATTTATAAATTATTTAAATGCCCGTCGGGAAAACAATTAATAAACATTAAACATATCACTTTGATTTAATCGCATTAATCGTAGTACATACACCAGAGAATAAAAAAAAAACACTGAAAAATCACTGAACTTAACTGGGACAAGACAATGCATTCATATGCCAAATGAATGATGTGTAGAATACGCAACAAGCATAGTAATAACAACAACAACAACAATAGTAATAACTTCAACTACCCTACGCTTCTTACTATGCTACTGACTGACTTAATGCTGGTCATTAATCATGGCCAATGACCGCGTTCGTTGCCAACAGACTCTAACAAATATTTCACTTGTCCCTGTATTTATGATGATGATTTGTTTTTTTTTTTTTTTTTGTTTTATACGTGTTTAGTGTATAAAATCAAAATCACGCAATGAGTTGTTATTGTTGTGTTTCGTGTTTTTTTGGCCATATAACAAACAACAGCGATACAATAAATCTATAAAGGATTACTTTGACCAAGTTAAATCCTGAATGTCAAAATCAATTTGTAATTTTTCAACATGCAACATTCAGGCTTTGAAGAAAACCACAATAAAGCAACAAATATTCAAATAATATCAACAACAACAATAAAAACAACAATAAAAACAACAATAACAACAACAACAACAGCAACAAAAACAACAATAACAACAACAATAAAAGCTTACACTTTTGAAACAAAAAGCAACAAATATCGAAACTAATGTCGTCATATTGCTACTGTATAAGTATCCGTAAGTATTTTGTTGTAGGGTTGTGTGTTGAGCACGCACCGCAGCGTCATTGTTAAGTCAGGTAGGCTTTTGTGGGCTTACGCGGCGTATACGTAATTTAAATTCATTCAAAATTTGATTCCAATAGCCGTGCCAAAGTGTAGACTTTTGTGTTTTTAAGGTTGTTTAGGGTGTTTTATTACACGGTCCAACACAAAAAAAAAACAGATAAGAAAATCCAAAAAATATACGTTAAAAAAATACTCGTGTCTCTTCAGATTTTTTTAAATCGATTTTTGAAGTTTTCAAATACATGAAAAAATAACGCTTTCTTGTGTTAAATCGATAAATTTAACTATATGATTCTTACATCTGAGGTGTATCACGTGCTTAACAAACTTGTGCAGGATAATGCACGGAGTATTTTTGAAGCAGATGTTAACTCTTGACATTCCCCACATATGGGTAATTTTTACCCTTTTCTTGAAAAGGTTCAAAAACGAAACCTGAAGAGGGTGTCACGGTACTACAAAAACATTTGCTATAAGGAATAAAACCGGCAAGTATTGAAACACTCAAAAATCAATGCAGCATAATAAATTGGTAAAAAAAAATTAAGAATTCAAATATAACACACCCTAAAGCACACATTTCTCTACACAAATATACAAGTAAATGTTGCCTCCTTTGTTTTTATTGCTTTTATTGTGTTTTAACCAAAATTGATTACAATCTCATCGAAAAATTTTATGGTCGGTAACATTAAAATACCAACCTACCGCTACCAGGTAGTAAAAGCATAAAAAACAAATTTCCTGATTGTTTGGCGGCGGCTTGCGTTATTTTTGTTGGCGAAATGTTGAAGTTCAAGAGGAATAAAACCCCTTAATTTAATAGCTGCCTCCTGCTTGAAGCTATGCTGGGAGTGGAATAATTTTATTTCAGAAAAAATAATATTTTTGAGATGGAATTTAATTGGTAATAATTTTATATACACACAGTATATAAATTGGGGGATATCATCATAAGATATACCAAAGCATTTTATGCTTTGTACTTACAATTTTTTTGTAAGAGATGCCTTCCTATTGAGTAAAAAATGCGTTTTGCCTACCGCGGGCCTTTAACAGTCAAAAACTCTCATTAAGCGACCAAATTTCATCTTGAATCATATATCATTTTAAAGCTTATAATTTGTCCTTTTATTTAAAGTACTTCTAAAAAAGAAAATTAAAAAAAAAAAAATGCAAAAGTAAAAAAAATTTGATGAAAAAAAACTCCGAAAATTCTGCAAAAATTCACATGTATACTTTGGATGATTCCCAGCACTTTTTGCTTTAAAAAATTTTTTCGTAAATTGCCTTGCTGTCGAGTAAAAAATCGTTTTTCCGACCACGTACATGAAAAACCTAAAAATATGGATTTTTCGAACGAAACATCATCCATACTACAAAAAAATGTGTGCTTTATTTTTGAACCAAACTTGGGGACTTTTGACTGAAAAAAAAGTTACGAGCAAAAAACTTGTCTTCATTTGAATCAAACGCGCTTCAATGGTTTTTTTTTTTTTTTTTCAGAACAGAAAAAAAAATGAATATGGGAATATCCCAGGTGACGAACGAGACCGTCGTACACATTTAAAGTGCAAAGAAAGTGGAAGTAAAATAAGTTTTTATTTTAGTTTTTACTTTATATTTTTACTTTATATTATAGCTTCTAGGTAGCACTACAATTAGTGCCAACTTTTATAACAGGCGAAGTCCTGGTTCCAAGATACACGCAAAAAAAGACACAAAACGAACGTGACACAAATAGAAGTAGTATTCGTGCCTATTCAACAAAAGTAAAAATTCAGCGAAACAAGTCAGAATTTTTTAGTGCGACAATAATGTTATTTTATAATGTATTTCGTTTGATTCAAATATCTTCTGTACTTTTCTTTAATTGGATCATAATCTGAATCATTACGTGACAATATGTGACATTTTTTCTACCATACAAATTTTAAATTGAAAATCTTTCAAAAAAATCAGGATTTCCCACACAGTGGGCTCCTACGTGTTTTGAGTTTGACTTTGTTGACGACAAAATCGGGGAATGGGGATGTGTTCGCACACGTTTCAGGATTATAAAACTGCTTCAAGTAAAATCGGAGCTGATCGGTTTCGTAAGTTACAACCAATTACATGTTTTTTTATGTATGAATGTATGTATTCTCCTGTTTTTTTATAGTGTGCAGTATTAATTATTATTACCACCCTGAAAGTTCCCTATGAAGAAAAACTGATAAGCAACTCCTTACATTTTCCTCTCTTCAACATTTGTTCCTAAAATGTCCGTCCCTTATCTCAATCTCCAAGGGGGGCTTCCATACAAATTTACCTGAAAATGTAAATGTAATGCTTTTTTAAAATGATCATAGCTTTGTAATGAAAAATAATATGAGCTTATTTTAAAACTCATTGTAAAGACTAAGAAAAGTACTAAATAATGCAATTAATATAAAATAGCATAACAATTTCATTCGTCCTATATTTAACCCCAAATATAGCCAAAAACCGATTTTTTGCCCTTTTTCAACTTTTAAAGTTAAGATATTTGAGAAAAAACAAAAGATATTGATGTAGTTCAAATTGAGTTTTAAAGAAAAAGAATGGATCTTTCATTTTCTGTATCAGACTGTATGATTTACAATTATTTGGTCTTATTAAATAACATCAAAAATTACGAAAAATCGTCATTAATTTTTTTCGTATGTCAGGATATTTCAAAAACTTTATGCGATAGAGCAATTCTTTGTTCTTTTTAAAGGTTTTGGGCCATTTTGTAAAAAATGCATTTTTTTACAAAATTGCAAAGAATTACAAATAGTTTGATTTCAGAACCTTGTTTTTTAGATTCCATTAGTGCTCACGAGTAATTTTTCATGATTTCGTGTTGAAGCCATGACATTTTGATTTAAAATTTTTTCTTACTGTACAGTAGAAAATAAAAAACCATGTAATTGGTTGTAACTTTCGAAACCGATCAGCTCCGATTTTACTTAAAGCAGTTTTATAATCCTGAAATGAGTATGAACACATCCCCATACCACGATTTTGTCGTCAACAAAGTCAAACTCAAAACACGTAGGAGCCCACTGTGCCCAGTGAATGTTGGATCACTTTATCTTATTAAGTTGACGCGGCATCACCAATTCTTCCATTGGATGTAATTTGTCCCTATCCATTTTGCATGTGTACCAAATCTCATAAATTATGAATTTGTTTTTTTAGGGGCGTGGCATTGCCCATTTGCAAGGTGAACAGTAATTGTCTTGTCGCGTTGTATACATGTATCAAATCTCATTCATGTGCGATAAATATTTTCCCCCCATTTTCGCCAGTACACATTATTTGTTCCTAAATTGTTCCAGAGATATGATGATTTTAATTTTTGGCTCACGGTGAACCTTTTGGCGGAAATACCGATATGCATTAAAGGCTCTCTAACATTCAAGGAAACAATGGGATAGAATTCGTGAAACCCATACTGTTAACATGTTTTTCGCAGCCTTTTGTGAACTTAGAGAATGTCCCTTGCTTGAAAACTGAATTCTAATAAGAAATTAGATCCAAAATTCTATTAAAATCCTATTTTATAACCAACAGCCGCTCTCGTGCTTTTATAATGTTTTAAATTTTATACAAAAAAAAACATTTAATTGCATTTGAAGCAAAAAATCAGTCTACTGCTGACCAATAAAATCCCATGGAGTCCCTTTTTGTTTCGCGCAAATGGCAATAAACGAAAAACTTTTCCATAACAACACTTCAAAATAAAATAAACTTTTTATATTCCCTTTATTTTCGTATTTTAGTGCTGTATGCCGTAGAAAATTTGGGGCTCTTAAATAAAAACTTTTAAATAAATATAGACACCAACCAACAGCTGCTGCTGCTACAAGTATTACTACTACTGAGCTTGTGTACTTTAAAATCCCATCTTAATGTCTCATTTTATATTTTTGAAGTTTTTACTTGACTTTGCCTGTTGCTCTATAGGGTCTTTGCTTATTTTTATTACTTTTGCCAGCACTTTTTTTCAGCACTTTTAATACACGTGAAAAAAAAAAGAAATCTTTTGCAGTATATTTTAAGAAAATATTTTTAAGAATTTCACTTTTGCGATATTTTTATGCATTGAGTGATGATTTGACTTTATATGCAAATAAAATCATGCTTTAAATAAAAATATTGCGCACAGTGTAACAAAATCACTTATCATTTTATTGCTTGGTGTGTGTAAGCGTATGGCATAGTGTACACGGAAAACACTTTCGAAACAAATTTTAAGGGTTAATTTCAAAGAAAGAACCAAAACAGCGGGTACTTGGCCACCAAACCAAAAGCTATGACTATAACCTTAGCGCGCATCCAATCACCACAAAAACGCTTAGTTCTTTTGGCTGCCTCATCAATGCACAATGTAAAGTAAGCAAAAGCACTTAAGTCCTTTGAGTGTATACTGTGTTTTTGTGGGGCATAATCCTTTTGATAGGCCCAAAATTATGTTGATTTTCCAAAATGAATATGATATAAAGCCTAACATTTTTACTATAAAATTTACAACATTCACATAAAAGATGTTCTTAAAGGACCTCACCATATATCTTCATCAATGTGAGTGTAACAACATTTAAGTGAAGCAAACGTATTTGTAATTGTATGTAGGAAAAATAACACTAGTTTACAAATTAATTATTTTTTTCTGTGATCTGAGTGCCATTATCAAATTCTAATGTAAAATGACTCCCTAATTCCGAAAATAACTATATTTTTTTTTTCTACGGAGGCGTTTTTGAGAAATCCCCCTTTTCCTGTTTTTGAAGGGGGGGAAAAATATGATCTCATATAATCACATATATCTCGTAAACCAATAAAGCAAGCTTATTATGTAAGACAACAAACGAAAGATAATAAAATTTTACATAAACGCCTCATACTTTACTTTTCGATCAGTTTATTAGTTTCTGTGTTATTAGTAAACATTTCGAAAAATTTTGATTTTTCTTTGAAAAATCGAAAAAAAAAGTTTTTCAATTGGGATATTTTCTTGAAAAAAAATTCGGTAAAAATAAAAAAACTTCATTGTGCAAAAGTCTAAAGAACTTCAGTAAAAACAAGATACTAATCAAGAAAATCAATGGATAAATAACGGAGTTATAATCAATTAAGTGAAAATACCAAAAGTCAAATTTTACTCTATTTTTGTAATTTTCCTTGCATAAGGATACAATTTTGAAAATTTTTTTTTTCCGATTCGACCGATTCATATTTTTTTTTGATTTGGTGGACCATCATAAGTAAAAAAAAATTGTTTTTATTTTTTTCGCTCGTGTAGTGTTTCCGTATTAGAAAAAAAAACTATTATTTGAGGTGTCACTTAACTTAAACTGATCTGTAAAGAGAATTTCCTATTTTACTCCTTATCTGAGGATATCATTAAAAAGGCAAATAAATTGCCTTTTTAACATTGGGTCATTTGTTGATATCAGATGAAAAATAGCCAATCTATAGTAAACCAAATTTCAAATTTAAAGCAAATTTCGATGATTTTCAGAATCTTTCTTTAACGCCGTTAACATTTTCTTGTTCGAAAAAATAGAAAAAGTCAAGTTTTATTACTTTTGTCATTTATATATTTTATTACAAAAATTTTGAGTTAATACGGACCAAGATCGGATGAAAAATGACAGCTCTATTCTAGATTTAGTGAGTGAACCTACTAAATTACTGTCTATTTAATTAGCAAAACAAAAATTTCATATGTTTATTCACTAAATCTAGAATAGAGCTGTCATTTTTCATCCGATCTTGGTCCGTATTAACTCAAAATTTTTGTAATAAAATATATAAATGACAAAAGTAATAAAACTTGACTTTTTCTATTTTTTCGAACAAGAAAATGTTAACGGCGTTAAAGAAAGATTCTGAAAATCATCGAAATTTGCTTTAAATTTGAAATTTGGTTTACTATAGATTGGCTAATTTTCATCTGATATCAACAAATGACCCAATGTTAAAAAAGCAATTTATTTGCCTTTTTAATGATATCCTCAGATAAGGAGTAAAATATGAAGTTCTCTTTACAGATCAGTTTAAGTTAAGTGACACCTCAAATAATTGTTTTTTTTTTCTAATACGGCAACACTACACGAGCGAAAAATATAAAAACAATTTTTTTTTACTTATGATGGTCCACCAAATCAAAAAAAAATATGAATCGGTCGAATCGGAAAAAAAAATTTTCAAAATTGTATCCTTATGCAAGGAAAATTACAAAAATAGAGTAAAATTTGACTTTTGGTATTTTCACTTAATTGATTATAACTCCGTTATTTATCCATTGATTTTCTTGATTAGTATCTTGTTTTTACTGGGGTTCTTTAGACTTTTGCACAATGAAGTTTTTTTATTTTTACCGAATTTTTTTTTAAGAAAATATCCCAATTGAAAAACTTTTTTTTTCGATTTTTCAAAAGAAAAATCAAAATTTTTCGAAATGTTTACTAATAACACAGAAACTAATAAACTGATCGAAAAGTAAAGTATGAGGCGTTTATGTAAAATTTTATTATCTTTCGTTTGTTGTCTTACATAATAAGCTGGCTTTATTGGTTTACGAGATATATGTGATTATATGAGATCATATTTTTCCCCCCCTTCAAAAACAGGAAAAGGGGGATTTCTAGAAAACGCCTCCGTAGAAAAAAAAAATATAGTTATTTTCGGAATCAGGGAGTCATTTTACATAAGAATTTTATAGTGGCAACCAGATCACATTTTTGCTGTAAACTAGTGTAATCAAGCGCATCTTCAGAAAGCACTTTTACATAAAGCGCTTTATGGGTTAAAGAAAATTTAAAAAGAAATGATAAAAAGATATGTTAATGGGATCTTTTTCGTACTAAAATGGCTGGCAAAGTAAAAAAAAAAAAACAAATTTTAAAATTTCAACTTTTAGGGCCCAGAACTCTCTAGAATCCCATTTAACTTTATAAATCAATTCCAGCGTTAGAAAGCTATGAAGGGTGAAGCAAGAAATTTTTTTTTTTTTTTTTTTTTTGTAAAATAGTCAGAAAATCAGTATTAACCCTCAGGGTTGCATTTAAGACTCTCCTCAGTTGCAATTTTTTGTTAGTTTAGTCCTACTCCGTGAACTCTCAGAAGCTTTGTTACCCTTACTTTTTTACCTTATATAATTTTCTTAAAATTCTCAAACGTTTTCACCTTCAATTCTATCACTCTCGTCTTTTCTTGCCAAAATATTTATAATAAAAAGTGTTGATATTAAATTTTATTATCTGCGTTGAAATATCTGACGTTACTTAAAACACTCAGTATTTTGCGTGTGTGTGTGTGTGTATGTCAGTTACGTATGTATTAGTTACAATTTGTATAGAAAACTAAACAAAATCTACAATTTTCTTTTAAGGTACCTCGACATCTATATACAAAATTGAATTTCTCTTTACTCGGGTGTGAAGAAAATTCAATTAATTTCAATTTATTGCAATTTTATGTGCTACGCTTGCGTTAGCAGCTCTTGGTTTAGATGGCTTTATGGATGTTTTTCTTTTCTTTCTGTTGTTGTATTTGTTGTTGTTGCTGTTATGTTACCGTACTTTATAACTTGTTGTACAATCTGCTTTTGGTAAATGTTATTACTAGGAAAAATTTGTATTTGTCGAATGACGAAAAAAGGGGTTAAACTGCATGTTATTTACGCAAGCAAGTGAGCAATATGACGTATGAGTAACATTTAATTATTGTGCAGTGTAGCTACGTAGGCGAAGCAAATGTAATGCAAATGTTTTAC
This sequence comes from Calliopum simillimum, assembly GCA_951812925.1. NCBI lineage: Eukaryota > Metazoa > Arthropoda > Insecta > Diptera > Lauxaniidae > Calliopum > Calliopum simillimum. The sequence continues at coordinate 113,671,809 of OX638370.1, read as the reverse complement.
GTGTATTGTAAACTTATTGTGAATTTATTAATTGTTTATGAAATATGTCGTAATTTCTTTAAATTCATTGCTTAAAAAAGAAAAATTATGCTTCATATAATTCACTTAATTTGAAACAAAGTTAGTTGGGCTTACTGTCTTTTAAGGAATCTAAAAAAAAAATAAATTTTTTAAAACTTCAATACCTGCACTTAGACCTACTTTTACAAGCACTTGAATTGTTGAAAGCCAAGTTAATTATTTTTGAATCTATCGTTCATGATTGCTACTTCAGTTTAACGTTGTTGCTGCTTATCAAGTTAATGAGCAAAAAGTTTTTGAAAACAACACTTAAGCTGCCACTCCAACGTCATTTGGTAGCACATACATACATTTTAAAAGCTTTCATATCAACAAGAAAAGTTCAAGCGATATTTTGATATTAAATTTAATTTGGTACCAAAATGCAAAATTTTTTCAAAAATTTTCAATTCTAGTAAAAACTGTTGACTAGCGACATTGTGTAACAGTCACATTTTGATGGAAAAGTATTGTGCTCCTACAACATTTTACTACTAACGTCTACATTTTTTTTTTGGGGGGGGAGGGGTGAAGGGGGGTTGGAAACTATTTTGTTCTTCTTTTTTTAATGGGCTATTTTAAGTGTTCTAAATATGAATCAAAAGTCAAAAAAAAAAAAAAAAATTGATTTCTTCAAAAACAAAAAGTGAGAAGGGAAAGAGTTATGAGCGATTCTTGCTTATTTAGAAGCAGCCAACGTTTTAATTAGAAATATCTAATAGAGTACACAAGATTTTATATAAATTCAAAATTGCCAAGTGTTACAACACATCAGAGCTGATATATTATGGTTTCATTTTCATATCCAACATGACATATGAGTGACATTTACCTGTGATATAATAAAATGTTATAATTTTATGCCGATGCAAGATAATAGCATTTTAGGTCCAAGTTCTTGCTAGGATTTGAATGCTCTTGAAAAAATATCAGCACAGTTGTTGGCCGTGGAAAAACTGAACTAATTACTTATTACTTTAAAAAGTTAACCATGACGTATGAGTAACATTTAAATTTGAGATAATGCCAGACAGCCTTAGCTCTGTTAAAATTGTAAAGCCACTCCTCTACCTTGATGTTATACCACCATTATTTTTTGATTAAGAAAATTGTCATGAATGAAATAATAAATTTTCTGTGAAACTTTTTAACATAAAAATTTATAGATTATCTATTTTATTTAACCAAACAAAAATTGTGGAAAATATTTTCACTAATTCAAGCTCTTGCTGAGTTTTATTACAAGCCATAAACCATGTTACTTTGGATTCTTAAATAGAGATTTGTACGATATCATTGAGTGAACGCTTTCTTACTTATATCTAAGGCATAAAATGATATTCACCTTGAACTGAAAGCATTTGAAAATATCCCACCCACCTGGACATAGCTAGCATTTCTATTCTATTTACAAGTAGTTAAACTGTTTATTGCTAAACTGTGTGGTATTAGCCAGTATTTAATAAGAAATGAATGAAATTATTACACGACTAAGAGGTTCATAGCGATAAAATGGAGAATAAAAATGTCAACAAGTTGATGAAAACGTATGGAATTTCCATTTAGTTTTATTAAGAAAAATGTCAGTGTCTTGTGAAATATGACGAATTTATAAGAAAGTAAGCACAAGTTGAAATACTGGAAATAATTTATATGTTTCAAATTCTGTGGAATTTGGATTATATAAAAAATTTTTCAAAGTGGTTTAGTTTTGCCAATGAATACAACTTTATTATTATTCTGTTTGAGATATTCATCAAAAAACTTAAAACTTTAGCAGAAAATAGACGCAAGCTAATTGCCACTAAGTACAGTCTAATAACACCACAAATTGCATAATTTTACACAAAGTCACATAAATATTTGGTTGTATATTAAGCTAACCACAAAATCAAGTTACAAATTTTCTATAAAATCTGTTCATGATTTAAATTTTCTTATAAATTTGTATAATCTTAAACTGAAATTCTTCTTAAATGCCAATAAAATGTTAATTTTCCCACAACAAAGCGAAAAGTTCAACGCGTCGTATGAGTAACAATCAATTTTCACGCAACAAATAAAAATCACTCATACGGCATGTATGATAAATAAACAAAACTCTGTATGTACGCATAAAATTAGCATTAATATTATCAATGTTTGTGTGTTATTTATGTGTAAATGTTTTTCCTGTAACTGTCAAACTTGCAAAAGTGGGTGAAGGAATATGTAACTGTTGCTTTCGCTTGAATTAAATAAACAATTTTTTCGTTTTCATATTTTTTTTTTCTTATTAAAAGCAAACAATGCTGTGCTGATAAGAGCATTGTAGCGTAACGTTCTGCATACATTGATGGATTTATAATACAACGAATAAGAAAAACACACTTAAAGAAGTCTTAAAGCATTACATAAACATATGGATGTGTGATTCTCCGCAAAATGCACTTTTCAATGTCCCGGAGGTCTAAACCATGTTTTAATTTTAAATCCGATATTTTAACTGTTTAATACAGATAGTTAACCAGAGTTTCTATACGAATAGCTAAAAAAAAAAAAAAAAATAATAATAATGAAATTGAATTGAATTATTATACAATATTAGAGTAGAACGAGGTAATGTCGTGCAGGGGGTAATGTCGTGCCCTGGCTGTTTTAGCCCAAAGAATAGAATGATTTACCAACTGTTCGTAAGGTAGGGACCTGTTGACCTACTGAGCTTATGCATATAATACTAGCAATTTTCACCAGATCGTCTCTACAGAGTAACCTTTTTTTCAAAACGCACGCTTTCGGGACGATAAAAGTGTTTTTACATCGGGTCAGAAAAATAATTTTCCTTGCGGGAAAATATATGAGGTAAGCGTTTTCTGAAACGAAATATCCTTCCAAAGAAAAGAAATATTTGGTTTTCGAAAAAAATTTTTGGCTTCACCGAGTTATCGAAGTTGACCTTTAAAGCGACCATTGGGGTAATGTCGTGCACATTCACTTACACAAACACAATTCCTTGCTACACAAATGTTGTTATACATGGATGTAACCAATGAAATTATCTTTCGATCGGATGCTTACTCATCGCATTCGCTTGAGATGTACGGCTTTACGAGCATGTCAAAGTTGAGTGCACGACATTGCCCCGTTCTACTCTATATTGTTATTTAGATAAGTTTAACTTATTATTTTTTAATTACAAATGAAATGAAATTATTTTTATTATTATTTATTAAAATAATGATTTAATGTCGTTATTAAGTAGTTAGTTAAGAGAGATAACCATAATTTTAGTTAAGAATAAAATCCTCACCTAATAAATAAGACCAGATGCAACGGCAACACTGCGTAACAGCTGTTTTTAACACGCAGCTGTCGTTCGATCTGTTTGCTGTCACAAAAACTGAAAATAAATTTAAACACACAGCAGTAGATCGAGGCAGTCATTGCGTGGCCGGCAACCAGTGAACAACGGCAACAGCAGTAAGCAGAAGTAATAGACAAGGCGGTAAGCGGCAACCTAGAGGGAAACAAGGTATCTGCTGAGTTAAAGTAGTTGTAGTAGTAGCATAGAGACTGCGGCACTAAGCATACGTAGCCCGATAATTAATCAGTTGCCTGCGGTTAGTACAAGAGTGAGGGGTTACACAAACGAGTAGCTCGATAGTATCAGTTATTCATGGGTGCGATTTAGTCTCAAATGGAATCGGGTATGCAAACAGCAGCATAGCAAACGGAATAAGGGGAATTTAGTCGCTTACAAAAAAGCATTGTAGTCAATAGCGTGAGCATAGTATAGAGAGATGGTGCCTGGCGGCGGAAAGAGAACCACCACATTTATTGTGGGTAGCCCGATAATAACTAAGCTGCTGACGGCCAAAGTTAAAGTGGGGAATACAGCCTTACGATCAAACCCGATAATAAATCAGTTTGTCGCAAGTGTGTTCTCTCTCTCTCCGAAGTACAAAGGAGATACAGAAGGATAGACAATACGCGACCTTAGAACAACAATGTTATTTACACTATACTACAAGCATTTGATTGTCGCGAGGATTTCATTGATACTAAAATAATTAAAATACGTTGCCTCGTTAATAAGGAATTTAAGTTTAAAAAAATCGATAGAACTTTGTTGCTAAACGATAAGGTACTTGAAATTGAGAAACAAGGTTCTAACTGCCAGATAGAACTTTGTGTTTCTGTAAGATTTTTTTTTTATTCAGATAGAACTTTGTGTTTCTGTAAGAGAGCAGACAAATTAGATAAAATCTTGTAATTTTGTTAAACAAGCCCCGATTTTGAGCCGATATGGCTTATTTTGTTAGTAATTGAACTTAGAAAAAACCAACACCTAAGATTTATGCAGTTTTTGAAAAATGGTCGAAAAACGGTTTTCGAAAAAATTACATACTTTTATGTATCATTTAAATCGAGTATAACTTGTTAAACAAAAATTACACGAGGCCAGTTTGTATCTCATTTTGAAGAAGAAGAATAGTACTTACTGTTTCATTCAATAGAAAAGAGAAAAACAATTTTCTGCGTCTTCTAAACAACCTCAAAAATTGTGTTTTTGATCATTTTTTTGACATTTATGATAGGATATCTCCGAAACCATATAAGATTTAGCAACTCTGATGCCAGATTCGGATCCAGCGTTAGCAACTATATCGAAAATGACTATCTTCGATTCGATTTCTTAAATTTTCCAAAACCGTTTTTCGACCTTTTTTCAAAAACTGCATAAATCTTAAGTGTTGGTTTTTTCAAAGTCCAATTACTAACAAAATGAGCTATGTCGGCTCAAAATCGGGGCTTGTTTGACAAAATTACATGATTTTTTCTTATTTGCCTGCTCTCTTACAGAAACACAAGGTTCTATCTGGCAGTTAGAACTTTGTGAAATTAATTTTAATTTGAATATGTGCAGAAAGAACCTTGTGCATCTCAATTTCATTAATTATCTCAGAAATTATACGAGATAGAAATATTTGAGTGGCAGTAATCGAAAGAGCGTGGTCTATTTAGTACGAAGCAATATATAACTCAATTTCACAAAAAATGTCAGTTAGAACCCTGTTGTTCTAAGGTCGCGAATAGTGTAGGTTGTGAAGTGTAGCCATTGCGTTAGGTGTGAGCAGCCCAATACGGTATCAGCTACTCAAGACTAGAGAGTACGCGTTTAAGAGAATACCATTGCGTTAGGTGTGGGAGAGGCAACTAACCATTACTACACTCAACTAGTATACGACTAGCAGCAGAGAAAGTGACGCACAGGAGCAAAAAGGGGAAAAGAAAGAAGTATTTTATTTATTATATTATTATAAGTATGTTGAGAAAAACCAAATTAAGAATAAAAATGAATTAAATTATAATAACTCCAACCCGTGATTTTAAATTTAACCAATTTTGTAGCTGAACCCCTGGCCACCGGCGAGCAAAACCGCTGTTAAAAAGGTTCGTTAAATCTCTCAACGATAAAAGAACTCAACACTGTGCTTTGAGGAGTGGTAGTCATGGTCACAAGAGAGGAATGATTTTAGTAGAATTTAAAAAAAAAAATGTTGGAAGAATTCTTTTAAAGGCGATAATGTTATGAAACGCTTTAAGAGCTGGAAAAAATTCGCAAAATTCAATTTAACCAGTCTTACGTGTTAGTTCTGCAGAGCTTCGCGTGACTTTTGAAAGGCCCCTTTTGAAATTTTTCATACATCAACATTATTTGTCATGTTTGAACTTTAATTTTAGCTTTTGTTTCGGTGCATTTGTTTGGTTGAGCTGGCATTACTAATAAAATAATTAATCCTATATATATATGCACTAGAAAGTGGAGTTTGAAATTCAGTTTGTGTTTTATCCGATGTTCGTTCGTTTCGATTCATCAATAATGAAATTGGTACTGCGTCTTGTACTTTTAATATCAGTGGCAGCACTAAGCTGTACCAGTGAAAAATATAGCAAAATTACATTTGGCGATGTTAAAAATAGGGGCCGAGTCCTTAAAACAGAAGCGCTTCATTGGTATTGGCCAATGAAAACTGACAACGTGACATTGATTTATGAAACACCAGTAAGAAATATTGTTTTTTTTTTTTTTTGTGCAATATTTCTTTTATTTTAATATTTTCAGAATGGAGAAACAATCCATTATATTGAAATATTTGTATCAGACCAATATCCATCCATACGGTACACGCTTACACCACCGTCGTTGGATGAAACACCAGAAAAAATAAAAATACACTTTGAGCCTATAAAATCAGCCGGTGTTGACGTAAGAGTCTTAATTTATGGATTTACGCGGAGTAATATAGTGGATTAAAGGCCATTATGCCATATATTATATTACACAGGCCCACAAAAAAAAAGTACCATACGCGAAAGATCAGACCACTTCAACTTTATGTTTTCGGAGTCGCTGAATCCGAATATGGTGCCAGAATAGCGAAGTTGGTTCGCGTTTTTTCAGAAATCATCAATAATGCTGAAAATTACTGATTTTTGCTGGTTTCTGAAAAAACGCGAGCCAACTTTGCTAATCTGGCACCATATTCGGATTTATCGACCCCAAGAACATAAAGTTCAGGTGGTCTGATCTTTCGCGCAGGGCACTTTTTTTTTTGGTCTGTGCAAAGAACCAAAAAAAATGCTGAAAAAAATATTAAGTTTTCAGCGTAATTGCTGATTTCTGAAAAAACGCGAACCAACTTCGCTAATCTGGCACCATATTCGGATTCAGCAATCCCGAAAACATAAAGTTCAGGGGGTCTGATCTTTCGCGCATGGTACTTTTTTTTTTGTGGGCCTGTGTTATTATTTTGGCCAATTAAATTTGAATTAAAATTTAATAAAATGCACTTGATATAACTTTCTTTTTATTCTTCCTATTACTAACAGAGCTAGATTATATTGCATTATTTCTGGATATTCTCCTAAGACTTTCAGAAAACTTGCCTTTATTACGTAAGGATATGTACTAAATATAAGCTGAAGGATACTATTTCATTCTTGTTATCTTTATTTCCTTCTCACTCTTTTATTTTGTTTAATTTTTTGTAAAAACCAAAGATTCCCGAAGGTCACCCGAATGCGTCATAGTCAAAACGAAGAATATCTAGAAATATAAGACGAATAGCGCCTAAAGCAGACTATCAACGAGCTTTAATTGAGTCATTTTCTAGAACATCCAAAGGTTCCCTAAGGTGATCCGAAGGCTTAATAGTCATAACAAAGATTATATAGACATACTAGAGGGAAAACGTCTATAGTAGACTATCAACAAGCTTTAATTGATTCTTTTCCTGGGACACTTAAAGGTTCTCGAAGGTCACCCGAAGGCTTCGTAGTCAAAACTAAGAACATCTAGATATACTAGAGTGAGAACAACTACGAAAGACTATCACCTAGCCTTAACTTCTTGTATATTTTTCTGAAACAACTTAAAGGTTTCCGAAGATCACTCAAAGGATGAACGAAGAATATTTATATAAACTAGAGGAAAAATATCTATGGAAGACTATCAACTAGCCTAAACTGATAGTTTTCTGAGACACCCACAAGTTTTTAAAGATCACCCGAAGGCTTCATGGTCAAAACGAAGAATATCTAGAAATATTAGAGGAAAAGCATCTAAAGGGACTATCAACAAGCTTTAATTGAATCATTTGCTAAGGCACATGAAGGTTCCCGAAGATCACCCAAAGGCTTTATAGTCAAAACGAAGAATATTTGAATATACTAGAGAGAAAATATCTAAGGCGGTCTATCACCAAGCTTTAATAAATCATTTTCTGGTGCACCAAGTGTCTTATAGGTTCATTTCCATCACCCCGTTTCAAGAGTTTTCATATGATAGAAAACTTGCATAACTCTAAATTGGCTCTAGCTTTCCTTTTTTAAGTTTGCTCAAAAATTGGATACTACTCAATACAAAAGTCAATAAAAGGTTAATACAAAGTGTTTATATTTACATACATACTTGCATATGCATTTGCATTTGTATTGAAGTAAAAGTTTGACTGTGGCATTTTAAAATGACCGCAACTTTTTGGCATACCTGGTAAATAAATATTTTCCAAAATTTTTATTTTCTGTATGTGCGTATTTGTATATGTGTGTATGTATGCGTGTGCTTTACAGAAGTGAAGTTTTTGTTTGTGTTATAAAGCTTTGAAGCTCAAATGTATAACTTGTTGCTTTTATGTTTTTAATTTGTAATTGCGGTTTTGTTGACTTTGTACAGAACTACAAAGGCATAGTCTGGACTTCTGTTTCTGGAGAATGGTCATAGTCAAAAAAACTTTTTATTTTTTCAAATTAAATCATTTGGTGGCATTTATTTTTTTTAATTTAAATGTGGCCACAAAGCAAAATAAGAAAATGTTGCAGAGTTTAAAAGAAAAATGTATTTTTAAAATGCAATGTATGCGAAATTAAATAAAAAAAGTTTTTAATATTTGCACAAAGAAATTCTGCAAATTAAAAAAAGCGCCTGAAGTTATGCAATTAAAATAAAAACAACTTTCTTCAAAGCTGTTTGTTAAAAGTTGACGCTTTCTATGTTGCATACTTTTGTGCGCTTATTTTAATATTTCTGAAATGAAACTTAATTTTTTCCCAAACCTAAAATTGTGCTCTACAACTACAATTTGTTGTTCATGATTTGTGCAAAATGCCCTCTATGCAATGTCCTAGTCATCAAAGCTTCTCATGAAGCAGTAACATCAAAAGATGCCCTCAATTGCTTTTAATTAGAATTTCTATGATAAGTTCAGACATATACTTGCAATTTATATGTTATCATACATATGTAGGTACATACTTCATGTGTCATCCTTAAAGTCTAACCTCAAAAAGCTTAACAAATCAACGTTTGTACGGTTGCCTAGTGAATGTCTTAAGTGCTTATATAGGTGCTGGGAATGTTTTAATTAAATATATGAGTAGCTACTTATGTTAAAAAATATTTAATTAATTTTTTTAATTTAATAAAGTGCCACCAAGTGTTGATTTTAATTTAAGTCATAAAAAACTTAGAAAAGGAGAAAATGTGAAAGTTTTTAAGCTCCAGCTCTTAAAGAAAATCATCCAAAAAAGAACATTTTAAAATTTTAAGGAAAATCGCGGAAGAAAGTAAGAAGAAATGAAGATAAAACACAATGAGAAAAATATTTGAAAAAAAGTTTTTAAAGACCAGGTTCTGTATAATTTTTCACTGGGGGTAATTCCGAGAAAAAACAAAAATAACATTTCATTACATCATTTAGTCCACTAAAATGAATAATAAAAATCAGTTTTTTAAGCAAATACATCGGACAAATCGGTCAGTTACAAAAGTATCAAAAATTATCAAAAATATCGGAAAAAGTCTAAAAGTATCGAAATATATTGAAAGACATCGAAGAAATCAGTAAAAGTCGAAGCGTAAAAAGATCAAAAGTATCGGAAAACATCTAAAATATATTGTAAAAAACAACTTAAATATAGGTAGAAGTTTAAAAATATCGAAAAACAACTAAAATCTCAGTAAAAGTCTAAAAGAATCGAAAAACATATAAAATAAAGGTTTAGGATAAAAATATCTAAAACATCTAAAAATATTGGAAATATTGAAATACATCAAAGAAATTGGTTGGTAAAGATCCAAATGTATCGAAAAACAATTTAATCAATTTTATTTAATTGACTCAAATACACTCACGGTCAAAAAAAAAGCCGACAGGGATTTTTTGCTAAAATAGTTGGTTCTTCGCCTTTTTTTATGATTGTTAATATGTAGTATGACTAATAAGTAAAAATTGTTGCCAAATAATGCATTTACTTCATATCTGCTGGCGTTAAAACAACGATATTTAAAAAAAAGGTTCTGATCGAAAACCAAAAATTGATATAACTGCATTACAAGCAACAAAATTTAAGGAATGTGGATATATCGCTTAAAATTTGATATGACAGTTTTGATGAGTTTTTTAGAAACTGAGAGTTTATTGTGCTGCACTGGAAGTGGCCGTCCAAGTAATACTACTGAGAGGGAAGACAGAGGTGTAGTAAAAATAGCCCTGCGCGATCGAAATTGCTGCGGAGGTAAAGGATAACCAAAATGTAAAATCAGCACCTCAACTGTACAGCGCTGCTTGAGTGAAATGAACTTTTTTGCCCAAAGTCCTGCGAAAAAACTGATTTTCACACATAAAATGCGGTCTTTCTTATGAAACAGGTGTAAAGAAAAACATAATTTGGTGTATAATGATTGGGTTGAAGTCATATTCTATGATGGGAGCAAAACAAATCTCATCAGTTCCGATTTGGGATGCACGGTACGCCGCAAAGAAAATGAAAATTATAGTTTTCAATGTGTGCAAAGCACTCCATTTGTTGTGGTCTAGGGGGGAAAGGTTATATTAACTCCGAAGTTTATATTGACATCACTAAAATCGGCGTTATATACAGCATCGACTGGCTAAGCAAGCACTTAGCAAAAGTCATATTTCAAGATGATTCTGCACCTTGTCATCGTTTTAAGTTGCCTTATGCCCCATTCACCATTATGTTTTGCTTTATTTTTTCATTAAATTTACAATAACGGGCTATTTATTTTCGCATTGGCAAATAAATATAATGAACTTTTGGCAATTAAGTCAAGCAATTGGCCGGGCAAAAGCCCCAACCTTAATTCGATTGAGAATGCTTAGGCCATTTTAAAACGAAAAGTGTGCCAGAAAAACCCAAATATAATTAATAATATTAAACTTAATAATGTCAAACTTAATAATATTTAACTTAGGGCATGTTAGTCAGGGTAAATATTGATTTACACAACAATTTTAAAATATCTTAGAAAATTAAAATCGACCGTGAGTGTAGGTTTGACGGAAAATGAGTGTTGGACATTTTTTTATTGGATATTTTTTTCATTGAATGTTTTTATTTTTGGATGTTTTCTTTGCATATTTTTGAGTCAAATCAAAATATCGGTAAATGAAACGACTTTACATCTACAATTTAATACTAAAAAAAAGTATGCTTGCTTATCATCCAAAAATCAAAAAACCAAGCATGCCAATTTGTTCCCTAGTACAAATGAAATATTTAAAAAAAAAAGTTATTAAAATCGGTTTGGTAAAATTTGTGTCAAAGCATTACATAGTGCTTACATATGAGTTATTTTAAATAAATATAGTATAGAAGTTTAGATATGCAAGATTTCTTGTCGTATAACATTTTATGTTACTATATTTCTATGCATTACTTCTGAATTAGATTTACCCAAAACTTTTTTTGCAGATTTCTACTAAATTTATTTCTTCAAAAATTGCCAGATTTCTCGACGATAAGTCTGAAGAATCAACTAAGATATAATAAATCAACAAAATGATTCCAGTTAGTTATTCAGTAATTTAATGCTTTATTTTGAAAAGACTGTTCTCTGAAAACTATCCTCTAATGTTTAGTGTTTAACACATTACGTTTACGTTTTAGCCAGTGCACACAACCAAGAACCATTTGCTTTTTTTTTAATATTGAATTTTGGAATTTTTCCTATTTTCCTACAATTTTTACCATAATTTATTATTTGCACTTAACAAGATTACATTCTATTTTCAAGCACTCAACAAAGTCTACTTGAATTCGAAAACACATTTTTGCACGCACACACAAGCACACACTCACACTTTTTCAATATTTACACAAACACTTTTACTTACTCGTACAATCCTTTTGCAATTGTTATAACCAAAAATTCAAGTGCAAAATGGTAAGTGGTAAATTGAATAAAGTAACATTTTCCATATTGGTTTTTGTATAACTTTCTTAATGTAAACTTAAAACACTTAAACACGCCACTAGCACACTATAACTTCTGAGAATTCTTTTGATATTTGCTATTGTGAATGTGTGAAGAAAACTTGAAACCTTTCAATTTCTATGAGGAAATTCTATTCAAGTATAGATTATTTTCATGAATGGCTGGATGAAAGTTAAAAAAATAATATTTTTAAGTTTTTGACCTTTTTTATTGATAAATTATTGATTAAAAAACGAGCTACAGGTCAGTATTTAATGTCAAATTATCTAAATTTTATTGTCGATATTTCGTTTTTCTTTGAAAAACATCATCAGGAACAACTAAAAATACAAAAATAGAAAAACTTACAATATAATCACTCAACATAAAAATCGAATAACAGAAACTTACAAAAAAAATTACGTAAATAATTGACTGGAAAATTTTTTGATTTTAAACATTATTTGAAAAAAATAATAAACAAAAAACATAAAACACAACATCTAACATATAATATTTTTCAAACAACACTTGACCACTGGACGTCGATGATTAATTTTTGTCAATTTTGTTTTGTTATGTCTTGTTCGTTTCGCGCTCTTTGTTTATTAGATGTCTGTATATGTGAGCGCAGTTTCTGTTATTCGATTTTTATGTTGAGTGATTATATTGTAAGTTTTTCTATTTTTGTATTTTTAGTTGTTCCTGATGATGTTTTTCAAAGAAAAACGAAATATCGACAATAAAATTTAGATAATTTGACATTAAATACTGACCTGTAGCTCGTTTTTTAATCAATAAGTTAAAAAAATATTTAAAAAAATTAAAATTTCTATATTATTGCCTACTTGCTAAATTTGCGAAAGTAAGCTAGTTAAAAAGAGGCTTAGTTACCTCTTAAGAGTTGTTAAAGAAATCCACAATTTCAATGAAGTTGTTACTTTTGTACTAATAAGTATGCCATTTATTTTGACCATGCAGAACTTGTCATTATCTACATAACTATAGTTATATGAGATATGGACTTCGCTACATTTAATTTACTTCGAATATATTACCGATATAGATAACATCAAGATCATCTCAATATGCAGAGAGCCGAAATATATATAAGAGAACCAGAACTTGTTGAAACTATGATTGCTCTAAATAAGCTTAGGTCACATAATAGCTGTTGAGAAGATGGTATTCCAGCGAAGAAGAGATGACTCAACTAATCTACATGAGTAAATATTTGGCAATCTAATAGTTTTTCCAACAAATGGTTTGTCCTCCCTAGAAGGTTAAATGTTGATTTAATTAATTTTGTCATCGATCTTTGTGGTACGATACCCAAAGTTGACTTGAAAAAAAAGTCGGTTTTAGCAACCTCTAAATTAATAAAAAAAATTTTGTTGCACAGTGTTATTTTATACAAAAATAGGCAAACGAAATCGATTCAGTTCCTGTTTCTATACCTACAATAAATCTCAACAGATTTGCTTGACTTTGTTTTTTGTTTGAACGGTTGTAAAGAGAATCAGCGCATAAGATTATATTTTTCTTCAAAGCGGGCGGTGCCACGCCCTTAAATGGAAAAAGCGATCTCACGTCAAAGTTACTAAATCGATCCTTACAAAATTGGTATGAAGATGGGGTTAGCACAATGGAATGACCATATTGTTTTTCAGTGGGCGGTGCCACGCCCCTGAATGGGAAAAATATCTTTCACGTCTAAGCCGCTTCATCGAATTTTATGAAATTCGGTATGAAGATAGGGTTAGCACGATAACACAATAACATGACCATTATAAATTTCAGTAGGCGGTGCCACGTCCCTTAATGTAAAAAAACTCTCACGTCTAAGCTACTGCATTGATTTTTATGAATGGTATGGAAATAGAATGAACAGGATGGAAAGATATCAAAAACTGTTTGCTCTTTATTAGGAGTAACATGCCTCTAAATGGAAACCACGCTAATGCGAATAAGTTCCTTTACCAATTTTTATGAGTGCAGACAACCTCAACTGCAAGGAAAAATATTAAAAGCTTTTTGTGTTACATCGACCAAGAAATGGTATAAAAATATTTTGTTTTATAGTCAAATTAAAATGGTCAAATTTCGGCCACAAGGTTTAGCTATGATAAGAACACAAAACTTAATAATCTTAATAAAAGCACATATAATCCATAAACGGACCTTGAATCCTTAATTAGCTGTGAATATTCTAGCTGTAAGCTAAGCTAACATGACCATTCAAAGTTCTGTATTGTATAGCTGAGCTTATTGCTAAGTATTCTTTGGTTTGGAATGTTAAGCTTTGGTTATGAGGTCCGTCACTTGACAGGCAGTAAAGTATGTTCAGATATGGCGCTCACTTAGATTTACCAATTAAATTCTCTGGTTTTTAGTGAAATTTTTGACTTTAAGTATTCCATTCTTTCCGGCATAGTTGCAGAATACATTATATATACTAAAGAAAATTTTGAGAAACTTCAAGCTGGAAAATAAAACTTTTCATTACAATATGTAGATATAAACTTTAAGTTCTTTTCTTGAATCATTCGCTTCCTGAAAAATTAAATTTATTCGTTTATTACATTTTAAAGCCTTGAAACGCAAAAAAAGCAATATCTCTGCTAAATTACTGGTAATTGCGTTTGTACGCACGACAACGTTAATATTTTGCTTCATTAAATTAAACTTGGCTGCTTCGTTTAAATTTATTTTCATGACTAATGGGCTACGTTGCGTATGAGTAACTTTTATTATAAAGGCAAACGACTTTAAGAAACAAAAATAAAAAAAAGAAACACAAATTTAATGAACAAAAAACTTGGCTTTAATTAAAATGCAATTTAATTATATATTGATTTTCTTTTGAATTGTTTTCCCATTTTCTTCAATTTATTTAGAAAATTTGATGTTTCTACTATTTCACCAAAAGGTGCTAAAAGTTTATTTGTTTTTGTTCCTTAATTTTTTCTTTTTTTTTCGATTTTTTTTTTGTACGACACCTGCTGCTAATCATAAAGCCTTAAGCGAGATATCTATATACCATTTTTTTTTTTCTGCCAGTTGCTATGGAAAATATTATTGAACTCAATAATGTTTACAGCTTCCCCCTACATAGTCGTTTGAGATATTTCCCTTCCTGCGTACTCTGGCAGCAGCTCAATGCTATGTCTACGCCTCAGCTGTGTCAAAAGTTCCGCAGGCAACAAAAAGTTTTTTAGCTTAGCATCTTTATTTTGTTGTTTTATGTATATTCTTATACGCATCTATATTTTTTTTGTTTTTGCAGGATTTTGCATAAATGAGATGGAGTGTAACAAAATAGAAAAATAGAGAAAAAAAGTTAAAGTCCAAAAAAAATAAAAAAATTGTACTGAAAGTTTGCCTAATTGCATTACGTCAGAGTGGCCTTTTTTTCTTCTTCATCTAGTTTGAGGTAATCGGAGCAACCTTGAAATGTTTCAGGGTTATTTAAATTTTTTTTCGCTAGAGCTTTAGCTATGTGAATTAAGTTTTTCTTATGTGTTTGATAAAAAATCCTAGAGAAAGCAGCTTTATCCATGTGTAGTATATGGCATATACTCGTATTATACATTTATGCATAGATGAATGTTGGACAACTTTATATGTCAATCAGTCAACTGTTAAACAGCAAACATGAGCATAAGAGTTTAAGCCTTGGCGTTTGTGTTAATAAACAAAATGAGAAAAAATATATATACATTAGGCCGGGTCAAATTTTTTTACGGCAAAGAGTATAGCAACAAAAAACTCTACGAACAATTCTAAAAAACTTTGCCCAAGAAACCATTGGTCTAAAATCAATATCGAGCCGTCGTAATTTGCGTTGAAGTTTTGATGTACTACTTTCAAATACAATACAAAAAAAGAAAAAATTCAAAAAATTTTAATAATTTTTTATGAAACAAGAATAAACAAATTTGAATTTTTTCTCTTTCTTATTGTATTTTAAAGTAGTACATCAAAACTTCAACGCAATTTACGGTGGCTCGATATTGACTTTAGACCCATGGTTTCTTGGGCAAAGTTTTTTAGAATTTTGCCTAGATTTTTTTGTTGCCTCCCAAATAAATTGACCCGGCCTAATATACATATATAAACAAAAGTTTGGTATGTTTATAAATGAATAAAACCATTAGATCCATTTTCTGAGCATTACTGTTCAACACGCACTTTGTGGTCCACAGTGTTATGTTTTTAAAGGCTTTAATATGAAGTTACTTTAAAATATTGAAATCACGACAAAAAACCTCATTATAAGAAATACCTCAGAATACTATAAAGTAACAAATTGATAAGAGCTCGTTTGATGCCTCTATATATTTATTTTATATCGGTTATTGAATTTAAATTGATTTAGTAAGATTTATACTGCATTTGAAATGATTTAATAAGTACAATAAGAAATTTGAAGCCAACCAACAAAATAGTTGGACGATAGTGTAATGGATTAAGTAAAAAAGTATACACTATGGCAACACCAGTAAACAGCTGTCACAGCAATCAGTTGTTTACCACACTGAGGTGAATTAGGATGGTTATAACCTCAGTGTCGATGGAAAAGATTGCCATTTCGGCGGCGGACTGCGGCGAGTAGAGGTGGTAAACATAGTGGCTAGTGGCATTTAGTTAGAACGGTATTGAGCCAAGCCGTTAATGTTAAGGTGGGAAACAGAGTGGTTAGGGGTATTTAGTTAGAACGGTATTGATCCAAACATATATTGTAAGGGTGGGACGGACGAGAGAGCAAATAGGCCGATAGTCAGGATAGTTATATTGGCGACTCGTTCTCGCTAGTGTTTCGACACTTGTGCATAAAGGACGGCACTAAAAAATGGTCGTTTCGTATTCATCTAAGCCGATAGTGTGAAGCCGGAACAGGCAACAGGGTAGAGCCTCGAAGAGAGAAAGGAGCAAAGCAGGACGTTCGAACCAATTGTAAAATATCTAAAATAGGTACCGCAATTGTAAGCAATTTGCAAATAAAGGAAGTAAAAAAAAAAACCGGTGTTAATATTCAACTTAAAACTAGAAAAGTTATAATTGTTAACCCTTTCTCCGAAATAAAAATATTTTGTGATGCAAACCTTGGCCAAGACTTCGGCTTTAGCAAAAGCTTCGTCACAATACTACATATATTTTATACAAACAAATACATACTTCAGATCAGTGTTAAACGTGCGAGTACTATACAGTTAAATTTATGAAATGCATTGATAGCCCAGGATTGTAGAAGCTTTCATAGATTTTCGAAGGAGAAAGAGAGCGTAAGCAACAAAAAGAAGACACAAGAATTAGAAGTATTAGATGGCCACGAATAGTACGATCTCTAATAGGAAGTAGGTGTAAGATTAAAATATTAGATGACCACGAATAGTACAAACTCTAATGAAAAATAAGTGTTGGGTAAGGATATTAGTTGGCCACAAATAGAACGACCACTAACTTAAAGTATGCTTAGGATTAGGAAAATTAGTTGGCCTCGAATAGAACGACCACTGTGGAAGGAGATGTAGGATTATGATATAAGATGGCAATGAATAGAAAGTAGGTACAGGGTAAAGATATTAGATGGCCACGAACTCTAATGGAAAAAAGATATAGAGAAAAGATATCTGATGGCCATAAATAATACGACTACGATGCAAGGAAGATGTTTTCAATTAAATCTTTTATTTTCTTTTTTCTTTTGACTCTTTGAAAGAGCAATTTATTAATTTTCTGTCCAATATTATTAATTTTCTAGATGGTAAAGTCAAGTTATTCTTTTGTTCGTCAATAAAATTGCTAAACTTCCATTTCAACTTCATATATATTTTTTAAGTATTGGCCACTAAAAAAGCCTTTTTATTTCTAATATACTATGTACTTTATTGAATTAAGGATATCTTGGCAACGATATGGTTTAGCGATTATTGTTTGACTACGGTATATTCAGTCTACAAACGTTAACTAAATGTATGAATTTAATAGTTGGCCGCTTAGAAAACATACAGCAATTTCAATACAAACACAAAATAAATTTCTTTTAACCAACAGATCACTCATACGCCCCATTGAACTTTGCGTCTTAACTGAAGAACAATCAATAAAAATGTTTTGCGTAACTATAACAACACAATTCATAATAATTGTAACATAATTAACACTTTCACTTTCAAAACCAACCAAACTAAAGGCACCCGCAATCCCTCCAACACTCTTACATAACGCCATTGGCAAGAGAAACTGCTACTGATTAATTTATTTGAATTCACAGCAAAATGTAATAAAATCAGTTTAAACTTAATTCAATGATGTTAATAATGATGAACATTGAAGGAAAGTAGCAAATTTGCTAAAGGCTAATTACAATAAAACACACACACATTTAAGCCTACACACCCACATATACAGACAACTTTTAGTATAACGAACACAAATATTGTTATGCTTGAGATAAAGCAACTAAAGAATTTTTCATAAATTAGCTACGCTTGAGCATGTTTTTATAAAATTAGTATAAATAAACATGAACGCAACAACAACAATACTAAGCATGAACAACATTAATAATATTATTAGCAACAATAATAACAACAACAATTTTGACAAGCAACACAAAGGCAACGACAACAACATTTAACATCAAGAAAACAAAAATATTTACAAAGACAAAATAACGAACATAACAACCAGGAACAGCAGGAGTGGCAGCAACATTAAAACAATAACCATAGTAAAATTATAATTGGGGCAAGATATTTAAATTTTGTTCAATTTCATGTAGAAGTAACTTTTTCAGGTAAATTTAGTTCTTTTTAAATACAGTCCAAAGGGAATTAATTGGTTAATCTTCAAATTTTTAACGAAAAATAATTTTTTTTTAAACTTTGTTTCCAACATCAAAGGTGGCGCACCCTTTGGTGAAAAAAAATGTTTCACTGAAATGTCGTAAAAAGTCATGAAACACGTAGAAAACACGAAAAAAAGGAAAAAAAATTGTTTTTTTTTTTTTTAATTTTTGGTTCCGACATCCAAGAGGGCTCACTTTCGTGAAAAAATCTTTTTTTTCACTAAAATGCCGAAAAGTCATGAAATGTGTAGAAAACACGAAAAAACGAAGAAAAAATTTTTTTTAAGTGTTTAGTTCGGCACTTCTTTCCACTAAAATATCGTAAAAAGTCATGAAACGCGTAGAAAAAAAAAAAATTTTAATTTTGGGTTCCCACATCCTGGTGTGAAAAAAAATTTTACACTGTACCTAATGTTGTAAAAAATCATGGAACGCGTAGAAAACTCAAAAAAAATTTTATATTTTAGGTTCCGTCATCCAAGGAGGAACTTATGGGTGAAAAAAAAGAGCCCGCCGTTCCCGAAAAACTATTGACGGAGTAACACGCGCCGTACCCGAAAACCTCTATATATATAAATTTTCTCTGTGATAGGTCCAGCCATTTGGGAGTCTATAAGGAACATACAGACATACAAACATTCGCTTTTACTATATATGTATATAGACCAGTGGTTAACACAAGACGCCTTGTTGGTGTTTTAAAACATTTCATTTCAAGATACATTGTGTCTGGTATCCGCTTCTCAATTATCAAATACTTCAGCTCAGTGTCGCATGCAAATGTCTTGACAGTCCTTGAATATGAAAGAAGAAAAAACAAACACCATCTGCATAGATTATACTGTATTTTTCTAGATGAACATTTTACACTGACCTGAAGTATTTGTTTGTATAAAATACAGTACACTAAAGTATTTGTCAAATTAAAAATGTGTTCACCGAAGATTCAAATCTTGCATTTTTTTTATCAAATACTTCAGTTCATTGTTATATATGTGCGTAAAGTAAAGTACACTTCATTTCAAGATGTTCTGTGAAAGTTTTTAATACCAACATGTGTATTTCCACCAATATATCCTCTTAACATTTTTGACAATTTTTATTACAATTTAGATTTGTAAAATACACAGCTTCAAAACTATTCTCTCCAAAATAAAAAAATATTCAATCCAGGATTGAAATCAAATTTGAATAATGCTGCATAAAAATTTTTACGAAATATTTACTCATGGAATTGCCACATAAAATTAGTAAAACTTTAAGCTAATATCTTCACATTGTATGATAATTCGTGAAACAAATTATACTCGCTTTTTACGTGTCTTAAAATGTTTCCATCGAATGCACCTCCTTGCCAGCTGTGTTTAGTGAATTTATAAAGTTGTGCTCCTTCAGTTGATAACGTTGATTTTCTGCATGAATAAATTTGGAATTGAAAACTTTAATGTCTGTCGGGGTACTTGTGTATACGAGAAAAAAAAAGCTCATAAGACACAACAGACAAAGAAGGAGCTGCATTAAAACTTTTTACCCACTTTCGCTGTAAAACAAAGAAACTTTTTCAACTTCAATTGAGATAATTAACCCATTTTGTTTGCTTACGACAGCATTGCAATCGAAAAGTATAAATTCGAAAAAGTAAAAAGTGCCTCATTTATGCTAAAACATGTAAGCTGAGTTTCCGTTTGAAAACCTGCAGGGTAAACACGGAAGGTATGGCAACTCCTTGTGATATGGCACCCCATGTTATTTGGCAACCCAGGTGATATGGCATCCCCAGGAGATATGGCTCCTCCAGCGGATATAATACCTTAAAGTGCTATGGCATCTTCTGGTGATATGGCATCTTCTGGTGATATGGCACCCCTGGGTTATATGGCACCCCTGGGTTATATGGCACCCCTAGTTGATATGAAACCCATAGGTGAAATGGCACACTTAAGTGTTATGGCAGCCCAAGGTGATATGGCACCCTCAGGTCATATGGCACCTCTAAGTCATATGGCACCCCAAGGTGATATGACACCCCTAGATGAGATGGCACCTTTAAGTGATATGACACCCTTTGGTGATAGGCACCCTTAGAAGAGATGGCACCCACAGGTGAAATGCACCCATATATGATATGGCACTACTAGGTGATATGGCACCGTTAGTTGATAGGGCACCCTTAGGTTACATGGCACCCTTAGGTAATAGGGCACCCTTAAGTGATAAGGCACCGATAGGTGATATAGCACCCTTAGGCGTCATGGCACTCCATTCAATTCCAATACTTCCAGCTATCGTAGCATTTAAATATGGATACAGCTCAATTCAGTTACGCTAGAGCAATAGTTAAAAAATGTATGCGTTTCTCATCGTTTCCAAATGGTTCAAAATGGGTTAATGACAACATAAAATCAGTTTACAGCTCTAAAAGATTTAAACAGTACTCTTCTCTAATAATTAAGTAGAACCAGAACGCCTTCTCTCTCCATCCCTATACTCGAAGGATTTTAAGTAAAACACAATCTTTATTTGGGATACAGAAACTGACTTATATACTTATGTTCGAACCCAACATCAAAGCAGAACATTTTCGCATTATATAGAGCGACAACAACAACAAAGAAAATTTACAACTACCACAGGCTTGTCGCTTATACACCAGAAAAGAACAGCATGAGGAAAAAAAAAGTTTAATTTATAAAAAGCCACGCACTTGCTTAAGTTTAAAAGAAAAACAAAAAAGAAAACATTTTCGCCACGGCTAGCTATAACGATTTCTTTGTTTTTGGTAAAAAATATATAAATACAGAATACGCGCTATTTATTTATTTTTATTTTTTTTTTTTTTTTGTTTTGCCGTCATAAAATAAGCTGAAATGTAAATTTTTCTCAATCAATCTTCTACTTTGTTAAAGAAAAAGAACAAAATATACAAGGAAAAACCAACAGTTAAAAAAATACATACCTACCAACACCAGCGAAAAACTTATTAAGTCTTAAATTTATTACTTTAGAACATGCCCTGGAACAAGTTAATTAAAAAGTAATAATTTAATTAAATGCTATGGAATTTTTCATTACGCGTTGATGTACATACGCCATATAAGCGATTTTAATTGTAATTTAGTACCTAATTTAATGTTACGTATACGACATGGTGTACGATATTTACGATTAATTAGGTAGCTAATAAGTTGGCTGTTAAATGAAATTATTAAATTAGCGGAATAAGTAGGAAAGAGGTGAGTTCATCATTAACACGCTGAAATAATTAAATAGACTTTTTAAAGCAAGTTAGTAAAATATATAAAAATATATTTATGTATACAGATAAATCAACCACCTACAAAAATAAAGCAAAAATATTTTCTTATGTGCATAACTTTGACTTTTCTTTAAAACTAGAATTTTATCAAGAATTTTCTTGAAGGCTTTTATGTTTCCATTTAGGAATTTCTCAAGGCAATAATTAAAGAAAATTGAGTTGTAAAAAAAATATAACATTTGATCCGTTAAATAAATTCTTACATTACAACGAGGTCAAACAACATAATAAAGCTAGAATTTTTTTATTTTCCCAAAATCTAAAAAAATAATTTTCTTTAAAGCGGTAGCTATAGTTTTGATTTGTCTTGATTTTTGTTAAAATTAAAGCTTTTTATTGCCAGCAGCAACTTCGTAGGATATTTTTTGTACTTATTTACCTAAGTATTTTCTACCAAGTTGAATAATAACTCAGAAAATAAGCTTGATAATTGCACTACTAAGAGTTCCACAATTGCATGGAACATCTCCATGCATCTGAAAACAGTATTTTCTTCAAAAAAGAAAAAAAAATCGGAAGAATATCTTTTTCTAAGCCTAGAAACGTGTCTAACAATTAGCTCAAAAAATATTATCAGAAAAATTTAAAAACTATCTCTCAATAATATGGGTGCACATTAATGATAGATTTGCTACGTGCGCGCTTGTGTGTGTGTGCTTGTATAAATAAATTAGTGTGTGAGTAATTGAATATTAACATTATTAAGCCAATGTTGCTAATAAAATTAATGTTGCTTGTGTTTTTCTAACTTGACACTGTTGTTCCGGCTGCACGTATTTATATTGCCACCACCACCAACACTCTACTGTTACTCCCATTGATATAATCAAATGATTGCCAGTATAAATTTTAATTTTTTGTTGTTGTTGTTGTAAAACCACACATGCACAAAGAGACGTGCTGAAAGACCAGCCTACAAGGACATTTACAGTATGCAGTAAAAATCAAACATCCTGGCAGTCAGTCAAAATGACCGACATTCTGTCCTGTTAATCTTCATGAACATCTGGTTTTGTGCAGTTATTCTCATTCTATATTTCACTTTTGGTTACATTGTCATTCAAAGTTTTGTTTCTTAATTTTTTATTTTTTTTTCTTCGTCCTTTATTTTTATTTATTTAAAAATTCATGTCACACAAAACAAGTTGCAAATGAAGTCGTTTTTGTACTCAAAAAGACAGACAGACAGAGAGGATACCATGTAAACTCACAATGTACAGTGACTGTTATTGTCATGCATAAACATTTTTATGAGTTTTGCTAATAAAAAACAAAATTGACTGTCGACAGTCTTGGGTTGACACAATTTGTACCTATCGTATATTGTATTTGTGTGGTACACACATGCATACATACATGTATGTGTGCACTCAGGCGCTAAACAGGCGCAACATCTAATAAAAACATCCTTCATATGCGTTGAAACAAATTGTCGAAGGATATGTTAATTTTTAGCTATTACATTTTATACACTCAAGATTTTGATATGTAATTTATCTGTAGGGAGTTGATTTTTTTTTTTTGTTTCGTTTTTTTGTTTTTTGTCAATAAATTTCACCATTTTCTTATTTATTTGTAGTAAAGAGATATAAGAATTTTCATTTAAAATATTTTACTTTGAAGAAAATTACAATGTGTATAAAAAACCTTTACTTAAGTGGTTATGTTTTATGTTTCTATTTATTTACCATTATTTACCAATAAAACATACGCCCTAAACTTAAACTCAGTAATAATTTTATAAATTTATCAAATATCTTTTACATCTAATTTTTGAAATGAAGAAATAGTAGAGTCATTTGGTGTCTTACCTGGAAAGTTTTGTGGGATTTTTGAAAATGAGTTATTTTATAGATTTCGATATGCTCTTTCAGAATTTCAACTTTGCTACCTCGAATCATGTTCGCTCGCACCGCCATATTGGAAAAATGGTGTCCATAATCAGTTTTTTACAAATATCTCTTTAACGTTTACGTTTAGAGAAAAATATTGTAGTGTTGAGCTTAAAATTACGATAACTCATGAACGGTGAGTCACAAGTTTAAAGTAAATATATTTTTTACAGGGAATTATTTGCACTATGAGCTAGATATTGTTTGTTTTTCGTATGACCAATAGTTTAGTAGATATTTTTTCAACAAACCTAAAATTTAGAAAACAATCGTTTTTTCAAAATGTCTCCAAAACGGTTCGTCCAAGAAAAAAAAAATTTAATGGATTTTGTAGAACGTTCAATTCCCTATAAAAGTCTCTACGAATTGTTTTCTGTCCGACTTACCGTTCATGGGATATCACGACTTAAAAATTATTCAAAATTGAACATTATACTACTTATGTGCAGTACTGTTATTATTTGATTCGATCTTTAAAACTAAGACTAAGAAGCACCCTTGGGTATCCATTTTGTAATGAGAAAAAAATAATGACCAAAAACATGGCTTTTTAGCCAAAATCGGCCTTAAGTAAAATCAAAAGTGCTCCATTGGTTTTTCTTGGAATGAAAAAAAAAAAAATAATACAGATATCATTATTAAGGATCCTTCTAACTTTTGAGTCGGGTTTGGGATGATTTTAGTTTGCTTCATACAAAATTGGCCTGGTCTGCCGTCCATAACTTGGAATTTTCTCAATAATCTACTTTGAAAAAATATTGAATCAAGCTATAAGAAAGTGAGACTTTTTTGCACTTGGCAAAAAGAGCTATTCTTAACACTAAGTAAATATCCTCTCATTAGAACTTGAAATCAAGACAGTACCAGGTAGGAACTGAGACCTAACGATAAAGTACTAGAAAGTGGCGCTTGATGTCAATGTGCGCGCCATCCTCATATCTAGGAACAATATCGCAGAAAAAAACTTTCAGGGTGTTTTATATTGGTTCAAGACTTATTCACGATAAGTGATGCCGTGTTAGTGTTTTTTCAGTAGTAGAGAGAAGTAAGGAGTCATGGGAAAAAAGTGTATGAAACATAAAATGCTTTGAAACTGTCGAGCTCTAACCGCCAAAAAGACTTAACTGACACGATTTCGGATTTTCGTTTTTTGATGAAAACCTACAATTCGTGTCTCTAAAAATTGTATAACTGTAAGAAGTACCGTTACGGAGTTATAGCGAAAGCAATAAAGATTTAACCGACATTCGAAGTATTTTGTTTATTTTTTTTGTGACTGCGAGTTGTTGGTTAAGTCTTTTTTTCTTTTTGTGTCAATAGTACAGTCATTTGGTAGTTTTACCTGGAAAGTTTTGCGGGATTTCTGCAAATGAGTTATTTTATAGATTTCGATGTGCTCTTTCAGAATTTCAACTTTGCTACCTCGTATCGTGTTCGCTCGAGCCGCCATATTGGAAAAATGGCGTCCAAAATCAGTTTTTTACAAATATCTCTTCAACGGTTTTATTTAGAGAAAAATTTTTCAGGACAATGTTGTAGCTTATAAAATTTTCTATAAAAATGACCTTAGAATTGTTTTCGTACGACTTATAACTCAGGAGATATCTTTATTCAAAATATTAGAAAAATTAGTAAATTGTGAATGCCACTTATGAGTAGGCACAGTGATGTGTCAAGCTTACAATTACGATAACTTATGAACGGTGAATTGCACGTTTAAAATAAAAACACTTGTTTATAGGAAATAACTTGCGCTACAAGATACATATAAATTTTTTTTCATATCACCTATAGTTAAGGAGATATTTTTCCCACAAACATAAAATTTTGAAAAAAAAAGTTTTTTCAAAATGGCTCCTAAACGGTTCGTTGTAGAAAAAAAATTGTCCATGCATTTTGTAGAACGTTGAATTCCCTATAAGAGTCTCTTCGAGCTGTTTTTTTGTCAGACTTACCCTTCATGAGATATAGCGTCTTGAAAATCATTCAAAATTGAATATTGTTCTATGCGCCCTACTATGTTCAATTTTGAATGATTTTCAAGTCGCGATATCTCATGTAGGGTAAATCTGACGAAAAAAAAGCTCGAAGAGACTCTTATAGGAAATTGAACGTTCTACAAAATGCATCGACAATTTTTTTTCTAGGACGAACCGTTTAGGAGCCATTTTGAAAAAACGTTTTTTTTCAAAACTTTAGGTTTGTGGGAAAAATATCTCCTTAACTATAGGTGATATGAAAAAAAAAATGATATGTATCTTGTAGCGCAAGTTATTCCCTATAAATAAATATTTTTATTTTAAATGTGCGACTCACCGTTCATAAGTTATCGTAATTATAAGCTTGACACATCACGGAGCCTACTCATAAGTGGCATTCACAATTTACTAATTTTTCTAAAATTTTGAATAAAGATATCTCCTGAGTTATGAGTCGTACGAAAACAATTCAAGAGTCATTTTTATAGAAAATTTTATAAGCTACAACATTGTCCCAAAAAAATTTTCTCTAAATATAACCGTTAAAGAGATATTTGTAAAAAACTGATTTTGGACGCCATTTTTCCAATATAGCGGCTCGAGCGAACACGATACGAGGTAGCAAAGTTGAAATTCTGAAAGAGCACATCGAAATCTATAAAATAACTCATTTGCAGAAATCCCGCAAAACTTTCCAGGTAACATCATTTTTTTCTCCCAAATGATTGTACTACAAAAATAATTTGCAAATAATATAATAAAAAGGAAAATTTATTAAAAAGTCTTGATGCGGGTTAATAGTATATGTGACCACAAATGTTTTTTGGTACAAAAACTGAAGATCAAATGGAGAATCTGGAAAAGAAAATAAAGACTTAACTGACAAAACACTGAAAAATCGCCGTTATATTATGAATAGGTGAATGAAACTAGTTGCATCGCATGTCTCACACAAAATATAGCTTACATACTAAATTTCACTGTAATAGCTGTACTAAATGCACAGATATTTAAAAAAAACCTTCTCCTGTAAAATTTACTTTTTGTCAGTTAAGTCTTTTTGGTGGTTAGGGCTCGATGTGTGAAGTTTTTACATGAATTTTGACCTAAAGATTTGTATATTTTAAAATGTTCAAAAACTATGATTCCTAAACCTAAATTACTGTACTGCAGACCCAAAATATTTTTTCCAGGAATGTATAAGGTTCATAATTTTTTTCCTTACAAAAATCTTAATCCTTATAATTAAAATGATCAAAGTGTATGTAGACACAACACATAAAACTTGAACTCTCAGAAAATTGCATGCATTTGTTATTTTTTTAGAGGCCAACAAATGTCGCTGCGTAATGTTTATCATAGATTTTTAATACAAAAATTTTTGTTGTTATTGTTTTTTATTTTTCTTAGACGGCCTTCTCTCTAATGGCACTCTTATAGCACCCACTAGATAACATACACACGGACCCATATTAAAATATACATAAATGATATGACTTGCTTTCGTGTAAATTTCATTATTTTTGATTGGGTTGTATATGTCTGTGTGCGCTTTGATTTGTTGGCATTTTTTCAAGAAAACTGAATTTATATAGAAGTGTGTGTGTTTTTTGATATACATTTTGCTCCAAATGAAACAGCAAATTTTGTCAATTTATTTCAAGGATCTATCGCATTTTTTTATTTTTTTTTATTCTTGAAAAATAAAAGCAAAAACAACGAAAATTGTTTATATGAAAAAATAAATAAATAAATAAATATATGTATTTTGACATACGTATGAATTTTGCTGCCATGAATTTTTAATATTTTTATCATAAAAAATAATTCCAGAAAAATAAATTTTTCAAAAAAAAAATAAAAAATTTGAATCATATCTTGGTTTACCATAGATTTTTGTTTTATATGCGTACATTTCGGAAAACCTCATAAAAAATTCATTGCAAAATAAACCACTTTTTAATTTCCGTATGACAGGCGAGGGTTTTCTTCTTTTTTTTTTGTGGTACATGAACATGAAATGTGTTCTTTGAAATATTTGGTTTTTCTTTATATTATCTTGGCATTTCTAAAAGAAAAACCTACAAAAGACATTAATCATAAAATGTTGCACATTCCACGCGATTCACCAAAATTTTATTTTTTTATTTTTTATTTTTTTTTTTTTTTTTTTGAAAAGCGATAAAGTTTTTAATATCTCTCAGCTACATTGAGAGATTGTTGTTTTCTTTAAAATGACCCATACTAAAAATCTAACATATGAGTAACAGATGTGAAACTCTTTAAAACTTGAACATGGCGCTGTTACCATGCTAAGTAAGTGCACGATTTTTGGCACGGTATTTAATTTTGAATATGTATTTAAATTCCTTTAGAATTTTAAAAATTTCCTGTTGAAGATAATGTCGAAAAACCGCATATAATTAGTATAACACATAGAGGACATTTAAAATATATATATGTACATCAAATGCCAATGACATTTAACATTTGTTTCTATGGCTTGTTCTCTAAAGTGCTCTTAGTATTTTTCTTGTTTTCTACGGTTCGCGAAAAACCAACAAAAAAGCCAAACAAAACACTCTTAATATCAAGAACGTTATCTGACAACAAGCTGTCAAAATTTGGTTTAAAACATTTGTATGATACTTAAAATAACATAAGTATACTATGTTGACATAGGCAGCAACGAGTTAAATCTATTTTTAAAAACAGCTAAAATTAAGTTGAAAAAAAAAACAAATATTATTTTTTTTGTCAAATATTTTGTTGAAAATCAACTCATATCTATAAATACTTATACAAATATGCAGGTTTTTATTAAAAAAATCGAATTAAATAAATTTTTGTCGGCACCTTGAACTCACTTGTTAGCGGTAATGCTGAAAAAAAATTTGCTCACTATAAAGAGATTTGGCAAAAATGAGGAAGTGATATATGAAAAACCGCCTATTTTGAGGCCTATTATAAATTGCTGTAAGGTAACAAGTCACCACCGTTTTTTCCACACATTTTTATGTGTAAGGATCTCTGTACACTTATTTTATATTCTCTTTTATGCATGAATCCTTTAACGTAAATTATTGAAGTATTTATTAAAATAAAAGTAAATTTAGTAAACCAATTGTACAATAGTTTTAATAACATGTGGCAGCACCAGTCAGCAGCTGTCACCACAATCAGCTGTTCACCACACCGAGGTGAGTTGTATTTAGTTAGAACGGCATTGAGCCAAGCCGATACTGTGAGAGTGGAAACATAGTGGTTAGGGGTATGTAGTTAGAACGGTACTGAGCCAAGCCGATACTGTAAGATTGGTATACGTAGTGATTAGGGGTATTTAGTAACAATGGTTTTGAGCCAAGCCGATACTGTGAGAATGGGAAAGCCAGTAATTAGGGGTATTTAGATAGAGCGGTATTGAGCCAAGCCGATACTGTGAGAATGGGAAAGCCAGTAATTAGGGGTATTTAGATAGAGCGGTATTGAGCCAAGCTGATACTGTGAGAATGGGAAAGCCAGTAATTAGGGGTATTAAGTTAGAACGGTATTGAGAAAAGCCGATACTGTGAGAATGGAAAAGCTAGTAATTAGGGGTATTTAGTTAGAACGGTATTGAGCCAAGCCGATACTGTAAGAAAGGGGAAATTAGTTAGAACGGTATTGAGCCACGCCTGCCACAATGTAATTAGGGGTATTAAGTTAGAACGCTATTGAGCTAAGCCAGTGCTGTGAAAGTGGGGAACCCAGTAATTAGGGTACCGTAATCGTCCGAAATTTGTAAACAAAGAAAAAAGAACGAAAACCGGTGTTTATATTCAACTTAAAACCAGGATAGTTATAACTGTTAACCTTTCTCCAAAACAAAAATTTTGTGATACGAACCATGATGACCAATCAATGGAAAGTTAGAGATTTCAGCTAACTACTGGTGAAGAAAGTAAATTGATTTCGTCCGTTGGCAAAAATAATATGAAAATAATAGTGAAGTGATCATTTTTTACAAAAAAACAATTTTGGGTCGGTTGTGAGCACCCTTAGAAAATCGGCTAAAAATGGGAAAATATGAAGTTAAACGCAATCAAACGAAGAAGAATGCAAAACTTACTTATTTTGAAAACATTGACTCACACAAATTCAACAAATTCTTCTCAACGGCTTTAACAAAATCAGCGTCACTGAAAACGTCTGGATCGAATGGCATTATGCCTGTTGCTCTGAAACCAGACTTGATTGTCTTCGGCGTTAATGTCAGATAAATTGTTTTAAAGACTAATCCAGCTAAGAGAAGTAATTTCTAGCCCTTTTAGACATTGCTGTTTTGCCAAACATGAATTTTTTATACCAATCCATGACCGCCATCTACTTTTGTCTGGAAATTCAGTACCGAGATTTTTTGCAAAGTGCTGTGCCATCTTATCACCTACACTTAATGAAAATAAATTATTTGAAAAAAATTTGGCTTTCACTTATTCAGAAATTGTTTTCTTCCCAGCACAAAGCAATTGCGTCTGTTTGCTTCGGTAAATGCACATAAACGACGTGCTATCATAACACGCGCTGTATTTGTTATTATTCTCCTACAACCTTTAAGTGACTTTGCCTAGTTTTTTCCAAGAAAAAGTATGATTTTTTCGAAAACGTATTAATGGCACCTTCTCAGTATTTCTCTATAAAACTGCATCATAAGATTTTTGAAATTTAGTGGTCGAAAAATTGCTTTTTGTCCTCACAAATACTATTGTATGGTACCACCTTTAAGCAAAATAACCCCAGAAAATTAAATTTTTGTTCGATTTTGTACAAATTAGTCATTGAAAGATCCAAAAACTTAACAAATGTGATGCCGAAAATCTCTCCTTAAAAAATACAATGCCGGTAGAGGCATAAACTTTTCAAATTCGGTACAATATTTCTGACATGCCAGAGAAGAAGCCTTTTACGGAGAATTCGTTAAAGTTGGAAGACAAACTAGTTACTGACTTCTTTCTCAGCCATTGGGTGTACTCAGAATCGCTATTTAAGTTAAGGGACGAAAAAATGGTACCTTATGATTATGACTTGTAGCGATTACTATTTCGGAGATTTCGATATGTCTAAGTATATAGACCAATCATTGTTTCAAAAATTAATTATTGCACAAAATCTTTTCCACCCGTTGTTTTTTGACAAAAGAAATAAATACTTAGATGCTAAAGTGCAAAAATAATATACCTCAATGTAGTGTTATAAAAATGACTACTTAATTTCCTCTGACTTGGCTAAAACAAAAACTTTTTGTTGATAAGGGATGACATTTGATGTTTACGACATTTTGCACACATAAGAGCTAAAGAATGTCAACTTGACATATTTGGGTAAAGGTTAAAAAAATTAAATAGTTGATATCGGACTTACTTAGTTGAGGAATTCTTTTTTTAAAGATAAGAATTCCTTTAAATCAAAATAAAACCATTAAGTTTTCATGCATGACATTTGACAAAAATTTTACATCGAAATATGCTGGATAAAACATTAAATTTCTATGAATTTAAAGTTGTAAGAATATTGCATAATCGACTGTAAAAAATAAAGAAAAATACAATTTAATGGTTCAAAAGTGATGATAGCAACCTATACTTTGGCTCACACTGCTTAAAATTACATATTATAATTCTAGGCACACAAGCCAAAAAAAGGTATCCCTATGAGCTTTGGTACATACTGTCAACTAAGTCACACTCTCTTACCTCTAACGCACAAAGGATATTGTGCGTTGAATTCTAAAACACATCACGTACATGTGTACATGAAGTTATAACAAAAAAATAAAATAAAAATATGATAAAAATTAATAAAACAACCCTTCTGAAATTCATTGATTAGGGTAAAGAATAAATGTCTCTTGACAATTTGTTTAATTTAATATTATTAATATCAAGGCATGTACGCGTACATGGATTAGGTGTAAAAGTACCAGCACTTCAAGAGAGCACAAATCGAAAATGCCTATAGTTAATGAGTTCCAACTGCTCAAATGAAGATGGATGAGACACAAACTCCTGAAACTGTAACTTTTAGAAGCAGAGTACCGCCAAGAAATATTTTAAAAATGGCTGTGAAACGTCGACTCTCATAGAAAATTAACGTTCTTTTGTTGATCTAATATTCGTAAACCCTTAATGTATGCAACACTTTATTTCCCTATACAATGACTTACTTACATCACAAACTTGCAGTGAAAACCACATGACCTTTTTTTCAGAAAATCCATGAAAAGGTTCAGTTTCTAATGAAAATATTTGTACTACAAACAAACTAAGCTTCTAGAAATTTAATCTTTTAACTTTAGAAATTTCTCATTTTTTTTTTTTTTTTCTTTTTTGTTATTGTATTTTTTCGCCTTTTCATTTCAATAATAATTACATTTTTGAGATTTTCGCAAAATGTAAATTGCTACCTTATCATCTCTGCATTGTTTTTGCATTGTGTAATATAAAATATCGTTATTTATACTGATTATTAAATTAATGTTAGCTCACGTCAACAACAAAAGTTTTGTTTCCAACAAAACGACTGACGACCTTTTTATTGTAAGAACATTTTCAATAAATATTAAAATCGCGAAAAAATTTCATTCAAATTCAAAACAAGGGAAGCGTGTAATTGAATTAATGAAACTTTGTTTGTTTGTTTGTTTCGAAATTTCAAAAGAGGCAAAAACTGTCAAAATATACAAAAAATATTTTATGGCAACGTGATTTTTCTGCTCAAACAAAAACAATAACACATTAGCAGATTAAATTGAAATTGGCAAAAAGGATATCAATGGAAAAATTCAATTGAATGCAAAACAAAAATAATGATGATAAGTCTCACTCAAAGAGATTTCATTCAAATGATTCAATAATATTTTGCATAATTTCATAAATTTACTTAGAAATTATTCATTTCATTCTTCAGAAAGGAGCCCAATTTCTAAGGAAAACATCAAAAAGCAAATTGTCGCCCAAAAATCTAGAACATTTTTGAATTTTGCTCAAGACTACATTTTTACAGTCCCCAGCAAACTCAATTCAACGTTCGTGGGCTTAAAAATGTTACTTGTTAGTAAGTTTGTTACAGCTTACCATAATGGATGGGGAGGGGAATACGAGGGGCACTACTTATATTTCGGGAACTGGCAAAGTAGCTAAATCTGACAACACCATAATAAAGTTTGACATTTTTTAGCATAAGCGTACTCACAACGTTTTGATGTACAAGTGCTATTTGTTTTGTTTCCAGCGAGTTAATAAAATCAAATTGGCCAAAAAATGGAAATTTCAAGAAAAGGTTTTAGTTGTATTATTTTTCACAATTTTCGACGTGGATTATCTCAACAAGAATGTGTCGATGAACTCAGTCCTTTGTATGGCGATAAAGCACCATCAAAAACCACAGTATATGGTTGGTATAGTAAATTCAATTGTGGTCGGAGTTCGGTCAATGACGAATTCCGTGAAGGTCGTCAAAAATCAGTTGTTGTGCCACAAAAGATCGATGCAGTGTATGAACTGATAATGAAAGATCGTCATGTGGCATATTATGAGATAGAAGCATCCTTGCACATTAGTTTACTCCAATATATTTGATTTTGCATGAACACTTAGTTGTAAAAAACGTTTGTTCTCGTTGGAAACCCCATAATTTATCAATCGCTCAAAAAAAAGCTCGCATCGTTTGGTGTAAGGACATAATTAAAAAATTCGACCGTGGTGCTTCAAAAGACATGTATAAGATTGTAACAGGTGATGAATCATGGATTTATGCATATGAGCCGGAAAAAAAACTGCAATCGACCGTGTGGGTATTTCAAGACGAGCTAAATCCAACAAAAGTTGTTCGTGGAAGAAGCACAGCAGGCAAATGGTCGCTTTTTTTTCGGTCGAATGGATCATCTGGCCACTGTTCCGCTTGAGCAACGTAGAACGGTCAATTCTGAATGGTACACGACCATTTGTTTGCCGAAAGTCTTCGGAGAAATCTGTAAAACCAACCCCCGAAAACAAATCATTCTCCATCATGACAATGCGAGCTCTCATATATCTCGTGAAACAGTTGAATTTTTGAGCAGTCAAAACATCGAATTGATGACCTATCGTCCGTACAGTCCTGATTTGGCATCCAATGACTTCTTCTTGTTCGCGAACATCAGAGGTAAACTGCGTGGTCAACGATTTACGAGCGCCGAAGAAGCAATTGAAGCGTTCAAAAACCATGTTTTGGAGGTGTCTCAAGAGGAATGGAAAAACTGCTATGACAAATGGTTTGAACGAATGCAAAAAAGTATTGATCTTCAAGGGGAATATTTTGAAAAACAATAAAGCCATTTTCAATCAAAAATGATTGTGATTATTTGGCTATTCCCGAAATATAAGTAGAAAGAAAATGAAGCTAAAATTTTCAGAAAATTTATAAGTTTTTCAGATAGCGCAAATATGCAATAAGTTTTTTAAATTAAACTGAAAGAGTTGATTCTCCACTGCAATTTTTTCACAGTTGGATTGTGTAGCTAAGTAGAATTAGCCAACTTAGTAACTTTCCAAGCAAAATTGCAAACGATGCATTTTGTAGAGCGATTTTAATCTGCGTATATCTTTTATACCATTTATGAAATCAAAATATTTTTTTCTTTAAATTAATAGATAAATAATATGTTAAATAGTTAAGTTGCATGAAAATCAACTTTACACACACAATCTTTAAGTGAATTTGCCTCATTTTTCCAAAGGAAAGAGATGACTTTTTTGAAAAAATATTAATGGCACCTTCTTACTGCAATATTTTCCTATAAAACTGCATTATTAGATATTTAAAATTCAGTGGTCAAAAATGTCTTTTTTGCAACCAAAACACTTCTGTGCGCCGCTGCAAAAAAAATACCATTTCAGCAGATAAACTGGGCGTTTTAGATCCATTAGACATATTATTTTATGTCACAAGTTTGTTTCAAAGTTTTATTAAAAAGATGCTTAAAAATTAATGAGTCATTATTTTTACAGTAGTAATTGCTGTTTAAAAATTATTTCCTAATATAATTTTTGTATTTGGTGTGGCTTATTAGTATAACCGTTAGTTTGAATTTTATTTCCTTACTTAAATTATATTAAAATTCGTATTTAAATAACTATAAATATAAAAAAAAATTATGACAAATCTCATATTAAAAACAAACAAATTCTTTAAATTTTTAGTACAACGATTAAATTAAAAAAATGCAATAAACTGCCTGATAGATATTAGTCGCTTAGTTCATCTGCTGATTTCTTTTCAAATGATCTTTTACTTTGACACTGACAGCTTTTTTCGTTTCTGAAAACTCGCATTTTGAAGGCATCAACCGCTTTGTCTTGCACCGAAAATCATACACGAAAAACATTAACTTTATCCTCCAAAAAGTTAAAAAAAAAACACTTTTTGAACTACTCTAAGTTGAGTATTCTAGCAGAGTATTCTCAGAGAATCCACATATTAAATGTTTTCAAAAAAAAAAATACCATACCATACGGCCATTAGTTTAAAAATGCCTCTAGCTCCGAACAAATTATGCTGGTTTTGGTGCATCTTGGAACAACGACCTCCTCAACTTCTTGTTTTCATATTTATGAGGCCAATATACTTACGTCATCGGTGTTGAGCTTATAAACGCTTTGAGATTGTTTTTGTATTACTTGCTACTAGCAACTAGAAATTTTCCAGTTATTATAGTGTATGCTGGTTATACTAATATATCCCCAAAAGAAAGTTAATACTAGTTTAGTTTAGGTAGCCTAGCTCTTAAGAATTTAGTCGCTTTGCAGCATTTCTTAAGAGTTTTATAAAGACCATGATGCATTTTCTGCCTTTTTTATGATCTCGGTCGCCTTGTTTTTGGATTTTCAGTGATGTAAAGGTTTCTTTAAATATCTTCATTCATATTCGGATAGGTGGTATGCTTGGCGCCTCATTTAAGTGGCGTAAGCTTCAAAGAAAATATGCATCATGGATTAATATCCATCATATAGTCTATTTGCCGAGCGATCATAAAAAATTTTAAAGCTTGAATATATTAGAGCCGTAGCTGCGAATGTTGACAATTGAAGGAAATTTTTTTTTTGTAGGAAATAAATTCCTTAAATGTGTTCTTCATTAAGTTATATACACTTTTTGGGTAGATGGCCTACTTTTTTAATTTGGCCCACTAAATATATACTTTTTTTTTGAGACACCTTGCATAAGGAAACGATTTGTTCCTTGGAAATTCCTAGTAAATGTAGAAACTGACAATATTTTATATATAAATGATTAAATCCCCACAAAAACAATTTTAAACCTTCTAACAAAGTGGTTTCAATCTTATACAGAGTGATTGTACCTTCTGGAAGGACGTCTTCTGAAGTCTTCAGTCACAACAAAGAAAAGCCAATATTTCAAAACCTGGCTGTTGGTTAAAATGAGTTCCAACTTTTTCGGAAGAATCCATAAAAAGCTGAAAAGGTTATTTGATCAATTGGGTACTGTTCGCCTAACAAAACAAACTTATTTACGAACAGTATGCTGGCATGTTCTCAAGAATAGTGAAAAATTTGCTTGGAGCCACCGAAAATCTAAATACAATGGTAGACTTGTAAGCCAAGAATTTACTTAAGTATTTTCAAAGATCCAACGATATCGAATACTTTGGAGAGATGTCATCAAGTCATTTCGACAATTTAATCTCTTCTTCAGCTAAATCAATAGCACAATGCAATAATAGAATATTTTTTTGCTTTTTTTTTATAAAAAATTCTCTCTCAACTGTCAAGTCAAATAATGTGCTCACCTTTTCCACAAAGCTACTGCTCAATCAGCCTAAATTATTGCCGGCGCTATTGTTGATTCCATCACTCACGCTTTTGAAATATCAGTAAAAAGAGAGAAAACTCTTTCATGGATGTTGTTGTTGTTATTTCACTCTCTCTCTCTCTCTCTTCGCTACTCTCTGTTTGATGTTAATTATGACACTAATGACAACAACAACAACAACTTTACATCGGCAGCACAGCTGTCGATAACAATTAGTCGCGTCGCACTTTGTTGTCACAAATTGTTGTAATTTTACGTGTTGGTCGTTGGTTTTTTTTTTTTTTTTTGGTTACAAAAATTGAATTTTGCAAAATGCTAACAAAACGTTTTGCAACACTTAAAGAGAACTTGATTTCTTAATTTATAGGATATTCACTAAATTGGACTAGAGTTGTTGGCACGATAAATAGAAAACCTTTTTTTTTTTGGTTGTTTGTCTTCACTTCACTCCATTCTCTCACAACTATACGACGCTTTTTATCTACTACTCTTTTACATTCCAGTCGCGCAAATTGTGTAAATTTTACTTTGTCAAATTTGCGTTTATGTGTTGAGTTAATGATTAACACTGGTTGTCGGTTTGTTGCTGGTTCAAGGTGGATTAACTCTCAGTCACAGTTGATGCTGAAAGTAAAGAGAAAGAGAGAGAAAATTATTATACATATACCGTAAAGAGTAGTTTATCTCAAAATTGTATTAAAAATATAAGTTATAGGGATATTTAGAAAAATTTTCGAGACAGGACCTAGTTCAAACTATGGTCTATGATTCATTTTCAAAATTATAGCTAAATTTTCAGGCAAAGCTTGGTTCTGGCATTTGAAAGATTTGGTGAAAAAATAACACATTATTACGATTTGACATGTTAAGATCTTGGGGTCAAAGGTCATGACAATCATCAATCCATACGGTAAGAACTTCAAGTCGACAGTATTCCAAACCGTAATGTAGTCAGTTGCTTATGAGTACATGTTAATAGCGCGCCAGGATTGTATATTATAACCATTCTACTTCTTGATAGTACTAGAGATGCTCGAAGCTAACTTGACCCTTACCAATCGCGAAGCTCAATGTACCGCCCGCAATCATCTAAGAAATCCCGCAAATACAATAAAAACTTCGAGCGGTTCTTCAAAAACAACGTGGAAACTACCGCTAGTTAATGCTGTATACTCTAAGAGAAAATATAGGGCAAAAGAGAAAATTCTCCAAATGTTAGTAGAACCCATACTCAACACATCATAATAGAGTAGGCCATTTGGTTACAGATCCATATTAAACGGCAGCTAAGCCTATATGTCCAATGGTCACTAGAGCTAGCGGATTCATTCCGTATACCCGTTTCTCTAAGGAAACATTTCTGAGAAACGTTTTTCGAATGAGACCCGTTTTTTTATGGAAACGGGTAAACGGTTATGACAAACGTTTCTCAACAGAGACCCGTCTCTCAAATGAAACCCGTTTCTCAACTGATAAGCGTTTACTTTTTTTAATGGAAACAAGTATGGGAAATAGGTTTCGGAGACGGTTCCATATACTATATTTACGGAAAAGTTTCTATGAACAGATGCCGATTATGAATTGATCATTCAGGGGTGCCACTTGTTTTATTGTTTTTTTCGTGAATAAAACTTTTCTATTTAAAAACAAAAAAATAAATTTTAGTTTTGAAACTCTTAGATAAACTTTTTTAAAATCCAACAAATTTTTAGGGTTTCCACCTGATTTTTTTTCAAATATTTATTTAAAATCATAATTTTTCTGACTCAATTCAAATTTTTGGTATCAAAAACGCTCAGATAAACTTTTTAAAAATTGTGAAAAACTTTCAGGGTTGCCACCTGTTTTCTTTTTAAGTTTTGCTGAAACCATATGTCTAAAAAAAAAAAAAAGACGCTTAGATAAACTTTTTAAAATCCAACATAAAATTTTAGGGTTGCCATGTGCTTATTTTCCAACATATTGTTAGAATTATAGTTATAGTTATCCGAAATTTTGTTTAAAACATACTTTTCGAACTAAATTAAAATTTTTCCGTTTCAAAAAGAAAGTTTTTAAAAATCGTACAAAAACTTTCAGGGTTGTCACCTGTTTTTTTTAGAAGTTTTACTTAAGCCATATATTTATAAAAAAAAATAATTTTTGTCTGAAACCGCTTAAATAAACATTTTAAAAATCCAACATAAATTTTTAGAGTTGCCATGTGCTTATTTTCCAACATATTGTTAGAATTATAGTTATTCTGACTAAATTCAAATTTATGGTTTTAGTAACGCTCAGACAAACTTTTTAAAAATTGTGAAAAAATGTTCAGGGCTGCCACCTGTTTTTTCTTTTAATTTTGTTGAAACCAAGAAAATTTGAAATTGTGTGCCTAAAAAAAAGTTAAATTTTAGTTTTAAAACCCGTAGATAAACTTCTTAAAAATCCAACATACATTTTAAGGATTGCCACCTAATTATATTTCAAAATTTTGTTTAAATCATACTGGTCATTGGCCCTATGCTCCTCCTAGGAGTTAAAGGAGAATACATACATACATACTTTTTCTGACTAAATTAAAATTTTTTGGTATCAAAAACAATCAAATGAACATTTTCAAAATTTTACAAAAACTTTCAGAGTTGCCACGAGCTTTATTTTTTTAAGTTATGCTTATCCATATATTAAAAACCATATATTGAAAAAAAAAAAACAATTTAGACTTAAGACGCTTAGAAAAACGTTTTAAAAATCCAACACACATTTTTAGCATTGCCACCTGGTTGTTTTCCGCACTTTTGTTTAAATCATACTTTTTCTGACTAAATTCAAATTTTGCAGCCGTTTATCTGCCAGCTCAATTTCAAACCGAAAGCAGTATTTTCCGTCAGATTGTTGCACTGTGTTACGTTTTAATGCTCAAGCAGATTATTGTCATAGTAAGTACAATTAACAGTATCATGTCAACCCCAAAGCTGAGGTCTTTAACTATTCATTACGTTAGATATAGATAGGTACTTACTTACATAGATACTACACGCTAAGCCATCGCTCATTTACACTGGCATAAAGAAAATACATACACCAATACATATAAATAAATACATACAACTATGTGTGTTACAAAGTACATTAATACATGCATACTGATAGACAGACAACATGCTAAAAAGGAAAAACGTCAACGAAGTAGCGCCAAAGATAAAACGAGCAGAATGAAATAAAATTAATAAAAAATGCTAAAAAGAAGAGGAACCGAACAAATGTAAAGAACTTGTTGTACATAATGACATTAATAATAAAAGCGAACGAAATATTACGGTAATGTCAGAACTTGAGTTTGATAAACTTTAACCATCATGTGAACTCCAGGTGGATGTTCGTAGTTTGGATAAGATAAATTGAAACTTTTCTAAGAACTTATGATGATAATGATTATGAATGAAATTGTTCATAGCCCAATATATAATCGTATATTAAACAATTCACTATTTTTCTATTGTAGTTTTTCATATTAAATGAATACATTATATCGAGCCCTAACCGCCAAAAAGACTTAATTGACAAAAAGGAGAAGGTTTTTTTTTTAATTACTTTGCATTTAGTATAGCTATTACAGTGAAATTTAGTATGTAAGCTATATTTTGTGTTAGACATACGATGCAAATAGTTTCATTCACATATTTATAATATAACGGCTATTTTTAAGTGTTTTGTCAGTTAAGTCTTTTTTTCTTTTCCAGATCTGATCTTCAGTTTTTGTACAAAAAAAACATTTGTGGTCACATATACTATCAACCCTCATCAGGACTTTTTAATAAATTTTTCTTTTTATTACCCTATTTGCAAATTATTTTTGACACAAAAAGTAAAAAAGACTTAACCAACAACTCGCAGTCACAAAAAAAATAAACAAAATACTTCGAATGTCGGTTAAGTCTTAATTGCTTTTGCTATAACTCCGCAACGGTACTTTTTACAGTTGTGAAATTTGTAGAGAAGATGCGTATGGACACGAATTATAAGTTTTCATCAAAAAACGAAAATCCGAAATCGTGTCGGTTAAGTCTTTTTGGCGGTTAGGGTTAGATATATTGAAAAATGTTAAATTTTGATTCTCTGATATTCTCTTTTTTTCAACATATTAAAAATTTTCTCCGTAACCTGATTGGTTATCACTTATTTCGATTAAGATGCTTAATGATTTGGATCGAAAAGAACTTTTGAAAAACCTTCAATAAGGCAGGTGGAGTACTTATCGAACTAAAATCTTGATGCTCGGTACATACTCTGTTTGTCGCTATTGGAGTAACCAATTCGGAATTTTCCATTTTTTAGAAAAAGTTCTAACCTTAATCAGAAGTCTAAGGTATGAGTAATAACTCCGATAACGCACGGTAGTACTACACAGCAAAAAGTTTAGGGATAAAGTATAAACTTATTTATACTATTTGGTTTTTATAAACTTATGTATTCCAATTATTTTATATAATTTATAGAATTTTTTTTATAAAGTTATTCTAAACCAAAATTGTTATGAAATTTAATGTGCGTAACTAGTTTGGTTTGTATGTTCATAATACGAATTTTATATAAAATGGCTAAAAATACTTTTATATTAACAGATATACAAATTTTATACAAAAAAAGTATAAAAGATTTTTATAAAGTGATACTATAAAACTTAAATCAAAATAGTTTAAATTGTGTTAATACTTTATGTGTATACATTTTATACTAAAAAGCATATACGGTTTGTATACCAAATTGAAGCATAGATTACTCGTAGATACCAAGTTTGGTGTGTTTCAAGAAAACTTTTTTTTTTTTTTTTTTTTCATTTAAAAAGACTTTGACATATCATAAAAGACCAAATTTCTGGAATTTTGTTCATAGTGGATGGAGCTTTTCGAATTATTGCCTTAATTCTTCCATTATTTATCTGTGAATTATTTTTAAAAGCGACATTGACAAATATTTATTTCTTTGAAAATATAATTTTTCTGATGTATAAATTCATTTGTCTGACTCGTAATATGCCCATGACAGTCTGTCTACCTGTCTGCTGTTGTGTGACATGTCCTTTTGGTTGTATGTATGTATCTATGTGCATATATGGTGTGTGAATTTCAACTTGTTGAATTCACTGCACGTTTTGGTATCCAAATAAAATAATCACTAGCAAATAAAAAGCAGCATAAAATTTTAATCACATTGTAGCTCACGGTATGCATTTGTCTGAAGGTACGTGTTTCGGTACTGCAATATCTGGATAGGTAGCACATCTATCAGTCAGTTTAAAACTATAGATTTTTATGTGACATCTTATATGCTATCTGTGCGATAAATATCTGTTTTATGAAATATTGTAATCAAAGTGAAATATCTATGGAATTGGTAACAAAAATGAAATGAATACCAAATTTATTTATTAGTGAGTGTGTAGAAAAAAGAAAGAAAAAAACTTCTCTAAAATAAAATGATAGCAATCTATATTCAATTAAAAAGCTCAATGAAATATCTTATAGTCTCTGGAGTTTTCACTTAAGTTTACTTATTGCTTAGTAGAAGCTATTGCTATTGATTATTATTAAAGTAAATGTCAATTGTAATGAAAAGCGAACAATACTTAGATGCTTTTTTCCCAAAAAATCAATAAGTCTACAAAAATAAAATTTTAAAAATAAATTTCTCACAATATGTTTAAAACATTATTAAGAGGTACCCACAGATTTGAGAATATGCTCTTAATTTATCCTTAACTAACCCTAAAGTTATAAATTAGTTGGTCAACAGTAGTTCCCGTATGTCCTTACTATGCATTGCTCATAAAAACAAGAAAAATCAATTTTGGTTGAAACCCTTAAATTGGGTTACGAAGAACGTTAAAACAATTTTTATTCTGTGAAAATCGATTTAATATTTTTTGGTTGGTTGGTGAAAATTTTAAGCAACAACAACAACAAACCGCAATATTTTGCTACAAGCGAAGATACTCTTGCGTTGCTCTGTTGACAAACGTTATTCAATTTATAAAAGAACCCCCCACCCTCCGCTAACCGTTGAAAATTTATTCATGTTATTTTAAGCTCGATTCTCTGTTTTTTGGGAGTTTTGTTTACGGTTATATTGTTAGAGTGAATCACATTGTTGTCTTTTTTTACCCAACAAAGCGTGTAAAGGTAAAAAGATGACAACAACAGAGGGCTGCAGTCTACAAATACAACTTATAAATATACAATAAAAAAAAAAAATTGTTAAAAAAATAGAAAATTTTTAAAAATATGATAAAAGAATCAAAATAAAAATCTAAGAAAATGTTGAAGAGTATGATGCAAGTATTGAATTCTAAAGAAAGACATTAAAAAAGTCTATAGCAATTCAAAAATATCGCAAAAATCGATAAAAGCCAAATAAAACTTTAATTTTTCATTTTAGAGTCTACGCTACAATGCATTACGATTAAAACAGTACTGAGCTAAAGCAAGTATACAATGCACTCACTATTGATGGTTCGAGTTCGCGAAAAACATCTAGAAAGTCAAGTCAATTTCAAAAGCTGTCGGAAGAACACATCATTCAATCATCATTTAGCACATATAGTTCTTTACTACTGTAGTAATAGTAGTACCAAAAAATCAGCAGAAGGAAAACAATATAGAGATAAGTAAGTGGTACACTTTAGACAACGGAACAAGAAAACAATCAATGATAAACTCTCATTAACGAGACTTGACAGGCTTTAGAATGCAAAATGAAAAATTCTTTTCACTAAATTCCACTTAGCAAAGACTCGAAAAATTTAACAGCATTTTCAACGAATTCAGAGCATTATCTTCTCAAGCGATTATCTTTTGAACCGAAGATAGCAACAAATGATTTTCAACGTATGCTTTCAAACACATTAACTGGACTCTAAGAGTCAGTTTTCTGAGACGTTACAGAAATTTGGAACAAATGTTTCAGAGATTGTAAAATGATAACTTGAAACTGAGTAACAGTAATTGTGCATTTCTAAAAACAAAAGTTGTATACGTAGGATATTTAATATCATCCAATGTATAAGAGGAAATGCTAGTCAAGATATAAAAAACTTTATACAGAATGGCAAGGATTCGATTGGATTGGATTATAATTTTGATAGTATTTTTAAACAAGTCAGGATGAATAAAAATGCAGATGCTTTAACTAGGATAAAAACAGACAGCAAGAATTCAATATAAATGATACCTAAAGATGCAAGCAGACAGGTTATAACACGGCTGGAAGTTAAAAAATTTAAGGAAGAAATGAATAGAGGTAAATTGCTTGCAACATTCATAGCAATTCTCGCTGTTTCTTTGCTTTCTATGAAGCAATCCGAATCATCCGAATCCCATCTTGAGTCAAACATCATTTTAAAGCTTAAAAATTATGCTTTAATTTAAAATACTTTTAAAAAAATCTAAGGGGGGTTTTTAAAAAAAATTCAAAAGTATTTTTAAGTGTAAAGAATAATATTTTTTTATAAAAAGAACACTTCAAAATAAATGGGACCAGTAACTTAGATATATCAATTTACAAACTTTAGTGTAAGCTATAATTTTGAAAAAACACCTTTTTCATGAAAATGACTAAAAACGCCAACTTCGACACCCTGTATTTTAACATCA
This sequence comes from Calliopum simillimum, assembly GCA_951812925.1. Lineage (NCBI taxonomy): Eukaryota > Metazoa > Arthropoda > Insecta > Diptera > Lauxaniidae > Calliopum > Calliopum simillimum. The sequence goes on along the minus strand of OX638370.1, from coordinate 113,627,469 downwards.
AATGGCACTAAAACCAAATCATCCCGGATTGTTGTTCTTGCACACCGGATCTACCATATTGCCAAATTTAAGCGAAATCGGAGAAAAGAAATGTTCAGCTGGTACACTTGGCGTGGATTGCTTCCAATGCAAATGATGGTTGGGTTGTGTAGAATTTACATTGACACAATTTAGTTTTTTTATAAACTTATGCAATATAAACTTTTTTGAAGGCTCTAACTAAGAGATGAAAAAAGAAGCATTTTTCCATATTTTGCAATAAGTATGCCATTTTTATTTTGCTTTTAGCAGAGTGGAACCCATAATTATTATTTCTTTCACTTATTATCATTTCAATATTTTGCAATTTCTCCCAGTGTAGGTTTTCTTATGGCTTGTTTTGAACATTTTAAGCTTTAAAAGTGACCATTATTTTTGTTGACAAAACAACAAATGCAAAAACAAATTGACAAAAAAAATTTTTTTTTTTCTTTAAAATTCAAAGATATATAAAAAAATACATACATTTTTTTTTTTTCTTTTGTTTTTCTTTCATTGTCCAAGTTCGATACTCTGCTACGCTGGTCATAAAATTTGTAACGTAACGCAATGCATATTAATTACGTGATTCACCTTAAGCGGCCAGTAGCGTAAGCAATAAAAAAATTCTTCTTAAATAACTGTGTCGATTAACAGTCATGGCAATAATATTGGCAACCAAAAATAAATAAATAAATAAATTTTCATTGCTAAAATACACATTGATTGATTAAGTGTCTGATTGATTAGCTGATATGATGGAACGTTTCAACGCGACGTGCGTTCACGTGTCACACAGCACAGTGTGAGCACAACGCAATGTAGCGCAGCAACTTGTTGATTACGTTTTGTTGTAGTCCATGGTTCATTTTACCGCGTGGTAGTTGTAGATATGTACATATACGTATACATAAGCATAATTTTTTGCAATAATTTAATATTTATTTTTTTTAATGTTTCCATCCTAAAAGTGTGCACGTAATCGTATTTCTATAAGAAAATAAAACTTTCTCTACTGGAAACTAAGCTGTGAGGAGATTTACAAATCTTGCTCCCAAAGCCTACCCGTTTCCACTGACCGAAAGAGATTTCTTTTTGACAAGTGTCGTTAGTGGGAAAATTAAAGTTTTTTCTCTCTTGTCATATTAATATTCTCTGCCATTTGCTTTTTTTATGACATTTAGTGTTGCCAAAGTTGGTCGAAAATAGTCAAAATTGGTAGCCCTGTTGAGATTTATACGAAGATTTAAAATAAATCTTGTCAGAAGTAGATTTATTTTTGTATGGTATTGATTTACTTTAAAGAGAGAGTGAGTTAATTCTTAAGTTAATCCAAGAAGAGAAAAAAGAGAATAGTGTGAAGTTGGCTCCAGAATCTTTGAAAATTTTATAAAGTTCTGAGTCCGTTGGGAATAGTTTTGGAGATCTTTCACAAGATTCGAAATAGTTCTGCGAAATTAGACCAAAAATCGGAGGTGTACCGAAAAAAAAAATTTTTAACAAAAACTTTTAAATAAAAATTTTTTTTATGAAAAATTTACTAACGAAAAATTTTTTTATGAAAAATTTTTCAATGAAAAAGTTTTTTATGAAACATTTTTTAACGAAAAAGTTTTTTATGAAAAATTTCTTAACGAAAAATTTTTTTATAAAAAATTTAATGAAAAAAATTTAATGAAAAAAATTTAAAAAAAAAAATATAAAAAAATCAGTACTCCACGTGAAAAAATCGGTGCTGAACAAATATCGGCACACCTCCGATTTTTGGTCCAGTTTCGCAGAATTCGAATTTTTGAAAGAAAACGATTCCAAACGGACTCGGAACACTTAAAAAATTTTCGATTTTCAACAATTCTCGGGCCACAATGCAGATATATTTTCATAAAACGAAGCTGTTGTATAGCCACACACAGTGCGAACATCATCGAGCAAATTCCAATAGATACAGCCATATAGTTGCATAGATCAAGGAGCTTTCTGTGAGTGTGCATATTCAGTTTTACTTAACATGCCGTACTCTGAAGATTACGTACTCTACTTCGTTACATTTTTGGTTTATTCACATCTCCATTAAGCAGTTCACCTACATAAAGACATAGCAGTAAGTAGTTAAGTATTACAACCGTTGTGCCGCTTAAACGCCTTTTAGCACATCATCATCAGCTGTAACTGCGACGCAACATCAACATCACTGACAGCAACAACAACAACAACAATGACACCACCGACATTGAAATTGTTGCCATTAAAGTAACTTTATTGCCATTATTTATTTATTTTATCCAATAAAGTCAACGTATAAAAGTAATATCGATTAATTGCGATCATAAATAAAAATTGCATTAAAAATGTTTTCTGTTTCAAGTGAAGTCGCGGCGTCGACGCCTGCCTGACTCCTCTGTGCGAAAGTACATTACGGTGACAAGTGTTGGGAACTGAAGTGCCTTCTCGCTGCGTAGCAAAGAACGACGGAAGCTTTTTAGCCGCTAAAGGCCCCGCACAGCAGTGTCAATGAAGAATGTTGACCGATTGGGTTGATAATGTAAAAATGATTAGGTATTGTTTTTTTTTGCGTTTTTATTGTATTGCATTTATTGAAGTGAAGTGGCTACTTAGAAGATATCGGCATATTAAAGTCTCTCTATATCAATTGTGTTCTTTTTTTTTTATTTACACTACAGCGACGGCTTATCCGTTAACTAGAAATTATCGGTTAAAACTAAATATTGTAATCTTTATAACGCACAAAAATCAGAATTTAATCTATTTTTAATACCTTCTATAGTCTTTGAGGAAATATGAAAGTAAAACAAAAATATGACAATGACACTTCAATGGAATTATGGATTAATTTTAAAGACTCTAAAGAGTATTTTCTTTAGTACTTTTGTGAGAAATTTAACAGAGTGGATTCTCATAAAAATAAAGGTAGTTTTTAATTATTTCAATAAAATTTCTTCTGAGACCTTACTAAAAAAAAAATGTAAAATGTTAAAATGTAACTAGCAAATGTTTATGTTTTAAATGTATGCAACAAAACTATATTGTCACAAAAACAACAAAAAAGTTAATAAATAATATTTATTTACAATAGTTACTGCGCCAAATGATTGATAGCCACCAACCAAGCAAACAAATCAATCAAATGATAAATTTTGACATTTTGAAAAACTTTTGTTGCAAAGATTTGTAAGGTCTAATAGAACATTGATAATAATAAAAGTAAATTAATAGGATTAAATTTGTCAAGTAGCTTACAAGTTGTATAAATATTCATTATACAAATATTCATATATCAAAAAAAGTGATGAATCAAAAACAAATCTGTTATAAACAGTAATTTTTTTCTTAATTCCGTTACTTTAACTCGGATGATATATATGTCGATAACACAGTCCTGCGATGAAAAAAGTATGAGATCAGAGTAAGTGATTTTTATAGATTTTTGCTTGCTAAATCCGAATATGACCTCCGATTTGCTCTATCACGTCTGAGGTCCGAATTATTCTTGATTTAAAGTGCAGACAACCTTTTTTCAAACATATGGCGTACAACCTTCAAGTAGTCTAGTTCACTTTGACAGCGGCATTGAGTAGCTCTAAGCTTTTTCTTTAAAGCGTACTTTTAGTTTTTCAAATTGGATCATTAGTTTCCGAGATATTATCCATTGAAGTAAAGATATACAAATTGAATATAGTACTTTACTGGGATTAGCGATACCTTTACTTCAATCGATGATGTCTCGGAAACTTATGATCCAATTTGAAAAATTAAAAGTACGCTTTAAAGAGAAAGCTCAAGGCTATTCAATGCCGCTGTCAAAAGTGAACTAGACTACTTGAAGAATGTATGCCATATGTTTGAAAAAAAGGTTTTCTGCACTTTAAATCAAGAATAACTCAGACCTCAGACGTGATGTAGCAAATCGGAGGTCATATTTGGATTCAGCAAACAAAAACCTATAAAAATCACCATACTTTTTTAACTTTTTCAAAAACGCAGGACTGTGTAATTGATAATGTTTTAGTACTGTTCTGACATAAACAGCTATTCTAAAAACAATTTTTTTAGAGACCTAAAGTATACGTTTATTTTGTTTAATAACACAATTTGTTTGATAATGCAAAATAAATTATTTTCTAACATTTATATTGACTAGAATTTGGCTCGTGGCCGAAATTCGACCTCTTCGATTTGGCTTAAAAAAAAAGTCCAGCTGTTAAGTAAATCACACAAATACTATCATCTATATTATTACTATATCAGTAACAATGTATGTGCATTTTCTCTTTAGAGACGTGGCAAAGCTGGCTTAAAAACCTAAGGGTCATATTATCATACCAAGTTTCATATATGTGGATCGATGCGAAAGTCTCCAAGAAGACCATTTGTGATAAAAAAAAAACTAAAAATATTTTAATATTTAAAATGATAATATCAGCACTCGTTTCATATTGCCATAGAATGGTAGTTTCAGCATGTGAAAAAATAATTTAAAACGGGATTGCCATGCCTGAGATATCCGATGTCAAAATTGCTGGTGTAGTTTTCTACCCCTTGAGGCAATGTGTATATACTTTTCGGATAATTTTGACGTTTTTTGAAACCGACGCCATATTTTGTGAGCAATATATGCTCTGAAAGATTTTGACATGCTTAAAAAGATTTCAAAAAAATGGAATTAAAAATATGATTTGGAAAGCATCAATTTCTATTAGTCGAAATCCTAAAAAAAAAAATTATTCAATTTTCTGGTTGATTTACATGAAATTTTCCGAATTCACACTCAAACTACAGACTCTGGCAGAACTTAAGTTATTTAATAATAGAAAACAAATTTTAATATTTCAAATAAATGAATTTCAAAATCAAAAAGCGTAAAGCGCTTAAAATCAAAAACCGTTTAGAGCTATGAAACCGAAAAATTCATTTCACAACTACAAAAAGTGCAACAAAACAAAACTTTGGCCAATAAAAATAATAATAATTGCAACAACAGCAAAACTATACTTAATATGTGTAATAACAATTACACTTACAACAATAACAACAACAACAGCAACCACAACAACTAAATTGCATAATAATTAAAACCAAATCAAAACAATTGAAAGTCGTTTGCATGCAAAATGATTTTCACACTTTTAACTTTGAACGGCAACGATGGTGGCGCACTTACAGATGGCAGCCACAGTCAACAGTAGGAACAAAATAATTAAGAAAAAATCCAATAAAATGCAATGAAAAACAAAATAAAAACTCAGAAATTCAATTTAATTTACAACAACAATGCAAATAAAATCTTGAAATTGTGACACCAAATGAACCGTTAATTAATTAAAGGTCGTCCGCACTGCGAGAAAAAATAAAAAAGCAAAAAAACCCGACAGATACACAGATAAAGATACTCAAAATAATAAGCTACAGAGATACAAGCAAACAAACACTCTTGGTAGCATAGGTACACCACAGCAATTGGAGACCAACAATGAAGCGCGGCGCAACATAACAACAAACGAACAACATTTTGGTTTTTATCTCCACGATAACACAGCGCACGTCGTGACGTCACAAGAAATACCGACAGTACAATAACAACAAAAAAAAAGAAGAAAAAGACACACACACAAACTAATGATTAGGAAAGCGTCTTTGAAAACGAGATTGGCACGACTGACGAAAGCAACAACAACAACAAACAGAACAAAAACAACAACGACGGCAATAGTCAATGGTGCTGCGGCCGTTCAAAATGTCCCAAGAATTGTTTTTTTTTTTCTTTTTTCTTAAATTCCCCACCACCTACATAGTACGTCCAACCATATATATCGTATAGTATAGATTCTATAGGGTTTTTATTTTGTTCGTCTTCTTCTTCTTCTTAATCATTGCGAAACGTTTTCGTTTCGTTTGGTGTCAATCGCGAGAGTCTCGTTCACATTGTCGTCGTTGCGAATTCAATTGAGGAGTTGCGCGAGCTAGTTAATTCAGAACATTAATGCACAGTGTTTGAAATTGTTGAATGTGGGGAGACTTATCATGTCTTGTAAAGTAATTTTCCTATTCAAAAATTGGTTAAAGATTTCAAAGCCTCTTAAAAAAAAACTGTGTGAAATTTCACGCAAGCTGTGTACAAAATTTCACTCAACTATGTGTGATATTCTATTCATATATATTAATGACTCTCTCACTCTAGGGAAAATTTTAAAATTTTTACACAGTTCGTATCATATTCCACACAGTTTTACTTAGAGTGTCAATAATACCAACTATGTTATTTTAATAACCAATGGACTTCTATTTAGTGATTGGTTTAAGATTTCAAAAGCCTCTCAAGACAAAAAAAAAACTGTGTGAAATTTCACGGAAACTGTGTATAAAATTTTACTCAACTATGTACAATATTCTACTTATATACACCAATGAATCTTTCATTTCAGAGTGAATCGTAAAATTTTTAAACAGTTTGTATCATATTTCACACAGTTTCATTTAACACTAATTATGTCATCTAGAACTTTTCTAGAACATTTTAACACATTATATCCTGTTTTTATACCCTACACCCAGGGTGTATTCACTTTGTCCTTGCTTTTGTAACGCAGAAAAGGAGGAGTGGCAAATATAGAAAACTATATATATTCTTGATCAGCGTCACCTCCTGACTCGATATAGCCACGTCCGTCTGTCTGTCTGGGTGGCTGCGTGAGCGTGGAAATACATTTTCTGGGAAAGTTAATCAAGATAATTCAATAAAATTTAATACACTGCCTTCGTCGCCAAAGTTAGCTCGTGGAATTGAAAATGAACAAAATCGGTCAACGGACACGCCTTTCGCTCTTACAAAAAATACATTCAAGATGCAATTTTAGGAGTATTGTTTTCGACGATACAACCAAAATACACATAAATACTACGCAATGTAAGCCCAAGCAATGAAAAAAACTGCACATTCGGACAAGGGGATGAGGCACCACCCATATAACCAAAAGATTCAAAACGCCATACTGAAAGCATTTTTTGAGATAATCGAATTTAATTTTACTCAGACACTAAGAACTATAAATGCAAGCTCTGAGGAAAAACTGGGTGAAATTGGACAAGAGGGTGTGGTACCTCCCATATAAGCAAAGCTTTCAAAATACTGCAGTGTAGAGTATTTCGCCGGTGCTTACGAAGACTATCTCTTTTTTAAATGCGGACAAGAAAACCCGTTTTTTTAAATTGCGGCGAAAAAAATCTTTTTTGTAATATGCGGACAAGAAAATCATTTTTTATAAAATGCGAAGAAGAAAATAACTTATTACAAAATGCGGCGAAGAAAATTTCTTTTTTTAAAAATGAAGCGTAAAAAATTAAATTTTTACGAAAAAAGGAATAGGAAAAATTTCTCTGAAAAAATAAAATAAATGAAGAGATTTTCTTCGCCGCATTTTTTAAAAAGTGATTTTCTTCGCCGCATTTTGTAAAAAGTGATTTTCTCCGCCGCATTTTGTAAAAAGTGATGTTCTTGTCCGCATATTACAAAAAAGATTTTTTTTCGCCGCAATTTCAAAAAAAAAGATTTTCTTCGCCGCAACTTTCGGTTGGAAAATTTTCTTCGTAAGCACCGGCGATTTAATGTCTGGCCAGGCCAAAGGTTACACTCTTACTAGTTTTTTATTTATCAGAAGACTCTTGATAATACAGTTTGATCGCCTGGAGTCCGCATCATCGACAACTATTCGAACACTGTGCAAAGTTTAAAAAAAAGAGAGAGATCAAAGAGAAGGAGATACATTTGAATAAACAAACTCATTATACAAATGAAGCAAAAAAAGATTTATTTTTAAATTGTTGTTGTTGTAGTTATTATTGTCATTGCTTATTTTTGCTGCTATTTTTTTAGACTCTAAATTGTACTTTGCATACTGGGAAGATTTAGAGATCCCAAGAACAGCAACACTACTAAAGAGAGCAATTGCTAGATGGAGATTTAGAATTTAAACAAAAGTAGCGCAATGGAATGAATTTCACTAAAAAAAGATCGCAATATGCAAGCAAAGTAACAACAACAAGCAGTACAACAACAAAAAGAACAATAATGACGACTTCAAACTTAAAACTGAGCGGAAAAAGAATTTCGTAAAAACAAAAGAAAACTAAATAAAAAAAAAATATAAGTCAAAGAAGCTTCTGTGAAATATACAAAAACCAACAGAGAAAAAAAAACATTAAGTATTTTGATGATGATGAAGAAGAAAATACTTTGCGAAGCACCACAGCAACAGTGCGAGCAACACTGTCCAAAGTTAATAAAAAAAATATTTGTTCAGGGTGTATTGCATATGGTTACTAAGCTTCTAGGAGGTGATAGAGAAGGTCTAGACCAAGGGTGTCAGCGTTTTCAAATCACTGAGCCAAACGCATGCAGCGCAGTTAGCGTTGCTTTTACAACAACTTTAAATTCGAGTAACAACAACCAAAAAAACAATTTTTTGTTGTTTACAACAACAATAATACTTCAACAATTTCCAAAATTTCACACACAAAAATTAGGGGAACTCACGCGTTGATGCGCAATGCCTTTGCGTCGTTGCGAAAGTGCAATTTGTTAAAGTTTGATATTAGTAAAATAACAAAAATATTGCCGAAAATTTCGCACTACTTTTGCAATTTCTCAAGATGGAAATATTCACATTGATCGTTCAGGCGTTAGTGCGTAAAAGACTTGCATTTTCGCTACTGCGCATCAACGCATTAATACCCATATTGTTTGTTGTTTTTGACGCGACATAGTCTTTGTTGTTGTTTTATGTTGGTTTGAGTTCGATTTTGTGTGTACGCAAAAAAAGCAACAAAAACGCGAAATTTTGACGAGCGTGAAAAAAAAACAACAAAAATTATTTCTGCGAATGTTGTACAGAAATATTGATGTTGTTGGAATTGTTGTACAGAAATATTGATGTTGTTGGGTCGAGCCAAAATTGGCTCACTTTTCTTCTACGCTGACACCCTTGGTCTAGACTAACAAAAAATTGCATTTGGGGGAGGAGTCTAAAATGGGTGATTATCCGAAACATAAAAAAAAATAAAAAATCGAGAGAAAAATAACAAAAAAAAAAAAAAAACATCCAAAAATAAAAACATCCAAATAAAAACATCCAAATAAAAACATCCAAAAAAAAGATCAAAAAAAACAAATCCAAAAATAAAAACATCCAAAAAAAATATCCAAAAAAAACATCCAAAAAAAAACATCCAAAAAAAAACCATCCAAAAATAAAAACATCCACAAATAAAACATCCAAATAAATGCATCCAAAAAAAAAATCCAAAAAAGTATCCAAAAATAAAAACATCCAAATAAATGCATCCAAAAAAAAAAAAAAAAACATCCAAAAAAACATCCAAAAATAAAAATATGCTTCTTTTTAATGTTTTTCATTGGATGTTTTTTTGGACATTTTTAAGCGAAATCTCTACAATGCACCTCTGAGGAGCTATAGGGTCAAAACTGATTTTCTGAATTTTTACAAAAAAAAAATTTTTTGGGTCAATCTAAGAATCAAAAGGAAACTTTTTTATAAAAAACTTTTAGGTAATCGTATGGGCTTTCTAAGGGTGTATTTAGTTTATAGGGTTTAAAGGTTTTTGCAAAGTTCGGGACTTTTAAAATTGATATTTTCAATTTTATTCCTTACTTTTTGAATTTGGCAGCCATTTTAGTATAAAAAGGTCCTGTTTATATAGCCTTTGATAATTTTTTTCGAATTTTCCGTCAAATTTTCTTTAATTCGATAGTACATTTGTTACACAAAATTTTTGATTTGAGATCAGAAAAAAATACTTTTCAAGAAAAATCCATTTGAAAGCATCGGTAGATACAAGGCAACGCGTAAACCGCGAGCATCGTATGCAGCACAACGCATGAGAGTTTCATAAAGGTACTTTTTTCTGATCTCAAATCAAAATCATAAATGTACCACAAAATTAAAGGAATCTTAACGAGAATCCCAAGGAAAAATATAAAAAAAGCAAATAAGACATAGGCAATAAAATTTAAAATGTCAACTTTAGAGGTCAAAAACTTTGCGGAATCCTTTAAAACAATATAATCCATATACAGTCTTAGAAAGCTCACACAATTAGCTAAAAGTTGTTCATAAAAAAATTTTCTCTTAACCATTGGGGTGGCCCAAGGACATTTTTTTTTTTTTTTGTTTTTTTGTAAAACAAGTCAGAAAATCAGGTTTTTCTTTATAACTCCTCAATGATACACTTTACAGGGTGGCTGATTCGAAGTATTACCAATTCAAAAGACTATATTTTTAGTTTCCATGCACAGATTTTATTGATCAAACGCTATAATTGTTTGGAAATGTTCAAATTTTAAGAATCTACTTGAGATTTTCGATATGGCCACCCTTGGCCTTAACTATGGCCCGTAGACGGTCGAAGAACGAGTCGCATGCTGCACGAATTTGATTTCGTGGAAGTTTGCGCCATTCTGGTTGAAGGGCCACTTTTAGCGCATCAACGCTCTGGTATTTTTAAGTCAAGACCTTCCTGTCCAACATACCCTAGATTGAGAAATCCAGCGGATTCGCATCAGGCGAATTTGAGAGCCATTGTTGAGCAGAAATGAAGCTAGAAACGTTTTTTCTAACCATTCTTGATTGACACGAGCTTTGTGTGACGGTGCCGAGTCTTGTTGGAATGTCCATGGCTTGCGACCGAAATGTTTGCGTGCCCACGGTAGTAAAGCACCCTCCAACACAGATTCACGATACACCTGGGCGTTTACTTTGACGCCAGCGGCCAAAAAAACGAGTGGTGAGCGCCCATCAGCAGTCACTGCAGCCCAAACCATCACATGCGGTGGTGCCTGCATCCTGGTGGCCAAACGAACATTCAAATTTTCGTAGGACCTCTCTGTCAAGTAAACCCGATCATTTTGTTTGTTTACATATTGCTGGATACAGTAATTTTTCTCATCAGAGAAGACAATTTGTGACAGATTTCCGGCGGCGTGCAAGCGCAACAACTCCTTGGCTCTATCGAGCTTAACTTTTTTTTGAGCAGTACTGAGATCATGCGCCTTTTGGAACTTGAGGGCCTTTAGTCCGAGCTTGTTTGACAATATGTGTTGCATTCGTTCACGCGATATTTTCAGCTCGGCAGCCATTTGTCTGCCACTGCGTCTCGGATTTCGCTTAATTCTGGCCTTCACCTTTCGAACCATTTCTGGTGATGTTGCAGTTATTTTCCGACCACCACCATGTCGTTTGGCAACGCTGCCGGTACCATTGTAACGTGTTATGGTCCGATACACAAACATTTTATTCACTTTTAAATGTTTCAGCTGATGAACAATTGCTGGTTGCGATTTTCCAGCCAAATAAAGAGCAATCACACTATTACGTTTGAATTCCATTTCGAAAATTTTTTATTTTCAATAAATTGACGCGCAAATGCTTTTGGTTACTTGCTGACAATAGAATGAACTAACATCATGCCAATTTTTAGACAGCTGTCATGTTACATCTGTCAGATAAGTCTATCTGAAGTTGGTAACAGTTCGAATCAGCCACTCTGTAGATCCCCCAGGCCTCCTCTATCACATCGCAGAAGTTTCTTATCGTTTGCACCCTGTATAACAACAACAACAACAAAAAACTCTAAAATAAAATTTTTTTTATATGTATTTTTATTATTGTTGACGAATTGTTATAAAAAGAAGAAAAATATGGTAGAGGCATAAACTGACCAAAAAATAAAAAGAAAAAAAACAAAAACAAAAAATTATTATTTTTTTTACGAATATTAAATGCAACAACAACCCCGCCATAACTAGCGCACATAAAAAAAAACTGCGGAACAACAAAAAAGACGAAAAAAAACGACCGACGACAAAAAAAAAATTTAACGTCAAAATATTAAATTGTTGACGCGTTTAACTTTTCAGCAAAACGCTCAGATTCTTTAGCGTTTTTTGTTTTTGTTTTCGTTTTATTGTTCTTTTTTCCGTTTATTCCATAGTGTGGATCTTTGAAATGCGTGATACTCGAATTTATGAATTTTTATTTTTTTACGACAAGTTATGTATTTTCTGATTCATTTACAATTGAATAAATTTGATCTGAATTATTTTTTTTTTTTTTTTTTTTTTAAGTAAAAATACAAAATTTTTGTGATTTCTAACACCATGCTGGTTTTACCAAGAATTTTAAATTTTTAGAAAATTTTACTAAACAAACAAACTGTGACGTAAATGCATAATTAAGATGAACTGTGATGTCCCACAAGAAGATTGAACTTATCTTCTAAGAATCAAAATACTGTTATTTTGCATATTCTATAAATACACATTATTTTGAATGAAAATATACTCCGATCAACGGAAAATTACAAAAAATTATTGAGTTTTAGCATTTTTAAATTATACAGGGTGTCTTAAGTAATGCCAAAAACTGAATGTACCATTATTTCTACAAAAGTTGTTAAATTGGCATTGTGTTCTACGTGTATTATTTAAGTATATTGAAAGTAGATAAAAAATTAGATAAAACAAATCCAGTCAACTTAAAAAAGTCACTTGACCTATATAATTTTTTGACTTATCATTAGTTCAAGTAAACATTCCGTGAAAACAAAGGATATTTTTTTTTTCATTTCTAACAATATGGTAACCAGTATACATTTTGAAACATCTTTTGTCCCAAATTGTGCAATGAAAAGTTGAAATTTGTAAATATCGAAGTTCAATTTTTGGAAAATGCTAAACAATTTCTTCATAAAATATAAATAATAAGTTAAGAGTTTTTGTATGCACGGAAAAACAAAAATTACCCCTATTTCTAATAAATTTTACCAGAATTTCAATTGAAAATATTGACAACTCCCACTGAAGTAAATTGTATCTTATTGTTTTAGTCAATTCTATTAATTTTTTGAAACAAGTGAAGTGATACGAGTATAAACTTTACTGTAAAGTTGAAATAAAAACAAAAAAAAAAAACAAAAAAAAAACCAACCACACTGCGATTCAAACCGTGGTTTGTGCGTGATAGAGAAGTATGCACTACTGACCCATATGATGAAGAGCTATAAAATGTGTATTTAAGCAAATGTCTGTCTAAAGATAAATATTTTTACTAGAATTTTAAACTTAAAATGGTTATAAAAGGCGAATTCATTTATTTTTTTAAAATTTAGTGTTAATTACTATAACTAGCGCGGATTTTTCTCCATTTATACAAATTTAATATAGTCATTTACAAGAACTTGCGCTACCTTCAATAGATGATATTTTGGAAAATAATGTTCCAATAAAAAAATTAAAGTTATTTTTTAAGGAAAAAGATAAGACCTATTTGATGTACGACATATGTCTGAAGAAAGTGTGTTCTGCACTTTAAAGCAAGGATTACTCTGATCAAAGATCTGTTTAAATTAGTCAAAGAAGTTATTGAGATTTCATTAAAAATTTTATTTTGCACAGTGCTATCAGCGACATCTAATAAAAATTGAATTAAAGGGAATAGACAGAAAAGCAATAGCTAGATACGATAAAATGATTTTTTACAGTGCAAACCAAATGTTATGGGTATGTCAAGCAAGTCAAATCCGATGAAAAGGTACGATCGTAGCACACATGATTACTGCGTAGTTGTTCATAACAAAGAAATTTTGTTAAGCTGTTGAGAGAACCATCAAGAAGGTTTCATTTATACACGACACATTGTAAATATAGCCCTTACTTGATTACCGTGCTCTTAAAATTAAGTGTTCCATGTTCTATGCAAAGTTATTTAAAGTGAAGTGAATGTTAATAGCATAATTTGCAAACATGACAATTGAATATTGAGAAGAACCCAATAGCAATGTGTTCTCAGTAATTTTATCTGATAATCTTCATGTCTCTTACTTCGCGGTGTCTAAATAGTCCTCATAATTTTTTCCTGCATTGAAATCCATTTACATAGGGGTTCTGTAGATCAAAAAAGCAAACGTTTCAAAACCACTAAGACAGCGTAGAGTTTGAGCTCGTCTACAAAACTCATTCGACAAAAACAAAAGAACAAAGACAATTTTTCATGTGTGTTGCAGTTCCGAGAAATTTTCAAAATATTGAAATATTTTGGTTTTTGTAGGCGAGCCAAAATTGACTCACTTTTGTTCTACGCTCACACACTTGCTATAAATTAGCCATTCTCTTGATAATCTGGCTGGCTGATTCAATAGGCTGTATATTTTTGTTTAAAATGCTCACTTAGCCTTGAACGTTTTTAGTACATTCAATTTTGTGTATTTCTTATGCTACACATAAAACAACCCCCAGCCATGATGAGATAACTGCCTTATTTTACCATACTTTTGATGTTTATCTAACTCATTTCTTCACTTTTCTTCTGTATATTTTTCAATAATTTTTACACTTTCTTTTTGGAATGACAAATTTTTCCAAAAGTAGGGTTTTCAGTTTGAGAGTATTTTTTCGCAACATTGAAGGATAGAAAAAAAAATTTTTTTTTTCTCGGAAGCAAAATTTATGAGAAAAACTATGGGAAAAAATTCACACGAAAGAAAATAAGGTCAGAAAAAACCATACCTAAGCTGACTTACAATTTTGAAATATTTAGGTTATTTACAGATACGCAGAATTTTTAAGCCTGCCATGTCGATTGAACAAGATAAATATGCAAGCATTTTGCAATTCAAAATTACAGATTAAATTGTCTATACACAGAGCAAAAAATTACCCCTAAAAACAAGAAGATTATCGTACTGCTGAATATTGGAACTGAACTGATGTGCAGCACGCATAATAATAGTTGGCAATCAAATGGTGCACGGCACGCCTAATTAACAATTACATCATTAATCAATAACTTATCTTTTGTGTTCGCCATCATCATCTGTCTTTTTTTTTTTCTTTTTTCATACACATAAGTCTTTGTTTAAAATAGTTTACTTAAGCTTTTTATATTAGAATGTATGTATTCTCCTTTAACCACTAGGAGGAGCATAGGGCCAATATGAGACGTTTCCATTTGTTGCGATCCCATGCAATGACTTTGATTTCTTGCCACGACTTTCCCAATTCTTGTATTTCCTTTTCCAGCGACCTTTTCCAGTTGGTTTTGGGTCTACCACGTCCTCTACTGCTTGTGGATTCCACTCAAGAGCCTGGCTACAAGCTTCGCTGTGTGGTTTCTGGAGAGTGTGACCAATCCATCTTCATTTGCGCAGCTTGACCTCGTTTGCTATAGTCTTCTGATTGCATTTTTGATGTAGCTCGGCGGCTAGTGCGAGGCCACCAAACCTTTAGTATACGCTTTAAGCTTTTGTTGACGAATACTTGCAGCTCGTTCGTTAGTTGTTCAGTAACAAGCCATGTTTTGCACCCATATAACAAAATTGATTTCACATTCGAATCAAAAATGCGCTCTTTCGTTTTGGTGGATATAACGGATGAAGACCATATTTGGTTCAGTTGAGCAAACACGCCTTTTTCTTTTGCTATTCTTGAGTTGATATCCTCTTTTGCTTCACCATCCATGGAGATAATGTTGCCTAAATACGTGAAGCTATCGACGTTTTCGAGGTCATCACTGCTAGCTCTAAACGTGATGTCATTCCTGTTTGCGTTTAACTTCATGCTTTTAGTCTTGGATACGTTGATTTTTAGGCTGGCCTTTTGTGAATCCACGACAAGGTCTTCAATTTTGCTTTGCATATCTGAGTGTTTGAACGATGGAACGTAGTCGAGATCTTCTAGAAATTCGGTAAAGTTCCTTTGGATACCCCTTTTGGCGTTATTAAGAGCTTTATCTAGGATATCGTCAAGAACGATAAGGAAGAGAGATGGTGATAGTAAACACCCCTGCCGTTCGCCCAAATTAGTGGTGAATGTCGGTGACAACAACCCGTTGTGTAACACATTGCATTTAAAGCCTTCATATTGTGCACGTACTAAGTTTATGACATTTGCGGCAATACCTCTTCGCTGCAGTAAAACCCAGATGTTATCACTGGAGACACTACGAAGACAAGTTGAAGTGCAACATGCCACTCACATGATTGCTCGACAATTA
The DNA here is from genome assembly GCA_951812925.1 of Calliopum simillimum. Lineage (NCBI taxonomy): Eukaryota > Metazoa > Arthropoda > Insecta > Diptera > Lauxaniidae > Calliopum > Calliopum simillimum. Next base: position 113,611,372 of record OX638370.1, on the reverse strand, counting down.
TTCTAAGGGTTAGATTTGATCCACGCATGATCGGTTTCGCCGGAATCCTGCTTGTTGCCTTCGGATGGCCGAATCAAGTTTTTCGCGTAACCTGTTTAGAAGCATTTTTGTCAGTAATTTTGATGGTACTGAGAGCAAAGTTATTCCTCTATAATTTTGGCACTCGCTTAGGTCATCTTTTTTCGGCAATTTGACTAGTATGCCATGTAGCCAATCTTCTGGCAAACGTTTTTCGCTCCAGATTGTAGAAATCAGAGAATGAAGAATCTTAGCTGATGTAATGGGACATGCTTTAAGCAGTTCAGCTGTTATTTGATCTATACCGGTGGCCTTGTTGTTTTTCATGCTTTGGATAGCTTTCACTATTTCATCGAATGTAGGCGGTTGTGTTTGTATTCGACTACTACTGTGATGGTGATTCTGGTTGCCGGAATGTGGTAGACATGAGATTCAGTATGGCACAAAAATACTCTTTCCATCTACTTAGTTGGTCATCCGCAGATGTTAAGAGATTTCCGTTTTTGTCTTTGATAGGGCGGCTCTGTTGGTGTTTTCTGCCAGATAGTCTGTGGGTGATATTGTGAAGCTGCCTGAAATTTTTAGCATTAGCAGCGCTTTCGGCTTCGCTCGCGAGGTTGTCTTGTCTGCACGATCGCCTGTCTTCTTTATTGAGAGAGTTAAAAACCTTTTCGGCGTCGTTCTTTTGCGCTCTAGTTTTAGCGTCATCTCTCAGTTTTTTCGCGCTTCTTCTTTTTTCAACAAGACACCACGTTTCATCGCTCATGCAGTATTTCTTATTCGATGGTCGGAACCCAAGTATTTTGTCACTGGAGTTTAAGAAAGCAGCCTTAGCGGATTAAAATAGTTTCCAAGCAAATTATGAAGTTTATTTTTAAAGTTTTCAAAAATAGAATTTTTATGCTTCGACTTAACCTTATGCCGGTGAATAATTTCATCATTATTTCACATTCAAAGGAATTTTACTACGAATTCCGATTAATGACTACAGTTAATACAACAAAGGTAAGAAGATATCTCTAAGGTTTTTATTCAAAAAGAAAGTCACATCAGAAACATAGAGATATCTTCTTAAAATATCATTTTCTATGAAAATTTTATAATACATACGTGTACGAAGAAATCTTATTGTTTTTCAAGAAAAGTTTTCTTGGAATTTAAATGATTTTCATATAATTTTCAATAGAATTTTTAAGCAGAAATTGCATTGAAAACGATAAGATTTCTTCTTACCATTATGGGATTTTCATAAAAATGTTAAAATTTTTAAAAAGATTTTCTTTATGGTTTTGATGTGACTTTCTTCAATAGAGATATTTTCTTACTTTTGTTAAATTTTATGTATTTTAGTTCAGTGTACTTTTGAGGCCTAAAAATTTGTCAGTCATATTACTTTTTCACAGAAATATCATAAACTTACTATACAATTATTCACTTTGAAAGACAAATCTCAGTGTTTAAAGAGTGGTTTGGAGTGTTCTACTTAATAATTTTGGGCCATATTTTTAAAACGTTTTCAAAAGTCATACTTTTTTCTTCAGTGGAATATTGACGTAGTTTGAGGTTTAACTTAGATTTAAAGGTTTCTGTTTCAAAACAATTAAAAAATCACAAATTTTTAATTAAATATTTTCAGGTTTTTTAAAAACTTTTCCGAAAAAAAAGTTGACTCAAATTGACAGCCTAAATTAGCTATGAAAAACAAATTAAAATTTAAAGCTTAAGTTTTTTTATACTTAGACTAAATTTCTTAAAATTAAGGAAACAAATATTTGAATTGAGAGAGCAAGACCTCCATGCAAGCGAGAGCAATGAACTTACGCAAAAACTGACTCCAAGTTAAACAGCGCAGCAGAGTGTAGGGATTTCAAAATTTCATTTATAAAACAAACACAGTGAAGTATCTTAAAGATACTGACATTTACAAATTTTTTATATTTTTTTTGGATTCTTACGTTGTTTACGTATTTTAAAAGCTTTGCAACAAAATCTTTAAGTTACATTTTAGAAAAATGTTACTATAAATGGATTATATTGAATCTGATGTTTGTGCACACACACACACTCACTTGTGTTGCAATGACGCGGATACTTTTTTTCTTTTTTTGAAAAAGTAATGCAAAGATATGTTGTTGTTTTGTTGTTGTTATTGCTACAATGCGCACCGCACACACACACTTAAGCACATGTACACAATGCAAAGAAAGCTGCGTTGTGTATGTTCGTTGGGGTTATTTTCTTTTGTATTTTCTAGCTACTTTTCTTTACAAAATCAACGTTACGTTATTGGAACAGAATTGCAAGCATTGCGTGAACTTTATTACGGCCACAAACGCAGCGCCAAATCCCGAGCAATAAAAAAGAAAAAGAATCTTAAAATCGCAAAAACACACGAATTTCAAGGGGAAATTTAACACAAAATCGCACGCAACGTTAACGTTTATTTATTTTTTAATTTTTTTGTTTTTTTATTTTTTTATTTTTTATTTTTTATTCTTTACGTAGCAACGCGAAACGTAAAAATAACGCACACGAAAAGCACCACACAGCGCACACAGCAAAACCGAATCAGATCCGTACGGTACGACCGACTACTTCTGTGACTCAACCGTAAATCCACAACATCGCGTGCTCGCGTATCGGCGCGTCTATCTGTTGATTCTGTCAGAACGAAACTGAAACAGGCGGCGAATGCGAATCGGAGGACCGACGACAACAAGTTTTTGTGTTTTGGAGCAGCAGCAGCAGCAACACAACAGCGATGATGATGACGATGAGCGACGATACGCAAACGTAGCAACACGAAAGAAAAGCTGTGGGAGAAATGTATCCGCAATTTGGTGCTTGTTGCATACGTATCTCTTAGAAATACTTTATCATAAATGTTGAGATAAAATGTATAGCTGCATTTTTTGCTCTTCTCAGTTTTATTGCTAAAGGATACTTATCAACAATACTTTAAGCGGTGAGTTCTCATTGTCAGTCTCACGCACGAAGGCCTGTACCTCTAAAAATCTGTTGTTTTCAAAATGATTGCGACATAATAATATTTCAAGAACAATAAAAGTTGACTTATGGTTTAATTCTCGAAATACGTTTTGATATGTTCGTAGGAAGTTTTTCTTCAGTTGAAATATTTATTAAAGATATATCGCCTAGTCTCTAATGTAACGATTTGTTCAATGGGCAACTCTACAAAAATAAGCAAAAATTTCGACTATATGTGTATTTTTGGAGCTTTTTTAATTTTTTTTTACCAATTTTGGAAAATTATAGAATGTCCCCAAAAATTCTGAAAAAAATCGTATCCCTTGGACAATTTCAAGTATTTTTTGCTTCATACACTTTTTTCGTAAGACCTCTTGGTTTTGAGTAAAAAAAGCTTTTCTGACCGCATTAACAAAATTTGCTTGTTTGAGTGGCCATAATTCTGTCAATTTTAAACCTGAGGAATTTTTCGATATAGCATTTTAAAGAAAATTTTATTTCTATTTTTTTTTTTTTTTTTTTTTTTTGTTTCAGATTTAATGCATTTCTTTTATTTTTTAAAAAAAAAAAAACCCTGATGGGAAATTTAATTCTGTAAAAGTTTGCTATGAAGTATATCGAAATTTAGCTTTTTTGATAGAAACTGTAAGAAATGCATTCACCTTCCTCTTTTCCGATTTCCACCCTCGAGTTTAACTATACTCCGCGTTGTTTTCATCTTAAATGACGCATTGGCTGATTTCTGTAATAAAAACCTGAAAATGTACTTATTGCTATGTTTTTTAGGATATAATCAATAGACTAATACACCATGGCGGTGACCTCTGATATTGCCCGAAATATATTTCTGACCTTTCCCCATCGATGGGTGCAATAATTTTTTTTTTTTAGAAAATATGCTTAAAACGGTCACTTAGAAGGCCCGCAAACACCTCTGGTCATGTCCAAAATATATTTTCAACTTTTCTCTATCGATTGGTGCAATAAATATTATTTACAAAAATAGACCCAAAACAGAAATTTCAAGGAGTCCAAGACGCTTTTTGTAACGTCCAAAATATGTGACCATCCAGAGGAAAAGGAAACTTATCTTCAAAGAAAAAAATTAACAGCATAGCTTAAAATAACAGAAACGGTAAATTTCAGCAGTTTTCAGCTTAAGGCGTTATTAAGTGCTTAGACATGTTCCGAACGTTTTGGAGTTGATTTGAGGTTGATTCACAAATTACAACTATCATAAAAATCATAATTATGAAACCTCTATCGCTATGGAGAAAAAATTGACACACTGTGAACTTCGATATCAACAAAACTGAGTTTTTCATTTTACGATGCAATGAATTTTTTTTTATAAAAATGGGTCCAAAACGGTCACTTAGAGAGTTCGGACACACCTTTGATCACTTGATTATGAAATCTATTGAATTAGTGTGCAATAGTGTCAAAAAAATATTATACAAGCTTCTTATAATCCAAAGAGTTAGTTGAATAATAATATTTCAAGTAAGTTTTGTGAAACTTTTATAGTTTTTGAACTTGGTCTAAATTCAATTTGTGTAGCTGAAATCAGGCACGGTGCAAGTATTTTGACAATTTCAGGGCTCCTGAATTATTGCACAATAGTTCAATGACAACAGTGACCCATGTCAGATCTAGAAAACGTTAGACTGTAATGTAAAGTGTGTCCCATAATTCACGCCAGATTTGAATTAAACAGAAATCATGAATTTTTTCAATTGATTTTTTTTTCTTACATAAAGTACTTACATATAATAAAGTTATGTATAAAGTGGCTTATTGGACAGATTCAAATATTTGTAAATTCTGAGACACCCTTCATCACACAAAATTCGAATTGAACATTTTTTACGTTCCAGATTATTGGGACATAAAGTTACGACTCTAGACAAAAATTTGAAATTTTGACCCAAAAAGTACCCTAAAAAAAGTTAAGTACGTGCAACTTAGTAAATATGCATGAAGTCGAACTGATGTTATATAACTTATATGGGTGTGGCACTTATTATTTGACCAATGTTGGTATTCATTTTCGCTACCCACTTACTAAGTTCTATCAAAATAGCATGTAGAGGATGTTAAATCTAAAAACAAAAAAACACGTGTCCAATAATTTTCAGAGATCTATTCAACGATATGAATCTTGACCTCCACTCACCCTCCGACGGGGGTGGGGGAGAAATCAAAATTTTAAATCAAAACCCCCAATTTTTATTGCAGATTCGGATTTTACGTAAAAAAAAGAAGAAAATTTTGTTCAAAAATTTTTTTCTTATCCGTCCTAGATGGCGCTGTAATTGACAAAAACAAAATTAAAAACATTGAGTTTTGTACTTAAAACTTCGTGAAATTAGCTTTTTCATTCATAGGTTTCGCTATAAAAGTTGCTCTTACACAAAGGGTTGTAAGTAAAACCATACAGTTTTTGGAGCACAAGCTAAGAGATAAACACCAATTAGTTGTGTAGTAAGATGAGCTTTACAAAAAGCGAAGTTTTTTTAAACTCAACCCAAAGCTTAAAAACTACGCTTAAAGCAATGTCTTCAAAAAAAATTCATAAAAAATAAAAGCTATCAAAAAAACTTAGATTTTCGCTAATCAGTTTTATGAAACAAGACCATTTATGCTTTAAGAGAAAAAAAAATCGCTTTTCTTTAATCATTTGCCAAAGTATTCAACTTAAATATGAAGCATTTTTCTCAAAAATTAAATTTTTCCGCTAACTTTAAAATTTACTCAACTTTGAGAGGTTGTAAAAACCAAACCACTTGCCCGAATGGGTTCAAATTTTCAAATACTTTAGTTCCTAATATTTTTCTATCTGATGGCAATATCAAATTGGAAAAAGGAACCCACTCGAAATTGATTTTTGCAACGCCTTTTCGAAAAATGACGTCATGAGCCACAGGTTTCTTGATGAAAATCGTAATAACTCATATAGACGCAAGTAGATGCAGCTACAATTTTTTTACAGTGTTCAGAATTGTTGAGTTTATTTAGTTTTAGTAGTCCGTAAGATATCTATTGCGAACATTTTTTTTAAAAACTCTATTCGAAGTTGAAAAAAGGGTAAAAATAGTGTTTCAGAAAAGTACAAAAACCTCAGACATTAAAAAAAAAGTAATTTATTTTTAGTGTTACATGATAGTATAAAAACCGTTTATAGCACAAATAGAAAAAAAAATAATTTTTCTTTCATAATTTGCAGAAAAATTAGAACCTCATCTTGAAAAAAAAATTACAAACTCGAAAAAACCATCGATTTTGACCAGCTCTACAAAGCGAACCATTTTTTCAAATGAACTTAAATTTTATAGCCTTAAGTACTGATCATTTGTTAATAAAACTGCATCATTAGATTTGCGAATTTCCAACACACCAAAATTGATTTTGCAACCACTTTTGAGAAATGCAGCCAGTGTGGGCCGGTGGAAACGGGTAGCACTTAACGATGAGATTTATAGATCTTATCACAGCTAAATCTTCGGTGGAATCGTAGCTAAAATGGTAAGTATTTACTTAAATAATTTTTAGTTTTTCAATCAAAATTAAAAATTAAAAAGTTCGTGATTCTGACCTTAATACAAGTAATGTTCTCCCGACAGCAAATATAATTGACATGTATCTTCAAAACATTTTCTTCTCTCTCGAAGCTGCTCTCTTCTCTTTTCTGAATATTTCGTATTAAGCAGCTGATTTGATTTTTTTGTTTTTTTCTCAAGAATATGATTTGTTGCTTTGTTTACGTGAACGAAAATACTTTTCTCGTATCTTTTAGTGGTTGAGGAGAGTCAGTCGTTCTTTTTCGTTGACACTGATTGCTTGATGACACAAATATATATACTTATACGTATATATGTATGTATTTAGTGTTGAATTTAAATTTAAAGAAATGTTGTTCTGTTATACCGCTGTTACCGGCGCTTTGCCAGCGATAAGCTTTAATTTTCTCTCGCTCTCAGTCGTTTTTTCTTCTAATTTTTTTACAGTTTGAATCTTTTTTCAAGCTAATCTGAGCTCTTTGATTTGAAAAAAGTAGTGTTGCAAAACGTTAAAAATACTTGCCAAGCGAATAAATCTTTAGAATTACTTGAATTTTTCCCACTGATAGCATATATACTTTCATAGACTTAAGTCACCTATTAATATCGATCGGCAACCACTTAACATTACAATACTTGTACTAAGTGGAAATGAAAAACTTCGAAGCCTCAAACATCACTCTAGAGACTATGGAAACTAAATATTTTTTAGACAATTTTCCAGGACTTATTTCTTTATGATTTTTATTTGAAGAGAAAAAGCATCCCATAATTCACGCGAGATTTGGACTTGCCGCCATTTGTGAAATAAAGTGTTTTTAACCAAAAGAGAGAACTAATTTGACAACTGACAGTTTGAGGTTAATAAAAGTTTATTGAAAAATTCAACGTCGCATCAACGGAATCCAGCCACATTTTTGGGAAACAGCTAAGCAGTTTTTTAGCCGTTATGAAAATTTTCCAAATTCAAGGTAGGTTGTTTTGTCAAAATTCCTCTGATATATTCGCCGTAATGAAGAGAATAATAAAATTGAATTAAAAGAACAGAACTTGTATTGTATTTCCTAAAGAAATCAATTATTAATCTGCACCGCATAATGCGCTTTAACCTAAATTGTTTAATTTAATTCAATAAATAATTGAATAGTTTCTTTTTGATTGAAACGCATACACACGTTTAATTACTTAACTACAATTTGCCACAGATTGTATCTCTTGGATACAAGTAAAAACAACAAAACAAAAAACAATAATGGTGCAAAAATATCTGCGCTTACGCAAAGTATCTATTAATATCAATTTAATTGCTTAACGAAGCACAAAAAAAAAAATACAAATCCAACACAGTAACAGCAGCAACTACAACAAAAGCAATAGCCGCAGTGTATCTGTAGATATTTACATTGTAGCCAGAACATGCAACATTCACGCGACAATGGAGGCTTTTGCAAAAATACAAAAAAAAAATAAAGAAAGTAAAAAGAAATGAAAAAAGACCAAAGGAATTTTACGCTGCAACGACCAGCCGCGACGCGACTCTACTGTCCATTCTCGATGCTTAAGTTAATGAGTCTCGCCGCGTTTTTAATTAACGCGCGCTTTCGATTTCATTTTGCGGGGTTCAGTGCACCACCGCAATTGCATGCTACTTATGCGATGCGCTGCGATAAAATGAATGCCTGAGATTTTATATGCTTTAAATTTTTGCAGTTGATTATAAAATTACAAAAATTTAATTCAATTACTCTTTAAAAAACATCACCACATTACACATAATGGGCCTCTTCATGTCAAAAACTTTTTTCTAAATTATGTCCCTATGGTCCCAGTATGCCAGTGCGAAAATAATTTTCAAAAGCGAAGCATAACGGTTATCTTAATGCACATACTGATCACATTTTCTGAAAAATATTTTAACGCATCATTCGATCCGAAAAATATTTTCGACCTTTATCCTTCGAATGATGCTTCGAAATAGTTTTCAAAAAATGTTGACATTATGAGCAATTTAGATAACTCCTAGATATTCTACGTCTTAACTTTGAAGCCTTCGGCTGACCTTCATTGAACTTCGGATGTCCCAGAAATATGGTATTCACGTTGTTCACCTACCTACGAAATTTCGTCGAAATAGTTTGTATAGCTTGCGATATAAATATAACGGGATGTAACGAAAGTGTGTGCATCCTTGAAAATATACACCGAACTCGACCAAAGACGTTTCACTTGAAAAAGTGTCGCAAAAAAGTGTTGAAAAAAATGTCCCAAAATCAAAATAGTGTTGCTATGTTTAAAACAAAAGCCTTGATATTTCTCACCTAACACGGCCAAAACATCTTCACTTCAAAAATTTTCAATTTCCGAGTTTAGAAGGCTAAAATGTATCGGAAAATAATACTTAGTTGATTTTTAGCAAAATTTAGGCTGAAAACTAGTGTATTCAAAACCGTTAACAAAGTCCTATAGATAAGATGAGAAACGCAGGAAGTATCGAGACTATAATGTTTATTCCAATTTGCTGAATGGAAGCTACTACTGAAGTTTTCGTCGAAAGTCAGATGAAACTTATGAATTTTAATTTCTCAAACAAATGCAAGCAAAAAGTACTACAATCCTAGTTCCTTCCTGAGAGTTATACCTATATCGAAGTCATTTTATTTTAACTTTGGCTTTATGGTTTCTCTGGAAGTTAATAGGAAGTAAAAGGACATATTTTTTATAAAAATTAATGTTATCATATTTTTTTTTATTAACAATTGACCATCTGTAAAACAATAACAATTTTTTTTAAAAATTTGACAATCTGACATTGAGAAAATTCATTTAACGAGCTTTTTTGAAGACAATCATAAATGTTCATATATATGTATACTAGAGCGCCCACAAGATATATGAAATGTGCAAAGTTGTGAATTTGTTTGCTCCCCGTCCATTTCCTGAAATTAGAGGTCAAAAAAATAAGATCTCAATAAAAAATTTGGAATCGGTAGTGGAAAAAACCCAGCCGGTTTTCGATCAAAGGTCGAAAAGTTTTACTAAAAAAGGCTAGTCGCTTTGATTGCCCATTACTTCAAAACTATTAATTTTTTTGTAATGTTTCTAAGCCAACTTTTGTAGAAAATAACTGCGTCAACATTATCTTTTTAGAAAGTTTTGGTCCAAAAATTAAATTTGTGGCTGTGTCGGTGCGAAAACTTAAATTTTTTAAGAAAATTTCCATGCCTTTTTTCTATAAATTGATTTTTAGTTATTTTTAAGAGGTGAATATTTCTTTTGAAATTCTAATATTGCAGGGGATGAACTTAACAAAAAAAAAATTATTTAAAAATATTAATTTTTAAGGTATGGAGCCGGTCTCAATGTTGGAAAAAAAGTAAGTATTTTAATTTTTTTCTTTTAATCGCTACTTTATTGGATACAAAAAAATGCATTGCTAGTTGTTATTAAATGCATCATTTAGAACTGCTTTTTGCCTACAAAATGAGCTACGAAATAGGTTTGTGCGGTTTTTTTTTCAAAAAGTTATGATAATTTTAAAATGACATCATGAAAGTTAAAAATCATGTGTGGATTCTCTATAGCAATAATAATGCTATTTTAAAATGGTCAAAACTTTTTAAACAAAAACCATACAAGATCATTTTGTAACTCATTTTGAAGAAGAAAAACAGTACTAAATGACGCATTTAATAGAAATGACCGCGTTCTACACAACCTCAAAAATCGTGTTTTTTGAACATTAGGGGTGAGATATCTCACAAACCATAAGTCATATAGCAATTTTGCGTCCAATTTCGAAGTCAACATTAATAAATACATCTAAAATGACTATTTTGGTTTTGGTTTGTAGTCGTTTTTTTTTTTAAATACCGTTTTTCGACCTCATTTTAAAAACCATGCCATGAACCGATTTTGAAAACTTTTTTTTCTTATTCAGTAAATGCTCGCGTGCAATTTCACATCTTTGTGCAGTTCACGGCAACTTGTTTGAAATTTTTTCCTGGATTGCGTGCACAAAATTCGAAATTTTCGAACAGCCCAAAAACGCACTGAAACGAAAATAAATGTTTTTTTAGTATTCGTATTTTGATCTCAAATTATTTTAGAAAATATGACTTCCAAAATGGTTTCTTACTAAATTAAAAATGAAGAAGAAAAAATAAAAAATAAATTATTTTTCTTAACTTTGAAACGGGATCCATTTCTTAAAAACTAATATATTTTAATCATTTTTTTTTTTTAGATAATTAACATTTAATTCCCTACAACTTAAAAATTTCAGAACAAATATTCCGCCCTTTGAAAATTACAAAAAACCAATTTATAGAAAAAAAGTCATGACTATTTTCTTAAAAAATTTAAATTTTTGTACCGACACACACTGGTTCAAAATCCTTAAGAGTTGGCCAAAAGTTGAAAAAAAAAGTTTTTTTTAAATTAACTTTTTTTGGACCATGTAGTCTAACAGATAGTCATAGATCTCAAAAAATTTGTAAGAAAGATCCAAGTATTCCTACAATGCTCTTGGGATCCCTCCAAAAGTACTCCTCTCAGACGCAAAATTCTGTGAGTTAAAAGTAAAAATTTAGTGTTCACTGTAAAAATTGTGTGGTGACTGTAAAACTGAACCGATTTTAATATTTTAACATGAAATCTCTTCGTAAAAGAAAATACTATCTAACCTTTTCATTCAAACTTGCAATAATTTATACTTTTTTGATAATTGTGCTTAACTTAAAATCAAATTATTTCACATAATCAGTTTGCAATTGTTATGAAAAAAGCCCAGAACTAATTTATACCACGTCATACCACCAAGATTTTTTGCATTTAAGAAGATTGAAACCTTTTCTAACACATATAAAAAAATTGAGGTGCCTTTTTTGCCTTCTTTGTTTGACGCGATTTTTTCTGAGGCGTCCATAGGAAAATTTAACTAATATTGCTTGCCTATTGCTAATATGTGTTGCTCGCAAAAAAGAATAAAATTTTTATATTATTATAAAGCTCATACTCCATGATAAAGGAATCTAGAACCCAATTTAACGTAGATCAATTTACCGTTGCACACAACTCTGTCAAAGTTAAAGTTTTAAAATAAATTTTTAAATTAGATATAAAAGTTGTGCAAGTGTTGTTTTTTGCCATTTCGAGTCCGCCATTTTCTTTTTTAAAAATCTAATATCAGATTCGTGATCAGTGACCCCAAAAACCTCCGACTAAATTTTTTTGTTGGATTTGGTTGAATATTTATACAAATCATCCGCCATTTTGAATCCACCATTTTCTTTTTTAAAAAATCTAACATCAGATTCGTAATCAGCGACCTCAAAAACCCCCATGTAAAAAATTTCGTCTTTAACTTTAACGATTTCGACTTTTGGCCAGCTTTTAGGGATTTTGAACCAGTGTGCGACACAGCCACAAATTTAATTTTTGGACCAAAACTTTCTAAGAAGATAATGTTGACTTAATCATTCTCTACAAAAGTTGTCTTGGAAACATAACGAAAAAATGAACAGTTTTGAAGTAACGGACAGTCAAAGCGACTTGCCTGTTTTTAGTCAATTTTTCGACCTTTGATCGAAAACCGGCTGGGTTTTTTCAACTACCGATTCCAAATTTTTTATTGAGATCTTATTTTTTTGACCCCTAATAACAGAAAATGGACGGGGAGCAAGCAAAATCTGAATTTTGCACATATGGGCGCTCTAATGTATACTGGATATTGAAGAAATTTATAAACTTCTAAGCGTTGCAATTTTATTTTTTCACTTAACATAAACAATTAAAAACACTAAAAATCAAATATCGCAGATAATAACTCAAAATTTAAGTCACTACTTCATAATTTAAATTAGCTTAATGCGCACATGCATAAACACATATAATACTTTTCACTAAAGAAAAATTATATGTGAAAATTAGAAAAACAACCGGTTTCAGCTAAACACGAGAAATCAAAACGTATAAATAATTTTCCCAATATATTAAAATATTTATGATAACCCATGTCTACAGTGTGTGCCAAAATCAAAAGAAAAAACCAAAACGAAAATTTTTATTTCTCCCATCAAAATCTGTTTTTCATATTTCACACCCTTTCACTCATTTGTTTGTAAATATGAATTTCGCTGTAAATTAAATTGTGATTTTTTTTCGGTTTTGGTTTTGTGATTTACACCACACTCACACTATTAGCACTACATTAGTGTGTAATTCTAGAAATAACATTATTATGATTATTATTCAGTATTTGTTTAGTGCCACAATTTTTGCGAAAATTAGAAACTGCAGCAGCAGCGAGCCCATTTACAGTCTGTATGCACCACACGTATGCGGCGGGTGCAACACGTCGTATGAGTGACGTAGCATATTCTGCGTTGCCGCGGCTTAATAATGAAAGTGTTGATGGGTTGGTTGTTTTATTGCATTCACCGCGGCATGAATATCCAAATTTAAATTTGAATTATGTGGATTTTTGAAATACATTAATTTTTGAGAATTTTGTTTTTATAGTTTGCGTTAATACAGACACTACAAAATTTATATGACATTTTTCATTTCTTTACAATTTTTAGGAATGCTTTGATATCGTGGTGTGAAATTTTCAGCTGAAATATTTTGTGTCATATATACATAAGTTAATCAGAAAATTCCTTTTATCTTGATTTATTAATTAAAAATATTAACTTATAAAATATAATATAACATCAAAAAGAAATTAACAAACATAAAAGTGAAAAAAGGTAAGTCAATTGCAATATATTCTGCGTTATCCAAAATAATGGCAAGCATCATAAGCTTCCATCTTGTAAACTATCTGGAGCGCAAAAATGCTTTTGATATTTGTAGTTCGCTTATTTGTCTTGTTTACGCAGGGAAATGCGTAAACTTTAACTCCCAAACTTCAGTGTGACTACGCGAAGAACGGCAACACTACCCACACGATCGATCCGTTACTACTCGTTACATTCGATCTCTGAACCTTTCAATGAGTATGTATTGTACTCGCTAAGCCTAACGAGTGTTGCCGTCTCGCTCACTTTTATGCCAAATAAATTGCGGACACTTGCTCAACACAATTCTTAACTTTAAAATGTCAAAGTCTAAAGTGCAAATTTTGCAGCTCTTATTAGTTGTAAATTTTCTTTTTGATTTTTAATTTTATAAAGTTTATATTTCAATAAAAGAAAAACTAACATAAGCCAAAGTGTTTTGGGTTATCCTTTTTCATGAAAAATTCTTAATTGCTCACGTATAAGCAAATGCAATTCATCGCTTTCCTTCGAAGTGTCATCGTCGCCGAAAGCATTGATTCCATTTCATATAAAAAGACTGCATGCCTTCAAAGCTGACTTAAGGTCTTTCACAACAACTCCTATTCAGAAGAAGTGACTCATGGTCATCGCCAAAAGCTTTCCATCGAATTCATATGTATGCCCAGCGGGCTAAGAGCGTCTCTACTATCATCGTAGCAGCAACAGCCAAAGCGCAGTCTTATATACCCATGAAATTTTATATATAGTGAAAACTATAAATTTGGTCTCCGACCAAATACGTTGGATTTCATCCATGGTCGTTTTATTCTTGTTGTGTTAGACAATGTGGTATTCAAAGAACATCTTGCATGTTCCTCCATATCTGTTTTTTGAAAAGAAAGCCGTTTTCATACCAAAAATGGCAAATTCAAATGGGCCCCGGTGTCAAAGGCACACCAGTTTACACAAGGTAAGTGCCCATCTACCTCCCTCTACTCAGAGAACAAACTCTGTATAGAGAATAAAAACTCAAAAAGTTTCACTCAATACAAAGATAAAATACTCATGTTTTCTTTACAGGTGTTGCAGATGCCAATAAACTTTATACACAAAATATTTATCACATAAAAGTATCTATCACATAAACTTAATCGAGAGCTTAATTGTAAGCCCAATTTGTTTTTACCACACTAACACACAAATAGGACTTACTTAGATCAATGAAATCGGTCATTTCTTCTTCCTAAACTATTCGACTGAATAAGAATTACTTGTTCTTAATTTCAACATGATCTGTAAGGCTTAAGTATTATCCAACACTTATGTTAAGTATACACCTAGTTACTAACCCACCGTCTACATTTTTAGCTGTGCACAGTATATCACCAAATAGGTTTGCGTCTCATTAGGTAGGGATATCAAAACTATGTGTCTTTCAAAACACATATTTTTACTAAAATCTCTTAGCTGACCCATTTTTTAAGCCCATCTACCTCCCTCTACTCAGAGAACAAACTCTGTATAGAGAATAAAAACTCAAAAAGTTTCACTCAATACAAAGATAAAATACTCAATATAAATACCACACTCTAGTCGCAAAGTTAGAGTTAACAGATGTATGGCACGCCTACTTTTGACCATAAGTTTCACTTCCATTTCATGTATTGAGTTGCACGCGAATTTTTTTTATAGATCGGTTCTATTAATTTGGAACTAAGTAGCTTCTTTCACTAAATTTTGATTTGAGCTGTCATTTTTCATCGAATCTTGTTCCGCAGTGAATTGAAATTTTTTGTAACAAAATATCTCTATGACAAAAATAATGAAACATGCACTTTTTTCGGTCTAAAAAATTATAAAGATTCTAAATCAGTATTCTGGTAATCCACAAAATTTTGCATGAAATTTGAATCTTAGTTGTTTCTTGTTTGACTTTAACAAATAGATGCTTTACAATCGGCTTAGACATTTTTTCTGCAGTTCAGTTAAAGTTAAGTCACCACTCAAAAAATTGTTTTTAATGAAAGTTGTCAAGATTTGTAAACTAAGTCGTAAAAATGTTCATATATAAAATAAAATTATTATTATTTCTATTTAACTTTATTAATTTTCAAGTACTGACTTGCATTGCCTAACGCATTAATTAGTTACATTGTTTTAAGAATTTTTTCATAGTTTTTCTATAACTCCTTACATTGTTAATTGTTATATTATTATCAAATATTTTTAAAAGAATATATTAAAAAACCAAAATCTAAGCTTTTGTTTAAAATTAAATAATAGAAATTTAATATATATGTTAAAAGTTTTTTGTTTTATGTAAGACAAATATACAAGTTTTACAACAGAAAATTTTTGTATAGTTGACATTGACGTTGTTGTTGATCTGAGCTGACGTCGATCATAATACTCAAAAACGTTCACAGATATAAAATACAAATCCAAAATAGAATTTGGCACACAAAAGGCCGCCGCCGCAGCTGACAGCGACAACATTTATAATAAACACATTTTTATTATGTCCATGCATACATACGCGTACATACAAATGCGTTTATATATTTATTTATTGTTGGAAAGTTAGAATGAATAAATAATTCAATAATGATTATATTTTAATCCACAAAAAATTTTTTAAATTTTGAAGGCAATTTATTTTCTTCTTATAAAAAGAAATTTCAAAGTCGTCCGATTGAAATATGTGCCCCCAGCATGTTAATTTCTATGATTCCATAGATCTCTGCTTTGTTTTAATTTTGTATAAAACAAATAAAATAATAAATTTAATTTATCGCACTAACGAAAAAAAAATTAAAAAAAAGTTCATTAACAATATAAAACAAAATTAAATTCCTTGAAAAAAAAAGCAGAAAAAAAAATTAACAGACGTAATAAATTTTATTGCAAATACGCAAATGATTTAAAGATTTGCAAAGGAAAGCATCAATGAGTAATAAAATTTAGTTTTTGTTTATAAACAAAAATTCTCAATGTTTATAAGCAAAATATTTTAATAGAGCATAAAAAATTAGAGAGTTTGTTATTTTGGATTTCTGTTTTTTTTTTTTTTTTTTTTCTACAGAGATGCTTGCTTTTTTCATACTTTTCTTACCAACAAATTTCAACACATGCGTGTTTAAAATGTTGCAGCAGCAACATATATGTAAAATAACAACAAAGTTGCCAACAACGCTACAAACTTGCCGAAATACCAATTATTTTTATTAAGAGAAAAAAAAAACTCCCAAAATTCATCATTCATTATCATCTCAAATGTTGCTTACACGCCTTACGCAACAATGTTGCTAAGCAACATAATGGTAATTTAATGTTGCACAGCATATGTTGTAACTGGTACTTTTCCGCGTTAATCAAAAGAAAATAATCAATAAAATGTCGAAAAAACACATGTGATACCTATATGTATATATGTATGTATAATGTACATTACATTTACAAAAAAATGTGGCAACATTTTTAGCGACACAACAACTGTTGCTTCTGTTTTGTATAGCAGCAGCAGCAATGGGAATTTTAGCATACGACACAGAAATGTAAAACATGCTTGAGTGCTGAAAAGTAGGCTATAATTTTTTTTTTTTTTTTTTTTCTCGCAAACTCTTATAAAAAAGCGCACATTTATATGCGCATACCCAGCAAACATTTGGAGGGTTTTCAAATTTATAAATACTTAAAACATTTGTGTTACAACTCTTTCAAAAACATATGATTTTTAACCTTCTATGTGATAATTTTGTAGCTTTTCTATAAGGAATATTGAGCTTTTCGATTAGCGATTTTATACTTAAAAATAAAAAAATTGTATTTAATATTAAGAAATAAAAAAATTACATTTAGTCAAAAAACGTTTGCATTACACACTACATACAGCATAATGAAAATTTTGCACGTTCAGCTAGTTTTTGGTCAGTGCTTTTACTAACTATTTGTACTAAGTATTTGTGAGAAGATTTGTTACATTACCTCAAATAACACATGCACTAAAGCATCTAAAAAAATTTGAGTGTATGGGTGGTACCACGCTTTTTTGTCCGAATTCACCTAGTTTATGCGCAGAGCTTGCACTTTCTATCCCTAGTATTTATGTGTATTTTAGTTTCGTTATTACTCTAAATGTTTTTTGTACGGGCAGTGGGCGTGTCCTTTTACCATTTTCACTCATTTTCAATTGTTCAAGCTATCTTTTACCTCGAAGCCTGTATACAAAATTTTACTGAATTATCTGGACTAGTTTTCTCGTGAAAAATACTTCCACGGACGAACAGACAGACAGCCAGCCACCCAACTTGACGGATAGATACAGACAAGCTATGTTGATAAAGGCAAAAGGGGTCAAAAAGACCCATAAAAAAGGGATACAAAGAGTTAAAATGCTCTAGAAAATTGTTCCTTGTTGAATTTCATGTAAGCCTTCTAGAATGTATAAACACTTTATATCGCGTTTTTATGGGTCGTTTTGACCCCTCTATCCAAAAACTTGATTATAAAGGGTTAAAATATTCCACAAAAAAAATTTTATAAAAAATTTTAATGCAAAAAATGCCATAGAGTTTACTTTTCAATAAATATATTTATGTTTCAAAAAAAGGGTGCGTCAAGCCCCAAAATGGCTTTGAAAAAGAAAAAACGATTTTTTTCATCAAAAATTTTATTTTTTTTTTTCACTGTAATTTTTTTCAAAAGCTCAGACCGTTTTACAGACACTTTGAAAATATTATTAAATTCGGATAAAAACCCGAGGAGGTAAGAGTTTTCAAATATGTGAGTATCCAAAGTTTGGATCGAAATTCGTATGGCCGCCATCTTAGAAATTTTACCAAAGTTATATGTCTCTCAAATACTAACTTTGATGTGGAAAAGGTTTATTTTATTTGTATAAAAATAAATGTTTGCTGGTTGTGCACATATTCTTGTAAATTTGGTTTTTCATCTTTAGTTGTAAATTTATGTGTTTCAAAAAAAGCCGTAGCTTATGTGCTTGTATGTGTCACATTATAAAGGATGAAAATAAAATATAACACATACTACATTATCAGCAAAAGGGACATTTCTCAAAACTGCTACCACTACTCCTGTTACTCCAGTAACCATATGTAATAATAATGTTGCAGAAGTCCTTATTTTTCTTACATTAACACATAGTTACCTAAGTCACTTGTTTGCAATTGCTTTAACATTACTGTTTCGTTTTGCTTGCACTTAATTAACCCTCGAGTACAAAATTTTATAAACTTAAAATTGGGGCTTTGTTAATTTTGAACACCTGCAGGACTAGCTTCTAGGGTTTTATAAATACAAGAGTTTGCATTTAACCGACATTTGACTATCTCGCTTCGACTTTACAAAGACCACCTAAATGTTAACTCAAGAAAACATGTTAACCCTATCTCTATACCAAATTTCATAAAAATCGATGCAGCGGCTTAGCCATGGGAGCGTTTCTTTCACTAAGTGGCGTAACACCACCCACTTGAAAACATAAAGATCACATTATCGTAGAGTAAACACTATCTGTTTACCAACTTTCATAAGAATCGATGTAGTGGTTTAGCCGTTTAGGGCCATGGCGCCACTCACTTTAAGAAAGAGGGAATCATATGCACTTTGAGAAGGTTTTCACATTGAAGAAATGGAATAGTTTTATTATCCAATACTTTTTTTGATAAACATCACTCTTACGAAGCGGTCTTTTCAAATTTTACGAATTATAAATTCTTAGCTCTCTAGGGTTAAAGTTAGCTCCTTAGCTCTTTAAGACACCAATATCCCATTGGATTTTCCCGACACATCATTTGACTTTTATGTATTTCATCTCATATAACGCTTTTGTAAATTTGTGGTGACATCAATATGTATATATGCATGCATTCATGTGTGTGCGGAATTAAATTTCAATCGCAAAACCAAATACAACAGGTTTAGCTGCTTTGGCAACGCATAACCAGGGGAGCAACGTCAACTTAACCCGCTGAGGTTTCCATTGTTCAATTGTCGCGCGAACTCAACGTGGCTGCTATGGGTGATGGAAATGCACCTTGAGAAAACTGCTTGGGGTGTGAAAATTGAAAACAATACACACAGACAAATATAAGTACGTATATTTGTTAGTACCATTGGTACGAGCACGCATGACATATGGACATACGCATACATTCATGTGCATATGAGTGTATAATATATATTACTAAATGTATATATGTGAATAATGCAAATATCTCTGGGTGACTTGAGATTTCGTTGATAATTGATTACTTTTATAAAATAAATTTCTGAGTTAGGTACTCGTACATTCAGAGGAAATAAGAAAAAGTGGGGAAACTCTCTCACACTGTGAGTTGCCCACCATTTATTTCATAAAATATTTAAAAAATTATAAAAAAATTGAAAAAAAAAAGAAATCTCATACTTTGAGTAGATACTTTAAATTTTTGATAGACGAAATTTTACATTTACCTACAGATTTCATAAATTTTACATGAGATATGGAAAATGACAAATTTGTTTAACAGTGCCGCTGCTTTCACATGGGTGACAATTGTGATGAATATTATGTATATAAAGAAAGTACGTAGTAGGATACGAGTAGCAAAAAATATATGAAAAACTCACACACCCAAAGCAAAGAAAAAAGATGAAAGAAATGCCCACCCTAACTAACATCAGTCATGGTTGCAGCCCAAGGCATGAAAAAAAAAACGCGTCGCTGCGTCCACGCTTTATATATGTATGTATGGCTGTTAAAGCTGTTGGTGTTTTAAGTTTACTGACACTTCCGCTTAAGGGAACACAACTACAAACACATAAAAAGTTAAAAAGTAAAAAAGCCAAAATGCAAATGAAAACGTGCATAAAAAATTACAGCAGCCCCAGCAAAAGGAAATGAATGAATGAATGAAAAAATATTAGGGGTGCTGCTCTCTACACTGTAAAAAATTACTACATAGCTAAATAAGTAGAAAAAACCAATTATCTTCCTGCACTAATGAGTTACTTAGACGTTTGCTGGACGAAAACTTTTTTAAGAAAAGGGTGAGACGCAGGATAAAAAGTATACATGTCTATTTTGTAAAGAATTATATCGATACCTTAGAGCGCTATAGTCCTATCTCCATTTTTCCAATTGTTGGGAAATTCAAAAAGAAGATTTCAAACAGTGGTTATTTAGGATTGGGTGCTATTTTGATATAACGATACATGCAGTATTTTAGCCGATAGTATATTTTAACATAATTTAATGTTTTTAATCAATTTTATTAATTTCTAACGAAATCCCAGCCAATTTATAGTATGTCATTACTTTTATCCTTACATAGAATTCCACTACTATTGAAATAAACGATGTATGTAATACATTTTTCGAATTTTTTCCACTAAAACGTCGTAAATAGTCATGAAACGCGTAAAAAAGACGTAGAAAACATGAAAAAACGAATTTTTTTTTTATTTTTTTTTTTTGAGTTTTTGGTTCCGACAAACAAGAGTGGAGCCTTGGTGTTACCAAATTTGTTCACTTAAATGTCGCAAAAAGTCATGAAACGCGAAGAAAACGCGAAAAAACAAAGATTTTTTTTTAAAAAATGTGACTTATTTGAATATTCATTGTAGATAGGACAATAGCGCTCTTGAAAAAATTACAGTTTAGAGATAGGATTTTTCTTAATTATCGAATATTTTGGTATTTTAGTGGTATTTTGACATCACACAGTTTTCCACACGGTAAAGAAGCCCACAATGATGCCATAACTGCAAAAATCTCAAAATCGCAAAAAGTGGAGATAGGACTATAGCGCTCTAAGGTATCGATATGTTCTACAAATAATATGAATATGTGTACACGAAAAATCATCGTAGTCGGTTTTTTGAAAATGAAGTTCCCATCCCACATAAAAAAACTTGTACACGGAGAGACAAAAATGTTCTAAAATCTAGCTCAAATCGTTCTTAAATTAAATATTCAGAATTAAGCCCAATATAGCATAAAATCATCCTAAAATACGCCCAACTTGTTCGCAATTCAAGCTCAAATTTGGGCATAATATAAATTTTGATAATTAAGACCAACTGTACTCAATGCATGCCATTTTGTACTTGTTTATCAAAAAAAAAAATAAGCCCATTTTTTGCTTAATTCAAGCTCTTTTGTGATTGTTTATCAAAAAATAAGTTTTCATTTGTGTTTATTCTGTGTGTTTATGATTCTCAATATGATGCTTAAATAATTCCTGCTCGACAGTCGAATTGGGTATTTATAATAGAGTAAATACTACTGACATCCCATAATGGGATGTTACGATGTACTGAGGTGTCTTTGGACATTTTGGTACACTGATTTTGGAAAATGAAATGATACTTCTTGCATTTGGCAAAAATGGTCATATTCATATTTTGATATATAAGAAATTATTAAGAAAAAATGGGAATTTTTTTTTTTATAAACAAGTACAAAAGGGCTGAAATTAAGCACAAATACGTTTAATATTGGGTGTACAACTTAAAAACCGGAATTTTTTTGCGAAATTTGATGCTTTATTGTGGAAAAATGTTACAATATATTTTATTCAAAGTATTGTCCATTGGAAGCTATAACATTTCCCCAGGCAATTTATGAATTCCATCCCAAAAAAATTGCGCAGGCTTGGCGGCCAAAAATGAATCTATCCAATTTTCGATATCTTGAACTTAAGTGAAGCGTATTCCTGATAGGGCATTCTGCATCGATCGGAACAAATGGTAGTCTGATGGTGCAAGGTCTGGGCTATAAGGCGGGTGAGGAAAAATTTGTATAGATTTCCAATCCGTTGTTTTCCAGGTAATTTTTGACTGGGGCAGCAATATAAAGCCGAGCGTTATCGTGGTGGAAAATGATTGACTCATGTCTGGTCGCATACGTTGGCCGTTCTGCCTGGATTTTCTGCTTCAATTGGATCAATTGTTGACGATAGAATTAAGCATTAATGGTTTGGCCACCTGGCAACAGCTCATAATGGATCACACCTAGCTGGTCCTGACCAGGACGTTCTTTGTCTTCGACATCAAAATAACCACTTTTAAACCGTCGAAACCACTCACGACAGCTTAATTCAGCTGGAGCATAGTCCCCATAAACTTCTACAAGAATGCGATGACTTTCGGCAGCTGTTTTCTTTGCAAAAAAATTACCAAACGGAACCTCCCGCAAATGCTGTCTTTTTCTCCAATTTTCGAAGTTATTCATCGTAAAAAATAATAATGATGCACACAAGATAAAATTGTTTTGTTGACTGATTTTGACAGCTGTCAAATGTTCCTTTAAAATGACATATGTATAAAGTTCGAGCTTTCACGATATTTGTTAGTACGGATATCCACCGTCAAATTCCGGTTTTTAAGTAGTACACCCAATAAATTTTTGACGAACAATCCCAAATTGAATTGAATTGAGCTCAAATGGGCATATTCATTTTTTTGATAAACAAGCACATTATTACTTGATATCAAGAAAATTATGGGCAAGCTGAAAATCACACCCAAAATTAATTGTTTTGGAATTGTTTTTAGCTCAAAATTCTCTCAGTGTAAGTGTGCCATAATTAAATACGTCCAGATTATTTTCATAAAGATTTTGGCGATCAACATTTTGGAAATAATGCTCAAAACTCAATTATATGAAAATAATTTAGGCGTATTTCCATTTTTTAGTGATATTTAGCTTTTTTTAATGAAATAACGCCCAAAATAAAAACGAAATAATGCTCAAATCGTTAACGAAATAAGGCTCAAAATTGGGCGTTACGTCCAGAATGATTATAGCCAAATTTATCTATCTATTCGTTGGTGTCAAAACTACCTGTTAGAATTTTATTATTAAAGATGCTGACGTTATAGAACGTATTTGAATAAAATTGAAGCACTAAAATAAGAGCTAAGAAACTCGGCTTCTAACTTCATCTTTAGGTGATTGCGCTGATTAAATCTATTTTTATAAGGACTGCGATTGATAAAATTGTCTAATAGAAAAATCAACAAATCCTTGCAACTAGTAGTCAGATTTTAAGTAAAAATTAAACTCAATTTTAAACCGCCATTTTATTACCATTTTTATCACGTGCCTACAATTTTAATATTATTTTTTTTTTCTGGCACCCCCTCCATTAAGGATTTTATGGTATTAGTTGATAACTTTCTAGCTGCTGAACACCACTTTTCTCGAAGATCTTTAGCATCATTGGCTACTTTTTTGTTGCACTTATCTCCCATTTGAGTAAAGCCCAGTATCTTTCAATTGGCCTGAATTCTGGATAGTTTGGCGGATTTGCTTCACGAGGCACCAAAATCACATTATTTTTTTGAGTACCGCTCCAAGACCATTTAACTATATTGACAAGATGCTAAGTTAAGCCTAAAGAAAGTGAAAACCTCATTCTCTCGTAGGAAAGGCTTAAGTCTTTTTTTCCAAGCATTTCTTGATATAGATTTTCTGAGTTTATTGTTCCAGTGGTTACAAAAGAATTGCTCCCTTTGCCACAACTGCAGATTGCTTGCCTAACCAAGAACTTACGAGGAAATTTTGACTACATTTTGGACTTAAACTTTCGTTCACACATTCCCCCGCGAGTCTAAAGTGCAAAATTCTTTGCTTGTAAGCTGCGAAAAATCGGCTAAAACATACGTTTCGTTGCCACAATGCAGCATTCGAATTTTTGAAAAAAAATTTTTTTTTAATTTTATGGCGCGCTGTTTTGCCTCCGTGTTCTTCACAGCATTTCTGTCAAAAACTTTTTGCATTTTGAACGTCTTCAAACCAGCCTCCTTTTGGCCTTGCGAACTATAAACTCGGAACACTCCACCTTCTGAGCCAGTTATCTGCATGAAATGTTGGGGTTCTTCTTTAAAATTGTGATCGCAGTCCTTATTCAAAATTCAACGCCAGGGAATTAATTTTTGAATCAGCTTTTCCCACTGTGGCAAATTTCTTCAACAGGTAGATTTAAAAAAAAAAACCATCGACATCACCCTTCTTTCCCCCATCTCTCTACCTAACCTTCATTTCTACAAATCAACATTGCATTTCTCTTGAGTGTTGGTTTTCTTATAAAAATGGTCCTGGGTAACCAAATTTTCAGTTTTCGGTGAAGTTCATAGTTTGCGAATACTTGTAAACTGTGTAACAAGTCGCATTTCTTTATCTTCTTGTATCTATTCTTTTTGATTCTTTTTTCTTTCTCTTCTCTCATTTTTGTTTTGTTTTCCAGTAGTTCTTAAGAAGAACACGAAGGACTTCTTGCTTTTGAAGACCCGGAAAAGTTCAAGAGCTGCCAATACATCTAGAAAAAAAGGCCTTTGGTCTTGTTACGGATGGAATCATCGGTCCACAATTTGCTCAAAAACGAGATTGGCCGGAATTTAACTGTAAATAATAAACATGATACCGGAATATTTGAGCGAAATAAATCTTTAAAAAGTATAGATAAAGAATGGTTCTTTTTATGATAGTAAAGATTGTGCGATAAAATAAAATTTGTTTTTTTTTTAACACCTTAATTTGTAATATATACATTTTGTACTGCCTATAAGTTTTCGAGAAAATTATATACATACATGCAATATTTCACGGCTTAATTTTTTATGTCTGTAGCTAATTTCTTTTGAACATTTGCTTTCTTATCCAACAACTTTTCATATCGTTTACTGGCTGGGTTATTATCTAAGTTTGTGTATTGCAAATTTATCCCATAGTTTGCCCAATATTCTGATTAGAAGACCAAAAAAAAATGTCAGCAAATACGGTAATTAATATATAATTATTATAAAATTGAGAATTATAAAAATTATTTTTCTTTTTTCACTTCAACTTCCTTCCGAAATATCGTAATTTAGCGCGTATACCCTTTCCCCTTGCACTTGTGAATACCACCATGACTTTCTTTGGATTGTTTTGTAATGGTGGCTGAACTTTATAAACCGTTCCTGCAAATGGATCGGCTCTTGCTAAGGATATTTGAATGTAGTTGATTGTTTGATCCTAGAGAAAAGCAAAAAGTTTTGTTTACCAAACCAAAAATGCAAAATCAATAAATGATAAATCTCTCTTACCTTTGGGAAGTATCTTTCGTTTGCTATGACACTTTTGCCATTAACGGGTGCTTCTCTGACAAAAGCTTTCTCCAAAAATCGATCACCAGGAACACGTTGACCAACTTCATGTTCGCTATATACTCTAGAAGACTTAAGCTCTGCAGGAAAAACAATTATTAAAAGAACTAGAAATTTTTTTATCATTTTTCTTAAGATTCTTCACAAATGCTGCTACTGATTTTGAAAATATTCGTGCGATTGTTTTTATACGGCAGCTTTCAAAGAGACTCTCTTGCCCCGTTACTAATTGACTAATAGGAAAACAAATTTAGTTAGTTTCATTTAGGCGAAAACTATATGGAAAAATTATGAATGCAAAACAATTACACTGTTCTACAAATAAAATAGTTCTGAGCCGTTGCAATGGTCATTACACTGTACTACCTTACAAGCAAAAAAGAAGTGCACCCTGTTTCTACCCTGTCTACTACAAATTTTATAGTGTAGAAAATGGAGTATTTTGCCTTAATGCAAAATTTTACCTTTTTATACTCAACAATTGAGAGGGCCATTCCAAAGTGTTTGAACCTCAAGGTTCTTGCATTTCTGTTTTTTTTTTTTTGCGAACTCTAGTTCCTTAGGACGTACTTAATATTCATGCAAAATTTTAAAAATATCGCCTTAGTGCTGTTTCTGAACATTTACAATATATTCAAATATTTCGATAACTCTATGTGATAGAGGAGTTCCGAGACTGGTTTCGATTCAACACTGACGACTACATCGAAAATGACTATTTTGGCTTTGGTTTGTTCTGTTTTTTTCAAATGTGCCGTTTTTCGACCTCATTTCAGCTAGGACTTCAATCAGAACAGATTTCAAAACTACGAAATAGCTAAGATAAGATGCCGTAAGCCGTTTCATTAGGCATTTGTATGAAACTTCTTTTTGATTGAGAATAGTTGGCGCAAAAGTCAAATAAATTTTCGAAATAAACTTCAGCTCTAATTTTCGAAATGCAACATTTCCAAGGGGAAAAAACGTGCTTCAAAAACCCTTCTGAAGGGCTTCTTTTTCACCAATAAGAGATTCCGCTCCGTAAGAACTACACATTATTTTTAACATTGCATGCCCTGTTAAGCTTACCACAGCCTTACGAAAAAAGGCTTTTTGAAGCGCTTATTTGTGATGTGGCGGTAAGCGTTCATTCAATTAAATGACAAAAAACTGGCAGCACCAAGATTTGAACCAAGGAGCGTCCGTGTGATGGATAGAAACATATTATTTTTACTTGCATTAACCAACTCATTATACCGCTACACCATTGCCCGATACGATGAAGAGGTATTACATTTTATATATTAAGCAAATGTTGTCCAAACAGAATTTGACATTCAAATGCTTACTGCAGCCTTACATATAATCATTGTATAATCGGCTTCAATTCAATTAAATAAGAGAAAGGAAAATAGAAAAGTAAGTAAAAAAATGTGAAATAAAAAAAGTTTTAATAACAAAAAAAAAAAAATAAAGCAAAAAAAAAATAAAAAAAAAATCACCCGCGCTGTGTTCGAACCCATTTTGTTCTTACTGCAGCCTTACAAAAAATCATTGTATAAGTGCTTCTAAATTTTTATAGGGAAAAGCGCTTTTAAAGTGCCTGGTTTAGAAGCGCTTAAAATTTTTCCTCTTGGGTTGCTACACTTTATGTAAACTCATTAAAGTTAATTGCATCTCACACCCGCGAAGCTGCTCGAGACTTATGGAGGGCCTTTTTTGACTTCTTTCATACTCAGAAATATTTCGTTCCGTTCGAATTTTTATTTTAGCTGTCGATTCGATGCACTTCTTCGGCTGAGGCGGCATAACTATGAAAGCCTAAAACTGAGTTTAACAAATACACACATACATTCTCAAGCATATATATATCTGCGCTAAAAAGTGGAGTTTTTCATTTAGTTTGTGTTCTATCAGGAGTTTGTTCATTTCGATTTATCAACAATGAAATTGATAATACGTTTTGTACTTTTGATGTCAGTGGCTGCACTTAGCTGTACCAGTAAAAAATATAGTAAAATAACATTTGGTGATTTTTCTAACATTGGTATTGCCTCCTTAAAACAGAAGTGTATCATGTTAATGATATTCTAATGAAAGGACATTGATTTTTTGAAAAACTAGTAAGAAAAATTTATATATTGTTTTTTTTCTAAAATAATTTGTTTATTTTCATATTCTTAGAATGGAGAAACAATCAAATGTATTGAAATGTTTTTATCAGATCAATATCAATCAATTACAACACCATCGTTACCCTGCTGTTAAATTTGGATCTAGTCCCGAAGAGTAACTAGTTCAACTGTTCAAAAAAGGTACTAGCGTTGTTCTTGTTTCCATGTAGTGCATAGATCGTCAGTCGGCAAAAAAAAATACAAAGTTTTCATGATTTTGTTTGTCTTGATTTACTTTCCTGTTAACTGAGAAATGCCGCTGATTGAGAAAATGTAGTATCGCGAGAGAATAATATGTGCGAATAGTCACGTTTTTTGGTGTTCCGATTTTTAAATAAATTTACGTGTAAATACGCTACTTTAAAATCAAAAAATTGTTTAAACATCAATACCGACGAACTGTTCCAGTTTGACAAAACAAACCAAGTCGCTCTTCGTTAAAAAAGCAAAAGTAAATAAATTGTGCTTTTGTTATATTCACGAAGAGAGACTTAGGTTGTTTTGTCAAACTTCCACAGATTTATTGGATTATTCGATGTTGTGTTTATTTCTTAGCCTTATTACATCGCTCAATTTGTAGATACTTATATTCGAGTCCCGAAACTCTCAAAATGTTCAACTGTCTCTCGATTAGCGAAAAGGTAATGCAGAGGGAAATATTGGAGCAATGCTTCCATACCATTGAATCAATAGTAAAAACATAATTTTAACATAATAGTTTCGAAATTATGGTTTTAAAATACGGATCCTTTTGATTAACTTTAATAGTAAACACTATTAGATTTAATACGAAAACCATAATTTCCATATTTTTTTTTTTTTTTTTTCAAGTGCAAAATTGCTTCTATATATATATATATTTATATGTGTTTAGTAGAGTACATATATTTATTGGTGTTGTTGACTTTACCGCTATGCGGCTGAAGGGAACTGGCAAATTGTGGTTGAATGATGACTTTGACAGACAGACAAACATACAAGCAAAGACACAAGCTTGCAGACAGTTAAATAAAAATCAAGAAGAAGAAAAATACGATGTTGGCAAAATGTCCATGCCGCGCAATTTGACGATGAATTTGCTGTATTTTAAACATTTTCTTTAACATTTTCATATGCTTTTTATTTGATTTCATTTTGAATGAAAAGAAAGAAAACAAAATCGGCTTTTTTCGTTTATTTTAACATTTTCGTTGTTTTTACCTTACACTTTTCGCATTATTTTTGTTTGACAACTTTTTTCCGCTTGCAGATCCTTAAATTGAGTAGTTGAGTTTTGCTGAAGGTACTTAAATATTTACCTTAATTTTATGTTGAGGAAAAAAGATTTTCAAAGAAAATTTATAAATAACAAATATTTGCTGAATTTTTTTAGGCTCATCAAAGAAGGCAGAAAAAATTGGTCTCAAGGAAAGCCTTATTTTGCAAGATATATCCATATCGAACAAATATTTCCCGGAAGAGTCGTTGCTTTTAAATAAATTCAATGAAACTAAAAGCAAATAAAGAAGTACACGCTATTTTTTACAAGCAAATAAAATAACTTATATATTAATACGCAAGACAAATTTTTTGACCTACCTTTTCTACTATATTAAAAATGGCTCTCGACTTTAAATTATACACCATTAGAAAGGTTTTTGTCTGTAAATGTGCGCAAAGTTAAAATTATTTTAATATTTTGTCGTTTAGCCAGGTAAAATTCTAATTAGCTTTTCTGATGCTTAACTCACTATTTATCTTGTTTTTGATGTTTTAAAACCTTTTGGACCCTAAATTGCGAAATTTTCTTTTAGTCAATGTCTATGAAATATGTATTTAAAAAATGCCTAAAATCATGCAATTAAAAGTTTGACATTATTGCGTCTATAATCTAGATTAGAGCTGTCGTCTGTCTAGGGTATAACGTATATAATACAAATATTTGTCGGTAAAAAAAATCTAAAATGAAAAATTATTCAAAACTGTAGTTTTATCGCATTTATACTCACAAAAATGCAACAAACACAATATTTCATAGCATACTTTTAGGCGAGTAGTTTTTACACCAAACCAAAACTTTTTATTTTAACTGTGAATTTCAATGCGAACTTTTCCATTTCCTTAAAAATGTATGCGCTCATTTTCATCACGTTTTCTTTGTGATTCGCTCATTTTGTTTCTTTTTCCTTTTCCTTCACGTTTCTTTTACACAAATTGCCACATTAGCACAACATTAACAATCAACAGGAGCGAAGCTTTTAAAAGCCTGCGGACATTACAGCAAGGAAATCTCATTCGCAATAAGCATTAAGTAAATACACAGCTTTAGCGTAAATGCTGCTGCTGCTGCTCGCCCAGCGTTGTAAAAGACATCAACATCAGCAGCATCGGCGCGTATCATCAGTAGGCATTTAGCGGCAAAGTGACTTTTTGCTAAGAAAATTCAATTTAGATTTTGATGTCCAACACTCAGGGGAGTGTAGAAAAATAACAACAACTACAACAAAAATTAATAGGTTTGCTTATGGGCTTTAAGCGCAGTACAACGCTATGTACACACTGCGTTGATAAATAGTTGTTAAGCATATCCATTTGTTTTAAATTCTTTGAAAATTCATCATTTTTTGGATTTTTTAATTTATAAAGATTAAAAAACCGCAGATTAAATACAAACAATTTTTCTTTATAGAAAAAGCAAATAAAAAATATAATAAGCTTCTATCGCAACTTAAAAACAAAATGATTTTAGATAGAAAAAGTGAATGTTCTCGAACTGTTTGCATCTTGATTTATCATGTCCGTGATAGAAAACTTATACAGCAACTTCTTCCATTTATGTACAGGCTGTAATTTGATTATCAAAAACAAATTTTCGATTTTTGACTCATCGGATAACATGAAAGAGCACAGTACAGCACTGAACAAAAGCTAGAAAATATTTAAGGTAACTACCAAAAGTTGCAAGAAATTTGTGTAAATCGCATTCTAGTTGCTACTAAAAAGTCGATAAGGTTCGTACAGTTGTTGTGAAAACAACGTGAAGTTGAATTTGGATATTGGTTTGCAACTCAGCTGTAGTTTGATTGCAGTGCATTTATCTCTGGTCTGGTCTGGTCTGGTCTGGTCTGGTCTGGTCTGGTCTGGTCTGATCTGGTCTGGTCTGGTCTGGTCTGGTCTGGTCTGGTCTGGTCTGGTCTGGTCTGGTCTGGTCTGGTCTGGTCTGGTCTGGTCTGGTCTGGTCTGGTCTGGTCTGGTCTGGTCTGGTCTGGTCTGGTCTGGTCTGGTCTGGTCTGGTCTGGTCTGGTCTGGTCTGGTCTGGTCTGGTCTGGTCTGGTCTGGTCTGGTCTGGTCTGGTCTGGTCTGGTCTGGTCTGGTCTGGTCTGGTCTGGTCTGGTCTGGTCTGGTCTGGTCTGGTCTGGTCTGGTCTGGTCTGGTCTGGTCTGGTCTGGTCTGGTCTGGTCTGGTCTGGTCTGGTCTGGTCTGGTCTGGTCTGGTCTGGTCTGGTCTGGTCTGGTCTGGTCTGGTCTGGTCTGGTCTGGTCTGGTCTGGTCTGGTCTGGTCTGGTCTGGTCTGGTCTGGTCTGGTCTGGTCTGGTCTGGTCTGGTCTGGTCTGGTCTGGTCTGGTCTGGTCTGGTCTGGTCTGGTCTGGTCTGGTCTGGTCTGGTCTGGTCTGGTCTGGTCTGGTCTGGTCTGGTCTGGTCTGGTCTGGTCTGGTCTGGTCTGGTCTGGTCTGGTCTGGTCTGGTCTGGTCTGGTCTGGTCTGGTCTGGTCTGGTCTGGTCTGGTCTGGTCTGGTCTGGTCTGGTCTGGTCTGGTCTGGTCTGGTCTGGTCTGGTCTGGTCTGGTCTGGTCTGGTCTGGTCTGGTCTGGTCTGGTCTGGTCTGGTCTGGTCTGGTCTGGTCTGGTCTGGTCTGGTCTGGTCTGGTCTGGTCTGGTCTGGTCTGGTCTGGTCTGGTCTGGTCTGGTCTGGTCTGGTCTGGTCTGGTCTGGTCTGGTCTGGTCTGGTCTGGTCTGGTCTGGTCTGGTCTGGTCTGGTCTGGTCTGGTCTGGTCTGGTCTGGTCTGGTCTGGTCTGGTCTGGTCTGGTCTGGTCTGGTCTGGTCTGGTCTGGTCTGGTCTGGTCTGGTCTGGTCTGGTCTGGTCTGGTCTGGTCTGGTCTGGTCTGGTCTGGTCTGGTCTGGTCTGGTCTGGTCTGGTCTGGTCTGGTCTGGTCTGGTCTGGTCTGGTCTGGTCTGGTCTGGTCTGGTCTGGTCTGGTCTGGTCTGGTCTGGTCTGGTCTGGTCTGGTCTGGTCTGGTCTGGTCTGGTCTGGTCTGGTCTGGTCTGGTCTGGTCTGGTCTGGTCTGGTCTGGTCTGGTCTGGTCTGGTCTGGTCTGTTCTGGTCTGTTCTGGTCTGTCAAATCGAGTACATATTTTGCTATACCAGGAAAAGATAAAACTTCCAAAATAGATTTTAGATATCAGCTGGCTTGATCCCAAGTGCTAATAATGATTGCTTTACATACCGAAAACAAATTAAAGACAAAATTTTTTAGAATCTATTTTGAGTAAGTAATTAGGAAATTAAACCACTCTCACCTAAATTGCTTAAGTATTTCAAATGATACCAGAGGAATATCGCAAAATGAAATCAGTTTGTAAACTTTTTAACCTTTTTAATAAATTGTGTTTGTTGAAAAATTTTTATTGGAGAATTAATATGTTCCGGGAAAAATGTCAACATGTAGCTTTCTGGAACTCGGATCGGCACCTAATGATATTTGTAAACCATCTCTGAACTTTTCCTATAGATTTGTATAGAAAATTGTTTTGCAATTACTCCAGAAGGGTATTTCCGAGCATGATTTATTCTGCTACAAAGAATAGTTCTGCATCCTCAGTCATATTATACTTTTCTATTAAGAACCAAGTGACAATACCTTGTTATAAGTATATTTCTTTTATTGCTATAAATTACAACAATTTGTCCTTAAGGTTTCACAGTCTTATAAGATACAACACTTAAGTGTTGCATAACAAATTTTTCTTACTCTTGAGCTTATGTTCTTAAATGACATTAAACGGTGATTGCAAGAACAAACCAAAAAAAGAAAATATAACCGCAAAGAGGATCAAAATCTCTGCTCAAGCTGTCATGAGTCAAATTGTGGAAAGAACAAACTGCATTGCCAGTACAAGAATTGCACAATCAGCTGCTTGTCTGATGCTATAAAGTTAAGACAAAAGAGTTCATTGAAGAAAATAATACATTCAGCTCTAAAGGGAAAACTTGGTAAAAGCCAACGAGATGACGTGTTTAAGTTACATACATTGAAGTATTTTATGCAATTCGAAAAGCTTAAAGCGAAAGTTGGCTTAAGTTGAAAGACGTTCAAAGGAACTTTTGATATTTGATAGGATTTCTCTTTTCTGGCATTGTACAAATATGGACGAATATATATTTTAAACTTCAAATAAAACATTCTACTGAAAACATTCTTTCTTACAAAACAAAACTATAGAATTATATTCAGTAGTAGCAAATTTAATTTCCGCACTGCGCTTCCTTTAAAGTTGGCCCTTAGTAATGGCTATATTTTCTTTCCTTTCTTTTTTCCTTACAACAGCGAAATCCACAATTTAAAAATCCCATTAAAGTTTACACTTACGAGTCTTTTTCTGTTTGTCGCTGCCACAGCCATCTGTTCTGAGTTCGCTAGCTCCTTAACAACTTCATTGTTGGCGAACCGCCAACATTTTGTGTCTGTTTTATGGTTATGCGCTCTAATATCCTGACAACTTTTCCCTTTTCAACTTTAATACGCTTACGAGTAGTAGTGAGCTTCCGCCAATTGCCTTCTTGGTGGTGTATTTTCTTTTTTCTTGGTCGCCTTTATGTCCTCCGGCTGCTGTCTTATGCTTGTCTTACAACTCATGTACTTTTACTACTTGTATTTCATTCACAATTTTTGTTTAAAACGATATTATTGCTTGAGTATCGATGAAACCCCTTTATACTTTAAATGTTGTGCGAGTTTTGTTTTGTGCATGTGCTCGCATGCACAACTTTATAGTAACTACTTTCAAAAGGCTTTTGAATAGGAAACCTAGTTTGTTTCAGGTTTTTCCACATTTTTGTTATATTTTTGAATAAAATTCAAAAAAATTAAAAATTTTTAAAAAATGTTTTTCTGCACTGAAAGAAAAAATTTATAAAAAAAAAAATTAATTTTTTTTTTTTTTTTTTTTTTCATTTTTTTTTTTTTAATATAAACTGTTTGAAAAAAAAATAAAATAAAATTGATTTCCTGTTTAATAATTTGTACTATAACGTTTAATAATTTTTACTATGCTAACATTTGAATATTGCTTAAGAGGAAATTTGAAATTTTTATTAAATTTTTAGGTAGTTTTTAATGAAAATGTAAAATAAACGAAGATTAAAAAAAAAGTTCAGTAACTTTTGATCGATTTACGCTACAAATATTATATAACTTTTCTTTCAGTGTATTTGAACAAACCGATATATCGTTCTATATGATATTTTCTCAACATTCCTAGAATCAATGTACATATGTGCTCCCCAGTAGTTATCTTGGTGTTCTTGCAACACTACAGAAAATGCAACAGTTTGTTGCAATTTGCCTCTTGACAGTTTGTAAGGACATTGTCGTTGTCGTTGCAGACATTGTCAACGTCATTGTTGCTGCAATCGTTGGCTTTGTCCTCACAACGGAACAATAAAAATTTTCTTCTCAATTTATGTGTGTGCGGCAACAGTTAGTGTCAAGTTCAACAGCAGACTTATGTTACATACATATTCATACATATGTAGAAGTAAATGTATGTAGATATTGTTGTAGTTGAAATTTATGAACCATAAATTACTAAATTAAGTACAACATGTGCTGTATAGTGTTTCTTGGTCTTCATAGAGAAGCTCTCTTATTCTTATACTACGAACTCATCATCTGAAGAAAGACTTTTTGTGGCAAATATATATATATTTATATTAGAGTGATTCAAAAAAATAAAAAAAATATTTTTGGAAATTCCACAACCACTCCTGATAATCTAAAACAGATCGCAGTTAAATAAAAACCGTATTAACCTATTATTTTGCATAGAACGAATACGAGTGACCTTAAAATGACCTTCAAAGAATTATAAAAAATTCTCAGCTCACATTTATGCTCATTTTATGTACAGCATTTTGAATTGTTGCTTGGAAAATATAAAGGAACATTAAAAGGTACATAAAGATACGTAAGAGTACATAAGTTACAAAAGGTACATAAAAGAACCACAAAAAGAACATTAAAAAGAACATAAAAGGCACAAAAGGTACATAAAATGTACATAAGCGTACAAAAAAGGTACGTTAAGGTGCACAAAGATACGTAAAAAGGTACGAATGCGACATAAGAAAAAAAAGTACAAAAGGTACGTGAAAGTATATACAAGGTACATAAAGATACGTAAAGGTAAATTATCAGGCCTGTTCCGAAATCCGTGTGATCTCAATTACTTGTCCTTTAAAAGACTCTTTGACGAAAACGATGAGTGGAATGATAAAAATAATAGTCGTCTTTTTTTTGTACCTTTTATGTACTTGCACGTAGTTTTCGTACTTTTATTTTATGTCCCTGTACCTATGTACCTTTTTGCACTTGTACGTTCCTTTTTTGTACCTTTACGTTTTCTTATTTACCTAAACGTGTCTTCTTTGTACCTTTTGTACCTTTAATGTACTTTCTGATGTTCAGAATTAGAAAGGTCATGCTTAATGGTGGCACTCAAAAGCGGCCAACAAAAAGGGACCAAAAAATAGCGGCCAAATAAAAAAGGGGCCAAATATAAAAAGGGGCCAAAAAAAAGGGGCCAAAAAATAGCGGCCAAAAAAAGGGGCCAAAAAATATCGGCCAAAGGAAAAAAGAGGCCAAAAATAATAATACTTAACTAATGTCAGCAATCACATTCACTATAATTAACTTCATTGTACTTCTTAACTAACTTTTTCCATGTATTATTTACACAATTTGTCAATTTACTTTACTTTTTTACCTAATGTCTTTGATTTTTAATAAAATAATGACAATTTAACACTTTAACCATTTTTGGCCTATTTTTTCCTTAGGCCGCTTTTTTTTGGCCGCTATTTTTTGGCCCCTTTTTGTATTTTGCCCCTTTTTTTCTTTGGCCGGTTTTTTTTGGCCGCTATTTTTTGGCCCCTTTTTTTTGGCCGCTATTTTTTGGCCGCTTTTGAGTGGAACCCATGCTTAATATCAGTGGAACAAGTCTTAAGTCAAAATGAACAAAAGTTTCAATGTGGCAAAAGAAAACTCAGGCGACATAACGTTTACATTATGACAATAGTTTTGCCTTACACAGAGATTTTTTTGAACTCAATTAATTGAACTTTTAACCATCTCCTGTTCTGTTTCGAAGAATTTTACAATTTATGGCTTTTGTTCAAGTAATTACATGAGCTAATCCTTATTAAAGCAATATAAGTCCTTATTTGCAATATAAGTAATTTGCAATAATTGAGCATTTCTCTGCCGAAACCATAATATGCTTTATGTTATATTTTGAAATATAATGCTTCGAATGTCCTTACAAAGAAATGTTTAATTATAATTAAATATCATTGTATATATCTCATGTATCCTTATGTTACTTAAGCACCAAACAAATGTCATTGTACACATACACTTAATGTATTAGTTGAATAAACAAGTGTGTGTTGCATTTCATTAATTAAAAATAATTGTGATTCAGTCTGTGCACCACCCACAAACAGAGCTGTAAAAGAGTTTACTTAAGGTATATGCTTATTTGAGTCCAAATATTTATTTGATCAAATTCCTTTGGGTGGACTATCTTGCATTCACCCTTTAAGACTATATTACCAAAAACTGGGAAAAATGCTTTGGGAAAACGACAAAAAGTTAACTTTGTGCAGGCAACATTTTAAAACAACTCAAGTGCATATGTGAAGGTTAAAGAGCTTGCGCTTTTTAAACGATTTTTCAACTAATTAACGCACACAAGCACAAACTTCTATGCAATTTTCATTTGAAAACATTAACATAATTTTAATCAAAGTTACAAGTCATACTTTGCATGTCAATAAAGTTTTGCAGCAGGTTGCCAGGATCAACTAATATATAATGCACATGCGAAGAAACTTTTTCCAAAATGAGTTTATTGGATTATAGAGTGTGTGTGTTAAAGTGCTTTCCAGCGCGCTGAGCAAACGTAATTTTGTTATATTAAGCAAAACTTCAGATTTTCGTGACATTGCATAGCTGAGTGTAAAAATTTTGAAAATGAAATGTACTGCACGTTTTATCAATTGTCTGCTTTATTAAAAGGAAAAGTTGCCTTTATTCAGAAACATTTTAAACTTTTTCACAGTCTTTTTGTTTTGTCCACTTTTAGAAATTAGTATGACAGAGCATTGCTTCAATAAGCGATACAGTCCCAAGGGACAAATACAATTTTATTAATTTAACTTTGACTTTCTTAAAAACGTATTATATCTAAGTAAGTAGTTGATGAAAATATCAAAAAGGACACTTGCATTGTACGTGTAAATACTTATCATACCCTACATTGGGCGCAAAAGTGGTGCAAAGTGGTCTATGAAAAAACGTTAAGAGGTCATGAGTCTGAAAATGAATGTATGTGCCCAAAATAATAATATTATAACACAAATCTAAAGAAATATATCTATTAAAAATATATATATTAAAAAAATCAAAAAGTTATACCATTTCTGTGTTTTTGCATCTTGAACTTGGTGAATTCAGAAAATGTAAATTTCTACCAAAAATATCATCCAAAATATTATGATTAAATACAGGCCTCTACCGAAATCCGCATGATTTCAATTACATTTTATTTAGAAGGATTTTTGACGAAAACAGTGAGTCGAACGATAAAAAGTATTTATTACGCTCTTTTTTGTGGAGAATTACAAGTTCTACAAGTAATATTGATTTGCATTAATGAAAAGTAAGCGTTTAGGAAATATTCTGAAAAAACCGCAAAAAGTCGAAAAATTCGATTTATCGAGAATTTTTCCTAAACGGTTACTTTTTCGTTAATGCAAATCTATACATTAATGCGCAAGACAAAAACTTGTCCATCTTTTTTCACTATGTTAGAAATGGAGTACGACTTTAAATTATACACCATTCGAAAGGTATTTGTGTGTAGATGTGCACAAAGGCAAAATTATGCTAATATTTTGGTTTTAAGCCAAGTAAAATTAAATACAAACTTTTCTCATTAACAACAACAAAATACACGGTTACGCAGAGCTGAAAAAATTATAAAACACAAAGAGAAAGACATGTTTTGTTTATATTTCGATTGAAATATACCTGCGATGATAAATGAGCTTCTCTATTTCGTACCAAATAGCAAAAAAATAGTACCAAAATGTGTCCAAACAGTACCAAAATAATATCTTTCATTTGTGGTCAACTTTTGAGTACTGAACGGTTCTAGTCAGTATTATATGTAGAACTTGTAATTTTCCACAAAAGAGATTGTATAACTTTTTATCGTTCAACTCACCATTTTATCTTAAAGCTTTCGAAATGAAAAGTAATTGAAGCCACACCGATAACGAAACAAGCCTGATAAAACTTATAGAAAGTTTTACCGCATTTTGGAGTACAATGTCTTTTTCTCCAGCGACTTTTCTATATTATTGCAACGCTCCAGATTCGTAAAACTATTAATAGTTTTTGAGTTGAAGGCGTAAGCCTTGATATCTGAGAAAGTTTTGGTATCATCTAGTCATTTCTTGAAAATAGGCATGATCACGTCAAGGAAACGCCCACCTTCCATAAAGCCAAAAATTTGAGAACGACATAACTTCGGAAATATTTCAAGTATGGCATTTGATATCTGAGATATAATCGTTAGCATCTAACTTTTAGCTGAAAATCAAGGATCAGATCAAGGACATGCCCAACTTCCATATAGACTGACATTTTCCGCCGTTTTGTTTTCGATAAATTTGGAATCAGCGAGTTCAAAAACCCCCTAGCCACAATTTTCTACTGATAGAATTATTTTTAATAGAAAATTTTCCGACATTTTGGATGCGCCATTTTCAAAAAAGTTAATCCTGGAATCAGCGACCTCAAAAACCTTTCAAGCCACAATTTTCTTGTGACATAAACATTTTTTGAGAAAATTGTCCGCCATATTGAAATTTTACAAAATGGTTTTCAGATTTCGAACCGACGACCCCAAAAACATTAAAGCAGGAAAGTCTTATGACCTGCTCGAATCGCATACTACTTGTATAATGCTGTGTGGCATGGGTGATATTGAAAAGTAAATTTTTGATCAACTTCACCATGCGAATCGATAAAACCATGTCCATCAGTTTTGATTCGTTGGCATAAGAGAAAAGAAAGCATGATATATTAGAGGCTATCGTGAATTTTTCTCAGACTACCGTGCATTCTTCAATACCATAGCAGTCTTGATCTTAATCTTGGTTTCGATTTTGAGTCTTGGTCTTGACCATTAACTTGCGGTCTTGGTTTTGAAAAAATTTCTAAAAATTGTTGAGTATTTAGAATTTCCAAACCCTATCTTTCCAAAGCAGTAGAGTTTTCAGGATGCCAAATTTCGAATAGAGAAGGAGATTCATGATACCATGAATGCTCAAGGAACATTTAAAATTTTGTCAAATTTGCATAAGTTATAGATAATGGAACCATTCAAATTAACATTTGAATCAATATACGATTTACAGATTTACCTACAAAATTTGAGGTACAGATTATGGAATGTAGGGTATTTAATTTTTTTGTTTTTTTTTTTTTGCCGTCG
The DNA here is from genome assembly GCA_951812925.1 of Calliopum simillimum. Taxonomy (NCBI): domain Eukaryota; kingdom Metazoa; phylum Arthropoda; class Insecta; order Diptera; family Lauxaniidae; genus Calliopum; species Calliopum simillimum. The sequence goes on along the minus strand of OX638370.1, from coordinate 113,571,922 downwards.
TCAAAGACTTTACTCTTACTACTTAGTTGTCTCCTAACTTAACAGTTTGGTATTGAAAAACTTTTTTCCAATGAAAAAATCATTCCACGTATCAAAAAAAAAGAACTTAAGTATCACAGTTGTGTGTAAGTCTGTTAGCAAGCAGCAATATGTGGCAATAATCTTTGGCTATAATAAATCATCTGAACTTTTTCTTCCCCTAAAGTGTCATCAAAAAGTTTTCTCAACCATGAAATGTAACCAGTATTAAATTGATATTTCCAGTATGAAGTGAAATAATTTTCCCCAAACACGTGATGATAGTTAGGTAGATAGTGATGTGACGACGCGTTGTAATGTGTCATCAATTTTTAGATTTTTGTTGCGTGTTTGTATTTTTCGCGCAATTAGGTTTCATAAAAGTATTAAAATGAAAATTACAGGTGAATATGAATTATGGAGAATTTATAAAAATAAAGTAAACTTAACATTTGCTTGACCAAGGCTGTACATCGTTGCCTGAAAAGAAAAGTAGTATGATTCATTTGTTCTATGAAAACTAGGTCGTCGTTGATTCTTCGACGAAAAGTAGGACATTTTAAACTAATTTTGATGAAAGCTTGGTTGTTTCGTTATATATGACAAAAATTAGATTTCTGTTTCTTCTAAGTTTTTTGTCGAAAAGTATGACATTAAAGATTTTGTGTCGAAAAATAGGATGTCTCAATATTTGGTTCGAAAACTAGGACGTTTCGATGCCTTGCATGAAAATTAGGTTGATTCATTACGTATTCATTCAGTATGAAACATCCTACTTTTCGTTTAAAACGTCCTACTTTTCGGCTATCGCGAAACATCCTACTTTTTGTCTGGGCCATCGATATATTGCCAACCCCTGTCAGTGTTAAAAATCTTTGAGAGACTTGGAAGCTTATAACGTTCATACTTTCGTTTCTTACTGATTCTTCTTGAGAGTTTTCTTGAGCCGATTTTTCCGCTTTAGGATACCCACTGGTATGAAGAATGACGACAACTGAACAAGAACGTCAAATTGACTGATTCTTCTTGAAGAAGAAGCATGAAGAATGACGACTTATTCTTCATGAAAGTTTCCTTGGGCCCAGCTGGATTTTGTTTGATTTAAGATACCAAAAAGCGTGAAGAATGAAGACAACTGAACAAGAGTGTTAGACTGACTGATTCTTCTTGAAAGTTTCCTTGGACCCAGCTGGAGTTTGTTTGCTTTAAGATACCGACATTCTTAAGAAAACTTTCAAGAAGAATCAGAATTGTTCATTTGTCGTTTTTCCTCAAGCCTATCTGAATTTTTCTGTTTTAGGAAACTGACAAGTGACTGATTCTTTCCGGAAGTTTTCTTGAGCCGACAAGCTTGAGGAATAACGACAACTGAACAAAAGCGGAAAACTTACTGATTCTTCTTAAAAATTTTCTTGAAATGATCTGAATTTTTCTGTTTTAGAATGCCGACAAACTTGAGAAATAACGACAACTGACGTCAAACTGTTGGAACGATTCAAGTATTAAAACTTTATATTATCAATGAAACCGAACAGTAACATATTTCGAAAGTAATGGACTAAAAATAATCAAAAAAGTGAGCTTAGACCGCTACAACATCTTTCTTTGTTATTTTATATTAAAAAACGAAAAGAGTCATAGGCTTTTTATGTGCATTTTAAATATATTTTTTTTTTTTTATTATTTATAATTATGAATAGTATTTTTGAAAACTTTATAATGAACTTTTATCTATATTTAAGTTATAATTTGTTTTATTTTGTTTAAGGAAGTAACTATGAAAATATTTATAAACAATTGATTGAATATGTACATGAAAATTTAAAAATAAATTTTATTTTAGAATTAATATTAAATAACTTAGTTGCCGTATTAGAATGTAACAAGAAATAAATAACTAAATTCACGGTAATGGAGCTGATTTTATTAAATCTTAAAGAATTTTTGTTTTATACAATATTAAGTTAATGAAATTATATACTAAAACCTATTATTATGTATTTTTTATGTATATTAACCATGAGAAGCCAAGTTAAGTATGTAGTTATTATTTAATACTAATTTGTTTTCAATTACTTATATCTCTAACTGAAAACAATTTTTAACTCTTCATTAAGTTTGGTGTCCTAAACTACGGATATTGTATGTATTTTCTTGCACAATTTCAAAACTTTTTTTTTTCATTTGTTGTCTGTAGAGGATTTTTTCTCAGACTGCCGTGCATTTTCCATTCTCCCCCATTATTATTTTAAGAATTTACCTATTGAGAAAAAAAGATACACAGGCATGCTTCGTAAGCCGCGTGTTTTCAATTACTTTTCATTTCGGAAGCTTTTTGATGAAAGTGGTGAGTCACACGATAAAAAATATTACATAGAATCTCTTTTCTAAAGAAAGAATTACAGGCTCTACAAGGAATTACTGGTTGTACACATAATATTAATTTGTATTTACGAAAAAGTAAACGTTCAGGAAATATTTGATACAATCGAGTTTTTCAACTTTCATTTTTAAAACCTGTATTTCTCCGCAAAAGAGATCATACTACTTTTTATTTTTCAACTCACCGTTTTCATCAAAAAGCCTCTTAAATGAAAAGTAATTGAAATCACACGGATTAGCCTTAAGTAGACTACTTTACCGGAATTTAAACAAATTCAGTATCGAAATTGGCCCAGTACTTCCAAGAAGCTTGTGATTTTCTCAAAAGAATTTGAAACAATTTAAATAATAGAGCCATATATATAGCAAGGCTTGTAGAAATGGTTGAGTAGAAATGGAACAAAAACTATCAGAAAACAAAAATAAAGTTTTTATTTATGTACTCACAACTATGAGTAAAAGACAGCTATGAGGTAAACATACTTATGTTTTGACATATGCTATATATTATGTAATACTGTGAGAGAAAACTTCGGCACTCTGTCCACATTTTTTCTAGCAACAGCCAAATTGACATCAACTAATTTGGTTTTGGCTCTTTTTTGCCTAGGTAGCCCTGTCGGTAAGCAAAATTCCCGCATATACATAGATTGTTCGGATTCCGAACAAAACTAATGACGTATTCCGAAAAGTTTAATTTTGCAGTCTGGAGTACTATCGAACAAGGAATCGGATTTGATGGATGCAGTTTATAACACGCTCTCATAGTGGCCATATAAGCGAAATCATTTGATGATGATAAAAAATAAAAATTCACCACTGAGGACATTTCCACATTCAGAGTTCGAAAGGTCGAAAAAGTTTTTTCATACAAAAAATAATGTGAGAAATTACTAATGGTTCCACTTTAAGACCGGGATTCACAGCCATTAGTTAACTAATGACAAGGGTTTAATCAGTAACATTTTATTTTCAGTCATTAGTATCAAATGTTTTCACTAAATCTACAAATAAAATCCACAAACAAAATCCACAAATTTGTCCCTTCCTGCCACATTTTTTTTTTTTTTTTTTTTTTTTAGTTTTGTTTACTGTCTTAGTTGACCAATACATTGTCAATTTGAGACATTAGTTAAGCTCTTGTCGCCGTTTGAGTCAACCAATTAGTTAACTAATTACTGTGATTCCGGACCTAAGGGTTCTGCCGAAAAAAGCCAAGTAAAAAAACCTAATTTATTTGAAGAATTTTGAAGGAAGCGACCTGATATGTATTTACTTTCGACAATTCGGAGAAATGAAAAGAAAATCTCAATGTAAGTCAAAGTGGGCTTTAGAGGAAAAAGATAAGTTTTTTCAACCAAACATTAAATTGACCTTTTTTGTAACCTCAAGAATAACGAACACCGCGCTTTTTGCAATTTTAAGTTAGGATACCTCGAAATTTTGACATGATACTTGATTGACTTGATTTCCAACTAAAGAAGTTCTTTTAAAAATTGAAGTGATTTAAATAAAAATATCTCTTTTTCTTTTACAAAATGGAACCAATGTTAAAATTTTATTTTTCATAAAAATAAAGTCACATTTCAATTGTAGTTAAAATTAAAAGAAAAATACATTTTTGTGTTATTTATATTTTACACTTTTTTCAAATTATGTGGCAATGCTGTAACATAAACTATTACTACCAAATGAATAACTTTTTAAGACAACGTGATATTTTACCATAAGTTTTCTATGAAATTTTGTGTTTTTTATTTTATTTTTTAAACTTATGTATATATGTATAAACTATTATAATTAATAGGTACTTAATTTTTAATTTTTTCTCATAAATTTTTATTTTCAAATTATTTAACTTATAATAAAATTTAACTAAATTTAAGTATATGTATGTATTCCGTAAAAATTAAGCATATGTTTTTTCACTTCTATTTACAGTTAAATTAAATAAAATCGATAAGTAGTATGTATTTAAAATAAAATTTTATTAAAATATTTTTCAGTTTTTTGCAAGTTTTTTTTTTTTTAATTTTTATATACTTTGAAAACTTTTCTTTTCAAAAAAAAAAATTGCTTTGGTATTTGGTTTACTTCTCTACGCTTCGTTTTATTTTGTGTGGCCTTTATAAATTTTTAATGAGTTTTCTTTCTTTCCTGCTTTGCAACGAGTGACAGTTGAAAGCAGTGAGCGCCTAAAAGTAGGCAATGCTTATAATTGAGGCTTATGCTTATTAGCTCTAAACGGCATGTTCGCAATTCAAGTCATTTTGTGTTGCATACTTTTAGGCGCTGCTTCTTAATAAAAATTTTTCTTACCGCCAGTTGAAGAGATTTTATTCTTTTATGAAAGTTTTTATATAATTGTATTTAAACTTTTATGTTTTTCTTTGCAAAGATTTATTTCAATTAAAAAAGGATAAATAAATATAAACTGCTGTACTTTTACTGCTACATTTTTTTTAATATTATGAACATCTATTTTTTTACCATTTTATTTTGTGTTTACCATTCGAGAGTAAGTAAATAGCACACAATATTGACTTTTTACCTAAATTCATATAATGTTATTGAGTTCGAGCAAACTTTGTTTTACTCTTTTGCTATTTTCTTAAGATATAGGGTAAATGAATTGTCTTTTGTATAATTTCCAGCAAATTATTTGCCTAAACTATGCTGTACAAATTAAATAGACGGAATATTGTAAAGTTGTTATTTGCCCTATATCTGTTCAATTCGAATAATTTTTTTAAGTAAATATTTTGATTGTTGAAGATCCTTTTTTCTCCACTCACTCACTCCACTCATAGCCATATTTTTTGCATAGCAAATTTCATTAAGTTTTTCCAACTTCCCGCACGCCATCCAACCACTTTATGAACTTAATAGCGAATCCTTTAATGCGTTGCTGCTGGGTCCATTTGTTAGCTTAAGTGCAGCGGATTTTGTTGCTGTTACTGTCGTTGCTGCAGTTGTAGTTCCGGTGTCTGCAGCACTACTGGTATCCATGCTGTTTGTTGTTATTTTACTTGTTGCTGCTGCTCCCATCGTTGTGTCTAACGATTTTCCAGCGACTGTTGTTGTATTTTTCGCTCTTGGCGATGTTGGTATATCCATGTCTGTTGGTGCTGAAACATCATCATCAGCTGCATCATCATCTGCATTCAATTTATTCCGACTGCTTTTTGCAGTTGACCCTATTGCTGATGCTTCCGATGCTGCTTCTGTTCCTGCATTGGCAATAAGTACGCCAGAGTATTTGATACCATTTAATTCAAGGTTTACAATTAGCTGCTGTTCACCATTAGCGCCAGTGCCTAGAGAATGAGAAAGAAGTAAAAAAAAAATACTTATTACATTATAAATTCAAATTTTCTAGAAATAAAATTTTCCCATAATTGGATTTCTCTAGAAAATGTTACATTTCGACGGAACCACAAGAAAATTAAGTTAGTTGAGAACTTAATAACGTTTGAGTGTTGATTCAGAATGAAGCCTAGACGAAAATTTTAATAAAACAGAATATTGACACAGGAACTTCTCCAAAAATGGAAACTAGTCTGGCAAACGTTTCATTATCAGTCGAAGTTGATAATAAATATGAGCAGATCCTGCAGGTCAGATGTTCATTCTGGCAGTTCTTTTAAAAAATTTTCATAAAATCCAGTAATATATTTAAAAGTCTTTTGAAACTAACCCCAAACTAAGCCTTTTGCAAAGTAAGCAATCTTACAAAAAAAAATTTTAATAAAAAATATTGTTGAAAGATTTAATAAGCTTTCAGAAAAGTCAAACTTTGTCTTAATCCCCAAATTATTAAGGACTCACACTGAGTTGTGAGGTAACAAGTCGCTGGGCACTCGTTTGATGCCTCCACATATTTATTTTATATCGATTATTGAATTTAAATTGATTTAATAAGATTTACATTCTATTTGAAATGTGTTGTTTAGTATAATAAGATGTTTGACGCTAACCAACAAAATAGTTGGACGATATTGTAATATATTGGGGGTTATCGTGAATCAAGATTCCCGGGGAATTTTCTCGGACTGCCGTGCGTTCTCTATTGCAGTTTAAGAAAATTCCCCGGGAATCTTGATTCACGATAACCCCCATTAAGTAAAACAGAATTAGTACAATATGGCAACACTAGGAAACAGCTGTCACAGCAATCAACTGTAATATTGTCTATCCGGCGGCGACCTGCAGCGAGTAAAGGTGCTAGAGGTATTTTGCTAGAAAGATATTGAGCCAAGTCGATACTGTAAGGGCGGGACGAAGAGTAGAAAGCCCTTTTGGTTGTAGTGTATTCGTTCGTATTGAGATATGCCGATACTGCGAAGCCAGAACGGGCGATAGTCGGGAAACGGTTCTATTTTTTTATTTTTTAAATTTTATTGGACACTTCGTCCAAAGCACTTTTCAAAAGCAAAAAATAAAATTCTAAATCCCAAACCAATAAAAAAATAAAACTCACCATTTCGTGTCACCCGAAACTGCATACCCGACAGCAAACTCAACTGTTCCAATGGACTAATGGCAACAGCGCCACTTCCACCACCACCTCCATTTGCTGTGCTTCTCTCATCAACTGCTGTTGCTGCTGTTGCTTTGTCTCTCCATTGCATCGTCGACGCTGATTGTTGTTGCTTCGATAGATGAATCTTTTTCGTTGAAACGGGTGAACTATGACCATTTCCAGCAGAAGCAGATGTTGAGGGTGAATTTTCAATAGCAGAATCGTCAGACTTATCAAGTTGATGGCGTTCATTGTGATGCAGATGATGTTGCAGTTGCTGATAATGATGGTGGTGGTGGTGCTGCTGCTGCTGGTGATGATGGCCATTCACTTGTTTTCGCTCCTGTTGATGTCCTTCATCATCATTCGATGAATTCATTGTTGTATTGTGCTCTCCTCCCTCGTCTTCATCATCATCATCGTGTTCCTCACCATCGGATTCATGCTGATGATGATGTGGAAGATGCGCCGCAGCGGCTGCATGATGGAAATTGGCAGCTGCATTGGCCATACTTGGCGGTAGATAGAAATTCGCTGGAAAACCAGGCGGTACAATAGCGCCGCCACTGGTCATTGTGCCACCACTGCTGCCGCCACCACGTTTGGCTGGCGGTGGCAAATGGTGAAAATCATCACGTTCCACTGGTTCGGGTGTTGGTTCGCGGTCACGCTCACGTTTGATGGCTGTTGTGTTGAGATTCGGTGGTGATTCGGAAAGGTTGAGGGCTTCGCTGCTAGAACGAAAACGTGGTGGATGTCTGCGATTAGTAAAATATGGTGAAATGAAGTGATTACGAGGTGAATAAATAAAAACGTGGAATAAATAGATTTACATAATTAGTTTCTTTTTGGTTTTGCTTTTCATCTCCAAACAACTTACCGTTGTGGCTCAGCGGCGCCAACATTGTTGTTGCTACTAACAGCACCAACAACACCACCTCCCTGTGGTGAGGTATTCACTGAAGCCGGTGGACTTGTGTTATTGTGATACATTTGCCAAAGTGCAACACGTGACATTTCCAATGCATTTAATGCTTCACGTGTTGTTATCTCTGGACTTTGGGAACGTTGACGCTGATGTTGCTGCTGCTGCTGCAACTGTTGTTGTTGCTGTTGCTGCTGTTGTTGTTGTTGCTGCTGCTGATGTTGCTGTAGCGCTGCAGCAACCGGCTCTTTCTTTCCCTGTATCAATTTTAAATATTCCATCATACGTTGCTCAATTTCGTGCGTTACCAAATTTGGCACCTGCCCGAATGAGGGTGCCATCAGTCTATGATGAGCAGCAGCAGCAGCTGCTGCGGCTTGTGCTTGTGGGCTATTCGCAGCGGCAGCATGTGTGACCAAAGCCAGTGGTGACATTTGTTGCATGGCACCAGGTAATCCTTGACGTCCCATTTGAGGCTGAAATATAGAGGGAAAGTTGAGGCACAATCTTTTAATGAACTTGTTCGTACTCACTATTTGCATTTGATTATGCATCGCCTCAAATTGTCCATAACTGGAACGTCGTCCTTCACGTCTGTTACCATCGATGGCTGCTTGTAATTCGGCTGGTGAACTAAGGTTTTTCTTTTCACACTCATATGGGTATAGATATTTCATATATCTGGAAATAGAATGAAAGATAAATGGCATTTTAGTGAATATCCAACACCAATATTATAATTTTATGGAACATCAATTCACACTTAAAAATAATGGTTTACTTTTCTTAGTTTTGATTCCCTTTAAGAATGATTTTAAACTTTTTTGGTGTTAAACTAAAATTTTTTTCCAAAAAAGTTTGAAATTTATTCCAAAAATAGTATGAAATTTATTCCAAAATAGTTTAAAATTAATACTTTTTTGCCATTGTTCCACATAAATACTTTTTGGTTTCAAAAAACTGTGTAGAATGGAATTCTTCAGAGTTATCGTAGTCGTGTGTCGAAATGAGCTTGAACGCTTATGAAATGATTTCATTCATTCTTCAACATTTTCGAGTATACAGAAGCTTTGTTTATCTATACTATTTATAAGTATAAAATTGCTGATATGAAAATCATAAGTAACGCTTAAGCGCAAAATATATTGATCCAATTTTAATAATTGTTTCTGTTAAAACAATCTGTTTGTGCTAAGGACCTAACTGGCATTCTTATTTCTTTGATTTTTAAGAGAAAAGCATTATTTTTTTTAGTATGCTTGTAGTATTCTTGTTACAAAAGAAATTAAATTATTGCATATAGTTTTTCGTTTGCATTTGCGTTGCTAATGCTATGCTACTTCTTGAATTACATACATATGTGTTGTAATTGTCTTTTCCGTCTCCCTTAGTCTTGTGGAGAGAATTGAGAATATGATGTTAGGAGAGCGATTTTATCAGTGTTGCCAATTAAATGCTTTTCACACCAAACTTAGTACTTTTGGAATTTTACCGATATTTTAGATGTTTTTTGATAGTTTTGGACATTTATCGAATATTTTTTTTAAATGTTTTTCGATACCTTTGTACTTTAACTTCAATACTTTTGAACTTCTTTCGACATTTCAAATGTTTTTCGATACTCTTGGACTTTTACCGATATTATTGACATATACAATAGTTTTCAATATTTTTGGAATTTCCTCGATATTTTGGATGTTTTTCGATGCTTTTGATCTTTTTCGATTTCTTCGATGTTTTTCAATGCTTTTGGACTTTTACCGATATTTTGGATATTTTTGGACTTTTACCGATATTTTAGAAGTTTTTCGATAGTTTTGGACATTTCGATACCTTTGTACTTTAACGTCAATACTTTTGAACCTCTATCGACATTTTAAATGTTTTTCTATACTCTTGAACTTTTACCGATTTTATTGACATATACAATAGTTTTCGATATTTTTGGAATTTCACCGATATTTTGGATGTTTTTCGATACTTTTGAATTTATTCCAATTTCTTCGATGTTTTCCAATGTTTTTTAGACTTTTATAGATATTTTGGATATTTTTTGATATTTTTGGACTTTTACCGATATTTTAGGTGTTTAGATGTTATTCAATAACCTTTGGACATGGACCGTTTTCGATGTTTTTCAATACTTTCGGACTTCTATCGGTATTTTAGATTTTTTCTATACTCTTGGCCTATTACCGGTTTAATCGATGTATTTCAATTGTTTTCGATAGTTTTAGACTTTAACCAATTTCCTCAATGTATATCAATACTTTTGGATTTTTTCACTCATATGGTTTTTAATGTACATACATTGGGGAAACTTTCTGCATACTCAGTTTTTATACCCTACAGGAAGGGTATATTCACTTTGTCCTAGAAAAGTACATATACACATAAATTTTTTCCTGCATGGAAGTTTAGTTTGATGATGAATTAGAGCATACTTTTAAACCGAAAAAAAAGGAATTCGATTCAAAGGTAACTTAGTTAAAGCAAGACTAAGATGAAGAGTAAAAGGCCGTTTATGTTCCTTAGTTGTATACTTCGTGGTAATGACGAATAAATTGAAAAAATCTTTAAGCCTACATCTATAAATTAAAGTGAAAATATATAATTTCTCATTAGTCAAAATAAACATCATATGCGTTAATTATTCGCCATTATTTCTTGATGGTGCGCCACTCAACATTTTGCATTCAATTGAAAGTAAACATTTTGTTTTAGAGTGGAAATCGAACCAATAATAAATATACACATAATATGATCAATATATAGGTAGGTAGATGTGCAGACCGAAAGAAAGAGAATAAATGTCAATAAAATGTGTAGAAGTGAAAAAATCACTTGCAAGGCTGATCCTCTGATTGACCATGAACACGTAAAGGAAGATGCCAGAAATGAACAAAAAAAAAACAAAATCAAGGTACGAGTAAACACAATAAGCAAAGTTATGTCGATATCCTTTTTTTTTCTCCTTACTTTATTTCTTTTTTGGTGTTGCTGCAAAAGTGTACCATATCATGGTTATGGATTGTTGTATTTCACAGTGTAATTTGAAATGCTCGATGTGAATTACCGTGTAAATATTAAATACAGCGCGCAATGCAAAAATAAATAAACACACACACACGTTGAATATAGACAGATCAACAGACGGACATAAAAGACAAATAGACAGACAGACAAATGAATAACTTCAAAGTTGATGGGATAAAGGTAAATGAATGCAGACAAGGAAGAAAATGTGACGATTGTTTAATAACAACAATAACAACAACAGCACAACATGTAGGATCATCATTGTAATACTAAATGATGATGACGATGATGATGTAAATATAGTTGATTGTATTGCGTTGATAACACAAGGCAACAAATTTTGATTTTATTGGGTGTACAACTTAAAAACCTGAATTTTTTAGCGAAATTTGATGCTTTATTGTGGAAAAATGTTACAATATATTTTATTCAAAGTATTGTCCATTGGAAGCTACAACATTTCCTCATCTTTCAGGCAACTTTTGAATTCCATCCCAAAAAAATTGCGCCGGCTTGGCGGCCAAAAATGAATCGAGCCAATTTTCGATATCTTGAACTTAAGTGAACCGTATTCCAGATGGACATTCTGCATTGATCGGAACAAATGGTAGTCTGATGGTGCAAGGTCTGGGCTATAAGGCGGGTGAGGCAAAATTTGTATAGATTTCCTATCCGTTGTTTTCCAGGTAATTTTTGACTGGGGCAGCAATATGTGGCCGAGCGTTATCGTGGTGGAAAATGATTGACTCGTGTCTGGTCGCATATGTTGGCCGCTCTGCCTGGATTTTCTGCTTCAATCGGATCAATTGTTGACGATAGAGTTGAGCATTAATGGTTTGGCCACCTGGCAACAGCTCATAATGGATCACACCTAGCTGGTCCTCACCAGGACGTTCTTTGTCTTCGACCTCAAAATCACCACTTTTAAACCGTCGAAACCACTCACGACAGCTTGATTCAGCTGGAGCATAGTCCCCATAAACTTCTACAAGCAAACTATGACTTTCCGCAGCAGTTTTCTTTGCAAAAAAATGACCCAACAGAATCTCCCGCAAATGCTGTCTTTTTCTCCAATTTTCGAAGTTATTCATCGTGAAAAATAATAATGATGCACACAAGATAAAATTGTTTTGTTGACTGATTTTGACAGCTGTCAAATGTACCTTCAAAATGACATATATAAAGTTCGAGCTTTCATGATATTTGTTAGTACGGACATCCACCGTCAAATTCCGGTTTTTAAGTTGTACACCCAATATCTGAAAAAGTTTTGCGTAAATTTTTCGAAAGCATATTATATTCGTTAAGAGATGGCATTGAATAAAAACTGCACAAAAACGAACAGAATATTTACCAGAAACTTTTGTTTGAAATATTTTTGACCATTCTAGGTAGCCATCATGCGCTAAACTTATAGGCTAGACAGACGACAGCTTAAATCCGGACAAAAGACTTAATAATGCGCATCTTATTATTGCATGATTTTAGGCATTTTTTAGAATCATATTCATAGACATTGATTAAAAGAAAATTTCCCAAAACAGGGGCCAAAAAATTCTAAAACAAGAGTAATAATGAGATAAGCATCAGAAAAGCTAATTAGAATTTTTTGGACCCTGAATTGGGAAATTTTCTTTTAGTCAATGTCTATGAAATATGTATATTAAAAATGCCTAAGATCATGCAATAAACAGATTCGCATTATTACGTATATAATCTAGATTTAAGCTGTGATCTGTCTGGGGCATAAGTTTAGTCAAGACATTGCGATCAAAAACATAGTTTTTAAATGGCTGTATCAGTTACTGCAACCATTTCAAGGAATTGTGTTTCCCTCATTCAAGCATTTTCCAATTTTAGGTTTTTCGATTTTTTGAATGAATCTTAGAACGGTCACTCCGTAAGACTGCTCCGGAACAAGAATTTTGGTATGGTTCGAACATTTGTTGTTTTGTTACGTGATTTAAATGACGCTATTTACACAATACTGTAACGTAAACTAAAAAACTGCAGAAACAGTAATCAAATGGGGAAACTTGTTAGCATACACTGTGCCAAAAGCAAAATTACGCCGGCCTAAAAGTGTGCAATGAATTTTTTAAATTATCCACAATACAAGTTTATGTCGTGAAATGTATTGAAAGTAAAAAATCATCATCCAGTTTATTCTAAAACCTTCGAAAGGCTGCAAATTGTCGCCAAAAGACAGTCTAGAAGTCGCTGCGATTGACAAAGCAGTTTACTGTTGTTTTGATTGCAGTGCCTTGCGGTTAAAATGTTGACTATTGAATGCAGACATTTTTAAGAACCCTAAAATAATGCAATGAAAATGTTTGAAATCATCATTTATCAAAATTGATGGTAGACAAGACTTGAATTTCATAATATTGCATATTTTTAGGCTTAAATAAAACTCACATCATCATGCGTTCGTAAAGAAAAAAAACCATTTCGAAATAAATCGGATTTATCATATTTTGACATCTTTGCACAGAATTTATCATTAATTTTTAAAAAATTTTTCAGAATTTCAATAAAATTTTTCCCAGAATTTCAATAAAATTTTTTAACATTTTAACGAGGGTTCTTTTTGAATGAATAATTTGAGCAAACAAAAGAAACTATGTTGCCTAGTGTAGCTGCAGCGGCTGCTGTACTTTCGAATGCATTGACTTGTTGGCTTAAAACAACACTTTAACGCGACACACCATGAACTTCATAGGCATTCACAAAATACAGACACACACACATGGACATACAAATGCAAATAAGCCCGCACACCAGCGTTGATGCATTATTTAAATATATGTATGTGTGTATGCATGTGCCAAGTATTTGTATGCATTGCTTATCCATTAGCATTTTTTAATTTAATTAACACAATAAAGTGTTGTTGCATGATTTTTGAATCTTTAACTCTTCAATTTGCGGCTGCGCAACAACCAACGATGACTGATAGAGTGAGTGACTGAATGGTAGTTGGTACAGGCTGATTTGACTCTTACACTGCGGCGGCGGCGGCATCAATATTGGCATTTTTTTTTTTATTATTATTTTTTCCTTATATTATTCAAATATTTGCATTTCAACCTGCAGGCAGCTACAAGTTTACTTCGGAATGAATCTGAAACTGCCTGCCGTATGTTAAATTGTTAGAATATTTGTGTTTTTTGTGGCAACATTCATGGAATTGAATAATAAAAGAAAGGAATAAAAAGCGAAAGGGTACATTTTTGAGGCAAATATGAAATGTAATTTCTTACGCATGATTCTTTAGACGTTATAGGATGCCTTTGTGCAACTGCGGCTTTCATCAAAGCGTTAAAGGTTATCGAATGAAAGCCTTTTTGAATTTCAGGTTTTTCAGCTTGATGTTTCTTAAAACAAAATTAAAATGAAATTTTCCAACACCCCAAAAATATGCATTAGAAATAGCTCTTATTGCCATTTATCAAATTAAAAATGGCAACAAAATCCTAAATTGCTTTAATTGCCTATTTTTAGGCTGATTTTTTTTCAAGTCATTTGTTAGGGTTCTTCAAGTGGACTTAGCATTAATTTAAGAGAAAAGAAATACGAAAAATTCAGCCAAAAATAATACATCATTAAAAAATCAATTCAAAAATTTTTTTAAGAAAATAGAAATTAACAAGTTCGTTACTTAAGTCTTTCGTTTTACGTCAGACTTTTAACGACAAATCTTTGTAACTGAATGCCAAACTGAAAAATATTTTATTTTAAATTCAAGCAAATAAAAACAACAACTAAATAACAAATTATAGGAAAATGTATTATTAATTGAAAAGTATAAATCAGTTACAATTATTTGTAGCCATCAAATGCATGAAAAACTGAGCTGAACTGACAAACAACTTTAACAAAATTTTACAACAAAACAAAGAAACAAAAGCGAGACAGCTCGAGGTTATAACCGGATAATAACTCAACACGATAACGGTGCATTGATGAATAAGCAACCTACGCAAATTAAAATGCCTTAAGTATGTATGTATGTATATGTTTATAAGTATGTCTGTGTGTTTATCAAAAAAATATGCAAATGCAATTTGTTTCTTTTGCATGTGTAGGGTTTACTGTTGATATTTGTCGCTGCGCGCAGGCGTAAACGATATGCATGTGAAAAACAATAAATAAAAGGCACGAGCAATGAATGCAGCTGCATTAAAAGGGTTGCCATTTTGTTTTTTTTTATTATTTTTTGGGCAATATTCAGTGAAAACATGCTGGCATAAAATTGCAAAACAGAAAAACTTTAGAAATTTGTGCAAAAAAATTTAAAGCCAATTAATAATAAGATAAAAACACTATTAACAAAATTCGAGACTTTTAATGTATTGTAAAATAATCAAAACAATTATATATAAAAAAGTTTAATTTATACATTTTTAAACCGACCATGAGTATCTCAATTAGATCCACACAAACCGAACCAACGTGTTTTTTGCTTAATCTCTTTTAAAGTCAATTGTCTCAATAGTCGAATCTTTGGTCTACTTTTTTGTATGTAGTCAATTATTTCAAAAATGGTCCAAATGTAATGCAAAGTAAGTCAATTGTATATAAATGAACCAAATGAAATGCATAATCCGTCATTAGTACCAAAAGTGGTCCAATTGTGTATCGATTGTATCAGTGAAATTATAAAGATACTGACTACGTGCGATAATGTATCGGTCTAGTGACTTGCGCTGCGTAAATTCATATTAATTTGTACACAGTTTATCTATAGAGTCTTCGGAGCAGAAAATGAAACATGTCCAACATATCGAGGTATAAAATAATAAAAAATTGATAAAAAATATTCATCCACACTGAGATTCGAACCCGGAACACATTGCTCAGAAATATATAACAAACTCTTAAGCACATTCGGCTATGAAACCTTTTGATATTTTTGTGTAAAATTTCAATCTCAAATTAAACTTGTTGAAATTTATAAATAAAATAAAAAAAAATTGCCCTTTTTCTGGTCCAAGTGTAATGCATAAGGAGACAATTGATCTTTTTCTGGTCCGGTTGCAATGCATAAGGAAACAATTGGTTACGCCCAATGACAAACAGTGTAAAACGTAAATATGTAGAACTTGTCGGCTTCTCCGATGGAGTAGTTTGCAAACTAGTTTTAGAATAGTTCGTGGTCCTACAGGATTAGGACTGGATTAAATAAGTATGGATTTTCAATAATTTTTCAGTTTTTTTTTTTTAAATTTCAAAAAAATTCAATGTAAAACTACAGGATCCGCCAAATAACTTTTTTTTTTTGAAAATTCTATAAAAAAAAACTACTGGATATTTTCTCAAATTAATTTTTTTATTTGAAAGTACAATCCTTCCGGTTAAGAATGGAAAATAATTTCATTCAAATGGCTGCCTCGGCTGGCCATGCAGTAGCCTACACGATCGGTCCAATTTTTTAGCACATTACTATATCGATTGTGTGCAGCTGTATTTCACCAATGGCTTCACGAATATTGTCCTTTAAAGCGTCAATTGTCTCTGGCTTGTCGGTGTAACACTTATCTTTGAGGGCACCCCACAAATAATAGTCCAACGGTGTCAAATCGCAGCTCCGAGGTGGCTAAACGACATCAGCTCTGCGGCTGATAATGCGATCTTCAAAAACAGGGCGCAAAACATCGAGTGTAGCTTCGGCTGTGTGGCACGTAGCGCCGTCCTGTTGAAACCAAATGTTGCCAATATCCTCCTCTTCAATAACGATCGCCATTGACTGTAACGGCCACTCCGTGCTCATTTTCGAAGAAAAATTACCCAATTATGTCTCTGGACCAAAATCCGCACCAAACAGTGACTCGTTTTGGGTGCAGCGGCTTTTCAATGTATGCGTGCGGGTTTTCTGTGCCCCAAATGCGACAATTTTGCTTGTTTACATACCCGCTAAGATCAAAATGAGCTTCATCTGAAAAGATGATTTTTTTTTTGCACACATTCTGCAACATTACCATGATTTTCAAAGTAATGTCGCAATATTTCCCAGCGTTGTTCAAGCATATACACAACCATATTTGTTCAGCGGAAGGATACAACTAATTATCTGTCAAAACAGACATGAGCTAAGTGTTACCATTCACGAAATAAGCACTAGTTGAAAAAAAAACGACCATTTTATGAATTTTTTTAAAGTCTTACTTTTGGGCAACGATAAGATCAACCAGAGCTACATACAGGTTTCATATTTCTTTTTGAACCTATCTCATGCGATGGCAATGTACGGAAATATCTTAAAAATCAACTTAACCCTCTAGCAGGCAAAACCGCCTGTAGACGGGTTATCTTTTAGTGGCCCTAAAACGCAATACCAAACAATTTTTGTTTAAGTTTGTAACCATATAGGGCTTAAACAGATTTTCTGACTTATTTTGAAAAAAAAAAATTCTTGGCATTTTAGAGAAAATTTCTTTATGGAAAACTTTTACCTAATTGTAAAAGCTTTTGAAAAGTGCATTTGTTGCATAGGGTTGAGAAGGATTTTCCAAAGTTCTGGACTGTTGATATTTTAATTTTTTTCTCCTACTTTTTAACTTTGGCTTTTTGATTTGAGGTCGGAAAAACATATTTTTCTAACACACGGGTAACTCGCATGCGTTGCGCAGCCTATTAACCTTCAAACGGATTGTTCTTCAAAAGTATTTTTTTCTGATTTCAAATTAAAAAAATGGTACGAAAAATACACTACCGAATTAAAGGAAATTTAACGAGGATAAAAAAAATTATAAAAAGGTATGTTAACAGAATCTTTTTCGTACTAAAATGGTTGCTAAGTCAAAAAAAAGGAAAACAAATTTAAAATATCAAAACTAAAGGTCCAGAACTTTGTACATAAAATCCTTTAAAACTCTGTAAGCCACATACACTATTAGCTCATATAATTAGCTAATTTTTTTTAAAGAGGTTTCTCTAAAACACTAGGGTGACTCAAGAAAATTTTTTTATAAAATATGTTACAAAATCAGTTTTAACCGTATAATACCTCAGAGGTAGATTTTTGATCCCAACCTTCAGGTGCAATTTTTGTTAATCTGGATCTCTTCTTTCACTTCCCAGAAGCTTCCTAAGCTTATGCGATACACCCTATATATGACAGGAATATGGAAAAAGAGCGCATTGTGCCCAAAACAAATTGTAACACAACTTTCTTCTGAATATATGAGTGTTACACTTAAAGTGTAACAGTATATGTTGGGGGTTTTGTGTATGCGTACGTGTGTCTTTTACATTTATGTTTATGTTTTTAGCCATAAAGAGGAGAGCCGCCTCTTCTTTTAAATATTTTTTTATTATTATTTTTTATTTTTTATATTTTTGGTTCGTGCCGATACTTTATACATAAGTATGCTTTTATTGTTTATGTGATACGTGTTTGTTTGTGTATATGTGCAGACTTAAACACATATTTCGTGAAAAGTAATTAAAGGTTTTACGCGAATATCTGTTATTTATCGGTCGTTTACTTATAGTTTTTAATTGTTATTGGTATTTTCTTTTTTTAATATACTTATTGTTATTGTTTCATAAACTTTAGGTTTTATGTAGACATTTTTTCAATTATGGGAACTACTTATATTAATTGTTTAATATATTGCCTTAGGGCAAACGCGGGAGATATGGCCCCCTTTTCGTTAAACTGCTACAAAACCAGAATAAAAAGATATTTTAAAAAAAAACTAAACACAAATTTATTCTTTTGTTAATTTAAAACAAAAAAAAAATTAATTCAACCAGAATAAAAATGATTGCAAATATGTTTTTTCTTCATTATAAAAAAATTTTATAAAGTGCCAAATCACCAGAGACTGCGGGTGATATGGCACCATATCATGAGTGGTTTGGCACCCTAAGTGGATTTTAAGTTTTTGTTGAGACAATTGTTGCATATTTTTTTAAAAATCCTACACAGTAGCTATTATTGCAAATACAGCTAAACGAACAACATACCGTAATCAGGGGTGACTTTAACCGGCAAGAAAAAAAAGATTAAAATCGCAATATTATCACCCCAAAGACTAATTATCCATTTGTATTGGGTCAATCAGTATCCTTCAAGTATTGGCTTTTAGCATCTGGTTTCAATATTTGATTTGAGCGCGAACTTTCGGATATATCGTTGCATTTTCTAAAAGTTGTCTTATGCCGAATATTTAAACCCTCAGAAAATTACTACTTATTGACTAGGAGGAAAACTGCTGGCGTTAAATGAGTGATATAACTAGAACTATTATTTAATTTACTTCCCTAATCCATCGACTTTGGTGGATATATTTGCCCCTAAGTATTTTCAATGCATTTTTATATGAGAGAATGTTAGAAAACAAGGTTTTTGGGGTGACTTTCGACCGGTCCAAAGTCACCCCCAAAAAATTTTGTATCGTTAGGCAGGCTCGAAAGAAACCCAAACTCGGGCCAAATTGACGCCCAAGACATTTTTTATTTTCTAATTTTCAATCGATTTTAAGCTTGTTTTTGTGGATTTTTTAAGTTTTGCTTAGCTTTTAATATTAGTATTGTTATTTGATGTAACTTATGTACCAATAAGTAAAACACACCAAAGGCTAAAACCGCATTTATTAAAAATTTTAGTTTTTTTTTATCTCGTCCTTGAAAGCATCCCACTGTCTAGGCCGATGGCCTATATCAATATGCCAAAATGTTAAGTGAACTTAAGTTTCCAAAACCTGATACCCTGATTTTGGATCGTTAAGGGTATAGCATGTAAAGTCACCATTGAGGTGACGTTAACCCCACCCTTGAGGTGATTTTAACCCACTTACAAAA
This sequence comes from Calliopum simillimum, assembly GCA_951812925.1. NCBI lineage: Eukaryota > Metazoa > Arthropoda > Insecta > Diptera > Lauxaniidae > Calliopum > Calliopum simillimum. Next base: position 113,552,225 of record OX638370.1, on the reverse strand, counting down.
ATATTCTTTTAAAATATTTGTAATTACTTCGTATAAATTGTATAACATGACATTAAAGCTGAAACCCCCACAAAAAATTAAAAGTAATAAAACCATTAATTTTATTAAAATTGTTGAAATTATAGGCTCCTAAACTTGGAAATTCTGTTTTTTGTATCAAAGTCACCCCTGCTTACGGTACCACGAAGTCTCTCGCGCAGTTGAATTGAATTGTGTCCATACTTAAATGCTATGAAAACTGCAAGTTTTGAAAATGATAGGGGTGCCATATCACCCAGTCGTGCCACATCTCCCGCCTTTACCCTACAATATAATTTTAGAAAAATCATTTTGAAAAAATTATCCAGAGAACGTTTCTAAGAGTCCTTTTCATTTTTGAGTCGGTTTTGGGATTTTATAATTTTTTTTTTCTTTTTTGCTTTATACAAAATAAATGTAATTTCTTCAGTCTTTCATTCAATATTTTGCAGTGAAAATGCTAATTTAATTATTCTACGTCACGCGTGCCCTAAATTTGTTTATTTTATGTATAGTTAGTACATTTATATCATAATAACATCACCTTAATATTACAACTTGGTAACTCTTAAATTATCATTCTTGGGATAAGTGGGCTATGAGCCGGTCTTCAGGCATCATTGCAAAGTTACAAACAAGAAAAGTCGAAAAATGAGTGTAAATTTGAATTTGCAAAAATCTTAAAATTTAATTATCACAAAATTAAAAAGATGGAGTTACCTACTTGTAGTATTAAGATAACGATATAAGTTTTCTACAGTATTTTGGTTACGGTGCGCCAGTATTACGTTCATTCAAAAATTTTGTATCGCTAGTTTTAGTACTGACTCAATCTTTATCTATAAAGTGCTAAAAACACATTCTTTGCAACAATCGCTGAAAAAAAATCTAAACAATAATTTCTGTATACAACTTTCAGTAAGGGGGCGAAGTTCGGTGTAAGTGAGTTCAAAAAACATAATTACTTTTTCCTTGTATTCATCAATACCTACCGTCTCCCCGGCATCCAATCATTTTGTTTAATTGCAATGCATTAAAATTGCAATTCTTTATTGGTATACGGGTACTTTGTTGACATACTTTTAATAGCGATTTCTTTCACTTCATTTTGCTTTTGTATTTGTTTTTGTTTTTGTTATTTTCCACTTTGTATTTGTTAAGATAAGAATTCAATTGTTTTATAAGCGTGAAAATATGAAATTGCTAATTTTTGCATTTTATTGCTCTACATACACTGCACTTATCACTTACTCAACCAACATGCATGTTGTGTGATAGTGTTACACTGTAAGGAGTATTATACCATAATTTCTTATATTATTGTAATTGGAATTTACAAATCAACGTGCTGTGAGGTAATGTCGTAATCAAGAACACATATTAAAAATTGTAATTATTTTAATTGTGAATAACCAAATAATAAATTTCGCATAAAATATGTGCAATTTGAGGAATATCATAAAAATTAAACCACAAAAAAAAAGCATAAAAAAATTCAAAGGCAGCAATGAAAGGCAAATATTCAAGGCGTGTTCGTTTTTTGTTAATTTTTTAACATTTTTTTATTATCTCCATTTTAGTTTTTTTAACGATTTTTTAGCTATTGTCTATGCAATTATTTATGCGGTAAATAGTTACATACATACATATATGTATACAACAATATAAGTAAAGTAGTTATAATAATCAAGCAGTCAATGGCTTAATGGGTGTAGTTTTGTACATTTGTACTGCCCTGCTTTGTTTTAATTTGGCCAAGTGCAGAAAAAAAAATGGTCTGACGCATTGCTGGCAAGAAAAAAAACCCAATTAAAATCATTTTCATATGAAATCACTACACTCTGGAAAGGTATATTTAGTTTATAACAAAAGATTTTATGCAGTCGACAATTAATGTAATTAATTCAAAAAATAGTTGACTAAATCATTACATAAATTAATCAACTAAATCATTGAATATCATTTAAATAATTAATTTATTTTAATTGACTAATAAAATTGACTTTAATAAATAAACTTATATATGAAGCACTTCATGCCAAGTGTACCAGCTCAAAATTTTCTCCGATTTCGCTCAAATTTGGCAATATGGTAGATCCGGTGTGTAAGAACAACAATCCGGGAGGAATTGGTTCTAGTACCATTTGTGGTTAAAATACAGGGTGTTGCAGTTGGCGTTTTTAGTCATTTTCATGAAAGATGTTTTTTCAAAAATTTTTAGCTTACACTAAAGTTTGTAAATTTATAAATCTAAGTTACAGGTTCCATTTGTTTTGAAGTGTTCTTTTTTCACCAAAATTTTTTTACACTTAAAAATACTTTTGAATATTTTTAACAAAACCCCTCTTAGATTTTTTTAAAAGAACTTTAAATTAAAGCATAAGTTATAAGCTTTAAAATGATGTATGACCCAAGATGGGATTCGGACGCTACATGGGAGTTTTTGGCTTTTGAACGACCGCGGCAGGCAAAAATCTTTTTTTACCCGAGAGGAAAGCATCTTACGTAAAAAGTGTACTAGGCAAAAAATGCTTAGAATCGTCTAAGGAATACGTGTGAATTTTTTTTTTTTTTTTTTTTTGAATTTTTTAAAACTTTTTTTTTTTTTGAATAATTTTTTGAAAAATTTTTGCAAAAATTACACAGGTTTACAAAAAAAAAAAAATGTCATGGCGGTTTGACCGGACCATGTGTTTCCTAGGGACTTTGACGTCCTGAATCCAAATCCCGGGTTCGTTTTTTTCCAGAACGTCTGAGAAAAATTTTTCAAGGTCATATGGAGGTCATGTGTCGTTTAGTGATAAATTCGCCAAAATTCTGAAACTAATTTTTTATCATTGAGTTTTTAGTCCTTAAAAAGAATATATGATCAAAAAGGGTATCTCGGACCTAGTTTCGGAGATATAGCCATCGGAAGATCCGGATATATCTTCTATGAAAACCGCTATAAGTTGCGAACCCCTGGATGGATTTGTAAAATATTGGTGGCGTATGAAAGGTATTTTGACAGCCTATAAAAATGTTTTGAAAACATTTTCAATTGGATTCATAGTTTTCGGGATATGAGCTTTTTTGAAATTTTGTGAAATTTTTCAATTACAACAACAAATAAATAAACAACACCAGCACCAACCACAACAAAAACAACAATAATAGCAACAACAAAAAACCTTTCATATGAATTCAATATTTTCTAAATCCATTCAGGGGTTCCCAACTTATAACGGTTTTCATAGAAGATATATATTCTGATCTTCCAATAGCTATATCTCCGAAACTAGGTCCGAGATACTCTTTTTGCTCACATATTCTTTTTAAGACCTAAGAGTTCCATGATTAAAAATTAGTTTCAGAATTTTAGCGAATTTATCACTAAACGACACATGAACCCTATTTTGACCTCCATATGACCTTGAAATCTTTTTCCTCAGACATTTTGTTTTTTGTAAGCCTGTGTTATTGAAAGGAAAAAAAAAATTTTTTTTTTAACTTTCCAAAAAATTCCAAAAAAAATTTGGACAATTTTAAGTCGTTCAAAAGCCAAAAACTCCCATGTAGCGTCCGAATATCATCTTGAGTCATACATAATTTTAAAGCTTATAACTTATGCTTTAATTTAAAGTAATTTTAAAAAAAAAATCTAAGGCAGGTTTTTTGAAAAAAAAAAAACTTCAAAAGTATTTTTAAGTGTTTTAAAATTTTGTTTTGGTACACTTAGCCTGGAGTGCTTCATATATTAAATAATATAATTGAATTAAATAAACAAGATTTCGTCATTTGATTGAAATTCGACTATTTCAATTTTATTTTAATGCGGCTTTTAAGAAGTAAAAGAAATGAAACATATATTTGAATAGAAGCGGTATATCTGGGTATTCTTCGATTTGACCATGAAGCTTTTCGGTGACCTTCGGGAACCTACGGATGTTGCTGAAAATGAATCAAATAAAGCTTGTTCATACTCAGTCATAGATGTTTTCCCCCAAGCATATCTAGATATTCTTCGTTTTGACTATGAAGCCTTCGGGTATCCCAGAATATAAATCAATTAAATTGTCCACCATAGATGTTTTTCCTCTAGTTTCCTCGGTTTAGGAAATAACTGAGCTACAAATTTTTAAGTGCGTAAAATTGCTCGAAAACTGTTTTTTAAAGGTAGGATAGTTTTAGATATCTGCTAGGTCCGATGCAAAGTATAAAATCACTGTAGCACTGTGCTATTAAATTGTCCTAACAACAAATCAAACTAAAAATGTTGAAATTTTTCAAATATTTATTTGATTTTAAAAATGGCTAACAACATTTTGATTGTTATATTAGTCTTTATTGTGTTGTGTTATACTTTTGTTAACACTTTGTATTACCAATAGCTCTATGTAGTTTATTGTCATTTGTTACAATGAAATTATGCAAAAGTCTTTGTATGTTTGCTTTGTTGTTATTGTTACTATTGTATCGTTTAAGCCAAGTTTATGTGAAAAAATATTAATAGTTTTCTATTTCTTTATTGCCATATTTTTTTGCATTTGAGCTCGACCAACTGTCGTCAGCAAGTGAAAAAAAAACATTAGAAACAAAATGGATATGTTGCATCAAAGTCATGTTAAAAATGGTTGTCATCTTTTAACTTGGCTAATAAGTAATAATATTGTTGACAATAATTTTATTGTTGTGGTTGCAATTGTTACTTTTTAAGTAAGTACGACGAACATTGTATTGTCAGTCGGTATCCGTACTTGTCTGCTTATAAAACGATTTTTTTTTTTTTTTTTTCACCTCAAGCAGTTGGGTCAAAAGCTTTCTCTCCTGTTCAACAGTTTGAATTCATTTTACTTTTTGTTGTAGATTTTTGCATACTATAACATTTTAATGAGAAATTTAATGTTCGACATAACGACTATATGAAATTCATTAAAAATTCAACAACAATATAACTTTCGACTCGTTCTTTCTTTTATTTTTCTTCTATTGAATATCCTTCATTAATGTAACAATTTTTCTGAAATAATGTGCCACAAACAGATATTTATTTAATTTAATTTCATAAAAATGTCACATCTAAATGCATCGAAAAATATTGAAGCATATGGGAGTTATCGGTAAATGTCTCGAAAAATAGCGGTAAAAAATATATCCAAAAGAAAAATGTTGTAATACATCGATGAAATCGGTAGAAGTCTAAGTTTACCGAAAAGCATCTAAAATATCGGTAAAAGTTCAAAAATTTTGAAAAAAATCTACGAAATCGGTAAAAGTCCAAAGTTATTGAAAAACATCGAAAATATCGGTAAAAGTCTGCAAATGTCGAAAAACATCTAAAATATCAATAAAAGTTCAAAAGTATCGAAAAATTATGATAAACATCGAAGAAATCGTTAAAAGTCTAAATGTATTGAAAAACATCTAAAATATCGGTAAAACTCCAAAAATTTTGAAAAAAATCTACAGTTCAATCCTTAGCACAAATAGAATGTTGTAAAAAAAAATATTAAAATTGGTTCGGTACATTTAACTGCAAAGCGTTACATAGGGTTATCATATAAGCAATTTTATATAAATAGTACACTTAGACATAGATAATGCTACTTACTGTGTGCGCAGCGTAAAGGCCGCACTTGTAATACTCGACGGCAGATGAAGTCCTTTTATTATTTCTTGCCATAATTTTTTATTGATAACATCAACCAGACCACCACGTGCTATAACTAAATTGTAAAGCTCATATAGATCCAGTACAGATTTGGCCATAATAGGCAGACGATTAATTGGTGTGCCTGTAATGAAAGAAAATTGATAATTATATTAAGAATATAAATTTTAAGACGCAAAATTCGAATATAGTTCTCTAACACTCTATAAATGCTGCCCTCAAAGTGTAATTTAAAAAATTCACCAACCTTAGAGTTTGATATTTAATACACTACAATTTGAGAAAAATTTAACAAAAATAAAAAGAATACAAATAGACAGGCAGACGTCATATGGAAACACTTTCTTGATTTGTGTAATTTTCAATTTAGTTTTCAGTTCAATGTGGCTCGTGGTTCAGTTTTAGTTGCGGTGCGACACCCAACAACGTTTTCATTGCTGGCAAAAGTTGAGCAACATATGTTTGATTTCCTTCATGATGATTGTCAGATTTCACTTTTTTCCTAGCACATTTTTTTTCGTTTTTAATTTGAAATAAGAAAATTAATGGAAATCAAAGTAATTTGATAGACAGTTTAAAAACTCGGCAAAATGAACGTGGCAGAATGTCATGTCTGTAGTTAGGGTGAGTGTACAGGGAGAGGCTCAACTGAAAGAAACAGTCAAGCACCTCAATATATAATTTATAAGATGACGGGAAAGATGATTATTATTTAAAGGTTAAAAGCACTTGAAGAGAGATAATATTGAAAGCAACAATATTTAATGATGTAGACATTGACAGGTATTCTCTTTTTTATACAAATTAAAATTATAAAAACATCATTCTTTGTAAATAATAAAAAGCCTAATTGTTAATTGCAAAATTATCATCAATTTCAAAAAAAATTCTTTGCTCCAAATACTTTGATTACAAACAAAATTTGCAAAAAAAATATATCGCATGCACGCCACACTTTTCAGAGTTTTCTTTATCTTTTTGATTTCTCCAAATTTTTTGCGTGTTCCCTCTCTTTCTTGTTATTTGTGCCTGCTAGAGAAGGTAGAGCGTGTGATATTTTATCAATGATATAGCAGATTTTTGTTCTGACTTGAAATTGGGTCTTGGCTCTTAGAAAATGCTTAATAGGAAAGGTATACAGGCTGTTGAAAAATTTCTCATGGGACCTTGCCCAGTAAGGAAGCACCTCTCCATCATGAGTTTAGTCCAGGATAAATTCTGTAGATTCTGTAGTGAAGAAGAAGAAACAGCAGAACACATTCTATGTCTCTGTTACAGCCTAACAAGACACAGATCTCGTTACTTTTCTGCCGCGTGTACTCCCAATGGACATACTGGACATTCATTAATGCCATGCGCCTATGGACTGACTTCTAATCAAGTCTTGCAAGGGTTAGCACAATAGGTCTTATAGGTTGCGGTGACATTTGGCGACTGGAGCCCAACTTTTTCCTAATTCTAGTGTGTGGAAAAACTCACTTAATTTATGAGGAAGCGTAGTTTTAAATTTTCAGAAAAAAACTCTTAGTTTCGAAATATATAAGATTTATCACTCAAATTTTTTAAAAAAAATCCTTAAAAAATATCTAGTTTTTGAATTATAGTCTTAATGTCAATTGATCAAGTGGGACCTCGAGCCAATAATATATGGAGGACCTTTTAGAGAAAACACAACTAAAAATTTATGCAGTTTCGAAAAAAGCGTGCGGCATAATTTTAGGCAAATGATTAAACCAGTGGTTCTCAAAACACTTTTGACTTTTTGGTCGGCAAACTTTTATAGTCTATTATCTGGTCGTATATATCATCCACTTCAAGCATCTTTTCATAATCTCAGTAAAAAATATGATTAATAACGAATGCTGAATGATATGAATGATATGAATGATATGAATGATATGAATGATATGAATGATATGAATGATATGAATGATATGAATGATATGAATGATATGAATGATATGAATGATATGAATGTTATGAATGATATGAATGATATGAATGATATGAATGATATGAATGATATGAATGATATGAATGATATGAATGATATGAATGATATGAATGATATGAATGATATGAATGATATGAATGATATGAATGATATGAATGATATGAATGATATGAATGATATGAATGATATGAATGATATGAATGATATGAATGATATGAATGATATGAATGATATGAATGATATGAATGATATGAATGATATGAATGATATGAATGATATGAATGATATGAATGATATGAATGATATGAATGATATGAATGATATGAATGATATGAATGATATGAATGATATGAATGATATGAATGATATGAATGATATGAATGATATGAATGATATGAATGATATGAATGATATGAATGATATGAATGATATGAATGATATGAATGATATGAATGATATGAATGATATGAATGATATGAGTGATATGAATGATATGAATGATATGAATGATATGAATGATATGAATGATATGAATGATATGAATGATATGAATGATATGAATGATATGAATGATATGAATGATGTGAATGATATGAATGATATGAATGATATGAATGACATGAATGATGTGAATATTTTGAATGATATGAATGATGTGAATAATATGAATGATAAGAATGAATAAATGAATAAATGAATAAATGAATAAATGAATAAATGAATAAATGAATATATGAATAAATGAATAAATGAATAAATGAATAAATGAATAAATGAATAAATGAATAAATGAATAAATGAATAAATGAATAAATGAATAAATGAATAAATGAATAAATGAATAAATGAATAAATGAATAAATGAATAAATGAATAAATGAATAAATGAATAAATGAATAAATGAATAAATGAATAAATGAATAAATGAATAAATGAATAAATGAATAAATGAATAAATGAATAAATGAATAAATGAATAAATGAATAAATGAATAAATGAATAAATGAATAAATGAATAAATGAATAAATGAATAAATGAATAAATGAATAAATGAATAAATGAATAAATGAATAAATGAATAAATGAATAAATGAATAAATGAATAAATGAATAAATGAATAAATGAATAAATGAATAAATGAATAAATGAATAAATGAATAAATGAATGAATGAATGAATGAATGATTGAATGAATGAATGAATGAATGTATGAATGAATGAATGAATGACTGAATGAATGAATGAATGAATGAATGAATGAATAAATTAATGAATTAATGAATGAATGAATGAAAGAATGAATGAATGAATGAATGAATGAATGAATGAATGAATGAATGAATGAATGAATGAATGAATGAATGAATGAATGAATGAATGAATGAATGAATGAATAAATGAATGAAAGAATGATTGAATGAATGAATGAATGCATGAATGAATGAATGTATGAATGCATGAATGAATGCATGAATGAATGAATGAATGAATGAACGAATTAATGAATGAAAGAATGAATGAATGAATGAATGAACGAATGAATGAATGAGTGAATGAATGAAAGAATGAGTGAATAAATGAGTGAATGAATGAATCAATCAATGAATGAATGAATGAATGAATGAGTGAATGAATAAATGGACGGATGGATAAATAGATGCATTAACAAATGCTGAATAATATCGTAATTAAAGTTATACCTGTATAGTAATCGACATTTGAAAAATTGACACACTTTCGACCATCTCTATAATTTGCATTCAATTTTGACGTGAGTTGCTAAGCGATTTTTTTCATGCAACGAAAATTCTTATGCAATAATTTGTATTAAAAATATGTGTTTTTTTTTTTTCTTTCTTTCAGGTATTCAAATTATTCATTATACATTGTTTTTATTTACAAAAACAACACGCACACAAACTTTATTTAACTATCCTGATTCAATCAACATGTCGATCATTTCATTTGATTGATTCCTCTGGGCAAGATCATAAAAAACGAAAAAAAAAAAACATTACAGAACCGAACAGATCGAACGTTTGTTTTTTTATTAAAAGAATTTTATGATCATTAAATGTTTTTTTGCTCAAAGGCGAATTGGAATTGCTTAAAGCAAAAGATTCAAAAAAAATAAAAAATAGTGCGTTTTTTTTAGAATCATGTTCACTACAACAAACTCTTCTTCTCCATTAGTTTTTTATCACTCCAGATGATCAATACAGATGATGATCACTGATCAATCGTTAATACAGTGTGCTCTGCTAATCGATTGATCGATTTTAAGACGCGTTGGCAACAGCAGCAGCGGTAGCACAACACAGATCAATAATAAATCTATTTTATTGATTTTTAATGCTGATGATTTTATTGTTGCATTTTTTGTTCGATTTTTTTCTTCGATTTGTTCAATTTAAGTATTTAACACCTCATATAAATTCTGTTTGAAAACTGTGTTTACTTTCGCATAGTTATGTGTGTGTATTCCTTTGTTTGTGCGTGTGTGCATACGATTGATAATTAAAGTGTAATTAAATTAATTGCCTGTGATTAAAATTTATTCACTGATTTTGTGTTCTGCATTATAGGATTTTATGGCGGGATAAATTCGAAATAAATCGCTTAAGTGTTTTTACTACTCAAGTGTAGATAGGACACGTTTTGGATTTTATTCGTATTTATTTTTGTGTAAAATTGTCATATTTTTTTTCATTTATTTTATTTACTTTAATACTATTATTTCTTTATTTTGTTATTGTATAATTTTTAGAAATTCTAAAGAAATTAAAAATCATTTCGGTAATGTTTTTAGTTGTTCTATTACATCATTAAATTAAGTAAAATTAACGTCAAATGTAACAAATAAATTTAAATATAAACTTAAAATAATAGACTTTACACAAATGTACATATTTAACACTTTTTTATTTATTTCAACGTTGACACGAAATTCTTTTCATTACAAAAATTTATTGTATTTTTATACCCTACACCCAGGGTATATTCACTTTGTCCTTCCGTTTGTAACGCAGTGAAGGAGGCGTGGCAGATATAGAAAAGTATATATATTCTTGATCAGCGTCACCTCCTGAGTTGATATAGCCATGTCCGTCTGTCTGGCTGGCTGGCTGGCTGGCTGGGTGGCTGGCTGGCTGGCTGGGTGGCTGGCTGGGTGGCTGGCTGTGTGTTGAAATACACTTTTTGGGAAAACTGAGCAAGATATTTCAATGAAATTTGGTACACTGCCTCTGTCATCAAAGTTAGCTCGGCGTGGCACCTCCCATATGAGCAAAAGCTTCAAAATGCTATACTGAAAGAGTTTTTTGAGATAATAAATGCACTCTCTAAGCTAAAACTAGAGGAACTCGGACTAGAGGGCGTGGCACCTCCTATATATGCAAAAACGTCAAAACACTATGCTGAAAACGTTTTTCACTCAGACACTAAAATCTATAAATGCAAGCTCTGAACAAAAACTGGGTGAACTCGGACAAGAGGGCGTAGCACCTCCCATATGAGCAAAATTTTAAAAATACTGCAGTGTAGGGTATTTAATGTTTGGCCAGGCCAAATTTTACACCCTTACTAGTTTTTTTTTAATATAAGACTTTTTTCGCTTATGTAAACAGTGGTGGTGAAAATTGTTCAGAAAAACAACCTGAAGAGTGTTGCATCTCAGTATATCAATGAAGTATCGATATGTCAAAATTCTCATCTATTTATTTTTTATAAACACAATCTCAGATTCGACTACAATACAATTGTTGTGTTTTATTTGCCAATTTTTTTAAGCTCGAAGCGATAATTTTATGGAGAACAACCACAAAGTCAGGTTGTGTTCTACTTTTTTGCCTAGACTTTGGCCATTCCCAAGGGGATAATAAGTGCTTCAAAAACACTTCTGAAAGGCATCAATACTTTCTTTTTAACATTGCATGTCATAGGATGTAGCGAGCAAAAACTTACCGCAGAGTTACCAAAAAAGAGTTTTTAAAGCGTTTTTTCAATAAAATTAAAAAAAAAGAAAAAAAAAACTGGCCGCGCCAGGATTTGAATCCACGATCGTCCGCGTGCTAGATATTTTTTCTTACATTTACCAACCCTTTAGACCGCTACACCAACGCCCGATGTTATGAAGAGGTATGAAATTTGTATATTAAGCAAATGTTGTCCAAACAGAATTTGACATAAAAATGCTCCTGCAGCATTACATATAATCATTGTGCAATCAGTTAATTCAAGTAAGCAAAAGTAAATAAAAAAGAGAAGGAAAATAGAAAAGTGAAATAAAAAAGGTTGAATAAAAAATATTTTAATAAAAAAAAAATATAGCAAAAACAAATAAAAAAATGGAAAAATCACCCGGGTTGAGTTCGAACTCACGTTGTTCTTTCTGCAGCCTTATATGGAATCATTGTGTAATCAATTTCAATTCAGTTAAATAAAAGTAAATTAATACGAGAAAGTAAAATAGAAAAGTGAAATAAAAGATGTTGAATAAAAAATATTTTAATAAAAAAAAAAAATAAAGCAAAAAAAAGTAAAAAAAAAGTTAAAAAAAGTAAAAAAAAAAATCTCCCGGGCTGGGTTCGAACTCACGTTGTTCTTACTGCAGCCTTATAAAAAATCATTGTGATAGTGCTTCTAAAATTTCTATGGGGACAAGCACTTTTGAAGGGCTTGGATCAAAAGCGCTAGAGATTTTTCCTCTTGGGTTACTACTTATTTGTTGTGATTATGCCATGCAACTACATAGAGGCTTGCTTGGACTCAGGTTCATAACGATAAACCTTAGTTCTATCCACCAGCACCTTCACTACAGTTTAAAGTTAACCCACTAACGGATCCGTAACGGATAAAAAATACGAGATATGAACCGTTTGGCACACTGGGTAAGCATTTTCCAATCATATTAGTCATTTCTAAAGCAAATTGAACTTTTCCAAATCAAATTAAAAATTTAACTATTTTAAATAACACTTTTACAATTTCATTTCATACTTTTGCTAATACTTATTAACGTTTTTACAGATCATATTAGTCCTTTTCCAACTCAAAAACCTTTTTACAAACCAAAATAAACTTTGTAATTTAGAAAAAGTTTAACCTCATTTTGAAAACGTTTATTTTAATTTCCCAAAATGGCTAACTTTAATTAAATAAGGTTAAGTTGCTTTCGTTTCGTGCTAAAACCGTTTAAAATTTTGGGGTTTCTTTCGTGGCTTTAAGAACGTTGCAAAAAGTAAAAAAAATCGGTCAATAGTGAGAATTATTCCGTCTCAGAATTGTGCATTAATTGGACATTTCTTCAGCAATTTTTTTTGTTCAGGTAATTTTTGGGAAGGTATTAAATCAGACTATAATCACAAGCTAAAGATTTTCGTATTTTGCAAAAAAAAAATACTAAATTAAGTACTATTTTAGTGCAATTTTAGTACTATTTTATTTTTAGTACTAAATTGAATACTATTTTAGTACAATTTTAGAACTAAATTTAGTACTATTCTAGTACTATTTTGCACAATTTTAGTACTAAATTTAGTACTATTTTAGTACAATTTATGACTTAACATTTTTGACTTGCATCGGGACAATATATTCCATATATTGATACATCAAAAATGTATTTATACATCGATTCAATTTGCATCATCACTATTAGCGCCTGTTAGTTTTCTTTGGCATTTCATGATATTTTTTTCGCTTTTCCATTTGATGCGCAACACTGCAGTAGCAGCGCTATAAACAGCAACAACAACAATACCAGAAATTGAAGATTTCTTGACGTGACAACTTAATGGATTTTAATCTGTCACATTGTCGTAGTTCACTGACTGCTTGATGATGCCGTCGTTGATCATGTGCAGGGTGTGGCGCAAGCGGGAGTGTAACAAGTAGATATGCCTATGTTTGTGTTTGTGTGCTTGTGTAAGTGTTAGCGCGCGGTTAACTTAGAAAACACATCACTGTCACATTTTGCGTTGATTGATTATGAGTGAAAATTCACAGGAAAATCAACTAAAAATACCACGACTTCATTAAAATTTGATATTGAAGATCATCGGGGGGTAAGGGTGATGGGTGGTGGCAGCATAAGAATTTGTTGTTTTCTTTGTTTTTGGATCACGTAATGCTGTTTTTGATCACGTTAGGGAGTATAATTATTTTTGTACGTTGGACTAAATAACTTTTTTCATATTAAAATTGATTTCAAAACTTCTGTCAGATAATTGGGAAATTTTCCATCTACTTAGTTGAGGGTGTTTCAAATTGAATGAAAGAAAAAAATTCTGATAAAAAAAAACGCTCAAAAAGCAAAAACGTTGCACAGTGGTATGGCTTCATATATGTTTTGGAAAAAGATATACTTAGCTAGTTAACAAATATTCTAAAAATGGGACTGATAAATCAACGGACACGCCTACCGCCCATAGAAAATTAGCTTAAATTGTTTATCCCTAAAGGTATGCAACACATTATATCCACATACATATGTATGTACAATTGCTTATATTGCAAACTCGTTTTGATAATCATATGACCTTTTTCAGAAATTTGATGATTTGAATTATTAAATTGAAATGTGACGAACTTTTTTTGACTTAAACTGAAAGAGTAGAGTAGATTTGAATTTTGATTATGAGAAGACTGCCCATGAAGTGTATGAAATGTGCAAAGTTGTAATTTCTGTAAAATGGGCTTTACACAGACAAATCGCTTTAACTGTTCATAACTTCTATGCTTTTAAATTTTTCGCTGATGACCTTAAGTCACCTTTTGCAGAAAATGACTAAACATACATTCTCGTCTTTGAAATTTTGCTTCCACAAATTAAATATATGTATATCTGACTGGGAACAACAACACTATTTTTTGCGTCTGTTGTTGAAAAATCGCAAAAATGACTGTTCAATATAAATTTATAAGATTTTCGTCACGTTTCGAAACCTTTTTAAGCTATTTAGATAATGATTTGTGAAAAAATTCAGTTGAATCCTTATTTAAAAGTACTACAATGAATATAGCTTTCAACAGAGAGATTTCATCAATAATTGAATTTCTTTCATATGACAATATTCAGCAAACACACCTTTACCCCAGAACAAATTGATTTCTTGCAATAAAGAATTCACATTTATTGCAAACTTTTAATTACAAAAATAAAGAAATTCGATATTCCTCAGAAAATCATAAAATAATATTTTACGCCACTTCAATGCGCGTACAACTTCAATTACCACCGGACCTATGGAAATATCAACGATATAACGTTGTGGATAAATATTCGTAGGTAAATGAAATGAAAACTTACAAATGTCAACGTCACAGTAAAAACAAACAAATGACCAAACGAAAAAAAAATAACTGAAATTTTCCCCCTAATGTAAATTTTTTACTCCTTTTTTTCTTTATTTTCTTGGTCTCACACGATTTCTTTTCATATTTACTTTACATGATATTTTCCCTTTGGTTTTCTTCGCTTTTTATATATTATTTCTGTGAAATTTTATTAGTTTACTACATTTTCCGTCTCCTTTTTTTATTAAATTCGCATTTGTATGTTCATATGTAGATACTCATATATCTGGAAATATATCTTTCATTCTGCCATAAGTCATTCGCAAAACTTCAGACTACATACGAGTATGTACATTAAATTTATTTGTAAGATATAGTGGAGAATTTATGAATTTACGAGTGATATCGTATAGAAAGGGCTGTGGGGCAACTACAAGTCGTACTCAATAGCTATGCAAATGCTGAATGTGGCTTGAACGGAGTGTCGATACACTGGAAAGTGTGAGACATTTGTTAACTTGCATATTTTTTTCGTTACTTTGATATGCATGTTGTTGTTGGCTACGTTTATGCTTTAAGTTCTAGTATTATTTACAACATATTGTCTGAGGGTTATGTTCAGGATTATATCCAATACTAGTAACGAAAGTGTAGAAGTGTTTGTATTATGTTTACATACGGTCAAAGGCAATTAATATTGGAAACGTTATGGTAATGTGGTATTAATTTTCTGCATTAACTGGACTTTTTGATTCTGGTAGTATTCGTATAGAGTAAACAAGACTTAGAAAAAATACGTCAAAAATGGTTAATTCTGCTTCAAATTATATCGGAATAGTACTCGCTGGCTCTTGATATTGATTTTAAAAATAGTAAAAAAACCTATTTTAAAGAAGTTGTTACAATGTATAAGTACGAAAAAAAGGCTAAGTTATGGGCTAAAAAGTAGGCAGTGCCACGCCTTTCAATAAATTAACTCATCATATCTCCCAAACTCTGACACTGATATGTAAGAATTGGTAAATATGTTAAAATCATCAGGACATATTATGTTCACTGGAAAAACAGAAAAGCAGGAACATTGTATTTCGATTGAGCATACTTTGTCACAAATTATATTGGAAAATTATGAAAATCCGAATAAGCGCATTTTTTTTTTAATGTCAAAGTTTGAGATTTTTAACATTTTTTTTAATATATGAAAAATCACTAAAATTTACATAAAATCGGCAGAAAAATAATATATAATAATAATATATAAAAATAATTTCTAACAATGTAGAAACAATATACTTTCGAACGATACACTATATTAGTGAATACGGTTTAAAACAAATTATCTAGAGTAGCAGTTGCTAATGTTAAAAGTTCCGTGGAGCATTTTTGCTGTTTAAAGTCCAACTTTGAGCCCACTGTGTTACTAAGCCAAAACAAAATTTTAATCTTGCATAGTCTTTTTTCCATCCATATGACGATTGGTGTAAAAATTTTTTACCAGTCGTCCATAGAGAAAAGTCGAAGTCTATCAACAAGAACCTCTTTTACATCACAAAATTTTTTTTACGGAAATCTTTTGAAAGGTGGATGAAAAACATTAGTTTTTCAAAAGATTTACATAAAAAAAATAAATTAAAAAAAAAAAAATTTTTTTGCGAAATTAGTTTTTAAGATTTTTCAAAACATGGCCTCGTCAATATTCTTATGATTTATATGGAAAATTTTGGTTTTTTTATATACATTGTATTTTCTAAGCTTTTCCTTCTGCTTTAAAATTTTTTTTTTGGCCACCTAGTAGGTGTAAATCAAAGCACAAAATAAAGTTAAAAAAATTGACACATGACTCTTTAGAAAAAAAATTCCCGTCTTCTACACAATGTTCTTATTTCATCCACCTTTCTGTAAAAAAAAAAAAAAAAAAAAAAAATTATTTTAAGAGAATCAACTTTAAAGATTTCTCAAAAAATAGCCGCCATTTTGTAAATTTTCAAAATTTCCCAAATTTAAAAATAGACATTAAAATAACGTTTAAAATGCTACAAGAATCCGAAAACTAAAAAAACTAAGTAGAATTAAAAAAATTTAGTTTTGACAAAAAGGCGGGACTTAGAAAAAAAAAGTGCATCGATTTTTCGCAAAAACAGTTCTTGGACACTCTGAAAACTTGGAAAAAATTTTATTTTCCGCGAAACTAATAATGAGAGATCTTCATACAGAGCACTTCAAACCGCTCTGTGAATTTTTATAAAAACCTTAGAACCTCAATTGCAAATTTCGAAAAAATTGAGATGGTCATGGCCATAAATTCTCTATCCAATTCTGTTCAAATATCAATTAAATTAAGAGTGCAACTCGTATTACTTCTTGAGATACACCTATTCTTCGAACATAAAGTTGTCCAATTTCATCTAAGAGACGGCTTAATACATTTATCATTGCTTTTTAGTGACTGTGACTATGAACGATAAAGAAGATATTAGACACAAGAAGATACAACAGTCTTGAGTATAATAGAGTTGTCTGCGATATTTATATTGCAAGCAATCTGCTCACTGATAACCTTATTTATGAAAAATTTATAATTTTATCAAATTGCGCAAAAACAACAAAGAGCAAAATCTCTCAGCTGCAACAACAAGGAAAATAAAAATGTCAAATATTGCCAAATATATCGTACAACAAGCGAAATAAGCGAAATATTACAAAGTGATTACATATTTACAAATTAAATAACATTAATTGAGCACTTAAAATATGTATTACATATCTACAAAAACAACAACAACAACGAAAACTGACATATAGCAACATGTAACACACAAACAAAAACAAATCAATTTGACAAATAGCTCAGTAATGGCAACAACAACAACAACCATATCGACCAAAATAATGTGCATTTAATGAATAAAAATTTTTGTGCAAAAACCAACAAATAATTTAAAACACATTTTCGCATTTTTGTCGAATGCAAAACAACAACATGAGTAATTATTAAAAATTTACAACAAAAATAAACATTTAGTGTGACTTTTATGACAAACTGAAGAAATTTGTTTGGTTTTTTTCTGCTCTACCCGCTGCTGTTGCTCCGCTGATTATGACAAATATCAAATAAAAGACGTCGTCGTTGGGGAACATAAGAGGCTCAGAAATACCAAGTGGGGAAAAGTACCAGCCGCTGCTGCAGACGTCAACTGCATGATTGCAATGCTGATTGTTACGGCCACAAAATTCTTGACATTTGGTCGATGTAAAAATTTTATAGCGAAATGTTTTCACCCTACTTTTTTCGAATTGGTGATTGAACACTATGTGCCAGAGAAATGAATCAAAAAGGATATCTCCACTAATATCACTATGCAACAAATGAGTAAAAATTTTTTCCCCAGGGAATGCCATTATTCATTTTATATGTAAAATGGGCTGCTAATTCCGAAAATTGCATTATTTTCTTTTTTATTTCGTGTCGTTTTCGAGATATCGGTCATTTTCGGTTTTTGGACCAAAAAAAAACGATAGTTCCATTTAAATACAAATATCTCAAGAACCAATGTTTGTATTCAAACGTATTATATGTCATATTAAAGGTAATTAAATTACCTACAAATGACATTCATATCACTTTTTGGTTGGCTTGTTAGTTTCGGCGAAATAAATTGATTTCTAAAAAAAACATTTTTTTTTTTTCGAAAAAATTAACAAAAAATCAAAATCAACTGCAGATTTATACAAGAAGAAATAACTTCTTTATAATTTTTTTTTTTTTTGTATCATAGACTATATATTTGTGAAGAAAATAAGATACCACTTAAAAAAATCCATGGAAAAATGCAAAAGTTGTATACAATTCATTGAAAAGTTACCAAAATGCGTTTTTGCCTATTTTTTTCGTTTTTTTGTAATAAACTGTTCGATAATTAAAACTTTTTGTAAAACACATAGGAAAATCCAAAAAATTCTTAAAGTAAAAAAAAATACCCGTATCTCGTCGTTTTTCTCCAGCACGTCAGATTTTTTTTTAATCGATTTTTGAAGTTTTTTAATCCACTGTACAAGAAAAATACCAAAATAGCGCATTCTTGTGTTAAATCGATGAATTTAACTACATATATGATCCTTACATTTGAGGTGTATTATGTGTTCAGTAAACTTACGGGGAATATTTTTGTAGAAAATTTTAACCCTCTAAGACCCTTACAAGTGGGTCATTTTGACCCCCTCACATTTAGTTGAAAATGACCCACATGTGGGGGTTTTAGAGGGTTAAAATTGTCTTCAAAAATATTCCTCGTAATATCCTGCATAAGTTTACTGAACACATAATACACCTCAAATGTAAGGATCATATAGTTAAATTCATCGATTTAACACAAGAATGCGCCATCTCACTTTCATGGCATTTGGGGACGATTAGCGAAAATTTGGGGACATTGCAATCGCTATCAGTGACGGTGTTCTTGTCAGGAAAAATAAAGACAAAAACTAAAGGTGGGACTGTGTTCGGGGTCAATCATAATGCTAAGGTCTATTTGAATTGAAATCCTATCTGATACTGTACTATTTTTACAAATTTACAAAGATTTCCGATTTATTTTATAGTTTTGAATAAAAAAATTCCCGGTGCATTACCCATAATTTGGGGGCCATGTCCCGGCTAAATGGGACAAACGATCACATTAAACCTCAATATAAAGAACATCCATACATCATTGTGTCATAGCTATAACGCTAAGGGTGCAGAACAAAAAGTGAACCAATTTTGTCTCGTTTACAACAAACACAACATTTCAATATTTTCCAAAATTGTCGGAACTACAACACCCATAAAAAATTTTTTTTTTTTGTTTTTTTTTTCTACGCAACCAACAGAAAACAACACAAACGGCTGATGTTAACCACTTCGCATCTACTCTGAGTTCGATTTTGTGAATGAAAACAGCACAAACAATTTTTTCATGGGTGTTGTAGTTCCGAGAAATTTGAAAAATATTGCAATATGTATTGTGTTTGTTGTAGACGAGCCAAAATTCTATGTTGACTATGTGGCTCAGTGATTTTGGAACGCTGACACCCTTCTATTACCAAAGTAGAAACAAACAATGTAGCTAAACATTATTTTTAAATATTTTTCCTAAACATTGTTTTTAAGCATTGTTTATATACATTGAATCCAAGCATTGTTTCTAAACATTGTATTACACAGTAGAAGCACATTGCTCTCAAACATTGTAGTTAAACATTGTTACTATACATTAAATCAAAACACTATTTCTAAACATTGTATTACACAGTAGCTTTACAATGTAGCTAAACATTGTTTCTAAGCATTGTTGCTATACATTGTATCCAAACATTGTTTCTAAACATAGTTTCTAAACATTGTATTTAAATATTGTT
This sequence comes from Calliopum simillimum, assembly GCA_951812925.1. Classification (NCBI taxonomy): domain Eukaryota; kingdom Metazoa; phylum Arthropoda; class Insecta; order Diptera; family Lauxaniidae; genus Calliopum; species Calliopum simillimum. The sequence goes on along the minus strand of OX638370.1, from coordinate 113,531,906 downwards.
TCTATACATTAAATCTAAGCATTGTTTCTAAGCATTGTATTACACAGTAGAAACACATTGGTCTCAAACATTGTAGCTAAACAATGTTTCTATACATTGAATCCAAGCATTGTTTCCAAACATTATATTACAGAGTAGAAACACATTGCTCTCAAGCATTGTATCTAAACATTGTTTGCAGACTTTTTTTGTACACCTTTTTTTTCAAAGCAATACTATTTTCGTCAAAACTTTCATAACATATTTCTCAAAATTTTATCCAAACATTGTTTCTAAACATGGTTTCCAAACATTGTTTCTAAACACTGTTTCTAAACATTGTTTCTAAACATTGTATCCAAACATTGTATCCAAACATTGTTTCTAAGTATTGTATCTAAAAATTGTTTCTATGCATTGAATCTAAAATTATTTCTTTACATTCTATGACATAGTAGAAACACATTGCTTTCAAAAATTGTAGCTATATATTCTTCCTATACATTGAATCTAAACATTGTTTCTAAACATTGTATCCAAACATTGTTTCCAAACTTTTTTTGTAAATTTTGTTACAACGCAATACTATTTTTCCAAAAAACATCTTAACATAATTCCTCAAAATTGTATCCAAACATAGTTTCTTTCAGCAGACAAAACAGAAAAAATAGAATATAGTGTTTTGACATCTGGAAAACAAAAGGAAAAAATGTTTTAATCCTGTCGTTCAGAATTAATTTGAGCTTAAAAATTACATCCAAATCCAAATTCAACGCTGGACCCCAAAATATAGAGTGATCTATTAAAATTGTTATTTTATAAACACGCCAATCTTGACCGAATGTACATTTCAAAAATCTCTTTCTTTTTCATTTTTGAAATGCAAATAAGTTACTCAAAATTATGACAGCCATAAGTGTCAGACAAAATGTCACAAATAATTTTTATCATGTTGATGTTTTTTTCTTCGCATTATCATTAATATTATTTGTAAGATAATGAAGATGATGAATATTTCACTTAAAATTTTGTTATTTTTGTAATTTCTAATGTTGTTATTGTAATTTCCACTATAAATAAATATTATAATTTATGTATTAAGTTTTTGAAAGAATGTCTTTCTTTCGCTGCTGCCACATTTTTCGCTTGCTTTCTTTTCTCGAAGTGATCTTGAATCACTTGAAAAATAAATAATTAAATTGTTGACACCGCTGCATTTATTCATAAGCCATCATCAACATCACCATCATCATCAGATGCTGACTAATTTCAAATGCATGCGATTATACGAACATTCCAAAGGAGCAGTAACAACCAACCAACGAACACTTCCCCACTTGACTACAGTATTCATTCATATACAAAGTGTGTGTTGCGTCGTTCCATTCTACGCCGCAATCTGATGTGGTCCACTTGACTACGTCGCTGCGCGCAATGCTGCGACACTGCCACCATATCTACCACACGATCGCTTCATTCTTTATGCAGCAGAATGACGCGTTACTTTCAAGTGTTGATCGTGTCGTTAATGATCACGATGACGTTGATGAGGCTACCGCTACCGTTGTGGAGCTACTTCACCTACACTACCGCTATCACTTGCGTCGTCTCGTGTGTACGATTGACGTTGTGTTCTTTGGTGGGTCCTTTGAATTATTTTTGTAAATTTTAATGCATTTAGGATCATACTTTTATAGCCACATTAATGTTGTGTTTTTTGTGCCTAATGATTTAAATCAAACTGTCCCGACAGTCTGTGTTATTTGACGTGCCTATACAGTTAGTGCCTGTTCAGTGATGATTCCGTGAGTGGCAAACACAGTAAATGCGGCGGCGGCGGCGTTATTGACGCTAATGCAGATGACGTTCACACTGGCTGGTTGGATAATAATGACAATCATTAGCGTTAAATCATTTTACACCCATATGTACATTGGAAATGTTCATAAATGTCACTGCGTCGGAGGCATTTTATGACTGGCAGCATGTTGGAATGATTGAATGAATGATGAATTCATATGCAAATTAATGAATTTTGTATTTGTGTTTTTTTTTTTTTTTTTTTTGAGTTTCATTTGTTTTATGATTTATGCAATTTTATGAAGTTAAAGTTAGAAAACTTGAATTAATCAATATAAGCCCGGAACAAAGATGCTAGTTTCGGATTTAAGCTTAAAATTTACAAATTTATCTCCAATATATATTTACTTCTTCGTATGGATAGTTTAACGCATGAAACCTTGCAAAGAGTTCCCCGCGTATAACTATAGTACGCATTCAGGAAAAGAACAATAGCCAAGACCAAAAGAATATTGATATAGATCGTAGTCTTGGACATTAAGTCTTTGTCTTGGATTTGATTTAAGTCTTAAAATAAGAAATAAAAAATTACTGAAAAAATACCTGAAGGGTGTTGAGCATTGAAAACTTCCGAACCTCATTTTGTCAAAATAATTGGACTTTTAAGATGCCAAATTCCATATTCAGAGATGATTTAATCTTCGAAAGGGGCTTGACTTTCTATAAATTATAAATTACTAAGAGTGAATAGAAGTCTTGACTTTGATAATTATTTTGACAGCTACAATCTTGATCTTGGTTTTGAAAATAATTCGGCGTTTTAGTATTACTAAGCCCAAAACTAAGAAAAAATACTCCAGTTCAAGACTTATATTGACTATCTGTAAGGGGCATAAATTCAAATTATTGGCTGGACTTAATTTGCTTTATACTATAAAGTGTTTTTTAGAATAATCGCAGTTCAGCAATATATTTTAGTGGTTCCTAGGCTCCGGTTCTTGGGTTTTTTAACTTTACTACAGTATTATTTGCACAAATGGTATGATATCCGGGCAATTGTGGGTATTTTTTATGCTAATCAGCGTTAAATTTCAGCTAGAATAAGTTAGCAACGAAAATACTTTTTCCCAAAAATTGAGCTATAATGGGTAAGAGTATTCTACAAATGTTCTAAAAATAACTTCCTTAGGGTCGCCAAAGGCGAAAAATGTTTAAAACTTAAGAAAATGGGTTAAAAATTCAATTTAAGGTATTTAATGATTTCTGAAGCGCCATCTGGTGAGAAATTACTTTTTTTTTATTTTAGCAAAATCCATTCTGTAATACCTTTCCAACAAGCTTATGATCATAAATATTTGAGCACTCTTATTTAGCTCATTTTACATTACAAGTAATATTACTGGCTTCCTAATAAAAAAAAAGGAGAGCACATTCCTGTTTAGGAGACACTTACAACACTAATCAAAACTCTTGGGGTTTTCAAAAGCGTCAAAATTGTTGTCCATTGTTTTTTATGGATGATAGAACTCGACTTCTCACCTATAATGTTGAAAAATTAATAAGGAACTTCTTCAGTAGAAACAGAGGTTTGGGGATGGAGACTCATTATGACTCAAAACCGTCCATTCCAGAGCGATATTAGGTTCGGTTAATAATGCAAGCCTAAAAAAATGAGAAGCACTAAATGCCCAGGTGCAAAAGTACAACCAAAATTTAATGAGTTCTATGATGCCCACGAGATATATGAAATGTACAAAATAGTAATTTTGTTTTCTCTCTGTAAATCTTCATAAAATAGGGGTAAAAAAAAAAGTTTTTAAAAATAGTAGTTTTAAAAAATCGCTTTAACTGCCCGTAACTATGAAACTAGTGAATATTTTGCACATATGTTCATCCGAACTCTGCACGTACTCGATATTCTTTCTCTCCTCTTAATTGAAAATAGCTATCCCATCTTATGCTTGTTTCATTCTTGGGAAAATTGTATGACTTCAGGTATGGTTGGTTAAAAAATCAAGTTATATTAATCAGCACTTACCTCTTTTTTGCATGAATGAAAACAAGTCATCCAGAAACTCCTTACGCTTTGGATCATCATTTATTTCATAGAGCTGCAATTAAAACAGAAAAAAAAGGATAAAAACAGGAACTATTAAGATAAAGATATCTAAAAGAAAAAAACATTAAAGCATCAACATCATCAAAAGTTGTACAAAATTTTGTATATTCGACAAGATAACTGAAAGAAGAAGAAAACACACCAAGCATTTCTCTTCAAAATTTCGCGCCTCTTCAAAGCAACAATAGAAATGACCTCTGAGGTCAAAATTATTATTCTTACAAATAGGCCAATTGAAAAAAACCAGTAAAAAAACAACAACAACAAAGTACAAAACACAAAACTGGCATACAGCAACCCCCCGGTTACCTCAACATCACAATGCGCACACACACGATATTTATCTGCATAACAAGCTTGTTTTCCCAATCAAAAAAACAGAAAGATTTGACAGCAAAAGATAACCCCTGACAATAAACAAAACACAGGCGCGAACAAACCGAAAAACAACAACAACAAAATAAAGTAGCAAAAGGCACAAAACCAATACGGAAAATCATCATGCTTACAATACCGCAAAAGTAGCACTATGTACCACCTCAGGTGTCAAACAGCATGCGCCCCTCTTTAGTGACAAGACAAAAAGCAGCAGCGCAGCAAAAATACAGTGATAAAACCTGATGAAAAACAAGCCAAAAATAAGAGAAACATCAGAGAGATAAAACCAACCCGACAAAAAATCAATGAGCGGAAAAAAGGTCGCATTTAAACAGCAGCGACGGCAAAACGGCAACATCACTGCAACCAAACTCATGGTACAAGCCGTAGCGCAACACTCTCTATAACCAGCCAGGGGTTTCTTTTGTTGAGGGTGACAACACTGTTTAGCAGATAATCAACACAACATCACAGCCCAAGTGATGATAAATGATGCCAAATTGTCAGTTTTTGGAAGCCAGGTTTGAAGCGTGGCTCTGCAGAGAATGAAAAAACAAACAAACAACACAAGAGAGGCATAAATGGCATGGTCAAATCTTATATCTTTCGTACCACAGCCTAATTTGACAGTTGTTTTGTGGAGTGATGTTGATAATCGCATAGAATTTGCTACCAAACAAAAGGATTTCTTTTTGCTTTTGCAAATAAACAAAAAAAAGGGATCCTTATGTAATTCAATAATTGCATAAGGGTGTTTCTAGTGGTTCCTTTTCAATCATGGCAGAATAACTATATAATTTTGAAAAAAAGGAGCGACTCTGTTTTATTATGCCGACGGCAAATTAAATTCTTATTAAGATCGTATAATATATGATTGCTGTATCTCAAGTCAATCTAAAGAAAAGCTATGATTTGCTGTAGAATATTATAAAAGGCCTGTATAAAGAAAGGAGAATGTTAATAAATCAAAGAATATGGCCCAAGCCCTAAAGTTTTTAGAACACAGCATTTTGCGTTGTGGTCGATCAGACCATTTTAAAACAATTTGTATTATGAAAATATTATGTTTCGGCAAATGGTGTCACACTTAATACGGCGAGTTGACTGTGATATATCTTAAAATAGTAGCCCACATTTCGTTGCACAAACCTTTTTGCGGAAATGCCGATATTTTTGGAGAGACATTTGATTAATATATAAATATTATACTTCTTCATTATATAGGTCAGTGGTGTAGAGGTCTCTAACAAAAAAAAAATATTATGTTTTTATCTGTCACACGGACGGACCCCGGTTCAAATCCGAGTGCGGTCAGTTCATTTTTTTTTTTTTTTTTTTTTTCTTGTTTGTTTTGAACTTTACAGTAAAGTACATAGATATCCGAAAAAAATATTGTATAACCATTTTTACTTTATAATTCTTGTAAAAATATTTAAAATATTTAGTTTGAACAGACATTTGCTTAACATACAAATTTTATACCTCTCCATCATATACATAGGTCAGTGGTTTAGAGCTCTAACAAGCTCGTAATTTTATGTAAAAAGAATATTTCTATCTATCACACTTACGGACGTAGGTTCGAATCCAAGTGCTATCCGTTTCTTTTTATCTTCTTCTTATAATAATAATAATAATCAAGTTTAGCTACTGCAGCTAATAGCCTTCTTAGCCAATTAGCAAAAAAGGCTATAAATCAAATTTAAAGCTTTTTATAAAAATATCTGAAAAAAAAGGATAAAAAACCATGCAAGTTAATATTAGTTTTATTTTGTTTTATATCCCGTAGCTTTATCATACTTTCACAACATACCCCTTTAGCATATATGGACATAAATATGTAAAAATACATCCATACACCTGCATATAAATGTTCATACAATCAAAGATGGGATGTTTGAAAAAATTTAACCCAGCATGCTGTGTGGCTCGGACAATGCACTTACAAAAACCATGCATTACGCAAAATATGACAAAAATATTATACTAACTGATAACAAAGACTACGGTTATTTTTCAATCTAAGTTTGAGTTGACCTTTTGACAAGTTAACATCATAAAATTCGCAATTATTGACAAGGGTTGTCATGCGATTAAAAGGAGCTGAAAACATATAGTTGGTTCTGCTAACCGGTTGATAAAATAGTTGCGGAGAATTACGATCGCTTCTCCGATTTATATTGAAAAAAATATAGTTTAAGAGGTCTGGAGCAGCAAGGGACCCAGTGATATGTTGGTGTAAATAAAGAATATCTGCATTATCTCTGCGTTCCCTTAGATACTACATTTTAAGTAGCTTCAAACGATCCTCATAAGGAGGCAGGTTTGAAGAATCAACTCAATTCAGGCCATTCAGAGCAAATCGAATGAAGTTATTTTGGATTCTTTCGATTCTATCAATATAAACGTTATAAAATGGTGACCAAACTTGACTAGCGTACTCCAAGTGAGGACGCACAATCGTATTGTATAAAGTTACCGTTACTAATGAATTATTAAATTCCTTGGCACCGAGCAGAGAAGCCGCTTTTTTACATATTTGATGATTTATGTGTTCATTAAATGTAATTTTATCATCAAAATTAACACATAGGTCTTTAATAAAATCGACACGACAAATGCTTTTGTATTTTAATACATAATCATATTTTATGCTGCCTTTTTTCCTAGAAAATGTAATGGTTTAGCATTTATCAGTATTAAGATACAAGTTATTGTTAAAGCGCCAAGTTTCAAATGATATCAAGTCGGACTGAAGCAGAAAGGTATCGTTATTGTCTCTTACTGATCTGAAAATTTTTTTTTCGAAATAATCAACGTCTGGAGAAAATAAATCAGTAGAAAATAACTTTTTAAACAAGTCAGCAAACAACTCGGCAATAATTTTAGGGTCATTTGTATATCCATTTAATACCTTGAATTCCGACGGAAACCCGTCACATTTTTTTTTAGAGTTAATAAAACTCCAGAAGTTCTTTGGATCATGTAAAATATTCAACTTCATTTTATTCATATAATAAAAATAGGCTAAAGCTTAATTCAATTTAAATTCCTGAAACAAACAATCGTATGCCTCAAGGTCAATTTGATTTTGACTGCTGACGTATTTTTTCCATGCGCTATTTCGACAATTACGTATAGTTTTTAACCCTTTCAAATACCACGAGTATGACGAATTCTCGAGTTTTTTATAGTACGTGGTACAGACAACGATATTGCTCAAGATATTTCACTGTAAAAAAAGTTAATACAGATATCTAGACAATTGTCATTGAAATACTTGAGCATATTGGTCAGCTTGTTTTCCAAAATAGCGTTCAGCTTCACAAGGTCAGCTTTTTTAAAATTATATTCATAAATTTTAGTCGGTAAAGTTCAGCCAAATAAGGCATTAGTGTCAATTTGAAATAAAATACTCAATGGAGGATGATAGGCATCAACCACAGACAGGACATGGAGAGCCTTGTCAACTACAATATTGTTACTATCAGTAGTCAAAACCAAGTCAAGCTGTCGCCCATGACAGTTTGTTATACAACTAACTTGTTTTAAATTTGTTAAAATTTCATCAACAAAAATATGTTGTTTAAGGCCAGGCAAATTAAAATCACCCAACAATAAAATTTCGTCGTTATCATTAAGTTCATTGACGATAGTATCTATGGCCTGTGAGAGATTATCATAGAGGTTCAGTACTACTAGCAGGAGGTATATAAGCGTTTAAAATGTATAAACAAGATTTTCTTAGTAGAACTTTAACGCAGATAATCTCCAAGTCAGACGCACAAGGTATTTCGAACAATGAACTAGTCAAATAATTTTTGATAGTTATGAGGACACCTCTACCAAGTGAAGAGAAATCATCCTTATATCTTTCTCTTCTAAAAACAATGAAACTATGGTCAAACAGCTCTGAATTAAGAACGTTGTTTTTTATTTGACCTTAAATAACACTTAAATACTTTCAAAAAAATTACAATACTGTGAGGTTATTCAAAAATTCTGAATTTACTAGAACAGCAATAGAATTTACTAGAATATAAATGGTTCAAATTAACACTATGGCAAAGGCGTCTTTACGAACGGACGGGCATGACTTTATCAAGTCAGTATGTAGCGCTGGTGAAGAATGTAGAATGTTTACTCTGTGTAGGGTATAACAAAATAATCACTTTATAGTAAGTAAGGATAGTAAACTATTGTGAAAAGTAAATAGAGCAATGAGCATATCGCCGGTGCTTACGAAGAGTTCACGAGTTACGAAAATAAACATTTCACTTAAAATCGCAGCGAATGAAGCGAGGTTTTCTTCTCCGCATTTTGTAAAAAGTGATTTTCTTGTCCGCATTCGCACAAAAAAGATCGTTTTCGCCGCAGTTTGAAAAAAAGGATTTTCTTGTCCGCATTTTAAGAAGAAATAGTCTTCGTAAGCACCGGCGATATGTACTTCTAAGCACTAAAAATAGATTTTGGTTTCAAGCATAATACAACCATCAAAAAGTTAAGAACATTAAAAAACAAACTTTGTTCTTTACATAAATAAATGAGCTTTGAACACTAAATATATTGAAATCTAAGCTTGCCCGACTACATCTACCAACAGATATTGGGGGTTATCGTGAATAAATATTACCGGTGAGTTTCACTCAGACTGCCGCGCATCTTCCATTGCAGTCAAAAAAAATTTCACTGCGAATATTTATTAATTCACGATAACCCCCATTTATATAAAACTTCCACAAAGAATTTAAACAAAGAATATCATAAGCGTAAGTAAGAATTTTAAACGCGTGCCTTTTTTTAAACTCAACATAGCGACTTTGATCTCAACACTTAAGAGCAAAAAAAATAAATACGGCCCTTCAAGCTACTGTGTACTTTTTTCTACCAAGGTGTTGATCACGCACAAATTGTGGCCAAGTAATAATTTTCCCTTATGCTGTTGTTAAGTGCCCAAGTTAAAACCTGTAATAAAGCTATAATCAAGTAATTATGATTAAATGTTGGTAGTTAAATTTCATAAGAAGTTTATTTCACAAGATTTCTATCTCGTGTCTTTCATAACATTAAAATTCTGTCTGAAAACATTTTAATATCATGTAATATTTTATCTCACGAAATTTAAAGCTTATGAGATAATTTATTTCATACATTTCGACACACAGAAGATTTCTATCTCATGAGATTTTTATCTAACAAAACTTAATATCATGAAATCAGTTTTATTGCATGTTAGTTATATCTTCAACTATCTATATAAGATTTTCACATGACAAAATTTTTATCTCATGCAATTTTTAACTTAAATTTTTTATACAAAATTATGGTTTTAGTCACAGAGTATCTTACTTCAAATTCAGACACAATAGATTTTCTCATGCATTTTTAAAATATTATGCTCTGAAATCAATGTTAATTTCTACAATTTTCCTAATGATTTTTGCAAGTATATTTGAAACACTGCCACTAATTATAAGAAATTTTTGCATGAAATCGTTTTGGTTTTATTTCAAAGTTTCCAAAGAAGAATTTCAACAACAACAAAAAAATCTCATAAACTAAATTTAGGATGCAACAAGATAAATGCGCAAAATGTACCTTATGGGTTGCCTCGCCTACATAAACCGAATGAACCAGACTTAAAAATTGAAGAAAACGAAGCAAAAAAAAATCACATAAAAAGAAGCATTCATCTTGATTGATATCAAAATGACACGCCTACCAAATAAAATGAAAATTGTGCTGCATGCAGCATATGCAACAGCACAACAACAACAGCAAAAAATGCACATTAAATTTATTACAACAACTGCAAAAAGATATCAAAAAACTTCATACATCACTTTTTTAGGTTTTTTTTTTTGCAACAAAACAACACCACCACCAGGATGGATGAAGAGTATCCAACTATCAGTTGAGCAGCAGATGGATGGCTGGATGGATGGATAAATGTTGAACAGTTGGATGGATTGCAATGGTGAAGAGGAACAGTCTCTTTTAACAACAACAACAAAAACAGCAAATAGCAATATCAGAGTAGAAGTGTTGCTCCTCCCAAGGCACTTTATGACCACGACAAAACGTAAGCATCGCCTGTATGTTCATTCAAAAGTCAGCATCCCTGCCACGCTCCGCCATGACGCTGATTCTGCTGGTCTCATGTATTTCATAAATGTGATTTTTGAGCAGCTCAAATCAAAACCACAAACATCGTATGCGCCGCCGCCGCCGCAAAATGTGCATACAAATATCTCGTGCCTAATGCCTCCAACGCCTTTCATTCATATGGATGAATGGTTGGTTGGTGCTGGATGAGCGAAGACTCCTTGGTACAATATCAACTACACACAAACTATTGCCGCCACAGCAGCAGCTAAATGAATGGTCGCATAAAATTTAAATTAAGCAAAAATATGCGCTGCCAAAGCCGCAAGCCCGTAACAGCCCAAAGTCTAAAATAAAACGAAGACGACGATGGCGATGGCGATGATGATGACGGTGATGGTGGTGATGAAGAAATGCATTAAAACTTTTATTAAAATCTAAAATGTCCGTCGGTTATAGTTCATCTGCTCCAATATCAGTTCGAATGACTGACTGCTGGACTGTCTGTCTATGCGTCACTTTTGCTACACTTTTTTTCATGTTCACTGGCTGCGTTTAATTTAAGTTCTCCGCTTTAACCACGCAATGTAACACTGGCTGGCCCTTTCAGTGAGTCAGGCAGTGTCAGTGTTGTCAGTGTTTTGAAATTTTTGAAGAACGTTTAAGCGTTTGTAATAGAAATGCTATATTCGATATAGTTTCAGATTTAGTTTTGACCAAGCGAAAGTTTTTATACCAAGAATACATGAAAAAATATTAAAAAGTTTTTTTTTTATGGATTTTGGGGGTTGAAAAAAGTGACAAAATCGGCCACAAATAAAAAATACTTCTTCACAAAACTATCCATATGGCAATTTTCTCATTTACGACCCTATTTTGGAAAGATTAAGAAAGTAGGTTTCAGAGTTTGTGCACGGTTTCGACTGCCGCAAGTCTACATGACAGAGGTATCAATTAAGTTGCGAAGGTTAAGGAACTAAGTTTCAGAATTTTTGCACAAATCGGACTACCGCATGGCAACATGATAGGAAAAATGATGAGTCAAGTTTGCGCACGAATTTGAATATCGCAAATCTACATGACAGAAGTAACTGGTGATTCATGTTGAGGAGATTACGAGATTAGGTTTCAGAATTTGTGCATGAATTCGACTAACGTAAGGCAACATGACAGAATTAACTGATGAGTCAAGTTGGGAGATTATTTTTCAGAGTCTGTGCATAAATTCGACTACCGCAAGCTTACATCATAGAAGTAACTGGTGAGTCAAGTTAAGGAGGTAAGTGGATTAGGTTTCAGAACTTGTGCACGAATTCGACTACTCCGAGGCAACATGACAAAAATAACTTATGGCTTCGACTACCGCGAGGCAATATGACAAAAAAAACTAATGAGCCAAGTTAGGGAGATAAGGTTTCAGAGTCTTACTTGAATTCGCCTACATGACAGAAGTAACTAATGAGTCAAGTTGAGGAAGTAAGGAGATTAGGTTTCAGAGTTTGTACATGAATTCGACTACCGCAAGCCTACATCACAGAAATAACTGAGTCAAGTTGAGGAGGTAAGGGGATTAGGTTTCAGAACTTGTGCACGAATTCGACTACCACAAAGCAATATGACAAAAATAACTGCTGAGTCAAGTTGGGAAGATTATGGGATTAGGATTCAGAATTTGCGCACAAAATCGACTATCGTATTCGTTAATAACCCAATGATTTTATGAATTTCTTAGGAGAAAAAAGCGTTTTAAGTTTCTTAAATTTCGTTTTTTGTATGGGATTTTGCAGTTTTCTACTTTTTATTCTTTATGTAAAATTGGATGAGGACTACATATCAAAAAACCGACTAGACTGGGGCAAAGATCCGTTTTTTCTTCTTGTTTTTGTATACTTAACTCAAAATTTCAGTACATGTAGATGTCTAGTTGTAGTTTTAACCCGACGATATGTTTTCACAACTCAATTTTTATATTTATTTGCATTTCAACTATGGCCCTGTATAATGCATACTGTATAATTTGCCGTCGTAGTATTCTACTACTTTTTGTATTTTTTACTACCAAGCAATAAATATTAAAATAAAGTCCGGTCCTGCGTCAAACTACAAATGTAGGTAGGTGCTGCAGCAAATCAAAAAAAAAACAAAAAGGAATCCTGTGCGCATTCATTTTACTTCTATTTTTCCTTCCTTCCTTCCTTTTTTGTCGATTTTCTTTTTTATTTTTTTAACAAAATTATGAGGGCGTCATTCGCTATAAAAATTCGTTGCGCAAAACGAATGAATGTTAAAAGTTTAAAGTTTTAAATCATTTATATGACTCCCATTTCGTACTCTGTGTGTGTATGGCGGTGTCTGTGCATGTGCGCCATAACTTTCTGTGTATTGGCGCAATTTCATGCGCGCGATTTTCATGATGAATTCGCTGTTTGATGAGTTCACTCTTGCAAATGCATTAATAATAAAAATAAAGGCAACAACAAAAATTAAATCAAAAAAATATTTTAAATTAAATTTTTACTTCAAATTTGTGGGCTTCAATTAGAGTGGGACATATTTGGAAAGTTTAAATTGTTTTAAAATTATTATTTTTATCATTAGGTTTCAGTGTTTGTGCACGAATTCGACTACCACAAGTTTGCATGACAGAAGTAATCGGTGCTTCAGTTTGAGGAGTTTAGGAGATTTGTGCTCGAAACAGACTAACGCAAGTATTTATGTCAAAGGTAACTGATGATTCAAGTTGAGGAAATTACGGCATAAGGTTTTAGAATTTGTGCACGTATTCGACTACCACAAGTCTGTGTGACAGAAATAATTGTTGATTCAAGCTGAGGAGATAAGGTTTTAAAATTTCATAAAATGTTGCTTTTAGTTAGTCGTCAGGTGATGTTACAATAAAAGATTTCAATGAAATGAACATTGCATTATATAAAAAATATCATGCTATAAATTTTTAAAAGAATAAAGTAAATTACACTAAAAAAAATATCATGATATAAATTCTCACGAGAAAAAGGTAGCATGAAATAAAAATATCGAGAAAAAAATTCCTTGAAATTAAAATTGCATCATATAAAAAATCTCATGCTGGAAATTCTCTCGAGAAAAAGCTAGCATGTAATAAAAATCTCTAGAAAAAAATTTGATAAACTAAAAATTGCATAATTTAAAAACTCTCATCTAATTAATTCTTATAGAAAAAAATTATCATCAAATGAAAATTACATCAGATAAAAATCTCATGAAATAAACATTCTATGCAATCTTTTGTCAATTAAGTATTGTATTTGGCTGATGAAATTTTAAACACATCTGATTTCTTTCATGAGATTTTTATAACATGTGAGAGTCTAATGGCATTAAAAGATAGTGGATGATAGTCCTTAGTTCTACGAGACAAACATTTCATGAAATAAAAACTACTTTATAAAAAAATATCATGATATAAATTCTCACGAGAAAAAGGTATCGTCAAATAAAAAATCTCGAAAAAAATTCCACAAAATTAAAATTGCAAGGTATAAAAAATCTCATGTTATAAATTCTCACGAGAAAAAGGTAACATGGAATAAAAACTTCGAAAAAAAAGTTCAATATAATCATATAAGAAAATCCGATGTTCTAAATACTATTGAAAAAATGTATCACGAATTGAAAATTTTATTTTTTTTGTTTTCTTCAAAGATCCACCCTAATGCATTTTAATCGACGCATATGCAAAAAAGAGAAAAAAAAAAAAACAGTTCCATTTTTAATTATCGTAAAAACGCGAACTATATACACAGAGCGTACAAGTATATTATTGCTTTAATTTAATACATACAGACATGCACATAGTATGAACTGTATACAGGGTCAGACGTAAGTCAGGCAAAAAGTAATAGCAATGGAAAACTAAGCGAAATATGAACAAAAACATATTAAAAGCATTAAATTAATTTTTCAGCAGAAATAAAAATTAAATCGCGAAATTGCATGTGAAGACGATAAAATCACTGGTGTAACGATGAATAGAAAATTGTTAAATAACGTACGTACATACAAACATATATTCATATAAATATGTATGTAGTACATGGCGGAAAATAATGAATTGTAGGTAATAAACAAATTTTGAATTTTAAATAAAATTTATTATAATTAATGGTGAAATGCATATGTAGTTAACAATTAGCCTGAATAATGTTATATTTTAACACTTAAATGCATTTTATTAAGATATGTGTGCAAAAACAAGTTCATCAATTGCATGAAGACACTTTTAAATATAAATCAAAATGAATTAAGAGATTATTTTTAGGAATTAAATCAAATCTTTGAAACTTTAATACGGTTAAGAGAAAGTAAGGCAAAAGTTTTCTAGATGATTTTGGTAAATATTCAGAACAGAAATAATGGCAAATTTGACTCTGATCAGATTTTCATATCTTTTGTGGATAAGAGTCAGAAAATAGACATCAATTAAAAGTTAAAAGTACCGACAAAGACGCAGAATACTTAGGCCCTGGTCCAGACTTACAGCCATTATTTAACCAATTAGTTAACTAAAATGGAGACAAGATTTTAACTAACTTTTCATATTCACAGTGTTTCGATTAACTAAAGGGTTTTTCAATAAGAGCGCTACAAAAGATTTTTTAAATAAAACAAAAACGGTTTTGGTTATCAATAAAATTCTTTATTCCTGTGAAAGTACATTCGATGCCATTATGTATGGAACTCGATTTCTTTTGCATGGCCACCACGGGCACGCTTGCAGAAGTCCAGACGATGAAGTACGAAGTTCATCAATCGTCGCTGGCTTGTTGGCATAGACCATAGACTTGACGTAGCCCCACAGGAAATAGTCTAACGGAGTCAAATCGCACGACCGAGGCGGCCAATCGACTGGGCCATTTCGTGAGATAACACGTTCACCAAACTTGGTTTTCAATAAATTGATTGTGACATTCGCTGTGTGGCTTGTGGCGCCGTCCTGTTGAAAACACATATTGTCCAAGTCCGTATCATCCAGTTCGGGCCAAAAATATTCGGTTATCATTGAACGGTAGCGATTCCCATTCACAGTAACGTGCCGGTCTTGATCGTCACGGAAGAAATACGGCCCATAAACCGCACCAAACCGTAATTTTTTCGGGATACAATGGTGACTCATGGAATACGTGTGAATTGCTGCCTGACCAATAACGCATATTTGGCTTATTGACGAAGCCATTCAGCCAGGAATGAGCCTCATCGCTGAAGATGATTTTTCGATGAAAATCCGAATCATTTTCAAACTGGTGCTCAGCCCAATTCACGAACATGCGACGCTTCTGGTGGTCAAGCGGCTTCAGTTCCTGCGTCAATTTGATCTTGTAAGTATGTAGGCCAAGATCTTTTCGCAAAATTCGCCACAACGCCTTCACAGTGATGCCTAACGCTTGAGAACGACGTATGAGAGACACATTTGGGCTTTCTTGAACTGAAGCCTCAGCGGCAGCAATATTCTCGACACTACGGGCACTTCTTTATCTCACTGGCAACGGAAAATTTTGTACTGTGCCTTTGGATTCAAATTTTTCCACTAAACGCTCAATTGTTGATCTGGTAGGACGATTATGACGACCATAAATTGGACGTAGCTCTCATAAAGTTGAGGTCACTGACTCCGAATTTCGATAGTAAATTTTAATAATTTCTATTCATTGTTGGCTCGTATATCTTTCCATGATGTCAAACCTTACTAAAGGGAAATGTCAAGAGAGCGGGAAAAATATAGCGTCGTTTGCTGTCCCTATCGGCCTACTTTTGTAGCGTCCCTATTGAAAAACCCTTTAAAACAATAGACAAAAGATGAGAAAAGTGGAAGAATGCAAGAGAAATCTGTCACGAAATTCTTTGTTTTAGTTTATAAAATAAGGCAGGCATTTGATTAAAACTTGTTACAGACGATCAACTATGCTATGTATTATAAACTGAGTCAATATCTTTGTTACATCCGTTGTCAGACGTAAACATTTTCTACATCTATAACTTATATAGACGCTATATCACCAGCATCAGCTTTTAGTTGACTAATGGTTAACCAATGAAACTCTGGAGTTTAACTAATGATTGCAAATAAAAGTTTGTTAGTTAAACTCCTGACTGTGCATTCGAAAAAGTCGAACATTTACTAAAATTACTAGAAAACCGATAAAAGCAGCAAATTTTCATAACTATTGAAAAAGTCGACAAAGTTCGTAAGATGACTTTAAAATGAAAATCCTTTCTAAGTGATAACAAGCATTTTACCAATTTTTTTCTACTTATTACACAAGGCACTTGATTTGATCGGGTTGTTCATTTTTAATTTGTCAGATTAAAAATCAGTTTTTAAAGAGATTTTCGAGATTTTTGGTTCGTTTCTGAAAGTTTATTATTTATATATGACTTGAAAACTATTTTGTTCATTTAAAACTTAGAAGTAAGTATACTCTGTATAACTTTGGATGAGACCAAATTTTGGAATGTCAATAAAGAAATTCGTAACATAACATATGATACCAGCTGATTAGTTTAAAGACAATTATTCACGGCTGCACTATCTTTCCACCAGTGCTGTGCATTACTTCTTTTCCAGTCTAGGGACAATTGTCCCATTTTCGTTGAAGAAGTTTACTTGTCCAGTGTTGATGTTTTGGTACAAGTATTTTTCGGCTCTAATTTAAATTGATTATTTTTTCTATGGCCGCAATAGCGGTAAATTTCTAACCGTGACACATTTTTCAATATTTTTATACCCTACACCCAGGGTATATTCACTTTGTCCTTCCGTTTGTAACGCAGAGAAGGAGGCGTTACAGATATAGAAAAGTATATATATTCTTGATCAGCGTCACTTCCTGAGTCGATATAGCCATATCCGTCTGTCTGGCTGGCTGGCTCGCTGGCTGTACGTGGAAATATTTTTTACGGGAAAACTAACCAAAATAATAAGCTCGTGGGATTGAAAATGACCGAAATCGGTCAACGGACACGCCTACCGCCCATAAAAAAAAATATATTCGAAATGCAACTTTAGGAGTATTTTTCATAACAATTCAACCAAAATACACTTAAATAGTACGAATTATTAGCGCAAGCTCTCAACAAAAACTGGGTGAAATCGGACAAGAGGGCGTGGCACCTCCGATATAAGCAAAAGCTTCAAAACGCTATACTGAAAGAGTTTTTTGGGATAATCCAACTAAATTTCACTCTAATACTGAAGACTATAAATGCACGCTCTGATCTAAAACAAGATAAACTCGGACAAGAGGGCGTGGCACCTCCCAGCTTCAAAACGCTATACTAAAAACGTTTTTTGAGATAATTGAACTTAATTTTACTCAGACAATAAGAACTATAAATGCAAGCTCTAAGCAAAAACTGGGTGAACTCGAACAAAAGGGTGTGGCACCTCCCATATAAGCAACATTTTCGAAATACTGCAGTGTAGGGTATTTAATGTTTTGCCAGGCCAAATGTTACACCCTTACTAGTTTTTTTTTCGACACATTTTCCCAAACATTTCGTTAATCTATACTTATATAAATAGGGAAACGAAATTGGTTTAATCCCTGTTTCTACACTTAAGTCTCAACCGATTTCCTTGGAGGAAGCGCAGTGCATGCGATTGTACTTTTTTTTTTAGTGGGCGGTGTCGCGCTCCTTAACAGAAAAAACGCTCTCACGGCTAAACTACTGCATCGATTTTAATGAAATTCGGCATGGAGATAAGGTTAGCACTAACGAACGATAAAATGATAATTATGTTTTTAAGTGGGCGGTACCACGCCCCTTAGTGGAAGAAACGCTCTCACAGCCAAACCATTGCATCCATTTTCATGAAATTTACTATAGAGATAAGTTTAGCACTAAGGAACGATAAAATAACTATTATTTTTTAAATGGGCGGTGCCACGCCCTCAAGTGAATAAAACGCTCTCACGGCCAAACCACTGCATCCATTTTTATGATATTTGGTATGGAGATATGGTTTGCGCTAAGGAACGATAAAATGACCATTGATTTTTATGAATTTTTCAATTGGGACAAAATTAACAGAACGGAAAGACATCAAAACCTTTTTGCTTTTTAGTAGGAGTTACACGCTTCTAAATGGAAAGCACGCTATTTCAACTCAGCTGTTGCCCCGATTTTTATGCATGCAGATAATCCGAAGGAAGAATATTAAAAGCTTTTTGTGTTTTATCGACCAAGGAAGGGTATAAAAGCTTATAATCAAATCGAAATGGTGGAATATCGGCCACAAGGCGAACTCTAGTTTCGTTATTCTTGCAAACTATACAAGCTATTTTGCTAAAATTTTTTAGGTACGTGCTGGAAATATATATCATATAGTTTTCGAAAAGTGGGCGTTATCTGATAAGTGGTGTACCCACTTTTTCACTAAAGTTTAAAATCATTATAGTGTAAGCCCGGAAGGTGTGACACCCCCAGTTGATATGGCACTCCTTTTAAATTCAAAACTTGCAATTTTTGTAGCATTTAAATTTGGACAATATTTAATTCAATTGCACGGTGCTCTTGAACAGTCGATAGGTTTGATGAAAATGTAGAGAAAATCTGTGAATGGGGTTTCATTTGCATTAGTTTAGTGGTCTGAAAAATGCAAACCCCGAAATCGTAGCTGATCATCCCCGCGAAATATCGCAAAAATACATATCCCATATAAAATAAAAAAAATTCAGAAAAAAAAACGCAACAAGCATATGTAAAAATAGTTATTTTTAATATATTTTGTAATGCTGAATCCGAATCCGACCCTTAAATTGCTGTATCTTATACGGTTTTTGAGATACCTTAGCCCAAACAAGGAAAAAAGACCGTTTTTGCTATATTTTGGAGCTATATACAGGACGTTTATCCTTAAATTCTGATGCAGAAATGGAAAGCTTTAATCAGCCTTCTAAACCTAATTCAAATAATGTCGATATCTTTATTTTTCTCGGAGATATCCTAACCTAAAAAAGTTAAAAAAGTGCAAAAAATGTGTTTTCTCATTGTTTTAGTCTACGATATTTCGGAGAAAAATTAAGCTATTGACATAATTTATGCGGTTTTAAAGAAAAAGATTGAGACTTTCAGATAATGTATCGAATTCTGCGAATGAATGCTCTATATTCTAGTTATATAGCTTCAAAATATAGCAAAAACGGTATTTTTTCCTTGTTTAGGCTAAGATATCTCAAAAACCGTATTAGATACAGTAATTGTAAGGCCGGATTCAGATTCAACATTGCAAAATACATTAAAAATAAATATTTTTATATTTGCTTGTTGCGTTTTTTTTCTGAATTTGTTTTATTTTATATGGGATATGTATTTTTGCGATATTTCGCGGGGATGATCAGCTACGATTTCAAGGTTTGCATTTTTCAGACCACTAAAGTAATGCAAATGAAACCCCATTCACAGATTTTCTCCACATTTTTATCAAACCTATCGACTGTTCAAGAGTACCGTGATTGCACGAAAGACCACTTGACGGTTTTTAAAATGGTTTAAAATAGATCAAATGTTCTCCGAAATGGACCAAATTTTACCTAAGTGTTTGTTTACATCAAAGAGAATGTTTTGATGTGTTAGGAGCGCAATTCCAAAAAATTTTAAAATTTTGGGCCACTCTAATAGAAAAATTATTAAAACAAAAAAAAAATATATTGTTGTGATTTACCTCTTGAATTTGATCCTCGGATATTAACATTTTTCCAAATATTTAACAAATTCAAATGTGTTCTACAGATCCAAAAACATAAACTGTATGTTTCGTGAACAATTAATGTATTTAACAGCACTGATGAACTAAGGCCACATGCAAAACTGGCATTTAAATTTTGAAACAAAATTATTCTTGTATATTCAGTATTTACATTTTCATAAATTTTTTTAATTACACTGCAACGTCACTATGAAGTTTTAATAAAAAATTTTATTAGTTCTTATAATGTTCATATTTTAAAATCTTTTTAATGATCAATTGATTTTTTTATAGTCACATAAATCCGTTTTATATCAAAACTTTTGATTAAAAGGAATAAAAAAAAACAAATCAAAACCACAAACCGCATGCAGCGTTTGAATTAAAAATTCAAACAATCGCAAGAAACGGAGCCCTACTACCGATATCAAAGGTCGTTAATCAACTAAAAATAGACGAATGAAAAATTTTCAATTGAAAATCAATTTGAAATTGAGATGCAGCATAGCACACAGATAGCAACACACAAATACATAAAACAATTTTGACCTGACGCTTGAAAATTTCTGTTATAAAATGACGGACTCTGAAGCGCACACAAACACACACAATTCCAGGCAAAGATGAAGAAACAACCCTTAGCAAGAGTATGAAACCTGCTTTCCGGGAGTTTGCATCACAGTAGTAAAAGTAATCCAGTGACAACAACAATAGTAATAATATTAATAATAAAAAAAAAAGACTATGATGCTTTGATGACATGGATGGTGAGGAGAGAAGACCAATCATAATAAACCGATTTGTAGCACAGTTTGTCTTCTCCTTCACACGCATATAATATCACGGATTCATATGATTTTGTCCCCTTTTTATATGATTTTTATATTTAATCGTTGAATTGCTACCTAAAATGATAACCGGGGAAAAAAAGACGAGATATTTTCGGGACCAACGGTAGTTTTTGTTGTTGTTGCTGTTGTTCAAGAAGAAAAACCTCTTGTAATTTGATGCAGCGTTTCTTGGAAGAAACATAAAACATATGCAAGAATGCAAACTCAAAAGCATATGATCCTTTAACTATTGAGCCCTAATTTATTACGATATTAAAGTATAAAGTACCCTAGTATACATATATAGATACTAAGGAATAACTGTGTATAGTTATGAACCCGTGAAGTCGCAACAGCTAAGGTTCGCAAATGCGACAAATTTTTATCATTTTGAATTTTTTTTGTTTTTCTAGAAATTTATCTTGTACATAGGCGACCTTTCCTTTTTCAAGTATATTTTCAGAAAAAAAAAAAAACTCAAGAGGCTTAATTTCTTCCAGCTTTTCGCCTGCATATCGTAGCAATGAAAACAACAACAAGGACATTAAAACTATTTATAATGCTAATAAAGGTTTCTGTAGAAGGAAACAAATTGAAAAATCTGTTGTCCAGATTGTTAGCGATCTGCATAATTGATTTCATCCACAAACTCTTTAGAATGATTAAGGTTTTTCTTCGTATGATTTTTTGCTTTTACTAAAGAAGAACTCACAGAAAAGCAAAAAATTTTACTGGGCATTAAAGTGAGAAGCTTCTATCAAGTTAAAACCATTTCATCAAATCATTATAAATCAATCAAGTTAATAAATATCGAAAAGTATTGATTTATAACGAAGTTCAAATCTTTAAAAATGACATATAATAACAAAAATATACAAAAATATTGACAAAAAGTGTCTTAAATAGCAAAAAGTATCGAAAAAGTTTACATTTGATGGTAAAAATATTGAAAAAATTAGGTGAAAAAACTTAAAAAGTCAAAGAAACATTGAACAGCATCGACAAATATTGAAGACTTCCAAAATCATCATCATGATTATCATTATGAAAGATTCAAATGCAAAAAATCTAGCATTCACCAAGTAGGAAGTACATTAACTTTTAGTGTAAAACAACTAAGAGAAAAGTTGAAACTCATTACATATCAATCAAAAATGATTTTAAATTAATTATATATGGCATTTTCCGTCGTCTATGTTCATACGCGTCCGTCCGTCGAAGCAAATTGTAGACTACTGTCTGGTGTGTCTCTCTTGCAATTCCTTAGATACGAGTATTTACGCTCTGATGCAAATATATTTCAATCTTTAGATACTTTTACTATAATTAAACTTAAAAATAATATTCAATTTATGAAAAATTGTATCAGTATTTTTTTTTTTCGATATTTCGTTTTACTTTAACGCATTTTCTTTCTATTTCTTCAGATTTTATGAAATATTTGCGCTCATTAATCAATGTCAATTACATACATACAGCCATTTTTTTCTTTTGGATTCTTCTCCTCTTGGGTATTAAATAATTGCGCTTAATTATGGGTTTTCATTTTAAATATACTCCATATCTTTCACATTATTACTAAAAGGTTAGAATTTTTAATTTTATTGATTGATTTAAATATTTATATAGTGCTTTCTAAAAAAACTGTATGTACGAGGAAAAATTCTTAAGTCCGCGGAATGGGGGGTAAAGAGTTGATGTAAATACAAGATTTTTTTTCCACTTCAATGTATGGCGCAGGAGAGAATAGGTGTAAATTTTTTCCTTTTTTTTCTATGAAGGTTTAAGAACACCTTTAGATTGAAGCGTAGTATTTTTCAACAGGATCACTTTTGAGTTCCAAAAGACTATCGCTATGAGATCTTATACTTCTTAGGTGTTGATGTTTGATTTTTGGTAATTTTGTGCCACTGCATAGACTCTTGTTTGGACTGCTCCCTCTCTAACTCCATTACAGAGGTCAAAGAACTTGCCTAGAATACTTTAAGTGCTTTATTTTAGGTTTCGTGAGCATTCTCGTCATTCATCTTGCGCTGACTTTAGTCATGCCAAGGTTATCGTGAAGAGTTTTAAAAATGATTGTATGTAATATTAAAGCCATTTCTGCGAGCTGTGTTTTCTTTAGTCGGCCATATTCCAATATTAAGTTTTACACTTCTTGAATGATTTCCGGAGTGGTCACCTTGATTGGCCGTTCTGGCTGTGGGTCGTCTTCAAGCAAGTCTCTGCCTTGAAAACATTTCTAAAGATTGTTGAGTATTCAAAATTTCCAAACCTTATTTTTACAAAGCAGTTGGGTTTGTAAGATGTCAAATTTCGAATTGAGACATGATTTTATGATTCAAAGAGGCGTGACACACCTATTAACTTAAATTCGCAAGACTTAAAAGCAGTCTTGGTCTTGACAATCATTGTGAGCAAGACCAAGACTAATTTTGCTCTTCACTAGTCACTTGTATTAGAAATGGTCCGAATGTATTGCATAATCCATCATTAGTACTAAAAGTGGTTTATTTGTGTATCGATTATGTAAAAATATAACGTTATTGGCTACGTATGTACTATTTGGAAGTTTGTCGACTATGAATAAGAGCAAACGATAGTGTATCGGTCTAATGGCTTGCGCTGCGTACAGAGGCCCAGGTTCAAATCCTCCACTCGGTGATTTTCAATTCCAGTTTTTGAATTTCTATTAATTTGTACACAACTTGTCTGAAGAGTCTTCCGAGCGTAAAATGAAACAAGCGTCCAACATAGCACGGTGTGCCTTAACCCGTTCTAAATCGGACGTCGTAGCACATCAAATTTTTTTCCTGATTCTGTTTACTTATCGTTCAAATGATGCATAAAAAAATTTTTACTCGTGACTCCTCGACTAAATTTTGAGATAATCGCTTTTCCAATTGGGGCATTTTCCCATACAAAAAGAAAAAAAAATTTTTTTAACTACATTAAACAAAAATTAAAATAATCACAATCGATGTGTTTTGCGATGCTAAACGCGAATCCAACCTCAGAATTGCTCTATCGTGTATAGTTTATGAGATATTGTAACCTAAAGACCAAAAAAAGTCGTTTTTTGTCATTTTTTGAAGTCATATAACTATGTAACATATCATTTATTCATCAAATGTGGCTTAAATACTTGAAAGCCCTAATCTTTTCCTTTAAAACCTAATTAAAATTATATTTATATCTTCATGCTTCTAAGAGACATCGTAGACCGAAATATTGTCAAAACGGGTTTTTTGCACTTTTGTGTCTTTTTAGGTTAGGATATCTTTGAAGAAAAAAAAGATATCAACATAACTTAAATTAGGTTTTAAAGGCAAAGATTAGGACTTTAAAGTTGCTTACCAGATTTAACAAAATTAAAATTTCTTTCACATTTTAAACATGTTCAACGAACCGACTACTTCTAAATTCAGCCGTTTGACACCCCGAGAGTTGTTGATACGTGTATGGCATACGGCTGAATTTTGAAATGGTCGGTTCGTTGAACATGTTTAAAATGTGAAAGAAATTTTAATTTTGTTAAATCTGGTAAGCAACTTTAAAGTCCTAATCTTTGCCTTTAAAACCTAATTTAAGTTATGTTGATATCTTTTTTTTCTTCAAAGATATCCTAACCTAAAAAGACACAAAAGTGCAAAAAACCCGTTTTGACAATATTTCGGTCTACGATGTCTCTTAGAAGCATGAAGATATAAATATAATTTAAATTAGGTTTTAAAGGAAAAGATTGGGGCTTTCAAGTATCTAAGCCACATTTGATGATTAAATGATATGTTACATAGTTATATGACTTCAAAAAATGGCAAAAAACGACTTTTTTTGGTCTTTAGGTTACAATATCTCATAAACTATACACGATAGAGCAATTCTGAGGTTGGATTCGCGTGTAGCATCGCAAAACACATCGATTGTGATTATTTTAATTTTTGTTTAATGTAGTTAAAAAAATTTTTTTTTTCTTTTTGTATGGGAAAATGCCCCAATTGGAAAAGCGATTATCTCAAAATTTAGTCGAGGAGTCACGAGTGAAAATTTTTTTATGCATCATTTGAACGATAAGTAAACAGAATCTGGAAAAAAATTTGATGTGCTACGATGTCCGATTTAGAACGGGTTAAGGCACACCGTGATAGCCGAAGTATAAAATAATAAAAAAATTAATAAAAAAAAATTCATCCACACCAAGATTGGAACCCGTAACACAATGCTCAGAAATATAAAACGAATTCTTTAGCACATTTGTCTATGAAATCTTTTGATGTTTTTGTGTAGATTTGTATATAAAGTTAAATTCTTTGAAATTTATAAATAAATAAAAAAAAAACAGTATTTTTTTTTGGTCCAAATGTAATGCATAAGGAGACAATTGACCTTTTTCTGGTCTCAATGTAATGCGTAAGGAGACAATTGGTTACGTCCAATGACAAACAATACAAAACGTAAGTGGAATTTTATTTGTGATGGGACCAGACTTTGGACTAGTCAGTTTCTCCCATGAAGTAGTTTGCAAACTAGTTTTGGAATAGTCCGTGGTCCTGCAGGGGAACTACTTGGAGAGAAAAGTTTCTAGAATTACAATCTAAGATATATGTATAATGTATGAAATACATCAACACTTGTAAATAAGAGTACATATTAAATATATAAAACACATCAACACCTGTAAATAAGAGTACATATATTTACATATACTTACAACACAACAATACTATTGTATGTAATTCCAATTTTCTTGAAGGATTAAAACTATCAAACCAAAAGGATTAAAATTTCGACAAAGCAGAACCGAAATTAAACAAGTAACACCTACGTTGCGCTGAAGACAAAAGCAAAAGAAAACACTTAATCTGTACCACAAATCTGATATGCATTCGTCACGACAGTGTCAAGGAAGTGTTCAAAACAGAATGGTCGACATAAATCAAATTGACGGGATCAAGCAAAGAACGATTTATATATATCTTACAAAATGTGATGAGACATGAAACATAAAGTTTTTATACCAAAAAAAAAAAAAAACATTTTGCCAAAGTTAAGCACACCAACAGAGTATGAAAAACATACATTTTATAGTGCGAAACGAATCAACTTTATTGTTAATGAAAAATGTACCAAGGTACCGTAAAATAATTGTACTTTAAATAGAGAGAGCAGCAGGAAGAAAGAAAGGCTGCGGCCAAGAAATGTAATGAAGATGCGTTTAATTAACTCAACATGTCCGTATGTATTTCTACGTACGCGTATGTATGGATATGTAGAAATTTTATGCGCACACAAACTGTTGCAGTTCTCAGGGAAATTTTCCCTCATTTTTATAGATCTACGCATAAAAACCAAATCGATTCGACTGATGTAAGTGGTTTGAGGTTGGGTTAATTAAATGCTGCCAATAAATTCGTCGTCTATAGGGTTGTACACTGTACACTTAATGTGATAGCTTAATTAATATAAACTGCAATTGAGATTGTAATTTCGGGGAGGCAAGGCTTTAAGTGGTAATTAATGGAGGAACATTTATAAAGGCCATTATTGCTTTGCACATCATCGTCTGAAGTGCGGAAAAGTTTCCAAAGAATGCACATGTCTATGGATTTACATTTAAAATGACAACGCAATTTCACGGTTGGTAAATTGAAAGGAAAAAAACTTTATAGTTTCATATTGAAAGTCAAATATTCTTTAAGCTGATACGCCATTGGACAGAATAACTTTCGAGATTTTGCTGAATAAACAATGATTGTTAGACCCTTTTTGTAACATATATTACTAAGTTCTTGATCTACTTATTTATATGAGTGATTGATGATATAATTTTAAAACTAAATTTTCGTTTTTTAGACAACAAGACTTTGAAAATTATCTGTGACTTGTTTTTACGGTGTTTTCTGGCATCTCAATGCATAATATACCATGTCTAATATGTCTTCGTAGCAAACTGTTCAAAGGTTTGGACCAAAAATGGAACCCAGAACCGGATCAGCCGTTATTGGTGCATGCCCCTGTCAGTGTCGTAAGCTTGAGTTCTATTGCTGAGGTAACTGTATACCATTTTCTGCAGATATTCAGAAACCAGAGCATGCTTACAATTGTCCAAAGGATACGAGTGAATTTTTCCAGAATTTTTGGAATTTTTTATTTTTTTTTTTTTCAAAACATTTATCAAACTGAGTTTTTTGCTGTTAAGCTCACGTTTGTCAGCAAAATGTTAGGTTTACTTAAATTCAAGGCATCTACGAAAAAGTTTCATATGACATAAAATGCTTAGAATTCTTCAAAGAATTGGTGTGAATTTTTTCAGAATTTTTGGAATTTGTTTTTTATTTTTTATTTTTTTGACCAAGTTTTGAAAAATTATAAAATATCTCAAGAAATTCTGAAAAAATTCATACATATTTTTTGAACAATTCTAAGCATTTCTTGCCATGTACACTTTTTTCGTTAGATGCCTTGCTTCAGAGTAAAAAATCGTTTTTCCGAAATCGTTATTGAAAAACCTTAAAAAAATCGATTTTTGGAACCGAATATTATCTATAACCCAAAAAAAATAAACAAATTTTAAACGCCAAAATTTTTGTAAAAACATAAGCTTTATTTCTAAAGCACTCTTGGGTATTTATTTTCCAATAAAGAAAAGAGTTATGATCAAGAAACATGTTTTTTTAGCCAAAATAGACCTTTAGTAGAATCGAAAGTGCTCCACAGGATTTTCTCAGAATGAAAAAAAAAAATGATACAGATATCGTTTTCATGAGTTCCACTAACTTTTCAGTGGGTTTCGGGATGAATCTAAATTTCAACCCGGTCTATTGTCTGTTTTATAGATCGATAGCCCGAGCTCTTTATTGCTTGCGATAATCGCAAAGTCCAAGAACATACAAATGTTAGAAGTCTATTATTATGCTGTCTATTATGCGAACAGTATTTAAGGTAAAAAAAATTTAAACTTTGTCATCTTCTACTGAAACATCAGCTTGGGTTATTCCTTTTTTAAAAAGCTTATAATTCCAAAAGTAGTGATTCAATTGAAAAATAGTTTAAGTACAGCTTGTTGAGGATAGTTTTTGCTATCTGTAATTATTTACAAAATTCGTCTTTGTTTGATTTTGTTATATAGCTTTAAGTTGACCTTAAAATAGTGATTTTTTGCACTTTTATGCAAGATCTTTAATTTTCTGCTTCAAAACCTCTGAACAATGTCCTTTTAGTTTTTGGTATTTTAAAGAATAATTGGGTGATAGATATTTCATCAAAAATATGGAAAAAAACATTGTTGCCAGTGGTGGTGTTCAATATCATATATAATCTAAAGAATATTCGAATTATTGTCGACTAACTAAACACCGAACACGATTGAAGAACGTTATGAATGAAGGCCGTATGATCTAAAAGGAGATTAAAAGCAAAATTTTAAAAAATCCCCTTAAAGAAAAATCCCCGTTTAAAAACCGTAAATAAAAAAGAATTCCAGCTAAGCCACCCAATACTTTCTAATTAGCTGTTTAAAACAATAAAATGTGCAAAATTACAATCCGTTTAACTTTCTAGAATGAAAGAAATACACTAGCTACTTAAGTTTCAATGAGAAATGTAAAACTTCAATTTTTCATTTCCAAGATCATATGCTTTTCACTTCTCTCATTCCTTCATTACCTCAATTATAGTGTTCATTATTTGTTTCTTTAATTATAACGTCTGTTGGCCAACACTCAACACAACAAGTCAACTCAACACTAAATGCATTAAACTGCCAGTGCCTTTACAACAACGAACGTGCACTAAGTGACTTCCTTAGGGAAAAAGCGGACTCTGCAGTGCTGGTGGTACCCTTTGAAGTTAACATGCATGGTTGCAAGATTTTAATGCTTGTTTCTTCTCTTCTGGTCTTGGATATGATCAACCAAAGAGGAAAAGCAACTTGTTAATGCATTGAAATGTGTTAATTTCATAGAATTCTAAAAGTCTAGACTTGTTAAAAAGTATTTAAAAATAACTAACTAGCTTTTGGATGACGTTTAAGCCTTATTATGTTAGTTATGATTCAATATATTATTTATTATTTTTATATGATGACAGTTATTGACTTATAGATATTCAAACATTTATAAGGATGTTGCTTCTGGTATCTTTTGTTTTGTGCTCAAAGTGATGAATTGTCGTAGAAAATACTAAAGCATTTTAAAGTAAAACAGGATCTGCTGTGCATGATACTGTGCGGCAGATGAGAAACTTGTTTTGATCTCTTGAAGTAAAAACCATAATGATGATCTTGAATGATCTTATGCAGTGTTTACACACAAACAGTTTGTAAAGATGTGCACTTTGAGAAACTTTCAGGTTTCTCAGCAGACACCCTGGAGTGCGCAGTACTTGAGGAAATTTTTGAAACTAGATTTTATTTTTATTTTAATTGGTAAATTTAAGAATTTTACAGCGTGAGAAAAAAATAATTAATAGTTCCAAATAAAAATATTCATCTTATTAACTCTATTAAAATGCATCTTAAAAAATTTGAATAAAAAGTTACAAAAATTCTGACATAAAAGTTATTAAGTGTTAATAACATAACATTGTTGAAAGATCAAATTCACAATGTTTGCAAAAAGTTGCAAAATTACTGCTAAAATTTGTTTTTTAAATAAAAATGCAGCATCAAATCAATCGACACATTACAAAAAAAAAAGAAAAAATGAATCTAAATGCAGTTGCAAATGCTGCCACATGCAGTCAGTCATCTTCATATCTAAGAAAATGTAGAAGGGGGCCTATATTAACTGAAAGATACAACCAAATAAAAAGAATAAAAACAAGAAACAAATGAGCGAAGAAGATTCATTAGCACTTTTTGTGGGGGCTCGTTAATATAAGTGTTTATAAAGAGTTTATTGAAAGGGGAACAAGTTAGTGTGTGTAAATATTTGTACTGCTAAGAAAATGTATTTATGACCGTTAAAAAATAAAAATTCAAATGGAACGTCAGGACAATTATTAGAAGAAAAATAATACCAATAATTATGACAGAAACAATATTTCATCTAACAGTCAATCTATGTATATATGTATATAAAAATGAATGTATGTCTGTCTGTATGTTCTGTATAGACTCCCAAACAGCTGGACCGTTCACCGCGTGTTTCTGCATCATAAGTTTTTTTCGGTTTTTTTTTTCACCCAAGGGTCCCCCCTAGGATGCCGGAACCAAAATTTTTTTTCTTTTTATGAGTTTTCTACGCGTTTCATGACATTTTACAACATTTTAGTGGAAAAAAGATTTTTTTACCCAAGGGTCCCCCTAGGATGTTGGAACCAGAAATTAAAAACATTTTTTTTTCGTTTTTCTACGCGTTACATGATTTGTAACGACCTTTTAGTTAAAAAATTTTTTTGTTCCAAGGAGTCCACCTCGGATGCCGGAACCAAAAATCTTTGCGTGTTTTCTACGCGTTTCATGTAAAAAGTCATGAAACTTTAGTTGAAACGTTTAGTTGAAAAAAATGTTTTTCACCCAAGGGTTCCCTCTTGGATAATTCGTTTTTTTCGTGTTTCCAAAAAACTTATATTATATCGCTGAAAATATTTAACGGACATGGATGAGATTTGGTATATGTATTTAGAGTTTCGGCGCAAATAATGTCCAAGGGAAAAATGGGCGGTACCACGCCCTTAAAAAAATGTATTGTATATATAATATATCTGAAAGTACTTAACCCACATACTTAGATGAGACAATTAGCACCGGGAGTTGCAATTTCATTTATTTCAAATAAACATAAGTGGGTAGCTCGAAAATATATACTAAAATTTGCGCTTACCTGCCGCACTTGTTTGTATTGCTCCTCAAAACTCCAACCGTTATTTTGTTGTGATGAATTTGAAGCCTCACTGGATGTGGAAGAATTCGAAGCTGGATTTACTGAAATGATAAGTTAAAAGAAAATTTGAGGAGTTATTTTTCAAAAGGGCTTATAACCAAAACGAGGCAAAAGTAGTATCATAATATTAATTGCCTGAAACTTTGTTATAAATAAATAAAATTGAGTTTTTTTTTCACGAAAAGTTCACCTGATGGCTTAAAATTAATTATATGTAGTTAAAAGAATCAGATTTATCCACTAATCGATTATTATGCAAATAATGTGTATGACATTACTTTTGCCTCGTTTTGGTTATAAGCCCTTTTGAAAAAGTACTCCACATTTATCAATTTATGTACTGGAAATTAAAAAAACGAAAAAAAAATCAACAAAAACCAGTAGCATACGGAGAATATTTTCCGTTCAGAAAATTTCCGGTCGATTTTATTTATAAACATATTTTGATACTTTGTAGAATGATTTATATTTGGCCTCAAACGCATTTTAGCCAAATCTCTTTCCAGTAAGCATTTTTTAAGTCTATGAACATGTAAAAGTCGCTGCGGAAAAATCTGCAGAATAGGCTGGGTGACTTCAAGAGGCGGTCCTCAGGGTGGAGTGCTATCTCCGCTCATTTGGTTCATTGTAGTTAATGAACTTCTGCACCTGCTCAGTTCAAACGATTTTAAAGTACAAGGATATGCCGACGATGTCGATCTCATCCAGATTAAACGAGGCACTTAACTTAGAAGTCGGATGGTGTGTGTACTCTGGTCTGAAGGTTAATCCCCAAAAGACTACCATCACCATATTCACCAAAAAAGGAAAAAAATAACTCTTGCGGAAACCCATTCCTAATGAAATTGTAATACCAATTTTCCAGTCAGACTAAATATCTTGGTGTAGTTCTAGAATCTAGATGAAAAGCTCACTTGGTACCCTCATCCATCTGGATCCATCGTCAGACCCATTTTTACCTATGGAGCACCCATATGGTATAAAAAGGTGCAAAAAAAATAGCAACAAGTCAAACTAAGTATATAAACTACAAAGAATGGCTTGTGTTTCAGTTACAGGAGCGTTTAAACCACACCAACTGCTCCCGTGGATCTACCACCTTTACATTTGGAGATTTAGGCTACCATAGTAGTCTTGGTCTTAGCCTTGAAATTAAATCAGAACAAGACAAATTTTTCTTTTTCTGTTATGAGCCTGTGATCAAGTTTTTAGTTTTCTTCCCAGCTTTGAGTGAGAATTGGGAATAATTTTGACACTTTTTACGAGATTTCATTACCTTTGTTATCTCTATCAATAAAGTTAGGCTTGAGGCCAGACGCAGAGTTCTTTTCTGGGGGAGAAACAATGACATATGGCAAATTCTTAGGAGGTGGACACTAAATTATCTTTAGTATGTGTGACGCGTCGCGACAAAAGTGTCCTAATCTTACCAGTGTTTCGTTTTCAGTACAGGACAAAACATGACCTTAGTTCAAAATTTCAGATTTAAGGTTTTTGATACCAAACGTTACTTACATATCTCAAGCTAAATTGGAGGTGATTTTAGTTGACATATTAATCGCTAAATGGTATAAAAATTTATTTTTACCGAACTTTAATGAACTTTAACTCGAAAATTTCCGAACTCTAAGCTGAATTATCTTTTTTGAACTACAGAATTCAAACTGCCATAACTTCGTCAATTCATAACATTATTTCGCGCTTTCTGGGTTTTCTTCAAAATTTTATCCTTTTTCTAATGGTATCAAAAATTCTTTTGTCACGACGGGTTGCTTATGGATTTTACTTACATATGGGCAATTCCCAGCTGACGAACGTGACCGTTGTACACATTTAAAGTGCAAAAAAAGTGGAAGTAAACATATTCTAATTTTAGTTTTTACTTTACATTATAGCTTTAAGGAAGCACTGTAACTAATACCAATTTTAATAGCAGGCAAATTCTTGGTTTCAAGATACACTCAAAAAAAGACATAAAACGAACGTGACAAAAATAGAAATAGTTTTTGTGCCTATTGATAGAAAGTCAGAACTCAGCGAAACAAGTCAGAATTTTTTATCTGTATCTAGCTAGACTATCACCATGATAAAGAATACCACAATCGACATAATTATTTTGACAAAATCTATTTTTGAATCTAGAATGCTCAGAACTGTCATATAAAGGTGCAAAAATTATGCTCAGGAGAAAGACCGTATTTACATATTTCATTGAATTGAATTGAGTAAAAATCCAAACGAACAATGAATTTTGTCGTGCCATAAGTATTTTGACATCATTTTCGCATAATCACTGTTTTACAGCAGATAGATTTAAATTTGTTTCAATTACTTGGAGTGTGCTGAGCTTAGAAATGTAAAAAAAAAAATTCCCCTGATGTAGTGTTGCCGTCTTCGTAAAAAAAAAAATGTTTTTCTGGGTAACACTTGACTTTAACTGATCTATAAAAAGAACGACTAGTCCGAATTCAACTAAAAATATTGCGCTTTAAAGACAATAAATTGTGTTTCTGACAGTGTTTTATTTGTTGGAATTGATGAAAAGATAGTTGAGTTAGTCGATAATTAAGATCTTGAAAAATTTTAAAATTTTGTTCTAATTCTGTTTCTGAACTAACCATTTGAAAGAGTTCCACTTTTTTTGTATTTTATATATTGTACTACAACTTTTTGGATATGGCTGATTCAAAAAATTTTCATTAAATCTTAGTAAATTTTTCCCCCATTTGACTTACCGTCTTTTGTGCTCGGCGCTGTTGGTGATGTAAACGAGAAGCTACCACCATTTGGCAGCGCCGTTGTTACCGTCACATTTGAATTTTGTCCATTTGCAGCACCATTGGCAACACTGTTCACAGCAGCAGCTGCTGCTGCCGCTGCTAAATTTTGTGGTGAATGTCCAAAAGATGCCATAGAGGTGGGTGGTAGAGAGAATGCAGTATTGATGGGTGTAGGTAGCACATTGGTACCAAATGCAGCAGCATGTGCTGCGGCATAATCTTGTTCCTTAAAATACAAAAGAAAAACAAACAGAAAAATTAATTATATTCTTTAAATTTTAATTATAACTGTAAGGCACGAAATAAAAGTAAATTTTAGAAAAAAATCGAAACTCACCATTAGTCCCACTTTCATATCCCGTACTTGCATTTTTAATTTTTCCAGCACATCATTATGCTGCTGTAGATTTGGAATGCCATGCAGACCGCCAATGCCCATGAAATTACCAAGGGCACCTAAAGGATGATTGGGCGGGAATTGATGATGATGACTGAAATGCGCCAAAAGTTTAATGAAATTAGTAGAGAAACATGAGAAAAAATCATTTTTGGGCAAATCTCCAAAAAATATCGTTAAAATTTCCTTACCTCATTTGCATTTCTGTCTGTGGATCTGGACTTCTACCTCCACCACCACCACCACCGATGCCAACTCCACCGCCAGCATAACTCATATCACCGCCGTTACTCGTCAAAGATGAATTTAAACGTCCACCAGCACCAATACCATTCATGTGCTCTCCATCCACAGAATCACAATCGCGCATTTCATCATCTGAATGTTCATCATGTGACTGTGCGCAAAGAAGGGGATGAAGAGAAAAGAGAAAAAATAATAAAAATTATGAATAAAAAGGAGTAACAAGCACAAAAAGAAATAAAATTAATGGAAACATTTATTGCGACAAGTAAAGATCGGTACCCATAACGACAACATGATCATCGGCGCGACCAAATTCAATAAAATGGGTAACAACAAACAAAAAAGAAACTCCAACTTGAAGATGATGGTGATGACCAACTCAAGTTGGCGCATTTAAATGAAGAGCGCAGTGGAACATACTAAACATGAGTTTCCAGCGACAAACGCTAATGTGATCAATGTACTACGCGACATGCGACTTTCGCGTGCGCCACAGTTTCCGATCATCATTGCACTGTGGGACAAGTACTTTTTTTTGCTCACGCATTTTAAGCTGAACTGAAGTATATGATCCGAAAAATTCAAGATTCAAATCTTTACTGTACACTGATTTCATTTTGACACTGAAGTACACTGTCTTGTTTTTTTCAGTGTCAAAAAAAAACCTGATTTAAACAATTACTTCAGTGTACAGTGTTTTATACAAACAAATACTTTAGGTCAGTGTAAAACGTGCGAGTAGGAAACTACAGTAAAATTTTTACATTCCATACATTTTCGTGAGAGAGAGAGAAAGAGCGTAAATAAAAAAAGGTATATGAGGAGCGAGAGAAAACTACGTTTTGTCACTAAAGAAGCATTTTGTAGTGTACATTATAACTGAACTGAACTGAAGCAAATCAAAGAAGACAGTTCTGTACAGTGTTTATTGGCTCTTTTTTCATATCCAAGTAATGTCAAGACATTTACAAGCTACACTGAACTGAAGTATTTGCTAAATAAAAAGCGGGTACAAGACATAACGTAGCTTGAAACAAAATTTTTTAAAACACCAACAAGACGTTCTGTGCAGACCTCTAGTTAGTTAGTTAGTATGCTCGTTTCGTAAGCAAATGTTTGAAGGCTTGAAAGTTTGCTTATATCTTTATTAGGTCGGCCCAAATTGTTTAAGCGCAAAAAAAAAGCAAAAGACGTATAGCAAAAACGAAATCTACGGAACATTCGCCTAAAAACATAGCTCCCGCGGGGAAACGTAAAGATTTGAGTTTGAGGAAAAAAAATTTTACAAATGTGTGTCTCTCGGTGGAAGTTATGTTTTTATTTCAGACCCATAGTTGCTTGTGGAAGTTTTCTTAGAATTCTGCGTATATTTCGTTTTTACTATACGCTTTTTGAAAAAAACAATTGACCTTTTGTCGTCATTAGAAGAGTTTAAAAGGTCTTTCTTATAAGACATCAGACTTATATCGATTGAAAATGTTGGTGCGCCACTAGTCGAATCGCATGCGAATCGAAGCGACACACCTTTTTCGGTATTGTGTCCCAAGAGAGCATTCGAATAACATATTTAGTTATTGTGGAAATTTTGATCAAATTTTTATTTCAATATTTCTTCGAAAAAATTTAATGGATAATAAGGTTATCGGCCATAATATAGGGGGAAAATTTGAAGCACAAATAAATAAAGGATGGCAGTTTTATAGCTTAGTAAAATATCTCTAATTTAAAACTAATAGTTTCAAATCCATTCAAAAATTTCCAACTTATGCTAGTTTTTCTAAAAGCTATATCAGGATCTTACGTTGGTATAGCCTCGAAACTAGATCCGAGCGATACTTTTTGATCAAATATTCTTTCTTAGATGACCTTTTGATTTTTTTCATTACTTTTAGAATGGAACCGATATTTTAGATGTTTTCCGATATTTTTAGGCTTTTACAGATGTTCTAGATGTTTCTTCAAACTTTTGGACTTTCAGCGATATCTTACATGTTGTCGATACTATTGATATCTTAGATATTTCTCGATACTTTTGGAATTTTGCCGACATTTTTATTTATTTTTTTTTTTTTTTGATACTTTTGGACTTTAACCGATATTTTAGATGTTTTTCGATACTCTTGGTCTGCGGTCATTTACCGATATCTTAGATATTTTTTCGATACTTTTGGGCTTTTACCAATAGTTTGGATGTTTTCGATACTTTTGGACTTTTACCGATATTTTAGTTATTTCTTGATACTTTTGAACTTTAACCGATATTTAAGATGTTTTTCGATAATCTTGGTCATTTACCGATATCTTAGATATTTTCGATACTTTTGGGCTTTTACCGATAGTTTGGATGTTTTTCGATACTTTTGGACTTTTACCGACATTTTAGTTATTTTTCGATACTTTTGAACTTTAACCGATATCTTAGATGTTTTCGATACTTTTGGTCACTAACCGATATGTTAGTTATTCGATTCTTTTGAACTCCAACCGATATCTTAGATATTTTCGATACTATTGGTCATTTACCGATACCTTAGTTATTTTTCGATACTCTTGAACTTTTGCAGATATTTTAGATGTTTTTCCATACTGTTGGTCATTTATCGATACCTTAGATATTTTTCGATACTTTTGGGCTTTTACCGATTTTTCGATTAGATATTGATACAACTTTTCAGTAGGAATCGTCAAAGATTTGTCTTGAAGATAATGCAACGCAATCTCAGTTAGAAGCTCCTTGCACTCAACCAATGTTACTACGTCAGCTTCTCACAAAGTGTGAAGGTTTGGAGATTTATCTGGTCGAATTTGTAAACCATCACCAATTTTTTTTTTATTGTTTTTAATGATATAAAAATGTGTGCATTAGAGCGCCCACAAGATATATGAAATGTGCAAAGTTGAGAATTTGTTTGCTCCCCGTCCATTTCCTGAAATTAGAGGTCAAAAAAATAAGATCTCAAAAAAAAATTTGGAATCGGTAGTGGAAAAAACCCAGCCGGTTTACGATCAAAGGTCGAAAAATTTACTAAAAAAAGGGAAGTCGCTTTGACTGCCCGTTACTTCAAAACTGTTCATTTTTTCATAATATTTTAAAGACAACTTTTGTAGAGCATGACTAGATTAACATTATCTTCTTAAAAAGTTTTGGTCCAAAAATTAAATTTGTTGTTGTTTCGGTACAAAAACTCTAGTGCGCATTTGTTTCTAAACTTTGCTGTCCAAATCAAATGGAAAGTACCAGGGCTGCATGTTATTTCTTTGCAAAAATTGGAAGAAAGTTCGAAGAAAAAACTATTCCTGCTGGGAGTGGAAATTCCATTCTCGAAATATTAGCTATTGTGAATGCTTTTTCTCGATAAGGGAATAAATTATCGAGATAAAATTTCTCGAAAGATTTGTAAATAAAGAGATCTTAAATATAAAGTTACTTTAGCGCGAACTTCAAAACGCACCCATCCCACTGTGCAATCGCTTTTCAGTCAGTCACATGCTGTGCGAATCACAACATTTGTAACTCTGGCGATCGCCATATAATTTTCTACAATTTTTATCCGTTTTTTTACATTATTTGGAACGAATTAAAACGTGATTTCTGCGTGATTTTGCATAAATCGCTTGCACAATCACTGCTGCCTGCACCAAGACACAATCTATGAGTTATGAAGAGCAATTTGGCAGCGAGAGCGCATTTTAATTCATTAAAACGACGCCACCATGGTCATGCGACATGCAGACCATTTGGCGCAGAGTGAAAAATTGTATTGAGTCGATGGATGGAAAAACAAATAAATATTTTGCTGTGCTGTGCAATGGAATTTTTACGTTACTTCCTAAAAATATAAAAAAATATTTAGTTTTTTTATTATTATTGTTTCTCGAAAGCGATTTATTTAATGGAAGTGATCTGAAGTGAAAACTTGTTCTAAAAGCAAAAACCGCATTTGTCGATCAATGAACTTTGACTTTCCATACATTAGCAGTTGGACAAAATAAGTAGACAGACAGACTAATAGATAGATAGATAAACGGACATAGAGCTCAGACAAATAGACAGACAGACAGACGGACAATTTTACGACGGAACAAGAAAAATAGATTTCTGCTTTTGACGAGTTTGGGACAGATTTATAGCGGGTGCACTTTCGCCTTGCAATTTTTTAGATGCGAGTGAAAGTTGAGTATTCAAACAACTGCATTACTAACTAATCAAATAGTCATTTAATAAAAAAAATTTATGATTCATTTGACATTAATAACAAAATGTTTTTTATTTCGCTAATAAAAAAAATTATGCCGAATTAATAAAAATCAAAAAAAAAAATACCATTAATTTTCAAGATTTTTTCATTCAAACAATTTTATCGTTAATAAATCATTAATGGTTGTAAAATACAAAACTAATTATAGATAAGTGCAGATATCAATCACTTTGTTGCTAAATTAACTTGTAAATATGAAATTCCAATTTGACATAAAAACATTTTTATTTCAATGAT
Organism: Calliopum simillimum; assembly: GCA_951812925.1. Lineage (NCBI taxonomy): Eukaryota > Metazoa > Arthropoda > Insecta > Diptera > Lauxaniidae > Calliopum > Calliopum simillimum. The sequence goes on along the minus strand of OX638370.1, from coordinate 113,493,165 downwards.
GTCTGTCTGTGTGTGTGTGCGCGCACTACTTCCGCCATGTTGTATACTAAAATTAGTAGCAAGTGAAAACAACAACAACAACAAAAATGGCGGTATTGTTAATTACAATTTAATGTCGTTTTTAATAATATAATTTAGTTAGCAATATGGTTTCGCTAACATTGCAAGCGTATCAATAATGAAAGTGTTATTAATATAATGAACCGGTTATTTTTGGACAGATCGTATCTTTGTTACAAAAAAAAGTTATAATTCCAATTAAAGTAAAGGAGAGATCAGTTTGTAAAATTTTCTCAAAACTTTTTGGGCAAAAATATTAATGAGTAGAGTAGAACGGGGCAATGTCGTGCACTCAACTTTGACATGCTCGTAAAGCCGTACATCTCAAGCGAATGCAACGAGTAAGCATCCGATCGAAAGATAATTTCATTGGTTACATTCATGGGTAACAACATTTGTGTAGCGAGAAATTGTGTTTGTGTAAGTGAATGTGCACGACATTACCCCAATGGTCGTTTTAAAGGTCAACTTCGATAACTCGGTGAAGCCCAAAATTTTTTTCGAAAACCAAATACTTCTTTTCTTTGGCAGGATATTTCGTTTCAGAAAACACTTACCTGGTATATTTTCCCACAAGGAAAATTATTTTTCTGACCCGATGAAAAAACACTTTTATCGTCCCGAAAGCGTGCGTTTTGAAAAAAAAATTACTGTGTAGAGACGAACTGGTGAAAATTGCTAGTATTATATGCATAAGCTCAGTACGTCAGCAGGTCCCTACCTTACGAACAGTTGGTATATCATTCAATTCTTTGGGCTAAAACAGCCAGTGTACGACATTACCCCCTGCACGACATTACCCCGTTCTACTCTAATAAAAAACTTATTTGATAAATTTTGATATCATTCTTTTGTAAGGACAGTTGTAGCATTTTGGACCTTTGAAATTCTTTGGTTTTCTCTTCTGATACTGTTTTCCAGCTAGAGCGGTTTCTCCAGATTCATGTTCGATCTTGACGTCTTGAATTAGTTTCGTCTTAATGGAATCACCAGATATTTTAATGCTTGAGCTTTGTATACCCCTTATCATAGGCTTTCACACATCTGGGAGGCCAGCCAGCATCATTGAACCAGTCCACTCTTCGTCCACGTTGAGTCCTACACCACGTAATTGATGTGCAGTATTAAGTACATCATTAACATACTCCTCAACACTTGCAAAATCACTAAGCTTGGTTGAGCAGAACTTTTGGATCATTCCGACTCTCCGTAGAAGTCCAGAATCTTGAAATATGGTTTCAAAAGTTTTCCAAATATCTTGCGCTGTTGTACATTCTCGAATATGAGCATAGTTGCATTTGTCAACTAGCAAAATCAGCTCTGCTTTCGCTTCGAGTAACTTTTCTGCATTAGTCTCAGATCCCTGAACAGCTTTCCATAGCTTTTTCATTTGGAAATATGCTTTCACAGCAAATTTTTAATCAGGATAATTTTCGTATATCAGTCAGATTTTTGTGTTTCTCTTGCGGTATCCTCTTTTTATCTTTGTATGACTACGTATTTTGTCGTTGTTAATATTAAAAAATTTGCATTTAATTTTGCATTTGATTTGCCATTTTCCCTGGCTTAATGGCAAAATATTAAAATAATTTTAACTTTGTCCACATTCATAAACAAATACCTTTCTAATGGTGTATAATTCAAAGTCATGCTCCATTTCTAACATAATAAAAAAGGTAGGACAAATTTTTGCCTTGCGTATTAATATATACATAGATTTATATTTGCTCATACACTTCTACAAAATATATGTTTTTCTTTCAATAAAACTTTATTTTAATGCAAAACTTGAATCTGTTGAAGTTTTGGTACTTTTTGGAAGCTTTTAGTATTTTTTATACCCTACACCCAGGGTATATTCACTTTGTCCTTCCGTTTGTAACGCAGAGAAGGAGGCGTGGCAGATATGGAAAAGTATATATATTCTTGATCAGCGTTACCTCCTGAGTCGATATAGCCATGTCCGTCTGTCTGGCTGGCTTGCTGGGTAACGGCTGTGTGTGGAAATACATTTTTTGGGAAAACTAAGCAAGATAATTCAATGCAATTTGGTACACAGCCTCCGTCGTCAAAGCTAGCTCGGGGGATTGAAAATGAGCGAAATTGATCAACGGACACGCCTTCCGCCCATACAAAAAATATTTTCAAAATGCAAACTATGGAGTATATTTCACAACAATGCAACCAAAATACACATAAATACTACGAATTGTCAGCGCAAGCTCTGAGAAAAAGCTGGTCGAATTCGGACAAGAGGGCGTGGCACCTCTCATATAAGCAAAAGCTTCAAAACGCTGTACTGAAAGCGTTTTTTGAGATAATCAAACTAGATTTGACTCGGACACTAAAAACTATAAATGCAAGCTTTAAACAAAAACTGGATAAAATCGGACAAGAGGGCGTGGCTCCTCCCATATAAGCAAAAGCTTCAAAACGCTATTCTGAAAATATTTTTTCAGATAATCCAACCAAATTTCACTTAAATACTAAGAACTATAAATGCAAACTCTGAGAAAAAACTGGGTGAATTTGGAGGGCGTGGCACCTCCCATATTAGCAAAATTTTCAAAATACTGCTGTGTAGGGTATTTAATGTTTGGCCAGGACAAAGGTAACACCCTTACTAGTTTTTTTTTCTATTTGGTACAAAAAAGAAAAGCACATTTGTCATCCTTGGTGCGATGTCAGTGAAACGAAAGCAAAGCAAAAAAAAACATGTGCCAGTGATTTGTTTTTTGTCTTTCTCTTTGTGCATTAAACTTTTTTCAGGCTTATGTGTTGTTGTGAATATTGAAAAATTTGCATTCAGTTTTACCTGGCTTGAATGGAAAATATTAAAATAATTTTCGAAAAATTTTTTTTTTCAAAATTTTTTCGAAAATAATGCAAAAAAAAAAAATTCCCAAAAATTTCACACGTATTTTTTAGATGATACTTAGCATTTTATGCCTAGTACACTTTTTTCGTAAGATGCCTTCCTCTTGAGTAAAAATAGAGTTTTGCCAACCGCGGGCGTTCAAAAGCCAAAAACTCTCATCCAGCGATCGAATCCTATCTTGAGTCATACATCATTTTCCCAAGTAATATTTTTTTATAAATAGAACACTTTAAAATGAATAGGACCAGTTACTTAGATATATAAATTTACAAACTTTGGTGTAAGCTATAAATTTTTGAAAAAAACATCCTTTTAATGCAAATGACTAAAAACGCCAACTTCAATACCCTGTATTTTTACAAAAAATTCTACTAGTACGAAATCTACCCGGATTATTGTTTTTGCACATTGGAACTACCATATTGCCAAATTGGGAGTGAAATAGGAGATAAAAAAATGTTCAGTTAGTACACTAGCTATGGGCTAGTGTGTATGGACATTTTTAAAAATAAACTTTTTATACTCTGCGGTGGTTTTTTATGTGAGGTTCGATGAAAAAGTGAGTGAGCCAAAATTTGGAGGGGGTAAGGTGGATCTAACCCTTGCCAGATTTGAGTCAAAGTTGGAGTTTCGGGGGTTAAAACTCGAAAAAAGCTCCTAGCTGCCAATCAGTTGCACTTACAAGCATAAAATGTATGACCAACCCCCATTAGATTTCCTACCCCAACATTTTCTCCAAACATACTTACCCCCTATCTCCACCCCCTAGGGTCGCTCCCATATAAGCCTTCATTTTCTTGACATTTTTATAAAATCGACCTCCACCACCCCCATGCTGCCCCTACATTGTTCAAATGTATGACTTACCCCCATTATTTTTTCCGCCCCATCATTTTCATGAAACATATTTACTCTCTATCTCCACCCCGTAGGGGTGCTCCCAAACAAAAATACTCCTATTTATGTTAATTAACAAACATTTTTACTCTCATCACCCCTACCGCCCCCAAAGTGCTACTTAGGGAGGTGAAATGTATGACCGACCCCCCTTAGTTTTTCCATTCCAACAATTTTACTAAACATACTTGCCCCCTATCTCTGCCCTCTAGGGGTGCTCTTATATAATAGCAACACGGGATGCGACTTTGTAAGAAAAACAAATAAATTCATTTGTTTTTTTGTGCTTTTGTATGAGAGGACGCCTAGAGGGCGGAGTATCTTTGCTAAAATTGTCGGGCTGGAAAAACTAATGGGGGTCGGTCATACATTTTACCTCAATAAGTAGCACTATGGGAGCAGTAGGGGTGATGAGAGCAAAAATGTTTATTAATTAACATAAATATATGTATTTTTGTATGGGAGCACCCCTACGGGGTGGAGATAAGAGGTAAGTGTATTTCGAGAAAATGGTGGGGCAGAAAAAATAATAGGGGTAGCTCATACATTTGAACAATGTAGGGTTAGCCTGGGGGTGGCGGAGGCCGATTTTATAAAAATGTCATGAAAATGAAGGCTTATATGGGAGTGACGCTAGGGGGTGGAGATAGGGGGTAAGTATGTTTGGAGAAAATGTTGGGGTGGGAAATCTAATGGGGGTTGATCATACATTTTATGCCTGTAAGTGCAACTGATTGGCAGCCAGGAGCTTTTTTCGAGTTTCAACCCCGGAAACTCGAATTTTGACTCAAATCTGGCAAGGGTTAGACGCACCCCAACACCTCCAAAATTCGGCTCACTCACCTCTTATCGAACTTCACATAAAAAACCACCGCAGGGTATAAAAATCGAAAAGTCGTTATTAAGCCCATAGCTATAGTACACTTGATGTGTTTTGCTTCATATGTAATTATTGTTAGTTGAATATTTTTTTATAATGGAATTTACTGTACGTAAGTAGATTGGTTTATATAAGCGTAATATGGATTTGATATAAAATGGTTTAAAATACTTTCATACGAAATTCTATACAAATTTTATACAAAAAAGTATAAAAGATTTTTATATAGTGATACTATAAAACTTAAACCAAAATAGTTTAAATGTATACCAAATTGAAGCATAGATTCCAATTTGGTTTGAATTTTACATCCAAACTTTTTGCTGTGTACAAAGACGAATTTTGGATTGTTTTAGTTTTGTGGATTTTTCTAAACAAAAATGAGTTTTCTTTAAAGCTTTATAAAAAAATAAGTTTTCAAGTAATCGGTTTTTCAAAATGATTGTTTTCTTCTTTGCAAATAAATGAGAACACTATGGAAAAATGTGTGTTCAAATGCTGTCATCGGGTTGTCAGTTGACATCCATTTACCTACAGCACATGCGTTTCGTTCAAACTAAAGCATCAAACTAAAAATTAATAATGAAAATTACACCTACAAAACAAAGTTTAAAGCCCAAACATACATACAATAGTACACTTAGTATAGTGTAAGCCGTAATGTATAAGTATGTATGTAGATACGTTTATATGTATGTTTTTTTGAAAAGCAAAATACAAAAAACCCTGAGGACACCACCGACAGAATTGATTTATTATAATTACTTTGTGCATTTATTGCACGACGCTGCTGCTGCTATCTGCTATAATTTTCAAGATATTGTATTACATATAGCAAACATACAGACACACGTATTTGTATATGTTTACTTTGTCTTTTTTTTTGCCATTGCACTTTTGTGTTGTTACAAAATAGTTATATTGTAATTAGTTTCAATTTTTATCGATTGTATTTCCAGCAGAATTAATTTTTTCCATTTATTATTCAGTGGGTACCTATTTTTTGTTTTTGCTTTATTTTTTTGAAAAACAATTTACTTATCATTTAAAATTATACACAATATTAAAGTGATATATTTTGTTTGACAATGGTAGTGAAGCGTTTTATTCGTACCCACATGTAGAGGAGTTTAGGGCACAAGTACACAATGTGGAGTGTTGCCTGCGTATGCCATATATCGATAAATTTAATTTATTGCTACTCCAGCAGTTCTTTTTTATGTTTTTATATCATCATAATTTTAATGTCTTTATTTATCAGTTGCATTTGGTATTTAGTATTTAATTGTTTTTTTTTTTTTCCTATTTACTTTTCTGCAATTAATTATTTATGCTTTTATGATTTCTGCATTTATCGATTTTTTTTTAAGACATTGTAATTTTAATAAAGTGTTTTATTTTGTATAATTTTGTAGTAAATCTTCTCTCAATGAAAATTACCATATTTAGCAATCACCCGCGGCATTCGCATTTACTACTAAAACGGCTGATAAGTACGCAGTCTGACACAGTGATGGCGTCACAAATGCAGATATAATTTTTTTTTTACTAAGTACTACAATAGCATTTCCGGGTGTGCGTCGCTAACACATTCTCTTGTAAAGAGACCGGGGCAAATAAATTTATAAAATTTATTTACATACCAAATATCATCTTTGTGCGTTAAATAGTTTCAGACATATGACGTTTTTTAAGGACGCAGACCGCCTATTTTTCCATTGGACATTATTTGTCCCAATACTCCTAATACATATACCAAATCTCATACATGTCCGTTAAATATTTTCAGAGATATAAATTTATTTTTTTGAAAACACGAAAAATATATATGTCGTAAATACAAATCTTCTCTTCTTATACGAGCTAAAATTGTATGTTTGTTTGTTTTTTTATACTTATTTCTGTGCCAATATTTTTTTTCGAAAACGGCTACTGCGATTTTAATGAAACTTGGAATAGAGTTAGATACTAGCATACAATGAAGAATGCGCTAGATTTGATCTTTGTAAACACTCACCAGGGGGCGTGGCACTGCCCTAAATTTTAAATTTGATTTAGTCATAACTCGCAAACTATACAAGATATTATGATGAAATTTGGTGAGCGAGTACGGCTTGATAATACCTTGAAACAAACAAAAAGTGGGCGGAATCGAAGAAGTGCTACGCTCGCTTTTCAGCCCTTGAAAGTTTTGATTCAATATTACTCGAAAACGACTCCAACAATTTTAATGAAAATTTAGGAGATTGTACCCCTAAAAACAAGTATTAATATGTGATACATCACTATATTGGGAAAAAGCACTATAAAAAGAAAACTAATAAAGCAAACATTCTGAAATTAAGTGTGAGGAGCCTAATTCCTATAGAACATCTCTGGTTTGAAGGCGGGCGAAATATCGCCGTTGCGCGTGGAACCTCCCATACAAGCAAAATAAGTTAAATGCTATTTCTCGCAAATGTTACAAGATATTTTAATGAAATTTCGTATGTAGGTACTGCTTATTAATATATTGTTATAACCGAAAAGTGGGCGGTAACGAAGAATTACCACGCCCCCTTTTTAACCACTGAAAATTTTTATTCAATATTACTCAAAAACGAATCCAACAATTTTAATGACAATTTAAGAGATTGTACCCCTAAAAACAAGTATTAATATGTGATATGCCGTTATATTGGGAAAACTCATAGAAGGGCGTGGCACCGCGCACAAAAATATAATACGCTATAAAAAGAAAACCACTAAAGCAATCTTTCTGAATTTAACTGTAGAGAGTCTACTTGGTCTTAGGCACCTACAAACTGAAAGTAGGCCAAATTCGCCGGTGCGCGTGGAACCTCCCATACAAGTAAAATACATTAAATGCTATTTCTCGCAAATGGTACGTCATGTTTTGATGAAATTTGGTATACGGATCTGGATAATCTTCCTTATCAAAATATCCTTGCTGATTTTTCTAATAGGACTCTTATTTTCCGAGTTATGATTCTTTAATGATAAGATACTTCAGCCCCCATACAAAAGACGAAAGATTTTGGGTGCGTGGCATATCCATTTATTTATTTTAGGGCATTCTATTTCATCGAAAAGGAAAATTTGAGTTTTTGATATTTTTCTATACCACTCGATACTTTCAAAGTTTTTTGTTATTATTATTCTCATCGGTTAGTTTATCATTTTGAAAGCATAACCATTAGAGGTGAAAAGGTACGAGTTTCATAACAAAAAATAGCTATGAATAAAAACATCGACTAAAATAATAAGATCAGATTGTTGACCGAGCAGAAATCGGTCTCCAGGTACTTGATATTATTTGTAGAGCATGGCATTCTCCATCAAAGAAATTTTGTTACTTTTAATCATGCGACGCACCGTTTTCATTAAAAGCTTTCAAAACAAAAAGAAATTGAAATCTAACGGATTCCGGTACAGGCCTAAGTATCGAATAAAAGCCGAAAAATGTCGAAAAAGACACGAAAGACAAAAAATATTTTCGAAATGGATTAGTCAGAAAGCTACATAAAGTCTATGAAAGTATCAAATGTTATTGTGTTAAGTTATGTTCATTTCCTTCAAAATAATGTAAGAAAGAGCTGATCTTGTGTGTTCCGTGGTAAGAATGTGGTAAAATGACTAGCTTGAAAATATTTAATAGCGTCAAAGAAATCTATAATTTTTATAGTATACAAAATTCTATATATTGGATTCATTTACTCATATTGTGTTCTTGCTTGCACTGTTTTTCCTGTGAGCCTTGCACTCTGTTTGCACCCTAGCGACATACACGTAAGTAAATAACAGTTACATTGCAATATTACAAGGATAAAAATATTTATGGGAAAAACCCACTTAAAAACAAAGGCACTCATATTGATTTGCATTTCCCGGAATAACTACTGGTCATTGGTGTACAAGCGACGATATCCATAATAAAATTAGATTTTTCTATTTGTTCATCTTTTCTGCGCGACAAATATACCTACTATGGGTATAGCAGACTTAGATATGGAATAATAAGATGATCCTGTTTGCATGACGCGGCTGATCCTATGCGATTATCACTTGAATTTTTTTTTTTTTTTGTTTTGTTTCTTGTTCATTGAATAGACCTCAGAGACATTTCCATACATGTGGTAGACGCATGTCAAATACGAGAGTAGGTAGACAAAAACAAAAACAAGAAAAAAGGACATAAAACGACGACAACAACTGAAATAAATAAAATGATTGTAACGCCTGCAATTAGTGCTGTACTCTCTGTAGTAGCAAGATCATGCACAACCATGTCTCTTAATAAAATTTTTGGAAATTCCAGAAAATCCATCTTTGCATTATGTACATATACGCTCGTATGCACATAAATCAAAAAGAAATAAATTAAAGAAAAATTGTTTTAATTTTCATTTCAAGGATTTTTTCAAATAAAAATTGCATTAATCTCAGAGTTCATGTTTCAGTTTATCTTTTTGACACATTAGATTTTATGTTCTTCCCTAAAATTAAAAGGTTTTTAATGTAAATTTATTCTTTTTTTCATTTTCAAATAAAATTTACAATGCAATCGTGATCCTTTGCTCTTAAAAGTCATTAAAATTGTAATTAAATTCAACAGTAATTAGTGCAAAGTATTTGAGAATTACATATGTTTAAAAGTAAATTTCATTGTATATAAAGATAAACATAAAAATCAAATTATTTGAAATGAGACATATTTATGTACATGCATGGTTTATTCAAATTAAAAGTAAATATACTTGTCCTTTGCGAAAAAATAAGGTCTATAAAGTGAGCTATGCAGGTGTGACGAATTTCGATGTTTTTTGTTTGGAAATTTCGAGCTATTTTCGAGCTTTTTAACAATAATTTCGAGCTGTCTGGGAAATTTTCCATTTTCCGGAAAAGCGGAAAAATTGTTTTGCATAGCTGAGTTTATTTTTTCAGCCAGACGAATCCGCGGGGAGAGTTAGCGATGAAATCTTTTTACGCAGGAATTTCGAGCTACTTTCGAGCTAATTTTGAGCTAAAAGCATTTTCCGGAAAACTCCCAATTTTCCCGGAAAATCCCAAAAAACAATTTTTTATGGCTAACTTTATTTTTTTCAGCCAGACGAATCCGCGGGAATAGTAAGGGATGAAATCTTTGAATGCAGGAATTTTGAGCTACTTTCGAGCTGACCTTGAATGAAGTGTTTTCCTTAAATTTCCCTGGAAATCCCAAAAAATTTTTTAAGGGCTTGCTTTATTTTTTCAGCCAGACGAACCCATGAGAATATTTCGCGATCATATCATTTAACACACGAATTTGGAGCTAGTTTCGAGCTCATCAAAAACGAAAAGTGTTTTCCGGAAAACCCCAAACTTTCCCGGAAAACCCCAAACTTGCCCGGAAAATCCCAAAAAATCTTTTTTTATGGCGGTGCCATGACATAATCCCCATTTCGTAAATGGGTGTTATGTCCGCAAATTAATGTATATATTACCAATTGATCCGCGGCCGAAGGCCGCCGCGAAGCCGGTGTTGGATTTTTGGGAGTTTTAAATCCTGAGCTGCGGCCGCAGGCCGCCCACTTACCCCTACTCTTATGTAAAATTACTGTGGCTAGCAAACTAGGTGTTGGATATATTATAGGCTGATCCGCGAAAAACTTTCGGACATAATAATAATAATATGCGGACATAACACAGGGAAAAAAAAATTTTTAGTTTTTTGGGATTTTCCGGGGAAATTTAAGGAAAATACATCATTCAAGGTCAGCTCAAAAGTAGCTCGAAATTCCTGCATTAAAAGATTTCATCCCTTACTGTTCCCGCGGATTCGTCTGGCTGAAAAAAATAAAGTTAGCCATAAAAAATTTTTTTTTGGGATTTTCCGGGAAAATTGGGAGTTTTCCGGAAAATGCTTTTAGCTCAAAATTAGCTCGAAAGTAGCTCGAAATTCCTGCGTAAAAAGATTTCATCGCCAGCTCTTTCCGCGGATTCGTCTGGCTGAAAAAATAAACTTAGCTATGCAGAACAATTTTTCCGCTTTTCCGGAAAATGGAAAATTTTCCAGACAGCTCGAAATTATTGTTGAAAAGCTCGAAAATAGCTCGAAATTCCCAACCAAAAAACATCGAAATTCGTCATACCTGCATAGCTCACTTTATGCACCTGAAAAAATACTATATCTAATAATATAAAACTATAAAATCGGTGTGAGTCTTTTCAAAATTTTGGGAAACTTTTTTTTTTTTTTTTTTTATCCATTCGGCACTCTTTTATAATTATTAACATTGAGTATTTACAAAATCGGAGGACGAGACTAGAAATGCATAGGTCAGACATTTCTACCGTGAAGCATTGTAGTGTAACAGTCAAGATCGCCGTCTGAAAATACCGTGAAAATGGGGCAATGTTACTTAGAGCGTGAAGGCATTAGCAAGTCACCACGTAAGATAGAGGATGATGGTGCGCTGTTACTCGATAAACAATTTATTTTCATGTTTGCACTCTGAATCGAGCTGATTCCAAAAAAAAAAACCTTTTTGGCCAATTCCACGATTACGCCCAAAAATCTGAAAGAGGATGTAAAGAAAGTGAGCTGAGACTTTTTTAAATTTTTTTGAGAGTCATTTAAAGGTCGCGCAGCGTCACTTTATGCAAAATCTCGGCTTGATGCAGTTTTTATATCATTTCGATCACAAAAATGCTAGGAATGAGCCGTACGATATATCAAATTTTAGGTCTTAAATCAAGATAGATAAAAAAATTAAAGTTGGATTCCTAAATCAACTGCATATTGTTTTTTTTAGCTAAATACCCACAAAAAACTTATTTTTGACTATAAAATCTAAATCTTTTTTTTTTTTGATAAAACTTAATGTTTCAAATTTTGACTCCCTTTAAAAAAACTGGGTTATAATAGTTTAAAGTTGGAAGACCAACCGTTCCGGATTTTTTGGAAGTAACCTTAGTGTTGACCTTTCGTCCCGGATTCAAAAACCTCACAGAAATGTCTTGGATTTTCATGTATGTCCTGGAAATTACCCGGCATTTAGATGGATGCACATTGTAATGTGTAATTTTTTTTTTTTATTTCATGAACCATAGTGTTTAGCTTATGAACTATAGACATAGAGAGAAAGGATAGATCATAGACCAAAGATTATGGACCATAGACCACATCTTATTGATCATAGACTTTTGATTACACAGGCTCACAAAAAAAAAGTGCCCTGCGCGAAAGATCAGACCACCTGAACTTTATGTTTTCGGGGTCGCTGAATCCGAATATGGTGCTAGAATAGCGAAGTTGGTTCGCGTTTTTTCAGATATCAACAATAATGCTAAAAGTTACAGATTTTTGCTGGTTTCTGAAAAAACGCGAACCAACTTCGCGAATCTGGCACTATATTCGGGTTTAGCGACCCCGAATACATAAAGTTCCGGTGGTCTTATCTTTCGCGCAGGGTACTTTTTTGTTTTTGGTCTGTGCACAGAGCTACAAAAAAAATTCCCTGTGCGAACGATCAGACCACTTGAACTTTATGTTTTTTTTTTTTTCAGAAATCAGAAATAATGCCGGAAAAATCTCAAATTTTCAGCGTAATTGCTGATTTCTGAAAAAAAAAACGCGAACCAACTTCGCTATTCTGGCCCCATATTCGGATTCAGCGACCCCAAAAACATAAAGTTCAGGTGGTCTGATCTTTCGCGCAGGGTACTTTTTTTTGTGGGCCTTTGTTATGGACAATAGATATAGGGCAGATCATAGACTATGGACAATAGATTATCTTATTGACCATAGACTATAGACCATAGACTCTAAACGACAGATCATAGACCAAAGATTATAAACCATTGACCATATTTTGTTGATCATAAACTGCAGATTATGGACCAATGACTATAAAAAACAGCTCATAGACCAATGATCATAAAAGACAGATCATAAACCATAGATTATGAAACTAAGTAATGCTTAACACTTAAAAATAATGCGTAAAAAAAGTAATAAATTCATGATGATCTTAAGATCTCCTTAGCTTGTTGATAGTTCGTCATAGATGCGCTACCCTATTATATCTAGATATTCTTCATTTCGACTATCAAGCCTTCGGAAACCTTCGGGTATTCCAAAAAACTATCAAGTCCGCAATTGATATTTTTCCCATAGTATTCTTACATAAATATTCTTCGTTTTGACTATCAAACCATCGGATGACCTTTGGCCTCAGTACAGTATCCAGGGGAACTATCTTTTTTGCAATTAGGTTTGTTTGTGTGTTATTTTCATTTCTTATTTATTTCTTTAATATTAATTACTTATGGGACTCTACAACTACATGAACCCCACGGACGGTAGGGACGATGTCGCGGAAATGGAGATTGTGATGGACGCACTAAATGGCACATCACAGCTCCCAGCTGTTCCGGAAATGGAGATTGAGGATGATGGGGTAAAAGCCGCAGGTCCTTCACTAAACGTGATGGATTCACCACATGCCACAGCATAACCAGAACAGCCGGTAGTTGCTGGGTCGAAAATTGAGATTGTAGAAGATGTAGTGCAAGCTGCAGTTCTCTTACTAAATGTGTTGGACGCACTTAATGGCACAGCACAACCGGAACAGCTGGGAGTTCCTGTTTCGGAAATGGAGATTGCGGAGGATGTGGTGCAAGCCGCAGGTTCCACACAACAAACGCCTGAGGACGAAAGTGCATTCGACGATGAAGTCAAAGAAAGGTTTAATAAAAATTCTCTAAAATTAAGGAAGAAAAAATAAAGTTTAAATTGGAATATATTTCAAGCCGAATGAAACCTATATGACACTCGGAATTATTTGCTTATCAAACAAGCTAACAGGTCTCAAAGCTACTCCACTATTGAATCCACTTTATCGATTGATTTACCAACTAAGTACGTGCGATCAATCTATATGCCTATGGCTCAATCATCACCAGTGACGACGACCATACATAATTTTTTGCAATGCGATAACCATGTCTCGCACTTAGCGATTTATAAGTAATAACTATTCCCTTTTTTCTGTTTCTTCTTTCTCTTCCTACTTCATTTGTTACTACTTCGCCTTCTTTCATACATATACTCATAGGACTGTGTATTAAGTTGCAAATAAAAGACGTTTACACTTGCGCCATCTTCAAAGAATTCTTGGAAAAACCTTTTGGACGCGATAAATGTTTGTGGTATTACAATATTGTTGTTGTTGTTGACGTTTTGTTGCTGTTGTTGGTAGTACATACCATATGTATTGGCAACCATGGTTTGTGTTTAAATTGAAAATTCCCGATTTGCAATAGTCACAGTTGCGCTTAATTTATCCGTTGAGAGTTTTACAAGAGAGAGAGTCCAACTACGCGCGGCATCAGGCATCAATGTGCAAATACAACAGCCAGCACATCGAGCAAAAGCGTAAGGAATAAAAGGCTAATAGTGATGTTAAATGGGGGTTAAGTCAGTCGATACTAGGAAAATAACAAAATTCGTGGAATTAACTTGGCAAATCAATGTGTGTTGTGCACACACAAGAAATAATCGAGTTATCACCTGTGTTATGGTGGTTTGGTTAAAGAAAACTTTTAGTTAAAAAATAGTCACCACTAATTGAACTTCAAGTATAAAATAAAAGTGGAAAATTATCAAAGCGCACAATTTTCCTGGATAAATTACCTTTCTTTGCCAATGTATCAAAAAAAATTCTGCAGAATATCAGGCGCAAAGTTTTGTCATGCATAATTGTCAATGATTATGTTTAATTTCTGTACAGATCCTTAGTTTTTCAACAAGCTAAAGGCTCTACATACTTAAAATGGCAGCAATTTCTGGAAAAGTGTAGATAAAACTCTTTGTGGCAGGCAAGTTAACAAAAATGCGTAAAATGCTTTGATTATGTTCTTCATTTCTGCTGAAGTGTTTACATATATAGTACCTATAATATGAAAATGTACATGAACTAATTGTCTTCGACGGCAGTGAGCGTTTGGTATTGGGGTTTGTGTTTCCCAGAATGAAATTCTCATTCAAATTGTTTAAAATTGCAGTTAAGTGAAGTTGGTGTCTTGACTATAAGTAAGTAAATGTGAGTAAGTTCACTAGCGGAAATTTCAAGCACTTGTATTTGTACTCAAAGAAAGTTACAAGCTTTTACAAAATGATTTTTTGTAAAGACAACTCATAACGAAGAGATATGTTTTTCACAAAATTTGAGTAAAGTTTTTTATCAAAAGAGCAAAAGAGAAAGAGGACAAAATAAATATAGAAAAACTTGTTAACAAACAGATTCAACACCTACACTTCAAAGAGGTCCTTAGGCGGAAAGGCTAAGAAGTTTTGAATTAATCTGTCTCCATGCCATGAACCCTGAGTTCGAATCCCAGCATCGATGGTTTGTTTTAGATCTTAGGCATCACTCTTCGTTTCTGTAATAGCGGCGAGAGGGCTAAAAGAACCACTCTCCATCGAATGAGATCTTTTGCGATGATTTTGATTTCACTAAACGTTTTTTCTGATTCTTAAATTTCCTTTTCATGTGACTTCTAGCATTATGTATCACGGTTTCTACTGTGTTGTTGCCACTACCAAAAACGTCGTTGAGCGCTTTCCGGAGAGTATGTCCTATTCATATATTTTAGATCTAGGTTAGCTTTCCATATGGAGAGTTGTTACCATACTCAAGTGTATAAAATGGAAATGCCTATCTAACTGTCTTATAAACAGTTTTGGTGACAAACAAGGTGAAAGCAAAGGTAATGTCATAGTGTGAAGCTTTCATAATTTTGACAAATCTCGATGTTCTTTTATATTTATATTGTAGACAGCTTTTTCTCTATATCGGCATTTCCGCCAAAAGATCTACAGTGAGCCATAAAATGAAGTCATCATATCACTGAAACTATTTAACTTAACATGGATAAAATTTGCTGCATATGTAAAAATTAGCAAGACAAATAATGTGTACTAGAAAAAATGGGGGTATCACGCCCCCACAAAAATCACTTCATCATATCTCCGAAAATATTTATCGCACAAGAATGAGATTTAATACATGAATGCAGAGTGCCAGGACAAATAATGTTCCCTGGGAAAATGGACGATATCTCGCCCCTAAAAAAAGAAATTCATAATTTATGAGATTTGGTATAAATGCAAAGTGGATAGGGATAAATGACATCCTTTGAAAAAATTGGTGATGCCACGTCGACTTAATAAAATAAGGTGATCCAACATTCACTGAGAAATCCTTATTTTTTAAAAGATTTTCAATTTAAAATTTGTATGGTAAAAAAAAATGGGACGTTCATATTGTCACGTATCGATTCAGATTATGAACAAAACAAAGAAAACTACAGAAGATATTTGAATCAAACAAAATACATTAAAAAGTAACATTATTGCGTAAGATTCTATGATAAGTCGCACTAAAAAATTCTGACTTGTTTCGCTAAATTCTAACTTTCTTTTAATAGGCACGAAAACTACTTCCATTTTGGTCACGTTCGTTTTGTGACATTTTTGCGTGTAATTTGGAACCATGACTTCGCCTGCTGTTAAAGTTGGCACTTATTATAGTGCTACTTAAGAGCTATAATGTAAAGCAAAAACTAAAATAAAAATATGTTTAACTTCCACTTTTTTTGCACTTTAAATATGTACGACGGTCACGTTCGTCACCTAGGAAATGCCCATATCAAAAATGTTTATATCCCTTTAAAATGCTGCTTTAAAAGTATTTTCCACAGATATGAATTTTCTTTAATAGATTCAAAATAAAAGTATGATTCTAAAGAGTAAATTGCTAAACTGCATCTGTTACTTTTCGCACTCTATTTAAGCAATGGATTTACTGCTAGGTAAATAAATGTATCTTTTTTTTTGCAGTAATAACAAAAGCATTAACAGCAAATGCTAATGAAAACAACAAGAAAAATATCTTCTAATAACCGCTCATTTTAAACGGGTTCAACGCATTGCTCCCCATGGTGATGACAACAGCCAACATTCATATACACATATGTATCTAGATACAACGCGCATTGTAAGCCGCAAAAACCGGGGACAAATGCATCTGCCGACATATACATATGTATGTACACTACACTCTGAGGTATAACAACAAAAACTGTGCTATTTTACGTATATCAAATGTACTAAATATATGCGCGTTAAGCATAACAGATACTTTTATATCGCGATACATTTTTTTAATGTATATTTAACAGCAGCGCGCACCCAGCAAATGCGCGCAATTTCATTCGCTCAGATCAATGAAACAACAACAACACCAATAAAGCTAAGCCACCAAATACCCGCAAAAATGAAGAACCAAAAAAAAAAAAAAACGAGAAGTAAAAGAAAAAACAACAACAAATAAATAATGGCGCGCAGCCATTTAATGCTCGCAAATGAGTGCGCGGTCATGTATCTACAAGATACAATAACTTAAATATGAAGAGAATGCAGATAAAAAAAAAAACAAGATCCAACCAAACCGGTCGCGGTTGGTCGCGGTTTGTCGCATGTTATCTTTGGATATATCCATGGCATTTTTTTTTTTTTTTTTTTTTTTATTAAGAGTATTAAACGCGTTCATCCATATGTATGTCTGGTCAGTTCTTTCGCTTTTTTCATATTTATGTTATAAGCGAATCGGACGCTGCTCGATGGGACATGCTCTAATTTATATCACTGTTAATTATGGGAAAAATCTTTGAGATTTTAAAAGGACGAATGACCCAAAAGTATAAGCGGTAAAAAACCATATTTCACATATTGTATTCCCTCTTCTGTAACTTTTCGGGAAGCATAGGCCCACAATGGAACACTACCATCAAATATTGGGTGTAATGTTACAATATATTTTATTCAAAGTATTGTTCATTGGAAGCTACAACATTTCCCCATCTTTCAGGCAATTATGAATTCCATCCCAAAAAAATTGCGCCGGCTTGGCGGCCAAAAATGAATCGAGCCAATTTTCGATATCTTGAACTTAAGTGAACCGTATTCCTGATAGGGCATTCTGCATCGATCGAAACAAATGGTAGTCAGATGATGCAAGGTCTGGGCTATAAAGCGGGTGAGGCAAAATTTCCCATCCGTTGTTTTCCAGATAATTTTTGACTGGGGCAGCAATATGTGGCCGAGCGTTATCGTGGTGGAAAATTATTGACTCGTGTCTGGTCGCATACGTTGGCCGCTCTGCCTGGATTTTCTGCTTCAATCGAATCAATTGTTGACGATAGAGTTGAGCATTAATGGTTTGGCCACCTGGCAACAGCTCATAATGGATCACACCTAGCTGGTCCCACCAAATACAGAGCATTACCTTTGAAGCGTGAATATTTGGCTTCGGCTGTGATGGGCCGGCCTCACCTTTCTTGACATACGCTGTTTTGCGCTTGGGATTATCGTAATGGATCCACTTCTCATCGCCAGTGACAAAACGATGCAAGAAACCCTTCCTTTTGTGGCGTTCAAGCAGCATTGTGGACATCAAAAATCGGCGTTCGACGTCCCTTGGCTTCAACTCGTATGGCACCTAATTTCCCATCTTTTGAAAAATTCCCAAATCTTTCAAACGTCTGGAAATTGTTGCTCGCTCAACTTCCAATGGTTTTGCAAGTTCTTCTTGCGTTTGACATGAATTTTGATCGAGTAATGCCTCCAATTCTTCATCCTCAAACTTTTTCGGCTGACCAGGACGTTCTTTGCCTTCGACATCAAAATCACCACTTTTAAACCGTCGAAACCACTCACGACAGCTTGATTCAGCAGGAGCATAGTCCCCATAAACTTCTACAAGCAAACTATGACTTTCTGCAGCAGTTTTCTTTGCAAAAAAATGACCCAACAGAACCTCCCGCAAATGCTGTCTTTTTCTCCAATTTTCGAAGTTATTCATCGTGAAAAATAATAATGATGAACACAAGATAAAATGGTTTTGTTGACTGATTTTGACAGCTGTCAAATGTACCTTCAAAATGATATATATATAAAGTTCGAGCTTTCACGATATTTGTTAGTACGGACATCCACCGTCAAATTCCGGTTTTTAAGTTGTACACCCAATACGTTTCTTTATGATGACCTTGATCTACCTCAAAACCTTTTCAGTTTTTGGATTTTCTTCTCCAACGACCTTTTCCTGAAAACTCGTCATCAAAACATGAATTTCAAAATATTATTTCCGGTACACAGTAAATAAAATCTTATCGGAACAGGTCCTTATGCCATGTTCTAGGCTTTTCCTTGGCAAAAATCCATAGTTTCTAAACTGCAAATGAAGCCATTAGATGTAACAATCGTATTTATATCGTCAACGCGGAGTAGAGGTTCAGAAGACTGCGTTTGAAATGCCTTTATCATTATAGTGGTTTTCGCCACAAAACTTTCTTGGATTGGCGGCTCTTTTTTATTGTGTACACGATTGTGTGAACGGCTTTATTCTCTAATAACACAGTGCAACAAATTAAAGGCGTTGCTGAATTCGAATCAGGTAGCCGTTTTTTCCTTTCTAGTCTGCGATCGACACAAATGGGGTGTCTTACCCCCCTCTTTTTTAAGTGTATTTGATATGCCCAGATTATGAGTCAGTGATTTGATTTTTTCGACTGCAACGGATCATTCATATATAAGCTAATTCAACACAGTAGTCATAAATTTTAATTAAACCACACTTGATGCATCCACCCTCTTCTGAGAAAATCAAAATAATTTTATAAAATGCAATCAACATTGATCGATATACTGAAATGTGGGTAAATTAGAGGAAAAATTTTCGCAACACTCATAATAGTCACTCAAAGTTTATGCTGCTGGTCTACAATATATTAAGAATTTTCAATACATCACTCTTTCGTTAATAGTCAAAATTTATCGGCAACATAAAATCTGTGATGTTGCCACCAGAAAAACAAAAACCACACACATACACACACGCATAATTGACAACACATAGACCCTGCGGATAAAAACTGACCGTACATTGCGAACATTTTGTTGTTTAGAACTCGAATTTAAAGCAAAAACTCTAATGATATGGGTTGTCAATTTGGGGAAAATTAATGAGGTCGACCGTTTGTTGTTTTGTGTGAGGAAGATCAACCAACACAGGAAATGGATAAATGCTAGAAACGCATAATTTCAATTTAATCATGGGTGATAAACGATTTAAATGTCCCGAAGGAATAAACAATTTAGTTGGTTTTTTTTTTTTCTCTCTTACGTATATTGCTAATTTATTGAATGGCAAGAAATTAAGACAACCCTTTAGCGATATTTACTACATAGATTGTTTTTCATTAATAAATTTTGCTTATAATTTTAAAATAATATTATGTAACCAATTAAGTCAGACAATTATTAAGAATATAATCGTTTGAAATTGTATAGATTGTGTAGAAATACAGTTAATAGCTTTTGCCCGGTGCACGTTGCTTTAAAAGAAAATCGTTGAGATTCATAACGATATAACGAATTATATTTGTATATTTTTATATTTTTTATATTTTTTTTTCCAATGAACGTTATGATCTTGGCACCCTTTTTCACATCTTCCAAATCTCGACTCTAAGTATGCCTGGAATGGTTTCTGAGATATATCGAGTTTTGTTTTAAAAAAGTATGATACCGCCCTTTCTACTAGCTTACGTGTATAATCTTCTCTTGATCTATACTAACATGCTGCAAAAATCCAGGGTTCAGTATACATTACCCTAATAACATTGGTTATATGTTGTTAGCTGAGCAAAAAAGTTCATTACACAGATTTTAATCTAATTAAGTTTAAAACAGCAGCATTACTAAAAATTTTGGAGAAATTTCATGTAAAATCATCTACTTACTTGACCAAAAAATCGTACAAAAAGGCCCAAAAGTAAATCAGAGAAACGCTCTCCAAAAAGTCTCTCTCTTATATGCCCAAGGGGATAAATATCAAGCGCTTCTTAAGGAAGCCCTTCTAAGGCACTTGTTCCCATAGAAATTTAGAAGCTCTAACACAATGATTTTTTGTAAGGCTGCAGTAATTTAATTTACAAATTTTATAGAAACATTGCAGAAGTTTGTAAATTATGTATCTGCATGCCCGGGTTCGATTCCCACCCCAGGCATTCTTTTTTTGTATTTTACATTTTAATTTTTTTTTTTATGTATTTATTTTTATTTAATTGAATTGAAACTGATTACACAATGATTCTATGTCAGGCTGTAGGAAGTAAATTTTGTTTGGAGAGACATTTTCCTTATATACAAATTTTATACCTCTTCATTATATATTGACCTGTGGTCTAGAGGTCTAACAAGTTTGTAATTGTACTTATGAAAAAATAATCTGTTTCTATCTATCACAAGGACCAAAGTCATCGCAAGAGATCACGACGAATGGAGATGTTTCATATTAGCCCTATGCTCCTCCTATGAGTTAAAGGAGAATACATACATACATACATATCACAAAGACGGTTCTCGGTTTGAGTCCTACTGCGGTCAGTTCGTTTCTTTTATTTTTCTAAATTTAAAGAACGCCTACCTCCGCATTACAAATAAGCTCTTTTAAATGCCTTATTCTGTAAGGCTGCGGTTGCCTTCAGAACGCTAACATCTTACGACATACAATGTTAAAAAGAAAGGATAGATCTTATGGAACGGAAGCGCTTATGGCTGAAAAAGAAACTGTTTATTCGATATATGCAGTCTATGAACTTTTTGACGCTAAGTCCAACTGCATCCTCAGAATTTCAATATACCTTCATGATTTCGATATATTTTTTTTTTTTTTTTAAGATGATTTTATTATTAAACGAATGAAAAATTTGATACATAACATCTTCATAATAAGATTTCATACAATTTAAGGCTTTACACATATTTCAAAAGTTTAATAATGCTGTATTCTATAGTTCATAGAACTAGAAGCGAATACAGGTTTCTTAAATCTAGTACTCAATAATTGTTTTGTTTGGGGTCTTTAATCTTAAAATTTGACATTATATAATAATAGAAAAATGTTTTAAATAAGCAAAAAAGCAATTAATTGTAATTATGCAAAAAAGGAATAAATTTAGAATTTATAAATTAGCTGAACTATTTATGTTATTGTTGAAATTATAGAATCTATTTCACAATAATTATAATTAAAAAGCCATAATTTTACCTTTTTAAGGAAAAGTTGTTTATTTTCAATATTACTAATATTGTTTGGCAAATTGTGATACAGACTTGGTGCTATATTACTGAAAGAATGCAGAAAAAGCTGGATGTTGTGTGGTGGTATATAAGCTTTATTGAGTCTATTTACCCTTAGATTAAATCTTGGGTTGTTTCTGGTTATTAGATAAGTGCTGTTATGAAATTTTTTTAAAACCTTATAGAAAATGCAAATGCTTGAGTGGCAAAATGTTTAGTTGTTTGATGATCTCTAAGCTATTTTCAAATCTACTTTTTTTGCAAATCATTCGAATGATATGTTTTTGGGCAATCAGCAATGGATTGATTTTGTTTTTGTGAGTGCCTCCCCAGCAGACCAAACCGTATTCTAATTTCGAATGAAAAAGGCCATAATAAATGTTTACAAGTAATTTAGTTGAACAAATATGTTTTAGCACATAAGCTTGACGTAAAATTATCATTAGATATCGCTTAAGAGCAGTTGTATGTTCTACCCAAAACATTTTACAATCCAAAATAACGGCCAGATATTTAAATGAATTGACGCATTTAATGTGAAAACATTTTGAGGAACAAGAAGCCTGGTTATTGTAAGTAACCAAATTTTTTGATTCCTTACATGTGTTCTCATCTATTACAAATTTATTGCAGTCCATGGAATGAAACATGAATTGGTCGCAGTTAATTGCTTTACCGGCATTATCAAAAAACATTATTTTAGTCTTGTATCTAAGAACTAAGTTATGCATTGCAAACCAATGCCTCAAAAGGTTAAGATCATGATTGATATTTGCTGTTAGATCTACAAGTGAATCACAGTTATAAGTGCAGGCCATATCATCAGCGAAAGCTATGGTTTTACTAATGAACCTTTGTTTAAAGATTGAGTTTATATAGATTAAGAAGAGCACTGGTCCTAAAACCGAGCCTTGTGGTACACCAGATCCTATATTTAAAAACGAACTGTACATATCGCCTATTTTTACCCTCTGTTTTCTGTTTTTGAGGTAAGAAATGAGCCATTTGTGTACTGACCTCCGTAAGCCACACTTGTATAAGTTACCTAGCAGAATTTGGTGATCAACAGTATCAAACGCTTTGGTTATGTCGACAAAGAGTGCTGCAGACTGTTTTTTATCATTTAAACTTTTATAAATTTCATTACAAAAACTCAATAGAGCGTCTTCAGTAGATAAACCTGGCACAAAACCGTACTGACAACCACTAAAGAACTTATTTTTATTTAAAAAATCAACAATTCTTGTTTTAATCGCTTTTTCATAAACCTTCGAAAAGACAGGCAAAATCGAAATAGGCCTGTAATTAGTCACCAATTGTTTATCTCCCTTTTTGTAGAGAGGAATAACTTCAGCTTTTTTAAGTTCTTCAGGGAAGATTCCTTTTTCGAAGCTCTTATTTATCAGATAGCAGAGTAAGTCTACAATATTGTGGACAATGTTTTTTATGAATGAATTTGAAAAGTTCTCTTCAGTTTTTGAATTCGAAGATTTGAGAGATGAAATAATATAAAATATTTCAGTGGACGAAACTGGTTTAACAAAGATGCTTGAGCTCACTGAACTTTCTTTTTCGAAGCACTCGCAATTTGGGGCAGACGTAGTGTTATTGGATGCTAAATTCTCCACTATATTTACAAAGAAGCTGTTAAACTCATTTGCTTTTTCAGCGTTGCTGGATAGATTTAAATTACCTACTTTTAATTCAGGAATTTCCGTTAGCTTCTTTTTCCTATTTAGAATATCATTAACTAGATTCCACTCTTTTCTAACATTCCCATTTATGGAATTAAATTTAGTTAAATAAAAATTATTATTATATTATATTCTCTGTTTTCAGGCTTATGGCGAGGCTACAGGAAAATATGAAATTTATTTTTTTATTAGCATCGAAAAACCACACACTTCCTTATCAAAATGTACTTACTTTTGAACTTTTTCAATAGGAATTTTATGTTATGATCCATTGAAGACAAGATATTTCAGTCCCTATACAAACAACAAAGGATTAGTACTCGAAAAGAAAGAGTCCTATTGGAAAAGTTCGATGCTATTAAAAAAAAATTTCATATTTCCCTGTAGCTACGCCATAAGCCTGAATACAGAGATTTCTCTAACTTCAAGCAAGGATATCTAGAAATTTTGCAGGTATATTGACAATTCTGAGGATGTAATCGGATTCAGCGTCGGAAAATATGTACATACATAGCAAAAAGTTTGAGGATAAAGTATAAACTTTGGATTTGTATTCATTTCAATTTGGTTTGAATTTGACACCCAGAAAATACTTTTGGTGTAAAGAAAACTTTCTACAAGGTGATATATGGAGCAAAAGTAATGTTATAATGTGATCGAAAGTTTAAAATTGGCGATACGTGTACTAAGTAAGTTGAAAATATATAATGATCATAGCAATATTGGTCTTTGTTTTGATATTGAGTCTTGATCTTAGGCATAGACCTTTATTCTCGGTCTTGGTCTCGAAAAAATTTGTAAAAAATGTTGAGCATTCAAATTTTCCAAACCTTATTTTTTTTTAAGCAGTGGGCTTTTGAAGATGCCAAATTTCGAATTGAGAAATGATTTTAATGATTAAAAGTAGCGTCACACACTATAAAATACCAAGACTGAAAAGCAGTCCTGTTAGTGTTGATAATCATCGTGCCTAAGACCAAGACTAAAGCAGTCTTTGTCTTGAAATTATATCAGCGTCTTGGTCTCGAAAAATTATCAAGACAAAGGCTCAAGACAAATTTTGTAGCATTAGTGAAAACAATCTTTATTCTGTTTTATTTGGATGCTATTACGGATGATTTCCAACTGTTATTATAATGCTTTAGAAGATTTTACATAAATACATACCACCACAATAGAGAGTCCAACTGTTACAAAAATTTATTTGTTTTCACATGACAACTTTTAACATTTGAGTATAGATAATCCTTGGTATCTTATATTGATTTCTCACTGCTACATTTAGCTTGTGATTTATTTTGTATAAAATTTGTGGTCGCTTTTAAGTAAAATTTTAAATTTATAAATCATATGGGAGACAAAACTTAAAGAAAATATATATAAAAACTAAATGAAACAGAACGCGATAAAATCTATTGACTATAAAATAATGATACAATAAATTTCCATCCAAAAAGCCATTTTCACAACATAGGTCAAACTTATGCAAGATAAATCAATTTTCATCAAGATTTACTTTCATTTAACAGTCCACAAACAAATTAAAACAGGTGCAAAATATTTCTCGAATGTCATATGCATGACGCCCCCACTAAATTAATCTTGTGCGCATTTAAATTGAAATAAGAAATTTAAGGAAAATTCGAAATCGACAAAAATGTTCAGGAAAAGCGAAAAAAAAACAAACAAAAACACACAAAAAAAGTTGAAATAAAAAACAACAAAAAATTAAACACGATTAATTGGTACAAGAGGCCATAGCAAACAAACGAAAGAAGGAAAAAAATTGATCCAAAATGGAGCAACATAGGAAGCAGGGTCGTTTTACCCAAAAGTTGGCGTAAGACAACAACAAGTCAAAGTCACTCACTCAAAAACGCATAAATTCAATAGAGGGTTAGAGAGTGGCGGCGTAGACGTGTGTGTAAAAGTATAGGGGAGATAAGTCTGTGCGTCAGTCACTTGGTCGAGTGAGTCAGAAAGTCATTCGAGAGTTCTTGTGAGTGGCGCTGATTTGAAAACAACAACAACAGAAAAGAATAATGTTTAAACAACAACAAAAAATAAAACACATGGCAGATGACAAAGTGCCAAAAAAACAAAACAAAAAATCCAAAGTTAGAAATTCCTCCGGTACAGCTAAACTCGCATGCGAGAAATGTTGCTGCGTTTCGAAAAAATTAAAAAGATTTAATGTGGGAATTTTGTACTTTGACGCGCAGCACGTGTTATACCGCCCGATAAAAGACACCACCAGCCAGGGTGTTCGAACAAAACACACAAAACGCTAGAAATCTCAAGCAAAAAGCAATAACAACAACAAAATAGTTGTCATGTACTCAACAATTGTGTTGAAAAATACAAGATGCTGGACATCGCAGGGTATCTGGCAAAAAAAAGTAGCGCCGCAGTAACAGCAATATTGCAAAAATGGTGGCAACTGCTGCTAAAGTCATGGTGTGCGATGAGAAAAAATCGCATAATACATCTTGCTAACAACGGACCAACCGACAAGAAAAATAGAAAAACACAACAGAACTAAGAATTAGAGAAATAATAGCAGTTAGCAACAGCAACAACACCAATAATGACAACAAACAAAGTTTTCTTTTGTTTTTGACATTTTTACTAAATAAAAGTCATTCACATGTTGGAACAGTGTTGCCAATAGTCTGCGTATAAGTAAATTTCAAACACTTTGCAATCGAAATTTCAGAGAAACTATATATTGGACATGGTGCTGAAATCACCAGTTTAAATAAAAGTTTGTTGAACTCGAAAAATTATTTTGTCTGGCGCTTCTTTGACTCAAGGTTGTCCCAGCCTACTATTTTCTGCTAACATTTGTCGGTTTTTTAATAGGTTTTTTAATACAATTTCCATCGGAAAAACGGATTTTATTCAAAACAAAGGCGTCAAGCTGCAAGTATTCGTCAACAAATGCTTAAGGCGTATACTAAAGGTTTGGTGGCCTCGCACTATATCAAATGCCGAGCTACATCAAAAATGCAAACAGAAGGCTATAGCAAACGAGATCAAGCTGCACAAATGGGGATGGATTGGTCACACTCTCCGGAAACCACACAGCGAAGTTTGTCGCCAGGCCCTTGAGTGGAATCCACAAGGCAGTAGAGGACGTGGTAGACCCAAAACCAACTGGAAAAGGTCGTTGGAAAAGGAAATCCAAGAATCGGGAAAATCGTAGCAAGAGATCAAAGTCATCGCAAAGGATCGTGACAAATGGAAAGATTTCATATTGGCCCTCCTAGGAGTTAAAGGAGAATACATACATACATACAAGGCGTCTTACGTAAAAAGTGTTTCAGACAAAAATGCTAAGCATCGACTATGAAATACATGTGAGTTTTTTCAGAATTTTGTTTGGGACATTTTATAATTTTTCAAAAAATGGTAAAAAAAAAGTTAAACGACGATGCTTACGCATTTTTTGCCTCATACTCTTTTTTTGTAAGACGCCTTGTTTGAGTAAACTCTGTTTTTCCGACCGAAATTGTATTAAAAAACCGAAAAATGTCGGCAGAAAAAAATGATCCGGGACAACTTAGGTCAAAAAAATGATTTGACTAATTTTTCCCAAATTTTAGTTAGGATATTTCCTAATATATAAATCGTATAAAACAATTCAAAGACCATTTTTAAAGGACAACTGACAACTCATTATGAAAAATCCCAAAAAACTTTCCAAATGACCGTACTAAAAGTATCTTCTTACTTCGGAATTTTTTGATATTTCTTATAAAACACTCTTCAACACTAAAAAGTCATCTGAGTTCGGACTATGTTATTATTGGGGGTTATCCTGATTCAAGATTCCCGGGGAATTTTCTTAAACTGCAATGGAAAATGCACGGCAGTCTGACAAAATTCCCCGGGAATATTTATTCACGATAACCCCCATTATTTCTTGCTATTGAATGCATTAAAAAAGTTTAGCATCACGTCTTTGTTTTCAGATAAAATGACAAATGAGTAGTAGGGGAGCCCACGATTTTCAATGTGGATTTACTCGAGCGTCGAGCGTCGAGGACCTTTTGGGTTCTCAAGATTATATGGTAAAAAGCAAAAAGGTAATATAATTTTTTCCATTTCACCGGTGGGGGAGCGACTAAAGGCTTTCAAAAATGTATATACAGATGGTTCTGCTTGATGTCCAGGTTGCGCTGATTCTTAATCGGTCGATGATTTGGAGGGGTTTTCTTAATCCGACCGATTGAAAAATTTGTTTTTTTTTGGACCATATTTAAAGTGCGCGTGTCTGTGATCCGATCACGCCCATTTTTAACTAAGGGTTATATGCTACTATTTATATCTCAGATTTCAAATATTATTGTTGTACTTGAAATATCCCTGAAGTTGTGCCGATTTCAAATGTCGGGCTATATGGGAGGTGGGCGAGTTAATTACAAGTGGCTAGATGTTACCAATTCTATCTCAGATATCGAATTATTGCTGAATCTCAAATAGTTTTGCTATTATATGTTTTGCGAAAATGGGGTCGTTGAAGAAAAACTGATTACTTATACTCCAAAATGCGGTGTGACCGGGTTGACTGATAAAAACACAGAACTTTGAGAGAACTTTCTGTTAATCATTTAAATGATCAAGCCGTTACAATGTTATTAAAATCTTAAGTTTTATTCCACAGAGTGCAAAATTCGTAAATTTAAAAAACAAAATTAGGGATTTCCTATTTATATTTTAAAAAAAAAACTTACATCTAAGGATGCAAATCTTCAGTAAATTGACCAATTAAAACTTACTATTAGTTTTGGAAGGCAGAACCATTTAGTTTGTAAGATATATGTAGTTATTCAAACTTAAGCATATTGTAAGAGATTTATGGAAAAAAAATTTACATTTCCCGCGCGCTAAACTTTATTGCCGATTTCTGTTACTGCGGCTTGTGGAAATGAGCGGATTATATTATTTCTATTATCCTTGAATTATTTCCTTCAAAATAAAAAAAAAGTGTACCGCGCTCGAGAAATTACACTGAAAAAACCAGAAACCGTCTTCTTGCTTTTGTGTTTTATTTCGATATCAAAAACTTAAAGATCGGATCGTCTATAACAAAACTGAGTCCTTTTGAATGAAAAATTTAAATTTAGGAAGAAAAACAAAAGCCATTGAATTAAATTATCTCTTTTCTCGTATGTTAGCATTTTCATAATTAAAATGAAGTGAAATTGTTCGTTCAAAATGATTCCAGTTTGTTATGCATAGTCCAATCATTAAGTTTTTGGTGTCAAAAAGCTGTTATCATTGCGCACATAAGCGGTAGAGGTTTTTTTGTTTTTATTTTGGTTTAAGCAAAATTCACGTAATTAAAGAAAGGCGGTTTCTGGTTTTTTTAGTGCATCTTCTCAATAAAATGCGCTTTACAAAAAATCTGCAAAACCGAAATTTCTTCAGATTTTAAATTTTCGCTGTTTTTTGCATCGTTTGAAATTTTTTGTTCTAAATTCGGACGGCTTAAATGTTTTTAATTAATTTTTGCCCTGATGTTTATCGCGATTTTGGATTTGTTACATCTGAAAACTTAGAATAATAATTTCATAGTTCGAACTCACATAAAATCAAAAGTTTGAAATATATTGAACAGTGTTGTTATGTGGTATTTTCTGATTCTGAAGCGTTTTTCACTCAATTTCTATACGCATTTTTTTTTTTTTTTCTTTCCAAAAATTTTAATTAAAAAGCCCTCATTTCAACATTATTTTGCTATTGAAAGAAACAATTACAAAAAAGCTACAATACAATGGTTATAAAATTGGATTTTAATGTTGTTTACCGATTACACTAAAAACAACAGAAAATTTTTTAATGACTTGAATAGGAACAACTATCACTGTAGCAACAACAACAACAATGTCAATATACATAAGTATGTATTTTAACAACTTAAAGCCTAAAATATGTAAAAAAAAGTTCAATTCTTTTCTTTCTTGGGACTCTCAAACATACAAATACAATTTTATTGTTGTTGCTGTTGTTGTTGATCAACATCAACAAAGAGATATCAAACATCAACAATTGCTCATCAATAAAAATGAAAAGAAAAAACTTCCCATCGCGTCAATCTTCCCAGTACTCGTCCGTCGCACTGTGAACACACTTAAGTCGATTTGTGTTAACTCAACTTAAATTCGATGATGCGTTGACGATGAAGAACACAAATTCCCGTTTAACTTTTAAAAAAAAAATTGTTTTTTTTTTTTTAAATTTTTTCTCTTTTATTAACTTTAATGCTTACTAACAAATAATGCAAATATTTAAACAATTAATTAACACATACGATCAAAGAGGAATTAAAAGAAATCTTGGAATTATGGGACAAACAACAAGTGGACAAATGAATCTACGGACAGACGACAATCAGAAAACAATTGTGGACACACACATGCAAAGATTTATTAATGTCGGTTGGATTTATGTTAACCCTTTACTGCCGGACATTGTAAGCAGAGGTTGAAAAAATAGTATACATATCTTGCGGAGAGGACAATACTTAAGAATCACTCGAAGCATCAGTCAAAAAGTGTCCACTAAAAACGGAAAATCTAAACTATTTGCATAAAGTTGGGCTATGTAACGCTTTGACTCAAAATATACTGAACCGATTTTCAAAACTAATTTTTTTAAAGAAAGCATTTATTCTAAAGAGGATACTGGTATACCTATTTTTTTAGAGATAACCATTATATTTTTCCGAATTAAGTTTTTGCAAAGAACAGTTTAATTTTTATTCATCGGAATATAAATTCAACTTAACTTCGATTTTTTATCTTTCAAATTTAGAGTTGTAAAAGTTTTCAGATTAAAAATGACACTATAGAATAAATGCTACAAAAATATGTATTACGGATTACCTTCATATTAGTACGAGTACCTACGGCAATACAATCAAATTCTACTTTAAAAAAAAAATTCACACTGGGTTGTTTTTCAACTATACGTAGGTACAAATGCACAGATCAAAAGGCACACAACTAATGTAAATTTTTCGTATGATACAGCGTTTGAAATTGATGTTTCTCTGATATCAAAAAAAAAAAAAAAAACAAACAAAAACAAAAGGAAAGCAAAATTAGCATTACATTTTTAATAAAAGAAAATAATAATCGTGAAATAATGTATTTTCGAGACTGTAACTAACGCTGTAAATTGAAATTAAAGTGTAAAATTATAACAATATGATAAATCTCGTATTTGATATATAAATTACGGTACGCTACGATATAGAAAAATTTCCATTTTAATAAATTGCTATTGATTTTGATAATGTTATAGTTTATATTGCATATAGAAAATATGGCTACTACACAGAAAAAAGTTTGAGGATAAAATATAAACTCATCTTAGGCACTATTTGTTTTTATAAACTTATGTATTCGAATTTTTTGATATAATTTATAAAATTTTTTTTTTATAAAGTTATTCTAAGTCAAAAACGTTTAAATTCTATAAATTTCATACCAAAATTGTATAATTCTAATGTCAAATTCTGTTTGAACAACGTTTGCTTAATACCTCTTCATCGTATCGGGCGATGGTGTAGTGGTCTAACAAGTTTGCAATTGTAATTAAAAATAAAATGTTTCTATCTATTACTCGGACAGTCGTAGGTTCGAATATCCTCCTGCGGTCATTTCTTTTTTATAGTTGAAACTGTAATAATCCCTTGTTTGTATAAATTTCATACGAACAAGGATAAATTGTTTGTATACTAATGTGTAGCATAGATTTTATACCAAGTTTTGTATGGATCTGTATTCATTCTAATTTGGTTTGAATTTTATATCCAAACTATTTGCTATGTAGGTATTCCTTCTATCATCAATTGATATCTCATTTTCGGCATTGAAAATATACCGCAATTACTTTTTCCAACTTCTTCTGTCCGATAAATCTATTGGTGTCATCTACATAGCACAAAAACCTGAATTTTCGCACCAAACGACAAAATATGCTTATGATATTAGAATTTTTTAGTTTAGTTAGTTTTATAAAGTTCTTTTTAAATATAGTATATGGATGATTCTCCGAAAATCATACCAACATATGCCTTTTTTTGTCCTCACCCATTTTTTTAAATTTTTTTATAAATTGGAGTTATAGAATCTAATGGCCTCAACTTCTGGAACAGGTTAAAGTTAAACAATTAAAAGAAGCTTTACGTAGCTAATTTGAAGCTTATTTTGGAATATAAGACAAAAAAAATTTTAAAATTGGAGTGAACTTAACGGGAGAATGTCAGCCGGAAGATTGCAAAAATAATAATATCACAAGGACAAATGGCAAACATTTTAAAAAAGTTCAAATTGTTCTAATTGTTTATTTAATTAATTATCCAAAAATAGAAAATATGAATCGAAATATAAAAAAACTAACCGGGAGAATGTCATAAACTCGTATTCTTTACAAAATTTCTAAACATTTAAAAAAGAAAACGAATACATACTCACAATTGAAATCTGAGCAAATTTAGTGCACTAAGCAGCGCTTTGGGACAGGTGGTAGAATGAGTTTTTAACAAAGTTTAGTAAAATGCTTAGAATTATTATTTATTTTAATCTCTGGAGAAGTATCTACAGCCATGATCAAAAAAATAGTACAATTTTTTTAAACTTTAAAAAAATCATTTTTATTTCAAGGAACTTATTTTTCTAGAACTAAGACGATGTATGCACTTAACTTCAGTTAAAAAACAAAATCTTGAATAGAAATAAAAAACTAGGGATTTTATAAAAGAAATGACTCATATAGCTTTAATTTGTTGATCATATAAATAGCACATATGCAAAATATTGTAAATATTTTTTTTTTCAATGTTAGAATTTTACAAAATTTGTCTCCAAACGTTTATAAATATTTAATATTTTGTACTACAGCCTTTATTTTGTATAACAGCTTCGCATCTTCGGCTCATGCTCTCCACAAGCCTTGGACACCTCTCCTTAGAAATGGAGTACCAAGCTTCTTGGACTGCAGTCCACAATTCATAAAAATTTTTTAAATTTTTATTTGAAATTTCAGCCATAAATTTTCTATCGGGTTTTGATCTGGGCTTTGAGCAGGCTAGTTCAAAACACTTATTTTTGCACGTTGAAGTCAGTTTTTGATGCTTTTGGCCGTATGTTTCGAGTCATTGTCATGCATGAAGGTCCATTTTATGTAGTTAAAATATCAAATTTTAAATTTAAACATGTTTGAGCCCCGGTGCATTGAATGGTATATTTTTCGGAGAATTATTTATGTAAAATATAAATATTACAAGGCTATGGTGGGAAATCCTCTGAATTTCAAAAAGAAAAGTTTAAAAAATCGTATCGAACTCTACTCAAAACTTATATTGTTCTTATTGAATTGAATAAATTTTTTTTTTTTTCAAAATTTATGTATCTTGATTATGGGTCTTATTATGAATAAACATTCTTGAGGCTACTATAGAGACTGAGAATAAATTCTCGAGTACCCATAATTTATTTATTCATGACAATGCCATACATGTTATCATTTTAAAACAATGTAGCAATTTCCCCACCGTCACTAAATTTCATGGAAATTTATAGATTCAATGTCAAATTCAAATGGGCAATAAATAAAATCACTAGAAATGCATTATAATGCATTATAATTGAAACGTGTAGGCAAAACCGTGCTATATTGTTAATTAAAGTGTAAAAGAAAGATGGCACCAAATTATATTATACATAGGAATATTTAAGTTTTTTTTTTTTTCCTTTTTTCACTTGAAAAATATTAATTTAATTAGTTTTAACTATAAAAAGGAAAGTAAGTCTTGCAAATTCAACATAGCACTTTTAGTAGCTTATGTAAACTTATTTAAATAGTGTAATTTGGTTAGTTTATGCTTATGCATATAAAGAAATTTTCGACTTATATGAAAAATTGTATTGCAACCCTGAAATTTAAAGAGCGTTTTTATAAAAAAGCATTTTTTGAAAAAAAAAATAAAAATTAAGAACAGGATGTTCGCATTGAATTAAAAAAAAAAAAAAGATTATATAAAAAAAATGTATGTAAAGGCTGGTTTCCGTTACTAGTTACTCGTAGTTTCGGGGCCTACCACTTTCTAGCATACTGTATTTAAATTTTAGCATAGATTTGTTGAGAATCACAGGTTAAGTATAGTATGCTTGAAAGTTCTTCTTGTTGTCGGCAAATGCAACTTAAGAAACTAGTTACGCAGGCCAGCCTCCAATATAAAATATTTTTTTTTTCTTCTATGCATTTTGCTTTGTTTTTGTAATTTTATTGGTGTTTTACGTGAGCACATTGAACAGCAAACTTAAACCCACAATGTCATCTGATCCATGCTTGTTTGGTTGCAAATGAAACATTTTATCAGAATATAAGAGAAAATGGTGCACACGATTTGATTGACTACTAATCAATTCTAATAAAGTAAACCAAACAGGCCTGTGTGTACGCTTTTCGCTTTTCGTATTGTGAATTAGTTAAGGTAGCGGGAAAAAAACATATAGTTTATAATTAAAATATTTTTTTTTTTTTAAATTCTATTTCTTGAAAACTTTATTTCTTTTTTATATCAAAATGTGTTGATCAAATGACATTTTTATTTCGGTTCCAGGTAGGACCTCAGCTTAGGATTTTCACACCGCCCTACTTTCACTTCGATTTATTGCGATACACAGAGTAGAGAATATACTAATAAGAAGTGTTGGCTCCGTGATTTTCGAAAAACGAAAATTTTTTTAGAGTTCTGGGTGCGTTGGGAATAGTTCTGGAGTTCTTTTACAGAATTAGAAATAGTTCTGTGAAATCGGGCCAAAAATCGGAGGTGTACTGTTTTTTGCCCAGCGCCATTTTTTCGCTTAGAGGGGTTCTGATAACATTTTTGAGCTCACAAGAAAGAGTTCTGGAGTTCTTATACTTTTTTTTTTGGTGAAAAAAAATTTTTAAACAAGTTTTGATTACAGATCTGGATAGTGCTCGAAGAGTTCTTAAGAAAATCCTAATGAAATTTTTTTTCGAAATTTTTGTATTTTTCATTTAATTTTATTCGAAAAATTAGAAAAAAATGTCGGCTTTTTAACAAGTATCCGAAAAGAAATATTCGTAGAGGAATTCAGATTGGAGTTACGAATAGGGCTCAAAGAGTTCTAAAGAAAATCATTGTAACATTTTTCCGAAATATTTGTACTTTTCATGAATGTACAATGAAGAGTACAAATATTTTGCAAGAATTTTACTTAATATTTTCTTAGAACTCTTCTACGATAAAATTTTAGTTTTTGGATACTAAGTCGATTGAAATGAAAAGTACAAATATTTCGGAAAAATGTTACAATGATTTTCTTTAGAACTCTTTGAGCCCTATCCGTAACTTTAATCAGAACTCCTCTAAGAAAAAAATGTTTTCACCAAAAAAAAAACAATTAAAAAAATATATATGTATATGAATACCCCAGAACTCTTTTTTGTGAGCTCAAAAATGTTATCACAACCCCTCTTCGTGAAAAACATGGCGCTGAGCAAAAACGGTACACCTCCAATTTTTGGTCCAATTTCCAGAACTATTCCCAACGGACCCAGAACTCTAAAAAAAATGTCGGTTTTCGAAAATCATGGAGCCAGCTTCACATGAGTGTAGAGAATGCAGCAATGAGAACTTTTAACTCCTAAGATCCCAAGTACCAAAAAAAAAGTGCTTGTCACCAAAAAGCAACAACAGTGAACAACAGTTTAATTGACATAGACACTATTGTCCCTAACTAACGTTGTGAGAAATTTGTTAAATGTTTCAATTGTGCGAACGCGTCAGGTGCGTCACTCTCTTCTCACTCTCTACGCGGCAGTCAGTCAATTTGGTGTCGCTGTCGTTGTTGTCGTCTATCAAATGTTGATTCAATTGATTCATTATTGTTGTTGTTGCTAAACGTCGTATAGGCTTTCAAGTATTAACATAGTCTCTCTCCAGCATCTTCCCACCGTTGATTGTAGCGTATTGCGTACTGTATATATTTGATTTAACATTTCATGTTAACTTGGCCAATATGCTTTTTAAGTGGGTTTTCATTATAAAGTATTTAAATTGTATTTTTAAGAATTTAATTGCGCTTATTTGAATTATCAATTAACGTGTTTGGATGATATTTATTGATATTTTCATTATTGCATATTGACTCATTTGTTGTGTGTGCGTCAAGAAAAGTATCACGGTAGATTTACTTTTTCTTTACTTTTCACTTATTATCATTTTAGCTGTAATTATTAACAAACAATTACGTGCAAAATTCAAATGCACAGTGGGGAAAATTGCAAAATTTCCTACATTTCAGATCATAAATAAACTTATACCGACGGTATCACAACTTTTTATTTTCCTAAAAAAAAAAGTTATCTTCCACCCTCTTGAAGTCAGATAGCAGAATTTAAGCTCCAAAACACGACAAAACAAATGAATACAACGAAATCGAAAATTATTGCATTTTAAAGTGTAAAATTAAAATTAAAAGAATTAAAAAATATTTATTTTTTATTTTAGGCCACAATTGTTTTTTGCATGGTTTTGTACACTGAAATAATATGGCCTAAAATTGTAATTTATGGTACGCTATCTGTTCAAAGTAACGACGGCAGAAAATTTGTCAATCGCATTAGTGCCAGTTTTATATACCTTTTTTTTGGATCTATGGTTGTACCGCTAAGAAATGAAGATTTTTCGCTTTTGCCGAAAAAAAGCGGCTACGTTAATTAGAATATTTGCATAGAAATATTGAAGATAACGTATCATGTCACACCCTTAAAGTTAAAGCAATTGCAAATATTGCAGGAGCATCTTTAGCGCAGTGGCGGCGCTTGTACAAGGAGATGATGGGGATTATGGCTAATGTACTGAACAACTGTCTGAAAATGAAATCACGTAACAAATTTCACTCATGCACTCTACATTACATGTATCATTGACACATAAAAAATACTTTAAACTTCAAATAATCCATCACTTTATTTTCTCTTCTCATTTTGCAACAAAATGAACAAATCGCAACCCGATTACTGTATTTTTAATAGAGAAATAAGTTTTGTGATGAAAAAACATTGATTAAGGAAATTTCCATTTGAAACTTTTTATTTTGGGTATCAAGAGTCAATCCAGCAAAGGGATTAATATCACTGAACTATTGGTTTCAAAATCGACCTCCCTTCAACTTCCCTTCTGTTCAAACTTCTAAACATAAGAGTGCTACAGGTCATAATTTTCCACATTATTATAGAAATTTTCTTCTGTACAAGTAAGGTAAAAAAACGCTCGGGAAGAAAGTTACGTCACTGTAAAGCGCTCTTTTAAGCGTTAGTTTTATTTATAGAAGTCTCTTGTACTAAATAAAAAAACCAAATTCAAAAATCTTTAAAATTGAAGTAGTTTTTTCTTTTCCAAAATTTTATTTCATATTGTTCATCACAAAATTCCAGTAGAAATTTTGCAATCTCCATTTTTTTTTTTTTATACCCTACACCCAGGGTATATTCACTTTGTCCTTCCGTTTGTAACGCAGAGAAGGAGGCGTGGCAGATATAGAAAAGTATATATATTCTTGATCAGCGTCACCTCCTGAGTCGATATAGCCATGTCCGTCCGTCTGGCTGGCTGGCTGTGTGGCTGGCTGGGTGGCTGGGTGGCTGGCTGGGTGGCTGGCTGGGTGGCTGGCTGGGTGGCTGGCTGGGTGGCTGGCTGGCTGTGTGTGGAAATACATTTTTTGGGAAAACTAAGCAAGATAATTCAAAGTTAGTTCGGGGGATTGAAAATGAGCGAAATCGGTCAACGGACACGCCTACCGCCCATACAAAAAATATCTTCAAAATGCAAATTTTGGAGTATATTTCACAACAATGCAACCAAGAT
This sequence comes from Calliopum simillimum, assembly GCA_951812925.1. Lineage (NCBI taxonomy): Eukaryota > Metazoa > Arthropoda > Insecta > Diptera > Lauxaniidae > Calliopum > Calliopum simillimum. The sequence goes on along the minus strand of OX638370.1, from coordinate 113,455,653 downwards.
CATGTGTCTCACTATGCAAATCAGATTTTTAATTTACCATTCGACAAGCTACTAGTTCTAAGAACATTAATTACCCTCCATAAAATGGTTTACACCCAAGAACCTTATTATTTATTTAATAAATTACAACTTCTTCGATCTAACCGGGGTAAAAATCTTATTCAACCTAGGCCTACGTGTTTTATATCTGAACACCAGTTTTTCGTTAACGGTATACGTCTTTGGAATTCGCTTCCTCACATAATTCAGCGTATTAGCAATGCAATGCAGTTCAAAAATGCTACCTTGCAGTACTTGTCCTCATTGTAGGTTTTCTATAATTTTTTACTGGTTTCTTGGGAAAAAAAAAAAAAAAATATTCTTTGTAACACTACTAAATTTAATATGCGCTTTTAAACATTATGTTAATTAAAATAAGTATCATAATCTATTTTTTAAATATTAACTTTTATTTGTGACTCAATATCCTGTATAGACATCATTTAATTAGTGCTAGTTTATAAGATTTCGTCTTGTTAGCACTAAGGATCATTTAATAAACAAAAAAAAAAAAAAATACACATAAGTACTTACTACGAATTGTCAGCGCAAACTCTGAGAAAAAGCTGGTCGAATTCGGACAAGAGGGCGTGGCTCCTCCCATATAAGCAAAAGCTTCAAAACGCTATTCTGAAAATATTTTTTCAGATAATCCAACCAAATTTCACTTAAATACTAAGAACTATAAATGCAAACTCTGAGAAAAAACTGGGTGAATTTGGAGGGCGTAGCACCTCCCATATTAGCAAAATTTTCAAAATACTGCTGTGTAGGGTATTTAATGTTTGGCCAGACCATGGACTTTCATAATTTTGGCCCATAATTTCATAATTTTGGAGTTTTAAGACATTTTGTTTCAAGATACGTTATGTATTGTACCCTCTTTTTATTTATCATATACTTCAGTTCAGTGTCACGTGCAAATGTCTTGATAGTACCTCGATATGAAAAAAGAAGAAACAAATGCTGCACAAACCTGTCTTGCTTGTCTATTTTGCTTCAGTTCAGTTCAGAGCATATGTTGTAGTTGTAGTGACACTACAATATGCTACTTTAGTGACAAAAGTAGTTTTTCGTTCACTCATTGTGGCACTTTTTGTTTTAAACACTTTTTCTCTCTCTCTCCTGAGAAAATGTATAAAACCTACCACAATTCTGGGTTACCAATGCATTGCAACTTGCAAGTTTTACCATATCATTAATTTTACAGTAGTTTTTCTACTCGCACGTTTTAAACTGAACTAAAGTATTTGTTTGTATAAAATACAGTACACTAAAATATTTGTTAAAATCAATTTGTTTTTTTTTTTTTTTTTGACACTTAAAAAGCAAGACAATGTACTTGAATATCAACATGAAATCAGTGAACAGTGAAGATTTGAATCTTGAATTTTTTGGATCAAAAACTTTAGTTCTGTGTAAAATGTGCGAGTAAAAAAAAGTTCTTTATATTTCAAGATTTCTTGTGCAAACCCCTAATATCGATCTATTATCGGACCAAAAATTAATACAGGATTTCCACTCCAAGTTTAACCTTTTTCCAAATCAAAATAAACTTTTTCTCGCCAATTTTAGTTAAATTTTTTATAAAATCAATTAATAACTTTCTTTAAAAATTGAACATGATGTATACGTATCGATACGTCCAACGCATAAGTTGATAACTTAAAAATCGTAGTTTTTAGCAGTGAGCATTTTTGTATTTTAATTTATTTTGAGTTACCAACTTACTATATACGTTGGATGTATCGATATTTAAAATTGAAATTCTAATGAATAATACAAATATTTTGAAAACTCAAAAACATAAACTATATTTGAATACATAATTTGAGTATAAATAAAAACACAAAGTATCTATACAACAAAGTAATTGAAGGGGAACACTATATTTGACAGTCCAGAGGAAAATGGACATTATGTTTACAAAATCAAAAACCGGTTTTTTTAGCATTTTCTAAAAATACACATTATTTTGAATAAAATGACATCCCCATCTTATAATCAAAATTCCAAAAATTTGCTTATTTATGGCGTTTACACATCGTAAAATTAAAAACTCAAGGTTGTAAATATCGAAGTTCAACGTTTATACATTTTTTTTCCAAAGAAGTAGGGCTTTCATAAAACCGCATTTATTGATATTTGTAATTTGGCAATCGACCTCACCCCTTTGCCCTTTCTCTTATTTTTATATGTACTGTACAATTTTGTTAGTGAAGATAAGGTCCTATTTCCTCTGGATGTTCACATATATGCACCAAGTTTCATAACGATAGCTGCTGTAAGTGCAGAGATATATAATTTTGAACGTGTTTTTTTGCAAAGTTTATTTTTATTTGGAGAATTGTAGTTTAAATTGAATTGAAAATATATGTTGCTAAGCCCTTGCTTGTGCCAAGTGTTGCTGGAACTTCATAAAACCGGGTCTTTTTTTTCGAAATCAAAAATTCACTCACCAAATCATCACCTAAATCCGAATCACGTTCAGCATTATTTGAACGACTGCTACAATCCATAGTATTCAGTTGCATGAGTTGATAAAGAATTTCGGCAATCTTTTTTTCACAAAATCAGTTGAAAATTGAATTTTTAAGGTTTTTTTTAATAATTTTTATGGAAACACTTGATCACTGTACTTTTAATATAATAAAATTAACCACCGTTAGCCAAATGTGCAATTTTTTATTAAAAGATTTGTTTTTTTTTTTTTTTCTTAAATGGAGAAGTGAAACACAAGCAGAAAATTATAAAGTTCGGTGTATGGAAATCGGAATAGCGACGCAAAAACCACCGTTTGTTTGCAAATATGTAAGTTATTGCTTTTATTGAATTTGTTTTTGTTGGTATATTTACGAAAACTTTCTTTTAACACTTGTTTTGATTTTAAAGCTTTTTTGTTGTTGTAATTTTCAATTTTTGTAATCACAAAAATATATAAGGTTTGTCATAAAACTTTGTTTATATGTATAACCACCACTGTTTGTAGTTTTCTTTTTTTTAATTCCTTTTTTACTACATTGTGCCACTGTGCAATAAATTTCCACTATTTTATGTTTTATTTACTCTTTATACACTATCAAACACACAATTTGTCCCACTGTGCGTATGTTTATTTCCGCGTTTCGTTTTATTTTCAATTGTTTTTGTTTTATCCGTTGTATTTACCCGACGTGTTTTTATCAAAATCACAAAAAACAAAAGCAAAACACAAAAAAAACACTTTTTCTCCTTTCAAATCAAAAATCCGTTGGCACAAACGACGTCGTACTTTGGAAGACGACGATCAAAACCCGAATGATGAGAAAACGCAAGAGGAAAAATTCAATTCAATTGCGATTGAAACGATGCGAAGCACCAACAACCAACGCAGCAGCAATCGAATTGGAATTACAATAAATTGAAAACGGAACGAACGTGCAGCACTGAGACACACAAACACATACACTCACTGAGGAGGTGAACGAAGGACGTTGGCAAAGACGAAGGCGGGAGGCGACGACGATCAAAACGATAAGCGAAATAAAATAAAATGTGAGTGCCAAATCAAATAAGAAAACAGAAAAAAATAAGTGGGGAATCAACAACAACAACAAAATAATAACACCTTTTTATTGTTTCACATGCCAAATTGTACCTGCACACTGCGGAACGTTATGCGAAAGTGGCACTTCACGTTTACTTTGCAGTGTGGTGAATTTGTGCTTCATGGCAGTGTGTGTGGTACAAATTTTTCAATTCCACTTTGCTCCTCTTTGCAAACTATACAACCCAATTCCGTTTTCGATTTTATCTTGTTTCCATCAATTTAAAAGCAAAAAAGTTGTTGTTGGTTGGCCTGCTGCTGCTGCGTGTTGTAATAAATTGATTTCTCCGCTGTCGTCCGTCGTTCTTTGCTCTTTCGCATTAATTTTCCTCATTTTCATGCCTACCCCTCTGCAATTTACACTTATCATTCGCTCACTCTCTCGCGCAAACACACAACACTCACTCGCTCTTTCACGCTCTCTCTCTATCGCACACACGCAGTGGTGTTGTCTATCAATTGTTGTTATTGTTTTCTCTTGGGTGCTGCTGCTCTTCACGTACACATGTTCGTTCGCATTCGTATGCGCGCTTCCTCAGTCTGTCGTTGTTGTTGCTGTTGTTGAACGACGCGACGCGCACTATCGAATTCGCAGCCAATCCGCAATCGTTTCATTCGCCCAGGTGGAATTGAAATTTCAATTCGATTTGAATTTTCTATTCAAATCAAATTTGCGCCGCCGTTGATATTTATTGTTGTTGTTGTTGGATTTGTTGCTGTGTTGTGTTTTTTAATTGTGTGCTGCTTCATTGTTGTTGTTGTTGTTTTGGCTTGTCTTATTCGTTGCTGTTGTTGTTTTGAATTTTAATTTCTGTTTTGATACGCCCTTTATTGGTTTGTTGCTTTTGTTGTTGGTGTTGTTGCTGTTTTGCGATTAAATGGGCGTGCCATTTTTTATACAGCGTCGTTATTGGAACAATTATCTGGCTGTGTGTGAGTTCATCGAATGTTTTACCTTAATATATTAAGTATATTTGCATGTAGATTATTAATTTATTTAAAAAAAAAAAAAAAAACAATTAATTTAAGAATAGAGGCAATCCAAAAAGTGAAGCGAAACGCACAAAAATTCATCAAAAAAGAAGAAAAATCTACTACGCAAAATTGTATATTTTTAACCTTAAATATACGAAAAAGCTGTCAATGAAAAATAAATGAAAATCTTACAAAAATCATTTGGACAATGTCTTCATTTTGGCTCAAAGTTCAATTATTTTAATATACTAATCTTAAAAGTATCAGCTTTTATCTTGAAACTGGCCAAAAAATTAACAATTTATCGTAATATTTGCAAAAGTTATAGCCATTTCAAAACTGTTTTCTATTCAATCACGTGCAACATGTCGTATGAGCAACATTTGATTATGTCATACGGAAAATTAGATTTCTTATTAACGCTTTCTTGCTCTTCTGAGGTCGTGAAGTTAGAAAAGTGCAAAATATTTCACGAAATTAATCTTTTAGTCTCTTGTAAAAGACAAAGCCTCCCATGGGATTGTATAAGTCGAAAATTCCAATGCATTCGGATAGTAAACAATTCATGTGGTGAACACAGTAGCGACATCCAGCATTTCTCGTTGCAAAAATCATAACTTCTGAACAAATTTTGTTATGTACAGAAAAATAATACAGATCATACGCTACAAAATTTGGTTATAAAAGACCTTAGGGATGCTATGGAATTCATGGTCAAAGTTAGACTTTCTGCTAAGTGCAAAAATGTCATAGGGGTCCTGATGAATATCGTTATAACTCATAAAACCACAATTTTCTGCAGCTAGGATTTTTATATTGTACTCAAAATTGTTGGGCCTATTTAGTTTTAGTAGTTCGAAAAATGCCTTTTTCGAATTTTTTTTTTTTTTTTGAAAGTCCAATCGAAGTTAAAAAAGGGTAAAAAACAGTTTTTCTGAAAAGTACAGTCACCTCCGACATTAAAAAAAAATTATGTTCATCGTGACCATAGCAGTTTTGGTCTTGCTTTTGAATTTAAGTCATCGTCTTGGTCTCGAAAAATTACCAAGACCAAGACTAATTTTACTCATCCCTAGGTGGTAGGCGTGTCCGTTAACTGATTTCGCTCACTTTCAATAAATCGAGCTAGCTTTGACGACGGAGGGGGACGAACGGAGGCAAATTTCATTCAATTGTCTTGCTCCCAAAAGTATTAAAATGATTTAAACAGACAGACAGAAAGACATTCAGACAAACAAGTGAATATACCCTGGGCTTAGGGTATAAAAATTTTTCAAATTCAATTTAATTTTTATTGATGTAAAAAGTTAATAAATCTACTGAAGTCGTTGCATCGCGCTTTCGTTTCCCGTTGGGATGTACTGCCGAAGATTCCAAAGCAAAAAAATTGTAAAAGGGTATGCTCAGTGGCGGATCTAAGTAATTTGCCGCCCTAGGCACTTATTTTTTCGCCGATCCCCCCGCTCCCTTCAGATTTTTTTTTTTTATAGTACAAGAAGCTTGTAATAAAAACAAATAAATAGGTTACATCAGCGCTTTAATGATTTGTATGTTTAAATACATCGTTTATTCATACATTAACAAATTTTTTGTCTAATTTTGTTAAGTGCAAATTGGTGAATAATATCCTCACAATCTAATTCAAGTAAAATATCTTTTTCTATTAATACAGTAAAGTTGTCAAAAAATGTATGAAGTCCTAGAAAAAATTTCGCACTGGAATTTTTTTTTTGCTTAATGTTTTTAGGACCACTATAGAAGCTTAACGTCAAAAAGGTGACCTCCCCACCCTTGCGCATTAGCCGCCATCTTGAAATATGTTTGATTCAATTTATCTCGTTTCCTGTTAGTCGGATAGAAAAAATTTTTAACAAAAATTAGGGGCAATAAAATTCTACGTTTTTTTGATTCCGGACGCGATATCCATAAGTTGATATTTGGAGCGGTAGAGGCCGCCAAAGTTACAAAAAATCAGTTTTTTTTTTCCATTTGCACCCACTGGGTGTTGATTTTTCAAAAAGTTGTGCAAACCTAATTTTTAGCGTTCGCAAAACCAAGCAAAATATTGTTTAAATTAAGTCATTATCTCAATTGGTTCTCGAGTTATGTATGCATGTATGTATGTATTCTCCTTTAACTCCTAGGAGGAGCATAGGGCCAATAAGGTTCTCGAGCTATAGTACAGTAAAAATGTCCTAAAATGTACGTAAAAATGTAAAAAGACCTAGAAAAAATTGCGCACTGCAATTTTTTTTTGCCTAGTGTTTTTAGGACCTCTCTAGAGTCCTAAAACCAAACAGGTGACCTCGCCCCCTCTACGCTTCAGCCGCCATCTGGAAATGGTTTTGATTCGATTTATCTCGTTTCCAATTGGTCGCAGTATCCATAAGTTGATATTCTGAGCGGTATAGGCCGCCAAAGTTTACAAAAAATCGGTTTTTTCTCATTTTGACCCACTGGGTGTTAATTTTTCAAAATGTTGGTACCACTAAATTTTTAGCTCTTGTAAAAACAAGCAAAATAGATTTTAAATAAAATGATTATCTCAATTGGTTCTCGAGTTATTACAAGTTAAAAATAAAATGCGTGAAAAAATTTTTTCTTTATGTTTTTTATCTGAACATTGATCACATAATTCTTAATTACTCGAGAACCAATTGAGATAATCACTTCATTTGAACAATATTTTGCTTGTTTTGCAAACGCTACAAATAATGTTTGCACAACTTTTTGAAAAATCAACACCTAGTGGGTGCAAATGAAACAAAAAACTGATTTTTTGTCCATTTTGCATTTGATAAGAGTTCTTGAGCTTATAGTCCTTTGGTCTTATAGAACAATATCTATTTCAATAACTCATTTTGCCGCCCTGGGCATTGAGTTAACTTTTCTTAAATATCTTATGTCTTTTTTTTTACCACTCCGTAAATTTGCCGCCCCCCAAAATCTGCCGCCCTAGGCAGGTGCCTACTGGTGCCTCAGGGTTAATCCGCCACTGGGTATGCTAATAGGACCTTTTTGGCGTTAGGAAATAATGCACAAAAAATGTGAAATAACGCCCAAATTATTTTCATATAAATTTGGGCGATAATCGTTTTGGAAATAACGCCCAAAATTTATTTGTATGAAAAATATTTGGGCGTTATTTCGTTTTTTGTTTTTGGGTATTATTTCGTATGTTAAACGAAATAGCGTCCAAAAAAACAACGAAATAAAGCCCAAATTTTTTGGCGTTATAAAATTACCGCCAAAATTTATATCAAAATAGTTTGGGCGTTATTTCGTTTTTGTTTTTTTTTTTTTTGTCTTTTTGGCGTTATTTCATTGGGCGTTATTTCCTAATGCCGACCTTTTTCATACTTAAATGGCCGCCAAAGTCAAAAAACGAATAACTCGAAACTACACGCAATATATCAGTTTATACCTTTGGGAAAAAACGTCTCGCGCCTTCAAACGAAGAGCCATTCTTGCTCATCAAGTTATGTTTTAAGATTCTTCCAACAAATTCGCCCTGCGCCATACATTTCATTAGCGAAAACTTTCTCAACTGATGTTTTTCTGCATGTAAATAATATGTTTTGGCTCAACAGGAAGCAATTGAAATTAAGGAGGAAAATAGAAAACGTTTAACATCATCAACACAAAACCAAACATTGATTAATGATTTCAGAGATAAATTACACTTGTAATGGCAAATGAATTGGTAGCAGCATAGACATTCTGACTATGCTACGGTATGGCATGAGTAATGTAAGATAAAACTCAACACTCCAACATCCTACAATGAGGTGCTACATTGCGGATGGAGTGGCGGTAATTCTCCTTGCAATTTTCCAATTTAGAATTGATGATGAACAACATTTCAGTGCGCTCTACTCCGAATGCGCTGAATATCAATTATTGTACCCTTAACAGATGTACAGCGTAGGGGTGGAGAAAGATGCAAAATACCCCTTAAACCACGATTTACTTCAACCCACTATCATGTTGGAAAAACAAAAAAAAACAAGAGATATTCGCTACTTGATGGATGATAAAGTGAGCAAGTAATTAAACACATTTTGAATCATATACACTTACAATATAAAGATATATTGCAATTTCTAATGATGTTGAAATGTGGCAGTATATATGTGAAAAATTGTGAGAGTATTAATCAAGTTCGAAATGACAGATTTTTTCTTTAAATATTTTGCATAAAGGGGGTTATTCCATATTAGTTAAAAAAATTTTTGTCTTTAAAAGAATTTTTCAGCTCAGGCAAAAGTGTCCTTCAATATATGTATACTAAGCTCATACTCTCATAAGACACCAATATTTTACAAATCCATCCAGGGGTTCCGAACTTATAGCGGTTTTCATAGAAGATATATCCTGATCTTTCAATGGCTATATCTCCGAAACTACTTGCGAAATACCCTTTTTGATCACATATTCTTTTAAAGAACTAAGGACTCAATGATAAAAAATTAGTTTCAGAATTTTAGCGAATTTATCACTAAACGACACATGACCTCCATATGACCTTGAAAAATTTTTTCTCAGACGTTCTGGAAAAAAACGGACCCGGGATTCGGATTCAGGACATCAAAGTCCCTAGGAAACACATAGTCTGGTCTGGCCATGACATTTTTTTTTTTTTTTTGTAAACCTGTGTTATTATTATTAATCCTTATGCTTGTCAGACAAATGAATCATCCTACTTTTGCGTATGGAGCATTGATTAGATGTTAGAAGTAATGGTTTTTTTTATCATTTTGAAATATACAATCGACCAATACTACTTCACAAAATTGTTCATAGCTTGGACATCTCATAATCGACTTTAATGTTCTAATCTATTTTGAGAGGTAGCGAATCAAAAATGGTTAAAAACTACCCATTTGTGGGGGATGTAGAGGGTTAAAATTTTTTACAAAAATATTTCTCTTAATATCCTGCATAAGTTTTCAGAACACGTGATATACCTCAGATTTAAGGATCGTAAAATTTTGTGTATCGACTCAACACATGTATAGAAAACTTCAGGGACCCATTAAACAAAAATTCACCTGATCCAAAAAATCGGGAAAACATTTATGATTTATTTTCAAAATATATATATTTTTTTTTTTTAGTTGTGCTAAATCGTGTCGGACGGTGTAATTAGTCGAAATGAAGGCATATGTCTCCATTATCTAAAATCCTGAAGTGATATACCAAACCAGAAATTCAATTCGGATTCCAAGCAAAAAATTTACTTCGGAAATGACATCCACGAAAAAAAGTCCTTCAATATCAACAGCATTTTATTAAATTTGTTGAACACTTGAAGTAATAATGCATAAATATAATATCAACATTACAAAAATAAAGTCTACAAATATTTTAAGTACTTTTTAGGTAGCTTATAGTTTCAACAATACTTGACAATCAGACTACTCATCAATTCTGACAATTTTCGAAATTTTTTTTCAACAAAAACAGTAAAAATAGAAAAAAATTACTGTGCCCATTCGTATATCTTTTTATTTTGTGTTACACAAAAATAACCACAAATATAACAACAAATAAAAATTAACTAAAAACTAATTTCTGTTGACACCTCAATTTCCTGTCAAATATAAAAATTTTACATTAAAATTCATTTTGCGTTTCAATCTAAACAAAAATTTTTATTTATTTAACAATTTAAGTACGATTTAACTATGATATTTCAATAGAATTAATAAGAAAACAAGTGGTAGAGGTGAAAAAAAAAACCAACTACAAAAGCATTTATTGTCCACATCCGCCAAAAAATATGAAAACTACAACTATCTAACACTTCGTCCCGCCTTTTACGTACCCGAGATATCATGTCATATAATCTTTCGACACCATTTTGTATACTTGCGATAACGCTGCTTGGAATATGGGGGAATCAATAAACCCCACTTCATTATTCATGTTAATAGACGTTATTTCTAGTAATCATTGTTAGATATATACAGTAACACATATGAATGTACACTCGTACATATGTAGATATACCCGTCGATTTCCATATTCGAAAACGTCATTGTTGTCGACACGCCGTTTTAGCCGATTATTGTTGTTAATTTAGTTTGGTTTGTTTTTTCCTCTGTTTTTGTTGTTGTTTTCTGTTTTTTTTTTTTTTTTTTTTTTTTTGTTAAATACATATTTGCATTTTGTTTATTTCATTCATTTGTTCGACCAGGTCTTTGCTGTTGTTGTTGTTATTGTTGCTGTTGTTGACGGCGGTGGTGGTGGTGTTGGTGTTGTTGGTTTCACAATTTGCCGCTTATCTGTTTGCATTGAGTTTCATTTTGACCAAGTTAAGACCTGTTTTTAGTTCAGTTTTCAATTTCTACCATGTCAATATTTGTTTCTTTGCGATTCATTAAAATGTCGATTACCATTTGTGTGTGTTTGTGTTTGTTTGCATGTGTGTGTTTGTGTTTTCTTTATACAAAAAAGTATTAATTTTTTGGTGGGAAAAAGTTTGCTCGAACATATGTATATACTTAGTTATTAATAAGTCAATCGTATTTAGGCCAACGAAATTATGTTATGTTGATATGTGTTCGTTATGTTGATTTTTAAATATATAACTTTAAGTGTGATCTGATCGAAATTATATCAATATTATGTTCTATCACATCTAGAAGGAGCATGTAGCTAAAAAGAATCTTCATCGTCTAGAGCAGTGATTCTCAACCTATGTGCCGCGGCACTTTAGTGTGCCGTGAGATTTTTAAAGTGTGCCGACACTGCCAGAAAGCAAATTTGTCGACATGATTTTTTTAGGTTTCTGGAAATTAAAACCTCTTGGTCATAAACCAATTTATAAATTGTGATGTACAGACTATCTCCTACCACGCCTTTTTTCCTAACAAACTTCCAGGTGGTAGTACCTAAAAGGCACATTTGGGCTATTTTAAATACGTTCTTTAAAATATACACAGATGGGTCAAAATTGGATACAGGTACTGGATCAGAAAATATATGATCAGAGTATTTGACTGTAGTGTCGGTGGCCATCAAAGCGATTTCATCAAATCACATTACTTCAAAACTTGTATTAAGCTGTAAAGAAGGTTCTTTTGCAAATATTTGTGAGGACTACAGTATGACAATTTGCTAGATTCCCGGTCATAGTAATTGCTGATGAACTAGCTAGGAAAGGTTCATATCAGAATATGCTTTTGTCTGACTTTTTAATAAGAATACACATAAGCGTAATCAAGGGAACAATCGAAAGTAAATGTATTAGCTTGCTAACTCTAGATGGTCAAATCTACAAACTTGTAAGCATACTAGATCAATTTATTTTACCATCTTTAAGTATGAATCGAACAAAATTTTTTATAGCTATGGAGAAACACAATGTGCATAACTTAATTGGTGGTATTACTAGAAACTGTGACAAACAAAACCATACATTTGTAGTCTGGTCATTTCAATTTCGAACCGCTTGGCTCACTACCTGAATTGTGTCTTAAATCCATATGGTAGTATATGCACGTATTGAACATGCATGTGGTTCTCCTTGAATTACTTCGTTAAAGCTCTTTGTTTTGGGTACACAATGGGGCCAATTTCGAGGCCTAAGTTAATGATGACAACATGGTCATCTCATGGATTTTACCTAACTAAGCCTACATAAATCAATAAACTTATTATTATTAAAAATGTGCCGTGACGAAAAAAAAGTTGAGAATCGCTGGTCTAGAGTAAACTTTTGCGAAGACTTTGATTTATAACTTTCCCGAATGTTGGTTTTCCTGCTTTAATGACCTTATCCGCATACTTTTTTTTAATACACTCTCTTCTGCAAGTATTGTACCAACAAAATTTGCAGCCCGGGACGAAAAGTTCTTTGACTTCTATGTAAAAGTACCCAAAAAAGCACTACTAGTTTCGTATTGAATAAAGAAGAGTAAACCAATAGAGTCTTGATCTTGGTTTTGACATTGAATCTTGGTCTTGGTCTTGAGCATTAAGTCTTGGTCTTGTTCTTAGTCTTGAAAAAATTATAAAGAGTTTTCTGTATCCAAAATTTGATATATGTTCAAAAAGTCGAAAAATTTTCAAAAAAGCGAAAAATGGTCAAAAGTCGAAAAATGTTCAAAAAGTCGAAAAATTAACAAGAACTCGAAAAACTGTCAAAAAGTCGAAAATAATGAAAAAGTTAGAAATAAATATTTAAAAAGTCGAAAAATTGTCAAAAGCCAAAAAATTTTCAAATTCGATAAATTGTCAAAATGTTCCAAAAAAAAAATTAACAAGAACTCGAAAAACTGTCAAAAAGTCGAAAACAGCAAAAAATCGAAAATTGTCAAAAAGTCGAAAAATGTTCAAAAGTCGAAAAATGGTCAAAATGTTCAAAAAGTCGAAAAATTTTCAAAAAGTTGATGTATGGCAAAAAAACATTTTAAAGTGGAAAACACGGAAATTTCAACATTTTTATAACAGGACAAAAAACAATACGTTTCTAGTCAAGGCTATTAAAGTATCATAACAAAAAGTTTCACAGCGATCGGTGGTGATCGATCCGAAAGCTGGATTGTTTTCACTTAGAGTCTGTTATATGTGATATCCAGCCCTGTCCCGTAATCCGTGTGGTTTCAATTACTTTTCATTTAGGAAGCTTTTTGAAGAAAACGTTGAGTCGAACTATAAAAATTTTAAGAATCCCTTTTGTTGAAATCACATAGATTTCAGAACAGGCCTGATAATGTCTGTTTCTACATGCTTGCAAATAAATGGCTACCTTTGGCTTTTCGCGTAATTAAGTATGTACCTATGATCTGGTCAAACTTAAAATAAATGCGACTTAGGTTTGGATGTACGAGTACTTTCTTTAGGAAATCTCAATAGCATAGATTTGAACAACCTAAACAAAAAATAAAGAAAAGAAAAATGTTAATTTTCCCACAATTAAACATAAATCCGTAAGTATTTAATTTAAATAAACGATTAATATATAGAGCATATCCTAAGGCAATATACCACCAATATCAATCTTAAGTTTTATGAGAAAAAAATCAAAGTAAAAAAAAAAAACCAAAAACTTTTAATATGATGTGGTAAACCGAAATCTCATCATTCTGCAGTTTTTGATCATAAATCAAAATGCAATGAAATCATAAATCTACGAGCATCTTAAAAAGAAAAAAAAATGAATATTATGCGCTCACAAAGCCCCGATCATGGCTGGCTCTGGCCTCTGTTGTTGGTTGATGTTGATGATCACCACAGGCTGTGTGATATACTTTACGAAAAGTAAAATGAAATGATTTTTGAAAGAAAAAAATGAAATGATAATAAAATTCAAATTAATATTAACATTTCTCGGTCTTATGTCTGAGACTGACTGTCTGTGATGATATGTCCGTATCCGCTCATACGGATTGTCGAATGGTTTTGATTTTGTTTCGACTACATTCAATCAGAATTTTATGGCAGAGATTAACGATTAAAGTCATTAGCAGATCAAGATCACTCATAAATATATTGCAAATGTGCAATTTTGTTCAGCAGCAGCGACGGCGGCGAAGGAGTTGAAATGAATTTTGCTGGATTTTTTTTATAGCTTTTGGCATTTGTAGCTTTGATTCCACACACGATGATGTTGAACGTTGATGAATAGAGAATTTCGTTTTTTTAATTTTGCAAATTTTTTGATATTAATCGCCAAAGTTATAAAACATGATGCGTATTAATCATTCACATTCGTTTTTATGTTTGCGTTGAAATTTAATCGAATTTCAAGAATTCATAAAAAATACATGAAATCAAAAGGATAGTCTTGCATGCATGATCCCAATGATTTAATAAAAAACAACGTAAACCGGATTCAAAAGATAGAGCGCAGTGTTCGGTGAATTATTTGAACATTTACAAGTCACGGGATAAATGCTGAAATTTCCAATAGAACCATCCAAGTAAGAGCAAAAGAGAAAACCTTCTGTAACTTATTTGTGAAATCAATCATCCTAACTGTTTTGCATCGCTTCAACTTAAATCACCAATTCATTCTGCAGTAGAGACGCGCAGTTATCAAACCAATCGCAGTCATCGCCAATTGATGGAACTAAGTAGTGAAAGCATTTTAAGCCATGAAGCACAACGATGCCCCCAACATCGAGCTGCATTCCAAAATTCTACATCCTTTGCTCTTCATAGTCTGGCATAAAGAACACTCACCGGGCTATCGACTTAACATGTGCTCTTTAGAACATTCCACAAAAGTCTGCAATCATCGGATTTTACGGAATCAGACGTTCGACAGAGCTCTCAATAAGAACGAAAAAAGAATCTGATGATATTATATCGCGTGTCAAGATGTATAAATCTCTGTACTGTATGGGCCAATGCAAAATAAAATTACAGAAAGTATTGGAATCTCTTTTGTGAAGAACTACATGTTCTATAAATAAAACTGATTTGTATTTATAAAAAAGTTATCGTTAAGAAATGTTGGATCGAATTTTTCGACTTTTTGCACTTTTTTTAGGAATGTTTCCTTAAAGGTTACTTTTTCGTTAATGCAAGTCAATATTATTTGTAGAACCTGAATTTCTCCACAAAAGAAATTCTGATACGTTTTATCGTTCGCTTCACCGTTTTCATCAAAAAGCCTCTTAAATGAAAAGAAATTGAAATCACATGAATTTCGGAACAGGACTGATAGAGTATTCGCGGTAAAGCAACCAAAATAGGTTAAGGACACGTAGTAAGTAAAGGCTCTTAGCAAAACTAGGTGAGTTCGGACAATCTCACTCAGATACTACGAAAAGAAAATGCAAGCACTCAGCAAAAATAAGGCGAACGTGGACAAGAGAGCGTGGTAACTCCAATACAAGCAGCATGCATTAGTATTGGGGTCGATGCGTATTGAGATGGCAACAACGGGATTGAAAAACAGGTAAAAGGCGAACTTCCAAAAACTTTGTGTTACCGTGCAAAAAGAACGGGAAAAACAATGTGGTTTTGAGAAATATCGCGGTTATACACTTGAACTCAGGTTAAAAATTCTTTGCGAACTGTATTTTACTGTATCCAAAATGGCGGCTTAAGCTCTACAGGGTAAATTTGACGGCAATTTTGAAACTTTAAATCAAATTCATAGGTGCTTGCTTACAAAAAGAGGTTTGAAGGACCGCTGGCTTGAGTTATAATGTGGCAGAAATGTCAAAAATTACCTTGCACTTGTCCTTGACCAAAAATCTACTCATCAGGAGTTGCTGTGTATGCCTCTCTCCATATTAAAACCATGCCGTTACGTTACTTGGCATAATTCGCGTGCACATCGTACAAATTCCTCCACTGAGGATCGTTGGTATTCCGAAGGCTACGGCACTGCTGAGCCATGTGATGTAAAACAGGAAAAAACCCTCACGAATGAAAACAAATACTGTTTTGTTGTACAAATTTTATGATAAAACTCTTTACTGAATATTAGAATTAAGATTAAAGTTTTATAATCAGTATAAGAATTAAAACTTTTAATTTTATGCTGCATCCCATGCTGCTTCAATAATAAACGAATGAAAAATTTAAGAAGAAGAACAAAACAATTTCACAGCTATGAGCAGTGGGGCATTGTTTGTTGAGCAATGAAATTGCTTTGCCAACTACGGGGAATTTATCCCTACTTTTGGGGAATTATGCACAAGTAAATTCGGATTAAGACTGCTGATGCGGATAAGCGCTGTTGTCTATCTACACTGTTAAGTTTCAGGGCAACAAAATGTCACACGAAGGAGTATTTACTATAACCTCTTCTCAATCTTTGGGTAGTAAATGACGTTCTCATTGAACTAGAAAATAAAGATTTGTGGGTAATTGCCTACGCTGATGACATATATGAAGCACTCCATGCCAAGTGTACCAGCTCAAAATTTTTTTTCTCCGATTTCGCTCAAATTTGGCAATATGGTAGATCCGGTGTGCAAGAATAACAATCAGGGTGGATTTGGTCCTAGTATCATTTGTTGTCAAAAAACAGGGTGTTGAAGTTGGCGTGTTTTTTCAAAAATTTATAGCTTACACTAAGGTTTGTAAATTTTTTTTCTTCAAAATTTTTTACACTTAAAAATACTTTTGAATTTTTTTTTTTAAAAACCCCCCTTGGATTTTTTTTAAAAGTACTTTCAATTAAAGCATAATTTATAAGCTTTAAAATTATGTATGACTAAAGATGGGATTCGGACGCTAAATGGGAGTTTTTGGTTTTTGAACGCCCGCGGGAGGCAAAAATCTTTTTTTACTCAAGAGGAAAGCTTCTTACGAAAAAAGTGTACTTGGCAAAAAATGCTTAGAAACTTTTTTTTTAGAATAATTTTTGAAAAAATTTTTTTTGTTCTAACTTTCGAAAAAATTCCCCAAAAATTTCACACTTATTTCCTTGATGATTCTAAGCATTTTATGCCTAGTACACTTTTTTCGTAAGATTCTTTACTCTTGAGTCAAAAAAGGTTTTTGCCTTCCGCGGGCGTTCAAAAACCAAAAATCCCATTTAGCGTCTGAATCCCATCTTGAGCCATACATCGTTTTAAATCTTATAAATTATGCTTTAATTTAAAGAACTTTTGAAAAAAATAAAAGGTTTTTTTAAAAAAAATTCGAAAGTATTTTTAAGTGTAAAAAGTTTTGATGAAAAAAAATTTTTTTCACCAAGAAATATTTTTTATAAAAAATACACTTCAAAGTGAATGGGACCAGCAATTTAGATTTATCAATTTACAAACTTTTGCACACCGGATCTAACATATTGCCAAATTTGAGCGAAATCGGAGGAAAATAAAATGTTGAACTGTACCAGCTCAAAATTTTTTTGTCTCCAAATTTGGTTAAATTTGGCAATACAGACCTCATTCTATTTAGCAGGAAATACAAAACTCTAATCATCAAATCCATGAACTAATTTGAGTTAGGCTATCGTTCTCAGATCAATAAAACTAAAATATTAACTCACAATGCCAGGAACACGCCAGTGTTACAGCTGAAAACATTTTTAATGAAAGGAATAGAAGTAGTGTGTTAACCTTATCTGACCAAATAAATATGTGGAACTGTCGCACTGCAACCTACTTCTGAACATTTCGAATGATTATCGTAAATTTTGAGACAGTAGCTATAAGTCCATTAGAAGAACTCCAGCAACAAAATATAAATATTTCCATTAAAGTGAGATATTCCTCAAGCACAAGACACCAGTTCGGAACAAATTTTGCTGTATCATCGCTCAACGTGCATATATTAATGAAGAGATCGATGACCGGTACGTATGACTCAAGTATTGGGCGATCATAATCAAACGTGATGTAATTGAATTAATTAAAAAACAATTGAGAATTCAAATGAAATATGAAGTACTTACTTTATATGGAATTAATTAACTCATAAGATAAACTACTGGTAGGTAGCTAAAGAAAAATATTTTCATAAAAAATAAATCAGTAGCTGGCTGTCGTTGGCCACTGTTTGTTTTACATTCAGGCTGTTGATGCACGACAATGACGTTGGTGATGGTGTTGGCGATGATGATGATGAGTCGATAAAAATCTTTCAAAAGTCAACTTCATATCAAAAAAAAAACAAGCTGACGATCAAGAAATCATTATAGAAACAAGACAAAAATGCAGTTCCAAGTTTTGAAGAATTGACACACAGTCAAGCAAGGTTGAGAGAGCGCGTGAGTATGCCATGCTAAATATACGAGAGAGCGCGCGTGTTGGTTTATGAATAAATGAGCAACTCGTTGATGTTTGCAACCAAACCTGTCAAATCGTTGACAGGCGCATCCGTTTTTTCATAATTACATTTCTATTTTTATGCATAAATTTTGTAAATTACAAATGAAGATTTTTTTCACTTATTTTAGAAAAAAAGAAAATAAAATCGTATTTTCTTTACTTAATAAAATACTATGCAATTTATAAATGAAACAATTTTTGTTTTTTGCTCTCTCTCGCTCTGATAAATTAAAGCTACGAACTTGACAGTTGCTGTCAATTCGTTGGAGTATGTCAATATTTTGACAGTTATAATGAAAAATGTAAAAGCTTTGCATTTTTTTAATTATTATGTTTTTGTTTTTCTCAATGAATTCTGGCATTTTGTTTTAACTTTTGTATACCATTTGCTTTACAATTATACATTTTACTTCTATTTATGTATTTTTTTACTGTAATTAATGATTAACATAAATGCATACATCGTCTGCGTTCAGTATTCATTCTACTTCATTTAGAAAATTATTAATGAATTCTTAATGAAACAGAACTCTGTAGTTAAAGATATAAATTGAAATTTTTGCTTAAACGTTCGGTAGGTGCTAATGAAGAAAGCATAGCGCAAAGTGAAACAGCGTTAGCCCGTTACATGAAAGTTCATCAATTTAATTTTTCAACATACATACTTATCTACTGCTCACCCATCGTCTACTTTGTCCCACCGTAGCAGGTGTCAGTAGCCAGGGTTGCATTTTTTCTTAACTGATAATTTGTTATGTTGATAGTACAATTTTGCACGTGTTTGTGTGTACTTTTTACCCTTTTAAGCTTTTGTGTACATTTTCGCTTGTTTCTTGTTCTGCTGCTCATGATGACAAATGAGAATATTCTTTATAAATGATATTTTAACTGGTATTTAATTAATTGCTGTTTAACCCTTGGCTTTAAATTTGTTAATTTTGAATAAATTAAGTAGGCAAAAAAGTCAATGTTCTTTTGAGTAAAGTTTAAATATTTTGGATTAAAATACATATCATTATCTATATATTAATACGCAAGACAAAAAATTTGTCCTACGTTTTTCACTATGTTAGAAATGAAGCATGACTTTGAATTATACACCATTAGGAAGGTATTTGTGTGTAAATGTGTACAAAGTTTAAATTATTGTAATATTTTACCATCAAGCCAAGTGAAATTAAATGCAAATTTTTCAATATTAAAAAGGACAAAATACGCGGTCACACAGAGCTCAAAAGAGGATATGGAACAAAAAGAAAAACAAAAAGCTGACTGACTCTGACTTCATGTTTTTGTTTTCTTTGCGTTTCATATTTGTCATTAAGCCAGGAATGATAAATGAGCTTTTCTATTTTGTACCAATATGCAAAAAAAGTACTAAATCTGTCCAAAAAGTACCAAAATTATTTAACACATTTATGATAAAATTTTGACCATTCGGCGATTCTAGTAATACTAAATATAAAGACTATTTAAATGAGCGATAAAAATTATACATATATATATTATTATGCTCCATAAAAACAGTCTTCAGAAGATGTGACTAGCGGTCACCAAAGGCTGGAAATAACTTTTTTTTAGTTAAAATTTGTATGCAAAAAATTAAAGTTCCTCGGAATTAGAACCAAGATCAAGGCCAAGACCATTGCAGTCTTGATTTGGTCTTGAAATTGCTGCAGCATCTTGGTCTTGGTTTCGAAAAATTACCAAGGCTAAGACCCAAGACTAATTTTGCTCATCACTACTCGCAATTTCCTTTCTACCTCACTAGCAATTTCACTTGGATGTAAGTACGCACTTTGTAAAATTTGACCCATTGCAGAGAACATTTAATGAACCGGATATTAGATAGGGTCGTAATTTAGATTCATTCTAAAACCGACTCAAAAGTAAGAAGAATTTTTTTTTTTTTTCGTTCCGAGAAAAATTAATGGTGCGTTTTTGATTCCACTGAAGGCCCATTTTGGCTAAAAAACATTTTTTTGGTCATAACTTTTTTTCATTGCAAAATGGACACCCTAGGGTGCTTTTGAAATAAAGACCATGTTCTTACAAAAATTTTGGCGTTTAAAAATTTAAAATTTTTTTCGGGGTATAGATGTTCGGTACTGAGAGTGTTTCTGCATAATTAGTTTTTTTCGGAGATGCCGGAGCCAATTTTTTTTTTTCGTTTTTTCGAGTTTTCTACGCGTTTTATGTCTTTTTATGCTATTTTAGGGGAACACATTTTTTTCACCCAACGGTCCCCCCTTAGAAGGCGGAACAAAACCTAAAAACTTTTTTTATTTCGTTTTTTTTTTTTTGGTGTTTTTCAACGTGTTTCATGATTTTTTTGGCCATTTTAAAGAAAGAAAAATTTTTGCACCAAGGCACACAGGTGCCAATCGAAGTAAAAGCTGGCCAAAAATGGAATGTAAACTTTTGAAAATCAGTTTTTAGGCACTAAGGATAGTAAATGCAACTTTTGAGCAAAAATAATTTGAGTTCGGACAAGGGGGCGTGGCACCTCCCATACAAACGAAAGCTCAAAAATGCAATACTGAAAGCGTTTTTTGAGATAAGCCGTCCAAATTTCATTTAGATACTACGAATATTAAATACAAGCTCTGAGCAAAAACTAGGTAAACTCAAACAGGGGGGCGTGGCACCTCCCATATAAATAAAAGTTTCAAATTGCAATACCGAAAGCGATTTTTGAGATAATCCACCCAAATTTTACTCAGAAACTAAGAATATTAAATTAAAACTTTGAGGAAAAACTAGGCGATCGCGGACAGGAGGGCGTGGCACCTCCCATACAAGAAAGTTTAAAAATGCTATACTAAAAGCGTTTTTTGAGGTAATCCGTCCAAATTTCACTGAGATACTAAGAATATTAAATGAAAACTTTGAGCAAAAGCTAAGCGAACTAGGACAAGAGGGCGTGGCACCTCCCATATATATAAAAAATTCAAAATGTAATACAGCCATTCCATGCCTAGCGTAACAAGATCTGCTGCACCCTTTCCGATTTCGCTGAAATTTGGTATATGGTTTTGTTTCATGCCTAGTCTTTAAGAAAAGGCAAAAAAAAAATTTGGGGATTTTTTTCGTGGCTTGTGGAAGGGTGCAAAGAGTGAAAAAATCTGTAAATTGTGACAAACTCTCCTCAAATAATTATCAATAACATTTCTTAACCGATTTTCATGTTCAGACCACTCTTGGAAAGGTATTGAATTAGGCTATAAGCTCAGTATTTCAAGTTTTCAAAATTTTTCGTATTTGGTAAAAAATACTAAAATTACTACTATTTAAGTACTAAACTACAAAAAACGTATCCAGTACACCTTTTTTACCTTCCAATATATATTTTTTGGGAAAAAAAAAATGAAAAATTCTTTCATATGACTAAATTTCAAGAAAATATCTTTCAAGCAACGGCTGCAATTTGATTAAGAGCATCCGGACTGGTAGAATCTCTCAGAGTGAGCAAGCATAGGAAGCAAACGAGCACCCAATTTTTTCACCAATTATAGAAAAATCATTTGACAAAAAAACCCCGTTGTCGCCAGAGTGGAACTAGGTGGAACTTTTTTTTGTAGCTCTATGACTCTCCAATTTGTATCTCTCGCAGCTATCCTTACATCATGTATTGAAAAAACCACTAATATTTTCTAACTTAGTATCGATTATCATTATTTATGTACCTGGGGGTGTCTTCCATACTATCCAATGACGTTTTTAACATTTTTTTTGTTTTGGAAACCAAGAACAACGCATACAATATTACTCTTGCAAAGAAGAAAAATAATCTGTGCTATGAACTACGAATTTGCGGTAAGGTACAAGAGAGGCAACCGATATTACGTAATATTTCAAACGCCAAATCATGCGCTTGTGGTCTCTTTACAAAACTAGGCTGAAAAAATAATCGAAATCGCAAGTCGATTACACGATTTTTGGCCAGCTTTTACTTCGATTGGCACCTGTGTGCAAGGGTCTATCTTGGATGTTGGAAATAAAAATTTATAAAAATTTTTTTTTTCGTATTTTTCGTGTTTCCAAAAAAAAATTATTTATCATATCTCTGGAAGTATTTAACGGACATGGACAATAATGTCCAAGAAAAGAATAGGTGGTTCACGTCCTGAAAAAACGTCATATCTCTGAAAATATTTATCGCACAGAGATGATATTTGGTACGTAAATAAATTGCATCGGAAAAATTTACATTTTTTTATGTAATTTAATTGGAAATGCCCCGGCATCTGTATACGAGAAGGTGTAGCGACGCACACCGAGGAATGCTAGTTTTCTATAAAATTTCTATGCATGTTTCAAAAATAAATTTTTGTAAAATAGCCAACCAAATTATTTCAATTTCATAAAATTTTAATGCGTCGTTTATTTCCTTCCTTATGCTACATAATACTCTTACTATCTTGTGTATAGGTTTCTTTTTAATGAAATTTATAAAAATTCTATTTAGTATATTATTTTGTTTTTTGTTTTTTTTTTCCTCTGCTTAATGGATTTCTGTCAATCATGGACGTGTGTGATTGATTAAGTGACAAACAGTTGAAAAATAAAATAAATATACAAACAAACAAACTAATGCCAAGCATATAAAATGTACAAGAATAATCGTCAAAACAATAATGTACATGCAATGACAATCATCCTGTTGATCATGGGAGATGATGATGTGTTCGGAAACACATCAGGGAGAAAACTAACAGACAGTGGGAGCAACAGCAAATGAAAACTGTCATGGATAAACCGAACTCATCAGCATCATCATCATATCGTGCGTTATATTAAAATACCAAAGATCATATGGGGGTCTAAAAGTAATCACTAAGTGAAAAAAAAAACTTTGAATTATGTATGTTTTAATGATTGACTACAATAATAAAAATAAATAAAAATATTAAATTTTTCAAAAAAATGTACAACACTCTAGAGAAAAAAGATTTTTATGACCTCAATGTTGGCATTGAAATAATTATTAATATGCCATAAATACACGTACTTTGTTGCAAAATTATTATTGAGAAGTAAAAAAATATCACAAACAGCAAAATTAAATTTAATTTTTTTTTTTTTTTAAATATGTTGATGATGAACAGAAATAAATGAAACAAATAAGCGGATTTAATTTATTTCTACTTTATACTATCAACATATAGACTTTATGTCAGTGATGTATGACAAGATATTGGGTAACCAATTGTATTGCAATACATAACTAATCGTACACGCCATGTAATGTACAACAAGTTAAGCATGTCATCTTATGCAAATTTGTTGTAAGCAAAAGTAACTACGAGATGCAGCAAGAACTTCTGCATGTGTGGTATAGAGATCACTGTAAGTACAATATATCACACCAAATGACTGCATAGTCTGCCGCAGCAAAACTACATATTTCATCACAGAAATATTGAGAAAAGTCGAGAATGTTGTGCTGCGGACAAACAAAGCAAACAGAGAAATAAACGCTGAGTAGAGGGATTAACCAAACAACTAGCAGATGGCTCAAGTACAACGACATTTTGCTTAGTGGAAAGCATAGATACAATGAAGACATATTCATTTCTTGCAAGAACCATCGAGAAAATTTCCCCTCATGCTGGCAAATGGCAAATAATAGACAGAATGAAAGTTTAAGCTCTGAAAAGCGCAAAAGCATGATTTTGATGTCGGAAAAGTATAAGCGAAGCCATGACTTAACTATATTCCTATACTATCAATTTTGAGTAATCAGTACAACATGACTGCAAAAAGTATTAAATTTCCCACATCACTTTTTAACACATTTTGAACTAAAAAAAAATTAAAAATGTCTACAACATTTGCGTGGCTTCGCCGTCGCCAGTAAAGCGCGGGAAAACAAATTGTCAATGGATTTTAATAATTCTGAAATTTACAAAATCAATTTGACATTTGGTGGGGCTCAGGTATATACTCGTACATAGGTACATATGCAACAAAAATGAAAACAACAAGAGCGAGCAATCCAATGGAAGGGAAACAAATTGTGCATTAATTCAATTACCAGCGCTTAAGAGGTATGAATAACAATGTTGAACAATTATAATTGAATTAATTACACTATGCGACATAATTTTTTGTATTTTTGATGCCTACTTTATGGATTTTTATTAGCAATTTTTTCTTAAAAACTAGTCAAAACTTGGGCCAAAAATACACTTTTCGAATTTTTATTATATACTACATACGTATGTGCTAAGGGTTTACACAAGTCGTCTTGTTGGAGGTTAGTATACTTAGTTACATTAGCATATCCATTGTCAGCAAATAGTTTCAGAGATATAACGAATTTTCTTTTATAATGGAGATAAAAATAAGTATTTGTAAAAAATATATGTACTATAACGAGTGGAAAAGAGAAATATTACTATAAAAAACCGGTAACTCTTCAGTGGATGCCATCGCATTGTGTTATTTTAGAAAATATAAGGGCAGATCTATCAGCAAAAAAATGGAGCTCTTCTATAAGCTCAACCCATTAAAATTCCAGCACCGCTTCAACGTTTCTTCTCTTTAAAGAACGCTCAAATGTTCACAGTAGCAAATAGACACTATGAACAATGTCCCCTACTGACAAAACACTTTTGGCCTCGTTTTCACAAAGCAGAATATTCCAAATATTTACAATTCTTGATGCGGAGTGAGTGCAGTCTGCTGACCAGTGTTTTGACTGGTCATTGTCATTTAGATTGGGCATAGTCTCTAACAATATAGGCCCCTATTGCGTATAAAAATGGATTTTGGTTTCGTTTCTTGTCGCGAAACGAAACGGAAATTTCATTTGACATTGCCAACCGAAATTATTCTTAGTTCCTTTTCAATAGTGCTGCCAAGTTGCGATTTCGAGATGCAGCTTATGTCAAATCCTTTTCTATATTTTATTTTGCCCAATTAACATTTGTTAAAAAGAGACAACTTTGTAACTCCAGGAGCAAGTGTAAATTTGTAATTAATAAGACTGCAATCCATGAGTCTTTCTATGTATTTTATTAATAATAGTGAATTTTATAAATATTCTGTAAAATCATTATTTAAAAAAAGTCTTTATCAAGAATTTTTTCTTTCTACTAAAACCAAAAATCGCTAAAGTAAATATTAGCCAAAACCAAATTTCCGCCACAAGTATGGTTCGAGCCTGTCCAAGTGTGTGCACCACCTTTTATCATAATTCTGGAACACTTCACATTTCATACCAATTCAATTTGGTAAAAATTTTTCACAAAACTCACCGAAACTGTCAGCTCTGGTTTCGGTCGGCGAATTTGCTGATAGAAACCAATGTGGCAATGTTGTCAGAAATCGTCTCCATGCGCAATAGGGGTCATAGTCTCAGAAACTGTCAAGGGCCTGAAGAAGAGGAAACTATTGAGCATAATTTATGTCTCTGTTCTGCTTTGGCAAGAACTAGACTAAAATGCTTTGTTTACCCGTTTTCAATTCTTTAAAGGAATCCACAAAAATTCAAAAGAAAAAAAGTTCAACAGGATCCTTCAGTTTGGACAAACAAACACTATATTTAAAGGACGAGAGTTCATGAATACACTATAATAAGAAAGTTTGTGTTATTAATATGAACTCTTATGGTCTATGTGCGGTATTATTGCCATCACTCTAACCTAACCTAGGAACATTCACACATACAAAATTTAATATTTATATAAGTGATAAACTATTTTCTCAGATTTAAATAGTGGAAAAACATATTTTCATAGCCATTTTTAATGAAAATAATATTTCCAAAAAGTAGGCAAAACCAAAAAATTTCTCCTTTAAATTTTAAGAAAAACTGTTAATTCACACGATCGATGTTTAAATAACTCCATCCAATCCAATCATAATTATAACACTTGAACCACACAAGTTTGTTAAAAAGCAGAAATTTAATGAACAGATTTAATGAACTTACCTACAAAACAAAATAGTACCATTATTAAAAACGGGGTTTCAATAAACGATCGTTCATTATTATCAATATTCTACAGGCACAATACAAAATGATCGCCATGAAACGATCAACGAGTTCAGCGATAGTTCGATCGATGGCGATGTTCGATGGTCGATGGCTGCTAAACGCTTCGATCTCATCTCAGCTCATCCATTTGTGTGTGAACTTTAAGTTAACAACTTATCGAATGACAAATTATTACAATGATTATTAATGATTTTATAAATGTTATTTAATTAATTGTTTAACCCTTTGGGGTCTTATAAAACGATCAACGATCATCGAGCATCAATCGGTCGATCGATTGATTGTTGTTGTTAATGTTTTCGATAACGCTAATAAGAAACGATTAAGAATGTAAGCAATAATTAAATGGAGAGAGAAAAAAAGAATAAAAATATCGCATGAAATATCCATAATAGTTTTAGACAGTAAACTCGGCTGTGTGAATGGATGGATGATATATTTGTATTTCTTATATTTTTTATGGTTTTTTTTTTATCTTCTCTTCTTCATTATTTGTAAGTTTCTTTCATCATCTACACACATGATTGTTTGTACGACTTCTTTCTGTTGCATCTATCAGGTTGTTTTTTTCTTTCTTTAGTGGTAAACATTTTTATAAACCATACAAAATTATAAATATTTGTCATAAATCTGTGGTGTTAATATGTTGACGGATTTCTGGTCATAAAAATTTGTTGTTTTATTTTCTGTTTTTTTTTTTCTTTTTTTTTTTTTGTTAATGTTACTCTTTGTAATATGAAAGCTTTTTGTGCGCATGCGCGGAGTTCATTAACATGCGCAGTCTGTTAGGAGTAGTAAATGCAGTGTTGCCAGAGAGAATTTAACTTAAATTTTTTGTAGGAATGTACAGCTTTTACAAAATGCCAATATCTCACTAACTTGGTTAAGCAGAATCGACCATTGGTCAAAATTTGGTCACAAATGTATTAAATAAATTTAGTACTTTTTTTGCTTTTTGACACAAAATAAAAAAAGCTCATTTATCATCCCTTGTACAAAGACAAATATGAAATGAAAAGATAACAAAAAACATGAAGTCAGTGTCAGACCGTGTATTTTGTCGTTGTTAATATTGAAAAATTTGCATTATTGGCAAAATATTAAAATAATTTAAGCTTTGTGCACATTTACTCACAAATACCTTTAAAGTCATGCTCCATTTCTAACTTAGTAAAAACGGTAGGACAAATTTTTGTCTTGCGTATTAATATAAAAATAAACGTACTTAATCGCCTTAATCAGGCAAATGAGAATGAGCTATAAGGCTAGCGTTTTCGGAAAAAGGAAAAATTTTAATGGGGACCAATCTTTAAGACAAATATTGCAGAAATTCTAGTAACTCTTTACTTCTAAAGAACGTCATTGCGAAAAGTTGTGGTCGTCAATAATAGATATTTTTATTTTATTTTATTTTATAAACAGTAAAACTTTTCTGGACAAACACTTCCCAAGCTTTGTTAGAGGCGAGCAGTCTTGTGAACCAATCAGGGATACCAAATTCTTGATAGCAACCGGACAAAATCTCTCTTTAGCATGTAGAATCTTTACCATTGACAAAACTAAATGGGCAGTATCCACTTTTAGCCCATTTAAATCTCCTTGGGCACACAATATTCAACCTTGTCTATTACAGAAATTTCGGAATTAATGGCACCCATTCTTACTAATATCTTCAGACTAAGTCTTGAACTATAAGTAGTGCCTATAGACTGGACTGAAGACCTTGTTGATTTCATATCCAAATTGGAGAAAAAGGCGTACCACACGCCCAAAGCTTATCGGCTTATAAGTCTGATATCGTTTCTTCTGAAATTATGAATCAGTATCTAAGAGCGGTGTACTTTATGGCTTGACCTCTTCAACCTAAGCAATATGCTTGCCAATTAAGTAAATAGACTGGACCAAAATCAAAAATGCTTTGGGTGACATGGAAATAGTTCTTTGTTCATCTATTGACATAGAGGAAGCCTTTAAATTATGATTAGAGGCAAATTTGACTCTACTGCAGCTGAACGAATCCAATCAGCTCTCAACTAAGCTCTAGGCTAATGACAAGAGAAAGAATTCGAAACAAACCCTAGTAAAACCACACTGGTACCTTTTACACAGAAGAGATAGCTAACCCTAGCAGCTTTAAGCTTGGTGCTAATGGCTTCCGAGGCGATGAAATACTTAGGCGTAATCTTAGACAAAAGTTTAAGTTGGAACAGTCATCTGTCATACATACCTAACACAGCCTTAAGGATAACATATGCTTGCCAAAGGCTGTATGGTAAAACCTGGGGACTACGCCTAAAAATTATGGCATGGCCTTACAAAACTATCATTATGCCAATGATTACTTACGCTTAATTATCATGGTGGCCAAAGAAAGACCGAGTAATGGCTCAAAAGGAACTAAACAGTATCCTCAAAATAGTCTACTTGGGTGTCACAGGGGCATTTAGGACGTGCCAGATAGTGGCTCTAGGTGTGCCCACGGGACTCACTCCTCTTCACCTTATGTCTAAGACAAAAGGAGCCTATGCGACCCACTATCTTATTAACACCAACCTAAAGAAGACAATCTAACAGAAAATGTCAAAATTCTGGATGTATTCTGGCAAGAGAGGTAAAAAGTTTATTTTCTCCAAAAAATTCAACGTGGTGGTCAATGACTGCGCTTATTGGAGGAGGAATGAAATAAAAGCAAAATAGTGCTCACAGTTATGGTACACTGATGGGATCAAAATGGAAGATTGCAGCGCAGATACTATAGTCGTGGGGCCAAAATTCCAAAAAGCAGATGTAATGAGAAAACAGCATTCATTTTTAATGTTCACGCTTTTGAGTTTTGCCTTTAAAAATGTCCACTTTCAGCACCGATATATATATTTATTCGGAGAGTCAATCGACTCTAAAATCATTAATGGCTTTCTCAATATACATACATACTCAAAGCTAGCCTGGGATTCTTTTGAACTTCTTTAACCCTTATCCAAGTGGAAAGATGTGACTCTAATCTGTTTACCAGGGCAACAAGCGCATGAGGGCAATGAAAGGGCAGATTGCTTGGCCAATAGAGGTGCACTAAATACTTTTATAGGCCCAAAACACTTCTGTGGAGTGAATAACAGCTTTAAAAATAATTTAATTCGGGAATGGGAAAAAACAGCCTTACCGACCACTGAAGGACCTTGGACAGGAAGCGAAAAGGCTAATCAATCCGAAACGTAGAAGCTATTTTGAGCCTCAGCAGAAGCGATATAAAAACATACAGTGATTTGCAGTTAGGATACTGTAAACTTAATTATCAACTAAAAAAGATGGATCTTGCCCCGCTGCGGTGAGACGCAGAATTAAGTACCTAGGTACCTCGATTTGAGATCCCGATAACCTAAGCATTATAAATCTCACAGCAGTGACGAGATTTATAGATAGTCTGTAACTGTGCTGATAAGGAAAGAGGCTGCACACAAGAATTTTTCGAGTCGCAGAGCAATCCAAAGCCTTCAAATAATAATAAAAAGATATTTTTACACACAGTACGTCAACTTTTAATCGAAACCACTCGGTATACTACATAAAATTCCCGTAATATCAAGCAAATTTGTTCAAAAACTGGCAACACTGCATAAAATTTCATAAAGAATACGAAAAACTAAAGATCTGAGTGAGTAGGTATGTGATGGAGAGGTGAGAGCGGAAGAAATGAACTTAGTTAGCATGACCATATTAAAAGTACTCCGTAAGTCGTACCGTACTGCAAAAACGATTCAACATTGCAATCGTAACCACTTTGTGGTGCGATTCGTTGTGGTTCGTTTAAATTAAAATTTTGCAAACGGCACGCACTGCCATATCGACAAATGACATAAATTATGCGGCAATCAATTATCGACCTGCCGACGACGAAGACGACGATGAACGACGACACGACAACAACGATGTAAATGTTGAGCCACGCAGCAGCAGCAGCAGCAGCAGCACCAGCAGCATTCAACTCTGATTACAAGCGAAAGAATCGATCAATAGATGGATTGCTCGATGGATGGATGGATGGTTGAATGCTGTCAGTGCCAGAGTACTACGATGCCACGCCTGTGCTTTTCCCTGCCTCTTTGCCTCTTGCCATTGTCTTTTTATTTCTTATCATTATGACCAAGTCTTTTATGTGCAAAAAATGTACTTTATTTAAAAAATAACAACAATAACATAGCTAAATCCCACCACAAAGATATACAATGTATAGCATTTATTGTATGGCAAAGCATTTAGTATTAAGAAAAACTACAAAAACATCACTTTGTGCTTTTCATGGTAAAAATCGAATGCGATATGATGAAGTATGAAATCTTTTATGCGCGAGAGAGTTAACGAAAGAGACCAAATATCTAGCCGGCACACAGTGGGACAAATACATACGATTCTTTTCCAGAATTTATCAAATGTCTGCTGACATACAAATTTGACAGAATTTCTAAGAAATTTGTGAAAAAAACAATACTAAGGGTATACTTTACAACGTGTAAATGCCTCGTAACTCATAAAATGTCAAAATTCGTATGAATTTTGATAACTATTACGAGTTTACGAGGTTTTCAAGGCATTTACATGTTTTAAGGAATACCGTCATTATATTGAAAATATTAGCTAGAAGAGGCAAAAAGAGCGAAGAGTCAAAATGAAATATTTACAGCGAATGCGAGTCTTATAAATCCCTAATAACAGTCATCAGGTGATCGAGTTTTCGGCACCATACCTTCTTTAGCCGGTTTCCGGTTTCCTATCCGCGTAAATTGATGTCGGTTGCTCGATGCATTTCTGGTGTAAGTTTTCGTTTGAGATGAGATATTGCTTAAAACTTTTAGCATGCATCTTAAAAATATTGGTAATTCCACGAAAACTTACCCTTTTTGTCACATCTGTTACTTTCTAAAGGGCAGTTTTATCAATTTATTTGTCTCTATGAACTAAGAAAACTAGTTTGAAATGGATTGCATAAATTTTTATGTTGACAGTCAAGCTGCCCTTAAGTCCCTAAAAAACTAGGTAGAATAGAACGGGGTAATGTCGTGCAGGGGGTAATGTCGTGCACTGGCTGTTTTAGCCCAAAGAATTGAATGATTTACCAACTGTTTGTAAGGTAGGGACCTGCTGACCTACTGAGCTTATGCATATAATACTAGCAATTTTCACCAGTTCGTCTCTACAGAGTAACCTTTTTTTCAAAACGCACGCTTTTGGGACGATAAAAGTGTTTTTTCATTGGGTCAGAAAAAGAATTTTCCTTGCGAAAAAAATGTTGGGCTTCACCGAGTTATCGAAGTTGACCTTTAAAACGAGCATTTGGCACAGTCGTGCATTTGATGTGGGGCAATGTCGTGCATATTACATATGCATATTATGTACTTCAGACTTATATAATAATGAATAAATACATGATAATTCTAAATCTCCTCTAATAGAACCACTACCTACCATTTCTCACACATTTTGGTACATTTACTATACTCGGAAAACAATGCACGACATTACCCCCCAAATTTTACATATTACATATTATGTACTTCAGACTTGTATAATAATGAATAAATACATGATAATGCTAAATCTCTTCTAATAAAACCACTACCTATCATTTCTCACACATTTTGGTACATTTACTATACTCGGAAAACAATGCACGACATTACCCCACAAATTTTGAGGGGGGTAATGTCGTGCACATTTTTTTTTTTTTCTTCACTTACACAAATACAATTTCTCGCTACACAAATGTTGTTACATATGGATGTTACCAACGAAATTATCTTTCGATCGGATGCTTACTCGTCGCATTCGCTTGAAATGTACGGCTTTACGAGTATGTCAAAGCTGAAAGCACGACATTGCCCCGTTCTACTCTATATAATTATGATTCATTCTACTGCAAGACCTCACCAGTAAGTTTGAAATATGCCTCAATTGTATACCTGGTCATAATAGTAACAAAATTGCTGATGAACTAGCAAAAGCGGGCTTCTTCTCGAATGGGAACGGTTAAGCGTATATAATGTTGTATATCGTCATTTCCACCAAAAGGTTCACCGTGAGCCAAAAATTTAAATCATCATATCACTGAAACTATTTAGCGTATATAGATGAGGTTTGGTACTTATGAAAACTGCACCGATGCAAATAATGTGTGGGAAAATGGTGGTATCACGCCCCAACAAAAATCACTTCATCATATCTCCGAAAATATTTATCGCACATGAATTTAGTTTAATACATATATACAGAGCGCCAGGACAAATAATGTTCCCTGGGAAAATGGGCGATGCCACGCCCCTAAAAAAGGAAGCTTACAATTTGTGAGATTTGGTACATATTTCACAACTTCTGACAAGATTTATTTTAAATTTGTGTAAAAATCTCAACAGTGCTACCGATTTTTACTATTTTCGATCAAGTGGCACCCCGGAAGAAATTTTTGAACGTAAACCATTTTCCACTACGAATTGATTCTGTATAAATTTTGCTCCACTGTGTGGGCATATTTTAACCATCGGCTCTCTGAAAATTCACAGCTGCTTTTGTATTGTTGTTGTTGTTGTTATTGTTACCGCTGCTGCAGCCGTTTTTATGACGAATTGCGTTGAAAGATTTGCAGCACAATCCCAGACATCAATGCTGCATACAATAGCAGCAACAACAACAACAACTACAGCATTAAAATCAGCAACAGTACAAAGCTGTGAGATGCAAAGTTTATTGCCGTCAAAAAGACGTTTATTGTGATTCGCACTTTGACGTTAAAGTTGACGTTGCCATATTAA
The DNA here is from genome assembly GCA_951812925.1 of Calliopum simillimum. NCBI lineage: Eukaryota > Metazoa > Arthropoda > Insecta > Diptera > Lauxaniidae > Calliopum > Calliopum simillimum. The sequence continues at coordinate 113,422,503 of OX638370.1, read as the reverse complement.
AATAAACGTGTTGCCGCATTAAAACAACGACGCGTCGAGAGTCATGTTGTCGTTGTTGCTGTTGTTGTTGCAGCAACATTTGCAATTAACAATCATGTTGCAAATATTGTTGCAACGCATGTTACATGAGCTATAAATTAAATATGTTGATAGTTTTTTTTTTTTTTTTGTTTTTTTGTTGATCGCCTTATTTTTTTAAGTGTAAAGCAATAAGTTATGTAGACAAAATGTTTCAAAAGCGTAATAAAATTTGTATTAAATAGAGAAAAAAAAATTAATTAATTTGAACAAAATTCTCTGAAACAATGATATAAAGTGACGTACATTATGAGTTACTTTAGCTTCGCTGTATATGAATACTTATATGTACAAACATACATAGATGCTGTCTCATATGTCAGTTTGTCCATTCGTTGCGGTGTCTCCAATATGACTGCCACCTACTTTTCAAAATAAAAAACATTTTGAGGTCAACTGGAACAAATTGAAGATATATATTCGATATTTCATTCGTTTAGTTCTAAATAGAGATGATTGGTTCTTCTTGCATGAGTGATTCTAGCGTAGTCTAATGTTAATTTTCTTGTGTGGACTCCATGATAACAGCAAAAAAAAAATGAAGAAAATACATGTTACGAATCAGCTGGGCGTGTTCTTTAGAAGATTGCAAAATCGAGTACAGTCTAGTCCAGGTAAGTGTGCCGAATCAGTTCTTCTATGAAACATAATCTTCTAGATGGTTGTTGGCAGTGGCCTTTTTTGAACCATAAAAAAAGTTTTTATACAATAGTTTTTCATTTTGAAAAAATAACTTGAAAAAAGACCCAGTGACTGAAGTAAAAAGATTTTAGACGATAAAATGTGATCGTTCATAAAAAAAAAATAATGCACCAGTCGATGAGCAAAGTTCAAGTCTAAAATATACATATTTTCAACCTTTCCTCATCGATTGGTGCAGTAAATTTTTTTCGAAATTGGGCCCTAAACAGTCATATATTCCAGCTCTAAAGATAAGTTTTCAAAAAACTTTTATTTGTAAAACTTTTCAAATGAAAGTATAAAAGTTTCACACAGTTGGTGCACACAGTTTCTGGATTTATTATATCGAGCGATCACCGCAAAAAAAAGCCTAACCGACAAAAACAAATTTTACAATAGAAGGTTTTTTTTTATTATCTTGCAGTATAAAATTCAAAATTTCATTCGCTATAACTCTGTATTAGGTACTTTTGACAGTAATGAAATTTGAAAGAAAGATGCAAATGGATGTAAATTATTGATTTCTATCTATGGACGAAAATCCAAAATCGTATCGGTTAAGTCTTTTTGGCGGTAAAAACTCTACTCTCAGGGAAAAAACGATAACTTTCACTGTTGATTCTATAGATATCAGTAACGATTTAGTTCCGAAGGCAAAATTATTTGAATTGACTGTGGAAAACTATTGATTTGAATTTATTTAATTGAATGTGATTAGTATTCAAATCAAATAATATTTTCTTTTGATTTAACAAACATTTGAGGTTGATTCAAAGAAAATTTCCTTTTGATTTAAAAAACATTCGCAGTAGGTTCGAATGTATTTTTATTTGTTTTATTTATTTGTTTTAAATGTTTTATTTGTTTTTTTTTTACTTTTTAAAGTTCCTTAATTTCGTCATCCGGATCGGTTTCTTCTTCAATTGTTATGCTTAGGTAATCAGCTTCCCCGAACTCGTCGGTATTATCCATTTTACGCACACGCTTTCGTTGAACTTTGCAAATATTGCGACACTCTTGTTCTTATTCACATTTTTTCGTGACGTACTACATGGTTAGAAGGCATAAAAAAAAGAACAAGACCTAACCATGTACGTCACATTGTCGTATTTTCGTTGAACTTACCAACTAATTTTTGACATTGAATCAACAGTAAAGTAGTTGATTACAAACTAATTTTTTCCTGAGTGTATATGATGACCAAGTCATTCGCGGAACGGCATATGAGGAGAAAAATTTTATTTCAGTTCTGCTAGTTAGAGAAAAAGATAGTAAGTGTCTCGTTTAAGAGTTTTCAGGGGGGCCTGCATTGGTACGGACTTAATTGCAGACTGAAAATACGTTCAGATAAGCTTCAATACAAGCAAATTTGTCAATCCTCTTATTCGTTCTACGCTTCAATGTTCCGGAAACCCAGGTGAGAATTAGGACTTACAAATATATAATATGATGAACAGGTCATCCGGAAAATTGTATATGAAGAGAGTGAAATCCACTTCATTTTGGCTAGTAGAACAAAAAATTAAGGCAAGTGTCTCTATTGACGATCTGCAAAGGAACATTAACTAGTACAGACTGAAAAAAATATCATTCTACCCAAAAATGTCGGCTGCCCAATGATACGGAAGTAGACGTCCTGCACCCTGCTCTCTTTTTTCATCTTCGGAGGGGGGGGTACTGATAACGACAAGAAGCGTCATAGTTCCCAAACTGCTTTAGTCTGTAGTTCATATCTATACCATGATACTACCAAAGAAGAAAACTTTACAGTTGGCATCTCTAGCATTCGTATAACCGGCAGCTGCCAACGTTTTGTTTATTTACTTTCTGTCAACAGTGGAACAAAAAAACATGCGATGACTTGTCAAAACAAATTAATCGAATGTTGTTTATTTTCGATATCAAAAGCATTTTGTTTTTTTTTTTTTTGTCGTTTTTTGTTGGCTTTTTTTCATATAAAAATCTTACGTAAAAACAAAAATGATGAAAAGTTTTTTATTGTAATAGAAACAACAACAAAATGCAAGAACAAATTTGAAAAAATAAAATAAAATGCTTGTAACGATTAATAAAAAACTCTGGCTTCTCGAAATATCAACGGCAAATGGACAGCAGCAACTGTTTGGTTTTATCGTTGATATTTTTTTTTTTTTTGAAATTTTTTGATTTAAAGATTTTTTGTTTTTTTAATTAATGGAAAAATTTTGTAAATTAAAAAAATTAAAGAAGTAAAAAATAATTGTTATCTAATGATATAAAGGTTAAAACGCCCAAAAAACACTCAACCTGCTATACAGTTAAATGAAAACGACACGTAAGTTTCGATTTAATACGCGTTACACCCTCTTGGCACGGATATGCAGCAAAGCGCTATAGATCATTAATCAATACAATGACTGCTTGTCTCATCAACGTCTCTAAACGTTAGCTGGTTGTTACATATCAAAAACTATACAGGGAAAACAATTTGATTGTAAAATATATGCATATAAACCAAAATATGGTGAGGCGAACTAAATATATGTTATTATTTAACATGCGGCATATTTTTAATCTTGATCTTGGTCTCAGTCTTGATATTGCTCCTGATCTCAGAAATAAAAATTATTGGAAAAATTACTCGATTGTCCCGAAGCTGATTTTTTCAAAGCAGCGAATCATAACTTATGGTTTAGAAAGAGACGTGACATTCCTATTAATTACTAAATATACAGAAGGTGGTGTGTTTACAATTTAACATGAAAACTTGAGCATGCGAAAATTATTCTCAAATTGACTGCCGCGTTTGCTGTTATTCCCAGACAATGCATAGTATAACAAGCCAATGAAAACAAAAATTCAAATGAATGAATTTCATTTCGAATTACTTCCCCAACCACCCTGGGGTTGCAGTAACCCGGCAGAAGATAGTATCAGTGAGCAGTCTCTCTTATTTCATAGAAGGTAGGGTTTCTAACCTTGTGTTGTGCACGGCCGGTTATATGGGGTGTCAAAGTTGTGGAATAAATGGTCGCAATGGAGGCGAAAGATGGTGACACATGGGGTGGTAGAGGATCTAGGTCCTCCCCACCCAGGTTGTCGGAAGAAGGTGAAGCATGGGATGATGGTGGGCCGCCGCCGACCTACCATCACCCAGTTATTTGGAGGAGGGGCGTGAGATCTGATCAGACAATCCGGATCTCCCGCCAAGAAACCGCTGGTAGAAGTTGTTTAATCGATGGACCTGAAGGCGTTATCTTGTCTGTACGGTATGGAATAGTGATGAGCAAAATTAGTCTTGGTCTTTCATCTTGTTCTTGGTCTTGGTAATTTTGCGAGACCAAGACCAAGACGCTGATATTTTTGCAAGACCAAGACTGCTATGTTCTTGATCTTGGTCTTGCTCACGATAATTGTCAAGACCAAGACAGCTTTTTTGTCTTGGTAATTTATAGTTCAAAGGTTTTTCGAAGATAAAATCATCTCTCAATTTGAATTTTGGCATCTTAAAACCCAACTGCTTTGGAAAAATGTGGTTTTAAAACTTTGAATACTCAATATCTCTAGAAATTTTTTCAAGACCAAGACTTAATGAGCAAAATCAAGACCAAGACCAAGACTAAATATCAAAACCAAGACCAAGACTCAATGTGCAAGAACAATACGAAGGCCAAGACAATAGCAATCTTAGTTTTGGTTTGCTCATCACTAGTATAGAAGATTGACTAGTGATTAAACGTTGGTTAACAGGAAGTTAACGGAGGAGTGATGAAACGAAAGTTGAGAGGCTGTTGGCTAGGCATTGTCTCATGTCTGGCCTCAAGCAGCCTGCTGCCTCCCAGCGGCCACCTCTGGTAATGGTGGTTGGCAATGGCGCTGTTGACCACAGCGGCTTTTACCTGTTCGCAGACCTAAAAAAAATTTTCACTGCAAAGATATTTGGCTCAAATGAGGAGGTGACTGCCAAAAAAAACACTATTTCGAGGCCAAATAAAAAATCGTACTACAAGAAAGGTATTAGAAAAGCACTGGAATAATTGTATCGCTCTTGTATGAGCCGTTGTTTTGTCTTCATTAGACCCGAAACTCATTAGCCAATGTGTTAAATTCTACGAGGTCAAGCTGCGCAAGTGGAGATGGATTGGTCAGACTCTCCGGAAACTACACAGCGAAATTTGTCGCCAGGCTCTTGAGTGGAATCCACAAGACAGTAGAGGACGTGGTAGATCCAAAACCAACTGGAAAACGTGGCTGGGAAAGGAAATCCATGAATCGGGCAAGTCGTGGCAAGAGATCATAGTCATTGCAAGGGATCGCAACAAATGGAGACGTTTCATATTGGTCCTATGGAGAATACATACATACATACATACAAATGAATGCTAGATAAAGAAGCCAATTTCAATTCAATTAGTTATAAACAGAAAATAAAGACACGAGTTATTAACAAGGTCTTAACAATGGCACAGCATTGAGTTGACGTTGCAGCAATAAAATGCATGTCATTTGGTGGCCACTGAAATATATGATGACGTCATGTACAATTTTAAGTAGAGACCAGAGTAAATGTTAGTGATGTTAAACAACCAAGTAATTGTCAGTGAACTGTCAGAGCGAAAACCAGACTACATTGTTTGAACGCTGATCTTTTTGCTTAGTAGTTTTTTTCCTTATTCCAGTTTGGTTTAACAACACAGTGAGAACAAGACATTACGGTGCCGTCAAACTAGCCAACTATGAAATAGCATTTTCCCATTAGACGTGACCATCGCGTAGTTACAATATTTTTTCCCCTAAAAATCTAAAAATCACACAGAAAGCAAATTTTATGAATTACTTCATTTTGTTTTATTTTGTCCAAAAAAAAATATTTTGCTTTTTCCGTTAAACTTTTTTTGGTAAAATTCACTTAAAATTTTGAGAAATATTTAATTTTTTGTAATTTTTCTTTTTAAGTTAAAGTCTTGCAAACTCCTCGCACCGCCATTCACTCTGACTGCAGCCTTTTTATGTCATGCTGACCCAAAGATACTCATACAAAGTGTTGATTTTATTTGACCTAAGGCATTTTAATATGATCGTGTCGACAACTCAAGAAATATGGAGAAGAGAGAGAGCGTACGTAGTAACAAGAAAAAGTTACAACTGTGTGAATTTAATGGTGATGACAATAAACCTTTGGAACTGTGTACGTAGTACTAACAAGATTCAGTTAACAAGGTGTTACAATACACGGCCAAGAGCGATAGTTCAAGTTGTTCGTATGTTGAACATGAAAGCAAAAAAGCAAGAAAAAGGAATCTAAGCAGCGCAATGACATAAAATTGTTAATTTATTGAATTGAATTTATAACCTCCCTGAAGCATTATTGCGAAAATTGAATTAAATTCCATCGAATTCAATTCAATTGAATAAAGTTGTCGGCTATGTGGGTACGTTCGATACCATTTGATTGTGTGAACGTTAATTGGATTGTTCTGCCGACATATGTAGCCAAGTAATATGATTTAATTTTATTTATGGTTATTAGATTTTTGCATGAAAATTCAATTGATTATCAATTTTCTTAAGACTTTCATGGCCAGAGAAGGCTTTTTTATGAAATATGGTGTTCGACGCACATGGTATAGTCTAGATGGGACAATTTGCTGGATAGGAAAATATCATATTTAGGCATATCCGAAAGTAATCTTCCCTTATATGACCCAGATTTTGAGAAAAAATGTTTTTTTCATATTCTATAACCAAATGTGGTGGAATTTGATCCTAGACGTGAAAAATTAAATTCCCAATAAGTATACAAGAAAATTTCGTCATGAAGGGGTGTCAGGAGTTCGTTTTACCTGAAAATTTTGGGAAATCGAGATTTCCGATAATATACGGGAGAGCACACATTTCAGAAGTAGTACACGTAGATATGTTGCGGGGCACCGTTAAAATTTTCTCAAATAAAATTCAGAAAAATCGTATGTGCGACGTGGCGACAGAAGGGGTTAAAAAGTCTAAATCGCTCATTACGGCCACATAACAGGTCCTAAAATTCTGAAAAAATTCAAGCAAATTCCTTTATTAAAAATAAATCGACTCTGACCACGATATTTTTTTAATTTAGGCCCCCCATGCCGAGTAAAAAACGAAAAACGCTAAATTTCGCATATCGCCGAAAATCGCTTTTTTTACCCAAAACTTAGGGTTTATCATTTTTATTTGGTTTATTAGCTTCAAAAGGATTTCGAAAAGTTCTGGAAATTTAAATTTGATATTTAAATTTTTTTTTCCTACCATTTTAGTATGAAAAAGGTTCTATTAACCATATATAAATTTTTTTTTTTTTTTTTGAAATTTTCATTAAATTTCCTTTAATTCGATAGAACATTTATTATACCAATTTGATTGCAGAAAAAAATAATTTTTAAGAACGATCCCTTTTGAAGGCTCCTGTAGATAAAGGGCAGCGCGTGCAGTCTCGCATCATATGCAGCGCAACGCATGCTAATAACGCGTGTGTTGTTACATAAAAGTATTTTTTTCTGACCTTAAGTTGAAGAAAATTTTATGAAAACTCCAAAAAAAATATAAAACGATATGACACTCGTAATAGGACCTTCCCATCACCACTTAGAAGCTTCGTAACCTTATCATCTACATCGTGTATATGCAAACTTGAAGCAAATCACAAAGGACTTGAAAAATATTCGATTATTGAAAAGCAAATAATGAAAAATCTTACGAAAAATATATCGAAAAAGGTATATAACTTCAATATAATGTAATTCATGACGGGATGTATTGCTTAGTTTTTTAAAAAATCAATTTTTAAGAAATATTACATAGATATATGTACATACTTGGTAAAAAATTCAAACAAGTAAAATTTCTAATAAATTGTCGCTATAAGATACAAACCAACAAAACTGACAAGGAGGTGACAAGCGGTTGGAGGAAAGTACTCAATTGTCATAATTTGACATAAGTGAGATGCGTGCCAAGATTAAGTTGAAAGATACATTTGTCATTATTGTATTTTTTTTTTTTTTTTAATTTTTGCTTTTAAATTTTCTTTTCACAGAAGATTTTTTTCTTCAACATTTGTTGAATGGCAAGCAAGCGAGACAATAACGGGTACATTCATATCTTTTAAAGTTTATGCGATTTGTAAGGCAACAATACCATCAGAAACTACAAAACCAATTACAAATACCAATATACAGAAAGCAATATGAAAAAAGAAAACAAAAAGCTAAATGGAATATGGTGAATAGTTTTAAATTCAAATTGTGTAGCATAGGTTTTGGGGAAATTTGTTCCGAATACCAAACACTTTTTCGAGATAAATATGCTATTGCTTTTAAGATATCTATGCTTTGGGAAAATTTGAATTTCTTAGAGATTTAGACCGAAGAATTCTTTAGAGATAAATATCATATAGAGACTTTTGAATATTCTTCATTAAATTGTGATTTCTATCACAAAACTCCTCAATCGTACACTATGAGAATCCTTGGACACCAAATTTTCGAAATGCGTCAATATAAGGTAAGTCAAGGAGAATTGGTACCCCCAGGTGATATGGCACCCCTTTCAGTTTCAACACTTGCTGCTTTCATAACATTCAAATACGGACACAGTTGAGTTCAGTTACACGAGAGACTTTGTGGTGAGTAGTTCGTTTTATTCGGTATATAACAAAATAGAATAAAAGGCACCCAATTATTGAGGGTGATAAGGTTCATGTGCCATTTCTCCCTTTACATAATATAAGATATTTGTGACTACAAATATGTGTGAATACAGTCATTTCAGAATCGCAGAATTTTAGTCAGGTAAGATCTTCAATGATTCCTTTTTATACCCTACACCCATATTCACTTTGTCCTTCCGTTTGTAACGAAAAGAAGGAGGCGTAGCAGATATAGAAAAGTGTATTTATTCTTGATCAGCGTAACCTGACTGGGTGTCTGTCTGTCTGTGGAAATAATTTATACGGGAAAACTTACCAAGACAATTCTGTAAAATTTAGTACAGTGACTTTGCCGTAAAAGTTAGCTTGAGGGATTGAAAATGAACGAAATCGGTTAACGGACACGCCTACCGCTCATACAAAAAATATATTCAAATGCAACTCAAGGAGTATTTTTCACGACAATGCAACCAAAATACACATAAATACTACAAATTGTAAGCGCGAGCTCTGAGCAAAAACTGTGCAGATTCAGACACAAGTTTCAAAACGCTATACTGAAAGGGTTTTTAACGGTTTAGAACGGAACTTCTAAACGTAATGTGGTTACTAATTATGCTTTTTCTGATGAAGATGAAGAGCATTTTTTATTCTAAGGTGAATCTACAATAATAGGTGCCTTGGATGTGGAAAAAACTTAAACGAAAACATGCAACCATTCTGGTAACAAAAAACTATAAAACTACATAGGGTGCCAAATCACCCATGATATGGGACCATTTTACCCTTGCACTGATTAAAAATTAAATGATTATAAAACATATTTTAGTTGAAGTACTTTTTTTTTGTTTTATATTAATTAAAAAATAAATTCGATAACTTCTTCGGCTAAAAACAATTATTTAAAAAATTTTCTGAAAGTTGCAAAAGTTTGTTTGATCTGTTCATTTGATTTATAAAATTGTTGTAATTTTTTAAACTAAGAAAAAAACAAAAACGCCGAATATGTTGCAGGATCTAAAAAGCAAAACTTAAACAGAAATAAAAACTAAAATAGAATCTGACCCATTTCCGAAAATTACAGTTGGAACTTATTCTGGAAAAGCATATGTATCTATAAGCAAAATCCAAACAAAAAGTACAACATTCCACCAGAGCGATCGCAACAGATTAACATCAAAAATTCAATTAATCAACACACAACAAACACAAAACGTGGGTTCGGAACACGATTTTTATAAAGTCGATTTTTCTTCTCTTTCTTTTGCTGATTTTTTAAATAAAGTGAAATCATTTGATGCCGATGACGTTTGTCTCTCAGCTTTCGTTAAGATTTTCCTCAGTGTGTTTCCTAATCTGATGTTGATGTTGTTTCAAAATGTTTTGTTTAATATTAAAATACAAATGAAAATTGAACAAAAAGAAAAAAAAATTTTTAGAAGAAAAACCAGAAATAAAGTTAAACGACGACAACGAAATTGATTCGCTACAATAACAAACGCAGTTGTTCGTGTCCATTTTGGATTTCTCAAATGTTTTTCGATCCTCCACGCAAGAAAGAAAAATTGCTGAATTTTTTTATTTTATTTATAATATTTTCACAATTTTTAATTCAACGAAAAATTATTTTCATTTCCTATTATAAAGTTGCATTCGTGATGTCATTTCATTCATGAGCTTGTACTGTGAGTATCGATACTTGGCGATAATGTGATAAGTGAAGTACATAGGTAAAGATCTGGAACTGTACCGAAAATCAGGTGTAGAAATGTATCGAAAAATGTAAAAAGTATATGAATTTCTACTTTTCAAAAAGCATCGAAACAGTTTAAAGAGTGTGTCGAAAAAAACTTATACACACTTTTTCAGCCATAACTTATCCTGTGTCCAACGAATAATTTTTTTTTTAATCACATTAGCTTTTAAAAATATATAAGATATTATATTTATTCAAATTATTAATTTTCAAATTGGACAGCGAAATAAAAGTACGTGAAAAAATAATCAAAACTTTTCAAAAAAATCCATTGTGGACTCTCAAAAAAATAGCAACAGATCCCAAGGTTCATCGTCACACTGTTTCATAAGCCATTGAACAGTATTAAGAAGACTTAGACATTGCACGAAAACCTGGATCAGGAAGAAAAAAATTTCCAAAAAATATTGGTAAGGCAAAAGATGTCGAACAACTCTTTCGAAGAGCTCCGAACACTTCTGTCAGGAAAGCAGCTCGTGTAGTTAAGTGCTTTGATTCTTTTGTATGCAGAACCAAAGCTAATGCTGGGATAAAGTTGTATAAAGTTCAGAAAGTTCCAGATCGCAATACGGTAAACAATTTGGAAGCAAAAGAACGAGCTAAAAAATTAAGGTCTAATTTTATAAAAACACTTACGTGCTGTGTGTAGGATGATGAAACCTATGTTCTGGCAGACTTTTCACAACTTCCGGGTCAAGATTTTTATGTGGCTGATGGGCGAGGAAATATTCAGAAACAATACTGGACAAAAAAGCAAACAAAATTCCCTAACAACTTTCTTGTGTGGCAAGCCATTTGCAGTTGTGGCAAAAGAGCCAAGCATTTGTGACATCAGGAACCATAAATACAGAAATGTATATTAAGGAGTGTCTTCAAAAATGGCTTTTGCCTTTTCTAAAACAGCACAGAGTGCCTCCATATTTCTGGTCTAATTTAGCATCATGCCACTATGGAAAAAAGGTCCTTGAGTGGTATGCAAATAATAATGATAGTTTTGTACCACGGTAGGCAAACCCACCCAACTGTCCAGAACTCCGGCCTGTGAAGTGATATTGGACGCTCGTAAAAAGCGAATTGAAGAACACAGGAAAGTTATCTCAGGACATGTCTGACTTCAAGCGTAAATGTACCGACTCCTCCAAAAAGGTAACGGAAACAACTATAAAATCATTAATGACAGGATTCCTAGAAAGAGATTTTAAGTGGGCAAAGACTCCAAGTTTTGAAATGGTACCGAAAATCATAAGTACAAATTAAGTATATGAAATTTGGAAAGTTTCGAATGTTACTGAAAATAATCAAAAATTGTGAAAAGCATCGAGAAAGTTAAAAAATATTGAATAAGATCAAGAGACAATAAAAAGAAATCGAAATATGTGTGTTGAAATATAACAAATGGTATTGAAATCAATCGGGAAACTTGACAAAAGTCACAAAATATCGAGTTCGCATATCTCGAATGAAAAATATCAAAAATTACGACAGTATTGAAAAGTCGATAAAGAGGCCGAGAATCGGTGCAAGTAACAACGATGCTGAGTGAAAGTTCTCGATACTTATTTCCCATTTTAAATCACATCCCTAGCTATAAGAACAAGCACGTTTATTAATTAATCCCTGGCTGGTTGACACTTTGCTTTACTCTTAAGCTGCTGCTACGCCGACGAAACAGCGCGGCTACAACGATGCCAGTGTGGGCGATATCACGCATCACATTGTTGTCTGCGTACCGATTATTCAATTTGGAAAATTCTCAACATTTTTTCTACAAATTTTTATCAGTTTTCAATAAAAAAAAAAAAATTAACAAAAACAAAAATTTAGAAAAAGAAGCGACAAACATACATGTGACATCAGGTGCGCATTTATGAAGGGTGCTCAGGGGCTGCGTGCCCCAAGCTCTAAATTTACAATCACATTTAAGTACATTTACAAAAAGTCGCATAATTAACGTTTATTTTGTGATTTTTTTTTTTGTGCAGAATCGTGAAAGAACTTGGCGCCCTCCTCCTCCTTCTGAAAACACACTTCCAACGTCCCTGTGCCACATACATACTCATAAATATTAAGTATTTAAGCGCAGGTTCCTAAATAAATTTCGCTGATCAAATTTATCTACAGAATGGATTTATATTTTGTATTTTTTAATTTTTTTTCAGTTGCCGCTTAAGTTGATTAATTTATTTTGCGTTGAACTTGAGATTTTTTGGCATCTAAATTAATTGGTTTATTTTTCTAATGAAATAATAAATGGACTTTTGTGACTTAAATTTCGGGGTGTGAATTTATGCATTTATTTTATTTCATTCGATTTGTTAAATTTTAAATATTTTTTTTAGTTTATTTTCGATTCTAAGCATTTGATACTTTTTTAGCAAGATGTTTTTCCTTCATTTTTCCGACCGCTTAATTGAAAAACGTAAAAAATCAATTTTTGGTACTAACATTTTCTACAGGGGGTCTGAAATATATCCCTTAGGGCTTAAACTGATTTTCAGACTAGTTTTACAAAAAAAAAATTCTGGATTCACCCTAGCGTTTTAGAGAAAACTTTTTTGTTAAGGACTTTTAGCTATATATATGAGCTTTCTAAGAGTGTATTTGGCTTATAAAACTTAAAAGAATTTCGCAAATTTCTGGAACTTTTAAGTTGGTATTTTAAATTTTTTTATCTATTTTTAGACTTTGTGTGCGAATTAAGTATGAAAAAGGTCCTATTGATATACTCTTTTATAATTTTTTTTCGGAATTTATTTGGTGGTACATTTGTCATTCCAATTTCTTAATTTGAGGTCCGAAACAAATATGTACATTTCAAGAAAAATCCGTTTGAAGGCCCCGGTAGATAAACACGGTGGTTTTTAAAAATTTTTAACTTTTTGAAATACCACCCGCGATTTTTTTCAGGGATAATGTTGGGGGACCCTTCTAGTATCTAAATCCGCAAACCGCGAAATCGAACGTCCAGCCGTTTTTTTTTTTTCGACCTTTTAGTTTTTTTCACGATTTTTGAGTATGTCTCGATGTGTATATACATATTATATACACATATATATGTATATACTTGTATATATATATATGTGTAATATATACATATGGATATATATATACATACATACATACATACATATAAAAGGTATCGTTTCCGCACCATTTATTTTTTAAAAAAATCGGTTTTTTCGTATTTAAGAAAAAAACAAACAAAAACCGGAAACGAAAATAGTCACTCCAGATGTGATTTTTGATGCTTAATCCGATTCTGGTATTAGAATTGCTCTATTTTGTCTGAACTTTGAGATATCCTTACATATATGTTTAAAGGACACCATTTTTTTCCTATTTTTGAAGTTATATAACAAGATAACGTAATACTATGCCGTAAAATCTGGTATGACAGTTAATAGCCCTAGTTTTTTCCTTGAAAACTCAAGCAAACCGATAACGATATATTTTTTTTTGTCGGAGATATCATTGCCTAAAAAGTTAAAAATGTGCAAATACACGATTTTTTACTATATTGGATGTAATATGCAGGACACAAAAAATTTTTTTGGGAATTTCTATTACCAGAAACATTTGGTACTTTCTTTTGGCTTTAAATTGAGCTATCAAATGTTTATCTGCAATATTTCTCTGCAAAGTTATGTTAACTTTAAAATCACACCATGAAACTCAAAGCGAAAATCTCGGGTTTCGGCTATATTTGAGGTTGTATACAGTAAGGACGAAATTCGTCTGCTCTTTTTTACTAACCGACACATTTAACACCATTCTTTATCTTCAAAATGAGCTATCAAGAGGTTTCTTGTGATTGTTTTCCACAAAGTTATGACAATTTAAAAATTACATTATGGAGTGCAAACTCACAGTGTACGAGTATTCCTTATATTGCTGCAACATGTCGTCTTAAAATAGTCATAACTTTTTAGAAAACAATTACAAGAGACCACTTGTTAACTCATTTTGAAGATAAAAAATGGTTTTAAATGCTTCAGTTACTAAAAAAGAGCAGACGAATTTCGTCCGTACTGTATACAACCTCAAATATAGCTGAAAACCGAGATTTTTCGCTTTAAGTTTCATGGTGTGATTTTAAAGTTAACATAACTTTGCAGAGAAATATTGCAGATAAACATTTGATAGCTCAATTTAAAGCCAAAAGAAAGTACAAAATGTTTCTGGTAAAAGAAATTCCCAAAAAAGTTTTGTGTGTCCTGCATATAACATCCAATATAGCCAAAAATCGTGTTTTTGAACTTTTTTAAGTTTCTAGGCAATGATATCTCCGACAAAAAAAAAGATATCGTTATTGGTTTGCTTGAGTTTTTAAGGAAAAAACTAGGGCTATTAACTGTCATACCAGATTTTACGGCATAGTATTACGTTATCTTGTTATATAACTTCAAAAATAGGAAAAAAAATGGTGTCCTTTAAACATATATGTAAGGATATCTCAAAGTCCAGACGTAATAGATCAATTGTAATACCGGAATCGGATTAAGCATCAAAAATCACATCTGGAGTGACTATTTTCGTTTCCGGTTTTTGTTTGTTTTTTTCTTAAATACGAAAAAACCGATTTTTTTAAAAAATAAATGGTGCGGAAACGATACCTTTTATATGTATGTATGTATGTATGTATATATATATCCATATGTATAAATTACACATATATATATATACAAGTATATACATGTACGTATATACATATATATGTGTATATAATATGTATATACACATCGAGACATACTCAAAAATCGTTAAAAAAACTAAAAGGTCGAAAAAAAAAACGGCTGGACGTTCGATTTCGCGGTTTGCGGATTTAGATACTAGAAGGGTCCCCCAACATTATCCCTGAAAAAATCGCGGGTGGTATTTCAAAAAGTTAAAATTTTTTAAAAACCACCGTGTAAAGGGCAGCGCGTGTAGCGCAACGCATGCGATTAACGCGTGTGTTATTACATAAAAGTACTTTTTTCTGATCTCAAATGCAAAAATTGGTATAATAAATGCAGTACCGAATTAAAGGAAATTTAACGAGTGTTCCAAAAAAAAATATAAAATGGTTAGTTAATAAGACTTTTTTATACTAAGATGGCCGCTAAAGTCTAAAAATAAGAAAAAAAAGGTCGAGAATTTTGTGAAATCCTTTTGAGCTCTATTAACCGAATATATTTTTATAAAGCTCATACAACTAACTACAAAAAATGTTTCTCTCGAACGTTGGGGTGACCTAAGAAAATTTTTTTTTGTGAAACAAGTCAAATAATCAGATTTTTCGCTATAACTCCTCTGGGGTACATTTTAGATCTTCTCCCCATGTACAATTTCTTGTTAGTCTAGTTCTCCTCTATCACCTCCCAGAAGCTTCGGGCTAGTAATTCATGAATCATGATTAAAGCAAATGTTAGCCCCCTTCAAATCGAAAGTCTATATGCTTTAGTCTAAATATAAGACGCATGTAGATTTTTTCGTATGACACTTTCTATGGGAAATTCACTCGCTTGTAATATAAAAAAATTAAATATCTAAAATTTAAGTAGCTGTTAACGAATTAAGCAAATAAACTGTTGATTTTCTGTTAAATCTACATGCGTATGCATATTGCCATGTAAAACTTAACACCTTTTACTCTCAATTCACTTTTTTTTCATATCATGGGAAACTTACACTTTTCTCACGCTTTCATTCAAGTTGCATTAAATATTTTTAAGGTATGAAAATTAAAAAAATTTCAATATTATAGTACCTACACTTGTTTGGCTTATACTTTTTTCATCACAATATACAGAATTCTTACTTTTTATTGCTTTTTTAGCACTATGTAGTGAGTTAGTGAGTGCATTCCAAAACGTTCTATATCGTCATGACATGCAAATGCTGCGACGGAAGAAAAACATTTCCCTTTAAACTAAAGATTATTTGGCTGTGTTCTCTCTTAAGGGACGTTATTAAAAAAGTGACTCAACAAAAAACGCAGAATCATGTGGGGTAAGAAAACTCACTTGAAGTCAATTCCTTATAAATACGATAAATGTGATTATTTTAAATATCCAAAAGCTAAAATTAAAGGTTTTTCTGCAGTTGAAATATTACAAATACACGTAGAAAGATTGGATATTAAACTGCTGCAAATTTTTATTTTTTTTCCTTTTTGCTTTCAAACAGGTTTTTTTAATTAAAAGCATAGAAAATAATAATTCTTTTGCACAAAGAGCCCAAAGTCTGTACAATAATACGCAAGACAAAAATTTTTCCTACACCCAAAAAAATTGCTGCGGTAGTTTTAACAACGTTTTGTTCTGGATTTTACAATTCTCTGTGGATTTGCTAATTTAAAAGTTAATATAATCGAATTTACAATTAATTGTTAATTTTACAGCAATTGCAATAATTTCTACCAGAAATTTGTTAAAATTATCGATATAATTTTTTTTTGTTGTGAAATCTACAGCAAATATTTTATTTTTCACAGCGAATTTTTCAAATGTACAACAAAATTGTAATATTAACTGCAAAAGATATGGGATGAAAAATGAAAGTAAATGCTGTAAGACATACAGCATTTTGCTACACTTTTACAACAGATTTTTTTGGGTGTACTTTTTTTACTATGTAAGAAATGGAGCACGACTTTGAATTGTACACCATTAGCAATGTATTTGTGTGTAAATATGCACAAACTTAAAATTATTTTAATATTTTGCCATTCAGCCAGGTAAATTAAATGCAAATTTTTCAATATTCACAACGACAACATACGCGGTCACATATAACTGAAAAGAGGATACAAGGCAAAGAGAAAGACAAAAAGTTGACTGACATTGACTTCATGTTTTTGTTTTCTTTTCGTTTCACATTTGTCATTGTACCAGGGATGATAAATGAGCTTTTCTATTTAGTACCAAATAGCAAAACAAGTACTAAAACTGTCCAAAAAGTACCAAAACTATTTAATACATTTATGTTAAAATTTTGAACATTGGGCGATTCTAGTATACATAAAAATTAAACCATTTACGTATACTGTACAAAAATCTGGTACTTTCTTATACGTCATAAGTTCGGCAACTGAGAATTAGAGTCGAGCCACTTACCTTTCTGACCAGAAACCAGACATCGATACTACAACAATTCAAACTTTTTCAACTGGTTCACTTGGCTTCCTTCAGATATAAAATATTGAATTTCCTTTTCGAAAATGCTGTAGAGCTGTACACATCGCTGCTTAAATTTAAAGATGCTTGAAAGATATTTGTTTCCAAATTTTACTCAACATCGATTCAATTGATACAACATCATGCTAACTTAACTTTCTTTTGCCTAAATATGTAATCAGTCTGAAATGTTTATGACCGTAACACCTGAACAATCTTAATAACACACTCCGCTCGCAGGCTGCCAATAATTTAACTTAATGCTCTAGCAATTAAAAGCGTGCACAAGAATAAGAAAACGATTTTTTACTGAGTTTTTAATTGAGTTCGTCGGCACAGTTGACCCACAGTGGGACCAAATTTTTGAAGGACCTTTAAACATTCTTGTATTACTCGTAATTGATTGAATTTAATTTCTGTAAAAATAAAAAAAATATTTTAAAGCATACAAAATATCCCAAAACATGTCTCAAAAATTAGTAAGTTTTTGATATTTGTTCACTAAACAACAACAAAAAATTTAACTGTCTACTGTGCTGTGCCAGAAATCATCTGTAAAGCAAGCGATGGGAACTGCAACAGCTAAGGTGCGCATAAAAGTTACACACTTATTGTCCTATGAATGTACATGCTCCTTTTACATACATTTTCTACTTTTTGGAAACGAAAGGTAAAAGAATAAAGCAAAAAATCTAGAAATTGTAAAGAAAATCAGTATGTGAAGAAGGAGAACCTAAGTAATTGAGTAGTTTCATATTTTTCTGGTAGGTAAGAATGCATATCTCATTAAAACTGAAGCAAAAGTCTTGTCAAGTTTGCCTTAGATGGCAGAATTACATGATTGTCAAAAAAACATCGAAAATTTGTTTCGTTCGCTACATATATATATGGAAAAAGCGGTATATTGTGCATTCCCCCTCCGCCATCTTTTTGATTTTGACCCTCTAATTTAATAGCACTCCGCGACTAGAGAATTAAATTTCCCATTCAAATAGTTTATTTAAAAAAAATTAAAAAACAAATTGCTTATGCTAAAAATGTTGAAACCAAAAAAAAAAAAGCAAAAAAATGATAAATAAAATGTTCTTTGAAATAATTTATTAAAAAATTTCATCGCTTAAAAATTGACCGAAATATGGCCACTCGAACATGGAAATTTTGTTTATGCGGTCGGAAATACGGTTTTCTACTCAAAACCAAGGCATCTTACGAAAAATGTGTATACAACCAAAAATGCTTAAAATTGTCCATGAAATACGTTTGGTTTTTTTTCAGAATTTATGGGGATGTTTTATTAATTTTCAAAGATTTTCTAAAAAAAAAAAATTAAAAAAGCTCCACAAAATCCTGAAAAAATTCATATGTATTTCGTATACGATTTTAAGCATTTTTTGACCCATTCACTTTTTCTCAAGATGCCTTGGTTTTGAGTGAAAATGGTTTTTCCGACCGCATAAACAAAATTAATATTACATATATATATGGGCATTTCCCCGGTGACACATTTAACGTGCACAAAAAGTGGAAGCATAATATATTTTTATTTTGGATTTTACTTTATATTATAGCTCTTGGGTAGCACTATAATTAGTGCCAACCTTAATAGCAGGCAAAGTCCTGGATCCAAAATACGCGCAAAAAAAAACCCGAAACGAACGTAACCAAAAATAGAAGTAGTTTTCGTGCCTATTCAAAGAAAGTCAGAATTCAGCGAAACAATTCAGAATTTTTTAGTGCGACTAATTTAAGAATCTTATGCAATAATGTTACTTTAAAATGTATTTTATTTGATTCAAATATCTTCTGTATTTTTCCTTGTTTTGAACATAATCTGAATCGATACGTGATCATATGAACGGAGCATTTTTTCCACTATATCAATTTTAAATTGAAAATCTTTGAAAAAACCAGGATTTCCCAGTGAATGTTGAATTAGCTTATCTTGTTAAGTTGAGGTGACATCACCAATTTTTCCAAAGGATATCATTTGTCCCTATCCATTTTACGTGTTTACCAAATTTCATAAATAATGAACTTCTTTTTTTAGGGGAGTGTCATTGCCCATTTTCCCAGTATCAAATCTCAGTCACATGCGATAAATATTTTCAAAGATATGAGTCGTTCAGAAGCCAATGCGGCTAAGTCCAAAAAACTGAAAGTAAGAAAATTTTGTTTTTAATTGTAATTATTTTTGAAATTCTTCTGAAATTATATTACAAAATATTCAGGGCTGTTTGACCTAGAAAATATGAAGGATCGAGCAGATCCTTTAATAACCGAGAAGAATATTATTTATAAATACTACTGAAATTAGTAAAAATCAAAGAATATGAAAAATTGACTTATCCGCATTGGCTTCTGGGCGACTCATATGATGAAGTGATTTTTGTGGGGGCGTCATACCCCATTTTTCCCAGCATACATTATTTGTCTTGTCATCCATGTACGCTAAATAGTTTCAGAGATATGATGATTTAAATTTTTGCCTCACGGTGGACCTTTTGGAGAAAATGCTGATATATTAAAAGCTAAAATTTAAATAAAATCTCGAATTTTCAAATTATTTATCCACCTCCACATGCTTTGAAACTGCGTTTACGCGGAGGTCAAGTTTTGGGAACTCCGCTTCCGCCTCCATGTAGATGACCTCCGTAACAATCCTAATCTCAAGACAGCAACATTATTGCATCTTTTGAAGCCACAAACAAAATTTGCGGCCAAAGCCGCTTCCAATTATGTACTCGTAAGATTGAATACAAAGCTATAGAGGCAAAATTCAAACTAAAGTGGTGAATTTACACATGAAATTCCCCATAGACACTTGTTTCAATTTATCACCACATTCCGTCGTGTATTGTACCAGCAGCAAACCCCCTACCCCCCCCCCCCCCAAAAAAATACAACTCACATCTTTAACAACAACAATTTGTTTCAACAACATCAATGCGATAAGAGACCATCGCATATCGAATCGAAATTATATATTGTTTGACTGCATTTTCCCAACACAAGCCCCACCACTCACCAGCAGCATCAGTGTTGCTCCATTGTGCGTGCAGGAGAGCTGTGCGCGGCGCAACCAATCCGATTCTGTGCTGACCGAGAGTTGAAAGAGAGAAATCAATTCAATTTCATGTTTGAATCAAACGCCCTTTTAACATTTGTTGTTGCTGTTATTTTATATATATTTATATACATACATACATATATCTATGTTCGAGTATATCATATACACAAGTGATTTGGGCGTAGACCAGCAACAGCAACAACAACAACAATAATAACAACAACATACATATAAACAACAATCAATCGAAATCTTGCAATGAGAGAGAGACCCCAGCCAGTTTACATTCACTTGGGTATGTTGGGTTGCTCGGAATGGCTCTGATGGTGATGTTGATAAAAAAGACGTCGGCGCAACATTTTATCGTCGTGTTGTTGTTGCTGTTGTTACTCTGAACTCTGAATGAGGTAGCTTTCATTGTTGTGTTCGTGTTGTTGCTGTTGTTAATGGTGATGGTGTAATACAACCGATGTCTTATCGCAGTTGATGTTGCCCCTTTGTTGTTGTTGTTGTTGTTGTTGTTGTTGTTGTTGTTGTTGTTGTTGTATGCTTTCATTGATATAAAGCTGCTTTTTTTTAGTAGTCGAATGATTTTCATTGGATTGCGCGCTGAGTCGGACTTTCTATTGCGACATCATCAGTTGACGAATCAGATGATTGCTGTTTTTGCGTTGTTGTTGTTGTTTTTTTTTATACATTTCATTTTATTGGATTCGTTTGAACGTGTGTAGTAATAAGTGTTTGTTTGGGATTGATATTAAAAATGAGACCCATCAGCACGTTTCGTATAAATTATAGAGATTTCTCTAGATTTTAAGCGACTTGCTTGCCCTTAGATTTGAAATGGGTTTTCACTCCAATTAACAATTTACAATCAGTTCAAATGCGATTTAAGTTTTATGTGGAAAAAATTTCAATTTTAATGGTTGTTCAACTGTTAAAACTCAGAATTTTTATACATAGATCAAGATAAAGCTTATGAACTTTTTTGTAGAAATAAATATACTTGACAAGATTTTGTTATAACAGTAATTCAATTGCAAGCGTAACAAGATTTGAATGGACCATCTCGGATTTCGCTGAAATTTAGTTTCATTTCAGTCCAAAAAATTAAATTAAAAAATCGACAAATAATGACAAGCAATACATTACAAAATTTTCCATTACTTGAACATATCTTAACAGCTTTTCATGCTCAGACCAATTTTGGAAAGGTAGAGTAATTTAGGGTAATGTGGACTATGCGGGTAATGTGGTGCACCCTTTTATTTCTCATATTAAAGACTGCACAACAATTCTGGTTATTTGTGCACAATAAAAAGCGAAAAACATATTCTTTACACTCTTTGGCTTTTCTATAATGCTAATTATTCGTGTGAAATTCTTACCATATGCTGTGAGGTCAAGTTGACTTATTTGTAGTACTTGGTGAATAACTAAGTTACTTCCTCAGAACTCAGTTTTCTAAAATTCAAATAACTCTAATGCAATTGTGGATCTATTATTCAACGAAAAAATGCATTAGCAAGTCTGATTTTACATTTCCTTAATATAATCAATGATTATTTCAAAAACGTGATGTATTCGGTTAATGTGGACTACCCCATATTATATACCGTATATCAACTTTGACTACTATTACACCTTAAAAAGCTAATTGCATGTGTAGGATACCCGAGTTTGAGTAATGTGGAGTACTATTTTACGTATGATTCGATAACCCTTCTTACTTATTCACATGTTAGTATGAATTTGGTTTATCTTACCAGAAAATATTATTTAATAAAAATATAAAGCTATTTCATAGCAAATATAATCTTAAAAATTACTACTCGACTTTTAGTCAACAAAATTTGCGAATAACGGTACTTCTTTAGGAAATGGGCAGGGTGAGCCACATTACCCGACACTTTTCTTTTTCAGCTATTTTTAGGTACTTTCAATTTAACTGGCCTCACGCTTGAAAATGTTAATATTTTAGTATACAAATTATCAAATAGTAAAAACAATAGAATAACTAATACAAATAAATTGACTAAGCTTACCTACTGTAGTATACAAATTATCAAATAGTAAAAACAATAGAATAACTAATACAAATAAATTGACTAAGCTTACCTACTACCATTACTTTGGTAGAAATTGGTAAAAAAGAAAAAGGTAACCACATTACCCTAAATTACTCTATTGAATTAGTCTATAAGCACAAGGAAATTGTATTTGGTTAGAAGTAAGAAGTATTTAATATCGTTACCATAAGGGTACACACAAAAAAAAAGGGACATAATATTAATGAAAAATTTATTATTAATAACGAAAAAATTCATCGAATTTGAGCCGAGAACAGCATTCATTGACTATAAGAATTTTCAATCATACGTTAAACAAGGCATACGTACGCTTACGAATTTTTCATAAAACGTAAAAACTTTTCTTAAAATCTAAGAACAAAATTCGTAAATTTTTTTTATGAATTTTTTTTTAAAGCGTAAGAACTCGTTCATAAAATCTAAAAACGAAATTCATAAATTTTTTTTTAAATAAAAAAATTGAGTGTACACACAAAAAAATATTGAACATAATGTTTATGAACGGCATTCATACATCGAAATTCATTGAATTTCAAATAAAAATTTTTCATTAAAATTTTTTGATTTTAAGAACGATTCATTAATCGTAAGTACATGAGTTCATTAATATTTTTCTATGAGGAATTTTTGTTATGAACTGCCGTTCTTAAATTTTAACGTATGATTGAAAATACTTATAGTCAATGAAGTTAATGACTCTCTGACTTCATATCCTCAACGGTCGATACCACGATGTCTTTGGGCGGCCGCTTTTCCTGCTATGTTGAACTCTCGACTCTTATGCTTGACGGCAGACTTCCGTTGGTGGCTTGCGCAAAATGTGCTTATCTATTTCTTTTCTTGAAGTTGATTTACATTGGGTAATTGGAGATTGACCTAGGTCACGAATTTTTTGGAATTGTTGGTGAAAGTTTTTAAACTGTGTAGAATGGTGGTCTTGGTTAACAGCGTTTCACAGTCTTGTAGAAGAATGCATAAATGTTTTAAAAATTTTGTTTTAATAATTTTTGAAAAATTATAAAATGTGCTGTAGCTTTGGATGGTTTTAATCAATTTATTCCTTATACACTTTTTTCGTAAGACTCCTTGCTTTTGAGTAAAAAAGCGTTTCTCCAACCGCGTAAGAAAATTGCTATGTTCGAGTGGACATATTTGGATCAATATGAAACCAAAAAATTTTTTAATAAAACATTTTCAAAGGTTGTTTTATTTACTTTTTTTATGTCGAGCAATGCCTATGCCTATCTCCGACCCAAAAAAAGTTATAGGCAAAAAAGTAAAAGTACACAAAAATTCGAAATTTCGTGTTTGTTTCAAAACTTTTAACATAAACAATTTTTTTTTAATTTTTTGAATATAGCCCAGGAAAATAAGACGAAAAAAAAGCTGCTATGCGAAATAATTCCATGTGAACTTTTTTCACCGGAATTGTCTTTATTAAAGCAAGCTGAATAAAGAAAAAAGTTCATTGAAGTCCATTGTGCGCATAAAATGTTACAATATATTTTATTCAAAGTATTGTCCATTGGAAGCTACAACATTTCCCCATCTTTCAGGCAATTTATGAATTCCATCCAAAAAAAATTGCGCCGGCTTGGCGGCCAAAAATGAATCGAGCCAATTTTCGATATCTTGAACTTAAGTGAACCGTATTCCTGACAGGGCATTTTGCATCGATCGAAACAAATGGTAATCAGATGGTGCAAGGTCTGGGCTATAAAGAGGGTGAGGTGAAATTTCCCATCCGTTGTTTTCCAGATAATTTTTGACTGGGGCAGCAATATGTGGCCGAGCGTTATCGTGGTGGAAAATGATTGACTCGTGAATGGTCGTATACGTTGGCCGCTCTGCCTGGATTTTGTGCTTCAATCTGATCAATTGTTGACGGTAGAGTTGAGCATTAATAGTTTGGCCACCTGGCAACAGTTCATAATAGATCACACCTAGCTGGTCCCACCAAATACAGAGCATTACCTTCGAAGCGTGAATATTTGGCTTCGGCTGTGATGGGCCGGCCTTTCTTGACATACGCTGTTTTGCGCTTGGGATTATCGTAATGGATCCACTTCTCATCGCCAGTGACAAAACGATGCAAAAAACCCTTCCTTTTGTGGCGTTCAAGCAGCATTGTGGACATCAAAAATCGGCGTTCGACGTCCCTTGGCTTCAACTCGTATGGCACCCAATTTCCCATCTTTTGAAAAATTCCCAAAGCTTTCAAACGTCTGGAAATTGTTGCTCGATCAACTTCCAATGGTTCTGCAAGTTCTTCTTGTGTTTGACATGAATCTTGATCGAGTAATGCCTCCAATTCTTCATCCTCAAATTTTTTCGGCTGACCAGGACGTTCTTTGCCTTCGACATCAAAATCACCACTTTTAAGCCGTGAAAACCACTCACGACAGCTTGATTCAGCTGGAGCATAGTCCCCATAAACTTCTACAAGCAAGCTATGACTTTCCGCAGCAGTTTTCTTTGCAAAAAAATGACCCAACAGAACCTCCCGCAAATGCTGTTTTTTTCTCCAATTTTCGAAGTTATTCATCGTGAAAAATAATAATGATGCACACAAGATAAAATTGTTTTGTTGACTGATTTTGACAGCTGTCAAATGTACCTTCAAAGTGACATATATATAAAGTTCGAGCTTTCACGATATTTGTTAGTGCGGACATCCACCGTCAAATTCCGGTTTTTAAGTTGTACATCCAATATGTAAATGCTACGTATAAGTTCATATTAAAAAATCGAACTTTTAAAATAGCGAGTACTCTTTAACGATGAGTCGTACAAAAAAATTAAAAAAACCGTTCAAAAGATAATTGGATTCTGTACACACCGTATAAATTTTTTTTTTTTTTTTTTTGGAGCTACTCAAGGTCCAAGAGATATCCTTCAAAAACCGTTAAGGTTTCGAAAATACTGATTTTTAAAGGATATCTCTGAAACGGTAAGTTATACGATAAAAAGCAATAACACCAATTTTGTAGAGAATCACAAGATCTACAAAAAATAAGCCATATGTATGTATGCATTGAAGTAACCGTTTTGAAGACATGCAAAAAAACCTTTAAATGGCAAAAAAAATCGGTTTTTATTGAATAACTTCTAAACGGTTACTTCAATATTGCTCATTTTTTATAGATCTTGTAATTCTCTACAAAATTGATGCGGTTGCTTTTTATCGTATGACTTACCGTTTCAGAGATATTCTTCAAAAACCGATAAGGTTTCGAAAATACTTCTTCAAAAACCAGTATTTTCGAAACCTTATCGGTTTTTGAAGAATATCTCTTCAAAACCAGTATTTTCGAAACCTTATCGGTTTTTGAAGAATATCTCTTCAAAACCAGTATTTTCGAAACCTTATCGGTTTTTGAAGAATATCTCTTGGGCCATGAGTGGCTCCAAAAAAAATTTAATACGGTGTATACAGAATCCAATTATCGTTTGAAAGGTTCTTAATTTTTTTTTTGTACGACTCCTCGTTAAAGAGTATTCGCAATTTTAGAAGTAAGATATTTAAATATGAACTTACATATATGTAACATTTACATATAAAAACTGTGCACAACTTTTTAAATTGGGTTATCTCCTAAGCTATAAGCTACACGAAAACATTTTTAACATCTTTATATAGGAAATTTCCTTTGTTACAAAATTGTGGAAAAAAATTTTTCTGTAAATGTTTGCGTTAGCGAGATATTTGCAAAAAACTGATTTTAGCGACCTTTGAGCCTGAATAACTTTTTATGCGCACAATGGACTTCAATGGACTTTTTACACATTATTAACCACGCATAAATATATATAATTCCAGTGAAAAAAATTCACTTGGAATTTTTTCGCAGAAATATTCTAATTTTCGTGGGCTAATAAGCTATTTCGATGGAAAATTTAGTTCATAAATTATAAATAAAAATATTATTTCTCAAGAACGGTTGGACAGTGATGCTATAAAATATAAGTTAACATTTTCTAGCCAATTTGTGCTCCAGTTATACTTCAATCAATTATCGAGGTATGACGAAAAAAGTTATAATATAAAAGCCAATTTTATTTAAAATCAACAATATTTGTTTGCTTCAAGTTCCTAATTAATATCGCTCCACAAGTGGCACGTTAGAATTTTAACCCAAACGTTAATACAAATTTCCCCAACACTTTATGTCAAATATAAAAACGTGTACATTTAGCTGTAATACCAATTTAACTGATGCAATAATTCTTTTATACACGTAAAATTGTATCGATTACTAAAAATACCCATAATACCATGATTATCATGTGATAATCACCCTTGAGCTATTAAATGGGTTTTCTCTTTTATTTTGTAAATTAATTTACACACTCTGTTTAGATGGCTGTCTGAATGTCTGTCTTTTTTTACTTTTCTACTACTTCTTTTAACAATTCCCAGTCATTATATATCTTTACCATGATATAAATGAAATAATAAACACTTCATCGGTTTTTGTTCGTTCATTTGTCTGTCTCTGTCTGTCTGTTTGTTTGTTTATTAATTTCCAATAATTCTCCCCATTGTTATCGTATTACATAAAAACCCAAGTAATATTACATTCCCATTTAATCTGTCAATACATTCTACATCTATTTTGTGTGCATTTCCTTTTGATATAACGACGAGTCCTTGTAAGAATTGTTTGTTGTAATATAATTTTTCTTAATACCATTGCTTGTGGGGGAATTTAACGTGTATATTTCGCTTTGCGTAATTATCACCCACTCCATCCGCCTTTCTTGTAAGGTTTCTTGTCTTTGCTTCATTTCATCAGTTTTCTTTCAACATTTTCACATTTGTCCTTTTTATTTGAAGACATTCGTACACTTTGAGTTGATATTTCTATTACAACTTACAAAGGAGGGAATCAAGGGTTTCCACTTGAGTATCTCTTTTTAAATCGCTTACAACTAAATCAATGTCATATCACTAGTTTCTTTCCTTTTTCTTGTGCTTTTTTCTTTTCCTTATTCTATTTCTGTTTAACTGACCACAAATATGCTTAATTCCGCTTCGAAATCTTCAAATGGTATTGCGGGGGAGCTTTGCCAGTGTTTGCTATAGGATTTGTGGTTTATTGGAATTTAATATTGTGATAATAGTTTTGTGGTAGGAGATAGTGGTGTTATGCGGCTAAAATTGCTTTATTTAGGCCAAAGGTAGTACATCATGATATCACAACACAGAGATATCAACCTGTATTTCCGGTAGCATACGAATGTATAGGAAGCAATTCACGCCAAGTGTACCAGCTCAAAATGTTTTTCTTCTCCGATTTCGCTCAAATTTGGCAATATGGTAGATCCGGTGATTCTAAGCTTTTTATGCCTAGTACACTTTTTTTGTAAGATGCTTTCCTCTTGAATAAAAAAAAGATTTTTGCCTTCCGCGGGCGTTCAAAAGCCAAAAACTCCCATTTAGCGCCCGAATCCCATCTTGAGTCATACATCATTTTAAACCTTATGAATTATGCTTTAATTTAAAGTACTTTTAAAAAAATCTAAGGGGGTTTCTTTAAAAAAAACTCAAAAGTATTTTTAAGTGTAAAAAATTTAGGTGAAAAAAATTTTTTTCACCAAGAAATATTTTTTTATAAAAAGAACACTAGTGAATGGGACTAGTAACTTAGATTTATCAATTTACAAACCTTAGTGTAAGCTATAAATTTTTGAAAAAACACCCTTATCACGAAAATGACTCAAAACGCCAACTTCAGCAACCTGTATTTTAACAACAAATGGTACTAGAACCAAATCCCGGATTGTTGTTGTCGCACACCGGATCTACCATATTGCCAAATTTGAGCGAAATCGGAAAAAAAATTTTGAGCTGGAACACTTGGCGTGGATTGCTTCATAGACTAAAAATCTGATTTTCGAAAATACAGGACGTGAGTAAAGCAAACGTAATTGGAAAAAATTATGGCATGGCCTTACAATACTATCATTGTACCAATGAATACTTACGCTTCATTAGTATGGTGGCCAAATGTAGACCAAGTAAAGGCTCAGAAGGAACTAAAAAGGATCCAGCTTGGGTGTCACACTAAAGACGTGCCCGACAGTAGCTCTAGATATGCTTACGGCAGTTATGGTTAAGAAAGATGCAGCCTGTGCGGCCCTCTACCATATTTACACACCAACCTAAAGGAGGCAATATAACAGAAAATGTCAAAATTCTGGAAATCTTCTGCGATACACCACGTCTAGCAGTCTCTGACAAGTGGGGTAAAAAGTTTATTTTCTCCAGAAAATTCAACGTGGTGATCAAGGACTGAGCTGATTAGAGGAGCAATGATATTAAAGTAAAGTACACTGATGGGTCCAAAATGGAAGGTTACAGCGCAGGAGCTTGAGTCCTAGAACCAAAATTCCAAAATGCAGTCGCAATGGGAAGAGGAGATTCCATTTTTCAGTCAGTGGTCCTCGCTTTAGAGTTGAGCGCCAGAAAATGTCAACGAAGGGGTACTTCCAGCACCGACATATACATTTATTTGGACGGTCAAGCGACTTCAAAATCAATAATGGCTTTTCCAATGTACTGAAAGCTTGTCGGGAAGTATTTTGAAATTCTTCAATCCTTATACAGGAGGAATGGTGTGACTCTAATCTGGATACCAGGGCCCAACTGGCATGAAAGGCCGGATTGCTTGGCCAAGAGTGACGCTCTAGGCCGGGTCGTTGAAAAAATGATTGGAAAAACCGCCTCCAATTTAAAAGCTAACTTTGAGAGTATCTACGAAAAAAAAATAGTTTTTTTTTGGACCATTGTAAAAACAGCCAAAATCGTCCTTTTTCCATAACTTCGGCCGATGTTTAAAAATTATATAGCGTTGTAAAGTGCTAAATTGTTTCTTGCTTAGCAATTTTTGGATAAAATGTAAATATATTTTTAAAGAATTTAATTTTATAAGAAAAAAATTACATTTAAGGGGATACGGACCAGAGGAACTATGTCGTACTACTCGAATATGACCTCGGAGGTCTAAAGAATGAAAGCTTTCAAATAAGGGGCGTTTTTTCCAAACTTTTTTTTTTTTTGTATGGAGACCGACCTGGTCTAAGGCGCACTCAATTTTTAAATAGGCCCGGAATCCTTTTGCGGAGTAAACAACAGCTTCAAAAATAACTTAATTCGGGAATGGAAAGAAAATACCCTTATTGACTACTGGAGAACCCAAAAGGGCAAGGTTAATCAATCCAAAAGGTGTTAAGGTAGAAGCTGTACAAAAGATCTTTTAAGGTTGCTCTGCAATCCAGAGCCTTCAAATTATAATAATAAAAAATATAGATGTTTGATAGTTTTCTCTTCGTTGACTTCTCTACAGCTTCTTAAGCAGTAAAAAAAGAACACGCTTAAAATTATCAAAAGCCAGTAATCACGACTAGGTAAACTGGAATAAAAAAATATCACAAACAGCTAATTTTCTATTGAAAGGATGGGACACACAAAATTTTGAGACAAAAACTAAACTTCTATAAGACTATATTTTGACATCACTGAAAAACCACTGCTGAATATCACACATTATCCGAACCTTAGCTTATCTGTATACCTATTCATAGTAAATCACTATATGATTGATAAAGTAAACAATTACATACTTTAAGATGCCGCTTCAATTTACTAGAATTGTTTATTAAATTTTTTTATTTTTTTTTTCTTCATCTCTGACGCATATCCGGTCCTGTCAAAGGTGACCGCTAAGATACAAATAATCGACAAAACGATTTCACACAACTTTTTTTCAATGTGAAAACAAACAATAAAAAAACAAACTTTTTGTTATAAAAAAAAATTTACCGACAAGATACGAATATTCTCATATTGAAAAACTCTCGACAAAAGTAAAGGGTAATATAAAAGGCATCACCTAAATTGATACAATGTCATCAGTGATGAATGTGATATGATGATAATGATGTTTGTGACGGTGATGTATATGTAATTAGGCATTGACGACAATCTTTTAAATATGAATACAATTTTCGAATTGTTTATTGACAACAATAACAACAACAATAAGAACAACAACAATAAGAACAACAACAAGAATATTGCATTGTGAAACAAATATGGAGGCAAATATATCGCTTACTTTGATTTCTTTTAACACTTTAGTGCTTAACTTTGAACAAACTGAATATACCAGCGATCTCTCTACACCGAGAACAGGTACGGACCAGACCGACCAACTGACAGATAATTGAGTAGTTATACTGACGTAACGCTTGACGGTAGTTTGAGGAGTAGCAACCCGTCGTGAAGAGAGGAGTTTTTTTAGCGGGTTTGAGTCTCGCACGCAGGCTTTAGACGCTTTTACTCCTCGCTAAAAAAAAAAAAAAAAAAACTAGTAAGAGTGTAACCTTTGGCCTGGAAAAACATTAAATACCCTACACTGCAGTATTTGAAAATGTTGCTTGTATGGGAGGTGCCATGCCCTCTTGTCCGAGTTCACCCAGTTTTTGAAATTTGAGTTTGAGTGAAATTTGATTGGATTATCTCAAAAAATATTCTCAGTATGTAATTTTGAAACTATTGCTTGTATGAGAGGTGCCACGCCCTATTATCCAAATTTGTCTAGTTTTTGCGCAGAGCTTGCATTTATTGTTTTTGGTGAAATTTTGTCGGATTATCTGAAATAACGCTTTTAGTATAGCATTTCTAAGCTTTTGCTTATATGGGATGTGCAACGCCCTCTTGTCCGAATTCACCTTGTTTTTTGTCAGAGTTTGCATTTACTGTTTTTCGTGTTTTAGTGAAATTTCGTTGGATTATCTCAAAAAATGTTTGCAGTATAGCGTTTTGAACCTTTTGCTTATATGGGTGGTGCCACGCCCTCTTGTTCGAGTTCACCCAGTTTTTGCTCAGAGCTTCCATATGTTGCTCTTAGTCTTTCAGTGAAATTTTGTTGGACTATCTCAAAAAATGTTCTCAGTCTGTAATTTTGAAACTTTTGTTAATATGTGAGGTGCCACGACCTATTGTCCGAATTTGTCTAGTTTTTACGCAGAGCTTGCATTTATTGTTTTTAGTGAAATTTTGTCGGATTATCTGAAATAACGCTTTTAGTATAGGATTTCTAAACTTTTGCTTATATGGGATGTGCAACTCCCTCTTGTCCGAATTCACCTTGTTTTTTGTCAGAGCTTGCATTTACTGTTTTTCGTGTTTTAGTGAAATTTCGTGGGGTTATCTCAAAAATGTTTGCAGTATAGCATTTTGAATCTTTTGCTTATGTGGGTGGTGCCACGCCCTCTAGTCCGAATTCGCCTAGTTTTTGCTCAGAGCTTGAACTTACTATCAATAGTGATTGTGTGTATTTTGGTAGCATTATCGCGAATAATGCTCTTAATATTGCATCTTGAATATATTTTTTGTATGGGCGGTAGGCGTATTGGTCGATCGATTTCACTCATTTTCAATCCCTTGAGCTAACTTTGACGGCAGAGGCAGAGTTCCAAGCTTCATTGAATTATTTTGCTCAGTTTTCCCAAGAAATGTATATCCACGCACAGACAGACGGACATGGCTATATCGACTCAGGAGGTGACGCTGATCCAGAATATACATAGTTTTCCATACCTGCCACGCCTTCTTCTCTGCATTACACACGGAAGGACAAAGTGAATATACCCTGGGTGTAGAATAGAAAAAGATAATTTTTTTTTTTTTGAATTTAGAATTTGGGGAGATTTGAACCGGGAGGACCAGTCGTGTGATAGATGCATTAACCATCAGCAGTTTTAAAAAGACCTACCAAATTACCAAATTATAACTGAAACAGCTATCAATATTTCCTGTTGGAAACACAAAAATTTTGTCGGAATTTTTACCCAACTTTCATTAAATTTTTTATATGATTTCATATAGCAGTTAAATCATTTATTATAAAAATCGATATGCTGCTGCCTAATGTTTTCTCACCTGACTCACAAAAACACCTAAAAATGTAGTTTGTACGTAGTTTATAGCCCATTTTGGTAATTTTTGTATATAAATATATTTATTCTTTCCATGTAGCTTATCAAAATTTTGAGATATTTAATCAACAGTTGCACTTTTTGTAGGCAACCCGTAATCTGAAATAGAATACATACCTTCTTTTGTAAAGTTCAATCTGACTACAGTTTTTAGTTGTTCTGAACTTGATGCGAACAGACAGTTACCCTTGCTGACTATAAAAGTTGTTGCTGGTCAGAGCTTTCTCTATAAAATTTTGATCAAAGATCGACTCATAAATTTTAAAAATAATCCCATTTTAAGTTGATGCCTCAAAGTGTTAAAGAAACAGGAATGATCACACACATCAAAGTTGTTAAGCGAAAGCAGGAGTTAGTTGAGACGTGCCGAGAAAACGTAACAAACAAAAAAATAAATAAATTATTTATTTTGTGGTTAAGAGAGCTTATTAAGATATATGGTACCTATGACAAAGTAAGACTTATTGTAAGTATGTCAGATCGCTCGTAATTATGAAATATTTCCATGAGAACAATATGAATTACATTTTGAGATGCTCGCGAACAAATTACAATGATAAACATACTCAGACGAGTGATGATGCTGACGTTGATGCTGATGATGACAATACGTGGCACAAAAAGTACAAAAAGTGACCCAAAGAGCAATACAAAAAAAATAACATGCCATTGATATTCAATGGACTAAAAAGGCGTGAGATTTGAATGACAAAAAAAAAACAGCTATAATGGTTGTTAATGATGGTAATGATGATATTATTTTGTATTTATTAAGTAAAAAAAATAATTGTCAAATATGTCGAGGTCTGGCAGATTGACAACAGAGACTTCTTTTGTTGAGTTACTCAGTTGGCTCACACGTAGTATATTTGAAAATAATATTAGATTGTTTGCCTTAGATGACCACAAAATGGGTTTATTTTTTAAATGAAAAATACATATCTCTTTAGAAAAAAATTATTGTATGGTAATTTTAATTGAATTTTTTTTTTTTCTCCATTTAATCTGACAAACGTGGCATGTAATTGAAATACCTCAGTGATTAATTGTTTTATCAAGACAATTCAATGTAGCATACTTTGATGGTGGTGATTTTTCTTCTTTACTATTGATATCGCATCAAGCAATGTTTGTAGAAACCTGCAATATCATTATAAAGACTTCTTTTAAATAGTTACTGGCAGCATTATTGTGTAATGTCATTTTAATTATGCGTTCGTATGTACATTTTGTGCTGACACACCCTGGCGTTTTATTCTCGTAACTTGTAGCTTTGTTTGCTCCATTCAATTGACAAATTGGCCTGCAGGGAGTTATCACCAATGTGGCATGCATTTTATTGTATTATATGCGTTTAGAATTATAATGTTTTGCTGCTTGTATCAAGGTGTTAATCCGCTTAAGATGTGATACTACAATGCATACATACTTTCTTTCATTCTAAGGTAAGATCATTTTATTTTGATTGACTAATAACAAATGAATCTTTATGACTTTTTGGTATGAAAATCTGATTATGTCGCGATATTAAGAAAAAAGTTTAGTACGCAGAAGTACAAGGGTGGTCTGATCAGTTTACAGTGGAGTAACCAACCGTCGCAGACTTTAAACCCTTGTCCCGGATTCGAAAATGTCCCAGAAATGCCTCGGATTTTCATGTACATATGTCCCGTAATTGTCCCGGATTCAAGATGAACGCATATTGTAATGTGTAGGGTAAACGAGGGAGATGTGGCACCCCTGAGTGATATGGCACCCCTATCAATTTCAATACTTCCAGCTTTCATAGCATTCTAATATGGACATAGTTTAATAAAACTGTGCGACCGACTTCGTGGTATGTTGTTGTTGTTTAGCTGTATTTGCAATAATACTCGTAGCTTGTGTGTGGGATTTTTAAAAAATTTTTTGAAATGTAAACGACTGACTTTTGTTTTGCATATACTTTGAGGGGCAGCAGAGAACTGAGTATTTGATACAGCTTTTTGAACGTGAAAATATTCTTATTTAGTGCTAAATCTTTGTGTTTCGGTTTTCAATACTTTGTTGAACGTAAACTTGACTGAATTCTGTATGTGAAGACCCAACAACCAGCATCTGTAATAACACCGGCACCTTTTGTGTGAGGCTTGAGCCAAAGCAGAAAGTGTTTCATACGGTACTTCTGGATTTTCATCTACTGGGATTAACCCTTCAGTTCAAATAAAATTCCAGATCACGCCTTTTACAGGATTGCATTGATAAAAATTAAGGGCAAAATATTGCTGAAGTGCTTCAATGTGCCACAGAGCCGCAGATTTTTAGTCAGGTAGAACCTTCAATGATTGTGTTCATTTTAATTTGATAAATTTGAGGTATGCTCTAGGATTCTAGCATATCCTGAAAATGTCTTAAAAGAAATAGCGCCTGTACCAACGACATGAAAAAGTTTTAAGCCGAGCACAAGAAAACAAACGGCAAGAATTCTAACGTCTCCCGAAAATGTGGTCCAGCAGAAAATAAAAAATTTTAAAAGAAAAACACTACCAAAGAAAAAAACTTATAAACGCAAGTTGGTAACTAACTATGCTTCCTTCCAAAGAAGCTGATAAAAATGTTGTATTTCAAGATGGGCCTGAAGACTTAGGCGAAAATTAATGCGTTGGATGGGGAGAAGAATATGTACAGACTACTAAAAAATACGATTGAATCAAATGTGTTAAGTGCTGTTTGTGGCTACATGAAACATGTACATCATTTGTGCACTCTTGCAACAATTGTGGCAACAAGAACTTAAAAGTCACTTAGGGTGCCAAATCACCCGAGACTACGGGTGATATGGCACTTTATAGCATTTTTTTATAATGAAGAAAAACCATATTTGCAATCTTTTTTATTCTTGTTGAAGTAATTTTTTTTGGTTTTAAATTAATAAAGGTTTTTTTAAAAATCTCTTTTAATTCTGGTTTTATAGCAGTTTAACGAAAAGGGTGCCATAACTCCCGCGTTTACCCTATTTTTTTTATTTTATTCCACAACAATTTTAATTTAGAACAGATCACAGACCACAGATTATGGACCATAGACCATATGTTATTGACCCTAGACTATATATTATGGACCAAAAACCATAAAAGACAGATGATGAGCTATATATTATTAACCATAGATTATAAAGGACAGATCATAGACCATAGATTATGGACCATAGTCAAGTTGCCAACTTTTTACGGGACAGTGATTTTCGAAATCTTCGCGTTAGACTCCATCTTGTGTTAAATTTTGGTACCTCTAGCTTGAAATTTTAACGACAATAATACAAAAATTATCACAACTAAAATCTACAATTTTCGAGTTACCAACTTATACGTTGGACGTATCGATGCTATTGACCACAGACCATTAAAACTGAAATATCTCAATTGGTTCATAAGTTACAGAGTGTTGACCAACGAAAACCTATTCTGCATCTATAGATTGATATAATATTTATAATAAAGCATTTTTTACATAATCTAGGGGGGTCGATATTCCGAAATCCCACAAAACTAAACTTTCTTTAAATATATGTACTTAAATACCACTTAAATTAACTGCGGATATTATCTGAAATACATTCGAATAAAAAAATCATTTTGTAGTGAACTCTTAAATTTTTCCGAAAATCAATTAAAATACAATGTTGATTTTTTTCCCTTTTAATATTGACTAATTTTATGTATTACATGTATAGAAGTTTTCTGTGGCAAAACCAAAAAAAAAAAACAGATCCTTCCCATAAACTATGATATTCGCTTCAATGGATTTCTATGCGTTTAACATTTAACTCTTTCACAACTTCAAAGCGTTAAAATTCTCGCTTGATCTTGAACACAAGCGTAACAGAGTAATAACTTTACAACAATATTAAATGTAGTACAGCAACAACAAGACGGATCTCATGGTGCTGCTTGCTGAAGATGAAGAAGAAGCAAAATAGCACTTTGATTTATTCGCAGAATAATTGAGTAACGCTCTTTCGATACAAAACGATCCGATTTAGTGAGTTGCGGTCTTTCACGATTCTTCTTGTGATGATGAATGACGAGAAAACGTTGATGCTGTGATGGAGGATACAATGAAACGGGGTATTTAGATTGTGATGTGATAAAATGTTGTAGCTTGTGCCCTAATATCGAGTCAAATGCAGCGATACTTTATTATAAGTCATAGCAGCAAAGACTCAATGATCACTTATTTGAATAAGACGCTTTGTGACGACTAAGTATATATTAAGCCTATTTTAATCTTTTTGACCTTTTCCGATCGGTTAAGATACAAAAAATGTATAGCCGTTATAATTTAAAATGGATGTAAAATATTTAAATTTTGCAAATTCGTCAATTTAAAAAACGAACAAAAAAGGATGTAAATTTTTCCAGAATTTTTTGAGTCATTTTATAATTTTTCAAAAATTGGTCAAAAAAAAATTAAAAAAAGGGCCAAAAATTTTTAAAAAATTCACACGTATTTTTTGGATGATTCTAAGCATTTTATGCCTTAAACCTTGGTTTTCTCTACTACTGAAAAAAGTATTGCACTATATTATTAACAACTTTTGAACCAATATTGATTGCGTCAATTTACTTTCTGGGATATAGTTTTTAGATACACCGAGAAAACAGTATGATTTGGTAATAATTAACAAATAATATATTTGATATAGGCGAATCAAATATTTGATATTATTTAATGAGCGGCATATTTGAGAAATTTTGTTGGTTCAATCGTATATTTGTTGATTATTACCAAATAAATGTTTGAATCTAAAGATTGTTTTTTATTTAGAACTTTGTTATTATTAATCTTTTTATTAATTAAGAACTAACATGTCAATATTTGCTAGGATCACGGCGACATAAAATATAATATTTGTTATAAATTAAAAACAAACTCTTCTCTGAAGTTCGAGTGCGCTCTAGAACGGAAAAAAGTTCTAATTTCCGCCTCCAGTTTGAAAGCTAATATTGAAAGATTTTTAAAGAAAAAAACATATTTTTTTCGGTCTCTAGTATAGTATATTGATATAAATGTCTCGATAAGGGCTATATTTCATTCATAGAAGTCATTTATCCCATATGTTTTTTTTTTTTTGACTAGTTGTACTCATTATCTCAGTTTCTACTACCCTAAGGTGCCAAGGACACTTCATATAAGTATCCTCAAATTGTTGAAATTGAAGAAGTTATAGCGAATCTAAAACCTCAGTACAAAATATGAAAAACACTATGCTATACTTTTTTTAACATGTAACATTTCAAACCATATGCAAATAAATAAAAAAAGAATCTTGCATAGTCTTAGGGGGCTATGTCTATCTACGACTTCTAACAACAAATGAATGAAAGGTGAGGATTTACTTTTTCAATTTAAGTCAAAAAAAGTTCAACATATATCAAGCTAATCATACGAATCATTAATTTTCTGAAAAAGGTCAAGTGATTTTCAATGCGAGTTTGCAGTTGTATACCTGTGGAAATAATATTTTGCATACTTTTTGGGATAAAGGATTTTAGTTCATTTTCCTGTCTATGGGAGGTAGGCGTGTCCGTTGACGTATTGATTTTTATGTCTACTAAAAGTACAATTACAATTACAGATCGAGCATTTGATAACTCGAAAACCATACGAGATATCAGCTTTCTAAATGTTATTTGGCAAAATATCGATGTAGCGATATTTTGGGTTTCCCTTAGCTGCAGCAACATCAACATCAACAATTAAATTGTTGGCCTCATTGTTGTTGCTGTTGTGGTGATTTACTCTCAACTGCAGCAACTTATTAAAATATACTACAGACATACATATGAAATACGTAAAAAACATACATACATTTATATTTGCTACATATAACACCACAACCAACATAATAACAAATTTAACGTAAAGAGCAAAAATTGCATAAACTGATGTTTTATGAATTCGCATTCGACGAAAAATACATAAAATTCTGAACATAAAAGATTCGGCATCTTTTTAATTTAACACAAGCATGGCAAGAACAACAACAACAAATTAAATCCGCAGAACACTTTAAATAAATCGTTTATTCTTCCTTTCATATACAAATTGTTGTTGTTCTTGGTTTCATCTCCATCGTCTTTTTGTATGCGTTATGCAGATGCAGATTTGAATTCATTTTTGTAAAATGCCTAAGACTGAAATTATCGTAGACAGAATGGAAGCATTTTGGGAAAGAGAGCAAACTATTCACCCTAACTATCAGCCAGATAGTAGAGAATCTTGTTGTATACCAAGGGAGAATGACAAAGTCGTTTGTAGACAAAAGGGGGGAAGGGGTAGTTTAGGATCAATATAACAGTGAAGACAAGTAGTTAGAAATGGGACAACTACTACTTGGGTATATGGCACCCTTTTTGTCTAACTGCTATTAAACCAGAATTAAAAGACATTTGTATAAAGGAACGAAAACGCGACTTTATTATTTAACTTCTAATCGTATAAAACAAAACAAAAAAAGTGAATCAACTTAAATAAAAAATATTTCAAACATGTTTTCTTTTCAACTTAGAAAAAAAAATCCTATGAAGTATGGTGCGACATCACCCATAGTCTCGGACGATTTGGCACCCCAGGTGGTTTTTAATTTTTTTTTTTTTTTTTGTTTCATGTTTTAGTATAACGTGAACATTTTTCATGTGACTACACCCATCAGGTTAAGCTATCGGTTCTAAAAACTCTGGTCATCAATAAAAGATCTCTCAGGGCAGAGGATAAACCTCCGTGCACCGCTATAAGTTTCGACAGCTGCCAGTATAGCGATAGTAAAAAATGCGCCTCCACTTTTGTAGGCATTTTGTGGAACATCCCTCAAATAGAAGCAAAGAAAGCAGAGTCATACTTAGAAGATTAAAGCAT
Organism: Calliopum simillimum; assembly: GCA_951812925.1. Lineage (NCBI taxonomy): Eukaryota > Metazoa > Arthropoda > Insecta > Diptera > Lauxaniidae > Calliopum > Calliopum simillimum. Next base: position 113,383,112 of record OX638370.1, on the reverse strand, counting down.
CTTCGTGATTCAACAGATCCTGAGCCTTTCACTCAGGATGCAGTGGTGGGAGTGGGAGCTGTTCGCAATGCAAAACCGTCCAGGGCCCTAGGTCCTGACGGAATTGCCATGGTCATGCTGAAAAAGTTACCACCGTCGGCAATGCGCTATTTAACCTCACCATAGCTCGCAGGAACATACCCACTTTGTGGAAGGATGCCCGTGTAGTCCCCATAATTAAACCGGGTAAGCCTGCTGACTTGGGCACATCATATCGGCCCATTTCACTTTTACGTCCTGTGGCGAAGGTGTTGGAAGCGCTTCTCCTGCCGCAACTTCAACAGCACCTTAAACACGCTGACCATCAACATGGCTACAGACTGCCCCGGCAGATACGTGCTACTTCGAAACCCATTATTCAGCTAAAAAAGTTAAAATTAAATCATTAAATTAGCCAAATTTACCTTTCATTTAATTAGCTTTTTGACTTCATTTTTGGATTTTAAAAAAAAAATTCGTTCTTTGAAAAAAGGTGGACCTTAATTTTTGAAAATTAGTTCTACCAAAGCTAGTCCCTTTTATTTTTTTTTTCGAAAAATAGCCAATAGTGAATAGATAATTCTTGCCAAATTTCATAGTGGGCGTGGAAGGCGTTTAGAAGCTAGACCAGTTACAATAATTTCGTCAGTAAGATTTGAAACTCTATAATATACATACATACTATATTATGGTCTAGCTCCTAACGACTTCCACACTCTATGAAATTTGGCAAGAATAATCTATTCACTATTATTATTTTAAGTATTATACCCCATAGTAAATAACTTTGGTTACTACCTACATATTATAGTAACCATTTCCAGAGAATTCAATTACACTTAGCAACGGCAAAATTGTGTTTATCAATAAACTTAGAAATTCAGAACGATCCAAATAGTAATAGAGGAATTGTACAAAATATTGGAATCCTTTAAAAAAATAAAATGTTCTGGGGCATAAGTGAAAGTTTGGACCTATATCAGGAATATTTGGATGCACTTAAGCACAAGAAAGACACTGGAATAGCTAAAAACAAGCGGAAGGATAAAGAAGAGGCCAATCAAAGCAATAGTCCAGAAAAAGGAAATGACGAGGAAAACGGAAATGAAAATGTTCCAAAAGGAAGCGAATATAACGATGTAAAAAACGGAGACAAAGCAAATAACGAGGAAAGCGAAAAAGTTCTAGAAGTAATCGAAAACAACGCCGTAAAAAACGAAGATGAAGAAAAGAAGAATGATGAAGTTGAAACAGCAGAAGAAAAGTATATTTATAAAAGTAATGAAAACGAAAATTTAGAAAATGACGTAGAGAAAAACGAGTTTGAAAATAAGGAAAACGAAAACAAAGAAAATGTAAACGAGACCATAAATCAACCTACCTCTTTAAATATACTTTTGCTCGGAGCTGGCGATCCAAGGCACCTGATAAAAACCATTGCCAAACTTTACAAGCACCGTCAATCGAATCGTGACAACACCATACCGATATTAAACGTTTACATCTTGGAGGGTTGCGTTGAGATTGTAGCACGTAACATAGCACTATTGGGTATAGCTTTGGAAAATCCCGAAAAATTTAGTCTACGTAATAAGGTACATCTCTTCATGGATATATATGGCAATGCGCTAGTACGACCAGCATCTCATCATTATTTGGTGGGCAAGGTGAAAACACTCTTGAGGATGGTAACCGATGATGAGAAACTGGAGAATATAGCACCATTTCTCAATATAGAACGTTTAAAGTATCGTGAACGTGATGGACTTGAGAATGCTTTTAATTTTTGGCTGCCAAAGGAAGGTCATATCTTCAATATGCCAGAATACTGGATAGCACGTTTGCGAAAACATTTGGGTGTACGTTATGATTTTCGTGATGGCGCCTTTGATTGGGATTTAAATATGACGCTTAAGTATCGTGAGGCGATGCAAATATGCTCACAGGTATATACGTTTTTTGAATTATACTTAAAAAATGTTACGTATTTCACTTTAACCCATAGGAATATCGTTATTGGCGTGAAACTGGCATCGCGTTCACATTCCCTGAATACGAGCAATGTAAACCGAATAAAACTTTATCAGCTGGTCTGGTGCGTAATGGCGAAAAGTATATACATCGTGGCTATGTAGGCGATATCGAAGTTGGTCCATTTTGCACATTCGGTCTACGCACACGTGACGAACGCTTAGCGAAATCAGCACATGGTGAAAATGATTATCGCTCTACAGATGTTACGGAGCGTAATCTGTTGGAACTATTCCATGAAATAGAAAAACGTGAGGCATACGAGCATAATACGGAAATATCTCGTCGATATGGCGCTGTTCGCCTACAAATGGGTAATCGATTTACTTGGAATGAATGTGATATAGATGTGATGCAAGAATATGATCAACCTTGGTTACCTATTGAAGGTGTTAAGATAAATTTTCTATCCGCTGATGAAGTATTCACATTACAAGATGCAAACGGTTGTTGGCGTGATTTTTTTGATGTCGCATTTGTAGGACACAATTATTTCACCTTTATTAAGTCAACATTTACAGAGGTGTTGCGTGCAAATGCTTTGCTTATTATGGAAACAAAATTATTGACTCTAGCTCGTAAGGAAGCAGTGGTAGAATTCGAGGAGAAGTTGAAGAGTTTCGCCAAAACAGCAAATTTAACTAACTGCCTTAATTATAATGCTATTAATGCTAACTTTACTGTAATGAAATTTCGAAAGCAAATAAAGAGTGACGAATAGGCATATCTAACCTTCATTAACTAACTTTGGTTTGAATAAAACATCTTACTTTTTATAACAAATTTTAATAATAGTATCTCGTATAAATTAAAAACTAAGACTCAATTTCTACTTAAAATGTATTTCTTTTCTTTTTTGAACCCCACGTTTCTAAATTAAATTGCAACTTTTCTTTATGTGAGCGCACAGGGTGTGCATGTGTGGTATAACTATTATGTTCATCTTGATCGTTATGTCGTATTAACTTCTGAATATTAACATTAAGTCTGCCTGCTCGTTTCTGTAATGATTGTCGATCATATTGCGCATCGGCAATTTTACGACGCGGTACATGTTTGAGTGCTTTTTCCCAATCTCCAGTGGATTTTATATCCAACATTATGTTCGTCATTTGATTTAATGTCAGAGATTTGCCAGAACCAGTGCCCCACTGCAGATAGCGATCAAGTGGTAAACGCGCCATACGTATACCTAGCTTTTTTGCTTTAGCCAAAGAAAGAGGCTCATTATTGACCTATCAAATTAGAAAAAATCGATTAAGCAATAAAACAAAAATAAGAACTAGAACTTACGGTATCCACCATGGCCCCCACAATATAAACATCATCTGAATTATATTCCTCTAAATCATTGCGGCAATGTGGTGTCAAATAGACCAAATTTTCTTTGGGAAATAGTTTAGTAAAGCATTGCTCGTGCAAATTCATAGGAAATTCTGGATTCAGCATAGTAGGTATGTAACGCTTTAAGCTTTGCATGCAAGGACTGTTCAGATTTACATTGCAATAATGAAGATCGAAAGGGTCATCATGTGCACGATTTTCAGCAAAAGATAGCATTAATTGCTTAGCAGCGTTGGTAGCTTCACGTTTTGTCATATAATGATCATAGGAACAGTCCATTACTATTTTTGGACTAAATTGCATTGCACGGATTAGTCTGAAAATACATAAAAAACAAGTTAAATAAGTGTTAAAAACTTGAAGTAATAGAAGAGTTGAGCTTCAAATAGTTTTAAAATTAGACTTAAGGTGACCAGAGAGATACTTCTATTTTGTATCACTTAAATTTCAAATTTCTAAGCTCTGATTGAATATCTGTTAAAGAGCCTTTCACATATTTTACCTATTATTTTGCCATTGATTTATAGCTGTGTCGTATATCCTCAAAAACAGTGTTGTATGAGTGAGACCATAAATAATGTGATTATTATTTTCATTCTCCCGCTGTAGCTGTTCCTTACGCTCCGCAATAGTTTCTGCACGTTCAACTTTCTTACGCTCTCTTGATTCTTTTTTCATTTCAATTTGCCATAGATATGCATAATATTTTATGCGTGCTGACTTTGAAGGCAACGTTAATACATGCTCCCAATGTTGATCTTTAAAGAAATCAAGTGTTGGTACACGCCGTCCCTCTTGATTTCCAATATCCACCTCAAGCTGTAAGACTTTAAGACGTTTCGCCTTTTCATCCTCAGTCATTGGTATAGAGTCTTCGATAAAATCTGAATCATGGCTAAGCTTTGGCGCATCTTGTGCAAAGGGGTTGGTTGACTTCTTGTTGGATTGTTGCTCTGTAGCTGCTGCCTCAACAAAGGGATTCATATGTTTCTTGTCAACTTCTTGTTCTGCTACTGTTTGAGCAAAATTTTTTTCATCCGTTACCAAGCGGCGTTGTTGTATAGTTTTTGCCAATTTATTTACTTGTAATACACCGGGACGTATTAAATGCTTAAATTCTTTTATTCTCATAAAATTCCGTAACATTTTATACAATTTTAACTAAAATATTGTAATGAATTAAATCACATCAAAAATTGTATAACCTACAAATTGTGCAAACGACAGTCAAACAGCTGATCTGTGAGTTTGTTCAGTTGTAAGCATACAAGAGGAAAGTGCTGCCATACTTAAGTATAGTACGGCACAACCTCGATATGACAATGAGGGTATTCTTTAAAACATGTAAATCAAGCTCAAAATCAGTACGAACTTTGACAGTTTTATGAGCTTACGAGTCTTCTGAGGCTTTTTCAAGTTTTAAGGAAACTCGAAATGTTTTTACATAAAATTTCCCAACATAATTAAAAAAAAATTTCAAGAAAATTTAGATTTGACAATGGGTGCTATTATTGATTCCGTTCGAAAAGGAAATTTTCGCGGAAAGAAATATCGTTCGATATGAAAACTACTATTATTGATTCCGACGGTAGAGGAATATCGAACGAGAATATTGGAAACCCTGAGATAAGAACATCTCTAACATTTTGACAGGTGACAAAGGATAAAAAAAAAAAATTAGAAGTGTCAACAAAGAAAAGCTATGAATCTTTGATAATTTTTTGTAAATATCATGTGGATAAAATAGCTTTTTCAGTGCGATTTAAGGATTAATTACATATAAATTTTAGAGTTCGGTAAAGACGCGTGTTTTTCTAAAGTTGTTTTTGTAAAAAAATGTTAGTTGATAATTTTTTTTTTTTCAAGTGATTACATTTCATCGTTTGATCACCGCAGCGAAGGTTGGATGTGAAAGTGACTTCTATATGAGTTGTTTATCTAATCAGAATAAAGATGAATTGTTTCCTTTATACAATAAAATAAAATGAAGTGTTTCTTTTATGAACTTTGAGTTTTATTTTAAAAATAAATTTTGCAATTTTTAATTAAACCGGCTATTGTGTAGTTTTAAAATTGTTGTTAAATATTTAGCTCACTTTTCCAATCAATAACAACAGCAAAATTAACAAAAAAGCATATATTTTTAACATTTTATAGTCCTTCCGACACAAAGAATTAGCGGAAGGAAAATACTGATCATGCCACCTGCCAATTTTTTGGGTTAAATGATCTAATTATTTAAAAACTAGCTAATCTTAATGCTTTATCAGCATTTATCTGATTAACCAGGCAAGTGAGAATAGGGTTTTACAGTCAAAATATTTTGCAAAGACACAACATGTTGAAACAGAAATTTGTGGAAACAGAAACTTTGACCATTCAACCTGAAATACAACACGAACGTAAACTTTACCATGAATAGTAGCACTTCATGACACTGCTGATAATTTTTTTTCTCATTTTAATCGTTATGAATAAAAACATCTGCAACATCTGGCAACGTATATGTTTGAAATAAATTACAACCCTGCATTAGGTTCCACAGTTATTAGAGGTCCACAATTAAAAAACTAGCGTTTTACTCGGCTTTTTTGTTTTAATTTCTTCTAAAATTAAATACAAGCTTTTGCTTTTTATTAAAATAGTTATTATTCATCAAATTGAAACAACGAAATGGCTTTAGTTTGTGCAAGTAAGTGCTAGGGAAAATTTAAAAAAAAAACTTGTGTCAAAACAGACTTTGAGGTTACGCGCTGCACAATGGAGCGCCACTTTTTTTATTCCCATAAATGCTAACAGTTCTCAAATTTTTCTTATTCCATTAGTTACAAACGAAGTGCCAGATACACCTGTTATATCGCCACATTCTGGTGCTATCTTCGAGAAGCGCATTATTGAAAAGTATATACTGGAAAATGGTTGTGATCCGATAACCGGCAAAGAGATGAAAGCTGAAGAGTTGATTGAAATAAAAACTCCACCAATTGTTAAACCAAAACCGCCCAGTGCAACTAGCATTCCTGCAACGCTGAAGACAATGCAAGATGAATGGGATGCGCTCATGTTACACTCATTTACTCAACGCCAGCAGCTGCAGACAGCACGTCAAGAACTCTCGCACGCGCTATATCAGCATGATGCTGCCTGTCGCGTTATAGCTCGTCTTAATAAAGAAGTGGCTGCTGCGCGTGAAGCCTTGGCCACATTGAAACCACAGGCGGGCATTGCGGCACCAACAACAATTCCACAACCAGCTATTGCTGCTGAAGCAGCTGGCGTTGCAACACAACCAATAGAGCAAGCTGGTATGAGTACCGAGGTGATACAGAAATTGCAGGATAAGGCAACAGTGCTGACGCAAGAACGTAAGAAACGTGGACGCACTGTGCCCGATGAGCTGATAACACAGGAGCAGATAAAGAATTTCTTGACTGTCGCATCTCATCCTGTAAGTGGACAGCTCTTTTTAGATAATAGTAAAATTTTTGCAATTATATTCAAATTTTTTATTCCAGGGTCTGCATTCAGCTTCAATTCCTGGTATTTTAGCATTGGATATTAACAGTGCCGATCACAGCAAAATCTTAACTGGTGGTAACGATAAAAATGCGACTGTCTTCAATAAAGACACCGAACAAGTTGTTGCTATTCTAAAAGGTCACACTAAAAAGATAACCAAAGTAATTTATCATCCCGATGAAGATACTGTCATCACTGGTTCACCGGATATGTCAATTCGCATATGGCATGTGCCCACATCGCAAACTCAATTGTTGTTGCGTTGTCACGATGGTCCAGTAACGGGGCTTTCGTTGCATCCTACCGGAGATTATATTTTGTCAACATCTTCTGACAAGCATTGGGCATTTTCGGATATACGCACAGGCCGTCTTTTAACAAAAGTGATTGACACAGCTGAAGTTGGTCTAACGACAGCACAATTTCATCCTGATGGTTTAATTTTTGGTACTGGCACGGATGATTCACAAGTTAAAATTTGGGATCTTAAGGAACAGAGCAATGTTGCAAATTTCCCAGGGCATACTGGTCCCATTTCAGCTATATCGTTTTCGGAAAACGGTTACTATTTAGCTACAGCTGCTGATGATGCCTGTGTAAAACTTTGGGATTTACGTAAATTGAAAAATTTCAAAACTATTCAATTGGACGATGGCTATGAGGTCAAAGATTTGTGTTTCGATCAAAGTGGTACATATTTGGCTATTGCTGGCACTGATGTTAGGTGAGTAAAAATAGTGAAGTGTACAAGTACGATTTTTCATATTTTTGTCATTGAGTGTACTGTATCAAATCACAGAATTGCATTGTATGTATGTATTATAGGGAGGTTCCATTTTATTTTTGGTCTTGGTTTTGTTCGATTTCTACGTTAAGTTCAAGTTAAAAGCTCTTGCAGATCATATGTCTGGGATGAATTTCGAAGCGGCTAAAAATCGTTTGAAGTTTTGATCTTTTTCCTATATGGCTACATTGGCTTTGAATATTTAGAACTTTCGAAAGATTTATCGAACGGAGCTGGGCACTGCAACCAAATTGCATAAAGGCATAATTATTTTGACAAAAAAAATTCAACATATCTTAGGCTCTTATGCATTCACTTATCAAGAAATGCAGCATGATCTATGAATTCCATAAATGGTTTTTTAGCTCAGCAACTTTCAAATAATGAATATAAATTTAAAGCGTTCGAATCACTATTTTTTCTGTAGAACAGTGATTATGCAAAGTTGATGTCAAAATACTTATGCCAGCGAACAATTTTACATTTGACATTTTAGTAATCGAAATAAATTTTAATCGTTTAGATCGGAATTTTTACTATAACACAGTGACTATGCAAAATTGATGTCAAAATACTTATGGCACCGAACATTATTGAATTCGGCACATTATTTCTGTTATTAAAGAGCGAATATTTAAAAATTTATGGTAATTTACAAATTGAATCATCTTTGGAACTTATATATGAAGCTTCTCTTAATATGTGAACGTATATTGTGTAAGAGTCTGAAATATGTGTAATTTTTTTTTGTCAAAATAATTATGCCGACCTGTGTTTATTAGGATGAATCACTTAATCTTGGAACAACATCTGGGCAAATATTTGCCGAAGGTACAAAATAGTTTTGATATTTCTTAAAGTCTTAAAGTACGCCCAATTTGATTCGATTCACAAACATATCCATTGTTTATGGTTTTAATAAAAAAATTAGTATAGCCAAGACGAAAACTATGAATCTGATACCATCCAGAAATGAAATGTTATATTGACTTATTTATTGCGCATAAATTTATAAATATAAATTTTTGGCAATATTACCTCCAGAATCAATCTGTATGTTACTTATACGGCCAATATATATATAGTTTACTTCGGTTTTTGTAGTTCATGCTTTTTAAAATGTGCCATCCAATTGTGTAAACGTGTTTGTTCAACAAGTGAACGTCTAGATTTTTCCTTTTCTGTATACATGCGTCGCCGCACTTTACGCTCAATAGTTTTTACCATTTCCGGAGGCATTGTATCAAATTCATAAAGTAATTTCTGTGATTAAAAAAATAGGTTATTTATGGTCAAAATACAAATTACCATTATATTACCATTAGGTAAGCATGAATTTTCTCAATTTGTCCCAATGTACAATTAATAGCAGATTGTTCATTCAAATTGCAAGATGCAGAACTTGGTTTGTCTTTTTCTTTATCTTTGCTCTCTTCATTTGTTTCGTGGCTTTGTCCAGCAGCAACTTCAATTTGTTTTAATATTACCGGAACAACACCGTTAAGTTTATGAATTATTTTGCTTTAAATGTAGATGCATTATTTTTTTGTGCGTTCAAAATAATTATGTTAATTTTTTGTGCGACTTACTTCACTTTATAATTCTTGCTAAATTCGTGAAGTAACTTATTGGTGCGTTGTTCTATGGCTACCACACGTTCTTGAAGAAATTTTGGATTTCCAAGAAACATGGGCTTAACTAAGCGTCTCGCATTTGTCTTTTGCTAAGTAGAAAAGTACTACTTATAATGATTTTATCTTAAAAGTTACGGAAAATACTTACGAATTTCTCATTAACGATTATAACAATATGATTAAGCATTGCCACATGAGTAAAGTGTCGACTATAATTTTTAATTTTGCGCCTAGTAAGCTCATAGCCCTGGCAAAATCAGAAAAAAGTAAATTCGTATTGTAATTTGTTAAGCAATTTGATGATTTCGTTAAAAACCTGCAACCATAAGTCAGCTTTTAAATGATTTTTCTGTGCCAAATATGGACGCACTATCTTATCCATGTATATATTGAGTGTCTCAATTTGTTCGCGATTTATTTTATTACCATCTACTAATTCCAATATTTCTTTCGGACGCTGCAGCTTAACTACTTCTCCGGTGTCATTTGCGTCGTTGCTATAGTCTTCAATGTTGTCAAAGTAACTCTAAACAGAGAAAATTTTATTTATTAACTCTGCATTAAAACAGAAACTTTTCTATATTGCAAGTTACTATCAGTTTTAGCAGGAATAAGAAACGTGTATAAATATCTTGTACTTCCATTAGTACACGTTGATGTTCAGACATTAATTCTTTTAACTTTTCCGCTAGTTTAATCTCTTTCAATTCCTGTAATTTCTGATTGGTTTGCATCAAGTCATTAAAAGCGTCTGCTTCCATTTTATTGAGTGAATCCTCAATAAACTTTAAAATTAATTTAAAAATATATAAAGTTATTTGGTACACAATTTTTTATAGTTTCTACCTGATGAAATTGTTTAATACGTTGATACTCGAGTTCGTGAAACTCCACATCTCGTTGTTTCTCTAAATACCGCTGTTGAGTTGAATATATCATGAATTTCTTCCGAGTAATATCACGCAATCGCAAAATATCACTTAAAAATTAAAATTTAAACATTCTTTCTTATCAGCTAAAAAATTTTAAGTTACTTACGTTTTCATACGAAATTTCTTAGCTAAACGCTGTTCACTAGCATCTTTTATGTAATCAGGATCTACTGTTGTCACTACACAGGGCGCACGTGGATTTGCAATTTGTCCTTTCTATTTAAACTTCAAAGATTAAATTTAATTAAAAGAGATACATATGTTTATATTTACCGCATCGAAATCATCAATGGTTAAGTTAATTTTTTGCTTAAAATCAGTATCACGTAAATCATCCACAGTATAGAAATCTTTGTGTAAATTGTGATATATTTAGGCTTTATTAAAAATAATTTAAATTACAACTTACCTTTATAATTCCGATAGATTTTTTTCTTTCCCTTCTTCATTGTCTTGCTCATGTTGAATAATGAAAAAATATTATCCCATTACAAAGCGCAAACCTTCGCAAGAATGTATTTATTTATTAACAATGCGTTGCTAAGGATTTCTCTATAGTTACTTGTACATTTCATCGTCGCCGCTAACCGCACGAAAGTTCTCGCTAATAAACGTCCAACCAAATAAAATTAAAGAACGAAGTTTCAAATAAATTTCGTAAATGTTTACTCATGATAAGGCTCATAGTAAACATTTTTCCATTTGGTTAAATGAGTTGGTCAGTCAATCAAACATCCTAAACGAAACACAGCAACGCACAGTGCGAAATTTGGGAAGTTTAGCGGAACTTTATTCAATTTTTGAAATACATAAAATGCGTAAGATTATTCATTATTTCAGTAGCTTAATATTCCACCTCAAAAACCTCATACTCAGTTTGGTGAAATCCCTGCCAAACAACTGCAAAATGCACCTGAAACTTGCACTACTTATTCAATCATACTTTTTGCCTATTAAAAGCTTTTCGATTTGTTAAAGTTAATAGAGTGGTACATACAAACGGTAAGTCAGTAGGCCGCGAAATTTTCATAATTTATTTTTTAATAAAATTGTCACTTATTAGCATTCAAATAATTGCAAAATCTTTTCTTACTCGTATGTGATTTGTTTGTGAGAATTGTGCTTTTTAAGAAGTGGATAAGATTTACATTTTCAACTTCATTGGATACTTTAAAAGCTGTTACCACAAATTGCCATTTTGAAACGTACAACATTTGAAAGGTAGGCTTAATCTCTACTGGAAACACAAAACATTTTCTGCGATATTTTGCGATCTTCTTTTTAACTAAACCTTTTCCAGAATGTCTTTGGAAATTTCATATAACACCGAAATTTCATGAAAAACATCGGATGCCATCGTTGGTTTTGTTTTGGAAAAAATAGGCTCACCAACACTAACATCCGACACTCTCCATAGTTTAAAAGTAACTATTCGTATGCTAGTTTATAATATACTAAAAAGGTAGGGGGAATCCTCTCGAAATTCAGAAGCATTTCTGAATAAAAATGCAAGAAACAGCAAATACCCCTTGTCTTACCCCCTTAGTTTTTTATGGTGTTTTGATAAGAAAATGGTTGTATCTATCAAGTTTCATAGCGATATCTGGTATGGGAGCAGAAATACAACGTTTTAAGCATTTTCATATATGGGGGGTATAATAACCCTTTGTCTGATCCCCCTTAATTTTTGCATAGTGTTTTGCCAATTAAATATATATCCAAGTAATAAGTTTCATAACTATAACTGCTACATGTGCTGAGATATGAATTAAGTTCCGCTAGACTCTGAAAATTTCGCACTGTGCAACGTTTGAGATTCAACTCGATTATCTTCAATGTTTGCTATTAAATTTACAGTTTAATAGTGCGCTTTCACCGGAGATTTATGAGGTGATCTAGCCGTAACCACCTCATTCATCATGTATTATACGTCAAACAAATCCGAATACATCCGCATATCACCTTATAAATCTGCGGTGGAAACACACTATAAGGTTTTGTTTTTTAACTAAAACCCTTTTATTTCAATTTTAGGGTATATCTATGCAAACAATGGCAAGACCTCAAAATATTCAATGATCACACTGCACTAGCGACTGGAGTACGTTTTGGTAAACATGCGCAATATTTGGCATCGACCAGTATGGATCGAACACTAAAGCTATACGCAATCGAATAAATGCGTGATAAACAATTTCCTGAACGCAGTCTTGACTACAGGCAAACTTACATAATATTAATATATAAGCCATTTACTACCATAATTATAAAATCTGACAAAAGTACATCTGTGTAATATTGAAACAAATCAAGAAATAGATACACGCAGTGGATTCTTCTTAAGATATTGACATTTATTATTATTACTATTTATAAAAATGTAATCGTACTACATGTTAAAACAACAAAGTTGATTCCAATAAAATATTTAAAAAAAAAACCAGCTTTTCTCAATTCCATTTCAAACTGTTATCTATTCCTTGAAAAACTATCGATCTGATAATTTTTTGTAAACATAACAGCTCACCCATGCTCGTATCACTTTATGACGTCGCTATTTGTTTTAACGGTCCTTCAAGATATGCCGCCAATGCCATGGCTTTTTGTTTTAACATACCAAGACCGACTGTTTCTTTGGCATAGAGGCAAAGCAAAATACTAGCCACCTGTGGAATAAAAGGTACGTATGCACAAATATCAATAAGAACTTGAGAATGACGTCAAAACGCTCTTGACTAATTCCAAAGCAAACCTGTGTTATCGCAACACGCCCACATTCACAATCCAATAGAACAAAATTTAAGCGATCTTCGCGGAAAGCATTACGTCCATGTTTTTCGTATGCTGCCCAAATATTACTTGCAATGGCTGCTGTAACACGTGCATCACGATCACCATATCCCGAATATGCTAATAATGCACCCTCCTGACTGAGCAACCTGAGAATTTAAGAAAACAATAAACATGAGCTCCTAGTATATTCAATTTGCTTACAATGTGTTCTCAACGCCACCAGTATTTGCTTGACTAAGCACCTGCGTTAGTGCTTTAGGTTTCAACATTTTTTATTTACGAAAATTAATGATATCCTTAACTTTTTAAGAAAAAAACAAACAATTATTGAAACCACTTCAGAATAAATAACTTCTTATTGAGGACAGTGTTGCCAGGTAGGTTCTCCTATTTTCCCCAAGATTGCAAGAGATTTCCCCTAAATTTTGGTTTTCAGACGAAATTTCCCATAAATAGAAAATGTTATATCTTGCGACCAAAAAAAAAAAAAAAACGAAAGTTCCAAATTTCAAAACGAAATTAATATTTTTCATAACGAAATTTCCCCCAAATTCTGGACTTTTCACAAAATTTCCCCTAAATATGGAACATTTATGTTTTGGTAACAAAAAAAAAATAAATTTCAAAATGAAGTGAATGTTGTTTCAATATATTTTATAAATATATTTAGATATTTTTGTTAAGATGTATAATACTACAATGTAATTTACATATATATTTTAAAAAAAGGATTTCTTAATATTTACATAAAATTATCCCCTAGACCTTTTTAAAATCCCCTGAACAAATCCCCTAAATAATGCATCCCCTAGATTGCCCCCTAGACCTTTTAAAATCCCCTAAATCTAGGGGGAAATCTCCTAAGCTGGCAACACTGATTGAGGAATATCAACTGTCAATTTTAGATTCCACAAATGGATACGTTCGAAAAAAAATGCATGCAGTCCAATGTTGCCAGAGTGCGGAATTTCGCATCTTTTTGAGGATTTGCGGCTGTGGCCCTCAGATGCGAAATATTAAGCATACAAGGGAACTTACTATCCTATCTATCCTCCTTTTGGAAGGGATTATCCTCCTTTTTGAAAGAAAAATTCAAAATAATTTTCGCCTTAAATCCTTCTTTAACCCTCCAATCATCCTCCTTTCCTACCGGAAATGCTTCTTATTTGGAGCATACCGTAGGTTCGAAGAATATGACTATTTATTGCCGATGACAGCAAGAGAAAAATATGGGTTGATAAGTGATAAATACGATTTTAATATTAGCTATGTTTTACACGGCACTTTTGTTGTTGGTTTCCCAGCGTTAAATTAAGCACTGAAAACTGCCGTCTAAGACACAGCTATTATTTACACAAAAAGTGTGAAATTTCTGGGAAATTTAATCGGAGAAATGGGTAAAATAATTGAATACATTCTATGCCTGCCCGGCAACGGCATCGACTGAAAGATTTTTGCTGCAATGAATCAGACATGGACGACAAAGAAAATGGAGCTACAAGTCAGCACACTAGAGGCTGTTCTCTGACCATTAATGTAAACTTTCATATGTCGTGTCTGGGTTTCTATTCGTTTATTAAATCCCAGCCGGATATGCTTCGACAAATATCATCGACAACAAAATATACTCGTACGTAGGCTTCTATATATATTTCTGGCCTAGGCAACACTAATGTCAATAGCTAAAATCTGACAACACCATAATAAAGTTTGACATTTTTTAGCATAAACGTACTCAGAACACTTTGACGTACGACCATCATTTGTGTTGTTTACAGTAGCCGTGTTTTTTTTTTTTTTACGCGTATATACAATTGTGAGTATTTTTAAATTGCGATAACTCATGAACAGTGAGTCGCACAATAAAACTCTGAGGATCTTTTTTATGGAGAATCACGTTCTCAACAAAAAATTTTCATTTTATTTTTAAAAAAAATTATTTTTTAGGAGTTATTCTATAAAAACTGGTTAAGCGCCGATAAACGGCAAAAAATCACTTTTTTTTAAATAATTTCTACACAATTATTTTTTTTTTTACAAAAGATTAAAATTATTTCTAGAGCATGTGGTGCTCAATAAAAAAGACCCTTGGACTTTCTATCGTACGACTCACCGTTCATAAGTTATCGCAATTTGAAAATTACCGCAATTGTATATACGCGTCAAAAGAAACACAGCCAGTGACTTAAAAAATCAATTTGGCAAAAAAATGGAATTAACTCGTGAAAATTTTTGTGTGATCGTTTTTCACAACTTTCGACGTGGATTATCACGACAAGAGTGCATCGATGAACTTAAATCTTTGTATGGCGATGAAGCACCATCCCATAGCCTGTGAAAAACTGGTTTAATGAATTCAATCGTGGCCGACGCTCGCTCAAAGACGAAGATAAAGTAGTTGTTGAAATTGAAATAGACTAAGGAATACGACATGAGAGATTATAAAGGTTTCTTGTTGAATAAAAATCTCGTTAGAGTACTATAATCAAAAAAATCATTTCAAAACGTTTTTTATTAAAAATATTGATCCTCCATTCACCCTCCTTTTGAAAAAAATAAAACCGCCCTTTTGTCAAAATTTCGATGGGAAAACCCTCCTTTTCGAGAAAATTGAGATGGGAGATGAGTCATACCCTCTAAAAATGAAGCCAAATTTTTAACAAAAATGCGAACTAATTGCACCTTTCTTATGGAATGTAAGAATTAATAGGTAAAAGAGATGAATGAAAAGCACTTTCAGGAAAAATGGCTCCAAGTTCATGAGTATAAAAATTGGCTGGTTTTGTCGAAGGATTTAGTATAAGGCTATATGTAAAACCTTCTGCTGCACTTTAATATCCAAATCGAGTGAATTACATCGACACCACAAAAGAGAAAAACAGCAAATTTATCTGATTTTTGAACGTTAACCCTTAATGACCAAGGGACCAACCGACTAAAATCAAAACTTCATTAAATAAATTTCTTTTAAACTTACCGCTGTAACTTCAAAAATGTTTGTTGATCCAAGAGCTACCGTTTGCGCCGATAACCGCTTGAAACTAACTTCGTTTGACAGTATTTTTTTTTTTCCGGGAACCTAGGTTCCAAGTACCAGGAGCCAACCAGGTATTTTTTACCTAGTTCAGGTAAATGTCACCTTAACGCAAATACCTCGAACAAAATTTGTTCAGAATTGGAAATTTTATGTAGGTAATGACCTTCAATTAATAAATCAAGCTTTTATGGATTAAGCGGGCCTAAAACTACTTGGTACTGTTTAGGGATTTGGACTTAGAAAAATTCAACCTTTGTTTTGTCGCACAGTATAATTTATTCCAAATTAGTCAAAATGCAAATAGAACATCAGTTATGCCAATAATTCACTACAATACCCTCTTATCAACGCATTTAAGAATGTTACTTACAATCATAATAATTTAACTGGTAGAGATAATAGACATGCTATGTAAAATTAAGCAACCTAGTAGTAAGCCTTAGTGAAAACATACGTTGAGTCATCGGACCTTTATCAAGTGCAATCTCTTTCGGTACCACAGTACTGGACTACACATATGCACTCAATATGGAATTTATGATGACGAATTTTTTTCACATCTTTCCAAGTCCAAAGATGTAAACAGAAAAAGTGATAAATATCAACATATGATAGATTAATATACAATATGTACATTTCATACACAAATTATCCCTTATTTAAGTTGGAATAACAATCATGTGCGTGTTGATTTGTTTTAATGTGTTGTATGGGGGAAATGCCTTTTTCCTATGACGTCATTCCTTTTCTTTTTTTAAATAGGGCACGAAATTACGCAGCATGGAATGCAGTTTCACATAAAGATATCAGTCAAATAAATTCATATACGAATATCCAAATTCAAAAGCAACAACCACTATTGCGACGACCTCAACAACACGCAATGTCAACAGAGCACTAAAACGCATTTCCTTCCCTTTGCTTGCTTAACAGTTACTAAAATTACGCATTTCCGCTTCTACGCATTGCATGTGCATGACGATGCTATCTGGCAATGTAATACAATTTTTACAGCCAAAATATCTGAAAAAGGAATTCTACATTACCTGTTAGAACATTTTTTATGCTTAGTCCCGTTAAATACTGACATCCATTGTTGAATTTTTAAAAATCTGCGGTAGCGCCAAAAGTATCATATATATCGCCCTAAGAGTTTCAACACAAGAAGAAAAATCGTATTATTCAAAAATTGGATGAGGCGAGTTTTCCATACCTAAGAAGACCACTAATGTAAAAAACAACAAGCTTGCATTTATTCATTTTTTTTATTTTCGTTCAATTGGATCAACAAAAAAAAGAACTGTTTATTACTTTAAGTAAAATAAAAAATATTCTGATATGCAACAAAAATTTATGTATGGGATGTGATAAACATTAAGCAGAGTTCAATGGTTCTACTCGAATGTGTCATGAGTAAGTTCAAGTGATAGGCATAGCCGAATAAGAATGATAAAACATGTTTTTTTTAGCTATCGTAAGAAAATTCCTCGACCGATTACTTAAAAATCTTTTTGAGCACAGCTGTAATCAGCTTTTAAAATCTACGAGGATAGACCTGTTGTTCATAAATTCATTACAAAAAAAAAAACAAAGTTCAATCAATTACATTTTTTATTCTACAACAAAAAAAAAAAAAAACAATTTAAATCACCAATCTACCTGAACTTACTCACTCCATTGTTTATTGTAATACAAAATAAGCATGTATATATACTTCTTAATTTAAGGAGAAAGTTTTTAGTTGACTGTACGTAATTAATTTTATTTTCTAATGACCAATTGTTAAATGATACATACAAATTTGTTAATACCTAAAAATTTTGCGCACTTATTGAAGATTTTTATGTACTAAACAAACGTATTAATTTTGAAATATCGAAATTCGAAGTTATGTGCAGATCTTATGAATTAGCAAAAATATATGTTTATATTCATTTATGTATGATATCCGATTTATAACTACTATCAAAATAAATTCTCTTTTTTTAAGTTTTTCTTTAGCTGTTGTTGTTATCCATCTAACTATGCAAGTCAATTTCAGATTTTATAACGTAAAATAATTAAATAACATTTAAAAATAAAGAAAAAAATTACAGTTATTGCAAGAAGCTTACTTTACTTAATTTCATTGCATTAATGAGCGTAGCCTTTTCGATGGCGACGTCGAATCCGAAGACGTCAAATGTGTATGTTTATAATCTCGCGATTTCCGTGCCAGCGGATTATGTGCCACGCGATTGACAAACATTTCCGGTATACCCGCTTTAAGTAAGCTATCACGATCAAAATAATCAATATTAGGATTATAATGAGTAACTGCATCCCAGCACATTTCGCTTAGCTTTGGTATTGTCATCCACATTTTGTAGAGATCATTACGTCGACGCATTTCCTTTTGATTGTATTCGATACCACCAAAAACATACATACAACCATTACCCGAATGTGCAGCCGAATGAAAATATAGTGGTTTGAATAATGATGCAGTTCGTATCCAGGACCATTGTTTAGTGCGTAAATTAAGCTTCCAAATATCATCGAAATATGTGGTATAGTCACCCTGTAGAAAAAATTTTATGAAATAAAGCAAAAATATACCTATATACATATATTAGAGCGCCCACAAGATATATGAAATGTGCAAAGTTGTGAATTTGTTTGCTCCCCGTCCATTTCCTGAAATTAGAGGTCAAAAAAATAAGGTCTCAATACAAAATTTGGAATCGGTAGTGGAAAAAACCCAGCCGGTTTTCGATCAAAGTTCGAAAAATTGACCAAAAAAAGGCAAGTCGCTTTGACTGCCCGTTATTCAAAACTATTAATTTTTTCGTAATGTTTTTAAGCCAACTTTTGTAGAGAATGACTAGGTCAACATTATCTTCTTAGAAAGTTTTGGTCCAAAAATTGAATTTGTGGCTGTGTCGGTGCGAAAATTTAAATTTTTTAAGAAAATTTTCATGACTTTTTTTCTATAAATTGGTTTTTTGTAATTTTTTAAGCAAGGAATATTTGTTCTGGAATTCTAATATTGCAGGGGATTAAATGTTGATTAATATAGCACAAAAAAATTATTTAAAAATATTATGTTTTAAGGTCTCAATGTTGGAAAAAAATAAGTATTTTAATTTTTTTCTTTTAATCGCTTTATTATTGGATGCAAGAAAATGCATTGTTAGTTTTTATTAAATCCATCATTTAGAACTGCTTTTTGCCTTCAAAATGGGCTATGAAATGGGTTTGTGCGACTTTTTTTCAAAAAGTTATGACCATTTTAAAATGACATCATGAAAGTTAAAAATCATGTTTGTATTCTCTATAGCAATTGCCAATATTGCTATATCTTTTATAATGCTATTTTATAATGGTCATAACTTTTTAAAGAAAAATCATACAAGATCATTCTGTAACTCATTTTGAAGAAGAAGAACAGTACTAAATGACACATTTAATAGAAAAGACCAAAACGGTTTTGTGCGTGTTCTACACAACCTCAAAAATCGTGTTTTTTTAACAAAAGGGATGAGATATCTCACAAACCATAAATTATATAGCGATTTTGCGTCCAATTTTGAATTCAACATTAATAAATACATCTAAAATAACTATTTTGGTTTTGGTTTGTAGTCGTTTTTATGAAAATACCGTTTTTCGACCTCATTTTAAAAACCATGCCATGAACCATGATGCCATGAACCATGATGCCATGAGCCATGATTTTGAAAACTTTTTTTTCTTATTCAGTAAATACTCGCGTTCAATTTCATATCTTTGTGCAGTTCATGACAACTTGATTAAATTGTTTCCTGGGCTGCGTGCACGAAATTCGAAATTTTCGATTATCTGTGCTGGAACAGTCCAAAAACGCACTAAAATGAAAATAAATGCTATTTTCGTGTTCAGCGATCCGAAATTAGTTTAGAAAATATGACTACCAAAATGGTTTCTTACCAAATTAAAAATTAAGAAAAAATAAAAAAATAAATTATTTTCCTTAACTTTACAACGGGCTCCATTTCTTAAAAACTAATATTTTTTATATTTTTTCTTTTAAATTAATTAACATTTAATTCTCTACAACATAAGGATTCCAGAACAAATATTCCGCCCTTTGAAAATTACAAAAAACCAATTTATAAATAGAAAAAAAGTCATGAAAATATTCTTAAAAAATTAAAATTTTTGTACCGACACAGCCACAAATTTAATTTTTGGACCAAAACTTTCTAAGAAGATAATGTTGACCTAGTCATTCTCTACAAAAGTTGGCTTAAAAACATTACGAAAAAATGAATAGTTTTGAAGTAACGGGCAGTCAAAGCGACTTGCCTTTTTTAAGTCAATTTTTCGACCTTTGATCGAAAACCGGCTGGGTTTTTTCCACTACCGATTCCAAATTTTTTATGAGATCTTATTTTTTTGACCTCTAATTTCAGGAAATGGACGGGAAGCAAGCAAAATCTGAATTTTACACATATGGGCGCTCTAATATATATATATTATGGCAAAGTAACCTGCAAGCCTCCAGTAATAAAAGCCTCTATATCACCATCACTTTTGGTATGCTGCACACAAGAAAAACACTTGCGTGGCTTGGGAAAACCAGCTTCTTGATTAGTGGACGATGACGGTGTTAATAAAGTTCGATCAGGCAAAGTTTCAAAATAGTCCCAACGATTCGTTTTCAAATTGAATGCGGGAATTTTTTGCAGATCATAAACTGAATGTGATGTACCACCGCCAAGAACATATATATGATGACCATCATAGACAACTTCATGTCGATATCTACCCTCGGGATCATCACGCATTTCGGGTCGACATATATATACATTTTCCCATACTTTGGTAATAAGATTTAAGCGATAAACATCACATGAATAATCGAAGCCAGTTGTACCGCCTATTGTGTATAGGTAGTGTTCATGTATAACTATACCAGGGCCATATTGTGCTGTTGGTAAATCACCAGTGACATTAAGGCGTTGCACAAGCGGGTTTTCTCCAGTTGTATAGGCATAGCAATCGTTGGAGCATACCTCACCGAAGGGATACCCAGTACCACCGTGAGACTAAATGGGCGAAATAATGTTAGTAAATTTTAGTTGTACTTTTAGATAGTAACAATCAAAATCAACAAAAAAAAAAATTCGCCTAAAAGTGCTAAAAATCATCTTTCAACATGTAATTCTTTTTCCCTCCCACGTCCCTTATAAGCTTCTAATGCAATAAGACGATGATTTCCAAATAACTTTTGTGATATTTTTTCACTTTTACGTCGGCTTTTGTAGAATTTTCTTCAAAAATTTTAGTTTTTTTGAGATAAATTACTTTCAGTTTTGAAAAAAACGTGGTTTCTTGTCTGACCAAAAAAATGCATTTAAGCCAGACCTTGAAATAAACTTCTTTAAAAAAATTTTTAAGTCAGACTCTAAACTTAAAAATCATTTAAATAAAAGTTCATAAACTTTAAGAAACTTTTTGAAATTAAAAGTTAAAAAAAAACTTTAAAAAACTTTTAAAAATAAAACTCAAAAAATTATTTTTATATAAAAACTTTTATCCTTAAAAACTTGTCACACAAAAGTTTATTTTGGAATAAGCACATCATTATTGCACAATCAATAAAGAAAGGTCTCACTGAGAGGGGTCGGAGATTCCTACGGTCATGTATAAAATATATTTTCGACCTTTCCTCATCGATTGGTGCAATAAAATTTTTTACAAAAAATGATTTTAAAACGGTTAAATTTTATCTTCCAGCTCTATAGATAAGTATGTTATTTTTTACACTTCAGTCACTGGATCTTTTTTCAAGGTATTTTTGAATACACCCGGGATATATTCACTTTGTCCTACCGTTAACAACTCATAGAAGGAGGCGTGGCAGGTATAGAAAAGTATATATATTCTTGATCAGTGTCACCTGAGTCGATATAGCCATGTCCGTCTGTCTGGCTAGCAGGCTGGCTGCCTCCGTCGTTCAAGTTAGCTCGTGGGATTGAAAATTAGATAAATCGGTCAACGGACGGTAATATTAAGTGCATTATTTGCGATAAAGCAAGCAAAATACACACAAATACTAGGGATAGTAAGCACAAGCTCTGAGCAAAAACAAGACGAATTCGGGCAAGAGGGCGTGGCACCTCCTATATAAGCAAAAGTTTCGAATTGCTATACTGAAATCGTTAATTGAGAAAATCCAACCAAATTTCAATAAAAAAATAAGGACAGTAAGTGCGAGCTCTGAAAAAAATTAGGCGAACTCGAACAAGAGGACGTGGCATATCCCAAACAAGCAAAATTTACGTAGTTCTATAATGTAAGCGTTATTTGAGGTAATGAAACCAAATTTCGCACAGAAACTTAAAATAGTTAGTGCAAAGTCTGAACAAAAACTGGTTGAATTCGGTCAAGAGAGTGTGGCAACTCCCGTACAATCCAAATTTTCAAAATACAGTGAGATCTGGTTAGGCGGTATCTGGATAAATGGGAAACCTCTATAAGTGAGACTCATTTCAAGGTCCTAGCACTTTTGCTTCAAAATACCTCTATTACTGGGATTATTAAAATTATATATCTGGGATATGATTTGTAAAGTTTTTGTGCATTTCCGCCTCTGTAACATAGGGTTTTCTCTCTATAGATGAGACTATTTATGAATAACCTCTATAAGTGGGAAATAACATTTATGTCTGTATAGTTTGTTGTTTTGAATTTGTATATGCACGTCATATCGGTATAGGTGGGCTTTGAAATGATTTTTTTATTAAAATTTCATGGAATCATTGACTTAAGTAGGCTGTGAATGGTCATTTACAAACTTATTTGAGTTTTATTAAGCTACCAACAATGAAAAAACATTCATGGTTGGCTTAGTGTTCAGTATGTTTGTGTAAAAACACAAAAACAGAGCAAAATGCATAAAAAGAAAGAAAAGCCCAAAAACCAAATGTTTTTTATCACAAGGCTGGTTTGCGTTACTAGTTTCGGGACCCACCACAGGTCGAAATTGACTAAAAGTCAATAGCTCATCAACCTTTATGTGATAAGTTTTTATGGAAAACTTTCATAAAAAACTTTTAAAAATAAAAGTTGAAAAATACTTTTTGAAAAAACTTTTCTATAAAAACTTTTAAAAAAACTTAATAAAAGTTTTTTTTTAAAAGTTTTTCCAAAAAAAAAAAAAACTAAAATGTTATAACCTTTTCAAGTTCAAGTTTTTTCCCTGCAAACAGTGTACTAGATACAAACGGCGTATGTATCGGGGACACAAACACGTATTTTTTTTTGTTTGTTTTTGAAAATCACATAGAAATTGCCGTACTCTTTCAATAACGTTTACATTGCTGTCGGGAAAAATACAGGTATTGGTTTTGCCGTACCAATACTGGTATTGTATCTGTTTCTCGTCCCTGCATAAATACTTAGATACGCATACTGGTACTGTATCTGTTGTACGTATCTGAAATAGTACCAGTACGTTGCTAAATATGCGAACAGGTACTATACTCGTTATAAGTACCTACAATAATCCCGGTAGGTTTCTAAGGACGCGTACTGGTACTGTGCATGTACTTATACTAATAAAAATCGCATATGAAATTAGTAAATTATTTATTTTTATTTTGAATTAAGTTCACATTATGTACATATGTGCATCGTTTTTATTTTCACAAAATATTAAATGTCTTTTCAATCGTTAGCTGCTGTCATTAAAATGTTCTCATCACCTTCTGATCACTATCTAATTGATAAACGCTTGAACATTTAAAACCACTCATTTCACTCATTTTAAGATCATCTATGATGATTCATCATATGTTTAAAGAGTCGGGAGTTTAAATGATGAAGAAGCGTTCACTAGCACTAACATTACATTGGTGACACTATTCATGTGCAGGCAGTTCCTATATTAAAAACGTTTTGCAACTGGCGCAACGTTAATGATGAAAATGTGACTAGACTCTTGAACGGTTTTTTAACTTTGTGGTTGCGTATGTTAAGCTGGAATGCATGTGCAATGTATTGTCAGCAAATCTGAAAGAATACAAATGAGGAATTATAAAATATGTTTTTAAATTCATAGTTTTGAATTACCAACAAGGTACTACTCACCCTCCAGCTTAGTTTATAATGTTGCATATTGACTTATGTTCCTAGGATATCTTCTTCTCGCAAATATTGAACAAATAATTTGGATCATCTTCACGACGTTTGACAAATTTTGATTTTGTTTTTAAAATTTTAATACTCAAAAACTGACAGAAAACTCTGTTGGAAAAATATCGATACGAGTACCTAGAAAATACGGGAAATGTTCCAGATACTCGTACGTGAAATAAAAATAGAAATAAAAAAAACAAAAAACTGTGAAAAATTCAAAGACAACCGGTACTCATTTTTTGCAGGGTTTTTAAAACTTTTTATGATCGAAGTTTTTATAAACTTTTTTTTTAAATAAAGAGTTTTCAAAAACTTTAGTTTGCAAAACTTTTTGAAGTATCAAAATTTCAAGGTATGATTTGAGCTATAAAATGATATCGTAAAATCACACCAGTTATGCAGCTACATATTAGGGCTGTGCAATGAGCTGATCGAACCTGTTCGAGTTTTCGCCACACACAACGAACAAGATCGATCAGCTCAGCTCAACTCAGCTCAACTCAGTTCGTAAGTTCGTGAGTTTTGAGCTGATCGTTTGATCGATCAGCGAATTCGTTGTGAGCTGATCGTTTGTTTGTTTAGCTCGTTAGTTATGAGTTTTCTCGTTTGTTTGGTTACGTTCAGCGTGTTCGATATGCGTTGAATATGATTGCAAGTTGCAATCAGCATTGCAAAAAATGTGTAAGAATTGGGATAAGTTTAAGGTTTAATATTATACACGAATATTAAACATTTTGCATAGTTGTTTTTTGTTTGAACTTCGGCTCTTCGCTGTACACAGCAGAAGCAACTTTCATTATTGCCACATGTTTTTTTTTTTTTGTATTGTAAAATTTGCTTAAACCATACATTTCAAAAAAAAAATTAAATTTTAGCCTTTAACCGCTTAGATAAACTTAAAAAAATCCAACATATTTTTTTAGGGTTGCCACCTGTTTCTTTTAATAAAATCAAAATTTTCTATCAATAAATTGTTTAAATCATCATTTTCTCTCTATAAATTAACATCTTGAGTTCAAAAACGACGAAACAAAAATTTAGGGTTGCCATATCAGGGTTGCCAGACGTTTTTTTGGATAATTGCATTTCATTGTCAACTTTCATTATTGAAAGTTATGGAATCGACCCAAAAACCCATAGTAAATAGTTTGGGGTTGCCACCTAGTTTTTTTAATAAAATCAAAATTTTCTTGGAATAAATTGCAAAAATCATCATTTGCTCTCTATAAATTGCCTCTTGGGTCCAAAAATAACGAAAGAAAAATTTAAGGTTGCTATATTAAGGTTGCCTGACTTTTTTTTCGCAAAATTGCATTTGGTTGTAAACTTTTTTTATTGTTTTTGGACCCAATATGTTAATTTATAGAGAAAACAATTATGATTTTAGCAATTTATTGAAAAAAAAATTTTGATTTTATTAAAAACAAACGAGGTGGCAACCCCAAAAAATTGGCGTTAGGAAATAGCGCCCAAGGAAATTAATGTGGGTTTTTGGGTCGATTCTATATTTTTCAATAAAGAAAGTTGAAAAAGATATGCAATTTTCCAAAAAAACGTCTGGCAACCTTGATATGGCAACCCTAAATTTTTGTTTCGTCGTTTTTGGACCCAATATGTCAATTTATAGAGAGAAAATTATGATTTTAGCAATTTATTAAAATAAAATTTTGATGTTATTAAAAAAACCAGGTGGCAGCCCCAAAAAATTTACTATGTGTTTTTGGGTCGATTCTATAGCTTTCAATAAAGAAAGTTTACAAAGAAATGCAATTTTCCAAAAAAACGTCTTTCAACCCTGATATGGCAACCCCAAATTTTTGTTTCGACGGTTTTGGACCCAAGATGTCAATTTATAGAGAGAAAATGATGATTTTAGCAATTTATTGATAGAAAATTTTGATTTTATTACAAAAAACAGGTGGCAACCCTAAAAAAATTAACTTTTTCATTCAAAATCATTTGTCAAAGCGTCTTAGTTTTATTTTCAATTTTATTAAGTTCACAATTTCAAATTAAGAGCAAAAAAACAACTATGCAAAATATTTGTTTAATATTCGTGTATAAATATTAAACCTTAAGTATTATTTCTACGCAATTCTTACAACGCTGATTGCAATCATATACATCGCATAACGAACACGCTGAACGTAACCAAACAAACGAGAAAACTCATAACTTACTAGCTCAACAAACAAACGATCAGCTCACAACGAATTCGATGATCGATCAAACGATCAGCTCAAAACTCACGAACTTACGAACTGAGTTGAGCTGAGCTAAACGAACTCAGTTCGGTACTGAAATTGTGTGAAAAGCTCATGAGTTTTGAGTTTGATCGAACTAGTTCGGCTCGTTGCACAGCCCTACTACATATATAGTATATGTACGTCAATTACAAAATATTTATAAGCATGATCTGGCGGTACCCTAAAAATGCTTTTAATTGGTTGGGAATATTTCGTGGCATCTTAAACAACTGTTAAAAAAGCCCTCCAGGCCAATTTTGAAACATAAGATAAGTGGATTTTCCACTGAAAGTGTGAAACTGTAAAAAGAACTGAGTTCCAGTGAATGAGAAATGGACAGATTAATAGACGAGTTACGAACAATCATTAATTTTCCACTGTATGCTTGTATCATGCGATCATTACACCGTATTGGCGTTAATTGAAATCTTTTAAGTAGTATAGCAGATCTATTTTAATGGTGCGACTGTGGGTACTTCCAGCAGTTTCTAAGCTCGCATACTTAGATATTTTTAAATTTGACATTAAAACACGTAAATTAAAAAAAAAAAAAAAAAACAAATTTCCACAGGAATTTGTGACCTCAAAACGGATTAATTAGAGTATAAGCCAATGTTAGGGTTAGTATTTTCCTTAGGAAAGTCGAGGTTAAGTTAGGGAAAAGAATTAACTAGGGATGCAGAAGTAGCAATAAAGAAACTGTAACTGCTGTCCGTTACAAAGTGCTTTTGTCTCAGGACACAAATTGTGGAAAAAAAAAATTAAGCATGTTCATGGTTTTCATACTCACTCTTGATGGCCCTTTACTTCTATTTTTCATAGCCATAGTAATTGCATGATTGTGGTCACTTTTCCATGCAATTCACTCTTGTGAAGTATCTTAAGGCCAAGTAAATGCATTTTTTTTCTTGCAATTTCTCGAATTTGTGCCAAATCCTGGATTTTCCATTTTAAAATTTATTACATTTTGAAAATGTTTATGTTGTGACGAAAAATAATAAACACGTGAAAGAAACTTCACGAAAGTACTTGACAGTGATGCCAAGTTTTGTCAAGAAACTATTAGCCGAAGGAATCAACGAGATGTTGCCAGATGTTTCGCTAATGCAATTCTAGAATATTCATATGGGTATAAAAGGAGCTGCTCATGACAGCTGAACACAGTTGATTTTAAGCAACAAAGCTAAAAGGTTGTACACACAGTGCCAGTGAAAGTAAATAAAGTGCTAATTGAAATATAAGATTTTGAATGTAAATAAACAGTAAAACAAACAATTGTACCGTGTTATAATAAACGTTTGTGATTAAAATAAACCATTTTATAATTAAATAAAGTGTGTGTTTTTGATTGCTACACAATCCAGTGATCGAACTCAGAAAACTATAAGTGATTGAAATTATCGTCATAGAGACAGGAAATTTCGTAAGAATTGAAATTTCAATGGCGAAAAGACTAAGTGATTTTAACAATAGTAGTAAACAACATACAGAATTTGTTATAAAAAAAGCTCTATTTTCAACATGCAAGAATAAAGAAATTTACCAAAAAATTCAACAAGACGTTGACGAAATGTCGGCACTCTTTGTAGAAGTTTCCAGGTAATTATAATATTTCTTTTAATATACAATTCAAGATTTACAATGTCATTATTTTTCTACACACACACACACACACAGATATATACATTTTGTTCTAATGAGGAAATGGAAAGCTGGAGATTTTAACGAAATAAAATTTGCCGATTATTATTATCATTTGATGGTAAAGAAAAAATCAAAGTACATTATCGACGAGGACTATGCTAAATTTCGTAAAGATTTGCCGTTTTACAACAGTGCATACCGATCAAATTTATTCATCGATTCCGCCAATCAGTATAGCGTCATATTTCACAACAACATATGGATGCATGCGTATAGTAGACTACGAAGGTTTTTCAAGAAATTCACAGAAGATAATACAAAAATCTACAATACATTAAACTATTTATTCTGCGACCAAGATGACAATAAAAACAAAGAGCCAGATTTTGATCTATTGATTCATTTGATCGACGAATTACAATGGAATGGTGAAAAATTATCCAACTTGAAAAATAAAAAACTATATTGGTCAACAGGCATTAAACTATTTTTCAATCTACAAAGATTCAACGAAAGAAACAATTATCGCAATTTCTCAATGATTCCCGTATTCAAACACGGAGCACATCATATTCGCTATGATTCGTATGCCTTCTATTCGCTGTTGTGTTCGTTAAAGTTGTACAAGGGTCCATGGAAAACTTTCGATCGTGCAGAACATTGGCAAAAATATTTCAAAATTCCGTATGCTCAATCCTTGTCAGAGAAAAAATTTGATTATTCTTTACAGTAAAGTTAAATACTGCAAAGAATTCTGTAAAACGAAAAAGAACTTCAGCAATTCGAGGCGAAAACAAAGAAATTGAATACTATACAAATGTCAATTTGGAGAAAATACGCTCAACAGAATATGCCAACAAAATTGGTCTTGATCCGGGATTACGTTTGATATATGGTGGAGTTCGTAATGGAAAGCCAATTAAATTGAAAAATTCTACATATCAGCATATGAGCGGATTCTATACGCGCAAATGTAAATTAAAAAGATTCACTTCAATGTGCCCAGAAAATACAATATATTCGGCCAATTCAATTGAGGATCTGGAGAACTATACGCAATACGAATTGGAGATATTTCTTGAAAAACAAATGATTTTCAGTCAACGTAAAGTAACCAGATTAAAATTACAAAAATACATTTGTGTAGAGAAGACTTGTCATAAGCTGGCTAAAGAACTTGTTGAACCTGGTAATAATGGATCGACTCTAATTGGTATCGGTTCAAGTGAAATCTCATCAGGGTCACCAATGCGCGGCTATATACGGACACCACATCGGAAATTTGTACGGGCATTGCGAGAACATAAAAATGTCAACGTTATGTTAGTTAATGAATATAGAACCACTAAGCTATGTGCAAATTGTTATTTTGAAAATAAAACATCACGATCACCACACAGGTATCAATTTTGTCCAAATTGCAATACTTGTTGGAATCGTGATGTTAATGCTGGTGCTAATATATTGTACTTGGGCCAATGTATTATTGCCGGTATCAAAAAAAATGAAAATTTTTGTAAAAGTACTACTATTTCTGGTATAGCGAAAAATGTATGTACTTGACCGATTTTATTGTAATAAATAAAAATGGTTTAACTCTGGAAAATTCAGATAACACAATCGTGTAGTCTGGGTCTGAAAGGGTTATTCACGGACACAACGAAGCAAATGCAGTAAATCTGCACAAAATACGAGCAGCAAAGTCATTGCTTGAATGATTGTGTACCTATTGGTGGTGGCTTATTTGATAGCTGCTATAGCTGTTTTGTTGGCAGGTTTGTTGATTGTTCACTTTAGTACATCAGCGCATGGTCTTTTACACACTGATTTGTTTAGAATGTCGAAACAAAGCGTGTAACAAAAACTTAATTTAAATTTATGTTTACTGCGTAGATGAGCTAAATATAAGAATGCAGGGGAGTGTAAATGAAAGAAAATTATGTTATAATGCGTTGTTACATTGTTACAGTAATGCGATATGCAATCAACAAGAGCATTCAAGAATACCTTCATCAATATTATTGCTTGTAAAATATTACAATTTATGCATTAGGAGGTCCAATACAGTCTTATAAACAGAGTAAATATATATAAAACATCGTCATCAAATTATACACAAATATTAGCAATGTACTTATGTACGCTAAAGGTTACTTGATTAAAAAATTAAATGATGACTATATAATGAACCAGACAATATTGGATTTGAAATGCTTAAAAATTTAAAATTGCAATTGTGATTGATAATACATATTTTGGTAGATTGTTGTTGATAAGAATTTTCATAATAAAATAGGTCCAAGATTTTTAAGACTTTCAGTGAGTGTTTTTTTCCAAAAATCTTTCAGTGAGAGCACAAGACTCAAATTAAAAAACAGCTATGACAAAAGTGCTATGAAATTAAAGGAAATTTTACAAGGATTTAAAAAAAAAAATTAAAAAGGGTGTTTTAATAAGATCTTTTTCATACTAAAATGGCCGCCAAAGTCAGAAATTAGGGAACAAAATTTAAAATATAAACTTTAAAGATCCAGAACTTTGCGAAATCTTGTTAAACCCTATAAACCAGCGATCGGCATTCTATAGCACAATTGTGCAGTCAAAAATCTATCCATCTCTTTCTATCCTTTCCATCTTCTATTTTCTCTCAAACATTAATTCTCTCTTAAATTTTGCCGACCACTGCAGAGAGTATAGATATAGATATATCTATACTCTCTGTATTTGTAGTTCAATTTTCTAGTTTTGAGATAATTCAATTAAAAGATTTTTAAAAATTTAAATTTACACTGATTTTCGGATCTTCTTGTTTTGTTTTTTTTTTTTCTAATAACTTTGTAATGGTACCACTTTAGAGAACTCTGGTTAGACAGAATCGTGCACTTAACTATGAAGAATATCATAGGCCACTTATACAAAGAATGATAACTTCGCAGTTACCTAGCTGTAGTATTGACGTGACGATAAAAGAAAATAGAAGTGTCACATAAAAACCATGACACCATAGCTTTTATTTTTTATTTTTTTTTTTAATTTTTTTAAGAGTCTGTCTATACGGGGGGACTCGCGTACGCGAAAACTCTCAATTAGCTCTCTCTCTCTCTCAATTTACTCAATTAGCGTACGCGAAATCCAGTGAAGTTTTTCCCCCGGGACGCAGCTTCGTTTCAACAGTAATTTTACATAAAAGTAGGGGTAAGTGGGCGGCCTGCGGCCGCAGCTCAGGATTTAAACCCGTCAGACATCCAACCGCAGCTTCGCGGCTTAGTACATAAATTAATCAAGTTCCCCGGGGGAAAAAATTTCACTGGATTTCGCGTACGCTAATTGAGTAAATTGAGAGAGAGAGAGAGCTAATTGAGAGTTTTCGCATACGCGAGTCCCCCCGTATAGACATTTCCTTTTTTTAATTGGAAAATTGGATATTATTTTCTCAATTTATACTTACAATTAGTACATTATTGTGTATGGCCAGTGCATTGGATGCCAATTCTCTTGGCATTGATTGAGCAATTTCTCCATTCAATAGTAGTTTCCATTTATTTGTGGAAAAATTAAAACTCCACAACTCTTGGAATAGCAAACACAAACCACGACGTGCAGCTGACAAAGCGCTTCGCGGATTATAACCACCTAAAGAATACAGATGCGATTCGGAAGCAATAACTCGATGCCCACTTCGTGAAACAGGAAAATCAGCATCAGGTACTAGAAATTTATAGTTAACTTTTTGAAGTTTTAAAGGTTGAAAAGTATAATGATTCAAAAGTTGCATTTGCATTTCCTTGTACATCATGTAACGTATATGAGTTGTAAGTTTGCGACGATTATAATAGGTTTCATCATTCATGTCGCTATCACTGTCCGTGGTAACATCAGTGGAAACATTTTCATCATCTTCGTCGTCGTCGTCTTCTTCTTCCTCGTCATCGTCATCATCAAATGCATCGTTATCGTCATCTTCTGCTTCATTTCCACGTTCATCCGCATTTACATCCATAGGCTCCGCGTTTTCAATTTGTTGCTGCTGACCGTCGCCACGTTCTGGTTGTTGT
This sequence comes from Calliopum simillimum, assembly GCA_951812925.1. Classification (NCBI taxonomy): domain Eukaryota; kingdom Metazoa; phylum Arthropoda; class Insecta; order Diptera; family Lauxaniidae; genus Calliopum; species Calliopum simillimum. Next base: position 113,350,912 of record OX638370.1, on the reverse strand, counting down.
TGCTGTTCGTCGTCCTGCTCCATCACTAGTGCTTTGACTAATTGAAGTGGATTGAATTTTTTCAAAATAATAAATATTATATTTTCAATAAAAAGTAATATTTTCCAAGTGCGTTGCAGATTATTCAACAGCTGTCGTATTGTGTGTGTGGCGAATTTTTTAATTCTCATTACAAAATTTATTTCGAAAATTTTGCAATTGTCTTTTTTTCTGTTTTTTTTTTTTTAACTTCGATGAACTGGCTCTAAATAGAATTTTAATATTTTTCCACAAAATGTTTTATATTATACAATAAATTTAAAAAAAAAATTTCAATTTTTTGCACATAACTTTATTAAAAATTTGTTTTATGCTCCTACAAAAAAAAAATCACGACGACCTCGAACAGCTGTTGAGTACAACAACTAAGCTGTCAATGTTTTGACATTTGATTTGTCTTGTGTTGTCTGTTTATGAGTGTTGCTTTTCTTAGATATTTTGTAGGGCGTAAGGGCGTAATTCCACGCATTTTCTTTGCAATAAGTTTGATTTAAAATTATGCTTATAGTATTCCTTAAAATGTGTAAATGACTGAAAAGCCTCGTAGCTTGTACAACTTTCAGTATTCATATGAATTTTGACAGCTCTTACGAGGCATTTACAAGTTTTAAAGAATTCCCTTACCCATTATTCTAAAGTTTTAAGCATTTTTCGTCTTGAGTGACCCCAAATGAAATAGAATATTATTGTAAAACACTTAAACACATGATAATCCAGTTTTTTTTAAAAAGGGGCTCAATAAGATCCATAACAAGAAATCATGGCTTAAAATATTCTAGAAAATTGTTCCTTGCGTGATCTTATGATGGCCTTGGAACAACCAGTTTTATCTAAAATGAAAATTTAGAGTTTTTCAGTATGGGAAACTTTCGAAAATACGTTTTCTGCGGGTATTTTAGCTAAAACAAAAAAAAAAAACAGTACGTGTTTGATTTTAGGTTCCAATTTTTATTTTTTGTATACCTTGGATTAATACAAATAATTTGATACATCAAACGACGCATTTTTGAGATCGTAATAAAATAAAAACCACATCTAGCCGAGATTTTGAATAGGTCAACGTTGCTCGATCTCTAAATGATCTTATAAAACAAAATTGAAAAAATCTCATCTTATTTTCTAACACTCTCTTTCAGATGTTTAGATGGAATCGTGAAATATCGAAAAATGTTTTTTTTTTTTTGTTTTTTGGAATCGGTCTAATATACAATACATACCTGTGGCAGATTGACAAAGCACGGGGAGTCGGACGATTTGTTATGAAGAGTTACAGGGTCATCAACTGCGTTACGTTACGTTGATTTTATAATTTTGTGCGACAACAAATTTAAATTACCAAAATTAAGATTTGTTACGTTACTAGGTGCTTGTTACGTCGCGTTATGACTGGAAAGAGGTGGTCAAAATTGGTCGATAATTGCTTTACGTAATATGTGAACAGCCCCTAACTCGAAATTGGCAACTTTTCAGTAGAGCTTAAAAACTTCTTTGAAGATTCTCAATTCTTTTGGTGTAGGAATTGGAACAAATGTAAAAGTTTTTTATTATACATAGGTTAGGTTAGGTTAGGTTAGGTTAGGGTGGCGGCAATATTGCCACACATAGACCGCAAGGGTCCATAGTGATACCACAAACTCTCTTATTAACGTCTATTCATAAACTCTGGTCCTTTCAATATGGTGTTTGTCCAAACTGAAGGATCCTGTAAGCACAGCGAATCTTTTAATGTCACTTAGGTGAATTTTAGTGAGTTCTTTTAGGGAATTAAAAAATGGCTGACCAAAGCATTTCAGTCTAGTTCTTGCAAGAGCAGGACAAAGACATAAAAGGTGTTCAATTGTTTCCTCTTCCTCAGGCTCGTGACAGTTTCTGCACCAGTTGTTGGAGACTATGCCCAGTCTAAAGGCATGATGACCAATTAGACAATGACCAGTCACAACTCTAGTCAGCAGGCTGCACTCACTCCTCGTCAGAGATAGTAAATATTTGGAAAAATCTGCTTTGAGAAAACAAGGCCAAAAATACTTTGTTATAGCGCTGGTTGGGGATTGTTCCCAGCGTCTATTCGCTACTGAGAACATTTGAGCGTTCTTTAAAGAGAAGAAATGTTGAAGCGGTGCTGGAATTTTGATGTGTTGGTCTTCTAAGAGAGCTCCCGTTTTTGCTGATAGATCTGCCTTTTCATTTCCTAAAATTTCGCAATGTGACGGCACCCACTGAAGGGATACCTGGTTGTTTTCACTAAGGGAAGTTAAAGCGGTAAAACATTCAAAAACTGTCTTTGATTTAATAAATTATACATGAATACTAGACAAATATTTTCCAGTAACTATTTTTGTTCTAAGGTCAATAATAAAATTGAATAAGATGTTCTTGTCAAATAATTTTGATTTCAAAAATTCAGTTTCTTTCCTTAGGAAAAGTAAATTATTTCGAAGAAGTGCTTTTGTGACATTTTTTTTTTTGCCTTTAACCTGTATCTTATCTCGACTAAAGATGTTTTGTGAAGAAAAAAACCTGTTCTTATGTCGACTTAAGTTGTTTTGTGAAAATCATTTGTTAAAGTTTTTGTTGCAATGCCTGAATTTTTTAACCTAAATAAGATAAGTTGTTTGGTCAAATGCAATTTGGAATAAAACATCGAGATAGATTGATTTTGGGTTCTATATCTCCGCAACTAAAAGTTATAGAGATATGACAATTACACCAAAGGAAGCGTATTAAAATTTTATATTTATGATTAAAATCCTGGAAAATTGTTTTATTTCCAGTTAGATTGTTTTGTCAAAAGTTCACTTATTTCACTTAAAAAACCATTGAAATCGGTTATTTGACCGATATAATTTTTTTAATTTCAATTTCACACCATCGATTAAACTTTTCATGAAAACAGAACCCAATTCTATTAATTTTTAACAAAATGTCAGCTGATTCATACAATGACATTACTTTTGTCCCTTTATGTACATACTTACTCCAATAACTCCGTCAGTTTTGCAAACTTCGAAAAATGACAATATTTTAAAATTTTAAACTGATAACAAACAATAAAATCATTTTTAGGCATTTAAAGGGTTAAGTCGCACAATTTTGGCTCTCCAAATGCTATTTTTTGAACTCGAAATGAGCAAAAAAAACTAAAAATCTCTTAAGCACCTCTCTCCCTAGCAACATTATCACGTTTTTTTTTGTCTCTTTCGTCTTTTCTCTCTTTCTTTCTTAATTTATTTTTTTGACATTGAATTCAATTTCGACGCAAGTATTTTATTTATTTACAACGAAAAGTCGAAAAATGTATTGGATCTTTATGTATGGATCTTTCGGTTTTTAGCTTTTTTTCCCGCAATTTGTTGTTGTTCGAATATATTTACTCCATTTCAAGGCCAAAATAGATAGAAAAAAAAAAATTTAAAAAATGCCAAAAACAAAAGACGGTTAATTGTTCGGATCGGATCTGTGTAGTGTATATAGAAAAATAAAGAAAATTTACCGGCGATTTAATTTTGAAATTTATAAATAATGGATTGTAGTGAAGTGGTAGATAATTTAAATGTAACGCCAGTGCAGAAGACACAATCGAAAGTGGATGATGTTAATAACGCCACAATTATTGGGGAGTTATTTGAACAGGGAGCAGCTTCATGCAGCAGTACGCCGCTTGATGTTACAAAGCAACAAATTTCAAAAAGTGTCCATATTCCGTACATTCTAAATGGTCAACTTTATGAAATACAAACGCAGGATGGGGAAAATGTCACCGTCAGATGCTGCCATTGCCCACCGGACCGAGTTTATCGTGGCAGCGTCCGTTCTACTGGCAATTTTCACATGCATATCAAGGTTAGTATGCTTTGAACATAAACTAGTTGTTATCTGTGGCCCCAGTACCTCAGTCAGCATTGTTTGCATAGCGTGTTATTGTTCAGAGCTTCCTAGTTGCATTATCTCAAAACACACTTGCATTTTTTACTTGTATGCGAGGTCCCACGTCCTCTTGTCCGAAGTCACAGAGTATTGCTCCAAGCTTGCGCCAACTATTCCTAGAGTCTATGTGAACAAATTGGAGTTTTCAGACAGAAAGAAGAACGTTGCTATGTCGACTAAAAGGAGTTGACGCTGTTCAAGAGTAAATAAACTTTTCACGCCTCCTTCTTACAACCGAAAGAACTACATAGGTGATTATACCCTTGATGTAAAAAGCAAGAGAAAAAGCATGTTCCTAAAGAATGTTTTTCTCCATTTTACCGTTATGTTATTCAACTGTTATTTAACGCCGTTTCATTGGATCACTGTAGATTATACCATCCACTGTAAGTATCTGGGACTGTACTTTTGAATTAGGGCGCTGTAGTCCTATCTCTAATTTTTGGGAAATGCAAAAAGTAGATCTCAAACAGTGGTTCTTTAGAATTGGCGTATTTTTTTTTTTTTTAAATAACGATGTATGCAATAATTTTACCTATAGTACATTAGTACCTGGAGACCGATCCCTGCTCGTTCTACAATCTGATCTTATTATTTTAGTCATGGCTATTTTTATTTATTTTTTATTTTTAAGTATAGTACAATAAGATACGAAATCTTTTAAAGTACACTAAAACTAAACATACATAAACTAAACGTACATAAGACTGCATATAAGAAATAAAAAGTTAATTTCATTGTTTTTTTTTTTTTTGTGCCTGAGTTATTAACAAACATTTTTATTTTGGTAAAAAGTGGTCGTGGCAAATATTGAAAAAAGCCCACTTTTCGTTATGCTTTAGATACTCATGATCCAGATACGCATACCAAATTTCATCAAAATGTGTTGTACCATTTGCGAGAAATAGCATTTAATTTGTTTTAGTTGTATGGGAGGTTCCACGCGCACCGGCGATATTTTGCCCACTTTCAGGTCGTAGGTGCCTAATAAAAAGGAGATTCCCTACAGTTAAATTCAGAAAGATTGCTTTAGTAGTTTTCTTTTTATAGCGTATTATAGTATTGTGGGCGGTGCCACGCCTTCCAACGAGTTTTCCTAATATAACTGCATATCACATATTGATACTTGTATTTAGGGATAAAATCTCCTAAATTTTCATTATAATTGTTGGATTCATTTTCGAGGAATATTGAAACAAAATTTTCAATGGTTTAAAAAGGGGCGCGGCACATCTTCGACACCGCCCACTTTTCGGTTATTACAAGGCTTTAATAAGCAGTACCTACGTACCAAATTTCATTAAACGCAACGGCAATATTTCGCCCACTTTCAGATCAGAGATGCCTAATACCAAGTAAACTCCCTACAGTTAAATTCAGAAAGATTGCTTTATTAGTTTTCTTGTTATACCGTTTTATATTTTTGTGGGTGGTGCCACGCCCTTCAACGAGTCTCCCGAATATAACAGCGTATTAGATATTGATCCTTATTTACAGAGCTAACATCTCCTAAATTTTCATTAAAATTGTTGGAGTCGTTTTCGAGTAATATTGAATCAAAATTTTCAAGGGGTAAAAAGTGGGCGTGGCACTTCTTCGATGCAGCCCTTTTTTTGTCTGTTACAAGGTATTATTAAGCCATACCCGCTCACCAAATTTCATTCAAATACCTTGCATAGTTTGCGAGTTATGACTAAATCAAGTTTAAAATTTAGGGCAGTGCCACGCCCTCTGGTGAGCATTTACAAAGTTCAAACCTAGCTCATTCTTTATTGTATGCTACTATCTAACACTATTCGAAGTTTCATTGAAATCGCTGCAGCCGTTTTCGAGAAAAAAATATTGAGTACAAAAAAACAAACATACAATTATAGCTCGTATAAGAAGAGAAGATAAGATAATTTTATATTATAAAGCTAATTTCTATAGTTTCTAATTAGTAAAAGGTATTTTTTTTTTAAATTACTTGGGTATAGCACTAAATTAAAAAAATTAATCAAACCAAATCTCGCAAACTTTACAAGCTATTTAGATAAAATTTGAAGGGGGGTTGGGGGTATCAATGCCTTGCAATGGATCAAAAATGGGAGGAGCTGACGCCCACTTTTTTAATAATTAGAACAATTTGATTAAATATTTCTCTAAAAAATCTTCAGTGACAAAATAGGAGCTTGGGAGGTATTACTTCTGATAGCCAGGATTTAGACACTTATATATTTAATACACTCTAAGTCAAACGAAATTGATATTTTTTCAATACAATTTTAACTTTTTCCAAAATAAACTTTCCAAATCAAAATAAACTTTGCAAATCTATCAAATCCTCTCCATATTGGCAGGTGTTTGGTAGACACAATTTTAATCAATATACAAATTTTCATAACGATAGCTACTGTATGTGCAGAGGTATATTTGGAAAAAGTTTATTTAATTTGAAAAAACGTCGGTTTTCGTCGCTTAGTCGCGTAACTTTTCATTTTAAGTTTCCCAAGTATATTGACAAAAATCTGCAAAAAAAATATGTGAAAGCAATGAAACAATAGACTTTACAAGCCCCCTCGTTTCTTTTGCGCTGCTCTGTATTGCAAAAAATGAAAGATATGAACTGCTATTTTTATGCCACAATTCTAAGCAACTCAAGTTCATAATTTTCAACAATCATTCATTCAGTGATCAAAGACACAAATGACAACGTTGCAGATTAAGTTTAATATCTGGTTATATTAAGTACAAATGCAATGAAAAATACTTTCTTATACTATTTAGTATCATTATAATTGGATTTTGTAATTTCATCTTATTTAGCGGCGACATCCCGATTTGCTTGGCAAATTACATGATATGAAGGTAACCGCACTCCTGGAGCGACGCGATCGTCTAATGAAAAATCGTAAAATTTCTTATCGTGGTAACAGGAGTAGCAATAGTAGCAATAACAAATCACGTTTACAACAGCCACTTTATGATGAATTGCCCAAGTTAAAAATTAAATCAGCATTTCAGCGACATCAATTCCAGCAGCAACAACAACAGCAACAGCAGCTACAACATCTTCAACAAAAACACGAAGCTGCATCGGTTCGTAATGTAAGTAAACATAGTAGAAGCCGTTATCAAATTGTACACTCCAAAAATTAAAAATATATATTTTACTAGATAAAGTTTGACCATATTTGGTTTGGTCGAAATTTGGAACTTTTTTTAAAGAGTCGTCTGGTTGAATGAAGCTTTGAACTTTTTTACATTGCCTGAGTTTATAATTATTTTTTTTTTTTAATTTTCAAATTTTCCTTATTTTTAAAAATTTTCATGAAAAATTGCTGCATTTTTAACCACCCCAATATACTTATGTATACACTAGACTGGTTCAGATAATAAAGCGTTTTTTGGAAATTCCACGTTTACCACTAAAAATCTGAAAGATGGTGTTAAAAAAGTGAGCTAAGAATTATTTTAAACGTCGCTCGTAGCTGATTTACGCAAAATTTCGGTTTGATGTGCTTTTTATTTTATTAATTTTGCAAAAATACTCGGAATGAGTCGTGCGATATCTCATATTTTGAAACAAAGTACAGGATTTCCCATCCAAGACAAAAAACCTTTTCCTCACCAAATTGATGTTTGTTCAATTCAATTTCAACTTTTTCCAAATCAAAATAAACTTTTTCCAAATCAAATTAAAATTTGCAAGAAAAAAAAAAACGCTTAAAATGATATATCTTTGCACCTACAACAGCTAGTTATGAAACATGGTACATAGATTGGTATTGTGTCTCCATGTGGGTGCAGAGATATTACATTTTAAGTGCGTTTTTTTGCAAAGTTTAATTTGATTTGGAAAAAGTTTAGTTTGATGTGGAAAAAGTTGAAATTGAATTGAACATAGATCAATTTGGTGTGGAAAAGTTTAAGTTGGAGTGGAAATCCTGTATTAAAAAAAAAAAAAATAATATATCAAACTTAACATCTGCGATATTTTGTTTGTTTTTAGCTAAAATACCCACTAAAACATATTTTCGAAATCTTACCCTACTGTAAAACTATAAAATACGTTTGGATAAAACTTGTTGTTCCAAGATCATAATGAAATTACACAAGAAACATTATTGTAGAACGTCTCAGCCCATTGCATGCTGTTTTTATAAAAAAAATTCTACGGAATATTTCATTATGGGTCAACAAAGACAATAAATGCTTAAAACATAGGAAGAATCCTTAAAAGATGTCATCAAAATAAAATAAAAAAAATATCATCATCAGTTTCATTCCTTAAGTAATCTTTGTTCTACATACAAGCATTTCTTGTTCCTGGTGACCCCTAAAAAAATGGCTAAAAGCGACCGACCTTCAAAAAATTCTCAGGCCTTTTCTTTTTGACGCCAACTTTCAGAGTTTTAGGGGTAATTGTGGAATTTTCAAAAACTTTTTTTTTTTTTTTTGAATCAATTTATTCAACACATTTTATTGAAATGCCATCTTTTATAGGTAAATATCATGCGTTTTATGCTCTTTTATTTTATATTTTAGTGGAACATCGAACCGTTTGTTCTTGTACCCATAGGTGATGGTACAAATGTGGCCGATGCTCATCCTGAACCAATTAACTACTCGTTTAAGCCTGGTAACATTGATTCCATGAACGTGTTGCACTGTCATTTAAATGGAGAAAACAATGTAAAGCAGTCAGAAAATGTAAGTTCTAAATATTTTATTTATTACATTTATAAATAGAGCGTGTGTGTGAAAAAAAAGACACCAGAACTTGGCCTTTGGGAAAGTGCTAACCTTCAAGAATATAGATAACGATGTGTTTATGAATAGCTCACGATTTTTCTATAGTATTCATTATAATTTACAAAAAAGTTTTGAATGACTTATTTGATTTTATTTTACCAAAGACACTTCATCATCAGCAAGTGCAATCATCAACATTAAGCATTTCTGGATTACAACAATTTACAAATGAGTCTGCTTCACTTGTTATTAATGATAATTCCGGTAGTTTTGATCATGCTTCTGATGTATCGCATTACGCTAGAACTGTTACTAGTTTCGGTAGCCATATAAGTGTTGGTAATAATCAAAATACCGTCACAATTGTTAAGGATGAACTTTTAATGTCCAGTGAAGCAATAGATCTTACGTTACAAAATTCATCAATATCATCAGGGATAGGTTCCAATCAAACAAACTCAACAACCGGACGATCGTTTCTAGATAATAATGGTATGTTAATGTTTTCTATCTATACACATATTTAAATATACATAATTTCTTTTGACATTAATATGTATGTTAAATTTTTAGCTGCAGGCAGCACTTCATCAAATTTAAAATTTAATGAGTTATTGCAACAAGTTGAAATATCATTAAAAGAAATTCAGCGGGAAATGCATACTCGTAATCAAATTGAAACCAATCGTATTGTTCTTGATATTGCCAAGTTTAAATATATACATCCTGGCTTTAATTTTCAATTTTAAATTTAATTTTGAACATAGTATACTTTTCTATTAAATATGAATTAAGCTAATAGGACAGACAAATTAGGTAAAAGAAGGCTTTAATATAAAATTTTTTTGAAAAGGCCAAATTTTGATCCGACATGGCTCAATTTGTTCGAATTTATAAAAAAAAGTAGATAATTCAAAACAAAAATTATAATTTTCGATGTATTTGACAATGTTGAATCCGAATCTGGCCTTAGAATTGGTCATCACTTATAAGTTTTTGAGATATTCTAACCTAAAATCTTAAAAACACCATATTTGAAGTTATATAGAGTGCGCACGAAATTATTTTGCTATTTCCTTTTAAATGCAGAATTTAGTATTATCCTTCACCTTATAAATGAGCTATCAATTGGTCTTGCATGTCTTTTCTTTAAAAAGTTATTATCATTTGAAAATCACACCACATTGATTAATTACTTTAAATTTTAAAATGGTCATAACTTTTTAAGGAAAAATCATGCATTCATAGCTTATTTTGAAGACAAAAGATAGTACTAAACGATGCATTTAGCAGGAAAGATCATAACAATTTCGTGCGCACTCTATATCCTCAAAAATCGTGTTTTTTTAAGATTTCGATAAGGATGTCTCAAAAACCATAAGTGATACATCGATTTTGAAGCCGGACTCGGATTCAGCATTTTCGACCTTTGCCAAAAATTGCTTAAATTTAAAGAATTGGTTTTTTCAAAGTTTAATTACCAACAAAATGAGCCATGTCAAATCAAAATCGGTGATTATTCAACAAAATTAGATAATTTTATCTAATTTGCCTGCACTATAATTTTTTTGAAAAAATTTAAGTAAAAAATGGATTATAATAAGAAAAGTTGTATATACTTGTTATATACATGTGTTTATTGTATTTAAGTACTAAACTAGTTGTACAATATTCTACACTTTAAAGTTTGTAGAAAGTTCCTTATGATCTCTCTGTCATTGAACTGACATTTTTTTTTTTAAGTTTACTAAAAGAATTGTGGTTTTTTATTTTTGATGTTATATTAATCTGTAAATAAAAATTATAATAAAACAGTTATATCTTGTCTAAACCTTCCTATATATCTGTGGACTTTTGAGAAAACAACCTAACTCGAAATAAGACAATTTTCCAGGATTTTAATCATATATATAAAATTTAAATACGCTTCTTTTGGTGTAATCGTCATATCTCTATGACTTTTAGTTGCAGAGATATATAATCGAAAATCAACCTATCTCGATGTTTTATTCCAAATTGCATTTGACAAAACAACTTATCTCAAATAGTTTAAAAATTTCAAGCATTTGCAATAACAATATTTTTACAAAAGCTTTTCACAAAACAACTTAAGTTGACATGAGAAAATGGTGTTTTTCTTCACAAAACATCTTAAGTCGAGATAAGATACTGGTTAAATGGCAAAAAAAAGTTTGACAAAAGCACTTCTTCGAAATAAGTTACTTTTCCTATGGAAATAACTGAATTTCTTTAATTAAAAAACATTTGACAAAAATATCTGATATCAATTTTATTAAAAACTATTGACCTTAGAGCAAAAAAAGTTACTGGAAAATATTCGTTTAGTATTCATGTAGAATAAAAAACTTATATGTGTTCAAACTCCTACACAAAAAGAAGAAGCATCAAAGTAGTTTTTTAGCTCTCCTGAAAAGTTGGCAATTTCGAGTTAGGTTGTTTTGTCAAAACTCTACAGATATGTACATGAAAACTAAACGAATATTTTCCAGTAACTTTTTTTGCTCCAAGGTCAATAGTTTTTAACAAAATTAAAATGAGTTGTTTATGTCAAATATTTTTTGATCTAAAAAATTCAGTTCTTTCCATAGGAAAAGTAACTAATTTCGAAGTATTGCTTTTGTCAAACTTTTTTTGCCTTTTAGCCTGTAATTATCTCGACTTAAGATGTTTTGTGAAGAAAAACACCCTTTTCTTATGTCGACTTAAGTTGTTTTGTGAAAAGCATTTGTAAAAGTTTTTGAAGTATGATAAATTTAAATTGAACTAATTAAACAGTCTTTTTGCAATTTTTCAACAACAGACGCAAGCAAGTGTTAACATGGAAATTATTTACATATGTTTCGGCTATTTCCACATACATATTTATATATTTTCATATATAAACATGTATATAGCCTCATCAGATTAGCTTTAGTTAAATCTTGTCAGAAACCGTACTCGAACCAGTGACTCCGGTTTTCTAATGAAAGAAAACGTTTTGTTATTGCAAATGCTTGAATATTTTAACCTATTTGAGATAAGTTGTTTTGTCAAATGCAAATGGGACACATAGGTCCCGTCAGTATTGAAAGGGTTAAATGCCTTATTGAGAATTGGCCATCTATTTAATCGTCAATTTGCGTTGTGCTGTGTTCAATAAAAGTTCATTTTACAAAAATGTGGCAACACTACAAACAGCTGTCAAAACTGCACTTCGTTCTGTGCAAATTATTTTACTTCGGAATTGTTGCACTTTGTATTTGTGTTTTAGCAATCAAACATTTATTTTATTGTTCACATAGAAATTCCATAATTTCTGCTTATACGTATTATAATATTATATAAATATGAGTGTCAATAGGGATGTTGAACCCTTAATAAATCTAGCTGATGAAGTGGTGACGAATGGGGATGACGAACCACCATTGCTCGCTATAATAAATGAAGCTGAAGCTGCGCCGCAAAATCTTAATTCGAATGGAAATACACAAATTGTAAGTATAAAAATATGGCTGTAAAATTTGACTCATAGTATGTTTTGAATTTGTAGGCGTTTACGACGTCTGGGAATACAACAGGGACACAACAAAATGACCAGAATTTGACCGCTGAACCAACATTTCATCTACGTTCTCGCACAGCTGCAGTTAATGCTGCTGGAGCACACAGCAAGGATGATGTTTATGAAGTATGTACCTTTTGTATTTCTGGAGTACAGTCAAGCCGCAATTTTCTATCCTTTTAAAATTCTTATCGCATTTCATAAATTAATGCAAAACGAGAGAAAGATGATAAAAGTTGATTGGGGTTTCCCCTTATTTTAATTGATAGCGATGGGCGCATCAAATGATTTCAACTATCGATTGTTAGTAACTGAACAGCAACTGATAGTCAATATCGAATGATTTTGTTTTCGTCCATTAACGAACGATTTTGCTGATTAACATTTTCTAGTGAAATCTCTTATTTAGAATTTATTTCCTTTGCTTAAAGTACTAAAGATTTTAAATCACTTCATATTTAATATATAAAAATATAAAGGAAAATATAACCCAAAAAATATATTTTCTGTTGTCCAAAATTTATTTCTTCATTCACTTAAACAAGAGATAAAAAGGGAAATTAATGATGAAGAATGCAAAATAAGTAAACCTAAAAATAGCGGAATAATGCCAGTGATGCCCAAAATCTAATTAAGAAATGCATAGAAATCGTTCATGGATTTTTTTTATACCCTACACCCAGGGTATATTCACTTTGTCCTTCCGTTTGTAACGCAGAGAAGGAGGCGCGGCAGATATAGAAAAGTATATATATTCTTGATCAGCGTCACCTCCTGAGTCGATATAGCCATGTCCGTCTGTCTGGCTGGCTGGCTGGCTGTGTGTTGAAATACACTTTTTGGGAAAACTGAGCAAGATAATTCAATGAAATTTGGTAAACTACCTCCGTCGTCAACGATAGCTCGGGGGATTGAAAATGGGCGAAATCGGTCAGCGGACACGCCTACCGCCCATACAAAAAATATATTCCAAATGCAATTTTAGGAGTATTTTTCACGACAATGCAACCAAAATACGCGTAAATACTAAGAATTGTAAGCGCAAGCTCTCAAAAAAAAAACTGAACGAATTCGGATAAGAGGGCTTGGCACCTCCCATATTAGCAAAAGCTTCAAAACGCTATACTAAAAGCGTTTTTTGAGATATTCGAACCAAATTCGACTCAGACACTAAGCATCATAAATGAAAGCTCTCAACAAAAATTGGGTGAAATCGGACAAGGGGGCGTGGCACCTCCCATATAAGCAAAAGTTTCAAAATCCTATACTGAAAGAGTTTTTTGAGATAATCCAACCAATCCGACTGAAATACTAAAGACTATAAATGCACGCTCTAAGCTAAAACTAGACGAACTCGGACAAGAGGGCGTGGCACCTCCCATACAAGCAAAAGCTTCAAAACGCTATACTGAAAACGTTTTTCACTTAGACACTAAAAACTATAAATCCAATTTCTGGAAAAAAACTAGGTGAACTCGGACAGGAGAGCGTAGCACCTCCCATATGAGCAAAATTTTAAAAATACTGCAGTGTAGGGTATTTAATGTTTGGCCAGGCCAAATTTTACACCCTTACTAGTTTTTTTTTTGTTTTTTTTTTTTTTTTTTTTCAAAACACTCAATTCAATCGTTTTCGTTCATTACTAAAATCGTTCATGAATGATTTTTTTTTCAAAAAAATCGAATGAATGAATTTTTGTTGACTATCGAATAACTCGATAGCTTTCATTCGATAGATCCCCATCACTATTAATTGCATGTCAAGGGCTAAGGGATTGGAATTTTCTATGATGGGACCTTAAATTATTAGTTTCACATTGAAAACAAATCCCAAACAATGCATATTACAACATATTGCAGTTTGACTGTGCTATGAAGAACTTAAAGGGCCTTATCATCGAGACAGCAAAGCAGTCTGCGAAAAATTTTTATGATATGTTCATGATAAGGCCCATTATTCATATTAAACGTATTCACGATGTTGTTGTACATGCAAAATTACAAAAAGAAATAATTAAATCATGAACATACCTGTGACTAATCATGCCTTATGGTTTTGTTTTTTGTGATTTTAAAGGTTTGAGTACGACTATTGCTTGTTATTTTTTTTTTTTAATTAAATTTTATACTTAAGAGTCTCGATTACGAAGTTTGCGAAAATAAACTTTTTCAAGCTGAACAAAAAACAACCGTATCCCGCTTTTCCATACGCAAAGATGTACTCCGTTGGATTATTTTCATTCAGATCGGAATTATAACAGCATTAATAGCTTGTACAATTGACATCATTATTGAGGAATTGTCAAAATTAAAATATGGTATTTTGAAAAAAGGTACGTCAATATTTCACTACTGTTGTCATGCTTGACATGCTATAATCTACTAATTTTATTTTCACTTGCCTGGTTAACCGGATAAAATAGGATAATCCTTATAATTAATCATAACCGTTCACACATTTACCTTGATCAGCGCTCTGACATTTCACTGACAATTAATTTGACGATTACCAAATTAATTTCACTTTTTCACTCGTATTTTTGAATAATTTATTGGTATTAATTATTTTTTTTTTACAATTGAGACTGATACATTTTTAATTATATCATTTATTTGCTTTTTATTAAACATTTTTTATTTGTCTACATATTTATTGCATGTGTCAGAAAAAAATTCATAATTTTCCTTGGATTTTTTGAATTCAAAATTGCCACCTGCAGATTTTTATGGTTAAACTACCAAATTTTTTTAAATCAGTTAGTTTTTCTCATACAAATCGAAAAACTTTTTACATGGAAAAATAGCATGGTTAGTGCTCAATCAGATCTCATCTGGTTAACCAAGCAAGTGACAATTGGGTATTAAAGTAACCTTATAATTTTTTCAAATATTTGATAACACAGACAAGTAAACTTATCAAATATTATCGTTCTAACTATGCACATACCCTGGTCTTTGGTCTGACAGTTCACTGGCAATTGCTTTGTCTTTAACAAAATCACTACTTTCAATTACATTTGTGAATTATTTTTTATTTAAATTTTTTTTTAAAGCTATTGAAATTGCTATATTTTTTATTTTAGCTTTAATTTCTTCGTTTTGAATTAATATAATTTTGACATAATTTCCCTCTAGGAACTTTTTAAATTCAGGGCTGCAGCTGCAAAATTTTCTTAGTTATCTAGTTCATTTAAAATAAGCTAAAATTTCACATACAAATCGAAAAGCTTTATATATAGCAAACCAACCCGGTTTGCTCTAAACTAGACATAAACTAACTTAATCCGAATTCGAGCTAGTGCTACTGGGGATTACCGTGAATAAATATTCCCGGGGAATTTTTCTCAAATTGCAGTGGAGAATAAACGGCAGTCCCTGGAATATTTATTCACGATAATTCCCACTAAGTAATTCGATTTTCGTATTTTTTTAATTTTTGTACTATTTACTAAGAATGCGAATGTCAGAACACCTCAAATTTTGCATACTACAGACGATAGTTACCAGGCAAAAGTATATATTTTGAAAACTTAATTAAGAAATTATATAATTTTTTTATGCTTATTTTAAAAGGAAACTCCTTAATTTATCCTTCTTTATTTTGCCTTTTTTAAAATACATATTTTATATTTATTTAAGCCGTTGACCATAACGTTGTTCACGAACAAGACCTAGTTATTCCTTATTTGATTTGGATCGGTCTAAGTATACTGCCAGTTGCCATTGGCGCCACAATGGTCACGTACATAGAACCTATTACCGCTGGAAGCGGTATACCACAGGTTAAAAGTTATCTAAATGGTGTTAAAATACCACGAATTGTGCGTATTAAAACACTCGCTGTAAAAGCAATTGGAGTGATAACATCTGTGGTTGGAGGTCTTGCTGGAGGAAAGGTATTTTATTAATTTTATCCATACTCATATAAACTGTTAATTTCAAAATCAGTATGTTTCATAATTTCGCTGAACTAGTAGATTAAGGATCAACATATCTAAACATAATCGTCAAAACCGACAAAAACCAAATTTTACTGTTTTACTGAAACAAAAATTCGACATTCTGTAGAGTAAGTCTTTTTGACGGTTAGAGTTCGATATACGAGTACATACATTTATTTCATGTTTCATATAAATATGCACATATTTGCCATTGTTATTGCTTACAGCTCCTTTTTATTTTTATCATTTAGGAAGGCCCCATGATACATGCGGGTGCTGTTGTCGCCGCTGGTGTTTCACAAGGAAAAAGCACAACATTTGTTAAAGACTTTCGTGTTTTTAAAGCATTTCGTGATGATCATGAAAAGCGCGATTTTGTTTTGGGTGGAGCTGCTGCTGGTGTAACCGCTGCATTTGGTGCACCAATAGGTGGAATGTTATTCTCCTTAGAAGAAGCGGCCAGTTTCTGGAACCAGAATCTCATTTGGCGCACTTTAGTTGCTTCAATTATAAGCTCTTTCACTTTAAACATTGTTTTATCAGCCTATCATGGCTTAAATGACTTTACATTTACGAGTCTCTTCAATTTAGGACAGTTCGCACAGCCTTTGACATACGAATATTTTGAATTACCAATTTTTATGATCTTAGGCGTATCGGGTGGATTATTGGGAGCGATGTGGAATTCGCTCAACACTCATATTAATTGTTTTCGGAAACGTTTCATAACTTTTAAATGGGCAAAAGTTGTCGAAGCTATTTTCGTATCAATAATTGGCGTAACAGCAGCATGTGCATTAATTTATTACATAAATGACTGCAGGCCATTAGGAAATGATCCTACCGATCAACCTGTTAAGGTAAGTTATTAAAAGATTTCAGAGACTGTACCGTCAAATTAAGGAATTCATGTCCAATAGCTTAAAGAAAAAACCTGAAGCTTAGAAATAAAATTAATTTATCAATTAATTTATGTTTTTATACATAAAATGTTGTTTTAATTAGGATATTCGCAGTTTTGTTGTATTGTTTATTATCAATTTATACCAGAAGATTTATAACAAAAAATTTTGAATCTTTTTATTTTCAACAGCTTTTCTGCGAAGATAACGAGTACAATGCTGTAGCTTCACTTTGGTTTCAAACGCCAGAGGCCACCGTTAGATCCTTATTTCATGATCCACCAGGTTTCGTATACAACATTTTTCTGTTTTCTACAATAAATAAAACTTCTACTTTTTTATTTAAAGGTTCACATAAGATTCTTACACTTGCACTGTTTGCTTTGGTCTATTACTTGCTGTCGTGCATAACATTCGGTTTGAATGTATCACTTGGCATTTTCATTCCGACCGTACTTGTTGGGGCAGCTTATGGTCGTTTAGTGTCAATGGTGGCGTATTATTTATTTCCACAAGCGGTAATAATAGATATAAAACAAACACAACTATCGATAACTGTTGTTAAAGGAGTTTACAAATTTTAAAGCCAACAAAATGTTTGTGTTTCGTACTGAAGCGCTATTTAAGACAACTGTAAGTTTTAAAATTGGGGAAAAAAACTGGTCGCAAATATTCCGTAATAACTCCAAAAATGGTTAAAAAAGTTTGCGAACGAATACGTCGAAATTGTGCTATGTCGGCAACAAAGATTGCCATAGAGATGGATGTGTGTCACAAAACCATACAAAAGCTATTAAAAAAATAATCTGAATATGAATGCATTCGAGAAAAAGCGAAATTCGAACAGAGCGGCGAAGAATAATGAGTAGGAAGAGAAGTGAGGAACTCCTTCGGCGCCACACAAGCTGCAAAATAATTTTTTCTGATGTGAAACGAATGCTGCTGCAAGATAGTCACAACGCCTTTTTATACCCTACTATATTCACTGTGTCCTTCCGTTTGTAACGCAGAGAAGAATGCGTGGCAGGTATGGAAAAGTGTATATATTCTTGATCAGCGTCACCTCCTGAGTCGATATAGCCATGTTCGTCTAGATGTCTGTCTGTCCGTTGAAATCATTTTAATATTTTTTGGGAGCAAGATAATTCGATAAAATTTGGTATACTGCCTCCGTCAAAGTAAGCTCAACTTATTACAAACGAGCGAAATAGGTCAACGGACACGCCTACCGCCCATAGAAAAAATATGCTCAAAATGCAACTTTAGGAGTATTTTTCACGACAATGCAACCATAATACTCATAAATACTAAGGACGGTAAGCGCAAGCTTTGAGAAAAAACTAGACGGTTTCGGACAAGAGGGCGTGGCAAATCCCATATAAGTAAAACCTTTTAAAATGCTGTACTGAAAACGTTTTTTTAAGTTAATCCAACTACATATTACTCAGGCACTAAGAACAGTAAAGGTTTGGTGGCCTCGCACTATATCAAATGCCGAGCTACATCAAAAATGCAAACAGAAGGCTATAGCAAACGAGATCAAGCTGCGCAAATGGGGATGGATTGGTCACACTCTCCGGAAACCACACAGCGAAGTTTGTCGCCAGGCCCTTGAGTGGAATCCACAAGGCAGTAGAGGACGTGGTAGACCCAAAACCAACTGGAAAAGGTCGTTGGAAAAGGAAATCCAAGAATCGGGAAAATCGTGGCAAGAGATCAAAGTCATCGCAAGGGATCGTGACAAATGGAGAGATTTCATATTGGCCCTATGCTCCTCCTAGGAGTTAAAGGAGAATACATACATACATACAAGAACAGTAAATGCAAGTTCTGAGCAAAATCTCGGACAATAGGGCGTGGCACCTCCCATATCAGCAAAAGATCCAAAATGCTATGCTGAAAGCGTTTTTGGAGATAATCTAACCAAATTTCACTCAACAACTGAGATCAGTAAGTGCAAGATTTGAGCAAAAGCTATGTGAATTCGGACAAGAGGTCGTGGGGCTTCCCATATAAGAAAAAATTTTCAAAATACTGGAGTGTAGTAGTTTTTATTGAAAAATGCGTCGAAAAAATCGCAAGGTACTATTTGGAAGAGGTTTTGAAAAAGTATTTGTTGCTACACACCACGCTGTTATTTGGTAATAAACGATTTTGCTTCCAGCAAGACTCAGCTGCAGCGCACAAGGTTAAGCCGAATCAATTGGATTATTATGTTTGGGGCTTTATGACGGACTAAATGAAGAACATAAAAATCTTCAGGTAGATCAATTCAAGCGGCGCTAACAGAAGATATGGAACGAAATACCCCCAAAGCATTTATGGCTGGCAAAAAGAATTAAGTAAAAAAAAAAACCAATCATGGGTTATTTTATTTTTTACCTAACTTTTCTAACAGTTATTGGTCGCTACGCTGTAATATGTATCTAATTTGGAAATAGTTTATTAACATATCATTTACTCTTAGGCATTTTTCAATCCTGGAAAGTATGCGCTCATTGGCGCTGCTGCAAATTTAGGCGGCGTCCTACGCATGACTATAAGTTTAACTGTTATTCTAATGGAGACGACTGGCGTTGCGACATCATTCTTTTTTCCATTGATTATAACATTAATCAGTGCAAAATGGGTTGGTGATTGTTTTAATGAGGTTAGTATTTCCGTAATAAAGTGAATTTATATACTTTTTTAATTGTACTGGTTTTTAATTTTAGGGCATCTATGATACACAAATCAAAATAAATCATGTGCCGATGCTGCCATGGGAACCGAATCAAAAATATCTTGGATTAAAAGCATCACAATTAATGAGCTCACCTGTAGTTTGCATTAAAATGCGCGATAAAGCAAATTACATCTATAATGTTTTGAAAAAATGCAATCATAATGGTTTTCCCGTTGTGGATGAAGTGCAGGGAGTGCGTTTAGTTATTTTTTAATTAATATTTTATATTTTAATAATGTTTTGTTTTTTTCTTTAGAATGATCGATCCCGTGGACGTGTTTGTGGCATAATATTACGTTCGCAATTGATAGTAATTTTACTTAAAAGTCTTTATGAAGAAAAACAACAATTTTGGGAACGAGAAACTACTATACAAACGTTTAGAGATGTTTATCCACGATATCCATCTATAGAGGTATTTTTATTATAATTTTATCTGACAAATGTAGTGCATTGCCCATTGAGTATTATAGTTACAACAGTACACTTATATTTACATTTTTAAAATTGTTTTATACTGTAGTGTGTTCGCATGCACGATGACAAAGTTAACTACACCGTTAATTTGGATATTTTCATGAATCCTTCACCTGTACGCGTCTCTGAGGTAATAATTAGTTATAGAAATTTAAGGATAGCACACGACTTCTTTTTTCGACATTTATGTATTTATTTCAAATATTTAGCAAAGTTAATTTACATGTGTCTATTGAAATGTTTTTTATTTTTTGTATTCATGTAATGTTTTATCTCTTTTTTAGCATGATTCCGTGCCTAAAATTTTTAACAAATTCCGTGCTCTTGGATTGCGCCACATGATTGTCATTGACCATGAAAATCGAGTTTTGGGTATTATAACAAGAAAAGATTTCTTATATAAATAGTTTGACGAATATTTTTTATATTTCTTTGTTTTAATAAATGACGTAAATATGTAACTTTTCCATTAACATTTTTTGTAATTAGATTTTATTGTATAAGTTTTTATCCATTATTATGCGTAATTAAATATTAATAAAGTCTACGAATTTAAAAATATATATTTTGTTTATTTATCTCAGCAAAACTTCGACTCAATGTGGCTTATTATGAATAATCATTCCCAGAATTGTTTCTCAGTTTTCAATGGAGACTGCCTCTGACTCGATAATGCTTATTCATGATAAGGCCAATTATTGATAGTCATCGGCGAGGTATTTAACACGTTTTGCTGCTCAAAAATAAATTGGAGGATAAGGAAAAAAGGCGCATCAAGTAGAAGGAAATCCTCTATTTACGTGGCGGATATTGTTCTTAAAAAGCTTATTACGGACGGCAACGGAACTCAGTTTAACTGCGACTTCAGCACCTATTGCGTATAGTAACTTATCTCGTAGTTTAGTTGCCATTGGAAAATTCGTATTGCCGATGGCAACCGAACGAGTCAGTTGGTTTTTTAGTTGCCTTAATATTTAATAGATTTAACACAACTACTCTGTAGCAGTTCTGGAAATGCGAAATAACATACTACGGAGGGCCTAACAAAAGTTCGCTTAGTAGGTGTCATGTTATAAATTTTTAGTAAATCAAAAAATTGCGTACTATTTGTTATAGTCTTACGATATATCATTTTAATTTTCAGAAAGATCGGTGAAAATGGAGAGAAGAAAACGTAAAAATCGTGAAGCAATGTCAGCAGATATTCCAGTGCCAGCGCAGCAAGAGATTCGGTTTGCTATTCTTTTTGGATTTCGACGCAAGCTCAAGTCTGTGGAAATATTTAGTGAATGCCAAATAGCATTTGAAGTTAATACGGCATGCCTCGTGACTATTTCAAAATGGTTCCGAAGATTCCAGACAGGTCATTTTTTTGTGGAGGACGAACCTCGAGAAGGCCGCCCAATATCTTCGACTGATTATGCAAGTGTAGCGCTGGTTAAGTCTAAAATTGACGAAGATCCAAGGAAATCATTGCTGAGAAACTGGGCTTGAATGCCATAGCTGTTTCGCGAATATTAAAAAATGATCTTGGATACACGAAAAAATCTGCACGATGGGTTCCTAGAATTTTAAGTGATGCTCATAAAGAGGCACGTGTGCGTTTTGCTTAGTACTTTCTTGAAAAATTCAAAAACGGAGAGTAACACTTTCAATAAAATTGTAACAGGTGATAATGCATGGTTTTACAAGTACGACCCTGAAACCAAACAACAATCCATGGTATGGAGCCCAGAAGGTGCAAATCCACCTGTTAAAGCAAAGCAACAAAAGTCAGCAACAAAAGTAATGATATCAGTTTACTTCACCAGAGAGAAAGTTGTAACTGCTATTCCTTAAGAAAAAGGTCAGACGGTTACTGCTTAATGGTATACTGAAACCTGCTTACCAAAAGTTTTCCAAAATTTATTGGGAAAACTCGAAAAAAATGAGCTACGCCTCTACTTTCTACATCATGATAATGCCCCAGCGCACACTGCTGAAAAAACGAACGATTTTATTGCGTTTTCAGGCATCGAAGAAATTTGTCCAGCACCTTATTCCCCAGATCTAGCGCCTTGTGACTTCTGGTTGTTTCCAAAAATAAAAAAAAATTTGAGAGGGAGAGTTTTCAACAGCAATGAGGAGATAATGGGGGTTATCGTGAATCAAGATTCCCGGGGAATTTTCGTAAACTGTAATAGACAATGCACGACAGTCCGAGAAAACTCCCCGGGAATCTTAATTCACGATAACCCCCAATATATGCAGTGAATGATGAAACTGTCAAACTGCAAAAACCCAATTTTGAACCCAGTTTTTCACGGTGGATTCATCGAATTCAAAAATGTATCAAAATAAAAGCGATTACGTTGAAAAAAATACAAACAGATGAAGAATAAAGTTATAAATTTGAAAAAATGTTTATCCAGTTTTTTCAATTCTACTAAACGAACTTTTATCAGACCCCTCGAACATGCTTCAAAAAGTCACGGGAAAAATGATGAAAACACAAACTTTTTCATAAAAATCCATTTTATTCTTCAACATAGTTCCCTTCCAGTGAGGTACACTTCACTCCACCATTTCGATACCATTTTTAAAGCAGTCGACGTCGAGGATCTCAAAATAGGCATCAGTTTCGAACTCTCTTTCCCTGGAGCCATCTTTTTAAGTTTGGAAACAGATAATAGTCGCTGGGCGCCAAGTTTGGAGAATACGGTGGGTGGGGCAGCAATTCGTTCAATTTTTCCATTGCTTTGAGCGATGGATGAGCCGGTGCATTGTCGTGGTGAAACAGCACTTTTTTCTTTGCCATATGTGTTCGTTTTGTCTTCATTTCATTGTTCAAACGGTCCAATAACGCTACGTAATAGTCGCCCGTGATAATTCTGCCTTTCTCAAGATACTCGATTAGGATTATGCCACGTGCATCCCAAAATGCAGGCCATCACCTTCCCAACTCACCGGGAAATGCTATTATCCAATAAAAAAAATGTCCATTCATTTTCCATCAAAATAATTTAACTCATTGATAAAATCGATGATTTCTTATTTGGATTTATATTTTTGGCCATTTTTTTATTGGATGTTTTTTGTTTTTGGGGGTTTTATTTTCGGATGTATTTTTATTTTTTTTGATATTTTTGAGTGGAGTCGACATTTTTCATTACATATTTTTTCTTACAACTAAGTCGGCGCTAGTAGTAAGGAAACAACGCCCAAATATCCTGACACCGCTAAAGTAAACTTTAGTCAAAAAAAAGTTCTCCAAAAGTATAGTTCAGAACTGTCCAAGTGTATCAACATTTTGCAATACTTCACATCTAATACCAATTCAACTCAAATGCCAACTGTAAAAGCAATTGACTGCTTTGGTTGGCGTCGGCAATGCGAATTTTTCGATCGCAACCATGTTGCCATACGCAATAGGAGCCGCCTTAACCAATACTAAAACTACTACAAAACTAAATAAAATAAAACACAATTTTATTCAATATTTTAAAAACTCTATCTTTATATTTTTCAGCTTCATTATGTTTTAAATTTTTCAGCACTACATATTTGTAATTTTTAAAGTATTTAGAAAAATAAAATAGTTTTCACAATATGTTCTTATTACAAAAAACCTGTAATATTAGTTTTATTCTTTTTTTTTTTAATGCAGGAATAAAAAACTAACAAACAATGGAAATAGAGAACGCGCTATACTTATTACATAAAATTTCATACAAATGTTAGCATAAATCAATGCCTAATAATAATGTACGTACTACTGCTTACATTTTATTTAATTATTACTCTTCATACATTTGTTGTAACTACTATTGTAACGATGCTTTAATTGAAAATATAGTACACGATTTTGTTTTTTCTTTTCATGTGCTTGATTTTATTTTACAAAAATGTTTTTTGAAATCTCATTTTTTTTTTTCGTTTTTTAGTTTCAAGATTAAGCGCTTCTAATCCAACTAAATGAGGATTATTTTACTTTTTCTGATACTATGTACATTTTTAAATATATTTATATGTATATATATATTTTACTTTTTAATAAATACAGTTCACTACCTTAAATGTTGGCAATATAATTGCCATCTATTATATTCATTTGATAAAAACAATAGTTTTGTGCGGTAATACGAACAAAACTTTTTTTATTAGATAGTAAAAACATTTTTGCAACCATGTCCTCAACACAATTCAACTTAAATGTATAATCTTTAAACTTTCATAAATTAAAATTAAACAAACTTATGCGCTAATGAATAAGTATTGTGGAATAGTTTGTTTTTCTTTTTTTTAGATTTTATGATTCCATATTTTTTTTTATGTTTTACGTGTATATAAGTTAAATCATCAAAAGTAAATATTTAAAAATGCATTAAATTTAAAAATGTTTAAAAATGAAAATAAAATATTAAAATTCAAAATTAATAAATTAAACTTCTACAGAGAAAAAAATAAAACCCATAGTATAAAAAATTAGTACTCGTATTTATAAAGGTTGCTCTATGTAGCAGCAGTAAAATTATTAAAAATTTTACTTTACATTCTTACTGCTGCAGGAGCTAGTAAATCGTTTGTGGTGGTGTTGTTGTGAGATTCAACTCTCCATAGGTCTTGTAAGCTGTTCATTTGTAACATTTGTGTTTGCTGTAGTTGCTGCTGCAACAGCCGCACTGCCGCAATGTGTTGTTGTAGTTGTTCCACCTTCTGGCAATGTGGCAGTTGTAAGTGGATTGCTACCGCTTAGAATGCCACTACCGCTGCTGCTCAACACCTTATAGCGATTGTAAATGCGATATGGTGTTTTTTTAACATCAGTTTGTAATACAACTTTTGTTTTTAGTGCCCAATTTGTTGCCATATCGGGCGTTTTGCCAAGCAACCAATCGTTGCACTGTTGTTGCTGTTGTTCATTTACATGCGTTGCAAGCCATTTCAGTGAGAATTGCTGGAAACGTTTATGTTTACGCTGTGTTACCAGCAGATGAGACTAAAATGTATAAAATATAAATTTAATATTTCTCTTCTATTTTTGAATATTTTTACAGCTTAACTCGTACCTTTTTAGCTCTTCGTACGGAATCCAATTTAAAAAGCTTTAAATTCTTATTTATAACAATCACTTGACGTCCAGCAGCATTTAATTTGATCTCCTCGCGATCGTTTATTAAATATTTTTCATTGCCCAGCATACCGCCGATACGTTCAGGCTGTCGTTTACCCCAAAATGGATCTTGCACTGTTGATAAAGCTGTCGTGGTAGAGTTAGTTTCTATAATGTCTGCATTCGAAACACTATTGGCGAGTGATAATGCACTACTGGTGCTGCTGCTGCTATTATTTGCCGATGTTCTTTTATTTTCAAGCATAAGACGAGCCTGCTCAGCCTTTAAACAGGCGGTACGTTTATTACGCTTTAAAAATCTTGCTTTACGTGGCATATGCGTATCCTAAAAATAAATATAAAAAAAAATAATAACTTTTAAATACGAAACGTATAAAAACAAAATGAATACTTTTATTTGAAGCACATGCAATGAAAACATAAAAAAAAAGAATAATTAGGCAATAGAATTATTTTGCTTAAAGTAACTGATGACATCGGTAGTAGCCTACCGTACCAGGTCAAACACGTATAGAAGAAAAAAGACATTTATTACTATTTGATAAACATATATAAAGTCGATAAATTAGCTACAAATAATTTATTTTTTTAGAAAACGACTACATTCTGAAGAAAAAACCAATCTTTGTTAATGAGAGAACCTTTACTTAAAATTAAGAGAAAAAAAATTGACTTTTGAGGAAAAAAAAAACTTACAAACTAACTTATAATAAACAAAATTTAAAGCTACTTAAAAATACTTTAGTCGAAATAAAATTAATCTCTTTAAAATTAAAGGAAGGTGAGTAAACTTACCTTATTTTATCTTTCTACATACAAAAATAAACCTACATTTTAAACTTTGCGTTAACTTTAATATTAAAATCCAAACTTCTCTAAAAATCCAACAATTGCCCGAAATGTGTATTTGTGAACAACTCTAATTTAAAGCAAAGGTGTCTGTTAAGCGTCTCAGAATCACTTGAGCCAAGCGCAGTCAGCGTAGATTTTGGCTTGTCTACAACAAACACAATATTTCAATAATTTTGAAAATTTCTCGAAATTACAACACCCATGAAAAACAATTTTTTCTTTAATGCACACAAGCATCGAACTCAAAGTTGATTCCTTGTGTTTGTTGTAGGTGAGCCAAAATTGGCTCACATTCGTTCTATGCTGACACCCTTGATTTAGAGCCCAATCAACTAGAAAATAAGATTTCTAAGTCTATGCCAGTCGCCAAAAAGGTGAATTTAATAATATTATAAAAAAAAAATTTCAAAGCTATAACTCAACTTATAATAATAATAATATTTTGACATATAGGGTGTTTTTTTTAGAGGTATAGAACTTCGAATTGAAATAAAACACAAGAAAATCGTTTTAATGTCCATCAATTTGGCTTTATTGGAAGGATAATTTTATGCCATTAATGTTTAAATATGATTTCGGGCATGTGGCCGCCGCGGCTGGCTCGAATAAATCCTACAGGTCCAATTTTCAACCACTTTTTCGAGCATATGGGGCCGTATGTCGGAAATAACGCCACGAATGTTGGCTTCCAAGTCCCCTAACGTTTCCATTAACGGTAACTGACTCTCCAGCATTATTTCGGAAGAAGTATGGCCCAATGACTCCACCAGCCCATAGAGCACACCAAACAGTCAGTTTTTGTGGATGTCGACGGAGCTTGCGGTAAACTTCGCGAACTGAACCATTATTTTCGAAATAAATTTGCACGAATTGCAAGCGTTGTTCTTTTGTCAACCTGTTCGTGATGAAATGGCAAACCAAACTGAACATAAATGACATTAGAGTTGCCAGATTTGACCACAAAATGCCAGTTTTATCTCTATTCGAAAAACACCCTATACAAATTCCGAATTAATTCTTTGACTTGCATTTATTCACTCTTTTTTCTAAATGCTAAAATACGCAAAGTTCCTACATAAAAAGTATAGGAAGCACCCATTCCTTAACCAAAATAAGCTCATTTACCCTAAGCACGAGAGTTGGTAGCTGCAATCATAACTTAGGCCGATTGGGCACATTGTATAACCCGGTTTATAACTTCGTTATCAATCTATATGAACCATTTTGAAATTTTTATGAACTCCAAAATGGATTTGGAACTCATTTGAGCGTTATATTCAAGAGAGTCCAAGTGACTTTCGAATACCTTGTAGCGTCGAGATGAAAAATGAATTATCCGAACTCAGGACCTTTACAACTTCTAAAAAGATCTACTACGTCGACAAGCCTTAACCTTAAGGACTGCCTACCTATAAAATAGTGCGCTGTAATGACAAAAATTAACATTCTGAGTGTTTGCCTGTCTAATCAGATAATTTTACGTATTCTATAAGCGTTATAAAGTGGACATATCGCACTCTATATAGAACATTGAAATACATTTTTAATCAATTTGACTTTATTGCAAAAAAAAAAAAAAAATATTAAATTTTCAAAACAATTTTTCAAAGATTTTTAATTTTAACTTGATTTTTTATTTCATTATTAGCATAGAGATTTAAAAATCTTAACATTCAATTCTAATATTTACATATTGTTTTTGGTTGGTATGCAATGTAGTAAAAATTTTAATCACTGATTTTACTTTACAATTAATTTTCTAAATGTTATATTGCAATATTAACACTACTACACGTTATGTTTTTACTCGTTGTTACGGTAAGTTTTTGTACAATTAATCGAATATTCTTTCACTTTTGATTTTTAAACTATAGTACTTAAAAATCTAAACACTATTTTTTTGGAATATTACTTTCTTGAAATGAAATAAATTTAATATAAACTAAAAATTGCAATGCTAACGTAGTAACGTACATATTAATATATCAACTGAAATGTGTAAAAACGGATGAATATGAGATTTGTGCAAGTTTGTATGGAACAAGGAAGAAGTAAGGATTTTATATTATCTATTTATAAAATTTATTTTTGCATTAAAGCCTTTGGTTTGACCTGGTACAAAAAAATTGAGAGAAAATGAGAAAATGCAAAAAGCATTGATTAGTGAACTATTTTTAAAAAATTTACTTGAAAATAAGAATTTATGAAACGAAACAGAAGAAAAAAAGTAAATGTTTTATTATTGAAATATAATGCATAAAAGTAGAAGCAAACGAGAAAAAAAACCTTCCAAAAACAATGTTGAAGTTCCTCTCTTGGTACTAGAAAAGAAATGAAAACTTGTAGGAGTGCATAAGTATGTATGACAATTCATATTTAAGTTGAGTATTCCTCTTTAAATATTGGGGGTTATCGTGAATAAATATTCCCGAAGAATTTTTCTCAGACTGCCGCGTATTCTCTATTTCAGTTTGCGAAAAATTCCATGGGAATATTGATTAACGATAACCCCTATCATGTATTACATAAATAAGAGGTAATGACTTTTTTATTGCTATGTGAAAGACTTCCAAGTTAAAAAATATTGGAATGACAATGAGTCATTTGATGCAAGAGCAACGATGGTGTATCGGTCTAATGACTTGCGCTACGTTTTAGAGATTTCCATGAAGTTAGGCTAGGCAAATTTCAACTTGCAATTTTTCAATTCCAATTAAGTACAAAAACAAAATGTTCTGATGATCCTTTGCTACGAAAAGCGAAACAGATTTCACCATAGCCGTGATTTTAACCGATCCTCAATTCGTCATAAGTGTGTTAAAAAAATGATTTGAAAGATTTATATCGATACATCGAATATATAAGTTGGTAACTCAAGTTACAACTTTTTTGCGGGAGTGTTTTTCACTTAAATATACTTAGATGGAGTCTAATACGCAGACTTCCGTCCCGTATAAAAGTTGTAACTTGAGTTACCAACTTAAACGTTGGAAGTATCAATATGATAAATATTGTTTGTTTCTTTTTGTTTTAAAAGGAACTGTGATCTAGAATGCACAAAACAAACAATTGTCCTCATAAGTTGCCATTAAGGCATTTAAAAACAGGATCAAAGTCTCCCATATAAATACAACAACAAGAGCCATCACAGTGTTATGCTGTGTTTTTAAGAAAGTGGAACTTTGGACCTATCCGATGTTTAAGTTGTTTCTCGATACTTTTGGACTTTTACCGACATTTTTAGGCCTGTTCCGTAATCCGTGTGGTTTCAATTACTTTTCATTTAGAGGAGGCTTTTTATGAAAATGGTGAGTCAGTCACACGATAAAAAATATTAGTATCATTTTTGTGGGAAATTACAGGTTCTAATGATAATAACCGTTTAGGAAATATTAAAAAACCGCAAGAAGTCGGAAAATTCGACTTTATGGAATATTTCCGAAACAGTTACTTTTTCGTAAATACAAATGAATATTATTTGAAGAACCTGTAATTCCCCACAAAAAAGATACTAATATTTTTTATCGTGTGGCTTCCCATTTTCATCAAAAAGCCTTCTAAGTGAAAGTAATTTAAACCACGCGGATTACAGAGTAGGCCTGTTTATAAGTTTTTTTGATACTTTTAGGCTTTTACTGATATATTGGATGTGTTTCGATACTTCTGGATATTGGATGTTTTTCGAAACTTTTGGACTTTTACCGATAAATTAGTTGTTTTCGATACTTTTGGACTTTTACTGATGTTTTTCCATACTTTTGGACTACTGCCGATAATTTAGATGTTTTTCGAGATTTCAACTGTTTTTTGATACTTTTGGATTTTTACCGATATTTTAGATGGTTTCGATATTTTTGTACTTTTACCGATATTTTTCTATACTTTTGGACTTTTAACGATAAGTTGGATGTTTTCGGTATTTTTTGACTGCTACCGATATTTTAGATATTCTTCGATACTTTTGGAATAATAACCGATTTTTTCGATATATTTCAATATTTTTCGATACTTTTGGAATGCAATTCTACTCTAATTAGTGTCGTAACAAATTCTTCGCGCTGTTGCTGAGAACTATGCAATTCTTTTTGGGGTTTTATCACAGCTTTGAAAATATGCTATCACGGCTGAATTGTAGCAAAGGTTCTTAAGAAATTTGGTGTAGAGGTGGACTGAACCCTCAAGAAGAAAACTAAAGAAACATTTATATTTGAGCGGTGAGAAAAAACGCGTTCACGACAGTCACTTAACGAAATAAAGTTAGACTGAACTCCGAGTGTGTTAAGAAACTACTACACTGATTTTTATGTTATTCTGTTTGGAGATACGCTAAGCTTACTGCATCCAAAATAGGTTACTACGAGTCAATACTCAATGTTCTAGCTTTCATATATAAATATATTCAATAAAGTTGATTTTATGACCGTTTTGATTTATTTATTTATTTCCAATAAAATTATTTAAAAATCAAAAATTTAAAACAAAGTTTTTAATTTGGAATTGAACTTAAAGCCCTAATATTCACAAATATAAATATATTCGGTAAACGTGTAAGGTGAATGGCCATAAAAGTTCAATTAAAAAAATATGTAATATTTATATGCCAAAATTGTGAAATTGTGGCTATTTAAAACAATCCAATTCGAATTAATTAAATACATCTTGATTTGGTATAGATATAAAGAGCATAGAGTCAAGCAAAATGTAATTTATAAAACCTCCATTTACACTTTTTGTTTCTCTTCTTGAAGACAGCTAAATGCATTTAGAAGACTTGGGCAAACATCCAGAAATTTTTTCAGTAAGCTTCGAGTGAGTTGTAGCAAGCAAAGTTGATTTGAGCGTCTTTGGACGAACAAAATCTTATTGCTATACAGTCTTTAAGCACTTTTGAAAGAAATGTAAACTAAGTCCATATAAAAATTACGAGGCACTAAAAACTAGCTGACTGATTATGAGTTTATAGTAAATATTTAAAAATTCTATATTGCTACGCTCTTTTATTTTTGTAGTAATAAAAAAATGTCTTAGTAACAAACTCAAAATTAAATTTAAATCGAAAACTCTAAATTAGAAAACATAACAAAAACAAAAGAATAATGTTAGTATTTACACCAATAAATGTGATGTGATGATACGAAAAATTTAAATGAACTCTAATTTTATATAATGTAGTTAGCACTCTTTTTAATTAGTAATTTATCAACTCACCACAGCATCTTCATCGGAACGTTCTGATTTGACATCTGTAGCATTGCCATCACCAGAATTTATATTTGCATTAGTTTCAATTGTTGTCGCTGCATTGTTAGCTGGATTTGTAGTTGATGTTAAAGATGTTTGTATATTAATACTACCACTGATTGACGGATTTGTTAAACGATCAACATATTTATTCCATGATTTTACTTTATTCACAGGTTTTTCAGCCTCATCTGATTCAGTATCGAGTAATTCGATTGTAACGCGACAATCGATTTTGTACTTTAATGTAAAAATAAAAAAACAAAATTTAAAATATGTTAAACAAATTGCATTTGACTAGAGTTGAAATACCGAAAACTTACAATAAAAACTTTAAAGCAATTTTCTTCATGTAAACTTGCTTCAGCTTTATGCTGATATGCTGTTTCAGTTGCTTCATTTTTATGTGCAGTTCTGCAAAGACCACCTACACCGCCCCCCCGTTGTTCGTTATGATAAAGTTCAACGCATTCAAGCGCAGCGCGTTCCGTAACACAATTTTGTAGTTGTCGCACTGCATTTGAAACCACCTAGATAAAATAGAAAGTGTTATTTTGTGACTTGTCTTTTTCGTTCTTGACTTTTACTAATGTTGTGAATTTACCTTATCCAAAGTGAATGAAATGTACGCATGTATACCAAACATTTCACGCATCGAATCTTCAAATGTATTTGAATCCATATTACCATCGAGCACATTTTTCAGCATATCCAGGAATGTCGGATAATAATCTTCAACTTGTATTTCTGATTTAGGTTTCAGTCTTAATGCTGTCGCTGTACTTTCACGACGGTTTGTACGGTACTTTTCCTCTTCTGCAGAAAGCATTTGTGCACGTTCATACATCGTACGTAGTCGTTCACAAAGTATAGCATGCAATCTAAAGAACATGTACCAATTGTTATTGGCAAAAAACAGCGTATAAGCTTCGTCCTAGAAATAAAACAAAAACAAAATCATTTTAGTTATTAATTTTTATTTAAATTGATCGCGTATAATTAAGTTTTTTCCATATGAATTATATTTTGCTTGGAATTTCGAGGATGCCAGCGGTGGAAAGATTGGACCCATTCAGGCCTGTTTCGTAATCCGTGTGTTTTCAATTACTTTTCATTTAGAAGGCTTTTTAATGAAAATGGTTAGTCACACGATAAAAAGTATTAAAATGTTGTGGGGAATTACAGGTTCCACAAATAACCGTTTAGGAAATATTCTTAACAAAACCGCAAAAAGTCGAAAAAAGTCGACTTTATCGAATATTTCCGAAACAGTTACTTTTTCGTAAATATAAATCAATATTATTTGTAGAACCTGTAATTTTCCTCAAAAAAAGATTCTAATACTTTTTATCGTGACTCACTCTTTTCATCAAAAGGCCTCCTAAGTGAAAAGTAATTGAAGCCACGCGGATTACCGAACAGACCTGATTATCTTGTTCTTATAAAAACTTGAACGATTTTTTTTGCCCCCCCCTGATACTTTTCGACTTTTACCGGCATTATCGAGTTTATCGACTTTTACCGATAATTTAGATGTTTTTCTATACTTTTAACGATATTTTAAAATTGTTTTTCGATACGTTTGGACTTTTCCGATATTTTAGATGTTTTTCAATATTTTTAGACTTTTACCGATATTTAAGATGATTTTCGATACTTTGGGACTTTTACCGATTGTCAAGAGAAAAAATTTAATTTGTTGATTTTTCTTCTGCATCCAAAAAAAAAAAAAAAAATTACAAAATTCTGTCAATACTCAATGTTCTTACATACAAAACTGCTCTGGGGAAAAGTGTATCGATCTTTAGGATAGTGGCCAAAGGTGAAAGTAGTAAAGTTTATTATTTATACAAATATTACTTTCTATAACTTCAAATAAAAATTGAATGCTAAAAAGTATTGAGTATGTATTTTGACTAGTTTTTTACCCACATTTTAACTGAAATTCATTAAAGATAACAAAAATGGTGTCATTCTAATTTTGTGCTTTTTAATTAGTTACGCGCATGTACAATTACTTACCAGATGTTTACTAATTGCATGTGGAGGCACTGGAATTTCGGCATCAATTTGTTCCTCTTTAATTTCTACTTTAACGCCAT
Organism: Calliopum simillimum; assembly: GCA_951812925.1. Classification (NCBI taxonomy): domain Eukaryota; kingdom Metazoa; phylum Arthropoda; class Insecta; order Diptera; family Lauxaniidae; genus Calliopum; species Calliopum simillimum. Next base: position 113,317,301 of record OX638370.1, on the reverse strand, counting down.
CCGAATTTATCACTGTTGAAGTAGCTGCTGCTGCAGCTGTTGTAGTGCTAGCTATTGATGATGACGATGTTCCAGCTGCTGCATTATCAATTGATGTAGTTTCTGTCGATGGCGTAGCAGTCGCTGCTGCAACTATTGCTGATGTTGCATCATATTTTATGGAACTTGTACCATTATTATCAATACCAGTCACTACAGACGTTATCGATGTTGACGATGAGGAACCAGAGGTTGACGACAAACTTGATACACCACTACCAGAATTTGAGTTAACATTTCCCAATAATTTGTTGCCACCACCACCACCAATAAGGGTTGACGTATTAATTTGATTTTTGTTGACATTTAACGCATCAATATTTTTATCTGTACCGGCATTACCGCCTACACTAGCATTTGCCATTGTTGATTTTGCTGTTGTGACAGACGATGATGATGAAGTTGTTGTGTTTGCTGTTGTTGCTGTAGCATCACTGGTTGCATGCTGATTACCATTATTGGTATCTTTAGAATCAGTTGGTGTTTCAGTTTTAACTGATGTTGCTGTTGTTGGTGGTGTTACTGGTGATAATGAAGCAGCAGGAGTTGTAGTGGTACTATTTGTGCTGCTATTGTTGTTATTACTGCTACCGCCACCACTGCTAAGCTGAGAATTTGTCGTATTCTTGCTTTTATTATTGTTGTTGCTGCTGTTAGATGTTGTATCTCTATTCGAAGGATCAATATCCATTTTATCGTTGTCATCTAATAAAAATGGGAATACTTTACAGGTAAAATGAGGTATGGCAAAGAAAGTTTGTGCAGCCGCAAGAAGTAGGTGGTAATGACGCAAAGTTTAATTTTCAAAGTTTAAGTAAAAAAAAAAGGAAAATGGAAGCAATTATGTGGCAAGATGAAAATGAATTGATGTAGAAAAGAAAAAAACAGAAAACTAAAATTAACATTCGCTAATGGTTTCGAGCAAAATATAAAAAAATTTAATTTTTGTACCTTGGTTCTAAGAGTAATGTTACCGACTATATTGGCCTTATTATGAATAACCATTCTCGAGAATTTTTTCTTTATCTCTCTGGCATGCAATTACATTTTTCGGAAGGGAGAAAATTCACTGGACAAATTAATATGTCTTCACGAAAAATTTACTTGATGATATGGAGTCGACCAAATAACCGATCATTAATGGCACATAATTTATATGACATTACTTTTGCATTGTTTTGGACTTGCACCATTTTCATTTTGAACGGCTCATATGTTATTATTTTCCAATATTTTAACAGAGGAAGAGGGAATAAATAATGTATGACAAATTTAGAACTTTTGTAACACAATTTTATAGTATTAGCTAGCCCGGCAAACGTTCTGCCTTTTCCTGCAACGTCCCTTCGTGAGATCTCCACACTTTTTGTAAGATCTTCGATAGATCTGTCTCCTTATCTTATCCCCCTCATTCATTTTTTACAGTTCGATATTTGTGAGTGCTATGGTGCAAAATTATTTTATGTTCAGAATATTTTTGTTAGGGGGTGAAACACCCCCTGCTTTAATCCCCTTTATTTTTAGTAGGTTTCTTTATAAATATCATATACATACATCTATGCATCAAGTTTCGAAATGATACCTTCAACAGGTGCAGAAATACATATGAGCCGTCCAAAATGACAATGGTGCAACTCCAAAACGGGGCAAAAGTAATGTCATAATATTAACTGGCTAACATTTTGTTATGGATGAATAAAATTGATTTCTGTTTTCACGAAAAATTTACTTGATGATAGGGAATTGCTGAGATTAAGTTGAAAAAATGATATCGACCAAATAACTGATCATTATGGCACATAATTTATATGACATTACTTTTGCCTCGTTTTGGAGTTGCACCATTGTCATTTTGAACGGCTCATATATCGTTTTGAGTGTTTTTTGCAGTTTTTGTATGTGGGGTGCAACGCCCCATCATGTTATCTCCCTTTTTTACGATATTAAACTAGCCGAACGTTAGGCGCAGATTTGGTGTAAATATGGCTTCGATATATGTAGTGGTTTCGGCGTGATGCGATGACAAACACACAAAAACACTTTCCTATTTTTTTGATTTTTTGTATGGGGGATACAACACCCCCTTGTGTGATCCCCCTCACGAAATAAACTAGGCTCAAGAAAGAAATGTGAGGTGTCAGGAAAATAAATTTGACTCAAATATATCAAGGAGAATACCATTGGTACGGGTGCTCAAATCCTAGGTGCAAATGCGATACCAAATCAACATGAAGTAAATATTGAAACATCTGTCCAGGAGGTATCGTGCTACGATCACCAATTTTGTTATTTTACTTCGCTTTGATAGTTTTTAATGAAACTTAGATGTTTATATTTTGTTTTAAACCTTATACTACGTTTCCCCCGGAGATTTATGAGGTGATTTAAGGCTGTTTCGAAAATTAGCTCTAAGTATGCGCGTAAATCACATGATTTACCATACGAATAAAAATCTATTCTGCCGAGATGTATTTTAAATCTTCGCTTCGCTTTGGCTAAGTGGCAACTCTTAACTGTAACAATTGTGCTGCCCATAAATTTCTGTATTACTGAAAATTTTAACCAAATATTAATGCCCATTTTTTTTAAATTTTAAAACAAATACCTTTTAGAGAACCAAGGTACAGTATATTAATATAATAATATTAGTAAAATAAAATGTTCGTCTTTAAGTTTGACAACTTTGTATTCTTATTTTTAAGTTTTTAACAAAGTGAACTCAAAAAGTTTTTATAAATATTAAGAGTTGTCAAACTTAAATTTCTGTCTGTGTTTAAAACAAAAGGACTAAGCAAGCCATTATCAAAGAAACTACTAACAATTACTAAAATGTTAGTTTTGCTAGAAACAAGGATGGATCAGGTGGCTTACTGTTTATTTTAAACACCAACAAAATTACAAAAAACCAGGCAAAATGCATAAAAGAAAACAAAAAATATGGAAGGCTGGTTTGCTTTTCGCGTTTTGGAACCCACCATCGGTCAACATCATGAGCAGCAAACCAGCCTTCCAAATTTTTTGTTTTTCTTGTATTTATTTATGATTTTTGCCTTGTTTTTGTTAATGTCTGACAAAAACAAAAAATACTGAACAGTACGCTCACAACAAACAAGTCATCTGATCTATGCTTGTTGGTAACAAAATAATGTAAATTATTACATGTTCCAATGAACTATTAAAATGTTCGTAACTTACCATCATCCCTTTCATCATCACTAAGGGGTTGTCTTGATGAGAAAAACAAATCAGGCACAAATTGTCTTAAAATATGCTTAATTTTAGTTTTTTCTTGTTTTTGTATGCCCGTTTGTCGTTTAACATGATGTATCAACAGATTGGCAGCATCGTCGAGTATCGTTTTGTCTTTATAAGGTAGTATCAAATGTGGACCAGATACAGGCTTACCGTTATCGTCGTCCTGCTCATGACGCTATAATAAAAAAAAAAAAAAAAACGTTAAGATTAAATAGGCATTTTTATAGCGAAATTATTATTATAAGCTCACCTCATCGTATAAAGTTTCAATTTCATTAAATAAACTTTTAGAACGCAAAGCTTTCATATCGTTTGGTTTAAAATTGATGGCTTGGTGATCTAATGATTTTAGATAATACTTTTCATTTTGTTCCCGCCATTGCTTATTAAAGTTCTGTAAAATTAATAATATTAACAAATGAAATACAAGTAAATTAAAATGCGTTACACCTTTTGAGCCTCTCTCCATTCTTCTTCTTTAACTTTGAGACGCTTAAGAACGATTGGCACAGCGACAGCTGGATTTTTCTTCAAACCTTGTATAATTTCACCTGCTTTATCGCCGTAAATGCGATGTATGGCACGCTGGTGTATTGTCTGTGAGGTACCACCCAAATAGTCATCTAAATGATATCTTGTCAAGTCTTCTGGCGACATACGGGATAATTTCTTTTGTACTCCTTCCAGCACACGTATTGTAGAGCTGTTTGTCTCAATCACAACATCCAATTCGAAGCGTTCATCTTCAGTTCTGTGAATATTCCTTTCATTTAGAATTTTTGTTTTAATGAATTTTTTGTTTTTATTGTAAATTATATAAATTAATTTAAAACATTTTAATGGAAATAAAACATGAGCTAAACATAAAAAGTGTAGCCTGGATTATATTTATCAATGGGTGGGTGGGTTATTTTGTATTTTGTATTTTGAAAACTAAATTTGACGGAAAATAAATAAATACCAAAACTACATTTACGTGCTTTACTCATTACACTTGACATTCCCATCGAAATACCTTTTTGTGTTTTTTAATTGTATTTGTGTTTTTGTGATACATATATAAAAAAACAAAAATCGTCAACCCACCTATAAATTGTCTCCTCAAATTGCGTTTTTCTGGATGTCACAAATGTAGAGTCTTCACTGGCCCATGTTGGGAACGATACCCATTTATCGTTGAGTACTTCTCGACACAATGGTGTTCTGCCCGAACATTTTTTGGGTATTGTCGATTGTGGCAGTGCGCAATAAGATATACCTAAGCGCTTGCACGAGGCCAAATCAATCTCCTGCGCTAACTCGCCACTTTGATGATTCTGCCGATCAGCAGCAGAAGAGCTGCTATTGCTACTCTGTCTTTGTGCCGATTGCAATGGTATACCTTCAAGACCACCTGCTGTTGCAGGCAAGCCGCCACTGCCACCACCACCACCGGTTGCCATTGATACGGGTGGCCCCAGAAAATCTGTGAACCAACGCAACAAATCGGGAAATTTGATCAGAAACGGTGACACTAAATTTAACAATTCAGTCTTTGAAACTATTTCCTGATTGAAGAGTGTCAAGCAGCGCAAGAAATTGTCATAGACCTCGGGACTGCGCAAAGCCTTTCGTACCTTATCAAAGAAAGCTGCATCTGAAATTGTGCACTTACGCGATGCCTCCGAAAAAGTAACATCACGACATATGGGCTTGTGCCGTTTAGCCGGTGGTGCACCGCCACCACCATCGTCGACAATTTGACGCCGCGAAGTTGACAAGTGTTGATGTGTGCCCATTATCTGTGGGGCGGAATAATTAAGACCCGAACGATCTATGCCACCACTGTTACTCCCACCGCCACCAGGGCATATTTGTTGCATTGCACTTACTGCACCAGGGCCGCCCAAGCCGGGTGGCAATGAACTATAGTTGGGCGATTTTTTACTTGAATGTCCTGCGGACGCAGCTGATGGACCCTGTACGTGTGGCATGTATTTCTGTCCTAAGGTATGGTGATTACTACGGTGTGTGTCTTTTTCATAACCACGTATATTTGATGAAGCACCACCGACAACGCCATGACCATGACCTCCGCCTCCACCACCAATACCACTACTATGATGACCAACATGACCACCACCTGGATGAAGTGGCCCAACGCCATGGTAATCTTTTTCATATATCATATCACCACGAGATCCGCCAGGCGTATTGGGAACATTGTGATTTTGAGAATTATTATATGATTTGATGCTGACACTTGTGTTGACAGCCGATAAATTGCCCAAAACTGCTGCATGTGCGCTGCTCCCAATTTGCGAGAGTGTTGCACCACTGCTCAAGTGCATGGGTGAACCGGATGCTGATGTCATAGTGATATGTGCACCTCCACTTAATGCAGTACCGGTTATGGTGCCTCCCGATGATCGTTTGTGATCATTATGTGATTTGCTCATGTATTGCGCCGTTTGATGATTTGTGGCATCCGGCAGGAACTGACCAAATTCACGTAATAAATCCTCATCTTGACCAAATAGTTTAGCTACCTGTGTATACACCTCTTGTTCGGTAAGAGTTTTGCCTTGATTTATGCTACCCTCTTTGATAACTTTTTGTTCCTTCTGATAAGTGTGGAGAATTTCGAGAAATTTCTTATATTTTTCTGGTTGATTTTGGAATCGATTCTATGAAAGAGGAGAAAACGCAGAAAATTCAAGAAATCAGTTGTCAGTTATTGTGAAGTATATGGGTTATGTGGAATATTGGATTATTTGAAAAAATATCGTCGGCCAAAGTGGAAAATCACCCAACACGATCAGAAGAAAGTTCCAAGAGGAGTTCTATTAGAACTTAGACTAAGGGTTTCTACTTTAGACGATGATATTTTGCATTCGAATACATACAGTCAAATATCAAGGAGTTAGGAAATAACGCCAAAAAAAGAAAAGAAATAACGCCCAAAAAATAAACAAAAAAAAAAAAAAACGAACGAACAGTTTTCTATTTTTCTACATGAAATACCGCCGCGTTATTTCGTTTTTGTTTTGGGCGTTATTACGTAATTTTATTTTTGAGAGTTATTTTTTTTTGGCGTTATTTCCGAACGCCTATAAATTTAGAATTTATTTCCAAATTTATACGAAAATAATTTGGGTTTTATTTCATTTCAATATTTCCATTCTCGAAATATTTACGATTGCAAATACTCTCTCTCTCGAAGAGGAATATATGTATATTCTCGACAGGGGAATATATGAGCCGTTTATTTTGAAAGTGGCCTATTTCGGAGCAAAAGTAATGTCGTAATATGAATTAGCAGACATTGTGTTCAGAACTAATAAAATTGAATTCTGCCTTTGCAGAAAGTGTACCACATTGTGCGAAATTAATGGTGTTATGTGTAAAAAATAGTATCGGGCAAAAAACCGATTATTACGGCACATAATGTGAATGACATTACTTTTGCCCCGAAATGGACTTAGGCCACTTTCAAAATAAACGGCTCATATCGCCGGTGCTTACGAAGAAAATCTTCCAACCAAAAGTTGCGGCGAAGCAAATCTTTTTTTTTTTAATTGCGGCGAAAAAAATCTTTTTTGTAATATGCGGACAAGAAAATCACTTTTTATAAAATGCGGCGAAGAAAATCACTTTTTACAAAATGCGGCGAAGAAAATCACTTTTTACAAAATGCAAAATAATTTTTTCAGAGAAATTTTTCCTATTCCTTTTTTCGAAAAAATTTGCATTACTAATCGAAAGAGTGATTTTTTACGCTGCATTTTTAAAAAAGAGATTTTCTTCGCCGCATTTTACAAAAAGTGATTTTCTTCGCCGCATTTTGTAATAAGTTATTTTCTTCTCCGCATTTTGTAAAAAGTGATTTTCTTGTCCGCATTCGCACAAAAAAGAAATTTTTCGCCGCAGTTTGAAAAAAACTATTTTCTTGTCGCATTTAAAGAAGAGAGTCTTCGTAAGCACCGGCGATATATTCTCGACAGGGGAGTCCTCAACAAATTCATGATTCACTTTCTTTGATACTTGCAACTTTTCATGTAGAGTATCAAAGTTTGACTGTATTTTTCTATGGGGGTTAACGTGATTCAAGATTCCCGGGGAATTGTCTTAAACAGCAATAGAGAATACACGGCAGTCTGCGAGTATTCCCCGGGAATATTTATTCACGATAACCCCCTATATAATTTTAGGGGACACATAAAATAAAACTTACTTTTATTTTATTGACATATGTTATTGCATGATTAAACTCCACTGGCTGATTTTGTTGCCCAGCAGTCTCACCCATTAGAATCGATTGATGTGCTTGGGAAATATGATGCAGATGCGATGCGCTTCCTACACCACCACCACCTCCTTGTGGACTTAAATCATTCAAAGAATTCGGTGTTGGTGGTCCAGCAACTACAATGCCGGTTGGCCCACCTCCACTGCCAGCCGGTGTGATTGTTGCGCGATCCCGATCACGTGAATAATTTTGTGGCACATGTGATGAACCAACCGGAGCAACTGTAACGCTTTGAACTTGAGCAGATCCAACACTTGCCGGTGATGGAGATGCGCTCACGTGGCTGTGTGGTGGAGTTGGTGCCGTTTGCTGTGACTGCGACTGAGGTGGCTGTAATGCATGTATTGTAGTTTGCGAAAGAGCCGAACCACCATGTGTCATTAAATTTACAGCACCACCACTGCTAAGCTGATGCACTGAGCTGGCAGCATTACTTGACTGCGATTTTATCTGCGATGTTGCGCTTTGTATTGTACCACCTACCAGGCTATGTATAGTTCCTGATCCTGGCTGTGACCCAGGTGGTGATGGCATTGATACAACTGGCACTGAGCAACCAAGCTCATCGGAATGAATTTCAATTTTATAACCAGGTGGCAAAAACATATTAAATCCATAAATAAGCTCTGTATGACCTTTAAAAAGTGTCGACACGCGCTGTATAACACCAGGCGTATCAATGCAATGCGACTTAAATTCTTTCATTATATCCAGAAAGTTATTATAAATTTGTGGTTGATCTGCATATTGGAATTTAACTTGATCCAAATAGCTTAGCGCATCTTCGACTTTAAGACGTGGCGGTGCACCAGGCTGACCACTTTGTACTGGTCCACCGCCACCGCCGCTACCTGTTTGTTGTGATGAAGACGTTTGTTGAACAATTTGCGGTGCAGTTGAAAGATTACTAACGCCACCACCACCACCGGTATTACTTTGAGTGCCGCTAATTGTTCGTTGTCGCATAGAATTAGTTTGTTGTTGAGTTGCTGTAACATTTCCGCCACCGCTGCTTGATACATGAATTTGAACACCGTCCGTATTAGATTTAAGACCGCTACCAGGAGCAATGGAAGATACATATGCTGAAATGAGAAATAAACAAAATAAAAATCATTATTGTTGTTCTATTAGAATGTAATGGAAAATATATATGGAGTATTATTTTACATGAATTTTATTATCAAACAACAGATCTAAACAACATCGTATAGAGCTAATCTAATTGAGTATTCCACGAAACGTGTAAGTACCTCGAAAACCTCGCTGTCAAAAATCATATTTAGAGTATCATTATACAAATAAGTAAATGAAATCAGTTTCTATACTTAAAGTAATCTCAAAGGTTGTAGGGAGCAGTGCACAAGATTTTAATTCTTTTAAAAGTGGGCGGTGCCACGCCCCTAAATGGAAAAGGGCTCTCACGGCTAAACCGATAGTATGACCATTATGTTGTGGGCGGCGTCACGCCCCCAAATGGAAAAAACGCTCTCACGGCTAAGTTCCTGAATTGATTTTTATGAAATTCGGTATGGAGATAGAAGGCACTTTAAGAAAGGATATTGAAAACTGTTTGTTTTTAAGTGGGCGGTGCCACGCCTCTATGGCGATAAGTTGAACTCTAAGGAAGAAATATATGGGTTCCATCACATTTTTTGCTTTAAAATAAGCATAATTTAGTATAATTTAGGAGACCCTGAATCAATTTAAAAAATGTGAGTTATTTCTGAAATAAAACTAAATAAGCTGTATGAGTTTTTTTGCATCAATTTGTTGCATTGAGCTTGATGGTCACAAGATTTTAAAACGCTAAATAAAATTAAAACAATTTCATTCCGCTATTTCCCAACGTTTCGCCTATTGGTTTTAGGCTTCCTCAGGGGTATATTTTATTTGGAAGAAAAACTACAATGAAAATAAATTTTTTTAAAAACATTTTTAACAAATGACACTTAGATAAATGCACTTACATTAAAATTTTACATCGAAATCAATTAATTTAATGAAAAGAATTTAATAAAAGCTGTATTATGAGCATATTACCGCGTTTATGTTTTAACCATTTTTTTATTAGGGACCTGTACAAGACATCTTGAAATATAATGTACTTTTTTTTATTGGCACATTTTGCACCGAACTGAAGTATTTGTTCCAAAAAGTGCAAGGTTCAAATCTTCACTGTACACTGATTTTATTTTGACACTGAAGTAAAATGTCTTGTTTTATAGGTAACAAAAAAAAAAAAAAAAGTATAATATCAACGACTTAGAACTTTTGCATGAGCTGCATTGAATTTTTTGCTGTGATTCTCGTCAAATCTTTGCAAAAAATTAATAAAGCGTGTTTGTCGAGTTCTTCGATTTTTAGGTAAATTCGTCTGAAGATTCCATATGGATGAAACTTGTAACGAAAACCAACCTACCGATTTTTTGGTTTTTTTCTATGCATTTTGCCATGCTTTTGTAATGTTGGTGTTTTTTACTCAAAAACATGGATTAATAAGCTCACACCACAAAGGCCACTTTTAGACACGTGCTTTGATGGTAGCTAGTAAAAATACCTGTTTCTAACAAATACTTCAGTGTACCGTATTTTATACAAACAAATACTTCAGGTCTGTGCAAAACGTGCAAATAGAAAAACTATATGCACTAACTGAAGCAAATCAAACAAGACAGGTTCGTGCAGACCCCTATTTTTTATCGATCACGTTTAATGAAGAGCTGAGTGGATAAACATGTTAAGTAACATTTTCAAAAAAAAATTTAGATATTGAGGTTGAAGGACATGTTAAGGTATACCTTAAACATTGAACATTCATTGGTTCTGCTAATTCTTGTAGTTTGCACTGGATAAAGATGTTATGTACACAGCTTTCTGCAACTTTTTAGTGGAAGAACATGATATGTGCATACAAAATAAGGAAAATAATCTCTAATCGGACACCTATGAAATCTCGATTTTTTGAGCGTTATTTCTTCATAACATCGGTTGGAAAAAAGCAAATTAACTGATAAAAAGGGTATGCTGATAAGCTCAACATTATAAAATTGTTATTTAACATCACTCAGCGCTCTTCATTTGCTTCGCCTTAAACGTTAATTACATTTTTTTAACTCAATATACAATACATACATATATATTTTTTGTACTCACAAGTTGAATACTGTACAGTTTGTGATTGCACAACTCCGCCAGCACCACCAGTAGATACCACGGTACCGCCGCTGCCAATTTGTGGTATACCACCACCGCCTCCGCCGATGGTATTAACAGCGCCGGTGTTGCCACCACCAACACCAACATTACCATCTCCAGTTACATTGGTTGTTGCTTTCATATTATTAGCCGGTGTTGTCGATGGTAAATAAGCAATGGTTTGTGCACCCCCATGTTGTGGCGTTAAAATACGATGATGCGTTATAGGACCGCCAGCGCCAATGCCACCGCTACCAATTCCTACAGCAATGCTAGATCCGTGAGCACCAGGACCAACGGGACCAATATTGACTGCAGTACCGCCGGCATTGCCGCCTCCACCACCACCACTGCCACCAACGCCACCAGGGCCAGGACGTGTGCCATATTGAACTTCATCAACACGCGTTCGTTTCATCATTTTCGAAATATTAATTGTTGCGGCCGACCGTTGATAATACAACACAATTAACGATGTTTCAGCCAAAACTATACACTTGGATTTTTCTGTTTTGCTCCTTTTTTTTATAAATGTTTGATTTTGATTTAACTTTTATTTATTTAATAACGCAATTAACGTTTATAACGTTGTAATTGTAGCTGCTGCTGAATGTTTCGTGAAGGAAAAAAATTTAAACGTCGTTTTTTCATTGGCTCAAATTTTCTTTTCTACTGTCAAGTAAAAATTTGTATTTGTAATCTGAACGTCCAACTTTTGTGAAGAGGACAGACAGATGGATAGCAGAAAAACACGATCTTATTGAACGTTTCAGCGTCAAGTTTTAGGTTTCCCTTGTTTTTTGTTTAGAAGACGTCGAGATAATCTGAAATAAAGAAAATTGACATTAATATCGGTTTAAAAAGTATTATACAATATATTAGTATGACCTGGAGCTTAATGTTTTAAACGTTCAAAAAGTATGAAAATTAACTATATTTAAGTAAATCACAGAAAACCTAATGAAATTTCGGCATGGTTTCGCACATGCAACGTTTAAGTTGAAAAAACCAATGTAAATGTTTTTTTTATTTGTTTTCTAGAGAAGTGCTATTTTTGGAAAAATAAACATTCATTTCGTAAATATCCATCTCTTGAAATGTTAGCGCATATGGGTGTATTAGTGACTGTTCTATATATCATAAGAAGCCGGCAAATAAACAAAAGTTGAATCATGACAAATATGTTGTATGCACATACAGATATTTCTTGTGACTAACGCAAGAAGTTTTTATTTTTTCACCTTCTTTAGTATTCTTCGAGTTTAAAACATTTTCCTTAGAGCCGTGATATTTGCTATTTTAATTTAAAGCAATGGAGTAAAGGATTAACGCAATGTATCGCATTAGATGGAGACATTTCATTTCGGACCTATGATCCCCTAGGAGTTACAGATATACGTATGGTATTGTTGTAATTGTTGTCATAGAATCTCCGATAGGATGAAAAATAGTGTCCTCGATCCCATACAAATCATTATATGAGCCGTTTATTCTGAAAATGAGGCATGTCCAAAATGCAAAAGTTATGTAATTTTGATAGAAATGATAAAATTAGGCTCGGTTTTCACGAAAAGTTTACTTGATGGTGTGGAGTTCATGGCATTAAGTTGAAAACATGATATCGGTCAAATAACTGATTATTATGGTAGCTGCCACACTTTCAAAATAAACGATTCATTTAAATATTCGAACGAAATCGGTTCACATTCCCTGTTTCTGTACCCTAATCTCAACATATTTGCTTTTTTTCGGAAGGTTGCAGTGCACACAATATTCCTTTTTTAAAATGTGGGCTGTGCAGCGTCCCTAATGAAATTTGGTATAGAGATAGGCTTTATACTAAGAAACTATAATATGACTTCTATGTTTTGAAATGGGCAGTGTCACGCCATTAAATGGAAAATACGCTCTCACAGCTAAAACAATGAATCTAATTTTATGAAATTCGTCATAGGTATAGGTTTTATACTAAGGAACGATAATATGACCGCTGTGTTTTAAAGTGGGCGGCGCCATGCCCCTAAATGCAAAAAACGCTCTCACGGCGAAACTGCTCCATCGATTTTTATGAAATTTGGTATAACTATGTATAAAATGACCTTTATGTTTTAAAGTGGGCGGTGCCACGCCCTTAAATGGAAAATACGCTCTCAAAGCTAAACCCATTAATAAAATTTTATGAAATTCGACATTCATTCGTTAAGTTTGAAACAAACGAACGATAATAGCTGTGTTCCAATGGCAGCGGATCTGATCCAGATCAGATCCACTTTCAAGCAAAACAAAAACAAATTCAGAACCATTTGGTTCCATTTGCTGGATTCAAAACATGTTCCGAAAATTTTATTGGATCAATGGAAGTGTTCAAAAAATTACGGGTTTTATTTGGTATGTATGTATGTATTCTCCTTTAACTCCTAGGAGGAGCATAGGGCCAATATGAAATCTCTCCATTTGTCACGATCCCTTGCGATGCTCTTAATCCCTTGCCACGACTTTCCCGATTCTTGGATTTCCTTTTCCAGCGACCTCTTCCAGTTGGTTTTGGGTCTGCCACGTGCTCTACTACTTTGTGAATTCCACTCAAGAGCCTGGCGACAAATTTCGCTGTGTGGTTTCCGGAGAGTGTGACCAATCCATCTCCATTTGGGCAGCTTGACCCCGATTGCAATAGCCCTCTGATTGCATTTTTGATGTAGCTCGGCATTTGATATAGTGCGAGGCCACCAAACCTTTCGCCTTAAGCATTTGTTGACGAATACTTGCAGCTTGTTCGTTAGTTGTTCAGTAACAAGCCACGTTTCGCACCCATATAACAAAACCGATTTCACATTCGAATCAAAAATGCGCACTCTCATTTTGGTGGATATAACGGATGACGACCATATTTTGTTCAGTTGAGCAAACGCGCCTTTTGCTTTTGCTATTCTTGAGTTAATATCCTCTTTTGCTCCACCATCCATGGAGATAATGCTACCTAAATACGTGAAGCTTCCGACGTTTTCGATGTCATCACTGCCAGCTTTAAACGTGATGTCATTGCTTGCGTTTAGCTTCATGCTTTTAGTCTTGGATACGTTGATTTTTAGGCCGGCCTTTTGTGATTCCAAGACAAGGTCTTCAATTTTGTTTTGCATATCTGAATGTTTGGACGATAAGAGGCAGATGTCGTCAGCGTAAGTCGAGGTCTTCTAGATGTTCAGTAAAGTTCCATTGGGATACCCCTTTTGGCCTTATTAAGAGCTTTATCTAGGATATCATCAAGAACGATAAGGAAGAGTGATGGTGATAGTAAACACCCCTGCCGTACGCCTGAATTAGTGGTGAATGTCGGTGACAACAACCCATTGTGTAACACACTGCATTTAAAGCCTTCATATTGTGCACGTACTAAGTTTATGGCCTTTGCAGCAATACCTCTTCGTTGCAGTGAGCCCCAAATGTTTTCTCGGGAGACACTGTCGAAGGCAGTGCCATAGTCTACGAAGACAAGTTGAAGTGCAGCACACCACTCGCAGGATTGTTCGACAATTATTCTGAGGGTGTTGATTTGATCCACGCATGATCGGTTTCGCCGGAATCCTGCTTGCTGCTTTCGAATGGCCGAATCAAGTTTTTCGTTTACCCTGTTCAGAAGCACTTTCGTCAATACTTTTGATGGTACTGAGAGCAAGGTAATGCCTCTTTAGTTTCGGCACTCGCTTAGGTCACCTTTTTTCGGCAATTTGACTAACATGCCATGTAGCTAATCTTCTGGCAAACGCTCTTCGCTCCAGATTTTGGTGAGCAGAGGATGCAGAATTTTAGCTGATGTTATGGGACATGCCTTTTTGTTTTTCATGCTTTGGATAGCTTTCACAATTTCATCGATTGTAGGCGGCGGTGTTTGTATTCGACTACCACTGCGAGTCACTGCAGCAGTTGTAGTTGGTGATTCTGGTTGCGGGGATGTGGTAGACATGGAATCGAAAGGATTTTAAAATTTTGAGAAACCATATTGGTTCCAGTTATAGGAGAATCGTTCCTAACTATGCATGTTTCTTGCACCTCCAAATCCGATGTGCATGCTGCCCAGGCAGGTGGATTAACCACACTCTGGTGGCTACCACTAGGAGAGTTATTTTCTATCGTTTTTCGATCCATGCTTCATTAGTATAATCTTCTCGGCAACGCCCCACGCAGTAAGTTATAGGCTTAAAGCTGGATCTGGCAAGCGCTGCAAATATAGTGGCCAAATTCACTTTTAATTTCAGCCGTCCAATCTGGAACAGACGCTGACCTGGGAGCCGCCCACTCTGGGTCAGACGCTTCAGGATTTTGACAAGATGCTTATTTTAAGGCGGCATCGACTCGCCTTGTCAGTGCCAGTTACGGGCATTGTGGGTTTTCTTTCAAGGCGCAACGCTGTCCAACGCTACGCCCTTCCACACCATGGCTGGTCACCCGCTTTTAGTCGCCTCTTACGACAGGCATGCTTACCTCGGGCATATTCGGACCCCTTACCCGCAGGGGTTTTATTTGGTAGCACTGGCTTATTTCTTGACGGTTTGGCATTTACTGTCAAAAACATTTCATAACATTTTAAAATAGTTTTGAAAAATTATTAAAATTTTATTTTTAAAATCGGGATTAACAACTGAGAGAAAGATCATTGAAAATAAGCCCAATTTATTGGACATGCATGCAGCCCCTGATCTTATTGAAAATTGAAAAAACAGAAACTCATCGACAGCTCTAATCATTTGCATGAGCTCTTGTGACAGAATTATGTTCGAGAAAAAACCTATGTATATACATATACGTATACTTAAGAAACTATTCAATTTTGTGGTACTAAAAAAAAAAAAATTTTCCAATTAATTAATAAAAAATATATACAGTCTAAATATTTGTTTGTAGTGTCTCAATAAAATTCTATTTATTTAATTTTTTTTTTTGACATTTATGTTTATTCTTGCCAATGCTACCAAGTTTTTCAAATTGAGTTCAGATCTGATCTGGATCAGATCCACTACCATTGAAACACAGCTAATATGACCTCTGTGTTTTGAAGTGGGCTGTGCCACGCCCTTAAATGGAAAATACGCTCTCACAGCTAAGCCGCTGTATCGATTTTTATGAAATTCGGTATGATGATAAATTCTACACAAAGAAACGTAAACACGACATAGTTATAGGAAAATTCGCAGACATTGTTACTAATTAGAGTTTGTTTGCTTATGTTAACGCTTGTGTGGTTTTTTAAAGTCAAATCGAAAAGGTCGAGTTTCGGGCACGAGGCAAACTCTAATCCAAATGAATTCCAGTTCACACAACGATTGTTTAAAGCATCCCCAATCCTTCAAAATGTTAAAAGAATTCAGTTAATCTTAATATGTTGTTCAAAGAGGGGGGTTAATATTTTGAAATTTCTAATTACAAATGGAATTTAAGGCTTGAATAACCATCGTACTGGAAATGATTGTAAAGTTTATGTAAAACAGTATATTCAGGCCGGTTCCGAAATCCGTGCGATTAAAATTAATTTTCGTTCGAAATGCTTTGTGGAGATAACGGTGTGTCTCTTTTGTGGAGATTTAAATGATCTACAAATAACATGGTCAAAATCTGATCACAAATCGTCGGGTTAAAACTACAACTAGACATCTACATATATCGATGTTTTGAGTTAAGTATACAGAAACATGAGGAAAAAACGGTTCTATGCCCCAGTTTATTCGGTTTTTTGAAATGTAGTCCCCATCCAATTTCATAAAAAGAATAAAAAGCAGAAAACTTCAAAATCCCATACAAAAAACGAATTTCAAAAAACTTAAAACGCTTTTTTCTCAAAACATGAAAAATGTAGATGTCTAGTTGTAGTTTTAACGCGACGAAATGTATTAAATAATTTTGGTATTTTTTGGACAGTTTTGGCTTTTTTTTTTTGCTATTTAGTACAAAATAGAAAAGCTCATTTATCATCCCTGGTGCAATGACAAATGTGAAACGAAAAGAAAACAAAAAACATGAAGTCAGTGTCAGTCAACTTTTTGTCTTTCTCTTTGTGCTGTATGTTTTTTTCAGCTCTGTGTGACATCGTATTCTGTCGTTGTTAATATTGAAAAATTTGCATTTAATTTTACCAGGCTCTTTACGGCAAAATATTGAATTAATTTTAACTTTGTGCACATCTACACACAAATACCTTTCTAATGATGTATAATTCAAAGTCGTGCTCTATTTCTAACATAGTAAAAAATGTAGGAATGATTTTTGTCTTGCATATTAGTATAGATTTGTGTATACGAAAAAATTGTTTAGGAAATATTCTTAAAAAACCGCCAAATGGCCAAAAATTTCATTTATTTCGATTATCTTCATTTTGGTATATAAATACATATGAGTATTATTAATAGAGCATAAAATTTCCAACAAATAAGATTGAAAAACTTTTTATGGTACGACTGAAACGTGTTCAACAAAAAGCTTTGGAAAAGTAATGAAATCGCACGATTCCGGAACAGGCCTGATTAGATTCAGAACAAAATTGCTTTAAAGAGTGTGATTTTTCCGCATACTATAGTTTTTAGGCAGTAAAAAACAGAAAGATTTAAAGCGTCATCGCAACATTTCTAGGTCAAAAATTTTGTTACAGCAATGATGCTGCTGCTAAATGATAATAAAACAATAGAAGAAAAAATATTTCGTTAGAAAAAGGTAGATACACGAAATATGATCGAACGAATAAATTGTTTCTCTATATATTTTTCTCTCTCTCTTTAATGGAAATACACGAGCACAGGTGTTGCTACTTTAAACGATCCAACTGATTTGTTTGTTGTAACTGCTTTTACTCTGAATGGTACCAGACGATTGTCTCATCCGAAAGTAAACCATCCAACAAAACAAAAAACTTGATTTTTTTATTTTTTTTCTAAATTGCTATTAAAGAGTAACAAAAAATCAGAAAATAAATAAATGCTGGTAGTGAAATTGAATAAAGTTAACCCAATTATCAGTAGAAAAAAAAAATCCAAAACAACAAAATTAAAAAATACAATATAATATCGATAAGCAAGCAAAACAAAAACAAAAAACTCAAGTAGAAATACAAATGTGTAAAATGAAGAAAAATAGAAAAAGACTCAAAACTCAACAAGTTTTAGATAATTAAACATAAGCGATAATACTTAAATAAACTAAATACCTATTCGAAAACGTAATACGGATTCCCCACACGTATAAATTGAATAAAAGTGGAAAGGCACCAACAAAGGTCGCAGCACTACCAGCTCTTATGGCCCTCCTATATAAATTCTAAATAATTTGCACTGTCAAGTTAAGTAAAATATAATTTAATATTGAAATATACAGAAAATTAAAACTTTAGTTTCAAATAGTAATAAATAAAATATTGCGTAGAATTACGAAAATATAGATATTATAAATAATAAAGTAAACTGTGCAACGCATCAATACACTTGTATACATATAGACCGAATAACAATACATTGACACAAATATAAATTTGTACAGAATAAATAGAGAGATACCATCGTGCGAGAGCGTAAATTTAATAAAAACTAGAAAAAACAATGTATTTAAATAAAAATACATTTTTCTCAGACTGCACGACGTAAGTAAAATTATAGAAAATGTAGCAAAAATAGCATACACAATAAATAAAAATACAGGGGTGTCTTGCACTAACAATATTTAACAAAAATATAAGCATTGTTTGGATCAAGGGTGTCTGTCAAGCGTAGAACAAAAGTGAGCCAATTTTGGGTCGCCTACAACAAACACCCATGAATTTATTTTTTTTTTTTTTTTTTGTTTCTATGCACCCAACATAATAACGATGATCCACTACTTTGCATCAACCCTCAGTTCGATTCTAGTGTATGATGCAGAAAAAAAAAATGGGTGTTGTAATTCCGAGCAATTTTGAAATATTGTGTTTGTTGTAGGTGAGCCAAACAAAAACAATTTTTCATGGGTGATGTAGTTCCAAGAAATTTCGAAAATTTTGTGTTTGTTGTAACGAGCCGAAATTCTACGCTGACTGCGCTTGGCTCGGTGACTTTGTAACGCTGACTTCCTTGGTTTAGATAATAGTAAGCCCCTTCTAAACTGTCGTCTTAAGCCAGAATGCCATAATTCCAATCAATGTGTATTGCGGCAAAATGAGATTTTGTATTTCTTGCTGTTACGCTTTCAGTTTGACGGAAAATAAGTTTTTATAGCTCGTTATATTGAAAATGAGCGAAGTCGGCCAACTGGTAAATCCAGTCAAAAGTTCTTAGTACCTTTCATATAAGAAAAAAAGTTTCAAAATGATATACCAAAAGAGTATGTATTTGAGATAATACAACAAAATTTCACTCAGACACTAAGGACAGTAAGTACAAGCTCTGATCAGAAATTTGGTTGATTCGAACAAGAGGGCGTGGCACCTCTCATACCCACAAAGTTTTAAAAATGTTGCAGTTCAATCAAGCATTATTCGAAGTAATGTAATCAAATTTCACACAGATACAGGAAAAGTTAAGCCCACGCTTTGAGCAAAAACTGAGCCATTACAGACAATGATAATGTTAGAGGAATATATTTTTCATGCAAGAAAAATGCATTTAACTCACTCACTAAACCTTCCTTTTTCCGTTTTCAAAAAAATTTATACAAAATGGAAGCGAGTGGCTTAAAATATGATTGTTTTCCAAGAGGAACAAAAGTTTCGTAAAATGCAATAATTCACCCGGGAAAAATAATTTCTAGGAGTTACGACAAAAATTCGGTTTCATGAAGAAGTAAATAAAGATATAATGCAACCTGTTCTCGAGGATAGTCGGAAACAACCGGGATAACCCTAAAGACACTAGTGATTGGTTTAAGATTTCAAAAGCCTCTCAAGACAAAAAAAAACTGTGTGAAATTTCACGGAAACTGTGTATAAAATTTCACTCAACTATGTATAATATTCTACCCATATACACCAATGAATCTTTCATTTCAGAATGAATCGTAAAATTTTTGAACAGTTTGTATCATATTTCATACAGTTTCATTTAACACTAATTATGTCATCTTAATATCACACCCGATGGACTTGTACAGCCTCTTGTCAAAAAAAAATATATTTACATTTGCGTCCATGCAACTTTTCTAGAACGTTTTAACCCATTATATCCTGTTTTTATACCCTACAACCCAGGGTATATTCACTTTGTCCTTGCTTTTGTAACGCAGAAAAGGAGGAGTGGCAAATATAGAAAACTATATATATTCTTGATCAGCGTCACCTCCTGACTCGATATAGCCACGTCCGTCTGTCTGTCTGTCTGGGTGGCTGCGTGTGCGTGGAAATACATTTTCTGGGAAAGCTAAGCAAGATAATTCAATGAAATTTAATACACTGCCTTCGTCGCCAAAGTTAGCTCGTGGAATTGAAAATGAACGAAATCGGTCAACGGACATGCCTTTCGCTCTTACAAAAAATATATTCAAGAAGCAATTTTAGGAATATTGTTTTCGACGATACAACCGAAATACACATGAACACTACGATTCAAAACGCTATACTGAAAGCATTTTTTGAGATAATCGAATTTAATTTTACTCAGACACTAAGAACTATAAATGCAAGCTCTGAGGAAAAACTGGGTGAAATTGGACAAGAGGGTGTGGTACCTCCCATATAAGCAAAGCTTTCAAAATACTGCAGTGTAGAGTATTTCGCCGGTGCTTACGAAGACTATCTCTTCTTTAAATGCGGACAAGAAAACCCTTTTTTTTAAATTGCGGCGAAAAAAATCTTTTTTGTAATATGCGGACAAGAAAATCACTTTTTATAAAATGCGAAGAAGAAAATAACTTATTACAAAATGCGACGAAGAAAATCTCTTTTTAAAAATGAAGCGTAAAAAATCAAATTTTTACGAAAAAAGGAATAGGAAAAATTTCTCTGAAAAAATAAAATAAATAACGAGATTTCCTTCGCCGCATCTTTTAAAAAGTGATTTTCTTCGCCGCATTTTGTAATAAGTGATTTTCTCCGCCGCATTTTGTAAAAAGTGATGTTCTTGTCCGCATATTACAAAAAAGATTTTTTTTCGCCGCAATTTCAAAAAAAATAATTGAACTCTTTGGTTGTGATGGGGAAAACTTTTTGAAAGTTTTCAAAATCATGGAGTATGTTTTAATGCATGTGATCACATGCACAAACGTCTGTCTCTTTTGTTCAGCAGCAACTAGAATCGCCCAATGGTCAAAATTTTACCACAAATGTATTAAATAATGAAGTCAGTGTCAGTCAGCTTTTTGTCTTTCTCTTTGTGCTGTATCCTCTTTTCTGCTCTGTGAGACCGCGTATTTTTTCGTTGTTAATATTGAAAAATTTGCAAATGCAAATAAATAATTTTACCTGGCTTAATGCCAAAATATTAAAATAAGTTAAACTTTGTGCACATTAACACACAAATAGCTTTCTAATGGTATATAATTCAAAGTCGTGCTCCATTTCTAACTTAGTATAAAAGGTAGGACAAATTTTTGTCTTGTGTATTAATATATAGATTTAGTGAAAACCATAAAAAGTTTGGAATAAAAATGTGGTGTCCATGGCATTATTCAAATTTTAATGTCTACAACATAAGAGTCTACTTTGATTATGACCAAAATTAGGTTCTAAACGTAATAAAGATTTATGTATTCGACTGAAAGATTTTCTAATAAAAAATATAGTTATTAGTCCATATGAAGACTTGGATTATGTATTATGATCAAAACAAAATTTCAAATCATTAATATAATAACTGAATAAATTATTTCTTTACAACTTTTTCATAACTTTTCCAACGTTTTGTCATTGCATCATTACGAATTTTGTTCATAATTATAATAGAGATCAAAAAATATATAAAAAAAATATTAGTTTCCAATGAATTGTAAATCTGGTAAATCAAAGTTGTGCATGTAGTCACATCACACCCTGTTAATGATTATTTAAATAAGTTCTTATTATGACTCTATCTGCATTCGCTCACTATATATATTACGCATGCTCTTTAAAGGTAGCGCGCGCTTCTGTATCTTCCAGAATTATGACAAAAACAACACATAGGGGGGGAACACAAGAGAAGCGGATATCTGACAAGAGCTCCGGACAAATGAGAGAAAGAAATATAGAGCGAGAGAGGGCAACAAATAACACAAACTTGGAACAAATGGCAATAGGGTGTTTATCTGTATCTGCTAAATGTTAGCGCTTGCAGTGGTGGTATCTGCAAGATGATAACGACAACTTCGACAACAACGACGACGACAACGACAACAACATTATAATACAAAGCACATACGCATACAAAAACATACCGTCAAGTATAATATACCAATACTTTTATTAAAACGGAACAAAACTAAAGGCACCACTAAAGTCCGACGTAGTCAAAAAAGTACAGAAAGAAAAAAAAACTATACAAAATAAAAACAAAAACAACAGCAAAAATGTTGGTGATGATGTAGTTTTTGTATGAATTTAATTTCAAAAACGTATGAGTCTACAAATGGTACTCGTCGTATAGATAAAATAAAAACAAAAATTTAAAAATATATACATATATATAGTATATAATTCAATTTAGTATATAAAAAATATAAATTGTGAAATCTATCTATAGATCATATTCCTAATTGCATTCATTTGTGGAAGTTTTATGATAAAAAAAAAGTAAAATTTACATGAAAATTACAAGCGAAAAAACACTGAAAATGCTGGCGCGAATTTTTAGCAACTGCTCAATCGATTAAACATAGAAATGCGTTTTTGTTTTTGTAAACTGTACCAGAGATACGAACGAATGAATACAATCCTTGAATTTGTGACCGCTGCTGCTTCGCTGGCTGTTGTTGAGAGTACGTACCTATTGAGTAAACGTATGAGATGACGATGAAGGCGTAAAAACGTAAGGAGGGAGCAGGGTGGTAGCGGCGACAGAGGAGTAACTGGGTGTCAAACAGCAACACAATAAGGTGTGCATGCAATGTATAGGGTATATTGGCAATGCTATACAACGTGGTGGTGGCGGCGTTGGAGGCCTGAGCAAAGTGGGGGAGCACATAAAACGGTGGAATGGAGAAAAGACAACATGTGAGGGCGACGAAGAGAGGGAGAGAGAGAGAATGTTACCGTGGTTTCCCTCCATTTTTTCTTTTCGCGTATCTTATCTGATTGCAACAACAACAAAGAACAACAGATACAAAGATATGTGAAAAAGAATTAAAAAGAATTCTTTTAATTATGCGTTTTTTTAGTACGATATTTCCTCCTTTTTTTGCTTATTAATATGAAAATTTTATTTATTACTTTTGCTAGTCAAAGAATGAATAGTTTTTTATATATACTACGAGTATTTGACTCTACTTAGTTATCTATAATGTGACTTATTCCACATTTGACATTTGCTGCCTCTTTTGATCATTCTAATTATAAATGTAACGCAACAAATTTTTATTTGTTATTATTAATAAGTGAATATGTATGTAAATAATTCTTTCTGTATAACATGTTATCGAAGGTCGAACATTTTTTGCTTATTAATTAATTAAAAAATATCAACGTGACTTATGCTACTATTCAAAATCTGATAACACTATGGACGCAATGTCCGAAAAGAAAACCTTTCCTCATTGAATTTTACGTAAAATTGTTCATTTGAAAATATCAAGTCGAGAAATTCAATAAGAATATGTTATCTGTGGAACGTTCCGATTCTACCCCTACATTGAGGGTTACTTGATTTTTGAGCATTATTCAAAAAGAGATGTTCGCCGAAAGAACAAGATCGACGGAATGGATCTAATTGTATCTGCTCTGCTTAAAACATAACATTGATATCAGCCGAAATTCAATATCACCTGCTCTATAGAATCGAGGATGAAAAGCTCTTGCCGGAATATTGCCTAAAAAAGGATGAACTTAGCGAGTGCCAAAACTGTAGTGGTTTCATTGCTTTCAAGTAGGGTTGCCAGTTACAAAAAGGGTCCCTCTTGACTTTTGCAGAGACGATCTTGTTTTTCTAGGCATTTGAAAAAAAAAAAAAATCTGGATTTTTCTGGACATAGGGAATTTTTTTTGTAGTCCTGAGCACAGGCCAAAAAAAAAAAAAAGTACCCTGCGCGAAAGATCAGACCACCGGAACTTTATGTTCTCGGGGTCGCTGAACCCGAATACAGTGACAGGTTAGCGAAGTTGGTTCGCGTTTTTTCAGAAACCAGGAAAAATCTCTAATTTTCAGCATTATTGTTGATTTCTGAAAAAACGCGAACCAACTTCGCTATTCTGGTACCATATTCGGAGCGACCCCGAAAACACAAAGTTCAGGTGGTCTGATCTTTCGCGCATGGTACTTTTTTTTGTGGGCCTGCGTAACCTTAAGGAGGCATACAGGCATGTTCTGAAATCCGATTTACTTCGGAATCGGAATGAAAGCAATCTTCAAGAGCTCGGCATTGCGACAAACAAGATGGAATCGGATATGTTTGTCAATAAATAAAATTTGCTAATGGTTCCTATTCGATTAACCGAAACATAAATCTGATTTGGTGTTAATTAAGGAAATGGGGGGCTTTTGAAAATTGCTTTCATTCCGATTCCGAAGTGAATCGGATTTCAGAACATGCCTGATTATGATATTTTCATCGATAAATCATCATTGTCTCCATTTGTCACCTGTGAATCATCGTGATAAGCCTTGGGTACTCTAAAGCTTTAAATTAAGAAACTTTGTTGATCTTGCTTTGAAGAATTGTTTTTGACGCCTGTAAGCCCAGTAGATAAAATAAATAAATATTAATGGTTCAATTTTTTGCAAACTAATTTTTACGAGAATTTTCTAAACTTTTGAAATATTGACAAAGGTGGCATCTTACGTATCATTTTAGATAAATATTTTAAATAGCATTTGACTATTGACATTTGCCTAAAATCATCCAATCTGATTCAGCTTAGCCCAATACAATCTGGAGGTATTCGGTTATTTTTACCAAAAGAAAGTTGACATTTTGCGAGACGTGAAGAAAACGTCATCTGAAAAAGGTCGTTCCACCGAAAAGATTTATTTCATCAATGTTAAAGGGCATATCTATTAAATTTTCGCTATTATTTAAATTCAATTTTACTTTTAATACATTTTTTTTTTTTTTTTTCATTCATTTAAACATGTGTGTAGCCTTTAAGTAACATATGTATAAACGAAAACAAAAACAAGAAGAAAACAACAAAAATGTTAAAATAAACAACAGCAACAGCAAAATACTTAGCATACATCAAATAAATCCGTGTGTACGTACGTTTGCTTTCAAAATACTCTATATTTTCTATTTATAAATTTTGCAAAATAAAACACAACACAGCACTACACTTTGTCAAAAAAAAAGCAGTGAAAAAGTGCAAAAAATGATATAAACTACGTCGCTACCATAATTTCTATCATCACCTTCCTCAACACAACATCAAACAATGCTTGTTATTGACAAAACTTTATCAACTTGAAAGATACTTAAGTTCTGAAACACTTTTTATGAAAAGGTTTTTTTAATTTTTCGAAAAGGTCGAGAATTTTCGCTTGGTATTAAAATAAAGGCAATATGAAAAGCATAAAAAAAAGTCGAAAGGTAACGATTTGAATGGAAAGTCTGTAGAATTTATAAAAAAATCTAAAAACTCAAAGCTGTTTCGGAATCCGTGCGATTTCAATTACTTTTAATTTAAAAAGCTTTTTAATGAACACTGTAAGACGTCGTACGATCAAAAGTATTTTGATCTTTTATGTTGTAAATCTTATGCTTTACAAACATAATCATATTTGTTAAGTAAAAAGTAACAGTTTAGGAAATATTCGATAAAACGAATTTTTAACCTTTTTGCGGATTTTTAAAAATATTTCCTGAACAACAATTTTATAGTATACACTAGGCATGCGCTTATTTTACGATTTTCTGATTTTCGTTCATGCCGCCCCCTGAAATCCTTCTAATGGTCATAAAAACAAATACTATGAAGTTTGACGGCGATCGGATAACGATAACCCGGCCCGCAAGAGAGGTCAAGGTCAAGTTGAGGTTTCAGGCGAAACATAATGAAAATTTTTTTTAAACTTAATTAAATTAGTCAAAGCATAACTTTATCTTATAGCAAATTTAAATACCTTTCCAACAAGCTATAATTGTTTAAAATCGGGTAATAAATACGAATTCTATGAATTTTTCTTTTATCGACATTAGCAAAATTGCCGCAAAATGCTATTCTACTACATATGGTATTTTGCGGCAATTTTGTTAATGTCGATAAAAGAAAAATTCATAGAATTCGTATTTATTACCCGATTTTAAACAATTATAGCTTGTTGGAAAGGTATTTCAATTTGTTATAAGATAAAGTTATGCTTTGACTAATTTAATTAAGTTTAAAAAAAATTTTCATTATTTTTTGCCTGTAACCTCAACTTGACCTTGACCTCTCTTGCGGGCCGGGTTGTCGTTATGCGATCGCCGTGAAACTTCATAGTATTTGTTTTTATGACCATTAGAAGGATTTCAGGGGGCGGCATGAACGAAAATCAGAAAATCGTAAAATAAGCGCATGCCTAGTATACACAAATCAATATTATATGTAGAGCATGTAATTCTCCACAAAAAAGATCATTATATTTTTTATCGTGCGACTCACCGTTTTGATAAAACAACATTAGAAACGAAATGTAATTCAAATCGCACGGATTCCTGAACCGGCCTGATTGCTTATAAAAGGCAAAGTCTGTTCAGAATACAAAAATGTTAAAAAAGACAAGAAAAAAAAATTTCAAGTAATGAAAAGTATTTTTTGTTCGAACAATAGTGATTTACTTTGCAATTATCGATATTCATGTAAAATTTTGAAATCTAAATTATGACGTATTGAAAATCGACTAAGCACGGCCATATTTTCACCTAACTGTTTCTATGCCTTAATCGCTTCATATTCGCTTGATTTTGTTGGAAAGACTGTGAGGAGGAGTAGTGCATAGGATTTTCTTCTTTTTTTTTTAGTGGGCGGTGCCACGCCCCGAAATGGAAAAAACGCTCTCACAGCTAAAACGCTGCAACGATTATAATGAAATTTGGTGCGGAGATAGCGTTAACACTAAGAAACGATAATATGACTTTCATGTCGGCTTTTCCACGCTGATGAGAATTTGTTTGGTTAAGTTAACAGTTGCGTGGTCGAATTTCAGCCACAAGGCAAACTCTTGTTATATGATACCGTCGGGTTAAAACTACAACTAGACATCTACATTTTTTGATGTTTTGATTTAAGTATACAAAAACAAGTCGAAAAAACAACTCTACCGGTCTATCTGTTCGATTTTTTGAAATGTAATCCCTATACGATTTTTTGAAAAAATAAAAAACAATTGAAAACTTTAAAATCCCATACAAAAGTTGAATTACAAAAAACTTCAAAAGTATTTTTCTCATAACATCAAAAATGTTTATGTCGAGTTATAGTTTTAACCCGACAATGCAGAAATTGAAAAATTTAGGTAACTTTTTTAAAGCAATTAGCCACTTTGTTTAAATGATCGCATGAACAGAAGAAGACATTTGAAAAACGCTAGAAAGGCTAGAAAAATATTACTGGCGAGAACAAGGAATATTCTGAAGATTAGCTAGTAATGAGTGAAACTGGTATGTATAGGAAAACAAAGGTCGTTTTCTTTTTGTAGTTCTGTCTTATCTTGTTGTTTCACTCACAGTTCATCTCTGTAAAGCTCACAATGAAGAAAAAAATAGGTTTTTTTATAATTTTTATGCCAATTCAAGATGCCAATAATCTAAAGTAGAATTAACAAGGTACACACATATTGATATTTTGAATTAAAAAATATTTTAATAACACTTTTTCAGCTTTTTTTTTAATTTTTCCTTAAGAGATTGGGGAAGAACAGGCCATTCTTACACAATTCGAGTGCGAGGAATGCAGAGGTACTAACCGTTTTGCTGAAAAACCAATTTTTCCCTGTATTTCCACCGATACATGAAATTTTTCTCATACCAAATGTTTACCATGGAGAGTCGGGCAGGATTTAGGTCCGTCCGAAAAAAAAAAGTTAAAAACTACAATGGTGTAATTAATGATAAAAACCTTTAATTAAAAATAACTAAAATATTTTCCTTGTAGAATTCAGAAAGCCAGAAAACGACAAAAAAAAGGAGTACAAATACTTAAAAAAGCACGGGTACTTTTTTTTTTGCGACGTTGCAGCAACCCAATGGGCGACCACCACTCTAGGTTAGTTTTCGCAAAGGAAAATGAATAATACGAAAGAAAATTAAATGAACGAAACGAACGAGAAATTTTGAAGCAACAGCAAAACAAAAATGTACTTATAGAATATGGAAAAAAATACAGTCAGTGAGATATAAAAAAGAGCACACAAGAAATTACACATATTCCTCCTCGTCGTCGTCGTCGTCATCGTATATGTGGTGTGGTGCTACATGTATGTGTATGCTTTTTACAAAAATATTTATATATAAAAAAAACTATACATACATATACATATGTATATATTATATGGATTGAAAACGACGTTTTACGTACGTATATAAACCAATTGAATTGACCTAACCTAAAATTTGTATTTTGCACTTTTCACAAGTTTGCATTGATAGAAAAAGAAAATATTTTTTAATTTTATCATAATTATGTGAACAATTTATGATAAATCAATTTATTAAGTAAATGAAAAACTCACTTTCTATAAAATATTGTAATAGAAATGTAGAAAAATCGTTACATCAGCAACAGTAGTAGTACAATACAACTTGGGGGGGAGGGGGAAGGTTAAAAATTACCAATAAGATTAATTTTCACTCACAAATTTTGCGTTATTCGAAAAATTAATAATAATAAATAATTTTTGAAAACTTTAGTTTTTATTATTGGGCATAAATTTATACTTTTTCCGGCACGTATAGAAATTTTATTTGAAATTTTCTTTAATGCACAGCTATTGTCTTTTTATGATAATTTTTAACCAATTTATATATTATTATTTGATATTTAAACATTTTTTCACAATAACTTTTGATTTTCTTTATTAATTTTATTCAAGTGAATTTTTTACAAATTTTCACAAAAATTTCGCGAGAAAACGTTTCGCTACATCTTTCCGCCGCCGCAAACATTTTCGATTAAAAACTACAACGACGACAAATGCAAAATGTAAAAAGTCTGTTGGAGACACGACTACCAGTACCTACGTGACGTATACACAAGCAGAAAATACACCACATATATGCATAATAATATAAGCTCTTTATACACACAACAGCAGAGTGAGTGGCGGAATACTTGTTCATCGTCATCGTCGTATATATTGAATAAAAGCCCAATAGTCATCCCATCATTGTGCTTTATATGTGAAACAAGAAAAGTGTACACCACTTTCCTGGGAAAGACAAAACGTATAGTGGTTAAGAATTTGGGGGAAAAAGCTTTTAGAAAAAATAATTCATTCCAAAAAACTAATTTTTATTTCGATTTAGAACAGAACATTATTACGGAACAGGAATATCAAATAAAAAATAGAAGAAAATAAGTAAATCACAAAAAATTGCACAAAACATGTTGTTGGTTTGCTTATCGTTGCATCTCTTTCTCGTAACAAAAAATAACTATGTAACGAAATGTAACGTAGCCTTATTTTCAAAAAGTTGTCAAAGTCATATTTTTTTTATTTTTTTTTAATTTTTTTTTTTTTTTATTTTTTTTTATTTTTTTTTAAATTTTTTTTTTTTTTTTTTTTTTTTTTTAATTTTTTTTTATTTTTAAAAAAATTTTTTTTTGTTTTGTTTTATTTTATATATACCAAACACTACGTGGTAAGTAACGTTACTTCACTGACACAATCGATACACATTTATACCACTTTTTGTACTAATGACGGATTATGCAATACATTCGGACCAAAAATGGGACTATTACAACAATTGTCTCCGCCAAACCTATAGGGATAATTTCCTTGCAGTAAAAATATGAGACAGTCTACAAAAAATACTAGTTCACGGGTATTTCTAGCCCGAAACTAGTGAAAAAGGGATGCAATGGGGGCCAGTTTGATATAAGTTTGTAGGGACAAATAAATTTGAGTCGTAACGAAAACTAAATACAATTTTCGTTTTTGCTTTTGAAATAATTTGTGTTGCCTTCACACGAAAACACTGGTTGAAGACTAGTTGTTGAAAGACTACTTCACAAATTTCTACTACCTAAATTTCGTACGATATTAACACACAAAAAAGAACAGTTGCTTGTATGCAAAAGGGATTGAAATCGGACTAGTACTGATTGGTAGAGGAGTAGTTAATAAACTAGACTTGAACTAGTCCGTTTGCCTGCAGGGTTAAGTCTTCTTAACTATTTCGCTGAATTTGGACCATAATTCTTGTATACACACATACTTCAATACATAGTTGTATTTATGTGAAGAAATCAGATCAGGGGGCTCTGACCTCCCGAAATTTTGCAATTACCTTGTAAAAAGGCGTATGAATAATGATTATTTCGTGATTTTCTTAAGTGCACAAGAACATAGCGTATCGGCCTACCCCTTGTATTTGAAAAGAAAATAATCTTCATGCAAGTTCCCACAAATGATGTGGGCATACTGTAATTAAAAAATTTACCCATTTACGTTTATAAATATAAAAATGTAAACACTTTCAAAGAGTCGATTTCAATTTGGAGCACAAGCAATACTTATAAGTAAAAAAATGAGTACATACGAATAGCCAAATCACAAACAAAGAGTGAAAGAAACAAGAGAGAGAGGAGAGCGCGCCCCAATGATACGCAGTGCCATTATTGTACTGCTGGTGGTATCGATGGACTGACTGACTACAATAACCAGGAGTTACGCTTATAATTTCTACTTGTACTAATGTTGTTGCTTGGCAAGTATTTGTTTTTGTGTATGGTGGTTTAGAAACTCATGCAAGCGCTACCAACCAATCGACTATTTAATAGTACAGTCAAATAAGAATACAACATTTCAATTCAAAGTTAGAAAGTTAAATTTTTGCAAAACCACGGTTAAACGTCACGAAAACCATTTTTTTTTTTTAATAATTCGGTTACCTTTTTAGACAAAAGTTGGTCGACAGTTTTGCAGCCAAAGAAATTATGAATTAAATTACATATCATGATATATACCAATTTAAAAAGTTGGTATGTTTCAAAAACTCGTTTTTGATGAATATTTCCGAAACGGTGAGTCGGACGTTAAAAAGTAATAGCACCTCTCTTGAGGAGTTTCATATGCTCTAAATAACAGTCATACATATGTACGAAAAACTAACCGTATGTCATTTTTTTACCTCATCGGACTGGAATATAACATTTGTGGGGATGATGTATCAGATACTCTCTCACAAGAACATGTATCACAAGAGAGAAAGTAGTTTGCCCACTGTACAGTACAGAGAAAAGCTTATATATAGTCACATAAAATTAACCTCCTTAGGAATAACCAATTTGTTTTGAACAGGCATGCCGGGCATTTGCTTCCATAATGGATTGTATGAAACCTATATTAATAACTAAAGCTGAAAAGGTTGTAAAAGGAAATGAAGCTTCGAAAGTCGTGAAGAGAGATCAAAGTCAACAAAATCAAATCTGATGGAGAAGATTCATTTTGGCAAAATTCTTTCCAGCATAATTTTTCAGCAACGTTTAGGAACAAAACACTACAGAAGGTTAATACATAATTCGAACACAAAACGAAGGAGAGAGCGACGACAGAAGTTGAGAGAAACAAAAAACAAGAGTCAAAAAATCGTTAGCTACAAAGCGTAATGTATTATAAAGGTAAAACTAATAAAATCATACAACCACTATGGAATCAGTTGTGAATCTATGCGCCATTTAGTCGCTCCTAAATAGTTCTCTCATTTTGTTGCGCGATGGTGTCACCGCGCGCGTCGAGCTCAATTTGACCAAATAGTTTAAGTCTCAATTCGATAGTAGCGTAATATATATCGTCGTATCGTGCATATGTGAATCGACAGTCTACTGTATCTCCGGGTAGCATACATTTAAGTATCTAGCAGCGATAGGTGTTCAAAATTTAGCAACTTAAAGTGTGTGAATGTGGATTTTTTTTATTTTTCTCTCTAATGCTTAAAACGCTAAGTAACCTTAAAGAAGACCATGAAATGGAAAATACAACATCCAATGTGTGCAAAAGAGCAGCAATTAGTTTACATGATCTGCTTCTCTATGTGCCGCCGCCAATACGCGCTGCAAGTTATTTAGCATTAGTGTACCAAGTGTATGGCAACTCAGGAAGCATAATATAGAGGGGTCTAGGCTACATTTCAAAAGTTGTGAAATTAGAGTTTTTTTTTCTTACTTTTTCAAGCCTTTATATTTTTTTTGTCTTTGAATACACCTTTAACCGGAAGCGTCAAACGACATCAAAAAATTGGTATTTTATTTCGTTCTCTGCCACTCACCCTGTATGGCTTGCAGAAATAACAAAATATTTTGTTCACTTTTAGTCAGAATATTTGTAGGTATAGTCATGATGTTCTTACTTTTCTCTCCCGTGGTTTTTTAGGAATATGCAGCATGCAAAAATAGGAGTAAAAAATGATACGCTCCACATTCCAGTAACACTAAACTACACAATGAAAAAAAAACTAGTAAGTGTGTAACATTTGACCTGGCCAAACATTAAATACCCTACACTGCAGTATTTTGAAAGTTTTGCTTATATGGGAGGTGTCACGCCCTTTTGTCCGAGATCGCCCAGTTTTTATTCAGAGCGTGCACTTATAGTTCTTAGTGTCTGAGTGAAATTCGGTTGAATTATCTCAAAAAACGTTTTAAGTATAGCGTTTTGAAGCTTTTTCTTATATAAATGGTGCCACGCCCTCTTGTCTGAATCTGCTCAGTTTTTGCCCAGAGCTTTCGCTAACAATTCGTAGTACTTAAGTGTATTTTGGTTGAATTGTTGTGAAAAATACTCCTAAAGTTGCATTTTGAATATAATTTTTGTATGGGCGGTAGGCGTGTCCGTTGACTGATTTCGCTCATTTTCAATCCCACGAGCTAACTTTTACGACAAAGCCAACGCACCAAATTTCGTTGAATTATCATGGTTAGTTTTCCCGTAAAAAATATTTCCACGCACAGCCAGCCAGCTGTTCTGTAAACATTGCAATTTCAATTACTTTTGAAAACTTTTTCATGAGGTTCTATTTTTTCGAAGTGAAACTGAAATGTTTATAACTACTTTTCAACTACTACTAGGTCAACAGCTTTTTAGCAAGAAAATATATAACAAAAAACTAAATAATCTTGCCCTTTCTGTAATCCGTGCAATTTCAATTAGTTTTCATTTCGCAAACTTTTTCACGACATTTTATTTCCGAAGTGGAATCGAACTTTTGTGACTACTCTTCAAGACAGCTTTTTAGCAAGAAAATAGAACAAAAAACTAAATAATACGTACAGTTTCAATTTCTTTTCATTTCGTGAACTTTTCATGACGTTATATTTTTAAAGTGAAATTGAAACGTTTAAGGCTACTTTTTAAGACGTTTTATTTTCCACTTTTGGCTGGGTCAATTGCTTTTTAGCATGAAAATTTGGAACAAAAATCTTAATAATTCAGCCTGTTCCGTTATCCGTACAGTTTCAATTACTTTTCATTTTCAAAACTTTTTCATGACGTTTTATTTTTCGAAGTGGATCTGAAAGAGTTTTATTTTTCACTTTATGGCCTTAGACAGCTGGGCCAACAGCTTTTTATCAAGAAAATATGGAACAAAAAACTAATCAATTCGGCCTGTTTTGTAATCAGTGCATTTCAATTATTTTCATTTTGACAACTTTTTCGTAGTCGAATTAAAACGTTTATAAACAGACCTGTTTCGTAATCCGTGTGGTTTCAATTACTTTTCATTTAGGAGGCTTTTTGATGAAAACGATGAGTCGAACATAAAAGAGTAGATCAAAAATATTTGAATTATTTCAAAAACAGTAACAACATTCAATAAATAGTTGCATTTTAGATACAAGGCGGAATTTTGAGAGAAAATGGGAGTCATTAGAAACAAAAAGAACATTTTCCCGAGAAATGCGCAAACTAAGGTTTAATACAGCAAACAAATTTTTTTTTTTTTTTTTTCTTAGAATGGATATCAAAAGACCAACAACCAACTTTTATTTCAGCGAAAAAACACTACCATTTCCACCCAAATAAGAATTTAGAGACAGATAACTAAAATTGCAATCGAACGGACAGACAGACCAAAATAGCATTAGTTTATAAAATCGAATATTCTATACGAAAGTTTAAAGTTCAAAGTTCTAATGCGCATGCCTTGCTAAAGCAAACAAAAAAGAAAATTCCAAAAGAAAAAAATTAAGACATAAAGAAAAATTGTATGAAAGAAAACCCTAGTAGCTAAACTTATAAAAATGGTGCACTGAAAATGCAAAATTTATAACAAACACAAAAAAAAAGAGGTTGCAATCGGGATATACGAGGGATAAGCAGAAGTACAACAAAAAAACATGGACACACAAGAAGAGCAGCATAGTCCCAAAGAGCACAAGAAGAATACCATATAACTTTTGCGTTAATAAAAGAGAATCAGCACACATATAGTTTGTAGGGTGGGGGTGGTAATATTAAAACTACAGATATGTATTAATGTGAACAAGGATAGCGCACCGCAGTGGTGGTGGTACTACGTACAAGTGTATATGCCAAATACAATGAAGAACAAGGACACCTTCAATGCTGCGCGCACCCACAATTTCGGTAGATTGCAGCTATAGGCAAAATGAAAGTGGAATTGGCCGTGGTGGTAGTGCTGCTGCAAGTCAACTAAGGTTAGGTTTAATTTGTGCAAAGTGCAATGAAACAACGCAACCCAATTTTTAACGCAGTCGCAGCTGCAGCAACAGCACAAGAGCAACTAAATTAATATATAAATTGTTTATGGAATATTTAAGTGCTTGAAAAGAGATCTCTAGTGGAACTTTAATAAGAAAAAATCTTTGTTTAAAATTCTTGATTATACACATACTGTATATTTATAATGGATAATTGTCCTTTTTTGTATTTTCATAGCTTTATTGAATATTCATAGCTGATTTGATTTGAAATGCAAAATATTTTAATAAAGATTTTACATTAAAATAAATAAACAAGCATTTCATTTATGTAAACTTTTTTACAGATTTAACCTAGATATTGTGTTAATAAGACTGTGACTTAGTTAATATTACCAACTCTTTTTTAACTTTTAAGGTTAAAATATTTCGGAGAAAAAAAAATGTATATAATTCAAAGTGAATTTTAAAGATAAAGACTAGTGCTAGTACAACTACTATATCAAATTCTATGACCCATATTACCATGTCTTGTATTAGCACTATAAAAGTAGCATAAAATCCATACCTGATAGAGCAATTATGTGATTCGGATTTGGCATCGAAAATACATCGGAAATGGTTTTTTTGGTTTTCTGTTTGGCAATTTTTTGTTTAGATCTGTAATATTAAAAAATCCCAAAAAATAAAAACCCTACAAACTCAACGAAGGAGTATTTTCCAGATTTCGATTTTTCAATCTACAGAAAGTCTTCAGAAAACTATCTGCATACTCAGTTATACTTTTGTTATGATTCAAATTTTTTTTATTTTTTTTTAAATTCCGAAAATAAAAACTTTATCATAGGAGTTCTGATTGGAGTTCTGGGTAGCACTCGAAGAGTTCTAAAGTAAATCTTAGTAAAATTTCTCCAAAATATTCGTAATTCATTTTAATCGAAAAATCAGAATAATTTAAATTATTTTTTCTACGTATCCGAAATTTTTCCGATTTTTGATCAAAATGAAAAGTACGAATATTTTGGAAAAATTACTAGGATTTTCTGTAGAACTGCCCCAGCTACAATTTTGTTTTTCGGATACTTAGAAAAAAAAAATTAAAAATTAAAATTTTCCGATTTTTCGATTGAAATGAAAATTACGAATATTTTAGAAAAATGTTTCCAGGATTTTTTTTAGAACTCTTTGGGTACTACTCAGAACTCCACTATGGGAATTTTTCTTTTTTTCGAGTGTCCGTTGGATTAACATGAAATGAACAAATATTTTGGAATAGTAGTACAAGAATTTTCTGTAGAACTCTTCGAGCGCTATCCAGGACTCTAATCAAAGACTTTTTCCGTAAGAAATTTTTTTATAAAAATTTATGAAAAATTTTTCCACAAAAAAAAAAAAATAAAATGAACTCCAGAACTCTTTCGTGTAAACTGAAAATTGTTGATATTTTTAAGGAAGCCGCTTTGGAAAAATGTTACAATATATTTTATTCAAAGTATTGTCCATTGGAAGCTACAACATTTCCCCATCTTTCAGGCAATTTATGAATTCCATCCCAAAAAAATTGCGCCGGCTTGGCGGCCAAAAATGAATCTATCCAATTTCGGATGCCTTGCTCTGATGTGAAGCGTATTCCGGTGAGGGCGTTTTGCATCGAGCGAAATAAATGAAAGTCAGACGGAGCAAGGTCCAGATTATAAGGCGGGTGAGCCAAAACTTCCCATCCACTATTTTCCAAATAGTTTTTCACGGGTCTTGCAACACGCGGCCGAGCGTTGTCATGATGAAAAATTATTGCTTCGTGTCTGGTCGCATTTTCCGGGCGTTTTTCGATGATGGCA
This sequence comes from Calliopum simillimum, assembly GCA_951812925.1. Classification (NCBI taxonomy): domain Eukaryota; kingdom Metazoa; phylum Arthropoda; class Insecta; order Diptera; family Lauxaniidae; genus Calliopum; species Calliopum simillimum. Next base: position 113,280,754 of record OX638370.1, on the reverse strand, counting down.
CGCTTCAAACGTATTAATTGTGTTCGGTACAGGTCACCTGTGATTGTCTGGCCCGATTTCAACAACTCATAATATAACGGCCCCTTCTGATCCCACCAAATACACAGCATAACCTTGGCGCCATGGATATTTGGCTTCGAGGTTGATTTGGCTGGTTGGCCAGGTTTCACGTATGACTTTTTGCGCTTGGGATTGTCATAATGGATCCATTTTTCATCCCCAGTCACAATCCGATGCAAAAATGATTTGTTTTTATGGCGCTCAAGCTTTCAGACATACAGAAGCGCCGTTCAACGTCTCTCGGCTTCAACTCATAGGGGACCCAATTACCTTGCTTCTGAATGTATCCGGCGGCTTTCAAACGTTTCGAAATGGCTTGCTGAGTCACTCCCAACGATTTGGCAAGCTCGTCTTGTGTTTGACACGAATCCTCATCGAGTAGCTTCTCTAATTCTTCGTCTTCAAACTTTTTTGGCTGTCCTGGGCGTTCTTTGTCTTTGATGTCAAAATCGGCACTTTTGAAGCGTTATAACCATTCAAAACACTGTGTTTTTCCTAAAGCATCGTCGCCATAAACTTCTACAAGCAAACTATGACTTTCCGCAGCAGTTTTCTTTGCAAAAAAATGACCCAACAGAACCTCCCGCAAATGCTGTCTTTTTCTCAAATTTTCGAAGTTATTCATCGTGAAAAATAATAATGATGCACACAAGATAAAATTATTTTGTTGACTGATTTTGACAGCTGTCAAATGTACCTTCAAAATGACATATATATAAAGTTCGAGCTTTCACGATATTTGTTAGTACGGACATCCACCGTCAAATTCCGGTTTTTAAGTTGTACACCCAATATCTCAGAAATATGATGTCCACTCATAAATCAACCGATTTTGCTGACAAAACCTAGACTATAGTTTGATCAAATAGCACAGAAATATGATCACTGATCACTTTTTTTTTCTCTCTCTCTCTCTCTCTCTGATAACGTGGCTGGTTCATTCAAACATTTTAATGTGATCCTAATCAAATAATGAAATTAAATTGAGAATAAACAACGTGACAAAAAGTACGACAACGACTAGCAGCGCTGCAACAAAAGCAAAATATTTACAAGTACAATTTTGTCGCAGAAGCAACATTAATTTCATGGCCAAAAGAAAGCAAATAGTAGAAGGAACGATATTGCGACAAAACAAACGATTGTGGTGATGACAAAAAAGATATGCGGCACTTTTTGTTGAGAGCAGCGGCAAAACATCGAATTCTCAGTTGCCACTTTGTGAATCGAAATCAAAAGTCAGTCGACAATGTAGTACGTCTTGGAACAGTAACCGCCGCAGTTCAAACAAAACTCAAACAAAAAGAACCCACATATATTAGTCGTAACGTAAAGGAATTGCCGCAAAATTAATCGCGAAAAATTAAGGAAAACAAAAACAAAATTTTATATAGAAACAATTTTTGTTATTGTAAGTCACATGAAAGAAAGAAATCAAGAGTAAATACACATTTTCAAAAGTGTAGCCACCATATAGTAGTGCTGTACATATGTACAATATATAAAAAGATAAATACCAAATGCATAAAATAAAATGAAACCTATTAACAAAAATATAAAAATAAAATAAGCTAAAAACAAAACGATATCTTTCGATGACGATAAAAAGCCAGAAAACTGAGGTAAATACACAAAGCACAGAGGTAGCAGCAGGACGGCGGCTGAATGTGGCAACGGCAGCAAATTCAACAAACAAATTCATTGTTAATTCGCTGAACGTAAATTTAATAAAAGTCGAAATTTTGTAAATATTTTCAATGAGAATTTTTAGAAATGAAATTTGTTGCGCCTGCTTGCATAAAATGATGTTTGAAAAATATTATATAACAAATTGTGTTCGTATACTAAACAAAAATGAGCGTTTTGTCTTACAGCAGCTACATTCACTCCGAGGCGGATGTGTATTTCGTTTTGAATTTTTGTTTACTATTGCAATTTACGGCAACAGTTAAAGTTTAAATTAAAGTCTTTAGTTTTAGCGCTGGTAATGGGATTTACTAATCGCATTTCGTATAGAAAAAGCATCAGCAAAATTTGTTCCAAGGGTTTCAGTCCCTGTGAAAAAAAAAAAAAATGTTCCAAAATTAACAGAAAAATATATTCAAGGATATCAGATTTGTGTAAAATTGACACTAGCATTGGTAAAGTATGGCACCAAGTTTTGAGGATCAATTTATACTCTAAAAAAATCAAAGTCTTAAGAAAAGCATTTTATGCCTAGTATGATTTCCCAAAAAAAAAAAAAAAAAAAAAAAATTAGCATCTCGTGAGACTCATGTGAAGTTGGCTCCGGAATTTTCGAAAACCGAAATTTTTTTTAGAGTTCTGAGTCCGTTAGGAATGGTTCTAGAGTTCTTTCACAAAATTCGAAACAAATAGTTCTGCGAAATTGGACCAAAAATCGGAGGTGTATTTTTGAGCACAAAAGAAAGAGTTCTGGACTTCTGAAAAAATTTTTTTTAACCGGTCTAAAGTCACCCCAAAAACCTTGTTTTAAAACATAATCCCATATAAAAATGCATTCAAAATACTCAGAGGCAAATATATACATTAAAGTCGATTGATTAGGGAAGAAAATTAAATAATAGTTCTAGTGATATCACTCACATTACGCCAGCAATTTTCCTTCTAGTCAATTAGTAATTTTCTGAGCGTTCAAAAATGCGACATAAGACAACTTTTAGAAAATGCACCACAGTATATCTGAAAGTTCGCGTTCAAATCAAATATTGAAAACAGAAGCTAAAAGCCAATACTTCTAGGATTCTGATTGACCCAATACAAATTGATAACTAGTCTTTGAGAAAATAATATTACGAATTTTATATTTTTTTTATCCTTATCCGTTAAAGTCACCCCTGCTTAGGGTACAGAAAATACCACTTTTCTAACATAATTGTTCTTTTTATGTTCATCGCTAAATAAGGTTCCATCGGTAACTCAGGAAAAAAAAATTTATCGTAGAGGAATTCTGATTCGAGTTTAAAGAAAATCCTACTCACTTTTTTCCAAAATATTATTTTAATCGAAAAATCAGAAAAAAAAACATTTTTCTAAGTATCCGAAAAAAAAAAGAAATTTATCAAAGAGGAGTTCTGATAAGAATTCTCAAATCAGAGCTCCTCCACTCGGTTAAAAAAATTGTTTTCTCGATAGCTCAGGAAAAAAAAATTATCGTAGAGGAATTCTGATTGGAGTTCTAGGTAGAAATCGAGGAGTTCTAAAGAAAGTCCTATTACTTTTTTCCAAAATATTCGTACTTTTCATTATAATCGAAAAATAAGAAAAAAAAATTTTTAAGTGTCCGAAAAAAAATAGTTTTTCTGAGGGATGTTCTGATAAGAGTTCTGAATAGCGCTCGAAGAGTCCTAAAGGAAATCTTCTCGTTTCCAAAATATTCGGATACTTAAAAAAAAAAATTTCAGATTTTTCGATTAAAATGAAAAGTACGAATAAAATTATGTATGTATGTAAACAGCATTGGAACAAGTAACATCAATTGGTGAAATGGGCAGAACCACGCCCCCCATACAGGCCTGACGAGAAAGGGGGGTAAGGGGGATTCCCCCCAGGCCCGGAGTTTTTTTGAGGGCCCGGATTTAAGCAGAAACAATATCTTCATTAATAAAACTTTTAGTAGTTTTTTGCAAGCTTGTGAAATGATATTTACGCTCAACTAGAGGAACGGGCCCAACCGACGAACACGAAACAAGTACTTGAGAAAAAGCCCGGGCTCGCACAATTTTTTTTTTTTTTTCAAACGAGAAAAAACAAAGCTTAACTCATTTACATCATACTCCATTTTCATTCTAAACACTTCACTTATACATTATTTTCCGTATTTTTATTTAAGCACAGAATTTTTTCCAAGTTCGTGCTCCTAAACCTTCGTGTGACTTACGGGTCCTCACGGGCCTATAAATTAAATGCTTTTGTGGTTAGGTTCGGGCTCACGTGAAAATCGATTTCAAAGGCCGAGCCCATCGCTGGTAAGCCCCGCGGGCCATGAATAAAACTCGAGCCAACAACGCCCATCTTATACCTCAACTATAAAAAAAAAACTTATAAAATTGATATCCTTTTACACGCTACATAACTTAAAAACTTTAAGGTACCGAATCCTGCCTTAAGGAAAATATTATTTGTTGAAAGGAAAATTATACAAGACCATTTCATAGCTCATTTTGAAGACAAAAATCAGGACTGTGAGACCAGATCCATACCCTAAAAATTTGTATTTTTAATTAACTTTTTCTTTTTAATTCATAAACATTTAATTTCTTACAACATAAAATTTCCAGAACAAATATTTCGCCATCTGAAATTTACAAAAAATTTATTTCTAATCAAAATTGCAATTTTGCTGCCAAAACAGCAACACGTTTAATATTTGGACCGGATTCTCCTAAAAATATAATGTTGGACTAGTTATTTTCTACAGAGGTTGATTTAATGACATCTCCAAAAAAACCAATAGTCTCGAAGTTACGGGCAGTTAAAATGATTTGCCTTTTTTTGGTATATTTTTCAAACATTGATCGAAGACCGGCCGAAATCTTTTTTTTTGACTTTTATTTTATGAATATGGGCGGCAAACAAAATCACAACTTTATATTCTTCGAATGGTTTGGGTCAATTTTAAATTTAATATTTGCGATTTTGGAGGTTTTTGACCAGTTCTTTCTAATTGCACTAAAAAATCATTTATTAGTCAATTTTGTCCCGACGTTTCGTCACTTTTTTGGCGACTTCTTCAGGGGTCTTTATTTTTTAAAAACACAAAAAAATACAAAAATTTAAATTATTAACAATGCAAAACATTTTTAAACACAAAAAGAAAAAAGGAAAAAATATATTGTTAAACACATTAAAAAACTTACAATTAATAAATAATCTACTGCATTTAATTTAACTGAATTTTGTTGAATTTAATTATTATTTTAAATAAAAACATTAAAAACATTGAACATATAAAAAAAAAAAAAAAATGTTTTTAATGTTTTTATTTAAAATAATAATTAAATTCAACAAAATTCAGTTAAATTAAATGCAGTAGATTATTTATTAATTGTAAGTTTTTTAATGTGTTTAACAATATATTTTTTCCTTTTTTCTTTTTGTGTTTAAAAATGTTTTGCATTGTTAATAATTTAAATTTTTGTATTTTTTTGTGTTTTTAAAAAATAAAGACCCCTGAAGAAGTCGCCAAAAAAGTGACGAAACGTCGGGACAAAATTGACTAATAAATGATTTTTTAGTGCAATTAGAAAGAACTGGTCAAAAACCTCCAAAATCGCAAAAATCACAACTTTGCTCATTTCATATATCTCTTGGGCATCCTGTGCTTTAGTATCGAATAAAAAAAAACTAGTACTGGAGGGGGCCCGGTATATAATTACCCCCGGGCCCGGATTTTCTCTCCACGCCCCTGCCCCCATATAACAAAATTATTCATATCTCTTGAGATATTTGACGCAAATGGATGAGAATTGGTGCATATGTAAACGACACCGAGAGAAATAGAACAACTGGAAAGAGGGGCGGCACTACGGGCTCCAAAACAAAATTCATTCAATCTCTGAAAATATCTGAAACAGATGGGAAATGTTTACGGAATTGATTAGTTTGAGAAAAAGCATTTAGGATAAGACTGAATCTTTGAATAAAGCTTAATGCGATAAAATGGTTTTCGACATAATTCTGGTTATCGTAGTTCAGATTATATACATATTCATTACATTCGACTAACAAGTCAAATGTTGCAATTTCATTTTTGGTTAAACGAAAAAATTGTCACTTGTTACATTTTCAAGTGCCAAGTTAAACAGCCGCAAACAATTTGAATTATATTGATTTGGTCGATGGCCCTTTTCAAGTATTTTTGTGCATTTTTTCTCGCTCTTTTTTTATTATTAAAATACCAAAGTGGTTAGCTTAAGACCAACAATAACTTCGACAACCAACAAAAACGAAAAAAGACTTTTATTCCAGTGCAAGGTACAACAATAAACATTCATATAAAAGTATTCCACATACACTGGCTGACTTTGCGCGCTTGGTCACAAAACTGGCGGCGGTGGCAGCGATGAGAGCTGTCTGTACACAAAAATAAAACATGATTTGGTTTGCGGAGAACCCGTTTTTCGGGTTTTACATCTTTTCGATTTTTTTTTTTTTTTTCTTTTTGTAAGTGGTCGTGGTCGTGTGCGCAAACGCGCAATCCCGCCGCTCATAATAAGTTGGTTTGCTAAAAAGCTTTTTGGTAGATTAACTACCAAAAACAAGTTGTTTTTTTAACCGAAATATAGTGTAATTTTTTCTTCTCAAATTAAATAGTTTCACCAAACTTAAAAGTGACGTCGATTACTTTACTGGATGACCGACCGGTTGCTAAAGGAATACCTACTGAACTTATCAAATTTTAGCCTTAAACTTTACATAACATGGGATAAAAGTAAAAATTTGTGAGGGGATTTCTGAAAACGTGTAAAAGCCTCGAAAACCTCGTAAACTCGTAAAAGTTGTCAAAATCAATACAAAATTTGACAGTTTTACGAGTTTACGAGGTTTTCGAGGCTTTTACACGTTTTCATGAATAGCCAGCCTTATTATTATGAACAAAATTGAGAAAATTCAACTGAAAGGCATAGATCAATGTACGTAAGTAGTTCTGATTGGTATAAATAAATTTAAGTCATGGGCGTCACCCTATAAAGATGAGTGACTTTCCAGGCTTTTAAAGTTATTTTAGAGATAATAACAATATTTCAAACTTAAAAAATTTACAGCATTGCAATATATTTTAGCAAAAGCAGACCTAAAGACTGATTAGAATGCAGATAAAGATTGCAAAAAGATTTGAAATCAGCTTGCTTTATACAACATTTTCAAAGTTAACGTCATTGGGTCAGAAATAAACTATATTTTGACTAGAAAATAACAAATCAGTCATCTGAGCGCAATATTCGTATCACCATCACATTCATCATTCAACCAGAGTGCATAGAGCCCATAATTTAGAGAATAAGGCCGCAGTAGCAAAGAGTGTTCGTGAAAACCGTGAACAATCCATTCGTCGCCTATCTCAGGCTTTGGGCATCTCTTATGGATCATTGTGGCGTTTCTTGAGACGTGGCCTTGGTCTAAAGGCCTATAAATACAGCTTGTACAAGAATTGAAGCCGTCTGATCTTGGTGTACGAGTTAATTTCGGTTTATGGGCCTTACAACAACTTCAAATTGAACCATTTTTCAACATAATGCCATCAATTCCACACCATAAAGTAAATTTGCCGTGAAAACGGAAAACAAATGTCACCCTTATGATCTAATTCGATTTCGATCCAATCTTAATCGAATCGAGATTTTATTATCATATATTTTGATATCCAGAATCGAAATCGAAAATTTCTGCAATCAAAATCGGATCAGCTATTGCTATTTTGATTGCAAAAATTTTCGATACTTTGAATCGAAATCGAATTACATGATTAGGGTGAATATGACACTATTTTTGCTTCGTATTGGTACGTAGGCCCTTTGGTATGGACACACCTGAATTGTTTTATAGAAATATTTTTTTTCTTTATAAAATCGAAAACTACAATTTTAAATAAATATTAACATGTGGCATCATTATCGGCATTCTCGTAAGCGCCTTTTTTCACTGACAGTTCATTGTTTTTGTTTTTTTTTGTTTTAATGCTATTGGTAATGTTGTGTTGTTGTTGTTATTATTGACGACGACGCGAGCGGCGGTGACGACAACTGTCACGAATACACAGAGAAATATAAAATGAAATCACAATGTGTATGTATTTGTATATTTGAATGTGAAATGCGCCGTTGTTGTCTTTGATGACTTTTTTTAGTAAAAGAAAAAATTGCTACATTTTTTTAAATATTAAGCATTATTGGAAAAATTCGCGAAAAATATATGTATTTATGCAATCATAAACAACAAAATTAAAAACAGATTTGTTTAATTAAAATTTTTTTAATTTTTCTTTTTCATACACTGCACAAAATGCGAACGGAGGACGGACGTTCTAGTGATAAGAAATTAAAACAAACAAATTTTGTGCAAAAGCAAAATGAAGCAACTGAATGGAGGAGCAAGAAATTGAAATTTTTTGGGTTAGAATTGTACTGTTTTTGTTGCTGCTGCTTATGTGTTAGCTTGTGATATCAAGAAGAAAAATTATTTCTAACCTAAAAAAATGTCGCTTACGGTTTTAAAAGAAAAATATGTACCTCATACAGCACATAAGACTGCAAAAACAATATTAATAAATTTTTGTATAAACGTTAATTTGCAATATAAATCCAAAGAAATTGATAGCTTCTTTGTTGTGTACGAACATTAAAATTCTTTAAAGTTAGGTTATGTTCTAATGGAAAAATTTACATATATGTACTAACTACATACATAGTAGGAATATTGAAAAGAATATTTCACAGTAAATTCAATTAACTTACCAGACACAATCTTTGGAGCTACTTATGGTTGTTAATTTTATTTTTAATTAAATTTTACGTTGGCAGGCAAACAGCTGCGTTGTACACTTAACAAATTTTATCAAAAAATCAATTTTTTCCATAAAAAAAAAAAATCTTTGTAATTTCTTCTTTAAAAATCAAGAATTTGTCTGTTCACATATGCTAACAAAACTACGACGCAGCAATAAAGATTTCAGTTTTTTTTTTTAAGAAAATTAAATTTTTTCTTGTCTTAACTTTCAGTTATTTTCTTTAACTCCAAATCTCACCAATTTATTTTCATATAGTTCACTTTTTATTTAATCTGCTTTTTTATTGAATTTAAATATTTTGCTTCAATTTATTAACTTTTTAGAAACTTTTCTTTCACAATTCAGAAATTGACACAAAAACCAATAAACGTCTTGCTCCGCAGCTGACCGGATCAAGACTGTCCAACCTTTGCAATATGGCGCGCTGTTGTTTGGACGAAACCATTTGCCTTTGTGTGTGCACTTTCTGTGCTGCTTTATCTTGTGCCAATGTGGCAGGAAAGAGAAGGATAGCTTGAAAATGATTGGAAAAATCAAAACGTCGTGAACAAAACGAATATGTACTTTTTTGACGCATAGGGTGTCTGCCATACAGCAGCAGCATTTGCAAAATGGTTTGATCCAATAAATATTTGCACAAATATGATTTTTTTATGCCACATTTTGTTGAATTTTATTTCATAATGATGAAATTGATAAAATTTTGTTATAAAAACAATAAATTTGCCGCTTTTTATACTTCACAGCTAAAAAAGCTAATCAAATTAATGATGGCAGACAACCCTACAGAAAGGTAGCAAGCGTAGATTTTTTTTGTCGAGTTTCATTTGTGGTGAAGTGTAGTGAACCTATCAAAGGGGAATAAAAAATCTTTGTCACTTTTAAGTGTTGCATTTTTGTACAAAAAAAAGCGTTTTGACTTTTTAAAGCAATTTCATATGAAAAAAAAATGTTTTTTTTCTTCAAAGGACAGGTACACATATTTATACCCTACACCAGGGGTGTATTCACTTTGGCCTTCCGTTTGTTAGGCAGAGAAGGAGGCTTGGCTGGTATAGAAAAGTATATTTATTCCTGACCAGCATCACCTCCTGAGTCATAGCCATGCCCGTCTGTCTGGTTGGCTGGGAAATCTGAGCAAGATAATTCAATTAAATTTGGTACTCTGTCTCGGTCGCCTAAGTTAGCTCAGGGGATTGAAAATGAGCAAAATTGGTCAACGGACACGCCTACCGCCCATACAAAATATATATAAAATGCAACTTTAGGAGTATTTTTCACGACAATGCAACCAAAATACACATAAATACTACGAATTCGAACAAGTGGGCGTGGTACCTCCCATATGAGCAAAAGCTTCAAAACTCTATACTGAAAGCGTTGTTTGAGATAATCAAATTAAATTTTACTCAGACACTAAAAACTATAACTGCAAGCTGTCAACAAAAACTGGGTGGAATCGGACAAGAGGGCGTGGCACCTCCCATATAAGCAAATGCTTGAAAACTATACTGAAAGTTTTTTGAGATAATCCAACCAAATTTCACTCAGACCCTAAGGACTGGGTGAACTGGGACAAGAGAGCGTGGCACCTCCCGTATAAGCAAAATTTTCAAAATACTGCAGAGTAGGGTATTTAATGTTTGGTCGGGCCAAAGGTTACACCCTTACTAGTTATAGTTGAATACGGAATACAAACATTGCGGCATTACAAGTTACTAAAAAAAAAAATACTTATTGCTGGGAGGATATTGGGAGTGTTGAACGTCAGTCACTTGAACTTCAAAAGAAATCAAGCTACCAAAAAAAAAAAAAAAAAACCAGGGCCAAATCGCCGCATTACTGCCATACCTAAATTGGAGCGTCAGCGTTATTTTATTGTCAAAAATTTCTCATGTATGTACAATTTGTATGGCACATACCGAAATTGCCAACGCTCAACGCCCAGCTATTCGAATTTCCAATTTTGACAAAGCGTTATAGAGTGAAGTTAGCTGCAGAAAAGTAAAAAAAGAAACAACAATATGAATTTGACAAACAAATGACTTCAACGCAACGCTCTTTATTTTGGTATGGCGCTTGTCGCTTTTGTGGTACGTTAAGTAACGCAACGCCTGACGCTCCAATTTAGGTATGGCAGTAAGTGAACATAGAATTCTTGACGTAAAATTAGGTACTTCGCATTATGGCATAAATGAACTTATTATAAGCTTAGTAAATCGGCATCGTATGATGAGTGAGCGATTGCTTTTCTACCTTAACTGCTTCCGTACTATTCGTTTATTATTTTCGTTTCCATGGGATGAACTCAAATAATAAAAATGCGATTTTGTTTTATGTACATATATCAGCTGGTATTTTGTTTTAATTTTTTGACGTTTAAGTTCCAAAATCTATTACAAAACAAAAATGAACGCACTATAAGTTTCGTAAATTGGTATCGTATGTTGAGTGAGCGATCATACGATCACTTTGAACCAATCGAATGAAGCAAAAAAAGGCACGAAAAATATGAGAAAAATAATTTTGTTTAACACCACGACTCGACGTGCAATTAGTTATGTTATAAATTATACCATAATTTTTTTTTGCTGTTATGACCTGAATTATTGCATGATTTATTGCTCGTCGAGTCGGGGTGTAAGTCAAAATCTGTTAATGTATCTTTGACGTTAGGCAATAAGGTCTAAGTCAGAAACTAGTTTTTCGTAAAACCAAATTGAAAATAGTTTTTCAATAGTTTTTTCTGATTTAGGGCCGATTTCACAATGTTCAGTTAAGCCTTAACTGGAACTATAACTGGCACTTTGACATTTAATTTCATACAAAATAATTATTTATCTGGAAGTAAAATTTTAACTGGAGATTGTGAAAATGGCCCTTATTGTCGGAAAGCGTGACAATTTAAATCGAAAAAATTTCAAAATTTTCAAGCATAAATTAAAACAAAGCACTAATAACGTTACTTTACGATTAAGCTTTCAGCATATTAAATCGCTTTATTTAAAATTGGAAAAAAAAAATTTCAATTTTAATCAGTGTGGTCACAAATAGGAGGGGGTCTATGAAAATGTGACATAGGGGAAAAGGGGTCCAAAAATCGTGAAACTCGTGTGACGTAATCTATGGACAGCCCCTTATTACCACTGAAATATTGAATACAAAGCACGCTTTTTATTCTGGAAAACTGTGTTTTGTTGGACACTATCTGGGCTTGTGTAAGCATATAAACGTATGGAAAAGCAACAACAAATAAAAACGATTAAAAAAATACAGCTGTTGATAACACAAATAAAAATTATAGCATTAGGAGAGTTAAAGGGATTTTTTTTCTTCTTTCTTTGAAAGTGCAACACTTTGACGTTGATAAGAAATAAGCGAACAGGTAGAGAGAAACAAAGGAAAATGATCAAGTAACAAAAGAGCCAGCGGCTGCAAAAATACTGGATTGTTGTACAAATGCTCAGAATGAAAGGAATTTATGACAAAAAAAAAGAAAGGAAAATTGAAAAAATGCCAAATTTATCAAATAAAAAAAAAGACTGCTAATTTCGTACATAATTTGATTGATATAAATATAATCAAGAACTCTGCAAATATGTAGTTTATCACTAAAATAAAAAAAAAAGAATTTAAAAACGTTTTAATTTTCACTCACGTTCAGAACTGCTGGTAATATTCTGCATTAAAATTTATCGGATAATTGCAAATTTTAGAAATTAATTTTTCTTTTTTCAATTTCCGCACACAATGTGAAGTCGTATGAGGAAAATTTTTCTGTCACGATAATGACGATAACGACAGACGACAGTTTGATTCCAAAGTTTCATTTAAATTTTGTTCAATAACACTGATTAAAATAAAAAAAGAACTTTAAACGTGACAAAATATATTTTTTTATGAGTACTAAATTCAAAACCAACTAGAAAGAAATTTTCAAAGTACTTTTCTCAATAGAAAACTTAATTTTTTATTTTTGTCGTAAATAAAATAAAATCAACTGTACTCTTGGAAGTATTCATAACAAAGCTGTCAATTGTCAAATTGTATATAATAGCTCCGTTCCAGAAGTTTTTTAGTTAAATTTTTAGTTAAATCTTTAGTTAAATAATTTGGGAGAGTAATAGCAAAATTGTTCTCAGCAAGAGATTTAACTACAAAATTTACTGGAACAAGATTTAGTCAAAAACTTGGTTAAAGTTTTAACTGTCACAAATTAAAAAACATAAACATAAATAAACAGTAAAATAAAATTTGCGTTTTGCATTTTATTCATTTAAACAACGACAAGGACTACGATAAAAACCCCAACTGCGATCGGGTCTACGTCCCGAAGAGGCTTTCCTTTCAGGATTCCAGGAATCACTACCACTACGACAACGAGTCGCTACAACAACAAAAATGTTAAGAACTGCGGGTTCATCATAGTCTTTTCCCGTTTTGTATTCTTTTGAAAATGTTAAGCAGAAAGAAAATTATAAGGCAATTTTGTATTCCAAGGATATTTTTATTTTCAGAAAGCCCACAGTTAAAAAAAGCAAATAAAGAGATAAAAGAAAATTTATGTAGTATGCACTTTTTTATCAACAAACATATCCATGCCATACGAAAACACGTATTTTTAAATTTAGCGGCGGCATTGAACCTCAAAGCTTTTTTCCATCAGCGGAATCTGTGTGTAAGTCTGCTAAAAAGCACTGCTGTCCAAAGTGTTGATCTGATCCTTCGAACGGGTGCAAAATCCAAAATGCAATGAAAAAATATCTTGTTATATGGGCGGTTGACTAACGTTTGAGATGACGTTTTCATCGTTAACCACATCAGTTTCAACATTAAGCGTCATTAATGCTGCGTAACGTCCCTGGCGCGTTTTTCTTGCATATGATTTGAATTGCGTTTTTTCGTTTATTTTTTTATTAATATATTTTTTTGACATTTAATTTATTTTGAAATTTTTTTTTTTGTTTTACCCGCACACACCGCGTATATATACATATGTTATCAATTTTGACTTTATAGAAACTTAACAAATTTTGTCTAAAGAAATTCGTTAGGTCAAATTTGGTTACTTTTGTTTGTTCAGCCATCTTTTTTTTCGCTCTCATTTAACTAAATTTTGAATACGGGAACAAGATTTAGTCAACTTTAGGTAACAAAAGGTAACAAAAGTAAACTTTTGTTTCGTTCTGGAACGGAGCTAATAACTGTCAAATAAGTATAATAGGAGTGTTCGTTTAGTTATCTGTGCTTATTCCTATAGAACTGTCAAACGCGTGAGAGCAAACAATTACGCTCTATTTTTGGAAAAAATTTTTCAGTGCTTTTTGACATTTTATTTGTAAACAAATTAGAGATTTTTTTTAATCAAATGCAGTTTCGCATTTTCATAGATTTTGACACATGCTACATTTTTACCCGAACAAATTCTTCAAGTAAAAACTTGCAATTTAGAACAAAGAGAGAGCTCTATCTCTCATTTTGTACTAAAATTAAAGTTTTTTTTTTGGCGTAAGCGAACGATTTTTGGGTAAAAACATGTTATTTGGGTAAACACTTTTTTGTAAACGAACACTCCTAATATAAAAGCTGTCCTGTAAAAGCAAAAACTTCATATTTCCTGTAGGAAATATGATTATTCTTTATTACTCCCTTATTATACCCTACATCCAGAGTATATTCACTTTGTCCTTCCGTTTGTAACGCAGAGAAAGAGGCGTGGCAGATATAGAAAAGTGTATATATTCTTGATCAGCGTCACCTCCTGAGTCGATATAGCCATGTCCGTCTGTCTGTCCGGCTGGGTGGCTGGCTGGGTGTGGAAATACATTTTTTGGGAAAACTAAGCAAGAAAATTCAATGAAATTTGGTGCACAGCCTACGTCGTTAAAGTTAGCTCGGCAGATTGAAAATGGGCGAAATCGGTCAACGGACGCGCCTATACAAAAAATATATTCAAAATGCAACTATTGGATTATTTTTCACGATAATGCAACCAAAATGCACATAAATACTACGAATTGTAAGCGCAAACTCTGATCAAAAACTGGGCGAATTTGGACAGTAGGGCGTGGCACCTCCCATATAAGCAAAATTTTCAAAATACTGCTGTGTAGGGTATTTAATGTTTGGCCAGGCCAAAGGTAACACAATTACTAGTAGCTTGTAGCGGTCAGTTTTTTTTTTTTTTTGGTATTAGAATAATATTTACAATAATAGTTCTAAGTGTTGATACTATTTGATGAATGTATATCTGTTAATTGGAAAATTTACTTACTTCAAAATTCGTAAAAATATTATTCGTATAGCCTGTTTCCACCGAAGATTTAAAATGGGACTTAAGGCAGTTTCTGGATTAAGCTTTTAATCTGGGCGTTCATCCCATGCTTTACCATACAAAAATAAATCTGAAGTTTAAAGTTAAATCTGAAATCTGAGCAGACGCAAAATACAAAAGAGAGACCTCAGCTTTAGCTAAACATTCAACAGCAACTCAACGCACAGCTGATTTCGAAAATTCGAAAATATTAGGCAGAGAACGGAGATATAATGTAAGAATGACTTTGGAGAGCCTTAGGATAAGGGAAAATGCAAAAACAGCTGTGAACGATAGGGAGGACTATAATAATATTAGTCAGTGTTATACAGTTATCTTGTAATAGTCTTAGGGCCGTTTTCTCAATGTTCGGTTAAGCACTAATCAGAACTTTAACCAGCAGTTAGAAAGAAAAGCGTTTTTTCAATATCTGGTTAGAAGTAATCAGTTTGTCAAGTTCTGATTAAGTTAACGGCAAGATGCTGTTCCGGTTAATTTCTAATCAGAAGAACAATTCACAAAAAATATTTTTATTTTAAATTAACAATAAAAATTGTCATAAAATTAAGGGGTTACGAGCTTTCATATGAAATACAAAACATATTTTGAATCAATGATAGTTTTCAACGAATCCTTTTATAGAGACGTGGGCGGCGTTGTTCGGTTTACATAAACATCGAAATTTTGATGTAAAAATTTAAGGAAACTCAAATTAGACGTTGCTTTTGGAAATCCTTTATAGAAGAAAAACCATATAGTCAAAGAACCGATCGATGGATTTTCTATATAATATGTATAAGTTTTGTGTTAATAATAATTCGAAATTAAATATGGCCAACTTCTAAATTACTTCCCCCGTATCGGTGAATATAAACACAGGCAAAAAAATCCAAACTTTTAATCAATACCTTTTATGATATACTACTGAGGTGTCATGACAAATGCGTCCAATATTTGATGTAACTATTAAGTTAATTGGGTTTTAAAAAAATATTATACGTTGCATTCAAAGAAGGAGTTGAACCCACAAGGGCCTACAATTGTAGTTTTTATTGGTGGATTTCGAGGGCTAAGATCGAAATAAAAAAAGTTAAAATTTTGTGATTGATAATAGTATGTATGTATGTATTCTCCTTTAACTCCTAGGAGGAGCATAGGGCCAATATTAAATCTCTCCATTTGTCACGATCCCTTGCGATGACTTTGATCTCTTGCCACGATTTTCCCGATTCTTGGATTTCCTTTTCCAACGACCTTTTCCAGTTGGTTTTGGGTCTACCACGTCCTCTACTGCCTTGTGGATTCCACTCAAGGGCCTGGCGACAAACTTCGCTGTGTGGTTTCCGGAGAGTGTGACCAATCCATCCCCATTTGCGCAGCTTGATCTCGTTTGCTATAGCCTTCTGTTTGCATTTTTGATGTAGCTCGGCATTTGATATAGTGCGAGGCCACCAAACCTTTAGTATACGCCTTAAGCATTTGTTGACGAATACTTGCAGCTTGTTCGTTAGCTGTTCAGTAACAAGACATGTTTCGCACCCATATAACAAAACTGATTTCACATTCGAATCAAAAATGCGTACTCTCGTTTTGGTGGATATAACGGATGAAGACCATATTTTGTTCAGTTGGGCAAACGCGCCTTTTGCTTTTGCTATTCTTGAGTTAATATCCTCTTTTGCTCCACCATCCATGGAGATAATGCTACCTAAATACGTGAAGCTTCCGACGTTTTCGATGTCATCACTGCCAGCTTTAAACGTGATGTCATTGCTTGCGTTTAGCTTCATGCTTTTAGTCTTGGATACGTTGATTTTTAGGCCGGCCTTTTGTGATTCCAAGACAAGGTCTTCAATTTTGTTTTGCATATCTGAATGTTTGGACGATAAGAGGCAGATGTCGTCAGCGTAGTCGAGGTCTTCTAGATGTTCAGTAAAGTTCCATTGGATACCCCTTTTGGCCTTATTAAGAGCTTTATCTAGAATATCGTCAAGAACGATAAGGAAGAGAGATGGTGATAGTAAATAATAGTAATAATAGTACAGGCTCCTAAAAAAAAGTTTTCTGAGCACAATACTTCTTATATGCAGTCTTATATTTCTTTCGGCGCTGAATCGGACTGCGTCCGCCAAATTGTCAATCCTTGCTTGAAGTTGGAGAAAATAATTTCAAAACACACCTTCAAACTTTTCCAACAGGGCTGTTACTTTCCGAGTCATGATTCTTTAAAGAGAGGGCATTCCAGCCCCATGCAAAGGACGAAATGTTTTGAGAAATTGATGCAAAAAAAACTTTTAGTGAAGTTTAAAGTTAAATCTGTGCCTTAATCACTACAAGGCTGCCGATTCTGACAATTTTTGACTTACTGACACCCCTGGAATTTTAACAATTGGCATAAACAAAGCGAATGGAATATAAATATTAAGAAGAAAGGAATTCCAAGTTTAATTTTACTGCTTCTGACATTTACTGACAGAAATAAATCTATTTCGGCCGGTATAAACGGGTAAGATTTAACAATATTATTTACTAATCTCAAGAGAGCTAAATTTTTGGTGGAAACGGGCTAAATTATTAACAACTTTTTTAAACATTGAGCTGCGTTGCTGAAATTCGCATTTTGTAAAACTCAACGCAAAATGTAGATTAAACACAGTTATCTTGTTTATACGATACGAAATACGTTTTCAAATAAACTCGATTCAACGTAGCACGCTTAAAATGTGAGCGTTTATACGAATCAAAAGATCAAATTGACACACTTTTTATAGCGTGTTACAAAATCAGCTATCAGAATTTGAAGTTCGTGAAATCGTAAATATGGAAAATAAAGAAAACATCTCTTTTGATTAATTTTTCCATTACTTATGCCAAATTATATCCATTTTCAAAAAAAAAAAAAAAAAAAAAAAAATGGCTCAATTTAATTGAAAGTATTAATGTTCTCTATGGTGTTAATTTTAAATGACATGTTTTCTTACAAAACAGCTGTTCCAAACCGTGTTGCCGTACACATGTATTTATAGAGACACTTAACATGGTTCCGCAATACTTAATTCGATTTATGGTGACACGCTTAAAAATTTCGATACGGATTGAGATAGCGTTTATACATGCGTTTCCAAATAACATGGTTCGAGTTATAGTATGCTGGAATTAGCCAAGAAGTAGCGTTTCGTAACGTAACGTCACGGTTGCTTGTCAACGTAGCATCGATTAGTGAAAACGGTACACAACCTTCGAAATATCACCTTACAACTTACTTGAAAAATTCCGGTTTTTGTAAACAAGCATCCATTGCCATTCTTAATTTAAGTAATTTGTTCAAAAAATTCCATTTATAACATCCAAATTTAATTTATTTTATCTAACAACGTAGCGCGACGTATGAAAATCTAATTTCAACAGGTCTCAACGTTGCGTACCGCTCCTTTACGATTTCACTAATCGCTTACACGCTACTGCCATTTGATTGATTTTGACAGATGTCACGTTACGAAACGCTACTTGGCTAATTCCACCATTAGTTCGAATTAAAGCGTCGTATAAACAAGGTAAGTGGCGACCTGTCAATTTCATCATCTGCCGTTAAAATTTTGTATCAGTAGTTTCATGGCAAAACCAGCGAAATTGGCATCTGTTATAAGTTGACTAGTTGGGTAAATCAATAGACGGTTTAGAATTCTTGTGAATTAGTTATTGATTTGTTAACTAAGAAAAATTAGAATGTATTTCGGTGACTCGTGAATATTTTAATATGAAAAAATTATTTCATATATGATGAAATAATTTCGACCTTCTTTTGTTTTTAAATAAACAATTAAACAAGTATTATACAAATAAGTACTTCTAATACCCTCTCTCAATTAGACAATTTTAAAGAATTTCGAATTGAAATAAAACTTGAACTAACTGATGATTTCGTCATTATATCAGCTAATTGTTTCTTCGTTGGTATGTCTTCAATCTTGAGTATTCCATTCATGACGTGATCCCTTAAAAAATTATGTTTTACATCAATGTTTTGAGCGTTTACACTCAATATCCTTAGCCATAGCAATACATCCAGCATTATCTTCATATATTGAAAAAACATCTTTTTCTGAGAGGACATTCATGTCTTGTAGTATGCCTCGAATCCAAATACCTTCTGAAGTTGCTAGACTGAGTGCAACGTACTCTGCTTCGCTGGAAGAAGTTGCCACTGTGGTTTGCTTCTTGCTACACCATGATACTGGGCATCCAAATACATAAAATATGTAACTACTTGTGGACTTACGATCGACAATATTTGAAGCCCAATCTGCATCAGCAAAACCTATAAGCACTTGTGTCTTAAGATCACGTTTATAAAATAGCTTCAATGATTTGGTGCCTTTTAAATAACGCAAAATTCTTTTTAATGCAATACAATGATTTTCACCAGGGTTTTGTTGAAACCTGCCCATATATCCAACAGAATAACATATATCTGGACGATCACCTAGCTTCCTAGAAGTTCACGATATGGACTAGAAGATATTTCAATTGCCTGTTCTGATAACTGTAGCCCTTTTTCCATAGGTGTACGGCTCTCATTACAATCTGACATTCCAAATTTTTGTAAAATTCTATCGATACTTGATTCCTGCGAAAACGTCATGATACCATTAAGTTCATCGTAATCGATTTTTATGCCAAGGTAGTACTGCAATTTTCCACAATCTGACATTTCCAACGAGGCTGAGAGCTGTGACTTTAGTACTTCGATTTCCGATAGTTTATTACCAGCTATCAAAACATCATCTACGTATAGTATTAAATAAATAACATTTTCTATTGAAATGTTTGTGTAGAGGCAATAATCATGCCTTGGCCTTTTAAAACCAAGTTTTTCCAAATATGAGTTGAACTTCTCCAACAACGAGGACTCTGTTTTAAGCCATATAAAGACTTAACCAGTTTCAAAACTTTATTTGGTTGCGTACTCATGCCATCTGGAATTTCCATACATAAATCTTCCTTCAATTCTCCGTGAAGGAAAGCTGTTTTTACATCTAGTTGGTGGCAGAAATAACCTCTAGCGACAGCAACTGCAAGTACTATACGAATTGTTGACAATTTCGCTACTGGTGAAAACGTTTCAGTGTAATCCACGCCGTACTTTTGTAGAAATCCTTTCGCTACTAGTCGAGCCTTTATCTTTCTGGCTTTCCGTACATATTTTCTTTTATTCTAAAGTTCCATTTAGACTTAAGTAATTTTACTTTATCTGGTTTTGTCACTATTTTCCAGACATTGTTCTTTTGCATTGACTCTAATTCACTTTGAATCGCAGTTAACCACTTTTCACGATCCACGCTGCATTTGATGTCATCATACGTGTTTGGAATTTCTAATGATTTATCAGTAGCAACTGCATCAAACAATGAAAAATAGTAATCCGTTAATTTCTTTGGATTCGACTTAAGTCGCTCACTCCGCCTCGGTGGATTTGAAGAAACATCTTCCGGTGGAACCTGTGCATTACTATCTGCTGGTACAAAATTATCAGAAAAAACGTTTTCATTTTCAATATCTTGATCCGGAATGATTACAGTTTGATCCCTCTCCTGATCATTGCGGCTAATCAATGGACCTGTGTTGAACATATTGTCATCCCTCTCTGCTTCCTTTGTTTGGTCGGTGCGGGTTATAATCTGATACTACTTTCTTAAATGGATAGCAGAACTCATTAAACTTAATATCGCGTGCGAATATGATAGTGCGACGCTCTGTGTCCCACAACCGAAATCCATTGGGACAGTATCCAACCATAACATGTGATTCGCTTTTCGCATCCAATTTCTTACGTTTTTGATTTGGTATCCAGGCAAAACCTTGACATCCAAAAACACGCAGCTTTGTAACATCAGCTTTCTTATTGAACCATAACTCAGCAGGAGTCTTATTCATGTCCAAAGCTTTTGTTGGGCTTCTATTAATTAAATAGACACTTGTATATACAGCTTCGTTCCAAAGAAATTTCGGCACCGCAGCTTCCAAAATAATGGCTCGAACTTTTTCAACGACTGTGCGATTAAACCTTTCCGCTACGCCATTTTGCTGAGGAGAATATGCCATGGTTTCATTTATTTGAATACCTTTTTGCTTCGAAAAAGTTATAAGCTCTTTTGACTTATACTCACGCCCTTGGTCCACGGTAAGTTGAGATATGTTCGTTGAAAATTTCGTTGATACTGTTGCTTCAAATTCTTTTAATTTCTCGAACACTTCGGATTTATTTTTGATAAGATAGACCAATGCAAAATGAGAGTAGTCATCTATAAACGATAAGAAGTACCGTGAAACATCCCATGCAACCGGACTTATTGGTCCACATACTTCCGAATGTATGTGCTCTAGAATTCTTGTGGCCTTGTCTCGAGTACCATTGAATGATTCGCGACATTGTTTGCTTTGTGTGCAAATATCACAAAAGCCTAATTTATTTGCGCATACTTCAGGAAGACCAGTCACCATATGTTTTTCGACCAATTTATTGTATCCTAATTGACTTATGTGACCCAAACGTTTGTGCCACAAAATTTCTTCATCAGTTTTGGTTAAATTTGCAGTATTTAATTTATTAAATTTTATCTTGAGCTCGAATAAATTTCCACGAGCTGCTATTGCAATTATCAAACCATCTTTCTCAATATCTGCACGATTCTTTTCAAATTCTACATTGATGCCAGCTTCTACGAACTTGCTGACTGACAAAAGATTCTCACGGAACTGTGGGCTATATAATACATTCTTTAATGTAAGTTTTACTCGAGTATTACTAAAGCCATTTATTTCACCAACTTTTGAAACAACAATACTCTCATCAGCTTTGGCAACACTTATATATCTGGGAACAGATAATTCGTAGAGTTTGTTGAATAAACTTTCATCTTTGACAAAGTGATCTGTTGCACCAGAATCTAAAGCAAACACAACATTGTCCGACAATTTCAGTTTTGACTGCTTGATTGATGAAACCATAAAACTTACACCTTTTATTTTTGCAGCTACTTTTGCTTCTTTAACACGGCAATCTTGTTTCATATGGCCGTATTTTTCGCATTTGTGGCGTATACCTTCAAATCGTTTTGTTTTCTTCTTTGTAGAAAAGGCTGTAACCGTTTGAACCATATCGTCTGCATTTCGCTGTTTTTTTTTAGCTTCTTCTCCTAGTAAACGTGTCTTTACTATGTTCAGCTTAAGATCTTCCTGCAAATTCTCCAACGCCGTCACAACTGCGTCATACGATTCCGGTAAGGTTAAAAAAATTGAGAAATCAGATCTGCTTCCTCTGGTTTCGCTCCTGCAGATTTTAATTGCCTTACCAGTGAATCAAACTTTAGTAAGTGCTTACTCAAGTCTTCACCATCAATAAATTTTAAACTTGCCAATTCCTTCCGAATCAATGTTTGACCTTGTGGTGATTTCTTGGCAAACGATTCACATAGAGAGTCCCACATTTCTTTGGTCGTTGTCTTGTCACGAATATATTCCAGATAGTCGTCATGGATGAAACTTGTTATGATGTCTTGAGCCTTCGTGTCCATTTTGATGAAACGATCCGCAGCTGCGCCATTTGCATCTCCCGATCCATTCGAGGATGTCCCTGCGTTGCTGCTTTCACTTCCTGTTGACTGCCTCACAGCTTCAAGACAACCAGCTGAAGCCAAATGCCAAGTACTCTTATCTGTGTTGCCCATAACCTGTTATAAGTTGACTAGTTGGGTAAATCAATAGACAGTTTAGAATTCTTGTGAAGTAGTTATTAATTTTATAACTAAGAAAAATTAGAATGTGTTTCGGTGACTTCTGAATATTTTAATTTGAAAAAATTATTTCATATATCGTCGGGTTAAAACTACAACTAGACATCTACATATAGTGATGTTTTAAGTTAAGTATACAGAAACATGAAGAAAAAACGGCTCTATGCCCCAGTCTAGTCGGGTTTTTGAAATGTAGTCTCCACCTTATTTTATAAAAAGAATAAAAAGCAGAAAACTGCAAAATTCCATACAAAAAACGAATTTCAAAAAACGAAAACGCTTTTTTCTCAAAACATGAAAAATGAAGATGTCTAGTTGTAGTTTTAACCAGACGATATGATAGTACGAGATCCGGCAGTAAAAAAACGTATCGATCGAGTTTTTAGTTAAAATCTAGTTTTTACATATATTTAGGAATGGAGGAATATATTTTTGCTGGGTTGCCTCTCGAAATGTGGCCGCAAGTATTATCAAATTGCGATAACTTATGAACTGTGAGTCGGACGAGAAAAAGTGTTCAGATTTTTTTTATGGAGAGTCATATGCTCTACAAGTAATTTTTATTATATGTAAAAAAAAATTTACCGTTTAGGAGTTATATATCAAAAACCAATTTTTTTTACGTTTATTGTTTACTGCGTAAAAAAAATCGGTTTTTAATAAATAATTCTTAAACGGTAAATTTTTTTTTAACAAATAATGAAAATTACATGTAGAGCATAAAACTTCATAAAAAAGATTTTGATACTTTTCCCCGTAAGACTCACGGTTCATAAGTTATCGCAAATTGATAATACTTGCGGCCACATTTCGAGAGGCAACCCAGCAAAAATATATTCCCCCATTCCTTGGTGGCCTTGCACTGTATCAAATGCCGAGCTACATCAAAAATGCAAACAGAAGGCTATAGCAAACGAGATCAAGCTGCGCAAATGGGGATGGATTGGTCACACTCTCCGGAAACCACACAGCGAAGTTTGTCGCCAGGCCCTTGAGTGGAATCCACAAGGCAGTAGAGGACGTGGTAGACCCAAAACCAACTGGAAAAGGTCGTTGGAAAAGGAAATCCAAGAATCGGGAAAATCGTGGCAAGAGATCAAAGTCATCGCAAGGGATCGTGACAAATGGAGAGATTTCATATTGGCCCTATGCTCCTCCTAGGAGTTAAAGGAGAATACATACATACATACATTCCTAAATATAAGTAAAAACTAGATTTTAACTAAAAACTCGATCGATACATTTTTTTACTGTCGGATCTTAGACTATGATGAAATAATTTGGACCTTATTTTGTACAAACAAATAAACAAGTATTATACAAATAAGTACTTCTAATAGCATCACTAAAAATTGATGAGTAGATTGCTCGTGTAAGGGCGCCTTTACCGAACTTACCTGATTTTTGACATAATAACAATAATTCCACGTAAGATATGTCAGTGTATAACCAACCAGAGTGTAAAACGTGTAATCCGTCCGTTACGATTTAGCTGGCAAGCACAACCTTAGCCAGATTAGAAGTACAGATTAGTTGAATTAAAATTTTTTTAATGCAACTGACACTAAAATCAACTGTGATAAAAACGTAAACGGGGCCAACGAAAACGAGAAGAAAAATTGCCAAGAATACAATGAATTCCACAAAAGCCGTATTTTTATGTATTGCCTCTTTATTGGCCATGACCACAGTGGTGCTCGGATTTACATCTCAGGAGGTTAAATGTCATGGTGAGCGTCTTTCTCACTACCATTAAAAAGAATCCATATTAATTTTCTTATTTTAAAACCAAGTTTGCAAAGCCACCGTGCAAGAAATGGAAGAAGCAGTCGCTAAAGTGGATCCTAACAAAGTGGCTGACGTCAGCGGTTTTCGCTTAGATGCTTCGGGCAACTCTGTTAGCAAAACAGTGAAATTGGTTAAATCGGAAATGTACCTCACAGAGCTAATGGAGAATATTTGTAAATTGAAATTAAGCAATCACCTGGAAGTTTTTATGTAATTTTTGTTATTTTCTTTCTAGGCAAGAAAATGGAAGATTACGTACGTGTAACCTACAAAAAGACTGGAAGATTTGCACTATTAAAAATGATTGTTGATGGAAAAATGAATCCTGAAACATCGAATGTTGATTTCGTGCAGGATGGTGATTTGAATAAAAGTTTAGAGCACTACGTAAGTACAAACATAAATTAATTAATTAAGCAGTAAAAGTATCTTTATGATTTGATAATTTTAGATGATAAGAAATTTAATTTGGAATTGCGTTATAGACCTTATAGTTTAGTTCGCGCTATATTTAATGGGTTTTGCTAAGTTATCTACTGATTTAAGCAAAGCGATATCTTCGAGCCACTATAAAAATAAGATTTTGAGAAGAATATACAGTCCTGTTCCGAAATTCGAGTGATTTCAATTACTTTTCTTTTTGGATGCTTTTTACAAAAACGGTGAGTCGAACCATAAACAGTATTGAATCTCTTTTCTGGAGAGTTACAGGTTCTACAAATAATATTGATTTGCATTATTGATTTGAATTATTTCTCTTGCTTTTATTATTGTTAATTCAAAATTGTTTAATAAGTGTTCAACACTTTAATTTATTAGGTTTAGCTATAGTGTACTATAAAAGATATCTTATCTTATTGTACTTTACTTAAAATAAAGAAAAAAAATTTAACCGTTTTGGAAATATTCTTAAAAAGCCGCAAAAAGTCGAAAAATTTTATTTTATAGGATATATCCTAAACGGACACTTTTTCGTAAATACAAATCAATATTATTTGTAGAACATCTTATTCTCCATAAAAAAGATTCTGATACTTTTTATCGTTCGACTCACCATAAAGATTCCAAACTAAAAAGTAATTGAAACCACACGAGTAAACGGAACAGGTCTCATGATTTACATTGTGCGAGCATACAAAATTCCTTGATCGATTAAACAAAAATTTCCCGCTATCAACTCATTTTTTAAAATTCGAAAAAAGATAATAATCGGTGGCGTCGCCGATAATTTCTCGGACCACCCATAGAGATTGACTTTAGTTTGTCGGTGTCTTTCTCCACAACAAAAACATATGTCGATCTAAAACGATCAAGTAAAACAATTTAAGAAATACTATATTTTGTTGTAATTGCAGTGTCTGGAAGTACTTGAAGATGAAGAAGAAGCCTTTTTAAATGCATTCCAAGCTGAAAAACTTGAAAGTGATTTGGATATTAGAATATGCTCGGAACGAACTAAATACTGTAAAGATGCGCCAATACAAGATGACTATCAATTTGATGAAGATAAGGATGAGTTGTGATGATAAGTGGTGCTTAGTACTCTCTGTTGATATTATTTGTATGTATATTATTTGCATGCATGTAAATACGGAATTAAATAATTTATTAAATTTGTACTTTTTTATATATAAAAAATGATCTATGTAAAATTTGTTTAATATTTAAATTTTAATATAAATGAAAAACAAATACATTTTTTTTTTTATTTTTGTAATGTTAATATTTTATTTGTAAAGGAATTTTACATCAGTTATCATATTAGTATTTCAATGAAAATATTTCTCAATGAAATATAGCACACGGCTCAAATTGTCTAAAACATAAACATCTGAAAAAAGAAAAAAAAAGGAAATCAATATAAGAAAAATTAAATTTAGATAATCATACATATAAGCAATTATCGTGTCGGATATTGCAAGAATTTAAGTTGTGACCTATAAAGGTTTCACAATGTTCAAACATTAATTGCGAGTTCAAAATTTTGATCTTTTTCTTCCCTTATACATTTCTTTATACAAATCTATCGAAAGGGAAAATTTATTTCATTGAATTTAATGAAACTTATGAATATTTTCAATAAGTTTCATTAAATTTAGGCCCAATTTCACAGTGTGAGCTTAAGCGTAGTTTATTTGTTGAGTGTAGTTTAACTACAAATTTCATTTTCACAGTCATTTGAATTTAAGGGCCGCTTAAGCTCCGGTCATTTGACGCTTAAAATAGTTAGGGCGGCTTAAGTGGCATTTATGTCACAATAGACATTGTCAAAAAAAAAAAAAAATTTGAAAATAAACTAAAAATTTATTTTAAAAATATACAGTGGCTCACAGCTTATTTCGTGCTGTAATTCTTTTTTAACTTTAAAACACTGTATCTTTAAAACTAATACAAATATTATCAAATTTTAAATGCAGGCTTAGACGGGCATGTCTATTGTTAATAATAAGTAAAAGAAAATCCACATAATTTGATTCCGAGAGGCTTAAGGCGGAAAAAACCGACCGAGCAGGAGAAATTGAAGTCACAGCTTATTTCGTGCAGATGCTTATTTTCCCTTTGGAGCCAGCGTATCGCCTTATTTAATGAGAATTTCTTTTTCTATGTTCTCTGTGGGGTATTCTCAACCAGATGCAGCCAATTTTTAGTTTGATCATGTACATGTGAGGGTAAAAAAGTGCATTTTGCAGAAATGGCTCGTCCAGCAAAGAAAATCGGTGATAACTCATTTTAAGAACGTCCAATCTATGCGCTAAGCTTCTTAATATGTTAGTTTGAGTCCCACCAACAATGCAAAGCATAATTGAAAGCTTCGTTCATGCAAATCGGGTACAAAATTAGGGTAAAAGTGCGTCAAACAACAATTTTAATCCGCCTGACGATTCATTTATGGTCCACAAAATCAATACTAACCCACATTATTGGCTCCAAAAACCGTCTGGGGTATACATCAAGAACTAAGTAACTCGTACAGTGCAAAAACTGGCGGCTGCGTGTCCCGAGACCACAGCTTCAAAGCCCAAGTAGCCCTTCATAAACAAAAAAAGCCAGAATAGCCTACATTATTTTTGATATCGAGCTCAGTATTAGCACGCCCACAAAGGTTAGGACTTTTAAAGCAACGTCATAATCATGGACGAGTCTAAATTTAACATATTTGAACCTGATGACATGACATACTTATGGCAGAAACGTAATATTGAGCCGAATCGCTAAACCAAGTAGACTTTTTTGAATTTTTTTTGCTTATGAAGGACTACTTGGGCTTTGAAGCTGTGGTCTCGGGACACGCAGCCGCCAGTTTTTGCACTGTAAGAGTTACTTAGTTCTTGATGTATACCCCAGACGGTTTTTGGAGCCAATAATGTGGGTTAGTACTGATTTTGTGGACCATAAATGAATCGTCAGGCGGATTAAAATTGTTGTTTGACGCACTTTTACCCTAATTTTGTACCCGATTTGCATGAACGAAGCTTTCAATTATGCTTTGCATTGTTGGTGGGACTCAAACTAACATATTAAGAAGCTTAGCGCATAGATTGGACGTTCTTAAAATGAGTTATCACCGATTTTCTTTGCTGGACGAGCCATTTCTGCAAAATGCACTTTTTTACCCTCACATGTACATGATCAAACTAAAAATTGCCTGCATCTGGTTGAGAATACCCCACAGAGAACATAGAAAAAGAAATTCTCATTAAATAAGGCGATACGCTGGCTCCAAAGGGAAAATAAGCATCTGCACGAAATAAGACTTCAATTTCTCCTGCTCGGTCGGTTTTTTCCGCCTTAAGCCTCTCGGAATCAAATTATGTGGATTTTCTTTTACTTATTATTAACAATAGACATGATAATATTTGTATTAGTTTTAAAGATACAGTGTTTTAAATTTAAAAAAGATTTACTGCACGATTATAATAAAGAATCGATTTTATAATTCAATAGCAAAAAGAAGGAAGGGGGGAGTTAAATTTCGGAAGCATTTAGTCTAAAGATATGTAAAGTGTTCGGTTTTGTCAAAAATTTGCCTCAAAAATATACCTGTAGGAAATTGAATTATATGTGCCACCAAAAGTAAATGAGGGTATTCCTCAAAACGTGTAAATGTCTTGGAAACGTAAAACTGTTAAAGTTCGTATTGATTTTGGCAACTATTACGAGGTTTTCGAGGCATTTACACGTTTTGAGGAATACCTTTAACCAGGCCTGACGAGAAGGGGGGCGGGGTAAGGGGAGGATTCCTCCGGGCCCGGAGTTTTTTGGAGGGCTCGGATTTAAGCAGAAAGAATATCTTTACTAATAAAATTTATAGTATATTTACGCTCAACTAGAGGAAACGAGCCCAACCGACGAACACGAAACAAGCACTTGAGAAAAACCCGGGCCCGCACAATTATTATTTTTTTTTTTTTTTAACGAGAAAAAACCAAAGATTATACATTTTTGGACAAATCTAATAAATTTTTTTGCTTATTTTCATTCTAAACACTTCACTTATACAATATTTTCCATATTTTTACTTAAGAGTAGAATTTTTGAATAAAACTCGAGCAAACGCCCATTTTTACTCTCAACTATATAAAAAATTAAATTAATAAGGCGATTCCTGAAAACGTGTAAAAGCCTCGAAAACCTCGTAAACTCGTAAAACTGTCAAATTTTGTATTGATTTTGACAACTTTTACGAGTTTACGAGGTTTTCGAGGCTTTTACACGTTTTCAGGAATCCCCTCAATATCATTTTACTCGCTACATAACTTAAAAACTTTAAGGTACCGAATCCTGCCTTTAGGAAAATATTATTTGTTGAAAGAAAAATTATACAAGACCATTTCATAGCTAAAAGCCACTTCAGACTATCTGAGAAGTCATACAGAAACTCTTATGAGTTCTCAAATATGGCAACTCTGTTAGTGTGAATGTAAATTTATTAAACAAATGATTTATCAGAAGAAAACTCATATGAGTTATTTTGGCATTAGATTTGAATCTATTTGAAAAGAGAAGTCATATGAGTTTTCAAATTTTTTAATGTTGTTTAATAAATAAAGAATGAAAACAATTTCAACAAAATAAATGAAAAACAATAAAAATTTGACAGTCAGAGCAAAAATCATAGAGAAAAACATAAGGAAACACATATGACTTCTCAGATAGCCTGAAGTGCCTTTAATTTTGAAGACAAAAATCAGTACTTTGAGACCAGATCCATACCTTAAAAATTTTTTTTGTAATTAACATTTTTTTTTTAATTAATTTACATTTAACCTCCTACAACATATGTTTTCCAGAACAAATATTTCGCCATTTGAAATTTACAAAAAAGTTCATTAAGCTCAATGAAATTGAAAAGTTGTTTCATTAAATTTAATGAAATTTCATTGAAAATTTTCATTAAATTCAATAGATTTAGTGACAATGGTACATTTATCAAGTAGTTACATTTTCTAATTCATTTCATGAAAATTTGCTCAAAAAATTGCTATTTTTGTTCCAAAACAGCGACAAGTTAAATATTTGGACCGAAATCTCCTAAAAATATAATATTGGCCTAGTTATTCTCTACAAAGATTGATTTAATGACATCTCCGAAAAAAGCAAATAGTCTCGAAGTTACGGGCAGTTAAAATGAATTGCTTTTTTTTAGTATATTTTTTAAGCATTGATCGAAGGCCCGCCGAAATCTTATTTTTTGACTTTTCACAACTTTGCACATTTCATATATCTCTTGGGCATCCTGTGGGTTAGTATCGAATAAAAAACAACTAGTAGTGGAGGGGGCCCTTTATATAATCCCCCCGGGCCCGGATATTCTCTCCACGCCCCTGCCCTTAACTAACATTTCTGAAATAGTCTTTTGCAAAAGAAAGACCGCTAACCCACTAGTTTTTTCTCCAAAATAAAAAATTTTCTCTACCAACACATCATGAACTTATTTTATTACATGAATATTTAATTAAAATATGTTAATCATTTTCTATTATTTAATGCTTTGCAAAATTTAATTACTGACGTTCACATCTATGCGTTTTTCATATACTGATACCAGACTACAAAAAATGGTGCGCCCAATGGTATACCGAAGTAAGCTAAGAAAATGCCGGTAATCTTGTAAACTGCGCCAAAAGCCATAGGGAAATTCTGAAATCAATTCCAAGGAAAAAATAAAAGCTTACGAAAGTTTTTTTCTTTTTTTACAACGCTACTCACATCACCCGGATTGCCGCCATGATAAAATTTTGGTCTGACCATAGAATTAATAAGATTACGCGTCAAAATGGAAGCATGGTTTCGTAACATTATGTAAATTGGATTCTTTTAACTTATTTATTCAGAATAAGAAGAATTAATATTTTTTGTGAGTGCGGTTCGCTTTAAATATTTTACACGAAATTGAAAAAATTAAATTCAAATTTCAAAAATGAAAGGTTTTCGTAGCAATGAATCAGGAGCGCATTGAAAATTAATTTTTTTTTTTAAGTTTATAAATGCGGGTTTGCAAGGGGCGCAAATATTTTGACATTTCTTATTACTGAGAAAAGAAACTTTCCGTAAGGAAACTATCACAAAGTTTTTTTTAATGACGCGGATGATACTTAGGGCATTCCTTAAAACGTGTAAAAGCCTCGAAAACCTAGTAAACTCGTAAAACTGTCAAAGTTAGTATTGATTTTTACAACTGCATTGACATGTTTTAAGGAATACCCTCATTATAAAAAGAAGCAAATATTTCCCTGTGAAAAATCTGCCAAAACAATTTCATCTCTTTTTTATACCAGAAAGTTATTTTTCTGCCTCATTTTGACCATTATATTTCTTAAATGAGCAACATGTAACTATTATAAAAACAAACAAAATAAAGGAAACTAAAGCCCATCAGGAGGTCCACAACTTATATCAGTTTTTATAAAAGCAATGTCTGGGATTTGGCTAAATCTTGGAAAAAAAAATTCGAGCGACACTTCTTAGTTACATACATATTATTTAGTCTAAAAAACATAAAACTAGGCTTATATATAAAAAAAAGGTTTTGCTAAAGTGAAGTCTTAATTTTAGTCCATTTGCTTTCCAGTACTTACTTTCAGATTTTTAACACTTTACTTCTTCAAGAATTGATGTCTGACCACCAGCCATGGAGCACCTAAACCAATACCGAAATAAGCGGCGAACATCGCGGTAAATTTATAGATGTTTCCAAGTTCAAATGGCAAGTTCTGCAAACAAATAAAAATTTCAAGTTAAGTATTGTACAAAAAATTTACATTTTGTCAAACTTGCACATTATGTAACCTTAAAATGTTATAGTGGGTTTTTTTTCTCCGAACACTTACCCCACCGGGAACACCTCCATGGTTGGAGGAATATCTGACCATGGATTTGCCTAAGTTACGTGCGAAAAGAGCGTTGCGTCCCAACATGATGAAATCGAATTAAGTCGTATAAGTTAGTAAATCTTCCAAAAAATATACTGCACGAACACTTCACAAGAACTTTTCAGTACTTTGCACAGTGGTAATAATGTTCGAAAAAAAAAATTTATGGGAAATGTCAAAATTTCACACAAAGTTTTTGTAATAAAGAGCTTTCGACAAAATAACTTAATGGCGCCATCACGAAAAGATTCAGCGCTGTCATATCAGAAATATCTACCTTCTGAACACTTGCTTTTTTCGGTTAAAATTCGACTTGAACAGAAGAATAAAAAAAATCTGTGGCCTTTGACAAAACAACCCATACTGCGTTTCCACCATAGATTTATGAGGTGATTTATTTCTATTTCCAGATTAATTTGACGTCACATCATGTATTAACCGTCAAATTAATCTAAAACAGCCGTAAATCACTTCATACGTTGTTTCGTCAAAACGGTTTCCAACTTATACTGGTTTTTATGAAAGTTATATCAGCAACATCCAATTCCTATTTCTCCAAAAATAAAACTGAGCGATAAAGTGTTAATTTCTTACCACTAAAGCCCTATAGCTGTTGACATCTATTTATTTCTTATATGTTTTGAAAGATTTTATTTAAATTTAATTAAAATTGGGTTGGGAATCGGTAGAACACCGGAAAATGCTGGGACTATACTGAACATTTGTTAGTTCCATTTTTCAAAATTTGCGAAACCAACGTAGTTATTGGAGTAACTACATAAAGGGACAAATGTCAATGTCATAACATGAATTGGCTGATATTTTGTTAGAAATTAATAAAATTTGCCTTAATTTTCACGAAAAATTTACTTAATGGTGTGAAATTGATGGCATTAAGTCAAAAAAATTATATTTGTAAAATAACCGATTATAATGGCACAAAATTTGTATGACATTACTTTTGCCACGCGCTTTAAACTCAAATTACTTGTTTTTTTTTTTTTTTAAATAGAATACTGCCGTCCTAAGAAAGAATGCCGTAACTCCAATAAATTTTTATTTTTGGAAAATGAGTTTTTATGTTTATGTTTATGTGTACGGCTGGGAGAAATGACAAAAGTCGTAGTTGTTTTTATAGGGAAAATGAAGGTATAATGCAACCTGTTCTTGTGGGTTGACGGACTGAACCGAGATGACCCAAAAAAAACGCCGTAAACTCATTTTTTTTTTTTTGGAAAATTGGAGTTACGGCATTCTTGCTTACTGCCATACCTAAATTGGAGCGTCAGCGTTATTTTACTGTCAAAAATTTCTCATGAACATACAATTTGTATGGCGCATACCGAAATTGTCAACGCTCAACGCTGAGCTATTCGAATTTCCAATTTTGACAAAGCGTTATGGAGTGAAGTAAGCAGCAGAAAAGTAAAAAAAGAAACAACAATATGATTATGACAAACAAATGACTTCAACGCAACGCTCTTTATTTCGGTATGGCGCTTAACGCTTTTGTGTAACATTAAATAACGCAACGCCTGACGCTCCAATTTAGGTATGGCAGTTAGAACGGCAGAATAATAGCCTGTTTCATCCTAACTGCCATACCTAAATTGGAGCGTCAGGCGTTGCATTATTTAACGTTACACAAAAGCGTCAAGCGCCATACCGAAATAAAGAGCGTTGCATTGAAGTCATTTGTTTGTCAAATTCATATTGTTGTTTCTTTTTTTACTTTTCTGCAGCTAACTTCACTCCATAACGCTTTGTCAAAATTGAAAATTCAATTAGCTGGGCGTTGAGAGTTGGCAATTTCGGTATGTGCCATACAAATTGTATGTACATGAGAAATTTTTGACAATAAAATAACGCTGACGCTCCAATTAAGGTATGGCAGTTCTTGGTCTTTCGTTTTGTCCGCGATCGAGTACAGACGTACTCTCGTGTGTAATCGTCCGCGCGTGTCTCAAAGTCAGACCCGTTACACGTGTTTTTTTTAAAAGGCGCGTGTATCGTACATAACCTAATTATAGGTTAAAAGGAAAAAATAAATTTCGTTAATATAAAATAAATTTTATAATCGTATAATATAAAGCTATTCTATAAGTCTGTAAAGACGCTACGCTGAGAGCTGTGATAAAAACCTAGTGTTTACGGCAGCTCTCTTATTAGGGACCTATGTTACTCGTAATGAGTAACATATTCGAAGAAGAAGAAGAAGGTATGGCAGTAAGATTTATGAAGTAATTTAGCCGTAACTCACCTCATTCATTATTTATTTAACGTCAAATAAATCTGGAAATAGCCGTAAATCACTAAATAAATCTTTGGCGGAAGCATAAAGAGGCAGAGAGTAATGTCATATACATATTGTGCCATAATAATTGGTTATTTGACTGATATAATTTTTTCAAATTAAAGCCATCAATTTTCCACCATCACATAAGCTATTCGTGAAAACAAATCAAAATTTTATTATGAAGATAGTTTATTGACTGTTTTTTTTTGCTTGTATAGTACTAATGAAAGTACCAACGCGCTTTTTCTAAATTGAAGTATGATAATTTGATAATGAACTAATTAAACAGTCATTTTTTTTGTAACTTAAAATGGAGTCGCCATCATCTATGCCGATTGAATCAATTCCAGACTTTCAATTTGGTTTCAAGAAGGGTCATTCCACTGTCCATGCATTATTGAAGGTTCACAATGATATAACAAAGAGCCTCAGAAACAAAAATTGCACCGTTGCATGTTCCCTTGATTTAGAGAAGGCTTTTGACAGCGTCTGGAGGGAAGGCCTGCTTTTTAAACTGCTCCAGATTGAATGCCCCGCACATATTTTTCACTTGCTAGATAGCTTCCTGAAAGATAGGAAATTCTTCCTCAAAATTCAAGATTGCAGTTCTAATATTTGTGATTCTCACAGTGGTGTTCCCCAGGGTTCCGTTATCGGCCCTAATCTCTTTAACACGTATGTGCATGATTTCCCTCATGTTGATGCACCCAACAACTTCCTTTCGTCCACTGCGATTTTGTTTGCTGACGATACCTTTGTGTATGCCAGCGATGATTTTCCTTTACCTGCACTTAGAAAGGTTCAGAACCACGTTAACAAAATTAACGAATTCTATAAAACTTGGGGTGTAAGTATTAATCTCTCGAAGTCGGATTTCATTTGTATTAGGAATGCTAGTGGTAAGGGAAAGGAAGGTGCGGTTAGGGAGAGTCGTAATCTTGACCTGTTTGTGGATGGTAGACGGATTCCTTTTAAAAAAGACATAAAATATCTTGGTGTTTATTTTAATAATTTATTGAAATTTAACAAGCATGCTAGAGGCAATATCGCAAAAGCTTGGAAGGTTTCCAACATGTTGATGTCCCAGCAAATCCTGTAACCGTTACCAACCTTATTATATAAGAGTTACAAATCTCGTATTATACCAGTTACATTTCTTCTAGCATCGGGAAAAAAATAACCACCTTTTCCCTATCAGTGTGATCGTGCATCCTTGTCTTATCAATACGACTATCTCATCAATAAAAATAATAGAAAACTATAGCTATCTCTTTCATTTTTTCCAATTCCTTTTGTAGACATTCTTTCGATTTATGTAAACAAATAAAAATCAAATTGAAATTTAAAAAAAATTATTTTAATGTCATGAATGAGTTACAATTTTATTAAATGGATGATGGATTTAGTTTATGAGGCTTCGTCATAATTTTGAGCTGTTTGCCAACAAATTTAGTTACATTTGTATCGTATCGGGATGGCGATCTGGTGCAACCGACGCACTGCCCCCTGCTGGTATTATCGGCACAGATTTCGGCAACATGCGTGGTGCATTACTGCGATCAAGCGCCACTTTTGCACGAAAATCTTCAGCTATTAATTGAATGGCATCTTATACGGGTATGTTGCGATGTTCTGCAGGTTGACCAGGAACATCTTTGTTGGGAAAAAGAACATCAACACGTAGCTTCAGACGATCCACAATTGATTCAGCATATTTCCTTAAAATTTTACAAAAATGAGTTTAATTATACAATGTAACAATACAAACGGAACTTACGTGTTTTTCCGATTAACAACAATAATTTTACAGTCATTGTTTGTTAATGTGCTTCGATTGACAATAAATAACAATTCAATTTTGTTCTCTGTCAACTTGTTATTTTTTGAGTAAGGAAGCAAGGCATCTTTTCTTTTATATCTTTCCCTTTTTAAATTTCTTTGTGGTAGTAAATTTTGAAAAATGTATCGTAGTATGTGTTAAATGGGTCAGTCCATAATTCAATATGGTTACGTAGGATTTGCTGGGGTCTTTGTTAAGAAATAAGGATATGCTTAAAAGAACTAAATTACTGATTTATAAATCTCTTATTAGACCAGTTCTATTATATGCTTTCCCGGTGTGGTTTTCTTTTTCACCAACAGTGGTTTTGGAGATGGAGCGCCTTGAGAGAAAGCTCCTCAGGCTCTGTATAGATAAAAATTTTGAAAATCGAACGAAAAGATTTTCCAATTTGTTTGTTTATAGAGAGGCTAATATTACCCCTATTATTAAATATGCCGTCCTTCTGATGAGGAAGACCATGAACAGTTTACAATTTTCTGTGAATGATCTAGTTAAGGAAATATTTAACTCCCAAGCTAATATTACCTGGACCGATTTTCGTTATCACTCGCCTGTAGGCGTTTTATTTGATGACTTTGATCTGACTATTGATGGACCTCCTATTCCATATTTTATTAGTACCGTTCAAGGTCATAATAGAGGATAGTATTGTAATGTATTAGTTGTACATATTTTCATGTATGTTATATTAATTACACTTTTGTTGTTGTTTTTTCGATTTATTGGATCTTAATTTATTTAAGAATGCATTAGTGTGCCAAGGTGGGAAAGCGATATTGTGAGATTTCACATTTGTGTTGGCTCACACTAACGTTTTCTCTTTCCTTGGTCTTAAGTATAATGTGTATTATTTAATTTATTTATAGAGCACTCGCTAAAAAAGATTTTTGTTTACCCATTGAGCAAGGGTTGTTACTCCTGTAGTAGAGATCAAAGCCTTGTGGCATTTAATTTGTTACTTTTAACATTGTTCTTGTACCTGAGGCCATACAATCACAGCCTCTAATTTTAAAAAACTGAAATTGTTATCATTTTTATTTATTCATTGTTATTTTGTTTATAAAGTCTCAATAAAGAATTCAATTCAACTCAATTCAATTCCTTTTTTTACTTTTCTGCAGCTAACTTCACTCCATAACGCTTTGTCAAAATTGGAAATTCGAATAGCTAAGCGTTGAGCGTTTGCAATTTCGGTAGATATGCGCCATATTAATTGTATGTACATGAGAAAATTTTGACAGCAAAATAACGCTGACGCTCAAATTTAGGTATGGCAGTAAGTCGCAACTCACCTCATTCATGCATTAAACGTCAACTAAATTTGAAAATAGCCGTTTATTCCATTTTAAATCTTCAATGGAAACAGACTACAAGGAACTCATACAATCCTTTGAAAATAGTTGAAAAATTTTTTAATATCTTCGAATTCCGAGGTATCGTTAAGAAGTTTGACAAAAGTTAAGTCTTCTGAACGGACCTTAATTCGATTTGTTTGTTTCCGATTACATTTTGGTATGGCAATTTTGATAGGATAAAAGCTTTGCAAACTTTTAAGTCAGCCAATTTTTTGTTTTAAAATTTCCGCGCATTGTAAACAAATTTGAATAATAAAAATTAAAACAAAATTATTTTAAACTAAACTATTCCAATCATATCCGTTACAGTTGCTGAAAGACAAACAAGGAAATTCGTTCCTTTATATGATTTTGACTGGTTCTGCTCAAACACTGAACAGATAAACCACGTGTCCGGGATGAACAAACAAGAGTCCACACTTAAAAATACCGATGCAGCAGCTCAAAATCTGGATGAGAAAACATTAAGCCAAAGCCAGAAAAAGAAAATGAAGAAGCAGCGCAAAAAACAATTACAGTCAACGAAGGAATTGGACAGCGAAAAAAATCCGGCAGAAGAAACGACGACAAATGGAAATTGTGGCACTGCAACTAATATAAATCCACCAATAAGTGCAACACAAATTGATGTAGCAGATACACAGATTCTCAGCCAGGAAGAAAAGAAAAAATTAAAAAAACTCAGACAAAAGGAGAAAAAGTTGGCAGCAAAAGGACATAGTGCCACCCCAACCACATCGAGCTCTGCTGTGTCCACTAATAGGACTGCTTGTGTAGGAACAGCTTCACTGGGTAAAAATACGGGAGCCATACCAAAAGAAAAACCAAAGCAACCAGTTCAAATTAATAAAAACTGTTCAGAGCCAATCCTTAGTAAAAAGCAAAAGCAGCAAGAAAAATTGAAGCTCTTACAAAAGGAACAAGTTGGAAAACATTTAAGCCAAGCACAGGTAAGTTCAGCATACAATTTAATGCTCAAAGACTTTCAGTATTTCGCGAAGAACTGCAGGAACACAGTTTTCAATAGTCAGATAGAATAATCTTCCTGATCAAAGTATACTTTTATTTATTTATTTGTAATGTTATATCTCTATTCTTAACAAAAAGTAGAATATTTTATCTAAGGTATACAAACTATGATTATACCTTCAGCCAATGGCTATTACTGGTACTTTTACTTTTTCCAATTGGACCCTAACTTTCTGAGTTATCACCCATTGAAGTACAGGTATCTCAACCCCATACAAATATAATTTAGTCCTTTATCTGAAGTTGAAATACCTTTACTTTAATGGATGATTTTATGAGTAATACGATTAATGAAATTCTGTAAAGTAGGCATCTGAACAACCGATCATTAAAGTTGCCTTCGGCAATGCATTTTATTGACTATTTCTGGCATTTTGGCATCACAGTGCCAAGTGTGACAATGAAATGAAAATTATTGTGATTGATTTATTAAAACGAATGAAAAATATTTTTCTACATCAAAAATATTTAAAAGGATACATAAAGGAAAACTTAAATTCAAATTCTCAAGTATAAAATTGTAGAGTTACTTTGAATAAATTTTCAAAATTATTCATGTTTTTATTTTATTTTACTTTTTAATTTTTAGATTAACGTTTCCAAAATGCCTATAAATACAGAAGGAAAAGACATTAGTGAAAAAACTAAAAATTTACAAAATTCCAAGCCTACGACATCTAAAAAGAAAAAAAAGCATAAACAGAAACAGCAACCGGAGCAAATAGAAGAAAAGGCTTTATCGTTTCAGCGCCCACCAGCGCAACCAAAAACATTTGCAATGCACAAACCACCACGTAAAAGTACATTGCTAAAACCTCTTGTATTTGAGGTTACTTCCGGAGAAACCCTCAATTGGGCACGAGAGTTTCAACAGCTTGTCCGAACAGAGCTATTCTGTAATGCTCAAACGACACCTTTTTATGAAATCGGCCGTCATTTTGGAATGCACTCTACTCGAACAGATGATGCTGTTATTAAAGAATTATTTAAAAAATTTCTAGAAGAAAAAAAAGCTGGTCATTTTTCGTATACGCCTAAAGATGAACTTCGTGTATTGCTTGTATTAAAGAGACCGTCAACACTAGAACAATGCAGCGCTCAAGACGTTAAAAATGCATTGCAACAACGAGGTGTACCATTGCTACGTGTTGAAGATTTTAAATCAATGTGGAAACCAGATCATTCTTACGGTCGTTATTTAATAGAAGTTTCACGTAATGTAGATCTGGAGATTCTGTACAAGCAGACCAATTTGCTAGAACATGATAATTGGAAATGGAGTAAATTAAAGAAACCAGCTATATCGCAATGTCGCAATTGTCAGCGTTATGGACATGTTGCTAACAACTGCCGTATGCCGTTTCGCTGCGTTAAATGTAAGGACTCGCATGAACCAGGCAAATGTCCACGCTCTTTGATAAAAGATGGTGTAAAAGACGTCTACTGCCATAATTGTAAAAAGAATGGACATCCATCAAATTATCGTGGTTGTCCAGCTTATAAACAACGTTGTGAGGCACTTGAACGTCAACGTGCCAATTCGCATTTTTCGGCGCTTATTAAAAAGGTCGTTCTATCGGTAAATAAGGCACTACAAAAGACAAAGTATTGTTAACAGTCTGAAATTAAAAAAAAAAAAAAAAAATGAAGTCTTATATTTTCTTACTTGAATTTTATTATTGAAAAATTGTAATAAACTTTGAATGTTTTTTATTACATATTTTCGACTGATTTTTTATTTTTTTGGGGCCTAATGCACTGTGTAACGGCGAGACTGAGAGGATACCAGAACAGAACAATCGGTTTCCCTCTTTATCTAAAAAAGAAAATGAAGATGTTGGCAAGGGATGCTGAAGCATTACTCAGCCTCCTCTCTTACAGGAGCAAATAATGCGGAAGCCTATCGTAGGCAAATGAAGAGATAAAATTAAATGCCTTAAAAGGTATCTCACTGATATCGGTTTCCAAAGGGTAGGTCTTGCGGATGAAGAGGGGGTATTTTAGTCAGTAGTACGTTAAGGAGAGTCTGAAACAGCTTACACGCGTAAATGCTTTTCACCATCATCCACAAAAAAAAAAAAAAAAATTATCTTCCCTTGAATAAAGGATCGCTTTCTCATGTTCTGGATGTAAGAAAGGATTATTTGAAGATGTAACATTGACAAAGCAAATGCAGAACAAGTAGTGTGGTTATCTATTTGTTTTTAAATCGATGGCCAACGATCGTTTCTAACAGCCTAATCTTCGAAACTACTGCACCGCTTTGAATGAAGTTTTTGCCATTTGATGAATGAAAATGGCATGGAAGAAGACATAAAATTCTGAAATTGGTGCAGTAGTTTCAAAGATTAGGCTGAGAGAAACGATCGATGGCCGTCGATTTTATCGAAATTGATAACCGCAATAGGGGCCTGTTAGTAACTTTATTACTGCACATATCCACCAGACGATCTGTTGTTTTCGAAATCAGCTGTTTCTATTATCGTTATCAATTTCATGTGACGTAACATTGACGTTTCATTTTGCGATCTTCCTAATTCGCTGGCTTTGGTGGTTGCAATTTGTTTTTTGTTCTACCCCATAAATTTAGTTTTCTAGTTGATTTGATATATTTTTTATTAATTTTGTTTCGACGAAAATGTTGAAATTAAGTAGCATGCTACGTAGTACAAATTCAACGCAATTTTTGCGTAGTTCCGTACGATTGTTGCACGTGGGTGAAGCAGACGTTTTGCAAACTGCCGTTGATAAGAATTCCAGCGAATACAAGGTATCGTGTTGTGTTGAGTTTGTTGAGTTGCATAATAAAAAGATTTTATATTTTAACTTATAGGAAAATGCCATTGAAATGTCCAAATTGCTGACTGAGCTACGCATTGTTACAAATAATGTTCTATCCGGTGGTGGTGGTACAGCTATTGAACGTCATACCTCGCGTGGCAAATTGCTAGCAAGAGAACGAATTAATCGACTTTTGGACAATGGTTCTCCTTTTTTGGAGCTGAGTACGTTGGCAGGTCATGAACTCTATGGTAATGAGGTGGTAAATGCCGGCGGCATTGTTACTGGCATTGGTCGTGTTTGTGGGTATGTTACTATGTATATGTTTTTGGTACTTTAAACAAATAAAGTACATAAGCATTGTAAATCTTTTTTAATTTCTTTTTTTTTTTTGTAAATTCCAGCACAGAATGCGTTGTCGTGGCAAACGATGCCACCGTCAAAGGTGGCAGCTATTATCCTATTACCGTTAAGAAACATTTGCGCGCTCAGGAAATAGCGCAAGAAAATCGTTTACCTTGCATTTATTTGGTAGATTCTGGTGGCGCTAATTTACCACGTCAGGCTGACGTTTTTCCTGATAAGCTGCATTTTGGTCGCATTTTCTACAACCAAGCCAATATGTCCGCTCTTGGTATACCACAAATAGCTGTTGTTATGGGTAGCTGTACTGCTGGAGGCGCATATGTACCGGCTATGGCTGATGAGAGCATAATTGTTAAGAAACAAGGCACAATTTTCTTAGCAGGTCCACCTCTCGTTAAGGCGGCAACCGGCGAAGAAGTGTCAGCAGAGGATTTAGGTGGCGCTGATTTACATTGCAAAACCTCAGGCGTCACCGATCATTATGCGGTCGATGATGAGCATGCCCTTTATTTGGCAAGACAAGTTGTTAAAAACTTAAATTTGCCCTCTACGAATGCATACAATGAGCAATTGTTGTACTCAAGTCAGAAAGCCAATAAGACTGTTCAGCTCGTTCCACCAACTACGGTAGAAGAGCCTAAATACGATACTAAAGAATTGTACGGCATTGTTGGTCCCAATTTGACGAAAAGCTTTGATGTGCGAGAAGTCATCGCTCGCTTGGTAGACGGAAGTCGTTTTACCGAATTTAAAAAATTATATGGCGAGTCTTTAGTCTGCGGTTTTGCTAAACTTTATGGCCATACAGTTGGCATTGTGGGTAACAATGGTGTGCTGTTTTCGGAGAGCGCTTTAAAGGGTGCACATTTTATTCAACTTTGTGCACAGCGTAAAATTCCTTTGGTATTTTTGCAAAATATTACCGGTAAATATAACGAGACTTATCATGAATATATATTCTCAGGCTTTAGAGCCCAGAGACAAAAGACAAAACGTTTTTAAAATGCGTTCTTAACTCTTCTCATGCTTTAACGTTCTGTAAAACTAATGTACATAAATATTTTGAAGGTTTTATGGTTGGCCGAGATGCTGAAGCGAACGGTATAGCTAAAAATGGTGCGAAAATGGTAACTGCTGTGGCATGTGCTAATGTCCCCAAATTTACTGTCATCATTGGGGGCTCGTATGGTGCTGGCAATTATGGTATGATTTTTCATTTTCAATATTTTAATAATAAAACCTCCAAATTAGCGTTAACTGC
This sequence comes from Calliopum simillimum, assembly GCA_951812925.1. Lineage (NCBI taxonomy): Eukaryota > Metazoa > Arthropoda > Insecta > Diptera > Lauxaniidae > Calliopum > Calliopum simillimum. Next base: position 113,237,966 of record OX638370.1, on the reverse strand, counting down.
CGAGTGAACGCCTAAAATCTTTTCCGAGTTTTAGACGTTCAATAGATTCTTGTTCAGACTGTTAAACTAATTTTATAAAAAAACTATTTTAAAGATCCAAACGTACATATCGTTAGCTTAATATGGAAAAGACGTATCTCAAATTTTTTCGAAATTGACTTTTTTGCATATTCTGGTTGGCCACTCTCTAATACACCTCCCTACAAAAATTAGGCATGATAATTTCAAAATTAGCCAAGTTATAGTCAATTTTAAGAAAGCCCTAACACATAACAAAAATTTTTTGAAAGAAAAAAGCCCTAACTCACAATACGTAGTGTTTAAATAGTGTTAAAATCACTCAGAAACTATTCTGTTAATTAAGCTGAAAACTTAGCAGTGAGTGTATCTCAAATATGAGAAGTTTTTTATGCTATACACGAAGGTTCCCGAAGATTATCCGAAGGTTTTCTGGTCAGAACGAAAAACATCTAGGTATACTAGAGGAAAAACATCTATGGTAGACTATCAATGAACCTTATTTGATAGTTCTCTAAGATACCCGAAGGTTCTCGAAGGCCACCCGAAGGCTTGATAGTCAAAACGAAGAATATTTCGGTATACCGGAGGGAAAATATTATTGGCGGACTATCAAAAAGGTCGCCAGGCTCTTGAGTGGAATCCACAAGGCAGTAGAGGACGTGGTAGACCCAAAACCAACTGGAAAAGGTCGTTGGAAAAGGAGATCCAAGAATCGGGAAAATCGTGGCAAGAGATCAAAGTCATCGCAAGGGATCGTGACAAATGGAGAGATTTCATATTGGCCCTATGCTCCTCCTAGGAGTTAAAGGAGAATACATACATACATCAAAAAGGTCTAACTGGTAGTTTTTTTGGAACATCCGAAGGTTACAGAAATTCACCCGAAGGCTTCCAAATCAAAACAAAGAATTCCTAGGTATACAAGAAGGAAAGCATCTATGGCGGACTATCAAAAAGCCTTAATTTATAGTTTTCTAAGGCATCCGAAGGTACCCGAAAGTCACCCGAAGGCTTCAAAGTCAATACGAAGAATATCAAGACATACTGATAGGAAAACATTAATAGCATCTACGAGTTTAGTTGCTGTGGGTACTTTATGATCATAAACTTTACTTGATGTACACTTTAATGTTTTAAATTGTTGTTAGCTGCTGATTGTCACCACTTTTATGATAATCTTCCTTACAAAACATAAACATTTTCATTCAAATTTTTGTCCAATCCAATTAACTTTCTTTGTAAAGGTTTTCCTTTTCATTTTATATTGAATAACTTTAATTTTATTCATAATTTTTGATTTATTGTAAAAAGCCCTAACTCACTTCTTTTTTAAAAAAATTTTAAAATAAAAAGACCTAACACACAAAACTACCCAAAAAAACAAAGAAAATGTTTAAATGTTTGGCGTATCAAATTTCATTCAGTTTTTTCCTTCTGTAAAGTATTGAAAATGTGAGTTACGCCTTTTCCATACTAAGCTAACGATATATATTTTCTTTCTAGGAATGTGTGGTCGCGCATATTCACCACGTTTTCTTTACATGTGGCCAAATTCACGTATCTCTGTCATGGGTGGTATACAAGCTGCTAATGTTTTAGCTCAAATCACTGCTGATCAACGTCAAAGGACTGGTAAAGAATTCACAGAAGCTGAGGCCAACAAACTAAAAGCACCAATTATTGAGACTTTTGAAAAAGAAGGTTCACCTTACTACAGTACTGCTCGTCTATGGGATGATGGTATTATAGATCCAGCTGATACACGTCAAGTTTTAGGGCTAAGTTTAAAGGCAGCACTCAATAATGCTGGACATGAAACTAAATTCGGCGTTTTCCGTATGTAAATAATGGCATTTATGTTGACATTTGATTATTGTTTTATTGTTCAATTGTGAATACCTTTAAGAAACTGTTGCATTTATTAGTCAGTAAGTGTATTTTTATAAAAATAAAATATATATTGTGGTTTTAATGTACCACATATAATTTATAAATAGTTGTGTTTTTATTTTAATAGTTCATGCTAAAGCAAGGGCGAATAACTTTGTAAAATGGGGTTTTGGCAAAGACTTTGCTAGGCATAAGTTTACTTTTTGTGTTCCCTCTAGGCTTTAATTTACAATTACTTATGCATCTGCAGAACAATTTAATTTTACTAGAGTTCGCCTTGTGGCCGAAATTCGCCCATTTCGATTTGACCATAAAATAAAGGAAAAAGTTTTTATACCCTTCCTTGGTCGATAAAACACAAAAAATTTTAATATTCTTCCTTAGGGTTCGGGTTATCTGCATCGGTGCAGCAGCTAAGTTGCAATATCGTACTTTCCATTTAGAGGCGTGTAACTCCTACTAAAGAGCAAACAGTTTTTGATATCTATCTATACCAAAATTCATAAAAATCTATCATGTTATCGTGCTATATAGTGCTAACTCTATATCTATACCAAACTTCATAAAAATCGTTTGCAGTATTTTCGCCGTGAGAGCGTTTTTTCCATTTAGGGGCGTGGCACTGCCCACTGAAAATATAATGGTCATTTTATCGTTCCTTAGTGCCAATCCTATCTCCATACCAAATTTCGTTGAAACCGATGCAGCGGTTTAGCTGTGAGAGCGTTTTTTCCATTTAGGGGCGTGGCACCGCCCACTGAAAAACATAATGGTCATATTATCGTTCCCTAGTCCTAACCCTATCTCCATACCAAATTTCGTTAAAATCGATGCAGCGGTTTAGCCGTGAGATCGTTTTTTCCATTTAGGGGCGTGGCACCTCCCACTATATAAACAAATATAGTCCTATGCACTGCTCCTCCTCACAACCTTTCCAACAAAAAAAAAAATCAAGCAAATCGGTTGAGATTTAGGTATAGAAACAGGGACCTAACCGATTTCGTTTGCCTATTTATATATATGTAGATAAAAGATAGCAGTGGTCAGAAATTGGTGTCCAAAAATTAAAAATATTTTAAGAAATCAAAATTCATACAATCTGTGGACTTTTAACACAACAACCTTACCCGATTTTGCCAACTTTTCAGGAGAGCAAAAAAACAACTTTGATGCTTCTCAATTCTTTTTGTGTATTACAAATGAATACTAAACAAATATTTTTCTTTCACTTTTTTTGCTCTAAGATCAATAAAATTGAAATAAGATGTTTTTGTCCCATATTTTTTATTTAAAAAATTCCGCTTCTCTCCATAGAAAACATAACTTATTTTGAAGATGTGCTTTTGTGAAATTTTTTTTTTTGCCATTAAACTTGTATCTTATCTCGACTTAAGATGTTTTGTGAAGAAAAAACCATTTTCTTATGTCGACTTGAGTTGTTTTGTGAAATGCATTTTTAAAATTTTTTGTTGCAAATGCTTGAATTTTTTAACCTATTTGAGATAAGATGTTTTGTCAAATGCAATTCGAAATAAAAAATCGAGATAGGTTGATTTTCGATTCTTTATCTTTGCACCCAAAAGTCATAGAGACATGGCGATTTCACCAAAAGAAGCGTATTTAAGTTTTATGTTTATGATTAAAATCCTGGAAAATTGTCTTATTTCGAGATAGGTTGGGAACAATTCCACTTTATCGACTGGTGTTGTTTTTTTTTTTTTTGCCCAAAAATGGCTCTGGGAATTAATTACAACAACAACAACAACAACAACAACCTCTGAGCGCATCTACTTTCGGAGATATAGTCATCGGAAGATCGGGATATATCTTTTATAAAAATCGGTATAAGTTGGGAACCCTTGGATGGATTTTAAATTGGTGTCATATGAAAGGCATTTTACCGGACTATATAATTGCCATACAAAGTTTTTCAATTTGAGTGATAGTTTTCGAGATATAACAATTTTTCAAAAATTCACCCGATTTTTTTTGCAAAAAATCGTTATTTTTCCCAAAAAATGTGTTGTTAACCTATAATTTTAATAACTAAATAAGGAAGCCTAATTTATTTCCTTTCATTTGATATGCATTATGTATCTGAAATTGCATCATTAATAAATTTTTATAGAAAAAAACAAAAATGGACCAAATCAATTTTCTTCAAATTTGGAACTTTAAACAGTGCCAAAAAGACAACAACAACAACAATTTTACTACTTTCCAACAACAGTAATTTTACATAGGAGTAGGGGTAATTAGGCGGCCTGCGGCAGCAACTCAGGATTTAAAACTCCCAAAAATCCGATACCGGCTTCGCGGCGGCCTTCGGCCGCGGATCAATCTATAATATATCCAACACATAGTTTGCTAGCCAAATTGCGCGCGCAATTTTTTATAAAAATTTTAAATTTTTTTAATATAATTAGTAGCTGATCCTCTTTGTTGTTGTTGTTGTAGTAGTATCCAAGTTGTTGTTGTTGTAGTAGTAGTTGTTGTTTTTGTTGTTGTTGTTTGTTCTGGCATTGTTGTTGTTTAAAGTTCCTAATTTCAAGAAAATTGATTTGGTCTCTTTGTTTTTTTCTATAAAAATTTATTAATGATGTCATTTCAGATACATGTTGCATATCAAATGAAAGGAAATAAAATGGGCTATTTAGTTTAGTTGTGAAAATTATAGGTCAATAATACATTTTTTGGGAAAAATTCAGTTTTTTTTTTGGGAAAAAAATGGGGTGAATTTTTGAAAAATTGTCATATCTCGAAAACTATCACTCAAATTGAAAAACTTTGTATAACAATTGTATAGCTTTATAAAATACCTTTCATATGACATCAATATTTTTAAAATTTATCCAGGGGTTCCCAACTTATACCGATTTTTATAAAAGATATATCCCGATCTTCCGATGGCTATATCTCCGAAAGTAGATCCGCTCAGAGGTTGTTGTTGTTGTCGTTGTGATTAATTTTCAAAGCCCTATTTGGGCAAAAAAAATAAAAAAAAAAAACAACAACAGTCGATAAAGTGGAATTAAGCCTTAGGTTGTTTTGTCAAAGTCCACAGAAATAATATAGATACACGTTTTCATCTCAAAGATTAATATTATTTTTTTATTTTTTTTTTGTGGATTTCGTATGGGCCATAGACTTCTAACCCATCGTCATCTAATGGATAAAACTGCACCACCATCATGTCCACTATGTCGTCATCCAAGTGTCACCATTAGCCATCTAATCTTCGATTATTTACCAATAAAAAACGAATGTCAAAAGCTGAATAATACATTCCTTAACTTACTTCAAGTACCAACTGCAGACAACATAAATATATATATATATATATATATATATATATAAAAAAAAAATCTTGATGTTCTAAACTCATGTTAGTTTTTAAATAAATATCTTATTGTATTCATTAGGCTGATAATCTTTGTAATTAATGCCTACTTTTAAGTTTGTTGCATGATTTATTATGTTAATAAACTGAAAATGATAACATTTTTTTAAGTGCTTGGAAGCCCTTGAAATTTCGTACTCTTCATTCTTGATTGCATAAAACGCCCTATTTTTTGACATTTAGCGGCGAATACTTTTTGTCAAAGGAAAGCTGTCTGCTTGTTTGTACTGTCGGCGGAAATTGTGCTCGTTCTTTCATAAAATCTTGGAAACAATTGTGAGAAGATTAAAAATATTGTAATTTTAAGCTGGGTAAGTGAAAAATTAAATTTATTTGCCCACATATTGTTCCTTTTTGGTCGGCATTAGAAAATGCAACTGCAAAAAAAAAGCGGCGAATTCATGTTACAGAAAAAGGCAGTAGAGAATTGCCAATAATTCGCTTGGTGACTCAGTGCTGGCGTTGCCAATAATTTTTATCAGTTGGGTATTTGGGAAGTCTTGGAGTCCAGTTGTTTACTTAAGAATTTTCAAAAGTATTTTTCTGTGGCTTCTAAGGGCCTGGACACACAAGAGGCTAAATTGTCGGGCGATAGTACTATTTGTAGGCAAGCGGAGGGATCGTTTTCCGGCAATTTAGTCTTTCTTGTGTCCAGGCTCTAAGATGTAATTCATATCGAAAATTTTTAGCCTTTCCTGAGTTGTACATTGAAAAAACTCCATTTGGCGTAAAAGGCAATATGCCCACTAGAAAAATTACTATGGCGGTTATCGTGAATCAAGATTCCCGGGGAATTTTCTTAAACTGCAATAAAGAATGCACGGCAGACTGAGAAAACTCCCCGGGAATATTTATTCACGATAACCCCCTATATTAGCTGTGTTTTTGACGACAGTTTATCGGCTTGTTCTGGGCATATTTATTTATCTGTGTTGAATCAATCACATTTGCTGTTTTACCATTCGTTTCTCATATATACAGCAGGTAACTGCACATATAAACTGTCGTCAAGAACACGGCTATTATTCCCTTCAGTTTTCTATATAAACAGCCAAATTCTTGATTATTAGCATAAAAACTTGAAACTACCATTTTCATAACCTAGAGGCGTTTCACAAATCTCGTGATCGATTTTTCGACAATTTTGAACTCAACTACTTTTTAGTTCTTCCGATGAGAGAGATGGGTTATTTTTAGATTGGCGCATCAACAATTGGACAAACTTCGCAGAGGTTACTCGCTTTCTGCCTCGTTTTTTTCGCCATGGTTCGAAACAAATAGAAGATTACAAATACAAGAATGCCAAATATGGCCTCTGATCGATATGGTCGATTTTCCCAACTCTTAAAAAATGTTGATTGACGAAAAAGAGCGGTCACGAAATTTGAGGAAAACTGACGAACACAATCGCTTGTGTCCCCCAAATGTAGTTTTTTTATATTGCAGTTTTTGTATGGCAGTTTTTTTATATTGCAGTTTTAAATAATTGGCAACGCTATTTTGCGCATACCTCTCCACGACGAATTCGCTTCGTTCGTCATCATCGTTCTTGCGGTTCGAAATTCGAATTTTGTTGTAGTTTTTTCTCAACGTTTGTCGGTAGTGCAACGGGTTTGTCTGTTCTTGTCATTTTTAAGAAGCAAGATATTTATTAAAATTAAAACGGCAAGTGAAATATAAACTCTAAAAAGTAACCTCTATCATTTGAAATACAATCAAAATTTTAAAGAAAAAATATCCTTCAAATTATTGTGAAAAACCGATTTTCTTGTGCTGCATAATTAAAATAAACAACAGAAAAAGAAAGGAAAAATTCATAACGAGAAAGGAATAATTTGGTGAAAGGTGAGTTGATGAGTGAGTCCGCGCATAGAGAAAAAGAAGAAGAGCATGTACAAGAATTTTAATTTTCCAATTTATTTTGCACAAAATTGAAATAGGAAAATACCGATTTCTGTTGAAAAGAAAGAAATTAAAGAGTTGGAATTAAATACAAATAAATTTTGGCTATCGTAGCAACTTAAAATAACATTAACCAACGTGGAAAATGAGGTTATTTCCTTTTCCAGCAATTTTTTTTTTTTTATATCTTCAAAGAGGAGATTCAGGAAAATTCCACTGCTGTCATTTTGTTGCGGCATGTACTCGTAGTCTTTTTTTGAATGCTGCTTCATGTTTGCTGCACCGTCGCCTTTGCCTGACGCCATCGTTTGTTCTTCGTCATCGCGCTTTGTAGTAGGGTAAGCCCAAGAATTTTCGTTCCAAGTGCACTTTTGAGAAAGAAAATACAAAAGGGGATACTTCGATTTCCTTTTGACCCCTAGGTTTGTCGATATTTTTTTATAAATCGATCGAAAATTAGTCGAAAATATTGAATAAAATGTTTTGATATCACTTCGATTTTAAGGTATCGAGGCTTAAAATAATAGACAATATACTGAAGAAGTTTCAGCAGAAGAAAAATTTGACTATGTTTTCACATAAAACATCCCAAAATAAGACGAAAAAATTAAATAAAATTTTTCGATATCCCACTTCGTTCTCGAGACTGTAACAATGGAATATTGAAGAAATTTCAAGCAAAGTTATTAACAAGGAAAGTCGATTATGTTTTAACGTAAAACGGCACAAAATAAGTTTAAAAAAATGCTGATATCTGACTCCGTTTTCGAGACATATGAGACTTAAAGAACGCATGAACAAAAAATATTAAAACAAGACAAAATTACGCAAAAAATGCTTAAACATTGAAATGAAATATCGCCCAAACAAAATTAAATAAGGCCCAAAAACAAAAACGAAACAACGCCCAAATTATTTTCATATATAGGCGATAGTCATTTTGGGCTTCACTTCGTTAAAAATTTGGCCGTCATTTCATTAAAAAAAAACGCCCAAAAACAAAACGAAAAAACGCCTAAATTTTCATATAAATAAATTTTGGGCGCTATTTCCAAAATGATTGTCGTCCAAATTTATATGAAAATAACTTGGGCGTTATTTCGTTTAAATAAAGCAGAAAATAAAAACAAAAAGCGTAAATTGTAAAAGAAAACAATTTGGGCGTTATTTCATTGGCAGTTATTTCTTACCGCTGTTTTATGGAGTATCCCCAGTAATTGATCTTTTAGCCAATGCATTGTGATTTGCAATTGTTAACGAAAATATTTCCTTCTGCCTTATTTTGAATTCTATACATTTCTTCTGTGCACTTACAATACTGTTTGTTATTTTTGTTGGCGCTCGCTGTTGACTGTTGTATTACACCCAGGGGAAATAATCTGGTCAGGCCGGACAATATATTTTTTAATTCCTATTTTTTATTTCAATTTTATTTTTTCGCTGATGCTGCGGTTGATAATATCAAAAATTTATCTGGTCATTGCCTTTCTTCCATCGTTTAACTTGCATCTTGTGCATTTTCTTTTTTCTGAATAGTTTTCTTAAAACTGCCGACCAACAACTTTCATATAACGTTGCGGTGGCAATAGTAGCCTTTACTGACCTCGATACGTGTATGAAAAATCTGTTCTTTCTTTTTTTTTTTGATGGTGGTGTAATTGTGTTGCACCAACCAAATGGTTAGTGGTGCTTTCATCTTAGCAACGATGGTTGTGCGTTTCCGTTTATTGTTGAACAACTTTAATTATATTTTTTAATACCTCATAGCATTTTAGTTTCTAACAGAAGACTTTAAAAGCGATTGCAGGTGTTTCTGTTGATTTCTGAAATCTAAACATGCACACACTTTTTTTGAATCCCAATTTTTTATAGTATATATATCTTAAATGCTAAACTTTGCAATTTAATATTTGTCATCGTTGTGGCTATTTTTTGTTTATTCTTTTTATTGTTATTGTGCAGTTAATCATCATTCATTTCCTAAGAAAGCTGCTTCGAATGTCTTATCAATATCCTCAAGTTAGTCACATGAATATCGTTCAGAGAGAGACTACAAATGTTTTTCGAAGCATGACATTTTTTGCTTGTATTTAATATCAATTAGATTACTTTTGGAAGAGGTGGCTCATTAATTCTGGGAGAGGCGTTGTGCTTTTTTGTTTGGTTTGATTACGTCATTCCTGTGGTATTCCAAGAGTATCTATTTAAGAAAACATTTCAATATCATCTCTTGACCCTCCCACCAGATTTTTATCTTTCAACTACATATGCTCTATTCTACTGAGATTTAAGTGTGAAGAGCAGCAACTATTAGCTGTTATTAATGTCGCTGTTTTATCATTGGTTTTGCCGGTTTTATACACAATCGGTTGTCTTTAACTACCTGGTGAGAAAGAGAGTGTTTGTTTCAACAAAATGGATTCTGTTTTCTTTAAGAATGCTGATGACATGGGCTATGTTATTAGTTATTTTTTATTATGATTTGTATATAGTTTAATGTTTATGATAATTAAATCTGTGATAAAAAAGAAACAAACAGCTTAAGTTGATATGAGAAATGTCTTTAAATCCATTTGTCTTAAGTCGACTTGATGTATTTTACCGTTTTGCCACAGAAATTTGCAATTCAATAAATTTTTTATAAATAATTTATTTCAACATTGTTCCGCTACATTAATTTTAATTGCAATAACTTGTCAAAAAATGGTTTGAATTGAATAAATTTAACGAGTCTAATTAATTTTTATGAGTTAATTCATTAAAGAAAAATACATGCGCTTTGGTTTACACCTATCTTTAATCAAAAATAAGTTTAATGGAAATGCCGTGTACGGCATCTAATTCCAGCTATTTTATAGTTTCGAAATCTGTTCCAAAAAAAATCCTAGCTGATCAATTTTTTAAAATGAGATCAAAAAACACAAGAAACCAAAATAATCATTTTCAATGTATTTGTCAGTGCTGAATCCGAATCCAGAATCACATATAGTTTTTGAGATATTCTTACCTAAAAGTTCAAAAACACGATTTTTGAGGTTTTTGTAGAAGGCGCACCAAATTGTTTTGATCTTTTCTACTAAATGCATCAAATATCGCTTTTAAATAAACTATGAATTGGTGTTGTATGATTTCTCCTTAAAAAGTTATGACCATGTGAAAATGAGGCCATGGAGTGAAAACTCATTTAAGAATCCACTTACGATTTTTAACTTTCATAAATCATTTTAAAGTGGTCATAACTTTTAAGTACGAATCACACAATACGAATTCATAGCTTATTTTGAAGCGGAAGAATAGTATTAAGCAATGCATTATTAATGCTTAATTTAAGTAGAAAAGAGCAGAATAATTTCACGCGTCCTTCATATAACCTCAAAAATCGTATTTTGAACTTTTAGGTTAGAATATTTTAAAAACCGTACGTGATAGAGCAATTCCGAGACTGGATTCGGATTCAGCACCGAAAATTACTATTTTGGTTTGTTGTTTTTTTTTCAAATGTACCGTTTTTCGACCTCATTTTAAAAAACAATCAGCTAAGATTTCTTTTTGAACAGATTTCGAAACTTTGAAATAGCTAGAAGAAGTGCCGTGAACCGTTTCATCAGGCATTTATCTGAGAGAAAACAAAATTTTTCTGATTTTTCCATTAAAATGAAAAGTACGAATATTTTGGAAAAAGGTTACTAGAATTTTCTTTAACACTCTTCGATTGCTATTCAGAACTCTAATCAGATACCGTCTATGATAATTTTTTTTTCGGACTGACCGATGTAACCTTATTTAACATGCATGAAATGAACAAATATTTTGGAAAATTGGTACGAAGATTCTCTGTACTCCAGAACTCCAATCAGAACATTTTACAGAACTATTTCGAATTTTGTGAAAGAACTCCAAAACTTTTTTCCAACGGAATCAGAATTTTTCGGTTTTTGAAAAATCTGGAACCAATGAGTGTTTTTTTTTTCAATTTCATTCAATCTTTCTCAGTGGGTATATGCTCTGAACAAACTTTGGACATCTTTGTTTGCTATAGACCGCTTAATCTATTTTAACGATTGTTTTTGTATTTGTTTTGCTATTCAATATGTTTTGTGGAGCTATCACGGTTTTACTGCTGTTGTTCATTGGTTATTGTCGTGGGCATAACTGGTTAAGTTGGCACATTTTTGACATGTTGTAAATTTGTGTTCTAGTACCAAACCTTATGCCATGTAAATTTTCATCTGACCGCAAAAATATGAAAATTTTTATGTTATCAGAACACTTATTTGAAGCGTTAAGAGTAATTAAAAACGTATTAATAAACATATAAAACCATTGAACTTGATGTAGTAGCCAAGATTAAAATAATTGTTTGTCGAATTTTGACAGAAAAACACCTAGACTTCAGCTTGTACACAAATTTTGGGCATTTTGATTCTAAAACCCGATCATTATTTCACTTAAAATTTTGTTCTGCTCAATCAAACTACACATTTTCATTAAAAATACAATTTATTTGAAAACAAACCATTATTTTAACAAATAATTTGAAATAATCGTTACTCCACTTGCGCTAATTGCACCGCGATGTATGTGCAAATAACCACATCATAAAGTAGGCGAAACAATAATCTGAAACTCCCTCTGTTAAATAAAGAAAAACCTACGAATAATCATTTAAGCCAACAATATTAATCAACTGTCTGTCTACACTCTAGTACTTCAACGGTAATACTACGTCATTCATTGCCGGCAAATTCCTTCCGATTGTTACGTTGTTGACTTTAATAGGACACATGCCGTCATTCTACTCCACTCATTCGGAGCAATTGCCGTTGTATGTTACGACAAAGCTACTAAATCGATAAACAATGCACCAACATGCTACGTACTTACATAGCTAGCTACTATACATTGTTACAAACAGCCGGTACGGTAGTGAATAAGGTTAATGCCCCAAAATACAATTCGCATAACAATTGTTGGGTTGTGATTTGGGTATTTGAAAAAAACTTTGCGTTGTTTTTCCCCAACATCCAACTAATTTGATTCATTCAACTATGTAGATTTTAAAATATGTAGCTAAACATCCACGGGTATTAAACTAATTAGCGTTAAATTTTTATTTATTGTTTTTGTTTGTTTATTCTTTTCAATATTTGTATACAAATCCAATTTATTTTTAAAGCTTTCATCCAGATCAATGCTATTGTAAACAATTTAAACGAATTTAAGAATTAATACCATGCCTTCTTTATAAAATTTTAATGAATTTTTTATCAAATTGATATTATGCTTAACGGTAAATAATATTTTATGTTCGTTCATCCAGTGTGTAGAGTCATGAATCTAAAGGTAGCGTCGCGCTCGTACTAGTGAAAACATTTTCACTTTGCCGTTTTGGTTTGGTTGCCTATGAAATTAGTACTAATCGATTTTCATTGATGTTGATGACTAATTCTTAACACTCTATTTTTTTCTTCGATACCAAAGAAATTCTCATGCATGATTTTGTGACTTTAATTCCCTGTGCCTTCAGCTTCTTCTTATCAAATGCCACATAGTAAAGTTCATTGTTCGCGTGATATTGCTCATGAAAGTACTTCTCGTTTCGATTTGGTGTTTTGCTAAATTTAAACGTTTTCCGCTATTTGTTGGAGATGTTGAATTTTTGTTGTTGTTGTTGTTGTTGCAGCTAAAACGCTTAAAATAGAATATTACTCCGCATATGCAAAGGTTGACATATTTTATTTTATATCTACACATACGTGTGTGTATTTTTATCTCAAGTGTCTTTGAAAAAATTTAAGCAAAAAATCACATATTTGCAGATTTGTAGCTTTCTTTTTTATTATATTATGGATTTATATACAATATGATAAATATGATTTTTAATTAATAATTAAATGGAGGTGAGCGGTTAAAATTGCAATATTTTCATATCTATGCAAATTTAAACTGGAATTAGCCAAGAAGTAGCGTTTCGTAACCTAACGTCACGGTTGCTTGTTAATGTAGCATCGATTAGTGAAAACGGTAGGCAACATTCGAAATGTCACCTTACAACTTAAAAATTACTTGTCATACTTATTTTAATTAATTTGTTCCAAAAATTCCATTTATAACATCCAAATTTAATTTATTTTATCTAACAAATGAACTGTCAACATAGCACGACGTTTGAAAATCTAATTTCAACAGGTCTCAACGTTGCGTACCGCTACGACACGATTTCAGTAATCGCTTACATGCTTCTGCTGTATGATAGATTTTTACAGCCGTCACGTTACGGAACGCGACTTCTTGGCTAATTCCAGCTTTAATGATAGTATATTATACAACTAAATAATTCACTGTATTTTTTTCTAATATATGATTATACTTTTGTGGTGTTTTTATCTTTAATTTTATTCTGGCGATCTATTATTAATATTAAAAACCTCTTGTTAAGTAAAATTAGACAAGCTTCCTTCAAATAAGTTTTTAAAAGTCTGATAATTTCTCATTGTTTTGATGTATATCATTGAAAGGTTTTTTATTTTGCACAACTATTTATTGAACTATACCATGTTAAATGCATTTCTTTATGTACTTAACCGTTTACAATTGTCCATGTTAATTGTACATGCAGTCAACTTTTGATAAATAGAACTTCGATATGTTTATCGCATCAATTCAAATGTTATGATATAATAAATACCAGTTTCGGTAATAGAGTCAGTAACTTAAAGTCTATAACTCGAACTTTTGTTTCCGAAAAGATGGATCATTTATAGTTGTTTTTTAGAACAGATAACCAAACAAGCTAGATCAGATGACATTGTTTGTTTGAGCTTACTGTTCAACGTGTTTTAGTAAAAAACACCAACAGTGGAGGTTTTGAGTTTAGCTATTATAATAACACAGTTTTTCGGACAACGGATTTGGTGTAATTTTTCTTTAATTATGTAATTTAATGATCTTGAAAAACATACATTTTCTAATTAATAGCTTAAATCGGTACATCTATCTAAACCAATGCAAATACGTTGTAAAATAAAACTTTCCACATTCCGCATTTGGTGAGATAAACGAACGATTTTTTGAATTAGTCTTCTTAATTAATAAATCTGCGTGGGTTTGAAAGAAATCACCATTTTACTAAGAAAGCTAACATTTAAATTATTTCAACGATCTTTCTTTTGCATGTTCATAAAATTGTTTCTTTAGCAAAATAATTTTTCAAAAAAAAAAGTAAAAAACATTACAACAAATAATTAATATGCTAATTCCACTTTTTACAAACTTCAACAATTCCTAATAAATGTTTTACAAAATGAAAAAATCTCTTAAAATACTTTGAATTTTTTGAACATCTGTTGATATCGTTTTGTTGCTGATGATGCGATAATAAAAGACACGCACATGTTACGCTTCACTTATTTAATAATAATAAACTAAGCAGTAATTATCAGTCGAAATAAATTTTTGCGACCTACCTACACTCAAAATTTGACTTTCAAAGTCGACTGACTTTCGAAGTTGAATTGTCCATTTTACAATTATAGGTGTACAATACAGAAAATTTAATTTTAATTTTATTTCATTGCAGTTTTATTGTAGTACAAGTTCAAAATGGCGGTCAATGTGTACTCCACAAATGTTACAACCGATAATTTATCACGGCACGATATGCTGTCTTGGGTCAATGATTGTCTGCAAGCGCAATTTGGTAAAATTGAAGAGCTCTGCACTGGTAAGTAAAGAAATGCAAAAGCAGTTGGTGCAGTTGGAAACCCATTGTGTTCTCCGCTGTGCATTTGCTTTATTATTCACATAGTTATCTTGTTATTGACATCAATTCATTTTGTCTACTCAGGTGCTGCTTACTGCCAGTTTATGGATATGTTATTCCCTGGCTCAGTGCCCATGAAGCGAGTCAAGTTCCGCACAAATTTGGAGCATGAATATATTCAGAATTTTAAAATATTACAAGCATCTTTCAAAAAAATGAGCGTTGATAAGGTAAGCTTATGCAGTTTAGTTCTTGATTAAATTTTATATTCTTTTTTTTCGTACTAGTATTTTTTAATTATGTTATTTTTCTTTGTATGTTCATGTTTAAATTTTGTTAATAACAATTTTATACTTTTTAAAATAATGACAGGATTAGTGTGTTAGTAAATTGACAGATGTTTTTTTTAAACTTTGCAGACTTAAATTATAGATTAAAAATTGTAGTACCAAATATATGCGATAATAAAAGTTGTTTGAATCACGATTTTTTTCCATTAAGATGTTAATGTTCATAACTTCTTGAAAACTGCATTTAAATCACAATGTCATATAATAGCGAAGTACTTTCAATTTGCAATAAATTTCTTGCAAAGTTTGAATTGCGTCTAAAAGATGAAGGAACATAGAAGGTTTTTTATATATTGTATTTAAAATTGATATATTTAACTTTTGCTAAGGCAAAAATGTTCATTGAAACTCCTAAGAGTCCTAAATGTGAGTGTTTAAGAGCGCACAAGACTTTTTTTTTGGCATAAATATAAGCGTTCTCTGAAAACTGCATTTTGAGAACCATGAAAATATGAATCTTTAAAGCGTCATAAATATAGAAATAAAAGTGATTCACGATGAGCCAAAAAAAAAAAAAAAAAATTTAAAAAGAAGTCACAAATATGACTCCAAAGCAGTCATAAATATGAGTCCTGAATGATCAAAATTTAGTCATTAATAATGACTTCTAATTAGTCATAAATGACATAAGCCTTACAAGAGTCTTAGGTTAGGTTAGGTAAGTGCGGGAGATGGCAGTTGCTATCATAACTTAAGCCGCGATTGGACCCATTCTATACCCAATATATAACTTCGTTGTCAACCTATATGAACCATTTAGAACTTTTTATGAACTCCAAAATGGATTTGGGACTCTTCTGAGCGATATCTTCAAGAGAGTCGAAAAAATTACTTCCTTATAACATCAGTTAGCCAACGCTGAGCATTCACAAAGAAAATGAAAAATGGACTCCTCGACATCAGGATCTTTACAGCTTCTACAAAGATCACCTACGTCGGTAAGCCCCAACCTTGAGGCGTACCTACCTACAAAGTAGTGCCCTGTACACACAACAATGAGATTGAAAAACATGACATTCAAGAGGCCTTCTGCGCATTTTATGAGTCTTCAAAAAATATGATTCCCTAGAACAAGGGTGTCAGCGTAGGACAAATGTGAGCCAATTTTGGCTGGCCTGCAACAAACACAATATTTCAATATTTTCCAAAATTCTCGGAACCACAACACCCATGAAAAATGGTTTTTGTTTTGGCTAGTCTACAAAAATTCAATTTCAATAATTTTTTCAAGGGTGCCGGCATAGAACAAAAGTGAGCCAATTTTGGCTCGCCTGCAACAAACATAATATTTCATTATTTTCCAAATTATTCGGAACTGTGTATGTATGTATGTATTCTCCTTTAACTCCTAGGAGGAGCATAGGGCCAATATGATATCTCTCCATTTGTCACGATCCCTTGCGATGACTTTGATCTCTTGCCACGATTTTCCCGATTCTTGGATTTCCTTTTCCAACGACCTTTTCCAGTTGGTTTTGGGTCTACCACGTCCTCTACTGCCTTGTGGATTCCACTCAAGGGCCTGGCGACAAACTTCGCTGTGTGGTTTCCGGAGAGTGTGACCAATCCATCCCCATTTGCGCAGCTTGATCTCGTTTGCTATAGCCTTCTGTTTGCATTTTTGATGTAGCTCGGCATTTGATATAGTGCGAGGCCACCAAACCTTTAATATACGCCTTAAGCATTTGTTGACGAATACTTGCAGCTTGTTTGTTAGTTGTTCAGTAACAAGCCATGTTTCGCACCCATATAACAAAACCGATTTCACATTCGAATCAAAAATGCGCACTCTCGTTTTGGTGGATATAACGGATGAAGACCATATTTTGTTCAGTTGAGCAAACGCGCCTTTTGCTTTTGCTATTCTTGAGTTGATATCCTCTTTTGCTCCACCATCCATGGAGATAATGCTGCCTAGATACGTGAAGCTATCGACGTTTCCGATGTCATCACTGCCAGCTTTAAACGTCATGTCATTGCTTGCGTTTAGCTTCATGCTTTTAGTCTTGGATACGTTGATTTTTAGGCCGGCCTTTTGTGATTCCAAGACAAGACGGAACTGTAACAACCATGAAAAGTTAGTTTTATTCATTTGGCTAGTCTACAAAAAACAATATTTCCATAATTTTAAAAATTTCGCGGAATGACAACACCCATGAAAAATTATTTTTGTTGATTTTTTTTCTACGCAACATGTGAGTTGTAATTCCGAGAAATTTCGAAATTATTGAAATACTGCGTTTGTTCTAGAAGAGCCAAAACTTGACGCTGACAGAGCTTGGCTCAGTGATTTGGAAACGCAGACATTATTGCCCCAGAGCAACATAAATATGATAACTCAAAAGTAGGCAAAAATATGGGTCTTAAAGTAGGCAAAAATAAAATAAATGTAAACTATTAATAAGCTATTTATTTCAAAGTAAAGTAAAGAAGTCATCTTAAAATTTGAGTTTCATATGCATTAGTAATAAATTTGAAAAGGAAATATTGCTTCATAGTAGTTAAAAACTTCATCGTTTTTCTAACACTTTGTATTCAAAATAAAAAAAAATCAATAACTATCTTAGATCATACCCGTTGACAAATTGATCAAAGGCCGTTTCCAAGATAATTTCGAATTTTTGCAATGGTTTAAGAAATTCTTTGATGCAAATTATGATGGTCGTGAATATGAGCCACTTATTGCACGTGGTGGCATCAAGTTGGGCAACAGTGTCGGCGGCGGCTGCGGAAGTGGTGTGGGTAGCAGCAATGATCTGCTTGAGAAAAGGCATACGAATATACAATTGCCAAACAGCAGGCCACCAGCACATCACACACCAAGTACTTCTAGAACAAATGGTATGGATGGACTGCCGTCGTACAAGAAATGGAGTAGAAAAGTTTAATAATACATATCTCCATAACGTGAAGCACGTTGACAATTGTTGATTTTTTTTCTTTTTTCATAAATATATGAGACAAGCTGGACTCTCAAAAGCACACATGCACATACATTGTAATCATACGTGCGCACCGCACCACAGTAGTAGTGAGCATAACACATATCGTAATTTGCACATTTAATGCTGGCATTAGATTGTTTTTTTATAATTTGATTTTAACAACACATATGGGAACATTTGTCTGTCTTTTTGTCTTACAAGTCTGTCTGGTAACGTTTCAGTCACAACTTTGAATACTAATTTTTTAACTGTATAAATGTTTTTGGTTTTAAATTTTTTTCTTTTCATTTGTATTATTTATTGTTTATCGATTTTGGTTTTTATCTTTTGTCTAAATCCCACTTGTACGACATTTTTCTCGTATCCTCATTTTTTCAATTTCGTTTCTTCTTTTTTGTTTTATTTCTTTTTTTTTCTGGCTTTTTTATAGATCATACCAATTGACAAATTGATAAAAGGTCGTTTTCAAGATAATTTCGAATTTTTGCAATGGTTCAAAAAGTTCTTCGATGCCAACTACGATGGTAGAGATTATGATGCAAGTGGTGCTAGAGAAGGTGCCCCAATGGGCTTTGGTTCGGGTGCTGTAAAAAGTTTACCTGGTACAGGCGGCGCATCCTCTTACAGAAAACCAGCTTCAGCAACACCAGCGGCGCGTGCATCGGCAACATCAACAGCATCACGACCCAGTATGTGGAGTTGTGTAGTGTGATTTCGTTTATATTGTGAATTTATAATTTAACAACGAAATGGTTTTTCTTTATTTTAATACGCTCATTGCAAGTTTACAGTTGTTATTTCTGTGAAAGAAACTAAAAGTTGAGTTGATGAGAACTCAATTAAAGAAGAAAATCAAAAAGTATTGCACTTTTTGGTGTTTTCACATAAAATACAGAACAGTCAGCTCACAATTTGTGTATATAATATAAGCAAAAACTATTTTGACTGAAACAACAAGGATTTTTTAATTTTTCATTTACGCTTTATTTGTATTTTTTTGTATTATATTTATGTCGTTGTAGTGTACTATATTTGTATAACCCATTATGATTTTTTATGCTTTTCCATAATTTTTTGTATATATTTTATTTGCCTTTATTTTAACAGAATTGAAAGCACATTTTGTATTTGCTCACTCAAAACTCTCTGTTACTCATGCTTAAAAATCTCTTTATATCAAAAAGTCACATTTTATACCTTTAAATTTAGTGTATAAAACTTTTTTTTTTTAAAAGAACGTTACGTGCTTCACGTTTGTTAAATTTAAAAACATTGTAACTTTTTTCTCCAAATGGTTTGTATATTTTAAATATTTACTATCTATTTACTATGTAGTTTCAAAAGTACCACCAAGAACGGTACCATCAGTGGTGGCCAGACCAGCTGCTGCATCAAATAACACAGGCGCAGTTAAAAAAGCCGCTGAATCAACAAATTCAGCATCGAATCAACAAGTTGAAGAATTATCAAGTCAGGTAAGTGTTAGTACAAAACGAATATTGCAAAAATAATGCGCACCAGTTAATGAATGCAATCAAGATCACAAAATTTGAATTATATTTCATTGTGCAAGAACTATATACTTGCACCTCATAATGCCATAGTGATATGGATATAAAGAATATTAAAAGTGTTTACACAAATTAACGGTTGGAGTTTAAAATTCTTTGAAATTTTATCGTTGCAAATTTATATATATGCTATCTAAAATGACTAGTTTCTCCAAATTTTGGCCATTCACCTAAAAATTCAACTGCCGTTTTGTATATAAGAAAGCCAGAGCATTGAATATTGGCAGAATTCAATACCTCTTTCGGACCCTTTGATTGTGAGGCATTGTCCACCAAAAAACACAAAAAAGTATTCATTCTCTTCAGTCTATCTCCATTCCGAACTTCATAAAAATCGGTTTAGTGACATTACCGTGACAACGTTTTTTTTTCTTTAGGGACAAATAATTTTTTTTTTAATTTTCTTCTTCAGGGTTTAGTCCACTTCTACACCGAATTGCATAAGAACCGGCATCGCAGTTCAGTTCTGTTATATAGTATTTTCAAAGCACTGATTCCAATCGCATCCCACTGTAAAAATGGCTACTAAGCCGAGGAAACCAGTAATTGTCTTTAAGTATCGAAAAACATCTATAATATCGGCAAAAGTATCGAAAAACTTCTATAAGCCGGTTAAAGTCGAAAAACATCTTAAATTACGATGAAGTCCAAAAGTATGGAAAAACATCCAAAATGTCGGTAAATGTCTAGAAGTATCGAGATATATCTCAAATATCGATACAAGTCGAAAAGTATCGAAAAACATCCAATATATGGGAAAAAGTCAAAAAGTATCAAAAAAAAACTGAAATATCGATAAAAGTTCAAAAATATGGAAAAACTTCTAAAGTATCGGTAAAAGTCCAAATCGAAAACATCTAAAATATCGGAAAAAAGTCCAAAAACATCAAAAACATCTAAATTATCGGTAAATGTTACATATTATCGCAAAACATCTAAAATATCGATAAAAGTCAAACAATAGCGCAAAACATCTTAAATAACGGTAAGACTCCGAAAGGTCGAAAGAATCTAAAATATCGGTAAAAGTCGAAGAATATCGAAAAACACGTAAAATATCTAAAAAGTATAAAAAAATATCGAAAAACAAGGAAACAGGTTTTTGAATGCAAGAGAAAACCACAAAAAAAAAAAAAAATTCGCTTACTCTATTGTCTTATCCACTTTCTTAACAAGACAGCATAAAATTGTGGGTGTTGTATTTGTATGGGAAACTTTGATCCTGTTTTTAAATGCCTTACTTGCAACGTATAAGGACAATATTTTGCTTTGTATTTGCAAAAATGTATGATGACACCATGTATCCATAACTGATGGCCTTAAAAGGCGATATTTTTGTTTTTGGTTTTTGAATAGCAATCTGACGCCAACCACTGTGAACTCTTAAAATTTAAAAAAAACAGCTTTTAGTCTGCATTCCTGTAACTAGTGCTGACATAAGTTTAAGAAAATAAAAAAAAAGAAACTTAATTTTAAATTTTTATAGGTAATGGATATGCGTTTGAACCTGGAAGGCCTGGAAAAAGAAAGAGATTTCTATTTTTCAAAATTACGCGATATAGAAATACTGTACGTATTAATTTCTTTCTTAATGTGTAACTTTGAAATTCATGTTTATATATATACAATTTGATTTAGCTGCCAAGAAGCTGACGAAGGGGACACACATCCTTTAATCCAGAAGATTTTGGATATCTTGTATGCGACTGAGGTAAATGCATTTCTACAATTATGTCTTTATAATATTATTATACTTATAATATTATTGCTTTTACAATACATTTATTATTTGTTGAGTTTTTGAAATGCTTTTACACTGGGCACTTTGTTATAATATTTTTTTATTTCTTTAATTTAAATTAAATACGTAATAGATATTTTAGCGAACCCTAATTTTCTTTTTTGGTTACAAAATGTTTTAAGTTGTAGCGTTTTCGTAGCAGCAGTGACAACTACATTTATTTTCTCTATTACATAAAAAATTCAAAAGGGTGGACCATTTTTTATGTTGGCATGTGAATAATTAATAACTTAAAAAATAAAAACCTTTTTCCATCTGTGAGATATTTTTATTTTATTTGGTCCTTTTCAATTCATTTTAATACGACATCAGTCAAATAGCTGCTTCTTTTGGCCACGGCAAAACGTGCTTTTTGCTTTATTTTCTATAACTTTTTCGAGCATCTCAGGTGGTAAAGTGATGATTTCGGCACGAATGTTTGCTATGAGCTCGTCAATTTTCTCAGGCTTGGTCGCGTATACTTTGTTTTCAAATAACCCCATAAATGTTTACTTACCGATATCAAAGATGTCGCACCCGTATATGTCATTTTTTTGAGTGATCTTGTGAATATGAAAAAGTGTCGAAAATGTTGTTGTCCCTGATAGTTCACTTTTATATATACAGGACTTCTACTCCAAATTGATCTTTTTCAAATCAATTTAAACTTTTTCCAAATAAGTTTAAACTTTTTCTAGAATGCCTTTAAATTGATTTGAAAAAAGTTTAAATTGAATTGAAAAAAGATTAATTTGGTATGGAAAAGGTTTAAACTGGAGTGTATATCCTGTATAAACGAAATAATGAATTTAAGATAATCTTCCTACCTTCTACTTCCTAAATCTTTTCGTCAACTCGAAACGGAATCAATAATAGGGCCCAAAACTCTTTCGCGGTAGGAAATAACGCCCAAAAGCGAAATAATGCCCAAAAACGAAATAACGCCCAAACACGAAATGACACCCAAATTATTTTCATATAAATTTGGGCGATAATCATTTGGGGAAAAACGCACAAAATTTGCGTTTGCTTTCGTTTTTGTTTTAAGCGTTATTTCATTAAAAAAAGCCCAAAAATAAAAACGAAATAGCACCCAAACTATTTTCATATAAATTTGACCGATAATCATTTTTGAAATAACGCCGAAAATTTATTTATGTGGAAATAATTTCGGCGTTATTTTGATTTTATTTCTTTGGGCGTTATTTCCAAAAAGATTCTTACCCAAATTTTTATGAAAATAGTTTGGGCGTTGTTTCGTTTTTATTTCTGGGCTTTTTTTAATTACGTCCAAAATAAAAACGAAAGAAATCGCATTTTCGTATTTTTTGGACGATATTTTCTTTCAATAATTAAGCGTTGTTTCGTTTTGTGGGCGTTATTTCCTAACGCCTATTCGTTTTGATCGAGAATGTTTCACTTTAATTATTTTTTTAAAGATTTTTATAATAATTAAAAATTTTTAAAAATTTCTTCAGTAATTATAATTTAAAAAAAAATTCAGATAATCGTAGTGTATGTTTTAGAAATTAGCACGTAGATATTCGAGCCGTTCACTGTTCTATTTGATTAACTCACAATTCAAGAATTTGTGCATATGTTGTAACACAACTGCATTCAAATATTATATATACTGAGAAAACTAATTGATTGTATTCACCAAATTTTGGTAATAGTTACCAAGTTAATCGCTTTGACACTTAACGGTTCATTTATTAAATAAATTTAACTTTAAATTTAAGTTTTGTACTTTATATAGCTTTTTGTAAGCCATTTGTTATCTCCTTAAAAAATTTAAAAATTCAAAAATTCGAAAAATTTGTATTTAATAATTTGTATTTTCTTTATTTTCTATTTTCTTCCACAAAACAACAATTACAAAACAACAACAACACCACCACAACAATAATATCAATAATAAAAATAACAATCACTACTT
Source organism: Calliopum simillimum (assembly GCA_951812925.1). Lineage (NCBI taxonomy): Eukaryota > Metazoa > Arthropoda > Insecta > Diptera > Lauxaniidae > Calliopum > Calliopum simillimum. The sequence goes on along the minus strand of OX638370.1, from coordinate 113,214,406 downwards.
CCACTATGTGTGTCAATGTTGTCTGTCTGTTTGTCCATAACACAAAACAACGTTCACCAATCAATCAATAAAACCAACTAAAAATGCGCTCACCAATCAACAACACCACTGAACACCAACGACCAACGAAATGTAAATCTTTGTTTTTGAAAAATTTCAATATTAAAAAACGCACACAATATAGGATGGTTTTGCGCCTCCAGATGAAGTTCCACCTGAGGATGAGGAATATTAAACATGTTGATAGAATATATAAAATATTTTGCAAAATATACAACACAAATGTTGAACATGAAGTTGAAACTTTGCGGCGACAACGTACTGCAAAAATAAAAGATAAAAAACAAAAATAATAAAAACTTGCAAAATAATTTAGAAAAAAAGCAACAACATTGAGAATATTAATAATAAGTAAATTACAGCTTAGAAAGAGAGAGTTTAAGTGTAAACGAGATTAAACACAACATAATAAATGAAAGAAAGGCAAAGCAAAGCAAGACAAAAGCAGTTGGATGACGACAGTGAGAAAACAAAAAACTTGAATTCGCGTCGCGAGGAAACGAAAAAATAAAAAAAATTTTTTTAACTATTTTATTTTCCATAAGAGCTACTAATTAAACAAATCAAAAGAGAAGAATTTCATTAATATATATATAAAAAAAATAAAAAATTTAAATAACAATTTTTAATTTATTTTTAATAATTGTTATACTTAATCATTGTATGTTGTAATTAAAGAAAATCTTTTTTATTTTATTTTTTTATAAAAAGCACATTTTGTTTTCACTTAGTTTTGTAAAACGTACAAAATTATTTTCGAAATTAAGCAAAAAAAAAAATTGTTTTTTCATAAAATGAGCAACAAAAAAACATTTAGCATGCAAGATTTAACACTATTATAGTATTCTAAAATGAATTTATTTAATGAGCATCAATGCAAAATTTATAATATATATATAAAAAAGGGGCACTCTCATTGTTGTTGTTTTTTTTTTTTATGAAATTCAATTCAAGTTATGGAATAATGTATTGGCTAGCATTAGTTTGACTGACTATGATTAATGAAAAGCATATTTGTTTTTAATTCAATTATATCTGTTTAATTCTATTGCAAAATGTAAACGCGAGCTTTCAAATAAATAATTTAATTAATCAACTTTGAATTAAAATGTATCAGAATGCCAACAATCACCCTTATCATCGCAGTTTTATTTCAATTAAAACGATTTTATTTCAAACAAGTAATTTATTACCAACATTTTTTATTATTGTTATACAAAAAACATAAAAAACGACTTCAATTACATTCATACATATATTATAAATTAGTGACATACAGCATTTCTACTCCATTTAAACCTTTGCCATACCAAATTCAACTTTTTCAAATCAATTTAAACTTTTTACAAATCAAATTGACCTCCCGTTTTTAAATAAAAATAAACTTTTTCCAAATCAAATTAACGTTCAGTTTTTCCGAATCAATTTTAACTTTTTCCAAATCGAATAAAATTTTTCCAAATCAAAATAAACTTTTTGCAAATCAAAATAAACTTTTTCCAATCAAATTAACCTCTAAAAAGTTCAAAGTGGTTTAGAAAAAGTTTGTATTGATTAGAAAAAAACGGGAGGCTAATTTGACTTGGAAAAGTTTGTTTTGATTTGGAAAAAGTTTATTTAGATTTGGAAAAAGTTTAATTCAATTAAAATAAGATCAATTTGGTGTGGAAAAGGTGTAACTTGAAGTGGAAATTCTGTATATCACGTACTAATTTTTTCAAATTTGGATTTCAATTACTTTTCACATTTGTATCGCATTGTTACCATGATCCAAATGAGCAATCGTTTTAATTGGAATACAAATACGATGAAAGTTGACTAAATTATATTGGCTACATAATGATTAAGTTTGTTTAGAAATATAACAATGCCTTTGGACAATCATTTGCATTATACATTTCTTTATAGCTTTTCAGCATTACCCTATTTTTCTTTGATAAAGTAATAAAGTGATAATTTCAAATATTTACAATTCAGATAATGCATTATTCACAACATTGAATAAAAAAAAAATGTTTCTTTTTTTTAAATTTGTTACTAAATCTCAACTCCCAAACTGTATGTTGTTTGCTGTTGCCATTTTGCTGTTTCTTTTCTCAAGTTCAATATTGCGTTTCTTTATTTTATTATTTTATTTTTTATTTCTCATTTTTAAGCATTTCCAAATTTATCTGCTTCCAACAACAACAACAAAAACTACTACTACCAAACGTCGTTTTCTTCTAAAAAGACGTTAAAAAAATGCAGCCATTTTTATTCGAACAATTTCAAAATTTATGTTGTTTTCTTTTACCTTATGCACAAATAAAAAAAAAAAATTATCTTGATCTAATAATTTATACCATTGCACATTGTTTTGTTCTTTTTTTTTAATAAATTAAAAATAAAATTATGAAAACCCAATTCGGATATCTCATTTCTAATAGAAAATAAAAAAGCATTTTGTATTATAAAAAAATTTCAAGACTTGACAAGTATTTGTATTTCTCTCTATGTACTTGAGAAATTCTCTTTAAGTTTTAAAGTTGTATGCATGGTAAATGTTAAACGAAAAGATAACATAAATGAAACAAAAATTGAAAAAAGCGAAAAAGCTTTTGTTAACATTTTTAAGTAAACAATTTATTTAATTTTAACAAACAATAAACAATGAAATTATTTTTTGAATTAAATTTAACTAAAGTTTATTACAAACTCTAATTTAATACCATTTAAATAAACAAAACAACAAAAAAATTTTATGTAGTCATGAAAAATTTTAAGGAAAAACAAAAATTATGTGTGCACTTTGCAATTTCGTACAATTTTCCATGCCTGTTTTTTTACTTCTATAAAAAAATTCTTCATTTAAGTTTCTCTTAAGTTCTTAATGTTCTCTTTTGTTTGATTTCTTGTGACAATCCAAATAAAATAATTTTTTTTCTTTGACTTTCAATATTGCATTTTTATTTTTCTTGAATTGTGTTGCATTTTTTTCTGTAAACGCACAATTTCTGTTCCAATGAATTTGTGTTTTTTATTTTTTTTCAGGTTTGAAAATAAAGCTATTTTAGGACAATGCTTAAGTCTTACGTTCAACTTTAAAAAAGGTCTTATTTAATAGGCAATGCTGGATTTAAATTTAGTTATTTAATGAAGTATAAGTATATATTTGAAAGAATTTAGAATTAAAACTTGAAGAAATGTAACCAATTTTTAAACTTAAAATATATTTCTTTGTAAATTTATAAATATTTTAGGATGGAAGCATAAGTAATTTTTAATTTACATGTGTTTAATCAAAAATTTATTTATATGAGCTAAATTGTTAATCTTTTCGGCACACATAGGCATGTATGTATATGTAAGTATATTTTCGTGTAGTAATGATTTTCGAAGAAAATATTAAAACAAAATTTTAACATCAACGATCATGGACATTAACGCTGGTGCGAAAAATGTAAGACAAACACTTGTTAAGTGCTCCAATATATAGGGTGTAATGCATAATGTTACGAAACTTTGGGAGGTGATGGTTGAGGCCTAGACTAACAAAAAAATAACAGCTGTGCGGGGTCTAAAATGCACGCCTAAGGAGTTATAAAAAACTTTCTTGCTTTACAAAAAAAAAAAATTTTTTTGGATCACCCTAACGTTCAAGAGAAAACTTAATGTGAAACTTAGATAATTGTATGAGCTTTCAAAGAGTGTTTCGCAACGTTCTGTACGTTTAAAGATAGTATTTTCAATTATATTCCCCACTTTTTGACTTGAGCGGCCATTTTAGTATGAAAATGGTCCGATTAACATAAACTTTTCTCATTTTTTTTGGAATCTTTGTTAAATTTCCTTTCATTCGGTAGCACATTTGCCATACCAATTTTTTTTGAGGTCAAAAGGGTATGTTACGTGTAATAGCACCTCTTTCATACTAAAATCGCCTCCAAAGTCAAAAAGTAGAGAATAAAATTGAAAATATGAACTTCAAAGGTCCAGAACTTTGCGAAATCCTTTAAAACCCTATAAACCAAATACATTCTTAGAAAGCTCATACTAAAAGAGCTAAAAGTTTCCCATAAAAAAGTTTTCTCTAAAACAAAGGGTGTCAGAGTATTTAAAATCACTGAGCCAAGCGCAGACTTTTAACTCGTCTACAACCACCAAATATCAATATTTTGCAAATTTGTCGGACCTACAACAAATAAAAAATATTTTTTGTTGCTTTTTTTGGCTCGTCTACAAAAAACATTTCAATAAAAACAAAACCATTTTTTTTGGATTGTTGTAATTCCGAGTAATTTGCAAAAAACTGAAATCTTGTGGTTGTTGTAGGCTCACTTTTGTTCTACGCTGCCACCTTTGTTCTAAAAATTTTTGGTAACCCAAGAAATTTTTTTTTTTTTTGTAAAACAAGTCAGAAAATCAGTTTTTTCCCAATTACTCCTCAGGGTTATATTTAAGACCCACCCTAAGGTGCAATTTATCTTAGTATGTTGGTGATCCTCAGAAATTTAACACATCGCTATATCGCTATCATACATAATGCAGCTTATTAAATAGAAAATGTGTAATTTATTTAAGTTAACGTAAGTCTCAACATAATAACACCGACTTCGAATTGAATTTAGGATTATAAGAAACGTTAATGTATTGAATGTTTAAACGCAAATTAATATAATAATAAAGGCTCATAATCCAAAATCTATAGTTAAGCAGATATAAGTGGGTAGTCAGAACTGTCAAACAAAAATATGAGGGGCTGTCCATAAATGGCGTCACACGAATTTAAAGATTTGATTTGGACATTTTCATAGACCCCCTTAATTGTGACATCACACTCTGACCTTTTTTGCCTTCAAATTAATTGAACGATTTTTTTTTCTTAAATTTATTATGCTTAAAGCTTAACTAACAATCGTAAAGTTTTTTGTGAACAAAATATGCTTTAAAATTTCAAAATTTTTTCGATTTGAATTGTGTGACATCACACTTTCTAATGCCCCCCCCGACCTGTCACATTTTGTCACAAATTTGTGAACCTCCTTCCCCTTAAAGTGTGACGTAATTTATGGACAGCTCTTTAACTTAAGCTTTTAGTTTATTTATTTTTATGGTATTTAAATAAATAAATTTCACAGGCTGGTGCTTAAAGCCTTTTATGTAGAATACTCGTAAAAGTTTTAAACGCCTTAGATGTAGCGAAATTGATTGCTCAACTTCACTTGAAGAGCCATTTATTCCAGTATTCCAGCCAGTATTCGGGATAAGTAACTATTGCGGCAACGGTTTTAGTGGCTCGAGAAGTTCCAATGCCAGTTCTGTTCCCGACTTGCTTGCCTTGCAATACACATTACTGCTCTAAGAATTTTACGCCATTGTTTCAGTGTTTGGTCATATTTCCGTATTCACTGGATTGAAAATACTGCAGAATCCTTGTTACGTATTTCTAGTGCGTTCATTTGTTATAGTTTTATACTTGACGAATACATCGAATCATATCTGGAGATCTGTTTGTAACTTGAGTTTATATACGCAAAATCTTGAAGAAATGCAGATTTCTTGTTAATGCCAAAAGTATGAAGCGAAAATTATAAAATACTACAACCCATTTCATGTTGGGTTCTATTGAGTCAACACAACTGAACTTCTTTTAATAAGACATAGTATATTGCATACGGCCGCTGATAAATATTTATATCTGTTTTAAGCGAAACCTTTGATTTATCTTGTTTTTTTTTTTTTTTTTAAACATGCAATCTTCGCTTATCATAATAAATCTCCCTTATCATCTAATTCGATTTCCATTCGTACTATAGTAAATCAAATCGAGATTTAAGTATCATATATTTTGGAAAAAATTTCGATTCTGGATATCAAAATTTTTTCCGATTTCGATTCTGGATATCAAAATATATGATAGCAAAATCTCGATTCGATATAGTTCGAATTGAAATTGAATTAGATGATAAGGGTGAATGATTTTAATTGAAAGTACAATTGACCAAACAAGCTTTTCCTAACAAATGGCTTAATAAAAGTTCTTCTTAAGTACTAAATTTTTTGTAACTCTTGAATAAATAAAAATATACACTTTTTCATACTTTTCTAACTGAAATTTATATAATGCTCATTGCACTTGTTTTTACTTTTTACATAAATAAGAACATAATAACGAAAATAATAAACAATATCCAAGTATATAGAACAAAACGTGTAAGCAAAAAAGTAACATCTTAAGTTATGTAATTACCTTAAGAGTTTATATTATAAATATTTGTATATGTAATAAAACATGAAATGTTTAACATTAAAAACATAATCCCAATGACTAATATAAAATTAAAGATATATTTAAAAAGTTAATCTTATACATATTTATAATAACAATAAGTAATTCTAAATATAATAAAAAACACTGTTGCTTAATATATGTTGACTTTTTATTGTTTTTAACTAAATAGAATTACAATTTATAATCTTTACAACGTAATCAAAATGATTTCTAAACAAATTACCATTTAATAGCAGCTTGTATATGCGGCTGTTTATGTGTTCCGTCACAAAACGGACGATGCTTGCTTTGTTTACAATTGCACAACCAATAATCACCAGTTTTTTCAACCTTAAAACGTATTGGCCTGAAAAAGAAAATGTCGTTTTTAATATTTTAGAAAAATTAAAAGAAAATATATAATTCAATGACAGGTACACCAAATCCTTGTTCTATTATTTTTCCCCGAAATTGATTCCATGCTATTTTGAAACTTTTACGTTTCAGTAAAATCTTAGATTTTCATGTAATCTTTCGTAGTCACTGGAAGACGCCTCGCAAGTACCACACTAACACACAAATAGGATTTACTTAGATCATTGAAATCGGTGATTTCTTCTTCCCAAACTATTCGAGTGGATAAGAATTACTTGTTAGTTCTTAATTTCAATATGATTTGTAAGACTTAATTTCAATATGATCTGTTAGACGTAAGAATTATCCAACTCTTAAGTTAAGTATATACCTAGTTACCAACCCACCGTCTACATTTTTAGCTGTGCACAGTATATCACCAAATTGGTTTGCGTCTCATTAGGTAGGGATATCAAAACTATGTGTCTTTCAAAACACATATTTTTACTAATATCTCTTAGCTGACCCATTTTTTAAGCCCATCTACCTTCCTCTACTCAGGGAACAAACTCTGTATAGAGAATAAAAACTCACTCAATACGAAGATAAAATGACTTTCCTCTCTCCCATGTAATTACGTAATATATGTACAGCCCATTATTTATCAGCTAGCTAGCCCCAAAATAGCTAATTCAATAATTTTTCACACTTACCGCAGACCAATTTTCAAGAATTCATTTTTGTGAGTTCCGTCACAAATTGGTTGGTTCTTGGATTTTCCACATAGACACCAGCTGTACACTTTATCTGCGAGCAAATAAATAGAAAACAATTCAGATTATATAAACATTTGGAGCACCCGGTTTGGAGTAGTAAACAGGGGGGTGTTAATTCAACTTACTTTGATCTAAATGAATCTTAAAGGGTTTCTTATCAAATATGGCACCATTTTCTTTTTGAAGTTGTGCTGTTTGATTACTTTCCAGCACGTTTTTAGGAATTGTCTTTTTGGTTTCAGCCGTGGTGGAATCGGCGATTGCGGTTGGAGTTTTCGCACTGTATAAACGTGGCTGTCAAATGAAAGAAAACTTTGTTTTAATATAGTAATTTTATAAAAAAAACCGTAACTTACCATCAGCGCCATATTGGGACGCACGATATTTAATAATCTCGACATTTTTTATTTAATTTTCCAGTATTTATATTTTGCAAGAAATTGTTTTTGTTGTTACGAAGTTGACAGCAAAACAGATGTTACACGGTAAATTCGAAAGTTTTTTTTTTTACCTGGCAATGACATTCACGGAACTTACAAAAGAGATGGAACAATAACTTAGAGATGAAACAAGCGAATTTTAAACTTCATAAATAACGAATGACCATCTTAATGCTCCTGCTAATATAGTGCAGGCAAATTAGGTAAAAACCGGTATTCATTTCTAATTTTGTTGAACATGCATCGATTTTGATCCGACAGGGCTCAATTTGTTCGTAATAAAGTTTAAAACAAAACCAATATATTATTTTTTTGCGGCTTTTCCCCAAAACTTTTTTAATCCTCCGTGAACCCCCAAAATCGGATAAATTCAATAAAACTGTTCTAAAATGCTTAAAAATGGAAAATTATGCTATTCAAGGGGTTCTCTAAGTTGTTGAATCCAAATATGATGTTGAAAAATGGAAAAAATTGAAAATGGCGCCCGGAAAACTGCGCACATACCCGTTTTAAGCACCAAAAATGAGAAAAAATCGTTATAGTGGACTGCCTAGGGCTTTTAGCCTAGAAGTTTCGCTACAGTGAGTGAATTTATACGGTCGAGGTGGGATTTTGTTTTTTATACTATAAAAAGTAATGCTTACCAAAAATTTTTTTTGTGCTATTGAATTATTAATTATTTAAGCAATAACTATAAAAAGTTAATACAACTCAAAATTAAAAATATTTGTAACATTTTGCAAACCATTTTTTCTAAACTAATTTGAGGTCGCTGAACACGAAAAACTCAATTATTTTTTTTCCTTGTGGCCGTTCCCCAGTTATTCGATAATTTCTATTTTCGAGGTTATAGCTTCATATATGTACATCAATATATTTCTATAATACCAAGTCCGATCAATTGTATTTTTCCACGTTTATAAAGAGTGATAAATGGCGCTTCTAACAAGTATACCAATGATTATGTTCCAAACAAAATTGACTGAGTTATAGCAGGAAAAACTTTGAAATTTTACAAATTTTTGAAATTTTTCACACCAACTTCAAATGAAACATTTGGTTTTTGGCATATAATTTTTTAAATAATTTTTTTTTTTAGAAATTTTATTAAATCGAATGAAATTTCCAAGAGATATTAGGTGCGTTTTTTTCGGCATTCTATCTGGACTTTCTTTAGCACTTTACGATAAATGTATGGGAAAGCAACAACAAATAGCGCTAAGCTAATGCACGTTAAATTAAAGTGGTAAGCTCCGCGGCTAAATATTGTTGCCGTTTGACACCGTTTTTTATTGATTATTAATCGGGTTTTTTTAATCGGTAATTGTGACTTCGCACTTGTTATCGATTGTAAGTTGACATTTGTGTATTGTTGACATTTGTATTGTTTTTTTTTATTAAAAAATATTAAGAAGTGTAATTGAAAATGGCTAAAATTCGTTCAAAACTTAAGCGTCATACCAAAGGTAAAAGCTGGGGACGAGGCCTTTCGTCAACTTCAAATCCAGAGCAGATGAAACATCGGATGAAGGCAAAGTCGCGTTTCTTTCAACCAAATTTGAATATGGGTAAGAAAATTGCTTTATTCAGTAAAAAAAAAATGCATTAATTTATAAATTATAGTGGCAGGAGATGCAGATGCAACTGGCCTAACATTGGAAGCGGTGCAAAAACATGAACAGCGTCAAATGTACAACGCCGAAGCCACAGTAAATGACATCGCAGGAAGCTTGAAATCTTTCAATATGGATGATGATGCTGATGAGGATATGTCCGAAACACAACACGGCACATTTAAGACTTTCAAAACATTTGCATCCAACTACAGCACTTGTACCAACATGAGCTTTAAAAAATTGGCCGTCGGCTTTAGAGGTTCTTCAGATTTGCATAAGGAAATGTTGGCCATATTAACAGCGCTGACGGAAATAATAAAAGAACGTGGCGGTACAGAATCATCTACAGAATATTTTATTTTATTAATGCAACGAATAGAGGCAAGCACTGAGGAGCAGGATATTATTGCTGGTGTGTCTTTATTGGGTATGGGTATAAAATCAGTGCCAGCACCAGTACTTCGTAAAAGTTTCGGAGGGACTGCACAAACGCTGTTGTCGTTGTTGCAGCGTTTTATGGAGACAACAAATCAATCGGTCATTAAATACATCATTGGCTGCCTGTCAGTGTTGTTGCGTGCACAAGACTATGCGACCTGGAGTTATAGCTCAACTTGGCAGTATATTGATGCGATACTCTCATTTACGACGCATTTAAAACCAAAAGTAGGTAGTTTTTGATTAATTTTTCAATTATGTACTTACTAAATTCTTTTAATATACATAGATACGCAAAGCAGCACAACATGCAATTGTGTCCATAGTACATGGCAGTTCATTTATGACAACTTCCAACTCTAATGATGAAAATGGTGATGACAATGAGGCATCTGCAGCAACCAGTACTAATGGAAATTAAATAAAAATAAAATCTCATCCTGCCAGCTAATGATGCTGCTAGCATGCACTCTGGTAAATCTTCTACCTCGTGTTATAGTGCTGGTGGCAAGGGTATACATCGACCTGTTGGGGCCAGTAATGCAGTTTCGATGAAATCGGATTATACAGCTAAATCGGGCAAATCAGCATATTCAGGTTCACTACTACTACTCATCGAAAAAGGCAAAAGGTGATACGAAAAAAAAAGGCAAAGTAGATCCATACACTAACATACCATTGAGTAGAAATTCCTTAAATAAACGGTAAAATGAGTTGAGACTATTCAAAATCATAATCTTAATAATGAATTCTTTTTTAATTTGATATATAGTTCACGTGCCCAAAATTCACGTACGATTAAAAACGCTGTTAAAAATTCACGCAAAGGAGCATTCAAATGTGTGAAAAACAAGATACAAAAATCTTATAAAAAAGAAATGATTGCGGGTTTCTTTTTGAAATCTAAAATTGATATTTTATTGTAAAAAGCTTGTAAAAAAAAACAGTTTGAAAGCAAGGCGTGTTAAATTAATTACTGTATAAAATAAAGTTCATTATTACTATGTAAACTAAATAATTCATATTTTTTAAAAGTTTATAGTTATTTGGAACGTTAAACACATTAAAAGTATTAAAATAACTTCTGGCTGTAAATGACCTGAGAAAATTGCTGAATACATTTATTTTTGCATACAAAAGTTGAACTCGTCTTTGAATGAATAACACATACAGTTTATTTAAATCGTCAAAGTATTGCTTCTCAATCAGGCCTGTTCTGTAATCCTCGTGGTTTCAATTACTTTTCACTTAGGAGGTTTTTTTGATGAAAATGGTGAGTCACACGATAAAAAGTATTAAAATCTTTTTTGAGGAAAATTACAGATTCTACAAATAACATTGACTTGCATCAACAAAAAAGTAACCGTTTAGGAAACAATCTTAAAAAACTGCAAAAAGTCGAAAAATTCGACTTTACCGAATATTTACTTTTTAATAAATACTAATGAATATTATTTGTAGAACCTGTAATTCTCCACAAAAAGATTCTTATACTTTTTATAGTGTGACTCACCATTTTCATCCAAAAAACCTCCTAAGTGAAAAGTAATTGAAACCACGAGGATTACAGAACAGGCCTGAATATTAGACGTTTTCCACTTATCATCAGGATTGACTCCAGCCATTGCCTCCTCACGAAGATACAATTTATTCTTGTCATCTAATAAAATTATCGTATGCGTACGACTGCCATAACTGGCTTCTGGTATATGCACCAGAAGGTTCTCCACAATTTGGTGCTCGTCGTTCATGATAAACTATTACCAAAACCAAAGTAGCGACCTTCTTCATATTGATCAAGACCCAGTGGTACATTGCTGCAAAGTGGTCAGACAATTTTTCAACAAATTCATTGCTGATACCCTTCTCTTCAAGTAAATTCATAAGTAAATCATATAGACAACCATCGAGCACATCTCCGGCAACAGCAACAGCGTATACTTTATCATTTCACTCGCTTTCAAAAATGCACCTTTCAACAATTTTTTGGTCATTATATTCGCCTTTCTGTGGTGTTCCTTGTAGGAAATTGTGGCTTGCTACGCATTTCACCCATTCGGGTTTATCAGCATTTGGATCAATTTCGGGTTCTTCCTCAGTGTCAACTGTATGATTTACGTTGAAACTGACGACAACAACGGCTCTACATCAGCGCCTTGCAATTTAACAGTGAATCCATCCAAAGCAGTTGGCACAGCTTTGGCTTTTTCTGCCTTACGCTCTGCGACAATTTCTTCAGTTAAAAACTCAACCAATTCGCGTTCACCCTTGGTGTGAATGTGATGTTTAATACCACAACCGCAGCTGCACCCTAAGCTTGGCTTTTCAACATTTAAATCCTAATATTGTTGGATTTTTCGACATGTGCCAAATGCTGTAAGGTTGCACTTACCGAATACATTTTTCAGCGAATTTGCCTTGGCACTGGCGGCGATATTGAAAAAACGTAATGTGGCTTTGTTCAAATTATTCATTTTTCTGTATTTTTAGAAAACTATTTAATTTCTTTCAAAGTTAACCAAAAAACAAAAAACCAAAACATAAACAAATGTCAGCTGTTAATAAAGAAGAACATAATTTTCGAAAGTGCTATTCACAATGCAGCGTTTTGTTCGACCACAGTTAGCACATTTAAGCCCACTTTAAGCCCACTTGCCACGAAAACGAACCTATTAAGGTTTTAGTGCAATATGGAAATATCGATTTCTTTCAAAAATTAATATTTTTGATACAATCCGCAATGTTCTTCTACAGAGAATGATTAGAAGTTACTTAAATCATCTTTAAAGTGTTCAATAAGTGTAGGGTGTCCTATCTGGAAGCTGAAAAATTGGATCTGTTGACTCAGGCCGAACATTTTGAAAATTCTCACATCTTCTTAATAATTCAATAGCACAAAAAAATTTTTGGTAAACATTACTTTTTATAGTATAAAAAACAAAATCCCACCTCGACCGTATAAATTCATTCACTGTAGCGAAACTTCTAGGCTAAAACCCCCAGGCAGTCTACTATAACGATTTTTTCCCATTTTTGGTGCTTAAAACGGATATGTACACAGTTTTCTGGGCGCCATTTTCAATTTTTCCATTTTTCAACATCATATTTGGATTCAGCAACCTAGAGAACCCCTTGAATAGCATAATTTTCCATTTTTAGGCATTTTAGAACAGTTTTATTGAATTTATCCGATTTTGGGGGTTCACGGGGGATTAAAAAAGTTTTGGGGAAAAGCCGCAGAAAACTAATATGTTGGTTTTGTTTTAAACTTTATTACGAACAAAATGAGCTCTGTCGGATCAAAATCGGTGCATGTTCATCAAAATTAGAAATGAATACCTAATTTGCCTGCACTAATAAGATTTTTTATTTTCGATAAATAATTCGGGAGCTTATGGATTCAGTGGAGTAAGATATTTCCATAGAAAGCGATGGGGACTTTGAGAGTGACAACAGCATCATAAATTCAGATTTTTGCCTTGAAGAGGCTGACTTCTGAAACTTCCCACCAGAAGTGTTAGAGTATGAAATCAAAGGTGCTAGTCAAGTTATCAAAAAAAAGTAGACTTTACCGTGTGTCGAAATTATAGAGGGCTAACTTTTCTTCCAGTACCGTCAAAAGTACTGACAAAAGTGCTTCTAAACAGAGTAAGCGAAAAACTTGATTCGGCAATCCGAATGCAACAAGCAGGACTCCGGCAAAAACCGATCATGCCTGGATCAAACTAACTTTGAATATTTGTCGAACAATCATGTGAGTGGTTGTGCTGCGCTTCAACTTGTCTTCATTGTCCGGCAGGGCTGTATGCTATCACCAACTCTCTTCTTTGTCGTTCTTGCCGATATCCTAGACATAGCTCTAAATAAGGTCAAAAGAGGTATCCGATGGAACTTTACCAAACAGACAGATGATCTCGACTATGCTGACGACATATGCCTTCTACATATCATCCAAACAATCAGATGCAAATTGAGATTGAAGACATTGTCTTGGAATCGCAAAAGGCCAGCCTTAAAATCTACGCATCTAATTACCCAAATTTTTCAATTTTTTCCCAGTAATTTAATCTGGCCCGTAAGAGGGTTAAAGTTTTTAGATCTCAACTTCAATTTATAAATGATTGCTCAAATTTTTAAGGGTAAAAGGGCCAAAGTTACGGTTTTTGGAGATATAATGGTTTTCGAGTCATCGAAAAACTGTATTATTTTTTTCAACTGTGAGTCGTTTTATGTGAAAACATTGTCAAATCGTGGCACCACGTAAATTGTAGTATACCTGTTAAACGACTTAGCCCAGTATTTGCCATACTTAAACTGGAGCGGTATTTGAGTGACAGCGTTATTTAACCATCTCTGTTGGTTGCATGTCCATACAATTTATATGGAGCATATTGAAACAGAGACTGTTAAATAACGCTGACGCTCGAATAACGTTTCGATTAAGGTATGACTGCAAAAAAATAAAGTAAATGTCAATAACAGCACGTGAGAATTTATAAGAATTGTTGTGGAGAACATTTGATGAAATTTTAGAAACCATTCTCTGGGATTAAAGATAAAAGACACTAGAGAATAGATACGATGCCAAATTAGAGAAAATGATATGTCAAAAATTAGAACGAATTGTATGTATTCTCCTTTAACTCCTAGGAGGAGCATAGGGCCAATATGAGACGTTTCCATTTGTTGCGATCCCTTGCGATGACTTTGATCTCTTGCCACGACTTTCCCAGTTCTTGTATTTCCTTTTCCAGTGACCTTTCCAGTTGGTTTTGGGTCTACCACGTTCTCTACTGCCTTGTGGATTCCACTCAAGAGCCTGGCGACAAACTTCGCTGTGAGGTTTCTGGAGAGTGTGACCAATCCATCTCTATTTTCGCAGCTTGACCTCATTTGCATTTGATATAGTGCGAAAATTAGAACGAATTGGCTTGTTTTTATTAAGATAAGTTACACCTATGCCATGTTATGTACATATGAACTAAATGGTAAGTAATTTTTTAAACTTTTGACGTACAATTAGAGGATCTCGATTACTACGGATATACAATTTTTGCTCATCAAAGGATGGATAAAAGTAAATGCAATCAAAATGTACCACAAGAAAATGAATAGGATCAAACGAAAACAGGTAGAAAATATAAATTATGATAAAAAAATCGGATATTATAACTAAGGATGAAATACAAAAAATTAAAGGGGATACATTGAAATATTGCAACCTTTTGTTCGTCTAAAAACTTCATCATAGCTGCTGTTTCATGGGGTGTGCGAGTATTAAGGCACATTTTGTTCGCACATAATTTTGTGCTTTGTAATAAAAATTAAATTATTTAACAACAAAAAAGGATAATTTTTCGTTTATTTCATTTTCTTTTTTTCTCGTACTTTCGTAACGAAGGCTTAAAGACGTTAAGTCTAAAATGAAAAATTGAATTCACTTAATGTCATAATTTCCAACCTTTCATTCAAGGATTTAGATTCATCCCTGTTGCCTATTTTTGCATACGAATTATATGAAGCATTCAAGGACAAAAGTCAGGACTTAATCATCGTTATTATCAACGAATAAGAAGAGTGCGCGTCGTATTAATACATTTGAATACGACAGTGTATCGAAATCAATCCTGCGTCGTCTTATTCAAATCGCTTTTTTTACTTTTGCTGCTCTACTTTACTTCTTCTTATCATACATATGTATATGCCCATGAATGTATGCAAGTATGCATGTATGAATGAGTGAGTACTTCAATTGAAAATTGGATTTTACATTAGAATTCTGATGTTTAATTTATAATTTTGATTAAATTTCCATTTTTGATTATGTGATTGACGTACACGTGCGTAGACTTAAAATGTTGAAAAGGTATCTAACTACTCCTATTTTTTTTTTTAAATTGCACCAAGTTGGCAAATTTCTTGTGGAAATGTACATTTTTGGTAAGATTAAAGTAGCATGCATGAGTATACAAAAAAAAAAAAAAAAAAAAAAACAGACTGACTGTGGGCAATTCATAAGATATGCATTTAGAAACAATTGATTTTTTAATCAGAAATATATGTACACTAGACCTATTGCAAAAAATAAAAACCCTCCAAGAAAATTTACGTAAATTGCGTACCCAAAGCGAATCGCTTACGAACGCCGTTTTTACTAACACATGCATATATTGAATGTGTAAAAAAACAATATTTATTTTTTTATTTGGCAAAAATTTTCCGTTTTCAGTTTTTTATTAAATATTTCTGAAGTTAAGATATTTTATTATTTCATTCATCACAAAGTTTTCGTAAACAATGGCAGCTAACTAGGAGCATTCTTTCATCGTATGGCGTGGACTTGGTAAAATTATCCAACGCATCGAGGAAAAGGGCTTCAAGCTGGTGGGTATGGAATTCACCTGGGCATTAGAGGAATTTCTTGAGATGCGCTACGCTGATTTGTCTGCTCGTCCCTTCTTTCCCGGTTTGATCACTTACACATGATCTAGCCCAGTAGTTAAAATGATGTGGAAGGGCTTGAACGTGAAAACGGGATGTAAGATATTGGGTGAGACCAATCCTGCTGACTCATCCTCGGTTCTGATGCCGTCGAACCAGCTATCGTTCGTTTGGGAGCAGTAGTGTCAATATTTTGCATTTCCAGTAGGGATTAAGCGAGAAAGCGAACAAAGTTTTGTGAAATTCCAAAGTGCATAATGGAAACTGAAATTGAAAAATCTGATGTTAGTGAATTGAGTGTAATATACATAAATGGAATTGTTAAATGTGATAAACGTTTAATATAAATTTACATCATATTAAAATGCAATCTTTTATTTGAATCAGTTCGTAAGGGGTCCAAATTTAGCGAAGCATAAACGAATCACTTTAACGCTACGTTAACGTTACTATTTTGCGAGTTCCATACGTAGTACCAATACATAAAAATTACTACGTTTTTCATTCTACTGTTCTTATTCGAACATTTACGTTTTCGGTTCGCATTCGTATCGCCAAAGCGGCACGTTTACGAAGTCTTGTATGACATAAACTTCGCCGGCGTTACGCTTTCGTACCGCTTTTCTTAGAGGGAATGAGAAAAACCTTGCACCCAGAGACTAAAAGGTTTCCTATTGGTGTAAGTATCAAATATAAAAACTTTGATCCCGAGCGGAAAATATTTGATTGTGCCCCCAGGCCGTTGAAGGTCGGAAAAACGCTATTTATTTGAAAAAATGGGGCTTTAATCGAAAGAATCAGTTCTATCTTTGAAACTATTTGACGTAAGTGAATGAGATTTGGTATGTATATGACCAATTTTTAAACAAATTGCATCCAATAAAAAAATAAGCTATGCCACGCCCCCTCCATCCAAAATTCGTCGTACCTCTGGAAATATTGGACTCAGGGAAATGAGATTCGGTTCATGTGTAATTGGCACTGGGAAAAAAATTTTCAATAAAAAATGGACGGGATCACGCCCCCTCCTTCTAAAAGAAACAATTTTGTCAAATCTCTGAAACTATTTTACACATATGAATAAGATTTGATTTCAGGAAATGTGAAGCGAACAGGATATGGCAGTGCAATAATGTTAAGCCAATTTAAGGTATTTAAGTAGTTGGTATAGAAGCAGTATCTTGTTCTGTTTTTATTTTGGTCTCCTTGGTATAGATACCAAGCGAAAAAAATTTGGTCCCAATCGGAACATATTTGACCATGCCCCCAGGCCGTTAAAGGTCAGAAAAACTTTATTTATATGAAAATAATGAAACAATGAATCCTATCTTTGAAACTATTTGACATAGGAGAATGAGATTTAGTACATATATGAACAATACTTGATACTTGCAAAAATGGCCAGCGCCATGGCCCCTCCACCCGAAATTCGTTGTATCTCTGAAAATATTTGACTCAGGTAAATGAGATTTGGGACATATCTAATTGGCAGTGGGAAAAACATTTTCATTAAAACTAGGCTGAGCCACCCCCACTCCTTCATAAAAAAAAAAATTGTCATACCTCTTGTGTGTTTTGTTTCATATGTGGGGTGCAACATCCCCTCGTTTTTATGGTTGATGGCAGATTCATTATGCATAAGTTCACCAACTTTCATAATCATAGCTTGTATAACTGCAGAGATATAGCATTTTTTGTATATTTTTCGTATGGGCTGTGCAAACCCCATGCTCCTATGCAGCATATCACCCCCATACAAACCTTCTACAGACCAAACAAACAATTTAAAAAAAAAACTAGTAAGGGTGTAAAATTTGGCCTGGCCAAACATTAAATACCCTACACTGCAGTATTTTTAAAATTTTGCTCATATGGGAGATGCTCCTTTTTTTGTCCGAGTTCACCCAGTTTTTGTCCAGAGCTTGGATTTATAGTTTTTAGTGTCTGAGTGAAAAACGTTTTCAGTACAGTGTTTTGAAGCTTTTGCTTATATAGGAGGTGCCACGCCCTCTTGTCCGAGTTCGTCTTTTAGCTTAGAGCGTGCATTTACAGTCTCTAGTATTCGAGTGAAGTTTCGTTGGATTATCTCAAAAAACTCTTTCAGTATAACATTTTGAAACTTTTGCTTATATGAGAGGTGCCACGTCCCCTTGTCCGATTGCACCGAATTTTTGTCGAGAGCTTTCATTTATGATATTTAGTGTCTAATTCGCATTTGGTTCGAATATCTCGAAAAACGCTTTCAGTATAGCGTTTTGAAGCTTTTGCTTATATGGGAGGTGCCACGCCCTCTTGTCCGAATTCGTTAAATTTTTTCTCAGAGCTTGCGCTTACAATTCTTAGTAATTATGCGTATTTTGGTTGCATTGTCGTGAAAAATACTCCTAAAATTGCATTTTGAACATATTTTTTGTATGGGCGGTAGGCGTGTCCGTTGACCGATTTTGCTCATTTTCATTCCCCCGAGCTAGCTTTTATGACGGAGACTGTGCGCCAAATTTCGTTGAATAATCTTGCTTAGTTTTCCCATAAAATGTATTTCCACACACACCCAGCCAGCCAGCCAGCCACCCAGCCAGCCACCCAGCCAGCCAGACAGACGGACATGGCTATATTGACTCAGGAGGTGACGCTGATCAAGAATATATATACTTTTCTATATCTGCCACGCCTCCTTCTCTGCGTTACAAACGGAAGGACAAAGTGAATATACCCTGGGTGTAGGGTATAGTTATTTAAATCGGCAGTGTAGTATACGCGTCCATAATCTACATACGAACACCATTTCATTTTTAACTATAAGGTAAGCAAGCAATATGGACTAAGCGGGTAATAAGGACTACATGGCTATTTTTTTCATTGCAAACATAGGATTCACTGTTATTGATGTTCAAACTTTACGTTAATACCTAAATCTCATAATAGTGCGATTTTTGTGTTCGGTGAGTATTAGCTTCAGAACAAAATTTCTATCTAGCGCTAGGATGAACAATTTATATAATGAGCATATACATCACAATTTTCCTTCAAACTCTCCCTAATCAAAAAGTGTACACTATGTCGTATGCGCAACATTAATTGCAAGAATTCAACGAATGTATTTTCAATATAAACTAGTAAGGGTGGTATCTTTGGCCTGGCCAAAAACTAAATACCCTACACTGCATTTCAAGTATATTATTAGGAGATTATAAGAACAAATTGCTTAAATGGGAAGTGACACGCCTTCTCCTCCGAGCTTACCTTGATTTTGCGTAGAGCTTGCATATACTGATCTGAGTGTTTGAGTAAAATTCGGTTAGGTTTTCTTAAAAAAATCTTTCAGTATAGCATTTTGAAACTTTCGCCTATATGGGAGCTGCCACGCCCTCTAATCCTACTTTAAGCTCAGAGTTTACAATTAATGTTCTTCGTGTTTGAGTGAAATTTGGTTGGATTATCTCAAAAAACACTTTCATTATATAATTTTGAAACTTTTGCTTATATGGGAGGTGCCACGCCCTCTTGTCCGAGTTTACCTAGATCTTGCGTATAGCTTGCATTTATAGATCCAAGTGTTTGAGTGTGATTTGGTTGGGTTATCTCAAAAAACGCTTTCCGTATAATATTTTGAATTTTTTGCTTATATAGGAGGTGCCACGCCCTCTAGTTCGAATTCGCGTAGTTGTTGCTCAGACCTTATACTTACTTTCTCTAGTATTCATGTGTATTTTGCTTCTGTTGTTGCAAATAATGCTCTTATTATTGCATTTTGAATATATTTTTTGTATGGGCGGTAGGCGTGTCCGTTGACTGATTTTGCTCATTTTTATTCCTCCGAGCTAACTTTTACGACGGAGGCTGTGCGCCAAATTTCATTGAATAATCTTGCTTAGTTTTCCCATAAAATGTATTTCCACACACACCCAGCCAGCCAGCCAGCCAGCCAGCCAGACAGTTGGACATGGCTATATCGACTCAGGAGGTGATGCTAATCAAGAATATATATACTTTTCCATACCTGCCACGCCTCCTTCTCAGCGTTACAAATGGAAAGACAAAGTGAATATACCCTGGGTGTAGGGTATAAAAATTCAAATAAACCCACTTATGAAAACACATAAATTACAAATGTCCGTGCAGACTTCAATAAAAATGAAATCAAAGTCAATAATTTTTCGCTTACAATAGCAAAAGCAACAATACTATTGCAAAAAATAATAGCAACATTAGTAAGACAATGGCGAAATACTTAAACTGCTATTGCTGTTGTTGTTGTTGTTGTTGTTGTCTTCTTCAATTCCTAAATGTTATAATAAATTATCACACTCAACGCCAATAGCAACATAACAAAGTGGGGGAGGGCTGAGTGAGCAAAAGAAATGTGAACCCAGTTAAAGCTGCTCCTACAAAGTGTTTAAAGGATATTTGAACAGCGCGCATTGTTTTAAACTGCGTGTGCCTATTGAAGCTTTCACTTAATGGCCTAGTCGGTTGCCACACCCCACGCGAAAAAGTATTGAGGCGTTAAAGCAGCAGCAGCAGCAGCAGCAGCAATAGTATTGTTAGTGTAATAGTGGCATTACTTAGAAGAAGTAGCGGAAGAATAAGTCTCTGTGTTTAAGTTTGCTTTGTTGCCGTAGGAATTTAGCGTCACAACACACGCACATTTATTGCGGATTTATTGTAATGTGATGTGTGCGCGGCATTGCGTTGTGATCTCATGGAGTAGAGAGGCTTTTGTTGGCATCTCTGATACTGTAATCGCATTCCATTTTATTATCTCTCTTGTAGTAGTTGCTTGTTAAATGTTATACAGTCATACATAATGCTTTATTTTAAGGTGGATGCACTCTGTGACTTGGCAGCAGTGCAATTTAGTAGTACAGTACGAAATGAAAGCAAAAAATTTAGAAGGTTCATGTACGGCAGAAATGGCAGTGCAGCCAGACAGGAAAGGAGTAACAATACAGCTTGTTGACATTCTGACATCCATCAATGGCTCTCAATTACGAATCATATTTTAATTAAGTCTTTTAAGGATGCAGACTGCACAAATTTGTTTTTATTTATTTTACTATAAATTCGTCACGTAGCGCTGCTCTTCCTTTTGAAAATGAGCACTTAAAAAGTGTCGTACGAGGCTTTCTTCAAAAGTTATGATCAATTTTAGATGACATCACAAAATCCATAGACTGTTTTGGGTCAGTCATTATATGAGATTTCATAATATCATCTTAAATCGACCATAACGTCTGAAGGATGCATCGTACGACACTTTTCAAGAGCTTATTTTTAAGAAAAAGGGAAGCACTACGTGATAAATTAAGTAAAAAAAAATAAAACATATTTGTGGAGTCAGCATCTTACCTCAAAAATAACAGTGTTCGTGTTCTTAACCTCAAATATCTCTAAATATAAAGCTGGTGGTCCAATTCTAAAGTCAAACTCCAATTCCATTTTCTGTAGGAAAGGAGGACGGTTGGAGGATGAAAGGAGAATTCAAGGCGAATAAGAAGGTTCGGAGGTTTTTCAAAGTTTTGGCTTTGAAAGGAGGACAATCCTAACAAAATGAGGATACCCGGGATAGTTGTATATGACTGATAAAAACCAAAGAATATCAAAGTGAAGTAAAAACCTGAAATTTTAAGTCAATCGGAAAATACTATGCATTACTTTCTCGACTTTCTTAATCCACCCTAAACTACATATACGCACAATAATATACCACATTTACACTTTAACTTCCCAAGGAGAAAAGAATTGCTCCTTCTGAAGTGCATCTTTTTCACCAATAAGCGCTTCCGCTCCGTAAGAACTATTTTTTCTTTTTAACATTGCATGTCATAGGATGTAAGCGCGCTTAATCTTATCGCAGCCTTACTGTAAAAGGCCTTTTGAAGCGCTTATTTGTAATTGTAATTTGTTTTTTCAATAAAATTAAAAAAAAAGAAAAAATCTGGCCACACCAGAATTTGAATCCACGACCGTTCGTGTGATAGATAGAAAAAATAAAAAAAAGTAAAACTAAAAATCACCCCGGCTGGGTTCGAACTCACGTTGTTCTTATTGCAGCCTTACATGGAATCATTGTGTAATCAATTTCAATTCAATTGAACAAAAGTAAATTAAAAAGAGAAAGGTAAATAGAAAAGTGAAATAAAAGATGTTGAATAAAAAATATGTTAAAAAAAAAAATGTAAAAAAAAGTAAAAAAAAAAATCACCCGAGCTAGGTTCGAACCCACGTTGTTCTTACTACAGCCTTATAAAAAATCATTGTGAAAATGCTTCTAAGTTTCTATGCTTTTGAAGTGCTTGGACCAGAAGCGCTAGAAATTTTTCCTCATGGGTTACTAAGCGTTCCAACACACACACATATTTTTACTTGCTAAAACTGAATCTTTAAATCCTTGTTGTTGTTGGGTGTAGTTCGTTGATGATGTTTTTTTTTCTTCTTATCTTCAGAATTATTAAGCGTCTTTTGCCTGAAATCGTTTAATATTATAATTTCCGGGGAGTTCATAATTTTTTATGTTACTTGTAAATCTGTTTAAGATTTCTTTGAAGATATTTATGTTATTTAAATGTGTTAGTGTATTAGTATGCTATTCATATGTATGTATGTATGGTAATTATATGTGTAGTTTACTTAACATAAATGTTGAATTCAAATTGCCCTAGTGACGCAAACTTTTTTTGGAATAAATTTACACTTTGTGAGACATGTTATTTGAGTAGAATTAGTGAAGAAGTGTATGGTAAAAAATCATCTTTTGCTATCACACAATGGGCTCCTACGTGTTTTGAGTTTGACTTTGTTGACGACGAAACCGGGGTATGGGGATGTGTTCGTACACATTTCATGATTATAAGACTGCTTCAAGTAAAATCTGAGCTGATCGGTTTCGTAAGTTACAACCAATTACATATTTATTTATTTTATACTGTGCAGTAAATAATAAATAATTATTATTACCACCCCAAAAGTTCCCTATGAAGGAAAAAATGATAAGCAACTCCTTACATTTACCTCTCCTTAACATTTGTTTCAAAAATGTCCATCCCTTATCTCAATCTCCCCGGGGTGATCTCATACAAATTTACTGAAAATGTAAATGTAAAGCCTTTTTAAAATGATCATAGCTTTGTAATGAAAAATATTACGAGCCCATTTTATAACTCATTTTGAAGACTAAGAAAAGTACTAAATAATGCAATTAATATAAAATACCATAACAGTTTCATTCGTCCTATATTTAACACCAAATATAGCCAAAAACCGATTTTTAGCCCTTTTTCAACTTTTAAGGCTAAGATATTTTGGAAAAAACAAAAGATATTGATGTAATTCAAAATGAGTTTTAAAGGAAAAAAATAGATCTTTGAACTTCTGTATCAGGTTAAATGACTTATTATCATCTGGTCTTATTATATAAATCATCATTAATTTTTTATATATGTTAGAATATCTCAAAAACTATATGCGATAGGGCAATTTTGTTACCAGATTCAGATTTAGAATTGGCGAATCCATTATAACATTATAAATGACAATTTTTGCTTTAATCTCTTATTCTTTTTAAAGGTTTTGGGACAATTTATAAAAAATGATTTTTTTACAAAAGTGCAAAGAACTAACAACGCTTTGATTTCAGAACCCTCTTTTTTCAATTCCATTAGTGCTCACGAGTAATTTTACATCATTTCAAGGATTGACATTTTAATTTAAACCTTTTTGTTACTGTACAGTAGAAAATAAAAATCCATGTAATTGGCTGTAACTTACGAAACCGATCAGCTCCGATTTTACTTGAAGCAGTTTTATAATCCTGAAATAAGTACGAACACATCCCCATACCACGATTTTGTCGTCAGTAAAGTCAAACTCAAAACACGTAGGAGCCCACTGTGATCAGTTTTCTGAAGAAATTAAATGATACAAGTTCAGGTGTTGTGTGAAGTTGCATTTAGATTATGTACATAAAAGTATGCTACACTGCACTAGGTCTAAGTTCAATTTGATATTGTGAGTATATTCTTTTTTCTTTGGAGCTCTCGAGTGGAGTACAAGAGACAATAGAGGACTTGATAGAGCAAAAGACACCTGGAAATGGTCATTAGTTAATAAGGAAAATCGTAGATAAAGATCAAAGCCATTGAAAAGGTATCGATGCATACCTATAATTTAAATCCTATGCTCTCTCACAGCCTTTTAGGAGAATTCATACATTATATGCAATATTCTAAATAGTCTTCTATGTTTGTATGATTGTCTCGATTTGGGACTAGACCGCACCCACGAATAACTGATATACTATCGGGCTACTTGTTTGTGCGACTTCTCACCCTTGTACTAACCACAGGTAACTGATTTATTATAGAGCTACGTGTATTTAGTGCCGCTGTCTTTACGCTACTAATGGTAGAATTAGCCAAGAAGTAGCGTTTCGTAACGTGACTTCTGTCAAAATCTATCAAATGGCAGAAGCGTGTAAGCGATTAGTGAAATCGTAAAGTAGCGGTATGCAACGTTGAGACCTGTTGAAATTAAATTTTCAAACGTCGCGCTACGTTGTTAGATAAAATAAATTAGATTTGGATGTTATAAATGGAATTTTTTGAACAAATTAATTAAAATAAGTATGACAATGGATGCTTTTTTACAAAAACTGGAATTTTTCAAGTAATTTTTAAGTTGTAAGGTGGCATTTCGAACGTTGCCTACCGTTTTCACTAATCGATGCTACGTTGACAAGCAACCGTGACTTTATGTTACGAAACGCTACTTCTTGGCTAACTCCAGCATAAGCCCCACTTCGACTACTACAACTAATTTAACTTATCAAATACCTTGTTCCCTTGCTGCTTACCGCCTTGTCTGCTACTTCTACTTATTGCTGCTGCTGCTGCTGCTGCTGTTGTTCACCGGTCGCCGGCCACGAATAGACTGTCTCGATCAACTGCTGTGAGTTTAAATTTATTTTCTCTTTCTGTAATAGCAAACAGATCGAACAACATGTGGTGGGGATTTTACCCTTAACTAAAATTATAGTTGTCTTTCTTAGCTAACTACTTGATTTTGACAACAAATCATTATTTTAATTAATAATAATAAAAAAATTACACTTCATTTGTAATTCAAAAATAATTATTTACTTACAGTGAAAGTCGTTTATAACGACGGTCAAGGGACCGCGCAAAACCGGTCGCTTTAACCGGCGGTCGTTATAACCGACAAAATGCTCATAAGGTTTATGAAGAAACCAACCAAACAACTGAGAAATAAATGGTCGTTAAAAGCGGCTCGACGTTACAAGCGGAGTCGTTATAGGCGACTTCCACTGTATGTATAAATAAAAATATAATATTGTATTATAATATGTAGGCTCCGCCAACTTTCCTCCTCACAAGGTCTGAAAAGTTTGTAATTGTTCGTTAAAATAATATTTTTCTATCTATCATGCAGACGGACCCCAGTTCGAAGTCAGTTCGTTTTTTTTTGGTTTCAACTATGCAGTATGGTAAATTAGTATCACTTAAATTTTTTCAAAAAATGTACTAAACTGTAAGCTTATTCGAAAATTCTAAATTTACTTAAACTACTTATTACTTGATAAGGATGATTGTCTTGAAGTTCTATTAAAATTTTCTAGAAATAAAGTGGTGCGAACTATTTTTTTTTCTCCGTGTGGATTTTTATTAAAGCTCCATCTGCTAAAAAAGCATTAATAAAGAAAATTTTATTTCTTATTTTCTTTGTTTTTAAGTCAAATTTTCATCCTTTTTAACTACCTTCGTTTGCTGTCTCTTATTACACATCCATTGTTTATTTGCACCACTTGCACTAAGGCATTCAAACATTCACTCACTCACCACCCACTCTATAGTGTATGGATGGCGCAATAAGCAATACATTCAACTTTTGTAGCACACATTTTCATCTTTCAACTTCCGGTTTCCGGTTGCACTTTAACATTGCCACCTGCTGCGTGCTACCATTAAATATGGCAAATGGCAGCCAAATGAAGCAGAACGAAAAAAAAAAACAAACAACATTGACAATGTTGAACACTATGAACAAGGTGACTTAGAATGTCATGAAAAAACAAAAAATGGTAGGAAACAATAAAAATCAAGGCCGCGTTAAGTTGGTATATAAAAACAACAAAAACAACAACAATCACAAAAATCGCGCACCGCGGGATATCAAATGGCGGAATATCACGGTAAACATATTAATGCCAACAGAAAAAAAAAAGAAGACCACAATACCACACAAATATTTAAATATTTAGTAAAATATATGCAAACAAGATAGTGTTGTCTGTAGGGAATACTTTCCAAAATACTTGTTATTACGAAGGTGTTTCTTTTTGTTTCCTACTGGGGCAAACCAGCAAATACACCTTTTAATATTTACCTTTTTTGTTTGTGTTGGTAAATGTTTGTTCATAAATCAAATGGGCAATAGAATCAGCAGCAACAAAAACAACAACAAAGAATATTAATATATTTAAGTGCAAAAGTCGTTTAGTTAAGCTTTCAGTTCTTTTTTTCTTGCACTCTGTTTAGAGCTTTCTCTGTTTATTTGTGTGCTTTAATTTTATTTTACCGACTGTCGTTGTTTTTGTTGTTGTTTTTGTTGTTTTAGCCATGCATAATTATTGTTGTTACACTGTTGATTAATTGTACGCACATTTTTTCAACTCCAATCTCCATTGAATTAATTGTAGCATTTAGCCAGCAAAGTGAATGTGTGTATGTGTGTGTGCGCTATCTTTTTTATTGCAGTTATTTTTGTTCATGCGCCTAAATTTATGCAATTGCGATAATTTTAATGTAATGATTCAAATTATTTGAGCACCACTGGAGATAAGCTAAGCTTAGCTTAAAGCTTTTTAGCCATTATTTATGAAAACTCATATTTAAATAATACAGGTGTGGTGTTTAACATTTGATAAGGGCTGATATTTGACATTATTAAATAAACTATGGAGCATAAGTTAATTTACCTAAAATACTCTTAATTAAACTCAACTGATACCAAAGCGAATTAATGTGATTTTTTTGCGTTAAATTCAATTGAAAACGATTGAAATGCGGTGCAGTGAAGTATGGTTCTTCAAGAAAATCAAGCATATCTGGAAAAGTGGATGTTTAAAGGAATATTGTTGGGCGCTCTTTAAACTTCTATACTTCAAGTTTAGTTATTCTTCAACTTTATGGAATAGTAAACAAAATGTACACAAGTAACATTGATTCAGCGACTTAACAGTTTTTTCAAGATTCTTTTTCACCACATGCTTAACTCACCTCATACTTTTCGGTTTGTGTGATGCTTCAAAGATGATTTGCTATAATTTTTCGATAAGCTTTTGCAATAGGCATCAGCTAGAGACCAAAAAACATATATTTTCTTTGCATTTTATAACATGTATTTTTTAAGTGAAACTTTTTTTGTTGCGTGAGGGGTATAATTTCAAGGAAGCGACACTTTTTTTGCGAAGCTTTTTAGGCGCCACATTTTTGCAACACTATTTTGGCATCAAATTTAGTTACATCCCGATATATCTCGCAAACTATAGAAGTTTTTTCGATGAAATTTGGTAGGAAGGTATCGGACATGAATGACTAGTTTTGCTTTGAGTGAAATTTGGTTGGATTATCTCAAAAAACGCATTCAGTATTACACTTTGAAACTTTTGCTTACATTGGAGGTGCCACGTCATCTTATCCGACTTCGCGTAGTTTTTTCTCCGAGCTTGTAAATAATGTTCTTAGTGTTTGAGTGCAATTTGCTTGGATTATCTCAAATAACGCTTTCTGTATAACGTTTAAAACTTTTGTTTTTATGGGAGGTGTCACACACTCTAGTACGAATTTGCCTAGTTTTTGCTTAGAGCTTGAACATATTATCCCTAGTATTTATGTGTAATTGGCTTGCGTTAATGCAAATAATGCTCTTGTAATTGCATTTGAGTATATTTTTTAACTACAAAATTTATTTTTAAAATAAAACTCACAATTCATAGAACAAACCACTTCATTTAATTTCATTCAATAAACGTAACAATTCATCTTTATTCTGGGCAACGTTAACATTAAAACCTTTCCCGATACCATATTGGTAGCTTCCTTCGGAAAATAATCGTAAGATGCAGCAATTTTACCTTTGGCGGATAGTGCATCCTAGCATTGAAGTTCACTAGCATAGGACTCCATTTCCATTGAAATATATTTAAATGTCATTTTATTTAGGCAAAAATTTCGTTGAAAGCTGTAAATTAAGAAAATTCTTTCAATTAAGGAAGTGCATATATCAAATTAATATGTTCCAACGCACTCTGTGTCCCTCAGCTGAAATAAGTTCCCGGAACTAAGCCGCAATATTTTTCTTTCAACCATGAGGTCCACGCAGTCGTCGCTGTCGCTATCACTATCGAAAAATACTAATGTATCCCTTTATACTTATTTATATTTGCACAAAATTAAACAATTTTCACAATCTTGCACTGTTGTCAGTTTTTTTTTTTATTCTTTGTCATCTGTCAAAATCGTAGGGATGTGCTTTTGCCAGGGCTTTCAATATTTTTTTTTCCGATATTTTTATACCGCCAGAATCAGTGTTGCCAGGTAGGTTCTCCTATTTCATATTTTGCGACCAAAAAAAAAAAGAAAGTTTCAAATTTCAAAACGAAATTAATATTTTTAATAACGAAATTTCCCCCAAATTCTGGACATTTGAAAAAATTTCCCCTAAATATGGAACGTTTATATTTTGGTAACAAAACAAAAAAAAAATTTTTCCAAATTTCAAAATGAAGTGAATGTTGTTTCAATATATTTTACAAATATCGATATTTTTGTTAACATGTACTATAATGTAATTTGATATATATAGAACAATCTTTCTACACTGGCATTTGAAAATGGTAAACTCAATAATGCGGTAGCAAGCTTAGAAATATAAGGACATTTCTGTTTTCCATTTGCTGTTGTCAATTAACTCACCGCTGACCAATATTCATTTGCATTTCCTCCTTTCACTTGTATTTCATGAAGATGATCCCATTCACTAATAATTTCGTCAATAGTGCCGCCTCACAATTGTTCAAATGTTGATGCTATTCCAAAAATGTCTTTTCGTTCTTTTTTTCGTTCGCATAAATCCCATAAAAGTATCCCCTAGATTTCCCCTAGACCTTTTTAAAATCCCCTGAACAAATACCCTAAATAATGTATCCCCTAGATTGCCCCCAGATATTTTAAAGGGGGGAAATCCGCTAAACTGACAGCACTGGCCGGAATCAAGAATAGAAATATTCATATCGAACGATATTTCTTTCCGCGAAAATTTTCTTATCGAACGGAATCAATAATAGCACCCATTATTTTTAGTTATTTATTATTATTTATTGGATTGAACGAGAGTATTTTAAATGTTTAGAGAAAATAGATAGTTTCAGAAATGTAACGAAAAACATTATTTGGGGCGTAGCATTGTTAATTTTTTTAATAGATGTTGTATGCCTTTCTTTATACAAAAGTAATATTATCTATCTGACTGAAATAGTTTCGAAGATATGACAAATTAGTTTTTGGAGGGCATGAAACCGTGGATTTGAATTTTATTTTTATCAAAGCCTTTTACTTTTGCACCAAATTTCATTCATATACTTGCAACAGTTTTAGAGATATGAAAAATTTAGTTTTTTGGGGGATTGGCACCACTCATTTTTCTAGCCAATGACCCCCTAATTTTTCAGGCTTAAAACCTTGCATTTTTAGACAACTCAGTTGTGTTGTTTTAAAGCAAATTATTTTTTGAGTGAAATAGCAAAGCAGGAAGCTATCCTGCATTTAAAATGCTGTTTCATGTTTAAAATTCAAAATCTACTCCGACATTAAAGCAATACGTAAGCAGTGACCTAAAATCAACTTTGAATGTTGCATATATTTCAATAATTTCAACTTCAAGCTGCAAAACTTAAATGCTGTAAAAGTGATTCTTTACAAGCAGCACAACATCACAGCGCACGACAAGAGGACCAACTTTTCACTGATACACACAGCTGATTTTAGTTGCCACCAATGTCATTGAAAGTTTTTGCTTAAATCAAATTTCTAGCATAAAAAAAAAACTTCACTACACATACATAAACACAAATACACACACCCATATACACCCACAAATGCACTAAAATTCAGAGTGAAAGCAACAGTAAGCGTTATTTGCAACAAAGTTCAAGCTTCACTTCCGTTAAGCTGCTACGATTTGCAAGATATCTATTAAACGACAAAGGAAAAATCAAAGAAAAATAGAAAGCAAAATAGAGAAAAAGAGAAGTGGCTTCACTTCCGTTGCGCTTTTGCAGGCGAAAAGGAAGAGCTGTTACTTACCAACTCGTATTTTCCTCTTGTAAGCTGTATTGGTAGTGGAAAGTTTGTTTAATTTCAATCTGATGGACTGATGACAAAACTTTGTAAAGAATAGAAAAACTTTAAATTTATTGTTGGCGTTTTTCATGAACAATATCACATGTGTCGACGTGTTGAACGCATTGTAACGAACGTTTTTCCGCTAGCCAGGATGTAGCCGTCGGTGGCCAAGGTTTGTATGCAAAAATTTATCTCCGCCAAAGAAAAGGAACTTTTCACTACATTTCCTTAATATTTTCTTTCACTAATAACTTTAAAACATTATTATTCTTGAAGTTTTTTACTGGAAATGATAAATTTTTACATGTAGGAGTGAAGTATGGGCTATGAAAGAAACGTCTATTAAATTGTCAAATGGATCAGGAGTCATGGCACCACTACCTCCCCATGGACTTGTTACGTTCGCTTCGGCGCGCCGGTATGTTTTCCATCCAGATGTCAGGACTCAGGAGAGTTGCGCCATCGCTACTTCCACCGTTTTTCTCTACTTATCTGTTCTTGTTTGTCCTGTTCATTTACGAGAGCCTACGCCACTACTACAGGGTGGCTGATTCGAAGTGTTACCAATTCAAAAGACTATATTTT
Source organism: Calliopum simillimum (assembly GCA_951812925.1). NCBI lineage: Eukaryota > Metazoa > Arthropoda > Insecta > Diptera > Lauxaniidae > Calliopum > Calliopum simillimum. The sequence goes on along the minus strand of OX638370.1, from coordinate 113,183,026 downwards.
TAGTTTCCATGCACAGATTTTATTGATCAAACGCTATAATTGTTGGAAAATGTTCAAATTTTAAGAATCTACTTGAGATTTTTGATATGGCCGCCTTTGGCCTTAACTATGGCCCGTAGACGGTCGAAGAACGAGTCGCATGCTGCACGAATTTGATTTTGTGGAAGTTTGCGCCATTCTCGTTGAAGGGCCACTTTTAGCGCATCAACGCTCTGGTATTTTTTAGTCAAGACCTTCCTTTCCAACATACCCCAGATTGAGAAATCCAGCGGATTCGCATCAGGCGAATTTGAGAGCCATTGTTGAGCAGAAATGAAGCTAGGAACGTTTTTTTCTAACCATTCTTGATTCACACGAGCTTTGTGTGACGGTGCCGAGTCTTGTTGGAATGTCCATGGCTTGCGACCGAAATGTTTGCGTGCCCACGGTAGTAAAGCACCCTCCAACACTGATTCACGATACACCTGGGCGTTTACTTTGACGCCAGCGGCCAAAAAAACGAGTGGTGAGCACCCATCAGCAGTCACTGCAGCCCAAACCATCACATGCGGTGGTGCCTGCGTCCTGGTGGCCAAACGAACATTCAAATTTTCGTAGGACCTCTGTGTCAAGTAAACCCGATCATTTTGTTTGTTTACATATTGCTGGATACAGTAATTTTTCTCATCAGAGAAGGCAATTTGTGACAGATTTCCGGCGGCGTGCAAGCGCAACAACTCCTTGGCTCTATCGAGCCTAACTTTTTTTTGAGCAGGAGTGAGATCATGCGCCTTTTGAAACTTGAGGGCCTTTAGTCCGAGCTTGTTTGACAATATGTGTTGCATTCGTTCACGCGATATTTTCAGCTCGGCAGCCATTTGTCTGCCACTGCGTCGCTGATTTCGCTTAATTCTGGCCTTCACCTTTCGAACCATTTCTGGTGATGTTGCAGTTATTTTCCGACCACCACCATGTCGTTTGGCAACGCTGCCGGTACCATTGTAACGTGTTATGGTCCGATACACAAACATTTTATTCACTTTTAAATGTTTCAGCTCACGAACAATTGCTGGTTGCGATTTTCCAGCCAAATAAAGAGCAATCACACTATTACGTTTGAATTCCATTTCGAAAATTTTTTATTTTCAATAAATTGACGCGCAAATGCTTTACTTGTTGACAATAGAATGAACTAACATCATGCCAATTTTTAGACAGCTGTCATGTTCCATCTGTCAGATAAGTCTATCTGAAGTTGGTAACAGTTCGAATCAGCCACCCTGTAATCTCAGTGAATTTTTTTATAAAAGAAAAAAAAAAAAAACAAAGCCTACGTTCCCAGTCACTGTCCGCTGATAAACGTGTCTTGATTTATTGAGAAAGTGAACTTTTTACCTCGTTGGCAGTTGTTTTCCAAGAGAGCAATACAGTTGCCGGAACTTGTATTCCAACATTCTATTTTTATCCACGTTCTGCAGTTTCCTCTGAACAATAACTTTGACAGTTGGCAATCAGCTGCTTTGAAAGCAGAGTTGCTACACGCGATAATCGCCCAATTCTCATACAACTATCCGTCAAGCGGTTGAACGATAAGTTGTCAAGCGGTTACATGATCAATTCTCAAGCCCGTTAGAAGTAACTATCCTACAACTATATACTTACTTAAATTCTTAGCTTTAAATTAATTCTAGACTTATTTAACTATCATTATTATTTATTATTTTAAGGTACTATCACGATATTAAGACCTGGATGTGGACGCAAATGAGAGGCGTCAATTTGTGTCCTCACAGTGTTTCTTAGGTAAGCCAATAAAATTTCCATTTTCCTGCTGGGCATGCTTTGTGCTACCCTTAAGAAATACCATCTAAATTCTGTTTTAAGTTTTTATTGCAGTTTTTTTAAATTAGTCGCTGCTCTCGACGAAATATTGCACAATTAAGATCATAAAAACAATTAAGTGCTTGATTTATATAATTTTTACTAACATTATCATTATGCACTAAATTACATTTTAAAAAGATTTATCGGCGTACATTATTAAATTTGTTAAAGAGGCTTAAGAAGACTATCCAATTAGCAAATCCGTAAATTAAAAATATTAATTTTACTCATACGACATGTTGAACATTTGCACTTAAATTACTTTATAACGCACTTAAGCTTACAGCCACATGATTTTATTTACTTTTTAGCATGTGTTTGTAATTCAAAGCTACTCTATTATATGAAAATATAAAATATAAAACCTTGCATACTTTTATGCTGTTTCAACTTTAAAGGGGTTGTGTGCTTAAGCAAAAAAGCACATATTAATGACGGTTTATCGTATTGTATTAAGCCTTATGACTTGCAACATCCAAGCATACATATCAAAATGCTCGTAAAATACGTAAAAATACTTCCTGCCTATAAGTAAAGGCAGATGCTTTACCGTTGTCGGCACTCAGCTATTGCTACTTAAGTTTTAACGTATGAGTATGATACTAATTTTTCATGTCATATAATGGTTTGGTTACATGAGAAATCTGAACACTAAAGCGCTACAAATGACCTAATTTAACTATTAAAAAACAAACTTTGTTGTAAAACTCATAGCGTTCTCATAAAAACTAACTTTATGAAGTAATAAAAATGCTAAAGTTGCTATTAATGTTATTAACAGAAAACACACGATTTAAATAAACACAAAATTAAATATGAAATTGCTGAAGTTATACGTATATACACATTTCCACATTTCAATTAAAAACAAAAAGGGGAATTACTTAACATCCTTGATAACTTTCAGAAAGGTCCTCAACTAGAATAATCATATCACAATCACAATTCACAATTCTTTCCACTTTTTTCTATTCAAAATCTGAAATAATGTAGGTAAACATACTATTCTCTAAATAAAAGAGATGAACTTAACGAGTGGCGGTACTTCAGTAGCATCCCATTGCTCTTAAATTCACTAAAAGTTTTATGAAAATTACTGCTAAATAGAGTTAGCTAAGATCGTGGTTCGGCTCTTCGAAAGCAAAAAGCAAGATTCCGAGGAAATTGATTTGGAATGAGTCATATTAACATCATTAATACAATTGAATAAATTGTCGGATAAATTGTGCGAAAATTTTTGGGCTATTGTAATCAAACTGCACCAGACTATATATATCTGAAACTATCAGAGACTAAAAATGGTGTATACATATTTGAAAATATAAAAAAAAATTTTAACATCATTAAATGGCATCTTAGGTTAAGATTCGTATGAAAAATAATTTGTCCCTGTTCATAGAAAATATTTTAAAAAATCTAAAGATAAGTCATGGAGCTTGTATTACTCCACAATTCCAATATTGAATAGTAAAAGTTATCTTATTTTAATAATATAATTATTTTCACAGTAAGGCACATGTCACTCTCTGCTACACAGACAAGAAATAGCTAAAACATCTCTGTTGTCATTCATATATCGAGTTGCCACAGTCTGCCAAAGCTGTGCTTAGCACTTAGAGCTACCACAGAGCTTTTTTAGTTTAAGTTTAGCTCCAAAAATAGTATTTTTTTGCTCAGATAGTCAGATTCAATAACTTTCCGATAGAACAGAATATGAAAAACAAGTTCAGAAATGTCCAAAATATAGACAATTTTGTCAGCCAGTATTCGGTAGATTGTACTGGTATACTTTAAAGTGCTTAAAAAATCATAATTTTCAAACTGTTAAAGACGCCAACCAAATAAAAAATTTAAATTTCCTGTTCAATATATTCGTTTGCTACGAGTACCGTTATGCATTTTTCATTTCATTTTTTGGATCATTAGTCGTTGAACTAACATCGACCAAACAAGTGAAACCCGAAAAAAACCTCAAATCTGGAGCAAATTGAGTATCGCGCTTTTACAAAATTTCTTACCAAGCTAGGAAAATCAGTTCAAACCATACTTTAAGACTCATTTGAAAATGACCCAAGGCCGGGACGGCCGATCGAGGTGACCACTCCGAAAATCATACAAAAAGTCCAAAAATCAATATTTTAAAATTAACGACTACAGAAGACACTGCCCGCAAAAAAGTTTGGGGTATCAGCTAAAACCCATTTTAAAATTCTTCACGATAATCTTGGTATGAATATGACAACAATACCAAGAGAAGTATTCTTCCGAGTTTTCGGACCTCTGGCGTGAAGACAGAGATAATGTATTGGCTCGAAGACATAGAAAGACACACCACCGCCTAAGAAGTATAAGGAAGTAAGTCGGTTGGGAAAATCATCGCGACGAGGTTATCTCATTAACCAGAGAACACTACACTTCAATCTTAAAGCAGTTCAACAAAGCCGTTAGAGAAAAAAAATGGTGAAAATTGACCAAAGGTGTTCTTCTTCTGCACGAGAACGCGCGTATTCACAAAAATCATGTTGCGATCGCCGCCCTGCAGAAAGTGTGCTTCGAAATTTGGGATCACCCCATTTACAGTCCTTACCTGGCTCCCAACAATTATTACCTGTTCCCGAACTTGAAAAATGAACTTCGTGGTTAAGTTAAGAGAAAGACCAGAAATACGTATATGGGATTGCAGAAGAATATATTGATAAAGAACAATGAATTTGTATTTTTATTTACACTAATTACCTCCATTCCGTGTAGAGATAGTTTCGTTTTCTTGCGTTAAAAACATTCAGGGAGATAAATATACTCGTATGTATATAGAAAGTATATCATGGAACGAATTTGCAATCTTAGTAGAGTACTGTTTGTCAGACACTAATATTTATAGCCTAATTTTTTACCTTCCTAAAATTGGTCAGAAAATGAAAATCGGTTGAGAAATGTCTAAGTTATGAACCATGTCGTGAAGTAGTATAGACAGTTTTTTGTATCAAAAAAAAAAAAAAAAAAAAAAATTAAAAAAATTTTTTTATTGGTTTTTTGGTATATTAAGATTTTTCAGTAAATCTTTCCCCATTCTGATTTTACTAAGAACTCTAAATTTTTTACAATTTCATACATTGCCGATTGACTTACTTATATGAGTAAGCACATAAGTGACACGCGTCTCTTGCTCTACAAACTAAATCTCAAGTCATTTGTTGCAATTTTCGTATTTGTCAAATGCAACATACCACACATGCTAACGGCATTTATCATCTATAGGGGCGACCACCAAGCGTTTTATGCCACATGTTACCCTTTCAATGTACCTAACCAAATTTGCTGCCGTTTTTTTCACCATTTTTTTTTTTTTTATAAAAATGTTCGACACTGCCTTTTGGTTGAGAAAATAAGAACAATGTCAATGACATAAAACCGCAACACAAGCTGTTGGTAATTTGTGGCTCAAGGTCACAATGGAAATGTTAGAGCAATTCCATATGTTGGCACATATATGCATAAATACATATATGTGTAAAAACAACCGACTGGTAAAAGTCATTGAGGTGCCAAAAATTTGATTAAAATATATTTGGTGTAAAGTTTTTTCATTTGCAATCATTGAGAATGGTGAAATGTTGGAGTTTTTATTTTTAGTATCAATTTTGGCCAAAATTTTCGAATTTCATTGAAATACCATTGCAACCACTGTGGGTTTTCTTGAAATAAAATTCGTAATAATACACATGACATATGTTGAATTATAGTAACAACAAATACAACAACAACATTTATTTACCACTACTATTAATACAAACAAAAGCGGTAACATATTTTGTGAATTGAATATAACATACCCTACATATGTCTACGCATATCAAAATTCCCAATTGGAAATTAAAGTTAAAGTGACTGAGTTAATATACATTTTCTTGACCTATTTTCACCTAAGACATTTAAATTTGTTATTTCATTATGAAACTATGTAATCCAAGATAATTGCGAGCCAAGGAAACAGAATCTTCTTGTTTAAGTATTTTGTTATTTTTGGCATTTTTCCGGCTTTCTCCATACTAATCAGCTTTGTCAGATTTGTTTTAAAGTATGTTACAAAGAATTATGTAGTTTTTTTTACTGCTATTCAGACATTTTAGAAACTCTACCATCTAAACATCTTTGTAAATCATCCTTCACATCTCTGGTATTTTTGATCTCGCCCTAACTCAATGACAGACCACTAAAATTTTCATTTTACATGCATTACAAAAAGTTGGAAAAACGAACTTGCGTTTTTTTGTTAAAAAACCCCTCCTTAATTTCTTTTTTTTTTAAAAACCCAATCACTAAGCTTTTTAATGGTATTTAATTCATAATGGAATTCAGCTTTTGAACGCCTGCTGTTTATGCAAACACGCGTAGTCCCCAAAAGCAGGGAAAAATTCCCCGTAGTTGGCAACGCAATTCCATTGCTTAACAAACAATGCACCACCGCTCTTAGCTGTCAAATTCTTTTCTTATTTTCTTTTATTTCTTCATTAGTTTATTAACCACCTTTGTAACAGCACTGGCTGCAGCATAAAAAGTTAAAAGTTTAATTCTCATACTGAATAAAGTTTAATTGTAAAATCAATAAATTAAAATGAAAGTCAAATTCTCAATAAAGAGTTCATCATAACATTTGTACACCAAAACAGTTTTATTCAGGCATGTTCTGAAATCCGATTCACTTCGGAATCGGAATGAAAGCAATTTTCAAGAGCTCAGCATTTCGATAGTTAACACCAAATCGGATTTATGTTTCGGTAAATCGAATAAGAACCATTAGCAAATTTTATTTGTTGAAAGACAAATCTGATTCCATTTTATTTGTCGCAATGCAGTGCACTTGAAGATTGCTTTCATTCCGATTCTGAAGAAAATCGGATTCCAGAACATACCTGATTTTCTTTCGTGTGGAGCTATTCAATATGGGTTTTCCAATTTTACAACATGTGGCTAAGCAGTGCCGAAGACTTAGGAATGCCAACGATCCTCAGTGTAGGAATTAGTACGACGTGCAGCCGATTTATCTTAAGCAACATACTGGCAAGGTGTTAATCTGGAGAGTGGCATACGCATAGCTCCTTATAAGCATATTTTTGGTCAAGGACACGTGCAAGGTAACCTTTGATCAGAAAACAAAACGACATAAACTTTCTGCATTTAAACAATATTTATATAAAAGTATTTTGATCTGAGCTTCAGTCGACTTAAGCAAATTTTCCCTCGTGCCACAGAATAATAAATTTACAAAGTTTGATGAAAGCAATAAGTTTTTGAAAAAAACGTCTTTCTAAGGAAATCACAAATATAAACATCATGTAGTTTTACAACTCATGGCACTAGGACAAAATCCTCCCGCAGTATTTATGTCACAAAAATTTTCTCAACTGGTACAATCGAAATTTTATTTTTATTCAAAAAAGGCAGCAACTTCTCTTTCTTAAAAGATCTATTTCATTTTTCATCTTTTTTTGTATGGAGTTACTGCGTTTTATGGTTTTAATTATGAAAAATATGAAAACAGGGTGTAATGCCTACATTTCTTTATTTGCATTTTTCAAGAGAAGTGGAAAACGTAAAAAATTGACGATTGGACTAAAATAAAGATAAAAAATTGCTTAATCCGATGGGGAAATAAAGTTAGAAAGGCTTTAACTTAAGTTGCGGCCTTATATTTTTGTACGGCAGTGTTTTCCTTCATATAAAAAAATTTGGAAATAATTAAGAAACTATGGGGGTTATCGTGAATCAAGAATCCCGGGGAATTTTCGCAGACTGCCGTGCATTCTCTATTGCAGTTTAAGAAAATTCCCCGGGAATCTTGATTCACGATAACCCCCTATATGTTTATAATCGAATGCTTTATACTAAGTACCCTAAATAAACGTCATATTTGAGCGATTATATGCTTCAATCGTATATTCGTAAATAATTACCAAATATATGCTTGAGTGCAATATATGATTACTTGATTCTAAAACTTTTTTGGAATTTAATTGCATACATTAAGTTTTATTTTAAAAAACCTGCGTAAGCTACACGGGTTTTTCCTAATGGGCACATAAACCCGCCATTTTCTAACAGGCTGCCAACACATTTACACAGAAGCGCGCACCGCATCATCATCACCACCACACTTACAAATTAAATGTGCTTTGTCATCATTGCAGATTAACGATTTCTTCTCCAACGTTGTTCTTGGGATTTCTTTGTTTTTTTTTTGACATTCAACTTAACGCAGAACGCAACAACATCATTGGCAACATTGACAGCAACAGCAGCCGCAGCGACATTGTGGCTGTGACACAACGAATGTTACCCCATTCAAAATGGGCGCCACAATTGTTGCTAATGATGATTTAACCAAACATAGAAATTAGTGCGCGCATGTATGTGTGTAGATGTGTATGTATGTGTTTGTGATAGTTAGAATGTAGTATGTATGAAATATCATTTGCGGCCAAGCTTAAGTTTCCGCAGCTGTAGAGCGATTAGTTGTTTTTTTTTTTGTAGTTTTTCTCCTTAAATTTAAGGTATCTGACGAGCTTAATGTTGATGTTGTTTCTTTATGAGGCTGATTGTATTTTCTTAAAGTGAACAAGGAACTGAAGGATTTCAAGTAATAGATATTAGATGTTATCAAACTAAAAGAGAAGAGTTTTTTCATGTTTATGCAGTTTTGAATGTGTTTTCCTTAAGTAACCATTTATAAAGGAGTCTTCCTAGTGAATTGCTTTTATGAAATTGATTTTTTTTTTGTTTTGCTTAAAAGTTTTCTTTTAAATTTTCGACGAAAAATTTTTAACCGCGGAATTGTGTTCTTAAGAGCTTCCAATGACCAATTCAAATTTTTACGGCAATCGGTTGCACCAAACCCGATATATCCACTAAACAGTTTATTGTGTTGACCAATTTTCCCGTTTTTTCATGATTTTCAGGCGTGAATAACTCGAAATGAGTGCATTTTCAAGGCATGGTGAGTAGCGGGAACTTATTTCCTGTATCCTAAAAAATGTTTTCGTCACGGATAAAAAAATTCTTGAGCATGCGGAATATGATTTTTATTCTATTTACATTTGTTTTTCTACTTTTCATATCGTGGGCTCCGAAAGTTTTTATTTCTTAAATTAAAATTTCACTTTAAACTCGAAGTAAGCTCTTTTCCATAATTTTTTGTCAGCCTGTGCAATCGAAGCAAATGCACAAACCACACAATATGAGGTGAATTTAGTATTTGGTAAGACACCAAATCATGGGTAACATTTTTCTGTCGTTGGGCACTGAGTTGGTGGTGGATGCTATTGAAATATATCGACAATGTGGGAAATTTTTATCATACACATCGATGTCTCTATCAGTTTAGAGCAAATTTCACTCAGTTTCAGAGTAAAACTTTAAAACAGTACTTAAACAATTTTTTATACATAGAGTGTAGAAGTTCAAAGATCTTTCATGAAACTTAGTAAATCACAGTAAGCTACGACATGTTGTATAACAGTTCAGTATTATTTTGATTGCAGTGCATTAAGGTTAAAGTGTTGGCTATTAAATAAAAAGTGGAAGCACTGTGAAAAAATAACACTGTGCAGTTGAGTTACAAATGATTTTTGTTGAAGAAATTGTGCAGTTGAGTATCAACTTGTAAAATAAATTTTTCGCCATCACACACATAAAACTGTTGCATCCATAGCTACAGTTAAGAAGCGCTCCCTCCAACAAATCCCAAATTAAATACCAACCTACCAAAATTTATGTAACTAATTACCATGCTAGATGGGCAACAACAAAAGCAGTGGCAGCAGCAACATCTAAGGAGGCAGCAAAATGTTGAATGGTAAATAATTTGCAACCAACAACAAAATGAAGAAAATGATTAATTACAATTGATTGATGGTTGGTTGTAATCTTTTAAGTATTGACACATGTGGCTCCAACTGGGACTATGACTATGATGAGGGAACAACACAACGCAACAGTTTCAAGCTGCTGCAAACTGACAAGGAGAAACACAGAAAAAAATTTACAGCTTCTTCAGTTCAGAAACTGAAATGATGTTAAAATCTAAGAAACTTAATTTTCAAACCCAAATTTGTAAAGTGTACGCAACAACAAACATAAATATATTAACTAATAGTTAATTACTAATTGGAGACACATAATGAATTGGGCTCAGATAAACACAGAGAGCTTGTGTGAAAAAATAAGCTGCCACGCTTTTTCCAAAAATTCACATTCTCAACATATCCAATGCTCATTAGAATTTACTCCATGTATTTTCATAAAGATTTTCTTATGTAAGAATGGATTTAACAAACATACGTAACGCTTACCAGGGTATTAAGAGCATCATTAATTTGTGTAGCATCAATGGCTAAAACAACCATACTTATGTATGTATCTATGTGCGCTGGCTTAGATGCCAACTAATTTATCTTAAATACATTGTAATTATGAGCCGCCGGATGGACATGCATACATGCGTACATGTATAGTAGTGATGGTGGTAGGTAATTAGAGAAATTTTACATGAGAAATGAAGACGATTTTCTTAATTGAAAATTTATTCATAGTGATTGGTTCGAATTTATTTAACTGTTGGTTATAGGATACATATGTAATAACTTGTTCGCTAATTTGGTGCTAGTTTATTTCTTTTTAAAAAATTCAAAGCTGAAGGACTATTCACCATTTCATTTTAAATTTCAGAAAGATCGATCGCAATGGAGACGAGAAATCGTAGATTAGCTGATGAACACTCGCAAGAAATTCCAAAAACAAAACAATAAGAAATTTGTCATCCGACTCTTTGGATATGGACCAAAACCACTATCAGCTCAGACTATTTCAAAGTGGCTTCAAAGATTTCAGACTGGAAATTTTTTCTGGAGAGAACTTATTGCGAGAAGCCAAAATCTTCGTCCAATGAGAGAAATGTGGTTCTGGCCAAAGCTATAGTGAACGAAAATCCACAATTGGCACAAAAAGTGATTGCTGACAAGTTAGGGTCAAATGCCATGGCAATGTTGTGTTCCATAAATTCTAAATGAGATACAAAAAGTAGCTCGAGAATGTTTTGCTCAAGATTTTCTAAACAAATTTGAAAAAGGACTATCTGTAAAATCTTAACAGATGATGAAGCTTGGTTTTATAAGTACGACCGGGAAACCAAATAACTGTCGTATGATTTGGAGTCCAAAAGGAACGAGGCCATCTAGTAATGTAAGACAAATAAAATTAGCAACAAAAGGGATGATCTCTATTTAATTCATCGGAGCAAAAATTGTAGCTCCTATTCCCAAGTATACTGAACAACCAGTAACTACAAAATTATATACCTAAGATTGCTTACGAAAAGCTTACGCATTTTTGTTGTAAAGCTAAGTCGGATTTTATCTTGCGCTAACCTATGGGAGTCACTCTGCTGGCCGTGTGTCTTTGTTACACTGCTTTACTTTTGGCTCACAGTATTCACTGAGCACAAGTTGCGACACACAAGCATTCTAATACCCCTCGTATACCTCAGCTACATCACTATGCTCCGTAAGTCACCCTACTGACGTCATAACTTTTCTTTGCTTTTGATCTACGGTATGCACTGAACAAAGGTAGCGGCACACACTGTCAAATTCAAGCGCACCATGGTATTTGTATTTGTGAGACTATAGAGCACACGCGGCCACTGTCTGTCTTTGCCCCGCATACACTTCAGCCACCTTGCCTTTTCAGTCTAGCTACAGCTACTGGTGACAAATAATTATTATTAAAACTTTATGTACATTGTTGCCTAGCTTGCTTCTTATGTTTCCACTGTTGCTGGCTCCTGATGGCTGCGACTTGTTTCCTTAGTGGTTCAACCGAGACTGCCCCGATTGTCTGATGATTTCCAAATTTATACAAGTTTCCTTTTCATACTTTTAACATGTGGAACAAGAAAACAGCTGTTTTGTGGATTATTAATTTTTCAATGTTGTCGCTTGTGTTAATTTTTCTCTTGGGACAAAACTACATTTAATAAATTATAAGTTTAGCATTAGCTTTGTTTTTGACGACAGTTTATCTGTGCTTTTTCTGAGTAGAGTAAGGTCGGGTATTGTGGAATACCTGTTTTTTAATTTTTCATTGCGGACAAACTTTTCGTTAGAATCCTAGCTAATTTGCATGTTTCATTTTGTATGTGATTAGTCTATAAGTGAATTATTCAATAAGTTTGTAAATATATCAGTTCAAAAATTATAATGAATAAAGGAAAGGAACCCTGAAAATCACTTTTTGAAAAAATGGCGGGTATTGTGGAATACTCAGGGTGGCTATTGTGGAATACCATTCCACATTACCCAAACCAAAAACTAGCTAGATTAAAACAATACAAAATTTGTTAAATGTACATATAACCTTTATTAAAGTTCAGTAGGAACTTAAGAACAAGCCATTCTAGCTTCAGTTAAAGACAATTGTTAAAAAATCAATTAAAAAGATCAAAAAGGTTAATTAAATTAACAAAACCTTTTTCATATAGTTTCGTGTCATGTGTTTCTTTAAATTTAAAGGACAAAGTCATAACTTATACAAATATTAACAAATATTCAAAACAACATTTTTTGGTTAAAGAAAAGCGTTAAGAATGTGATATCCAATTATTCTAGTACGCACGATTCGAAGATAAAATTAAGATGGTTTTTGGGAAGGCATTTTTCGTGCACCCACACCATATCACACTGCAAACATTGTGTCCATTTTATTATGGCGATGTCGTCTTTGTAGGCTAGTTGCAAATTATGAACCTCATATCTTTGTTAAGTGAAACGTCAGGGAAAACTTCGCCATCCTCAGAGTCCATTAACTTTAAACTGATGTCAGGCTGGAGGAACTATTGCTTTTACGACGATGTTGCGCTTTTTTTACCACTTGATTTTTCTGCTTCCGTTTTCTTTTCTCTGTTTTTTCTTTCTGGGCCTGAGTAGCTTTAATACTCTTCTCCAGTTGTTTTTTATACGGGGATTTCGTGAGCACTGTTGGCTTAGACTTTTTTCCTCGGTTACTTGTTAAAGGAAGTTTAATTTTTGGTGGAGGAGATATCTCCCAAGGACTGATTCGCTTGTTTGTAGACGCCACAGTTGATAAAAGTGAGTTATCAGTAAGAAAAGGATCAGCTGAAGAATTTTCGGGACTTACTTGTAGATCCTTTTGACTCATGCCTTTTTTTGGCATGATTGATTAATCTGATAAATATTGAATATATATTTAGTTATCGTAACTGGTTACCAAACGTATTCGGGTAATGTGTAATGCCATTCCACAATACCCGCTTTCAGCGCTTCCACATTACCCGTTTCGTACCTTGAACACTTTTTGATTTGTTGAAAATTTTGGAAGCTATAGATGACGCAACTCCCAAAATAAAAGAAAAAATTATACTTCTAAGATTGAAGTTTTAACACACGAATGAGTAAAAATAAACTTTTTTCAATAGCTAAAGCGCTCTGAAATTTCAAAGAAAAAAAGTCGGTTGATAGTGTCTGCCCTTTTGGAACTACTGAATATTAACCAACAAGTTTTTTAAGCAAAAGACCGACGTACCAATCATATTTTTTGGTTCGCAAACTGTAAGTGAAGCGATACTTGCCAAAAGGTCATAACTTTAAAAAATAAGATGCCTTTCCACATTAGACGCCCCTTCCACATTACCCAACTTTACTCTACATTATTTTATCTGTATTAAATTAAGCTCATTTGTTGCTGCCCAGTCGGAGAATGTTCAATGCCTGCTTATAATCATGCCTTCTTTCTTGCCTTCCTTAAGATCTTTTAAACATTCTCGGATGCCGTTCCAGGACAGTCCTATTAGAACGCCTAACTCTTTCTTTACTACAGATTCTCTAAATACTATTGTCCTTTCATAGTAGAAGCGACCGTAGAAGGCCTTCATTGCTCTCTTCTCTGTGGAAGCAGGAGCGTCATGTCTTGGTGCCCAAAGACATCATGTGTAAAAAAAAATAAAGAAAGAAGGGAAGGCAGCATGCCTACTTCTATCCTTTCCTAATAGAAACGATGATGGAAGGCTACACTGCTTAATTTTATGTAGATTTTTTTCAGATATAACTCTCAATATATTTAATAAAAGTACTATTTAAGTATATCTTGCTTCGCACATATTTTTGGATTTCTGTGATAGAGTAGCTATCAATGATATCCAATATAGGACATGTCGATATTAAACAATAGCCGTATTTTTTTTGACGCGTATATACAATTGTGGATATTTTTAAATTGCGATAACTCATGAACAGTGAGTGGCACAATAAAACTCCATAGAACTTTTTTATGGCGAACCACGTTCTCTACAAAAAATTATCATTTTATTTTTAAAAAAATTTATCTTTTAGGAGTTATTCTATAAAAACTGGTTAAACGCCGATTAACGGCAAAAAAATCATTTTTTTTTAAAATAACTTCTAAATAATTAATATTTTTTTACAAAAGATTCAAATTATTTGTAGAGCACGTGGTTCTAAATGAAAAAAACTCTTGGACTTTTTATCGTACAACTCACCGTTCATAAGTTATCGCAATTTGAAAATTACCACAATTGTATATGCGTCAAAAGAAACACAACTATTATAGAAACAGGTTTGCGTTGCTGCGGTGCCGTGACATAATCCTCACGGACATAATCCCCATTTTTTCAGTGGGGATTATGTCCGCAAGTGTTTCGGACATAATCCCCAGAAAAAAACGGACATAGTCCCCATAACGATATTTTGTTACTGACAACAGAAGCAGCTCAGGATTTACAACTCTCAAAAATTCCAATACCGTTTCCACGGCGGCCTACAGCTGCTGATCAGTCTATAATATATCCAACACCTAGTTTGCTAGCCACAGTAATTTTACATAAGGGTGGGGGTAAGTGGGCGGCCTGTGGCCGCAGCTCAGGATTTAAAACTTCCAAAAAGCCAACGCCGGCTTTGCGGCGGCCTTCGGCCCCGGATCAGTCTATAACATCCATCACTATATAAATTTTTTAAATGGATTATTGCAAAAATTTTGTTCAATCTTAATTAAATTTTTCGGACATAATCCCAATGGGGACATTTGCGGACATAACCCCCATGGCCAAAATGGGGATTATGACCGTTGGGATTATGTCCGGTAACCCGTTGCTGCCTTCTTCGTAGAAGAAAGCGTGTCATGTGTGAAAAAGAAAAAAGGGAAGGCATCATGCCTGTTTCTGTCCTTTCATATTAGAAGCGATCGTAGAAGACCTGCTTTACTGCCTTCTTTTAGAAGCGAGAGTGCCAGGCCTTGGCGTCCAATGACATCATGTGTAAAAAAGAAAAGGAGAAAGAAGGGAAGACTGCAGGCCTACTGGCACTCAAAGAAGGCCTAATATTATGCCTATTTGACTACTCTTTCTCCTACTGGGTGCTTTTCCATACGTTTTTCAGAATGTGCTTACACAAACAAGCACAGTTAAACAATTGTCTAAAATACAGCTGCAGCTGTTATTAAATTAAGGTGACTTCATTGGAATTTTTTTTAAATCAATTAATTTTCCGGCAAATGCCGAGTAATGTAGCACTGTGTAACGTTTAAAATATTTTCTATTAGACTTTTGAAATTACAAAGGCTGGCCTTAAACTCAATACTAAACCTATCTAACTAAGACACCATCAATACTCTATCTAAAGAGTAAAACTCCTCTGAATGGAGAGTTGAGTGCAAACAATAATTAGAAAATTTCAAAGGTAAACTCAAAGGTAAACTCAAAGGAAAACTCTAGGGAAATTTATTGTCAAGCTCTTAAGTGGATTGTAAAAGAAAGTTTAAATCTATAAAGGACATTGAAGAAGGTATTCAGGACTCGCAAAAACTGTTTACAGACATCATAATCACCGCAGATGATCGCAACACATTTCACGAAAATGAATAATTTTTGCTACAAGGTGATCGTCCTAATGAGTTACAGGAAGAGGACGAAAATTAAGAACTTTTATTATTGAGTCTTTGCTGATGCTTCATTCTACATTCCACAGATTTGTCTCGCTGATGGTTTGATCTTCAATTGAACTTGAAGTTTCAGCCGTGCAGTTTATACTGAGTATTCACGTCACAGGCAATTAATATTGTAAGCGTTTTACGATTGTAGTAATTTACCACGAAGCTAATTAACTACGCGATTGATATTCGAAGCTTATTGATATATAAAAAAAAGAATTTGTTTCACTATAAAAAAATAAGAAACGAAATAAAAGCCATAACCAAATTGGCAGCGGTCTCTGTTTTCGTATGCACCGATGGAATTGTATTTACGTGAGACAGACAGAGATGGTTAAATATTAAGTTATGGCTGTTACAAACTTAATTGAAACATGAAAATCGTATATAAATGCTATCGTTGAAGCATAAAATTACAGTTTGTTTCTATCAAGACTCCTGTTCTGATTTATCTCCGTAATGAAGTTTTTCGCAAGTTTCTTATTAATTTTTTTGCTCTTTGAGCTACAAACTGATAGTGGTTTTTGTGCCAGTTCTACTGGTACCGTACATAATAATTTCCACATCGGCAAACGTGTAGCTGGTGATTTGTTGGTGAAAACAAGCGTTGCAAGGGTGCGACCAGGAAAGAGAGCGGTCGGCTTATTTAACGTAGTGGTTGATAAAATAGTTGATCTCACCTTGAAATCGGTAAAAATTTACAATTTTGATAAAATTCGAATATCTAAACAAGTATTGAAATATGTTATTCTTTTAGAAGGTGAATAAAACAATCTCATACGTTGAACTGATTGAGCAGAAAGAAACTAAATTCAAAGCAAGCCATCTTGGTAAGCTAAAAGTTCTAAAAGGTGGAATTGGTACGAATTCTATTACACTGAAATTAAGCAGTGAAAGAGGATATGGCTTTAATTATAAAATTAAAGTTTATGCAAAAACTATATAGAAAATATTACGAAGAACGTTGAAAACTTCTATTAAAAAAAGAAATCTATTTTGTCTATATAATAATATTAAACTTTATATCATGTACATATTTGAATAAATAAAAATACCATTTTACCTAATACAGAGCGCAGCATAACAAAATTAAACGAGTAAATCATTTCTATTGTGAAAACGGAACGGAGAGTCCTTATCTTCCGAGCCAAAAATTTTACTGCAGAGCTGGGGATAGAAGTTAGTGTATATGGGTAATTCTCCAAAAAATGTACCATTCAATGTCCCGGGGCACACAGGTGCCAATCGAAGTAAAAGCTGGCCAAAAATCGTGAAATCGACTTGCGATTTCGATTATTTTTTCAGCCTAGTTTTGTAAAGAGAACATCAGCGCATGATTTGGCGTTTGAAATATTACGTAATATCGAGTTGCCTCTCTTGTACCTTAAACTAAAGTCGTAGTTCCTAGCACATATTATTTTTCTTCTTTGCAAGAGTAATATTGTATGCGTTGTTATTGGTTTCCAAAACAAAAAAAATGTTAAAAACGTCATACGTAAATAATGATAATCGATACTAAATTAGAAAATATTAGTGGTTTTTTGAATACATGGTGTAAGGTTAGCTGCGAAAGATACAAATTGGTGAGTCATAGAGCCTAGCCACCTAGCTCCACTTTGGCGACAACGGGGTCTTTTTGTCAAATGATTTTTCTATAATTGGTGCAAAATTGGGTGCTCGTTTACTTCCTATGCTTGCTCACAGTAAGAAATTCTGCCTGTACGGATGCTCTTAATCAAATTGCAGCCGTAGTTTGAAAGATACCTTCTTGAAATTTAGTCATATGAAAGAAATTTTCTTTTTCTTTCCAAAAAATATATTTTGGAAGGTAAAAAAGGTGTACCTGGATACGTTTTTGTAGTTTAGTACTAAAATAGTAATGAATTTAGTTTTTTTTACCGAATACGACAATTTTTAGCTTATAGCCTAATATTTACCTTTCCAAAAGTGGTCTGAACGTGAAAATCGGTTAAGAAATGTCTAAGTTATTGACAATTATTAGAGGAAAGTTTGTCACAACTTATAGATTTTTTCACTCTTTGCACCCTTCCACAAGCCACGAAAAAAGTCGCAAAATTTTTTTTTTGCCCTTTCTTAAAGACTAGGCATGAAACAAAACCATTTACCAAATTTCAGCGAAATCGGAAGGGATGTAGCAGATCTTGTTACGCTAGGCATGGAATGGCTGTATTGCATTTTAAATTTTTTATATATATGGGAAGTGCCACGCCTTCTTGTCTTAGTTCGCCTAGCTTTTGCTCAAAGTTTTCATTTAATATTCTCAGTACCTTGGTCCGCTTTTCAGTTTTTTAATTGTGCTGGATTTTCCAAAAAAGTTTCTTTAGTTTTTTGATTAAGTTATGTTTCTACAATGCTTGCAGCATCAAATGATATGACAATGATATTTCTATGTCTTACCATTGAGTAGAAATATTACTTTTTCCGTTGCAATCTCAAACGGTCCAATGTACACCATGCAAGTGTACGTTGAACTATTAAAAATAAAAGAGAATACATTGTATTTAGGTAATAAATTATGAAAGAATCATTTATTATTATACTTATGTAATCAAAAGTAACATTTTTTTCAATAATAAAAAAAAAAAATAATCATAAATAAAAATTATAACACAAAAAAGTGCATTTAGTAAAAAACAATTATTTAAACAAAAATGGTTGCAAATAAATACATTAATCACGTAAACAATAATAATAATATTATATTGAGAGGCGATTATGGCTCCCTGGTTACCCGTCGAAAAAGGCTCGCTGGTCAATAAGCATAGGTCCAAGGTACACAGTGTGTACTACACACAGACAGCATGTTTTAAAAACTGTCAAAACCCATAACATATATTAATGAAAACACACTAAAAGCTTAAAACAATAACTAAACTTCCTTCCTGATGTTGTAAAACTGAAATATTTCAAGTAAGTTTCTCACAAAACGTTTCGTAGCTTACTCCAAAAACAAATTTTTACACACAAAAAACACCTTTTCCGTCACTTTTTATACACGCTTACAGTTTGACGGTGTGAAGTCTACTAATATGAGTCACCGGTTTGAGTGGTAATTTCCATATGTATGTATGTATTCTCCTTTAACTCCTAGGAGGAGCATAGGGCCAATATGAAATCTCTCCATTTGTCACGATCCCTTGCGATGACTTTGATCTCTTGCCACGATTTTCCCGATTCTTGGATCTCCTTTTCCATAGAAGAACATTATCGTACTCGTGCAACTGTTGAGTGGCAACCGACACTCGGACCGAGGCACACTCGGACCAAAGTACACACATCTCCCCTATCTCAGTGAAATTTGGACGGCTTACTTCAAAAACCGCTTTTAGTATAGTATTTTTAAACTTGCTTATATGGGAGGTGCCACGCGCTCCTGTCCGAGATCGAGTAGTTTTTGCTCAAAGTTTTAATTTAATATTCTTAGTATCTGAGTAAAGTTTGGGTGGATTATCTCAAAAAACGCTTTCAGTATTGCAATTTGAAACTCTTGCTTATATGGGAGGTGCCACGCCCCCTTGTCCGTACTTAACTTATTTTTGCTCAAAAGTCGCACTTACTATCCTTAGTGCCTAAAAACTGATTTTCAAAAGTTTTCGTTCAGCATTACATTTATGGCCAGCTTTTACTTCGATTGGTACCTGTGTGCGGGGCTCAAAACCATATTTAAATTTAAAATTTTATTATTATTTTAAAGGCTCTAGATTGTACTGCGACCTAAAAGATCTTTTGTACAGCCTCTTTCCCTAATCAAAACAGTTCCAGACTATCTATAAATCTTGTTACTGCCATGGGATTAATTTTACCTATGTCACCTGGATCTAAAATCTCAGCTCCTAGATACTTAATTCTGCGTCTAAACGCAGCAGGGCATGCACATAGCACATACTCTGCTGTTTCCAAGTCCTCTAAGCAGAGTCTACAGGAGTCATCGTCTACCAAACCCATCTTTTTTAGGTGATAATTAAGTTTACAGTGACCTGTCATTATTTCACTGTACGTTTTTATATCTTTTCTGCTGAGATTTAGAACAGCTTCAGCCTTAACTTGTTTTGGATCGATCAGCCTCTTCGCCTGTCGCTCTCCAGTGATCGGAGAGGCTTTCCTTTTCCCATTCGCGTATTAAGTTATTTTTAAAACTGTTGTTTACTCCGCAGAAGGGTTCTGGACCTATGAAAGTATTGAGTGCGCCCCTCTTGGCCAAGCAGTCTGCCCTTTCGTTGCCTTCATGCCCCTCGTGCCCTGGTATCCAAACTAGAGTAACTTCATTCCTCATGGCTAGGGCTTGAAGAAGTTCAAAACACTCCCAGACAAGCTTGGAGTGCATTGAAACAGCCATTAGTGATTTTAGAGTTGTTTGGCTGTCCAAGTAAATGTATATGTCGGTGCCGGAAGTGCCCCTTCTTAGACATTCTCTAGCACACAACTCTAAAGCGTGGACCTCCGCCTGAAAAATAGAAGCTGTTTTACCCATTGCAACTGCTTTCTGGAATCTTGGTCCCACAACTCCAGCTCCCGCGCTGCCATCTTCCATTTTGGACCCGTCAGTGAACCATACCTGTGAGCCCTGTTTTACATTTATGTCCTTCCTCTTTCATTCAGCGCGGTCATTTATTACCAATTTGAATGTTCTAGAGAAAACAAATTTTTTACTTATCTTGTCGGAGACCGAACGGCATGGTGTGTCCCAGAATATATCCAGGATCTTAACATGTCCTCTTAGATTGCCTTCTTTAAGTTGTTGTAAATGATGTAGTCTGAGGGCCGCACAGGCTGCTTCTTTCTTAACCATAAGGTGAAGAGGGGTGAGACCCATAAGCATGCCTAGAGCTACTGTCGGGTACGTCTTTAGTGCCCCTGTAATACCCAAGCAGGCTATTCTGAAGATCCTGTTTAGTTCATTCTGAGCCCCTAATTGGTCTACCTTTGGCCACCATGCTAATGCAGCATAAGTGATCATTGGTACGGTGATAGTTTTATAGGACCATGTCATCATTTTTGGCCGTAGTTCCCATGTTTTACCATATAGCCTTTGACAAGCATATGTTATTCTTAAGGCTTTATTTGTTATGTATGATAGATGACTATTCCAAGTTAGACTCTTATCTAGAATTACTCCTAGATATTTCATCTCCTCGGGAACCATTAGTACCTTTCCCCCCAGATTTAAAGCTTACAGGTTAAGCTTCCTCTTCCGGGTAAAGGGCACCAGTGTGGTTTTACTAGGGTTAATCTCGAGTCCTTTCTCTCGACACCAGCCTAAAGCTAAGTTGAGAGCTAATTGCATTCGTTCAGTTACGGTAGAGTCAAACTTGCCTCTAACCATAATAATCAGATCGTCAGCAAAGCCCTGGACCTCGAATTTGTGATCATCGAGAATTTCTAGTAGTTCGTCGATGACTAGAATCCATAAGAGCGGTGACAGTACACCTCCCTGGGGGCAACCTTTAGTTGTCCTTACCGTTAATCTTTCTGTGCCCGCTTCATAGATGATTGTCCTATTTTTAAGCATGTTGAGGACCCAATCAATGATCATTTCGGGTATTCCCTTCCTGATCAGTGATTCCTCAATTGACTTGAAAGTCATGTTGTCAAAAGCTCCCTGTATGTCAATAGATGAACAGAGGGCTACTTCCTTTGATATTTTAACTAATTAATACAGATGCTTAACCAGAGCTTCTATACGAATAGCTTGAAAAAAAAAATACAAAATAATTTGTAATATTTTACTATGAAATTTTAACATAAAGTGTTCAAAACTAATTCTCCCTGCTATCTCCATCTGCTTTTTAGTGCACTCAATTTGCCCATTTCGTTATTTTCTAAAAAAATTTATACGACATTGTTTGTATATGTATATATGTATTTCAGCTGCGGTTTTTCTGTGTTAACTCTTCGAAAAATAGTTTTTATATAGAATTGACATATACGTACATAGAAGTTGATCCCACATTTAAGAAAAACTCCGCTAAGTTTTTCTTATGCTAATTGTAAATTTTTTACATATTGAGTAAATAGAGAACTGAAAGTGAAGATGATATTCAGCTCAGTCAATTTTAGTTTTTTGATAGAGAGTGTTCGTGTGTTTTTGTTTTTTTAAAATTTAACAAATTTTGTTAAGAACCCAAGTTTGCATAATTCTCCGCGTAAGTTTTTTTATATTACTAAACATATTATTTTATCTTTATATAATTAAATCAATAAACAATTAGAGGGGCTATCCACCAGTTTCAACTTAAAAAAAAAAAAATTGCTATTTTCATTGTGATATTACTGTTTTTGGAACATTTGGTCATTCTCCATTTAGTTAGTTTCTCTATAGAAACCGTGCAAATAAATTTATTGTCAAGCTCTTGAGTGGATTGTAAAAGAAGTATAAAACATATAAAATATAAATTGACTTGAAAAAGGACCTTGCATTGAAAGGAAATTCAAGATTCATAAAACCGTTTAAAGAAATCATAATCAACGCAAATGATTGCAACACATTCCCCAAACAAGAATCATTTTGGCTGTATGGTGATCATTCTATGAGTTATACATGTAGGAATTAGACATAAACGAAGAAACTTTATTAATGAGTCTTTATTGATGCCTCAATCTATTTTCTAAAGATTTGTCTCGCTGATGCTATGATCTTCAACCATTGAAAAAAGAATTAGTTTCACTATTAATAAAAAACAAAAAAATAAAAAGTAAAGCCATAACAAAATTAAAGCGGCAGCGTTATTTAACCGTCTCTGTTTCGATATGCATCACACAAATTCCATGTACATGAAACCGACAGAGATGGTTAAGTAACGTTGCCGCACCAAAAACATCAAACAGGAAAATCGTACATATATAAATGATACCATCGAATATGACATTGCAGTTTGGTCTTACCACGATTCCTGTTGTGTTTTATTTGTGCAATGAAGTTTTTCGCAAAATTTTTACTGATTTTTTTGCTCTTTGAACTACAAACTGATGGTGGTTTTGGTTCGGATATTGATGTCGCACATACTGATTTCCATTTTGGTGAACGTAAGGCTACTGATGCATTATTGCAAGAACGCGTTGCGCGTGTGCCACCAGGAAACAAAATATGGGGCCTTATCAATGTGGTAGTTAATGAAGTAGTTAATTTCACCTTGGTAAATTTGACAGTTGGTATATTTCAAATAAACATAAATATTTAAATATGTTATCATTTTAGTCGGATCATAAAGCAATCACATCACTTGAACTGATTCAGCAGAAAGAATCTAAATTCAAAGCAAGCCGTCTTGGTGATTTACAAATTCTAAGCGGTGGCATCGGTGGCGATTCTATTAGCCTAACATTAAGCAGTGAAAGAGGATATGGTTTTAATTACAAAATTAAAGTTTATGGAAGAACAGAATTGTAAAAATACACAACAGTTTGAAATGTAAAGAATGTAAGGAAGAATTAAAAAAAATATGCAAACAAAAATTTTGTCCATATAATAATATTTTCTATATACAACCCAAACGGCTGGACCGATCACTATGAAAATATATATATGTATATGGGCACGGCCACGTAAGACGAAGCTATACAACTTTTTTTTTCTTTAAATCTCCCACTCATTGCCCATATTTCATAAGTTTACATCTAATGCTGTCAAAAAATACCATTTTCAAGTATATAAGTTGATTTTAGTAGTGCTTTTTCATAAAAACTTACTCTTGCTTGTGAAAAGAAAAAAAAAAAAAAAAAAAAAAAAATGCCAAAAAAACAAGTTCCTGAAAGAAGGAAAAAATTTGCTTTATTTTTATTGTATCAATGCAATTTTAAATTTCAGAGAGAAAATGTTTGAAATTAAGGATTTACATTGATATTTTGATGGAAAACCAGTTGGTTACGCATATTTGTTGGCGATGAATTCTACCGCAAAAAAAAACATAACGTTGCCAACGAAATATATTAAGAATTTTCTTGTAGCGGAAGTTAGTGGGTAAAATATTAAAATGCAATCACCCTTTTCGAGTATTTTCAGTCTAATTTCTGAATCCATTTTAAAATTACCTAAATAAAGTATCTACCATGGTGAACATAGCCACTAAATATGTATAATGTTACCAACATTTTTTAATCAAAAATTTTAAGTTATATTTTTCTACTAAAATTTCTACTGAATCCACGCGATGAGCTATGTTGAAAGGGGTAGAAATTCCTTACAATAATTTAAATCAGCCAATAAGAACTGGGGGATTGAAGAGGAAGTTATGGACATAAATCACGCTAATTGCTATTTTGAGAGGAGAGAGAGTGCTAAGGATATCACAAAAATTTCGTTCCTTATAGACTTTTTGAAGCATTCCAGAAAGCTTAGTAATATTGTTGTTAGCTTAATCCGTTCGGGCGCCAGTCAGGGCTTAACATAAAAATCTGAAAAAACCAGGAAAAATTTATTTTCGATTTCAATTTTTTTGTTGAACCCAGTCTGGTGGCCAGACGAATTCAGCTAGGTGCATGGAATTTAGTGCAGATAACGACAATATTATTAAGATACCTAAGGCTAAAATTGGACGTGATCGGTTAACCTTCACGCATACTTCCCACACAATGTTTCAACTAGCAAATATGGGAGGTAGGCGTGAACATTAATCGATCACGCTCATTTTTAATCCTGATTAGAAGATGACTCTCAGTATTATCTGTACAAAGTTTCACGCAGACAGCTCTTTCCTTTGGGAGGAATCGTTATTTAAAAAAAAGATGTATCGAGGTCTTGGAGCAAAAAATTTGTAATGTAGTGTAAACGGGAATCTTCCAAGGAATGAAATTTTCACATATTATTCATCTTTATAGATTTTTGGACTGTTTGGCTATATTTGCCCTCAATTTATTTATGGAAATTCGTATGCATAACCTTCCCAACGCTTTTGCATAACATTACCAACGTTGCTTTAATGTCTGTAAGTCCACCAATAATATTTTTTTTACCACAATTACCATTCCAATCTTAGCTTTGATCCTTTATCTTCAAATTATAGAAGATGTTCGGGAAAATACACTACTAGATTCGCAGAATTTTTAGAAAATGTGCACTGACCTCGAAAATTGCTTGCAAAAAAATAATAACGTTCCCAACGGCACTTAAACTCTTACAACTCCAAAGCCATAAGCGATAGACAAAAAACTTTGTTCCTATGAAATATTGGCCTTAAGGAGCCTTATTACATGCATTTGAGATATCATGATGTTTGATTATTTTTCAAAGAGATATGGGCAAAAATGTGCGTGCGAACGTAACGTTGCCAACGGTGGCCGTGCCCATATAGGTTTTCGGTTACGTCGCGTGTTTCTGCGTCATTAGTTTTTTCGGTTTTTTTTCACCCAAGGATTCCCCCTTAGATGTCAGAATCAAAACTTAAGAAAAAAAAAAATTTATTTTCGTTTTTTCGTGTTTTCAAGCGTTTCATGACTTTTTATGACATTTTAGAGAAAAAAATTTTAGCAGCCATCCTTTTTTCTACAGATTTGTCTCGCAGATGTTTTGATCTTGAATTGAACTTGATGCTCCAGTCGTGCAGTTTATAATAAGCAGTCACGTCACAGGCAATTAATATTGTAAGCGTTTTACGACTGTAGTAATTTACCACGAATCTAATTAACTACGCGATTAACATTCTCAATTTAACCATTGCAAAAAGAATTTATTTCACATTCAATAGAAAAAAGAATTACAACTTAAAAGCCACAGCTAATGGAGCTCCAGCGTTATCTTACTGTCTCTGTTTCGATATGCACCATATAAATCCCATGTACATAGGCATACATATGAAGGAAAAAAAAAAATCTTCCCGACACCGATTCAAAAGTTAGAAGGACTCTTAAAAACGATATATTCATATTTTTTTTTTCTTTCCAAGAAAAACCAATAGAACACTTTTGATTCTACTGAAGGCCTATTTTGGCTAAAGAAACATGTTTTCGGGAAAAAGCTTTTTTCATTACAAAATGGATATCCAAGGGTACTTCAGAAATAATATTCTTCAAAAAAAAAAAAAAAAAAAATATTGTACTTTAAATAAAAGCTCAATTTTTAAGCTTTAAAATGGTGTATCATTCGTAATGGGATTCAGAAATTTTTTTTGTCTTTTTTTTTTATCAATTTTTGAAAAACTATAAAATATCTCAAAAAATTTTTAATAAATTCACACGTATTCTCTGGACAGTTCCAAGCATTTTAGCCTAATTTTCCGGGAAAATTGCGGGTTTTCCTAAAAACGCTTTTCGCTCGAAACAAGCTCGAAACTCCTATGTGAAAAGATTTATTCATTAACTATTTCTGTGGGTTATATGGGTGCGAAACATGGCTTGTTACTGAACAACTAACGAACAAGCTGCAAGTATTCGTCAACAAATGCTTAAGGCGTATATTAGAGATTTGATGGCCTCGCACTATATCAAATGCCTAGCTACATCAAAAATGCAATTAGAGGGCTATAGCAAACGAGGTTAAGCTGCGCGTATGGGGATGGATTGGTCACACTCTCCGGAAACCACACAGCGAAGTTTGTCGTTAGGCTCTTGAGTGGAATCCACAAGGCAGTAGAGGACGTGGTAGACGCAAAACCAACTGGAAAAGGTCGCTGGAAAAGGAAATCCAAGAATCGGGAAAGTCGTGGCAAGACATCAAAGTCATCGCAAGGGATCGCGACGAATGTTTCATATTGGCCCTATGCTCTTCCTAGGAGTTAAAGGAGAATACATACATATATACATTTCTGTGGGTTCGTCTGGCTGAAAAAAATTAAAGTTAGCCGTACATGAAACAATTTTTGCGATTTCCGGGAAAACGAGAAATTTCACAGATAGCTCAAAACAACTGTTGGAAAGCTCGAAAATAGCATGAAATTCTCAATACCAAAACTTCGAGATTCGTTACATTTGCATGTCTCACGCTATGAACCTAAATCTTTTTGGCGGTTACGGCTCGATATAATATTTTCCGTTTTTTTTGTAATAAAGATTTCTTCATCTTTAGACAGCCCGCATTAAGGTCTAGAGATAAGGAAATTGTTTATCTCTAAGTTTTTTGTCACGAGGCCTAACCGGCAAAAAGAATTAGCCGACAAGCTAATTTGTCATTAAAAAATAATTTGTTTCGCTATCATTAAAAAAAAACGTAACAGCCAGACCTAAAGCGGCAATGTTATTTAACCCTTGAAACCGACAAAGATGGTTAAATAACGCTGTCACACCAATACATCAAACAGAAAAATCGTATATATAAACGTTAGCAATCGAATATAAAATTACAGTTTGTCAAGACTCCTGTTGTGATTTATCTGCGCAATGAAGCTTTTTGCAAATTTTTTACTAATTTTTTTGCTCTTTGAGCTACAAATTGATGGTGGTTTTGGTGTCGATATTGGTTACGTGAGTAGTGATTTCCACATTGGCGAACGTAATGTTGGTGATACATTTGTGAAAAAACACGTTGCGCGTGTGCCACCAGGAGCGAAAAAAATGGGCATTTTTGATGCAGTAGCTCATGAAATAGTTAATTTCACCTTGAAATCGGTAAAATTTACAATTGGTATGATTTGAACATGTTAAAATATTGAAACATGTTATCTTTTTTAGCCGATTCATAATAGAATTACATCCATTGAACTGATTGAGCAGAAAGAAACTAAATTCAAAGCAAGCCATCTTGGTGAGTTTGAAATTCTAACAGGTGGAATTGGTAAGAATTCTGTTAGCATGAAACTAAGCAGTGAAAGAGGATATGGATTTAATTACAAAATTAATGTTTATGGAAGATCATAAATTTATATAATATACTACGTTTGAAGTAGTTAAAAATAAAAGAAGAAAAAAAAAAAAAAAAAAAATGGAACTATTTTCTCTATATAATAATATTATGCTTTATATTATAAAAATATTACCCTATACAATACTGAGCGCAGCATAACAAAATTAAACGAATAAATCATTTTCATTGAGAAAAGCTAGGAAAAGTTTTATAAATGTAATGTTTCATAGCAAAACGGAGGGCCCTTATCTTCACAGACAAAATTTTACAGCAGAAGTAGAAATTAGTGATGAGCAAAATTAGTCTTGGTATTGCGTCTTGTTCTTGGTCTTGCTAATTTTGCGACACCAAGACCAAGACCAAGATGCTGATATTTTTGCAAGACCAAGACCAAGACTGCTATGGTCTTGGTCTTGCTCATGATAATTGTCAAGACCAAGACTGCTTTTCAGTCTTGCTAATTTAAAGTTAAAATTTGCTTCACGCCCGTTTCGAAGATAAAATTATCTCTCGATTTGAATTTTGGCATCTTAAAAACCCAAATGCTTTGGAAAAATATGGTTTTACAATTTTGAATACTCAATACCTCTGAAAAATTTTTCAAGTCCAAGACCAAGACCGAGACTAAGACTTAATGAACATGATCAAGACCAAGACTCAATATCAAAACCAAGACAAAGACCAAGACCCAATGTGCAAGAACAAGACCAAGACCAAGACTGCTATGGTCTTGGTCTTGGTTTGCTCATCACAAGTAGAAATACAAGTGGGAACGGAGCTGAATGAAACAAAAAGTTGACAATTGATTTTAAGAGTGGAAGAAGAGACGTTTAAGAAGACGGTTGTCTGCTGACAAGTAAAGAAGTGGAAATTAGAAAACAATGAAACAAACAGAATTGATAGTTAAAAGTTGTTAAAGGGAAATATATGTAAAGTAAACTATAATACTAATAACATTGTAAAATAGCATAATAATTGAAACCAAAATTAACTAAAATTAATGTATTTGTGTGTAAATGTGCACAAAGTTAAAATTATTTTAATATTTTACCATTAACCTAGGTAAAATTAAATGCAAATTTTTCAATATTAACAACGACAAGATACGCGGTCACACAGAGCTGAAAAGAGGATACAGCACAAAGAGTAAGACAAAAAGCTGACTGACTTCATGGTTTTTGTTTTCTTTTCATTTCTTATTTGTCACTGTACCAGGGATGATAAATGAGCTTTTCTGTTTTATACCAAATAGCAAAAAAGTACTAAAAATGTGCAAAAAGTACCATTTGTAGTCAAATTTTGACCATTGGGCAATTCTTGTGTTTAATAATAGGCAAACAAAATCAGTTCAGCTCCTGTTTCTGCTTCTATGCCTTAACCTCAACATATTAGATTGATTTTTTTTGTCTGTGAGGAGAAGTAGTGTACGGAATTTTTCTTTTTAAAAAGTGGGTGGTTCAACGCCATCGCATCAATTTTTATGAAGTTTGGTATGGAAACACTAAAAAACGATAATTTGATCTTACTATTTTTAAGTGGGTGGTGCCACTCCCTTAAATGAAAAAAAATAAAAAATGTTCTCACGGCTAAACCGCTAGATCAACCAAATTATGTTGATGTGTACCGCTGGGAGTCTCACCCGTAACCGTATGCAGCACCAATATTTATCTTATCTCATTGAAGTCACTAAAGTAAACTTCCACACCGTGTATCGAAGGTGTCGCTAAAGTATACTTTCACATCGTGTCTCAAACTACCAGGAAATATATCGCCACCCGTGCCGCAAAATTATGTCTCGAAAATAAAATGTTGTCCCAAAATAAAGTAAAACACGCTTTCCTCTTCATTTACTTTATAATTTATTATTCATTGACCTTAATTTACTTGAGGTCTAAGTTGACTTTAATTTTATAGTATTTTTAAGTTAAATTTTAATTTCTTTTACCACCGCGAAATAAGCTGCTGCTGTCGTCAAAAAGGAAGAAGTGATTGAACAAATAAAAATTGGTCTGTCATGCAGCAGTCACACTAACAGATGGGCACGTTTACATTGCCATAATTATGACATGCATTTTAGGTGTGTTCGCGTACAAGTTTGCATTGCAGTCAAAGTTGCTAGCGACATTTGAGTTGCGACGCGACGGCGACGGCGAATCCGCTAAATTGATTTTTATGAAATTTGGTATTGAGACCGATAGATAAAGTTAACACTAAAGCAAATTGACAGACATAGTTACTAATGAGAATTTGTTTGCATAAGTGTGGTTTTTCTAAAGTCAAATTCAAATGGCCGAAAACAACGGCCACAAAACAAACCCTAGTTACCTTATTCAAAATTCCATAAAACGATCGACTCAGGAGTTGTTTTTGCGACCGGTAATATTTCTTTAGCTTAATACCATTGATTCTACATCATTAAGTAAACTTTCTTTAAAAGCAGAGTCTAATTTTTTTAATTTTTAACAAAATGTCATACAATTCATATTCTGACATTAGTTTTGCTTCATCTTGTAGAATTAAAAAAACTACAGCAGTTTTCAAAGCAAGAAATAAATATTTGAAATACAGTGCAATTTAAGTACCTAACGATTAAAGCAAAATACCGCACTTGAACCCAATCGCATACACACGTATGCACACACACTCAAATATAACCTTCAAATTCATATGTGGCATTCGGCGGAAATAAACCACATTTAATGTCAATTAAACGCGCATTCAACTGCCACCAACCAACCAGCCAATCGTACATTAATCTTGCAATATCCTAGAAGCAGCAGCACCAGCGGCAGCAGCAAATTACGTACAAGAGAAAATAAATTCAATAAATTTACAGCTTAATAAAACCCTGAGTGCAGTTAATAGACTCGTCAAAAGTTAATAAATTCATATTAAGAGTTGACTCCAGTTGGGTTGCTTTGGTTTTTGGGTTGAAACCGCCCGTGCGTTCGTTGCTGGGGGAGGTTGAACGCACACAATTCATGATTTTACTCTTTGTAAAATAAAACTTGCAAATGTCATAAATTGTACTTTGCACATTGTTGTTGTTGTTGTTTTTGCTGTTGCTGCTGTCAAAAATTTCCTTGAAAGTGCGCCGCGCACACAAAACACATCATAAATTCATCAGTGCAATGCCACAAAAACAAACCAAAAACAAAAAAAAATCCAAAACTCACATGGAGTACAAGGGTTAAGGGGTGGGTGTGCAAAAGTTTGATCAGTGTTATGCTGCTTGCACGTATGAAAATGTATGCAGCCTTGCTGGAGATAAGCCAAAACGACACTTAAATTGACTGATAGATGTTTGTTACACTGAGAGAATGAAGTTTTTTTCAAACAGAGTTTATATTAAATTTTATAAAAAATTTAGCATATCCGGAAGAAAACTTTTAGGAAATAATTCTCCTAGAAGCAAATTTTATTTTATATCTAGCTACAACCCGGTGAGCGTTGCCTCATCTTTGTCTCAGTGCCTTTTACACATGTACCAAACTTTATTCATTTGCATCAAATATTTTCATAGCTATGGTGAATTTTTTCCAGGGTGTGGTGTCACCAATTTTTCTAGTTGATGCTGTTTTTTCCAGTGGCCTTTATATACATATATGGGGAAATCTCAGCAAGTGTGGACTTCGGTGTGAATAGGTCTCGGTTCGCCGAGTCAGCACCCGATGCATTTTCCATCCATTTCAACATATCTGGGACACTTATTGGATGATGGTAAATACAAAAACATGCATGTGCTACCGCCTGGAAGCTTTATTTTTTTTTGCCGAAATTCGAGAAAAATCCACAAATTTTGTGTGTGAATTGAATAAGTGCATCCGTTATTGAGCTATAACTTTTGAGGCGGTTCAGCAAATTGTTTTGGGCTTTTAGTATCTTGAACATGAATGTTAAGACGTTAGAAAAACTGCATCCCGTTGATGTGCCTCAGGTAGAACGCTAGATATGGGTCTCCAAAGTTGTGTGAATGGTTTTTACCCAAAATCTGGTAATTTTCGGTTTCTAACATGCTGCTCTGGGGGCGATTATTTTTTCGCAATATTCCTCATGAAATATGATTTCTTAATGTTATGACTAAAAGCTATGTCCAGATAAAAGGGTGTGCCACCACTGGTTCGGTGGTAACACACTTGAGAATAAGCTCAAATGTCGATTTTTCATTCGAAATTACGTCTAAAAAAATGGTATTTTGAGGGGCACAAAAATCCGAGGGCACAAAATTGTCTCAAATCTTGCGAAATCATTGAACCTAGGGCCAATGAATATGTAAAAAATCGCCCCTCAGTACATACTTGAACAATGGCTAAAATGTACAATTTTTTAAGATTCATCCGTATATATAATGACTGCGTATGTGTGTGAAGCATTATCACTCAGAAACTACTAAGCCAATTGAGCTAAAAATTTGGGAATGAGTGCATCTCAGGTATGAAAATGTGTTTATGCTATACACGAAGGTTTCCGAAGACCACCCGAAGGCTTCATAGTCAAAACGAAGAATATCTAGGTACACTGGAGGGAAAATATCTATGGAAAACTTTCATCAAGTTCTAATTGATAATTTTCTGGTCCACCCGAAGTTTTCCGAAGGTCACCCGAAGGCTTGATAGTCAAAACGAAGAATATCTAGGTATACAAGAGGGAAAAAATCCATGGCGAACTATCAAAAAACTTTAACTGATAGTTTTCTGAAATTCTCGAAGGTTCCCGAAGGTCACCCGAAGGCTTCATACTCAAAACGAAGAATACGAGAGGAAAAAAATATATGACGAACTATCAACAAACCTTAACTAATAGTTTTCTGTGACATCCGAAGATTTCCGAAGGTCACAAAAAATTATACGATCGTAAGATATGAAATATACTTTACGATCTTTTCTCACACCTACCCCAACAATGAATTTCAATCCCATGTGAATCGGAAAAATTCGATTTAAAAAATATTTTTGTATGAAGGCCACTCTAAATAATTTTTTTTTTTTTTCAGAAAGCTTTCTTTCAATCCTCCTCCATACTTGATTTCATGAAAATCGGCGGAGCAATATGACCTTAAAAATTTTTTTATATTATGGGCCACCCTAGCTATACAAAGATGCTAAATTTTATTCTTCAGAAATATTCCCTTCAATTTCCATGCTTACTTTCATGATAATCGGTGCAGTATAACCTTAAAAAAAATTTTTTATGTGAGGGCCACTCTAAATATGCAACCTTAATAAAAATTTTTTAACCTAAGATGTGCCTCTTGATATAAAAGGCAAATTCCATGTGAATCGAAAAAATACGATTTCAAAAATTGTGTGAGGGCCACCCTAAATAAAAGTTTTATAGTTAAAGCTGTGCAACTTAATATAAAAACCACGTGGTGTAGAATTAATGTGAATCGATTAACCGGTATGTGAGAAAATCCGATTTAAAAAATATTTTTGTATGAGGGCCACCCTAAATATACACTCTTGCGGAATGAAAAATACTTTTTAACCGATTTCCATACCTACCAAATACATATAAAAAATTTCATAAAAATCGGTCGACCCATTTCAGAGGAGTTCAAACACAACACCGTGGCTCGAGATTTTTGACGATATTGGGGGAGGCGATCGAAAAAAGTCAGTAACGCTGGCTGTAAAACACTTGTAATGTATCTCAAATTAATAATTTGCGGTCCAAAAAAGGGCGCCACATGTTTGAAAAATAACTTCTTTTTTTTCGAAAAATCCACACTTGCTGAGATTTCCCCATATAACAAATTAGCCTTCCATTCCCGCTTCGCAAAACATGTGTTTGTTTTTGTTTTTTTTATTTTTTATAAATTTTCTGAAAAAACTATCAGAAAGTTACTAATAGTTTTGAAGATGTTGACAAAAACGTTAATTTACGCCTGCTGCCTATACCATGAAACTATCAATTAAAGCTTGCTGATTGTCCGTCACAGATGTTTTACCACTAGTATACCTGTATATTCTTCGTTTTGACTATGAACCCTTCTGGTTATTCCCGGATATCCCACAAAACAATCAATTAAAGCTTTCTGATAGTTCGCCACAGATGTTCTCCCTCTAATATGCCTAGATATTCTCCGTTTTGACTTTGAAGCCTTCGGATGGCTTTCAGTTGACAGAGAAAGTTATCTTTTAAGGCATGTTAATAGTCCGCCATAGAGTCTACTCCCTCTATTATAACAAGATATCCTTCGTTTTGACTATGAACCCTTTGAATGACCTCCGGGCATCTCAGAAAAGAATCAATTAAAGCTTGCTGATAGTCCGCCTACAGATGTTTTCCCTCTAGTATACCTGGATATTCTTCGTTTTGACTTTGTAGCCTACGGGTGTCAGAGAAAGCTATCTTTTAAAGCTTGTTGTTAGTCCGCCATAGATGTTTTTCCTTTAGTATACCTAGATATTCTTCGTTTGACTTCGAACACTATGGGTGACCTTCGGGTATGCCGGAAAACTATCAACTAAAGCTTGTTGATAGTCCGCCATAGGATCTTCTCTCTAGAAGTATAACCAGATATTTTTCATTTTCACTATGAACCATTCGGTATCCCAGAAAACAATCAATTAAAGCTTGCTGATAGTTCGCCACAGATGTTTTCCCTCTAAGTAGCATATCTTGATATTCTTCGTCTTGACTTTAAAGCTTTCTGGTGACCTTCGGATGCCAAAGAAAGCAATCTTTTAAAGCTTGTTGATAGCCCACCATAGATGTTTTCTCTCTAACATACTTACATAGAAATTCGTTTTGACTATGAAGCCTTCAGCTAATTTTTGGAAACCTTGTATAGGATTTAAATCTTCCCATATCTGAGCTTACTGACTGAAAAATGTTCAACTGCCTTGGCCGAATAGTTTCTAAGTGATAATGCTTCAGACACACACACAATGATTGATTCTCCATACAAACTTCTATCTCCTTAACGGATGATTTCAGGGATAGAGGCTATCAGAAGTCCTTCCTAGGATCCAAATATCATGTTAATCGGTTAAGCAGGTTGGGCGTGAAAAGGTGACAGACAGACATAGTTACTTTCGCAGTTATAATATTACTATAGTTCGGATTTCATCCATGAGCTCAGAAAAGTTTCTGAAATAAGTCGAATTTTGATTTTTGGGAGCTAAGGTGGGCTGGATTTGGCAGAACACCGGAAAATGTTAGACACCCGGGACTATTCTGAACAACTTATCTTTTCGCAAAACCAACGGAGATATAGCCATCGAAAGATCGGGATATGGCATGATATGAAAACCAGTATAAGTTAGGAACCCCTTAATGAATTTGGATAATATTGGTGTCAGATGAAATGTATTTTAATTAAGTCATAATTTTTGAGAAATGACGAATTTTCGAAAATTTTGAGCAGTTTTTTTTTAAAGCACTATTTTTCCAAAAATATCTTACTTACCCGTAGCTTTTGTAATAAATTATGAAAGACTCATCTATTTCCTTTCATTTGATGTGCAATTTATGTCTAATTTCTTTCATTTCGCACAAAGTAAACCAGTCTTCTGATGGCTATATCTTCGTTCGTTTGCGAATTTCGAAAAATAGAACTAGAAGAAGTGTTCAAAATAGTCCCAGGAATCTTACATTTTCCGGTGTTCTACTGATTCCCAACCAACATGTATATAATTGTACATACAGTTGTTAATCCTTTAATAACCAAGAAGAATAATATTTATTCTGCTAATATTTGCAAAAGTCAAAAAATATCAAAAAATTACTTGATCGTATTCGCTTCTGGGCGACTCATATAATATCTTCCAAAAAATGTTTGAAATAAAAACTTTTTTGGGCGATGAATCGTTCAAACTTATCTAAAATTTAGGAGTCTCTTGTTTATTTTCTTTCAGTGTACGGGTGCGTCTATATTAAAGAAAGAACAGCAGTAAAACACAATAGACAGTCCATTGTTTCAATAATTTTGTTTTTTGTCTCAAATAATGCGTTCATGTTATACAGTCAGCCAGCCAGTCGTTCAGACAGTCAGCCGAAATGCCATTCATTCATTGCTTTGTGTTTTTTACGTATGTATTTCCCAACGATATGTGTGTGCACGACTGTCAACGTGTCTGAGCGTCTGTGTGACTGACGGTATGTGTAGCTGTCAGCTGCCGTACTACGCATTGTCGTACATTATAATTGAGCCATTGTTTCTATTTTCCTTATCCTTACATGACAAATTGTCCAACATGATGTGAAATGTGGTGCCTCATCTTCCGACATGTTGCGTATTACAAAAAAGAAAAAAAAAACACATTTTTTCACCAGACACGACACAACTCATGCACCTTCTGCGGGGTATATCTCTATCTGAAACGAGCACGGATATATGGATAATGCTTGAAACGTATTTTAATTTTAAAATATCGCATTTGTGAAAATTTTGCGCATCGATCACCTTTTGTTGATTTCTCTTGCTTAAGTTGCGCACTTTTGTTCTATTTTTGGGTTAATGGCAATTCAGCGTAAGGTGGGGTCTATAGAAAAAATTGAGAATTCTGAAAATTTCATAATGTTGTGTATTTAAACATTAAGGGTTCTGACAAAAACCATGTTTTTTATGCTTTTTAGTTCAGATACCTCAAAGTACACACTAGATAAAGCAATTCTGCACCCGGACTCAAATTCAGGGTCTTCAGAAATACATTTGAATCATATAGTCTAGAGTCAATCAGTCAACAAATAAACATATTTCAGGTCGAAAAAAAAAAAAAAATCGGCTTCAAACTACTTTTTCCAGAAAAATTTTGTACATACTAAATATCATGTATTCTACAGCGCGCACCTAAGTTTTCATGCAAATATCATAAGCAGATTTTTAAATATGTACTTTTGCGACTATTGGCCAAATTAAACTTATTTAACGAGCAACAACTTATATGGTTGAGTGTGCTTATGCGCTTTTTTCAGAATAAAAAGAAGAAAATTATGCTATACCCATATATCTACATATGATCATTGCAAAGTATCAATACATACACAAATCCATATGATGCACCAAAAAATTCTAAATAAATGTTGAATTTTTTTTTTGAAATTCGACAAATGCGTTCAACATGTTTAGTCTAGCATAGGCCTTTGGGCCAGGCAAATCAAAAAATTTGGTAAAAGAATTTAAAGAAGAAAAAAACTTAAAAAATATAAAAAAGTAAATAAATAAAAAAGTGAAATATCTAAAGTACAAAATAAAATAAAAAAAACAGACACGTAGAACAAAAGTGAATTACTTACTACAGGAATAGAACAAACGCGTGAAAAAAGCTCAAGACGAAAGTAGAAAATAAAAGAAAGCAAGAAATGCAACTTTTAAATTTATAGCATTTTATATAAAAATAAATATCTGCATGAGAGAATAAATAAGATCTTGTGAGTTCTGTTCGAAAATCAAATACCCTACAACGTATAAAAAGTTTAAGTTTGAATGAATGTTTTATGATCCGAGCAACTCTGTTAGTAGACCATTTTGATTTATATATTGTACCTACTATCGTTAAGAATTCTACATTATCAAAAAATTTTTAGTATTTGTGCGAAATTTGGTTGCATTGTCTTTATAAATTTTTCAAGTATAGGATGTGCTCCGACCTTTTTCCACGAATTCCAATTATTTTGCAGTTATTTATTGATAGATTAATGTACGGTTGCTACATTTATTTAGGACTAGACATCAATAAAAACCC
This sequence comes from Calliopum simillimum, assembly GCA_951812925.1. NCBI lineage: Eukaryota > Metazoa > Arthropoda > Insecta > Diptera > Lauxaniidae > Calliopum > Calliopum simillimum. The sequence continues at coordinate 113,145,667 of OX638370.1, read as the reverse complement.
TCTAATTCAACCTTCCCTCCCCTATTAAGTCAAGGCTGGCTACAGAATGCACTATTGTCTGACGTGGTTGTCACAATCATAAGGGTCCACATTGATATTGCTGATTGAATAGGCCACTATAGCGTTGCAATTCGTGATAATTAACATATAATATATTCCAAGTGGGAACAAACCACCTTTTAGGTCAATAATCACCGATCTCGGAAAAATTTGTTGGTGTGGTATTTTACTTGATTTTACTGGATACGTAAGCCATTCCATATCTAGAGTAACAAAATTCTCCGCACCCCTTTCGATATCGCTGAAATTTGGTACATAGTTTTGTTTCATGCTTAATTGATAATTTTTAGAATTGAGTTGAGTGACGCTGAAGATCAACAACCTAAAGTCATAGACAAGACGTTGGTAAGGAATAGTTGAAGTCTAGAGACCTGTCATCTGCAAATGAATGAATAGAGGTCGAAGTTTTTGATGGTTACAACTTTTATTGACCACTTACATAGGAAACATGATATTCGTTTTAAAAGAGTATCACGAATATTGAAAGCGTTAAGCAGAGTGCCAAACTCTATCAAAAGCTTTAGATATATCTTGCGCAATATTTTTACATACACCATTTTTTTTTTAAAGGTTAGTCAAAAGGTCGCCTGTTTAACGTTGTTTTATGAAACCATATTGATGGCCACTAAATAGACTATATTTTTATAAATAAATCATGTGATGGAAGTTCATTTAACTTTCCATGAATTTTGAGAGCATAAAAACTAAAGCTATAAGTCGGTAGATTGAGCGACACGTCTTATAACGTTTTTTCGGAATCGGGCCTTGAGAATTTGCTGCTTTCTAGATCTTTTAGAACTTTAGCTACTGAACAGATTCGACAATATAAGTGCTGCAAATAATGTTCATAAATTTTTGAATTCTGTGGCTCAATTATAACAAGTTTTTTTTTTCTAGAATATCGACATTTCTATCAAAGGTCCACCGTGAGCCAAAAACTGAAACTATTTAACGTACATAAATGAAATTCGGTACATACCTTTATAAAAAGCACCAAGACAAATAATGTGTACTGAAAATAATGGGGGTATCACGCCCCCACAAACTACTTCGCGCCATGACAAATAATGTTTCCTGGGAAAATGGGCGATGCCACGCCCTTAAAAAAAGAAATACATAATTTATGAGATTTGATACACATGTAAAATGGATAGGAACAAATGACATCCTTTGGAAAAATTAAATTAATTTGTGTGGTGGAAAAAATGTCACGTTCATATTGTCACGTACCGATTCAGATTATGATCAAAACAAAGGAAAGTACAGAAGATATTTGAATCAAACAAAATATTATTACATGAGATTCTAAAGTTGGTCGCTCTAATAAATTCTGACTTGTTTCGCTGATTTCTGTTATTCTATGAATAGGCACAAAAACTACTTCTCTTTTTGTCACGTTCGTTTTGTGTCTTTTTTTGCGTGTATCTTGGAATCAGGACTTCGCTTGCTTTTAACGTTGGCAGTAATCATAGTGCTACCTAAGAGCTATAATGCGAAGTAAAAAAAATAAAAATATGTTTTGCTCCCACTTTTTTCACTTCAAATGTGTACGACGGTCACGATCGTCACCTGGGAAATGTCCATATGCAGAATTTAATCAGGTTTTCTTGAATAGCAAGAGAAAATTTTAGACATTTTTTTTTTGACTGAAATGTCCCAAAAAACACATTTTTTAAGCTTGAAAACACGAAAATTGCACAATTTGTGTGGCATGCCCCCCGGGTCAAAAAAACCGGTTTCGAGCAAACAAAAAAAGACGTGTCTAGTCAAATCGCGTGAAGTACCATGCTAATCAGTGATGCTTGAACTAAAAGTTGGTTCTATCATATTCATCAGCTCAGAAGTAATTTGCAAAAGTAATGTCATAATATGAATGTGCTATAATTTTTGCAAATGGTGCTGATTTTATGTCATTTGGCATTTATATTTAAGATATATAAAGAATTAGTTGATACTAAGCCGACCAATAGAGTAGGATGCCGTAAAACGAATACAAATGTGCATCAGCACAGGAGGTGGTTATTTGGATGATATAATTTTTTTGAAGTAAATATTATTAATTTTCTATCTTTAGTTAAACCTTTCGTGAAGACAAAATACATTTTTCCATACTTATCACACCAACTGCAAAGTGAATATGCAGAGTGTAGGGTATTATAAAGGATGAAATTAATTATAAATAAAATAAAATATTTAAAATATTTTTATTTGCTTATACAAAGTGATATTAAAAAAAAAAAAAAAAAAAATAACAAAAATTTGCGGCGCACCTTTGTAACTTATGATTTTTGCACATTAATTACATCCAACTCTGTTTAACCAAGTGCCGCTATCTCTTTCTATCACTGAGAGAATAATAATTTTATATATTTATTTTACCTCAAACTCTGAACAAAGAATCAAAATGATGATTATTAATAAAAATCAAAGGAAAAAGTGAGAATTTGTATTCTTCATATAAACAGCGCTGAGGTGGCATAAAATTTTCATTAAAATTCTCAGTCAAGTTCCTAAGAGACGGTGGCTTTAGGAAAATTTTATTTTCAACTTAAAAACGTTCGCGAACAGACGTCGTCGTCGACGGTGGGTTGTGTGAAATTTTGCATTTTCTGGTTATTTTTTTTTTTTGTAGATTTTTGTTGAAGAGCAGCGTTAACGACGAAAACTTTAAAAAGTTTTTCTTTTGTCGGTGTTGTCTCGCTATCTGCGGTTCGGGGTCTGAGCGTAAAGTTACGTGGGAAAATATACAAAATTGTGGTGTAGTGCGCGTGTAAAATTTGTGAAAAAAAAAAATTAATTTTTAAAAAATTACAACAAAAACAAAAAAAAAATTAATAATTGCGCTTTATATTTTGTGTTATATTTAATTTTTTAAAATATTATTTGCAGTTTTGTTACATTGTGAGAAAAAAAAAATTTTAAAATTTTTTTGCAATTTTACGCAGTTTTCGCTTAAAACGCATTTTCGAAACGCATTTTTCTTTAAATGCGTTTCGACGTCAATAAACGACGAAAATTCATAAAAACCAACAAGATCTTAAAACAACAAAGCAACAACAAAAAGTAAGTTTGTAATATTTTATGGTTTTTTTTTCATTTCATTTCATTCAATTTCTATGGAAAATCCATTTGTAATGATTATGTAAATGAAACGTGCCAAGTAACTCATGTATGCGGTTTGCGTAGTGTTGCCATACGTTCGTAAAAGTATTCAAATATTTAAAATATTTATTTTTTACTCTATGAATGTCGCAATACCTACGCTTAATATGACTTTTTAATTTATTAATTTATTTTTTTCTTTTAATTTTTCTAAATTTATCTTGTGCCTACACTTTTTTAAAATTTTTTTTTTTTTTTTTTAGTGAACAAAATTTTTCACACATTTTTTTGCCATTAGGCGCTCGGTTCTTTATTTTTAGTTTTGAAATGTTGTGTGTATTTTTTCGCTTTAGCGCGTGTTTTGTTTATCTATTTTCTCTTCTTCAGAATTTGCCATTTTTTTTCTTTTCTTTTTGCCAATTGATTTTGAGTTTTTTATGGTTTTTATTTAGTTAAAAATAATTTGGTTGTATTCGAAATATTTAGTGCTTTACATTCTGTTTTTTGTCCCGTGTGCAGCACTTATTTGTTGTGTTTGATTTAGTGTTTTGTTGCTTTTTTGCGAAACAAATGCCTGGTATCTAAAGGGTGCGTCAGCTTATTATTTTGACATCGCCAATCCAATGTATGGGCTCAAATGTCTTTGAGTTATCAAAACAACTAAATCGGCTTTCTCTTTATATCAGCATACATGAGACCGACTAAACACTTTTCTGAAAAAAGTCATAGTTTTACCCAACAGAGCGGGCGACAGATGGACATGAGAATGCAAAATATGAATATGTACTGACAACTGAGCTCAGATTCTTGTCGCTAGGTCCCCTTTCAATATGACCGTTTTCAATATACTGTAATATAAAAAACTTATAGTAGTTCCAAATGGGACTGTACGCATTTTGAATTTGTGACCGTCCAGTGGAAAAGGTACCTTATCTTCACAAAATAAAAAATAATTTTTTGGCATTTTCTAAAAATTTTGAATGAAATGACCTTTCAATCAGTGGAAAATTCTAAAAATTTACTGAGTTATGGCATTTTGAAATCGTAAAATCAAAAACTCAAGTTTGTAGACATCGAAGTTTGTCAATTATAAATTTTCACAGGATGGAGGTTCGGTTAGGCTGCTTTTATTGGTATTTGTATTTTGATAATCGACCTCAAATCAGTTGTAAAATGGTCAGAACCTGTCTAATCACTGAATTCCACCTTAAACTGAAAACCGGTATTTTGAGCTGTACTGCTGAATTTTGTGAGATACGGTACCTTTTCCACTGGACGGTCACATTTGACAATAATTTTATGCACCAGAAGAGCGTTGTTTTTCAACCTCATCAAAACATATCTTAGGAATTCGGTGGGTCATAGAAAGTTATTGTATGATATTATTGACTATTTTGCAACTGCAATGAAGGAGATATTTTAAATTTATTTTTCCTGTTTTTTATAGACTTTAATAAATTTCGATTTCAAATCTGCGTTTTTTAGATTTTAGGTTGCTGAATTTGAGTTCAAATTTCTGTATAATATACCGGGTCGAAATTTAAATTCATCCCGAAACCGCCTCAAAAGTTAGAATGACTCTTAAAAACTATATCTGCTTCATTTTTTTTTTTCATTCTGAGAAAAACCAATAAAGCACTTTAGATTCTACTGAAAGCCTATTTTGGTCATAACTTTTTTTTCATTTAAAAATGGATACCCAAGAGTACTTTAAAAATAAAGACTATGTCCCTAGAAAAATTTTGGCGTTTAAAAGTTATTTTTTTTTGGGTGTAGATAATGTTCGGTTTCAAAAATCGATTTTTTTTACATTTTCCAATAACGAGGTCGGAAAAAAGATTTTTTCTCAGAAGCAAGGCATCTAAAGAAAAAAGTGTATATGGAAAAAAATGCTTAGAATTGTTCAAGAAATGTGTGTGAATTTTTTTTGAATTTTTAGAGATATTTTATAATCTTTCAAAACTTTCAAAAAAATAAAAAATAAAAAAAAAAAAATTCCAAAAATTCTGAAAAAATGTAGGCCCTTGGGCAGTGTAAGCAATATTTTGACTGAAGTATTGAGTTTCAGAAAGCTGTGTGCACAATGGAACAAAAATAAATTCGAATGAGACTTTTTCAGCAACATTTAGAACGTTTTCGAAAGGATAAAGGGAATTTTGTGCCTCAATTCATCACTATGGATGGGACTTGGATCTATTGCCATGATCTGAATCAAAAAAAGAGGCTAAAGAGTTGTCTGAACCTGTTTCTTCGGCTCTGAAACGAATTCGTGTCCAGAAATCGGCCTAGAAGATGTTGGCATCAGTCTTTTGAGATGCAAAAGGAATTTTGTTTGTGGATTACTTGCAAACTTGTAAAACAATAAATATTGAATATTATAGTAACCTTTTAGGCCAGCCGAAGAAAAAAATTATTTTTCATCAGCACAATGCACCATGTAACAAGAGAATTTTGACAATGGCTAAAATCCATGAATTAAAGTTCGAATTGTTGAAGCAACTACCGCATTCACTAGATGTGGCCATTTGGCCTCCTCCATCTGTTTCCAGACCTAATAAAAATGCATGCATGGAAAGCGTTTTTCATCAAATGATGAGGTCATAACAGCTGTGGAAGCGTATTTTGCAGCCCTTCCAGGTTCTCACTTCAGGGATGGAATTCATAAATTAGAATCTCGTTGGAACAAGTTCTTTTGATGTTCAGGGAGACCATAAAATTGTGTTTTTCTTATCGAACCGCAAAACTTATTGATCAACCTACTTATAAAATTTGCTACTTAATTTTTAGATGAAAATATCTTTAAAAGTACTCAATTAATCAGCTTAGTATTAGGAAAATTCGTTAAATAAAATTTATTATTATTCCAAATGCCGATAAGAATGTTTGAATCAATAATTAAGGATTGACTTACGAAGCTTAAATTTTATAAGAAGTTTTTCTAAGTACGATACTATTAAATAAGCTAATTGTCATAAATGTCAGAGGCATATTTATGGAGGAGGGTTCCTGCCTGCATTTGAAATTATCTCATTTCCTTGCAAAAAGATGTAACATTAATTTTGTAATGTGTGGATAAGAACAAATAGTCTTATATATATTTATAGCATTATTCTGTATAAAATTGTAAACATTGTTGTTGTTAAATTTTTTGTTTATATTATTGTTCAATTTTCTTTACTATACTTTGAGTATACAAAGGAGAAATGTTTATTTTGTTTTATAATATTCCAAAGGTTAGCAAATTTCCTTGACACTAAATAAGTGTGTTTCAGTCTGTAGCCTTTCTCACCGAAATATTGTTGTAGAATGTGTCAACTGCTATGAAACAAAAAGTATGTTTTTTATTAAAAATATGGCATTGAATGGTTTTGTTGATGTCAAAATTATGGTTGAATTTTTGAATGTAACTCTCAGAATACAAATAATGTTCTGTTAAATAAATTTTTTTTTTTTGAGGCTTAATCAATCGAAAAATCATTTCTCCAGTTCATTTGACTTTAAATAGTTAAGGGCTTTTGTATTTTTCATGAAATTTACGGTTTTAATGTTTCACATCCTTACGCTTAATTGCATAAAGCACTTCAAAAGCTTACGTTTCTCATGCATATTTTGTTCAGGTTTACCTGTAATTTAAAAAAAAAAAAAAATTTTACCTTGAAATTTATTCTTCAATTCTTCATTGCATTTTACATTTTCAACGAAATTCATTCATTTTCTTCATTCTCTTACATTGAAACTTGGCACTTGTCGCATTTTCCTTTGCTTTTGTGCCATCATCATCATCTTCATCATCACCATCATCATCAATATGTTTTGTTGTTTCACTCTTTTGTCATCTGATTGATGGTCAGTTGAGTTGAGGTGTTTCTTTTCTTTCTATTTATCTTTGATGATACTTATCTCTGTCTTTATCTAACGGCTTTCTTCAGAATTTTGTAATGCTTTAGTGCTAAGTGTATGCTCGTTTGGTTTGAAGCGTTCTATACGTACTATGCACATCATTTCATCATCATCATCTATTTCATCTTATTCAACTTATTATCACCTGGTGTTGGCTATCTCAAAATAACTCTCGATTCTTTGGTATTACGAAGGCTGCTATTCTTAGTTTATGTCATTTTGAATACAAGAAGAAAGTGTTAAAAATACATTTCATTGAATTATTGAAATTTTGTTTTATGAAAACAATTTTATGAAGCAAAATATCTCTCATGTTAAAATATAAAAATGACATATTGTTTGTGTATTTGTTCCTTAAGGTCTCGGAAACTAACTAATCGATTTTAATAAATCGATATATTAGTATATTGTATTAGAAAAAGTTAGCTCAAAGGTTGAACAAGTTCGTCAAAAATCTAATTCATCAGATCTTTGAAACTACTTGACGGATATAAATGATATTTTGCTCATCGATCAAGATTTGAGTAGACATCTCGGTTTTTTTGAAAATTGGAGAATAGCTGGTATTTGACATGCATATAATTGTGAAAAAATGATTTTTCAAAAATTTCCGCGGCCATAGGTAGTTCGATCTAACTTTTGGATACTCACATATTTGAAAAATCATAGCTCTTGGGCTTTTAATCTAATTTAAAAAAAAAAATTTCAGGGTTAGTGTACAAAAATATGAGCTTTTGAAAGCAAATAATATTGAAAAAAAAAAATTTTTATTTTGGGTGGAAGAAAACTTTTTTTCTTTTTTAAAGCCATTTTGGGTATTGAAGCATCCATTTTATTTTTTAAATATTTTTGTTTAAAAGTAAATTTCATTACAATTATTTGGCAATCCTCAAAATGGTGTTATCTTTTACGGTTTTAAAGTTATGAGTTTTTCAAGTTGTTTAATGTTGTGTTTATCATGATTCATTGGTGTACGTGCGCTACCATATGCGATGCGTTGTGACAAAAGAGACCTTATTTTGTAAGAGCACAAATTTTAGTTTTTGCAATCATTAGATAAAGAGTAAAATTTTATAGAGATCGGAGAAAAAAATCGCGAAAAATTGTTATGAATTAACGAAGTTATGGCATTTTGAATTCTGCAGTTCAAAAAAGATAAATCAGTTTCAAGTTCGGAAATTCTACCTTTTATACTATTAAGCGATTAATATGTCAACTGCAACCAGCTCCAGTTCATCTTCAGACATGAAGTTAGCGTTTGGTGTCAAAAACCCAAAACATGAAATTTGACCTAAACTCATGTTTTGTCCTGTACTGAAAATTTTACTCTGACAAGATAAGGTACTTTCTATCACGATGCGTCACATACAGAGTTGCCACCGTCCGGATGATATTTTTTTTCGGAGAACGCTAGTGAAGTTTTTCATTGAATATTTTTGTGGAATACTTTAACCCACTATAACCAAGTTTTTGGAAAAAAGGGAGCAAGGAGCAATTTTCTACACTAACAAATAAACAAACTTTAATTTTTATACATTAGATATGCAGTCATATGTGGTGGAATATTGGGTCAGGCAAGGGCGCCCCCCCGTAACTTTTGACAGAAAACAACTACGGCTATTCTGGCAAATGTAAAGCGCGTGTTATGACAGCACAAAGTTTTTGTGCATATACCAGAGCAAACAGTCGCATTTGCTTTGTGCTGAGAAGAAAACAATTTTTGAATAAGTGAAAGTCAACACAAAAGTTTTTTTCAATAAGCTGAATGCAATCTATATTTGTGCAATAAATTAATTTTGCTTTGTGATTCAAAATCGAATCCAATCAAAATGTTCACATAATCCAATTTGCTTATTGCTTTTCAAAGTGGCTGTCAAAGTCAGTTGTGGGCACCGAATAGGTTCGGTAGTGGGCACTTTATTTAATGCGTATGATTTGCTGAAATATCGTCGTGGATGTCAACATAACAAATTTAAATGGTGTTCTTATCAATTTTCAGGCTTTTTTTAGTGGAAAGGAAACAACCAATAGGCCCTTTAAAGATATCGTAGAAAAAAAGTTGTTTTCATTAAGTGTGGGTGGTAAGGTGGCATACCACTTTGTAAAACATCTCGGTATTGAGTTTCCAGACAAGTAGACCGAGGAGCAAATGGCGGAAATGGATTGGGGCAAAAAAATCATGCATGTTAAAAGAGCAATATCGACAAGGACTAGAAATTACGTCACCTAGCGGGCTAAGTCTGCAAAACAATTGATCTGTCATTGACGCCGAAGACAATCAATCAGTAGTGTTGGAATAAGCACTTAAATATCTCTTTCAAGTTGCTCCACTAAGTATTTGATGGCATGCCTAAAAGTAGGCAATAATTTAAAGTGCCAGAAAGCAAACAAAAACTTTGTTGCGAAATATGCAAACACAAAAAGTTAAAAAATTATGAAATTTTATTAGTATTGACGTAAACAAAGACAAAAAGGACTGTCAACATGACGTGTTGGACACAATCCATTTGGTCTACACAGAACCTCAATATTTGTATGCTCAATTAGCTACACAAAAAGTTGCACATGCAAGGCATTAAAAAAATATTAATTTTATTCTGCAAGGAAAACTCAAAAGAGCTCCAAAGCCAAACAGAAATAATATTGAATTCTATAGCTTAAATTTAGTAGATATATTTTAAAAGAAAACAAAGTGTCATCAACTATTAATAAAGCAGTTTGTAGATACAATACAAACATATATGAACAACAACAAAAAACAGAAAATTGTTGTTGCTGTTTAACCTACGCAAAAAATTAACGAAAATACAAAAATTAAATAAAATTTTTTTAAAATAAAAACATGTTTTGTTAGTAAGTGAGTGTATGGATGTGAAACTGTCGTCGTTTGGCACACGCCTACGTGCGCTCATCACCCAACCGCCCACTCGCAACACAAAGCAGCAACTTGTATCTGTGATCTATAGATAATACATACAATGAAAATGCCAGCAGCAATAATGAAAATGACAACAACAACAACCAACATTTAAAAGCAACAAGCAACAATTGTCATTACGACAACGAACAGCGACAACGTTGTCGATGATTGCAAAACGGAAATGAATTTTTCGTTAATTAAATGTTTAATGGCAACTGCGGCAACAATGGCTGCCTGTCGTCGACGACTTCATCGGTTCACCAATGTCTTTGTCAAAGGATTAAAAAACAACAACAAAGAAAAAACGCAGAAATTAAACAAAATGCCACTGCATTCCATTAATTGTCGTCGATTCATTTTGCAATTTTCATTTTAACACATTTCGTCGCAATTTGCAACATTCGCAGCGAAGCGAAATTTTACGTCGTTGCGTTTCGAGAAAAATTTTTGAATATTAAAGGAAGTCGTTTCTCTGGACTGTATAAGAAAAATATTGCTTCAGTCGTAAAATGTTGATAAAATCTAGAAAAATTTCGATAGAATTCAAAAATATTGATAATGTGGACAAATGTTGATGGAATATAAAAATTTTGAAAAATGTTGTTAGAATTCGGAATCTATCAGCATTTTTCAACTTTATCTACGTTTTGTGTTCTATCAACATTTGTCCATGTTATCAATATTTTGCGTTTAATCGACATTTTTCGACTTTCGTTTTTAGATTCTATCAACATTTTTCGACTTTAGCAACATTTTCATTTTCAAAAATGTTGATAGAATGCAAAATGTTCAAAGAGTCGAAAAATGTTGGTAGAATCCGAAAAATGTTGAAAATGTTGATAGAATCCAAACATGTTGAAAAATGCTGAAAACGTTTAAAAATGTTGATAGAGTCAAAACATGTTGGTAAAATTGAAAAGTGTGGTTGGTAATGACAAAAAATGTTAATAAAATTCAAAAATTAAGAAAAATGTTAGTAGGTAAAGTCGAAAAATTTTGAAAGAATTCAAAAATGTAGAAAAGGTTTCTAAAGTCGAAAAATATGGACAGAATCCAAAAATGTTGATAGAATCCAAAAATGAACCCAAATTGTTGAAAAATGTTAACTGAATCTAAAAATGTTAGAAATTGCTGAAAATGTTGCTAAAGTCGAAAGTAGTTTATAGAATTCAAAAATTTTGGTAAATTCAAAAAATGTTGATAAAATCCAAAAATGTTGGAAACTGTAGAAAATGTTGCTGGAGTCGAAAAATATTGATAGAATCACAAAAATGTTGGTGATGTCGACAAATGTTGATAGAACTCAAAAATGTTGGTAAATTCGAAAAATGTTGATAGAATCCAAAAAAGTTGGAAGCTGCAGAAAATATTGCTAAAGTCGAAAATAGTTGATAGAATCAGGAAATGTTGAAAAATTTTGATACAGTCGAAAAATGTTGCAAGAATTCCAAAATTTTGGTAAATTAGAAACATATTGATAGAATCCAAAAATGTTGGTAGAGTCGGAAAATGTTGATTAAATCCAAAAATGTTGGTGTAGTCGAAAAAAGTTGATAGAATCAGAAAATGTTGAAAAAATTTGATACAGTCGAAAAATGTTGCTAGAATTGTTGAAAACTGCAGAAGATGGTGCTAAGTCGAAAAATATTGATAGAATCCAAAAATGTTGGTGATGTCGAAAAATGATGATAGAATTCAAAAATTTTGGAAACTGCAGAAAATATTGCTAAAGTCGAAAATAGTTGACAGGATCAGAAAATGTTGAAAAATTTTGATACACTAGAAAAATGCTGATAGAATTCAAAATTGCTGAAAACTTTGCTTAAGTCGGAAATTATTGATAGAATCCAAAAATGCTGATAGAATCCAAAAATGCTGATAGAATCCAAAAAATGTTGGTATAATCGTTAAATGCGGATAAAAGCCATAAACGAAAATGGAGCTCAAACCTATTTTGCTTAAGTAGACTCAAGGCAGTTTTTCCTTCCTGCCACAGAAATATTGAAAAAGATGGAAAGAAATTATGAATTCAGTGGGTGGAGATTGTAATAAAATCTTTAAAGTACCACTTAGTACATGAAGAATAAGTTTGCTTGTGAACCATTGAATGTGAATTACGTGGGTAATAATCAAGTGTAAGTTTATTAATTGAGAATATAAACTACTTTTGTATCACTTGCATCATCCCCCATATCCCTATTAAAGTTCAACTACTATTCCACTTTTAAAACAATGGCTTCATAGTGTTGAATATTCATTAAAGGTTTGCATTGAAACTTCTCATTAAAAGATAAGCGCATGAAAGGGTACAACATAAAATGCTTAATAAAAACAAAGAAATAAACAATAAAATAATGAGTTATAAATAATAAATATGTTAATTAAAAATTACAGCTGCATTAAGTGATGTATTATCTCGCACAATAATTACATTTGCATTGTAGAGCACACGACCGATGCTTTTGCTCTGATTTATATTTTTATTGGAAGTACTCACTTTATGATCCAGCAGGAATAATAAATATTGTAATATTTTTAAAAATTTTGATTTTGGGTGGGTTTGAAAAATTTTTTTAGTATATTTTTTAAGTTATAGCAACTATTTGACCCACACATTCCATCAAACAGATATCATTTTTGACTCAATCAACTAAATTTCAATGTCCAATTAAAGGCATATTAATATTTACCGAAATTCTTTAGTTATGAACAAATATTTTTAAGAATGTTCAATCAAATGCATATATTTCTGTGAGGTAAACATACTCTTTTCTCAGTGTAAGAGATAAAATCGTTAGCATCCAGCTCTTAGTTCAAATAGGCATGATCAAATCAATGACACGTTCACTTTCTATATAGTTTTCAATTGTTCAGCATTTTGTTTTCGAAAAATTTTATTTAAAATTTGGAAAAAGTGAGCTCAGAAACCCTCTTATCTACAATTTTGTTTTGATATAAGCATTCTCTAGAATATTGTCTGCCATTTTCAATCCACCAATTTGTTTTCAAAAAAGTTGATTCCAAATTCGGAATCAGCGATCTTAAAAACCCCATAGCTACAAGTTTGTTGTGATATAATTATTTTTGGAGAAAATCGTCTGCCATTTTAGAACCGCTATTTTGCTTTTAAAAAATATTGTTCCAGAATTCAAAATCAGCGATCTCTCTTACCTTTTGTTTTCAAAAAAGTTGATCCCGAATTTGGACCTATGTATATATCCCCCTAGCCACAATTTTATTTTTGAAGAAAATAGTCAAACATTTTGCGTCTGCCATATTGATTTTTAAAAATTGTTTTCAGTTTGCTGACTTCAAAAACATGAAAACAGAAATTTTTTTAAGTATTTGAAATAACCTCTTAAGACTTATTACCCGCTAGAAATCCATTCTAGACCACTGTTTGGCATCTCGTAAAACATTATCGATAATTATCGCAACAGCAAAATTTGATTTGGTGTATTTACTTACAAGTTGCTTTGTTTATTTCGCAACTTAACTTGTTTCTTTAAATTTCAATTTCATTAAAATTCCCTACTGGGTATATAAGCAATTTGTTGATACCATACTGTTGTATACATTTTCTCATACAATTTTAATTGTTAACATCAATGCATTTAATTCAATTTAATTTGATGTTAATTTCATAATAAAAAGCGAAACTGTATGCACTTACACTTTAACAGCACCACAGAGAGACTGTGTGAGTGTGCGTGTACATAAAAGAAAAGTAAATAATTTCTGCAATTTTGCACAAGAATGCAATTGTAAAAGGGGGAGTTTTGTTTGCAATTTGTTAACATTTAGTACTTGTACAGCACTGGATCTGTATACACTGTTACATATGGAAGAGAAAGTGGTGTAAATGTAACAATAGCAGATATGCTGATAAGTATACTTGGCTATAGGATACTTGAGTTCCGACCATGGTGATCGAACGTTCTGAAAACAATATCTTGAAGAATTTTGAACTATATCCTTTATTCGTAAATTGTTACAAAAACCTTGCTTTAACAATTGCGTTACAGTTTCTACATTTTTCAGTAACTTGTCCATTCAGAGCTCAACATGATGACAGAAAAACATTTTAATTTTAATCATCCAACAAGGCACATTAAAACTTAATTCAGCACTGTAAAAAGAGTGTATTTAATTTATTTTACAATTTTATTCATTAAGTTTACACTTTTATGACGACTCTTGTGCAAGTACAATACATCATCTGCATTGTTATATAAATAAATGATGAAAACTGAAATGAAAAATATTTGTACTTGTTAATGGAAATAATTTTTATTTAATTACAAAACATTATTTATACTCGTTTTATTTTCTTTATTCTTTTTGTCTTAATTACACAACGGTAATGTATGTACTTTTAAAATATTTATGCGAATGCAAGAAAAAAATACAAATTATTCAAAAGATTCACATGAAGCCACAATATAATTCGAAATGAAACAAAATTTTGTTTATATACAAAAATATCTTTATCCAGTTTGCGTCAATGAGCGGGAAAATATCAGGCTGAAATATTTGTAAAATTTTTTTGTTGCACTTTTTAATTTGCGGAAATTGAGAAAATCGCAAAAACGAAATATTTAAAAAAAAAAATGTTGAGTTGTAACTCAATAAATTTTTTATTTCTGATTTTTGTAATTTCGAATTAAGGACTGCCCCAGAAAAATTTGATACTTTTATTCCTTAAGATTATGATTTACCAGATGATCGTGCAGGTCAAAATATGGGTGTTTTTTTTTCTATATAACATGACAATTACAAAAATATATAAGACTTGGTAAACGAACTTCAAACGATGAAAATGTCTAGCAATCAAGAAAAAAAGCGCAAACTCATTTTGTAGGCTTACCTGCAAAACCAGAATTAGAATATTCAGCCATAGCTAAAAACATAGGTGCATCAAAAATCACTGTCCAAAGGGTTATTTCGAATTATAGAAAGGGTCAGCTTATTACGCGGAGAAAGGGTTCAGATAGAAAAACCAGTATAGACCTACAGTTGGTGAAAAAGGTGAAGGTGGCTGCCAGAGCAGGAACCTCAAAATCTTCTATAAACAGACTGAAGAAAAAACTTAAGATAGAGGCAGTTACAGACTCAAAAGCGAGCTCGAAAGTTATATGTCTATTACCTGACTAAATTTAGCTGCTACATAATGGACGATGAAAAATACGTTAAGGCAGATTTTAAACAGCTACCAGGACACGAATTTTTTACCTGTTTGGAGCAGAGACAGGTACAGAGCAAATTTAAAGAAAAGAAAATTACAAAATTTTCCAAGCAGTATATGGTTTGGCGGGCCATATGCACCTGCTGTCTGAGAAGCAGTTTTTTTGTAACACAGAGCACAGTTAATTCGAAAATTTATATTGATGAATGCCTTGAAAAACGTCTTTTTCCATGTAATCGTGAGCACGGGGGTACTGTAATGTTCTGTCCTCTCACTCCTCTAGAGCCACTATAGAATGGCACAATAGCAATAATGTAAATTTCATTCCCAAAAATGCGAATCCACCTAACTGCCCAAAGCTTCGACCTATTGAGAGATATTGGGCTCTAATGAAATTCGATCTTTGGAATAGTAAAAGTACTGCAAAAAATTTAAAAGATTTCAAAAATAAGTGGCGAAGGTCGTACGGTATTGTCGACGAAACAACTGTACAAAACTTAATGAAAGGTCTTAAGAAAAAAGTTAAATATTTTTATATAAAATAAATATTTGTTATTAGTGTAAGATTATTTATGTTCGTTATACTATTCATTAATAAATAAAAAAACAATATTTAAAAAAAATTCATTACGTATTTTTTTATTGATGAAAACCAAAGTATCAAATTTTTCTGGGGCAGTTCTTAATATGGCAAGATCTATAGATAGCATCATATTTTTATATTTTGCAGTTTTTTGCTATACTAAATTTTTGCTACGAAATAAATAAACTACTTAAGCTCCTTTACTTAACAAATCTCTCAAAAAACACAATCTACAGACTCTGCCGAAAACGATAACAAAGCCTCTGTTCACTCACATACAAAGAGTTTATCCACTTTCTTATCTCTTAACATGCTAGCAAAGTTCGAACCTAGAAGGCATACTTAAGTTTCCGAAATCTTTTAGAGTTCCAGATCTAATGTAGACTTAAGTTGGCTCGACACAAGAAAATCCTAATTGAGTTCGAATTGGCTGCACTTATCCTATAGTACCACACGGAGAAAAATACGCAACATAATTTTTACCCCACTCATCTAGTCGAAAAATTAAAGTAATCTACATTAAATTTCAAATATAATTTACCTTACGTAAGAACTATTTGATGGGTCCCTAACACCATATTTACAAATAAAATGTAGTTAAACAATAAAGGAATATTTACTAAAAATTTCCTACATTTGACTTTATGTAAAGTAATTTATACTTTCAGAAAAAAAAAATGCATGACCATTTTGAATTGATAATTCTAGTCAAAATAACTTTATTTTTTTCACGCACAAAAATTTGTGTCATAATTGTCACCTTTGACTTTTATAATTTTAGCGCAACAATTTCTATTTTTGGACAGACATTTTCTTTACATACAAATTTTTTTGCTTCTACATCACATGCGTAAGCAGCCCAGATGATATGTATCTGACTATCATACGGAAGGGCCAGGGTTCGAACCCTAGCGCCGGTCTGTTTTTTTTTTTTGGTTGTTTGAACTATTCAGTTAGGTAAATATCACGCCAATTTTTTCATAAAAATTACTAAGAAAAATACATTCTGAATTGACTAAAACAGTAAGGTGCATCTTACTTCGGTGTGAAGTTGTCACTATTCTGATTTGAAATTCTGGTAAAATTTATGAGAAATAAAGTAGGAAGTACTATTTTTTTTCTCCGTGCACGGACAATTCCAAAACTATTTTGTAAACTACACAATGTGGGTAACCAACTAGTCCAAATTCTTATGAAATCATATGTAAAGTTCAACTTATTGTACGTTTTGCATTATTAGTCTGGAACGCAACGAAGCGTCTCTTTATGCATTACATTGATGTCAGAAAAAGGTCAATTGTCTCCTTATTTTATATATTGAGACCAGAAAAAGGCCAGTTGATCCAAAATCAATTTCAAAATATTTAATTTAAATTTTGTATAAAAACGTAACAAGGTTCTACAGCCGATGTGATAAAGAGTTTGTTATTTATTTCTAAGCATTGTGTTCCGGGTTCCAGTCCCAGTGCGGTTGAACATTCTTTTTATTTTGTTTTTATTACATATTAATATTTTGCACCTATGTAGACACGTTTTTCATTTTCCACTCCGAAAACAGGTTTTATGCCCGGGTTCTCCATGCAGCGCAAGTCAGTAGAGCGATACACTATCGGTTGCTCTTCATCACCGTGGACAAACTTTTGGTACCAATGACGCTTTATGCATTTTTGATACAAATGACTGACTTTGCATTACATTTGGACCGTTTTTGTTACAATTCAATATTTTAGTAAATTTATTCTAGTTTAAAGTGTTGTTTATTTTGCACTGCTTACAAAACAACTAGACCAAAGATGGAACAATTGAGACTATTGTCTTCGCACGATCCTACATAGATATTTCTGAGCATTGTGTTCTGGGTTCGAATCCCAGTGCGGGTGAACATTTTTCTTCATTATTTTATACCTTGGCTATGTTAACAAGTGTTTTATTTTCCGCTCGGAGGACTCTTCAGACAAATTGTGTTAATTAAAGAAATTGAAAAATTGGAATTGAAAATTACCGAGCGGAGATTTCGAAATCATGTCAATCGTTTGCTCTTCATCAAACGTAGTTAGTTACGTTATAATTTCACTGACACAATCGATAAACAATTTGTGCTTTTGGCACTAATGTTGGTTTATGCATAAAATTTGGGACATTTTTGTTACAATTGATAGTAAATTTATTTTAGTTTAAGGTGCCGTTCAGGAATACTTAAAAAAAAACTAGAAAAAAGATGATACGATTGAGACAAATATCTCTGCCAATCCTACAGGGTAGTTACCCTAACCAACATAAATCTATCCATTTATGCATCTTGCAGATATATTTTTACTCTATATTACACCTTCTTTTGTATCTTATCTTAGATTTTTATAGTTTGATGAAATCATTATGATTAATTTAAGACAGTTAAATGTAAATTTTATACTCAAAAATATAATGATATTTGCTTGACAATGCTCTTAAAGTATGCAACAATTAATTTTTTTCATTTTCCACGCAATTATTTTGATTTTCACCTTTATCAAAAGGTGTTTTAATTTCCTGAAAGTTTTTTTATTTTGTACTTCCCATTCGTGTGATTGACATTTAATGAACCTGAAATATCTTGAAGAAATGCCAGAAATTTTTCTTTTACTTGTGCTTTTGTGTATATAAAAACGCATTTGTATATAATGTATGTATGTTTATTCGTTTGTTTAAATTGCATTATTTTTAAATTTAAACTTGAAATATAAATGGTTTCTGCGGTAAACATGAATCATCATTTTATATGTAACATGGTACGAAGAAATTATATTGTTCTTTGACTTCACTGATAATGAAGCATAGGTAATTGCTACTGTTGGATGCTTATTATGTACAACTATAGAATACGATTTTCTTAAAATTTTTTTACTGAAGAATCAGTTGAAACATGGTAGTATCCGATTTGTTTAAAATATGCCTTAATGCAATCACAGCACAATGCTTTTTTTTCGAAGATTTGTTTGGGTCAAATAAATTTTGGTAATCATATTTGAATCTTCACAGTATATACATAATTAAAATAAGAGCTAACTTTTTGGTGCTTTTCTATCTGCAAGGCATAATTGCAGTCTTCTCAATGGTTCTTACAACAGCTACACATCTTCTTGCAGAAACTGACCTGCTTGAAGAGTTTGCCTTGAGCTTTACGAACCATCTTGTCGTAGCCGGTAGTTTCTTTTGTTTATTTACTTACACTCAGTTTACGTTTGACTCTTTGGTTGTCACGTTGAACTTATCTTGTGCCCCACGTGCTTTTGATTATTTACCTTTAACTTTATTCCGAAAATATTTTCTTCGAAAAAATACCATATTTTATGGTTGAAAAAAAAAAAAAAAAAAAAAACAATAATAACATTGCTTCTTATAATTTTTCCAACGCTTTCTGTAAAAAAAATATTTCTTAAATTATTTCGCACTTTACATTTATTTTTGAAAAATTTTCAATAAGATTACTCCACATAAACATAAAAATAATTTGAAAATTTTCTTCTTATTGCAGAAAATCTAGATAACAACAAAGCACAGGGCCCTACGGGGCGCCTCGGATAGAACGTATAGATAAAGTAAAAATATAAGACGGTAAGTCTACAATTTCAATTACAACTTCCAGGCATTAAACTACAATGTCATTTTAAGAAATTCATCATTACCGGCGTGTGCCATTTAGAAAAGTTATTTTAAAAATGTTTGGCCAAAATGCAAAACTATTTCAGTTTCAGCGCTAAAAATACGCACATTGCCCAGATACGGGAGAATGCGCTGCACAGAGTCCCTAAAATATAGCTATGCACGCAAAAAAAAAAAAAAAACTCCAATTGAATTTTGTAATTTAAAGAAAACTTTTGCAAATTTTTAAATTGTCGAGCAAAAGCTCAAAAAAAAAAAAAAAAAAAATATGGCGTATTCTCCTCACAGCTTAGTGGGGAATTAACTGATGGCTTTCGTGCAATTTTATTTTTAGCAACAAAATTTATTTACTTAAATTTTAAATCGTTTTGTATACTCATTCAACTATGTGTAAATATACAAAGGCGCAAATGAAAAAAACGAAAAATTAAAGACAAAAAAAAATCATCATCTCCACAGGCATATGATCGTATAAAGGCGCGCTAAAAATAAATTTTTTATTTAAAAAAAATAACATTAAAAATTGTAACAACTCGATGTTGGCGCACTGCATTTGTTTGTGTGTATATCATATTTTTCTATATCTTCATTGGGTTAAACATTTTTTTTTGAAGTTGACAGCTATATTATATAGTACGGCTGCAGTTCGACCTTGAAAATGTTTTAACCTTATTCAACAAAAGGCAGAAGTTATCTAAAGAACAGCTGAAAATTTGAGTTAAGACAAAAAAAAAAAAAAAAAAACTTTATTCCAAAATGTTTTTGTTCGAAAGAGAAAAATTTTGATGAATGGATTTTTGTTTTGGTGAAATAATTTCTTTGTCCGAAACTTTTCACTTCTGTTGTCAGGAACGCGATCCAACAAAAAAAAGTAAATTATATCTCTGTTACAATTAGGGCAATTCAAAATTTAGCTTTTCTAATCTGTAAATCTATAAAGGGAAACATTATTTGTACTAGTGGCCAGCACAAGACATCTTGAAATATAACCAACAATTTTTACTCACACATTTTACACTAACCTGCAGTATTAAATCAAAAAATTCAAGATTCAAATCATCACTGTGCACTGAACTCATGTTGTAGTCGAAAAGTGCTAATAAAGCACCTATAAAAAATTTGGTAAAGACCGAAAATGTTGATAAAGTCGAAAAATGTTGATAAATAATGATTAATTCAAAGAATTTCGATAGAATCCAAAAATGTTGGAGATCCGAAAAATTTTGATAAAATCGAAAAATTTTGATGAAGTCCAAAAATGTTGATAAAGTCAAAAAATATTGATAACGTCGAAAAATGTTGATAAAGTCAAAAAATATTGATAACGTCGAAAAATGTTGATAAAGTCAAAAAATATTTATAAAGTCCAAAAATGCTGATAAAGTTGATAAATGTTGATTAAGTCAAAGAATTTAAATAGAATCCAAAAATGTTGGAAAAGCCGAAAAATTTTGACAAAATCGAAAAATGTTGATAAAGTCCAAAAATGTTTATAAAGTCCAAAAATGCTGATAAAGTTGATAAATGTTGATTAAGTCAAAGAATTTCAATAGAATCCAAAAATGTTGATAAAGTCAAAAAATATTGATAAAGTCCAAGAATTTCGATGTTGGAAAAAGTCGAAAAATTTTAATAAAATCGAAAAAATTGAAATGTTGATAAAGTCCAAAAATGTTGATAAAGTCGAAAAATGTTGATAAAGTTGATAAATGTTGATTAAGTCAAAGAATTTTCATAGCATTCAAAAATATTCATAAAATCGAAAAATTTTAATAGAATCAAAAAATGTTGATAAAGTCAAAAAATTTTGATAAAATCGAAAAATTTTGATAAAGTCAAAAAATGTTGATAAAGTCGAAAATATTGATAAAGTCGAAAAATGTAGATAAATTCGAAAAATGTTGATAAAGTCCAAAAATGTTGATAAAGTCGAAAAATGTTGATAAAGTTCATAAATGGTGATTAAGTCAAAGAATTTCCATAGAATTCAAAAATGTTCATAAAGTCGAAAAATGTCAATAGAATCAAAAATTTTGATAAAGTTAACAAATACTGATTAAGTAGAAACATTTTTATAGAGTTGCAAAATCCTGATAAATTCAACCAAAGTCAATGAGATGAAAAAATGTTTATGAAGTTGAAAAATGTTGATTAAGTCTTTTCGACTCGATTGATTATAAAAACTTTGATATATCGAATAATGTTGATATAATCACAAATTTTGAAAAAGGTGACATATTTTGATCAAGTCAAAAAATGTCAATAGAATCCAAAGATGTTGATGAAGTCGAAAAATTTCCGATAGAATCCGAAAATGTTGATAAAGTCAAAAAATTTTGATAACGTCGAAAAATGCTGGTATAGTCAAAAAATATTGTTTAAATCGAAAAATGTTGATAAAGTCAAAAATTTTTGTTAAGTTCGAACAATGTTAATAAAGTCAAAAAATGTATACATACAAGTGACACTGAACTGAAGTATTTGATTTATAAAAAGTGGGTACAAGACATAACGTATCATGGATTCAAATGTATTAAAACCCCAACAAGACGTTTTGGGCAGACTTCTATCTATTTGTGATGAATCCTTTCAGATATGGTGAATTCATTTTTATGTGGCGTGGCACTGCCAACTCAGATCAGAGTACAATTGAGGTTGAATGCTGTGGCTCTTTTCGTCATTTTGAAAATAAAATACAGCCAAAATAAACATTTTACCCAAAAGTTCGAAAACCCCAATTTCTTAGTTCCCTTATGATCATCTTTCTTTATGCAAAAACAAATTTACTCTAAGTGGTCGAAATAAGTGGTCAAAGTGAAGTTTTAGTAAATTTTCCAAATTTCATATCGATTTCCCATACGAAAACTTGGATGATTTATTTGTCTTACGAAAACCAGGACATAATCAAAATTGGCGAAAAGTAGGATGATTCTTGGTGTCTTTAACAAAAAGTAAAATGTTTTACACTTGATAAATACTTGGTGAATTATCCTACTTTTCATTTGAGGCATCAAAATGTTCTAGATTTCGTCAAAAACCTCGAAAAATTCTACTTTTCGTTATATGTAATGAAACGTCTTCATTTTCGTCAAGACATGATGAAATGTCCTACTTTCGCCGCAAGAATCAACGACAATTGAATCATCCTACATTCCGTATGGGGGATCGATATGTTTCCGGAAAGTTGTTTTTTGTAGCTTTAAAAACTTTTATTTCCACATATTCAAATGATAACGAATTCATCGAATTTATTGTCAAATATTAATCTTAAGATTTTTACAAAAAGTCATATGTTCGAAAGCGCAAAAAATTCTTTCTTCAAATTCCAAAAAATGGCAATCTTTCGCAGTGAAGAAATGACTTTATGTCAAATGCTATTGCATACGGAGACGGCATTTGATTGCCTTTCGGAATTGGGTTATCTGGGCGTAGTGCAATTCAATAATCTTAACGATGCCGAAAATGTTTCTAATATGAAATTTACCGCAGAAGTACAACGTAGCACTGAATTGGGTAGAATTCTCAAA
This sequence comes from Calliopum simillimum, assembly GCA_951812925.1. Lineage (NCBI taxonomy): Eukaryota > Metazoa > Arthropoda > Insecta > Diptera > Lauxaniidae > Calliopum > Calliopum simillimum. The sequence continues at coordinate 113,122,748 of OX638370.1, read as the reverse complement.
TATTTGCAAGAAGAACTACAAGCAAGGGGCATCAAATACATACATCACATATACGATGAAGATTTCAAGCCGCAAATGAAAGATCTACATGAAATTGGTTCAGCGCTTACACATCTATATCGGGAACTCACAAGTGTGGCGCAAAACTTTGACAATCTACAGGAGCAATATCAGACATTAACCGAACGTTTGCATGTCTTAACCAAAGCGGATAATTTCTTTCGTGGCGATCGTAAAACAGAATCTGCGCTGGCTTGGTCGGATAGCACGATTATGGCGCTAATACGTGATCATAGTCGCGGTATGAAGATTTCAAAGTCTGGACGTGTGCGATTGGGATTTTTTACTGGCGCCATAGCGGTAGATCGTTTCAGAAGTTTCGAAATAATGTTATGGCGTATATGTCGTGGTAATTTCTTTATGCGACATGAAAGAATACCTGTTTTGCTGGAGGATACAAGTGCAGCGCCTAATGCCACCAAGCAACTGGTGTCCAAGTATGCGTTCATTTTATTCTTTCAAGGTAATGCCATGCACGAAAAGATTATGAAGGTGTGCCAAGGCTTCCATGCAAAATTATATGAATGTCCGGAATCACGTGAGGATCGACGTAATAAACGTCTCCAATTGATTGCTGAAATGGCAGATTTGAGTGTGGTGCTCAAGGAGACAAATGAACATCGCCGTAAAGTGCTTGAAATCGCAGCAGCAGATTTTGATATTTGGAAATTGAAGATACAAAATAATACGATGATCTATTTTACGCTGAATAAACTAAGTCCAGTACAGGGGGTGGATAATCAAAAGTATTTACAAGCAGAATGTTGGATACCAACGGCGGATCTGACAAAAGTACGTCATGCTTTGCTGATGGGAGCAAAGCGGACGGCAGTAGGCACAAGCATGTTGTTTCCACCACTCTTGACTGAGCGTGTACAGCTGGGAGATGCGAATAAGAAGGAGCCGCCAACGTTTTTTCGCCTCAATCGTTTCACGCGATGTTTTCAGAATCTCATCGACTCTTATGGTGTGGCCAATTATCAGGAACTAAATCCAGCGCCATTCACCATAGTGACATTTCCATTTCTGTTTGCCGTTATGTTTGGTGATATCGGTCATGGCATCATCATGGCGCTTTTTGCCTATTGGATGATTGCGCGTGAAAGTCGCTTGCAGCATAAGCGTGATTACGAAAACAAACCGAATGAGATATGGAATCTGCTGTTCAGTGGACGTTATGTGATCTTTTTAATGGGCATTTTTTCCATATACACGGGCATGATATATAATGATATTTTCTCCAAATCACTCAATATATTCGGCACCAGTTGGGTGATCAATTATAATATGAGTACCGTTAAAGGCAACAAGTTTCTACAGCTGAATCCAGCAAGTCGTGACAACTATATTGGTACACCGTATATATTTGGTATGGATCCAATATGGGATGCATCAAATGAACATGCAATTATAACATATAACTCATTGAAAATGAAATTCTCTATAATTTTGGGCGTTTCCCACATGCTATTTGGACTGATTTTGGGCATACAAAATCATCGTTATGCAAAGAACAATATCGATCTGATTTTAGTCAGCGTACCGCAGATAATATTTCTGGTGTGTATTTTCGTCTACTTGGCATTTTTGATCTTTTTCAAGTGGTGCACCTATGGTGGCCATAAGAAATATCCGCAAACATCCAATTGTGCACCATCGATATTGATAAGTTTTATAAACATGATATTGATGAAGGAACCAAGTCCAACAGTTGGCGATTGCCAGACTTATATGTATAGGGGACAGCGTCATTTTGAAATGTTTATTTTGACCGTGGCTTTGACTTGTGTACCGATTTTATTGGCTGGCAAACCGATATACTTTATGATTGAGAATAATCGCATTAAAAGGCTACGAGAGGCAAAAGATGCCGAATCGAATTTAGAGATGACAAGTAGTTTCTTTAAGGAGACACTACGTAAATCATTGGTCTACAATGTACATTATAATGAAGAGGCGGAAATGAAAGAATCGGAGTGTGATGAAGAATATGAAATTGTTAACATCGGTGAATTGTGGATACATCAAGGTGAGAAGTTGAATGGGGTTTGTAATTTAGAGCTGTAAGAAACTGTGTGTATTGGTTGAAAAGTATTTGGAAGAGTTTAAATTACAAGTATTTGTCGAATACCATATAAATTGGCTTAAAACGGCCAACGGAGACATTCAGGCCTATCGTTGAATCCATCGTGAGATCTACGAAAGTGTTATCATTGAATTCGAATTGCTACGACGTGAATTCAAAATTCATAGAAACTCCATCCGAAACTGAATTTTTTTTTAATTTTCGACGACTGGATATGACTACCGAAGAAATATCATAACTTTATTTCAAAAATAATTCAAACTCCATGAATTTTGAAGTTACGTTCGTAATTTCTTGAAATCAATAATAGCATTTTCGTAGATCTCACGATAATCGTATCTACGAAGAATTCAATGATAGGCCTGATTAGCTCAGCTGGTTAGAGTCCCGTTTACTATCGCATAAGTCGTTGGTTTGATCCCACATGAAAACGCCCAACAAAAAAAAAAAAAAAAAAAGAAATAACACCAAGTTCTTGAAATAAAATATAGCCAAAAAACCCAAACGAAATAACGCCCTAATTATTTTCGTAAAAATTTAAGGAAAATAATTTGGGCGTTATTTCGTTTTTGTTTTTGGGCGTTATTTCGTTGTTTTTGGGTGGTATTTCGTCACCCAAATCTCTAACGAAATAAAGCCCAAATTTTGGGCGCAATTTCCCATATTTTAGTATATGAAATGAGCACATTTACATAAAAATAATTTGGGCTTTATTTCCTTTGTGGGCGTTATTTCATTGGGCATTATTTCCCTCCGCCGCGGTTGTATAGGATAGCCAACTGTTTTTATTTTTTCATCTCAATCATTTTTTCTATTTCCATACTCACAGGTATTCACTGTATTGAAAGCATTTTGGGTTCAGTATCACACACTGCATCATATTTACGCTTGTGGGCACTTTCACTGGCACATGATCAGCTGTCAACGGTATTATGGCAAATGGTCTTGACTAAGCCTCTAGTTATGGGCGATACATGGATCTATGGTTTTATTTTATATTGGTCATTCTGGTGCTGGTCTCTACTAACTTTGGCCATTTTGGTCATTATGGAAGGTCTATCGGCATTTTTGCATACGCTACGTTTGCATTGGGTTGAATTTCAATCGAAGTTCTACAGCGGTCAGGGTGAGAAATTCGCGCCATTTTTATTTGAGGATGTTAAAGAAGATGCTTGAAGGCTTCTTTTTTAGGTGATGTTATTCAACGAGTTATGATTTTTATTGAATATTTTCATTGCAAATTTTGTTGAAATAGTACTTTTGCTTTTTTTTTATATAAAAAAATTTTAAAACTTTGAAAAATTGTTTTATTTTCCCTCTAAGTTTTGATCTAATCAACTCGAAAGTTGAACAAAAAGGCGTGGCACCTCCCACACAATCAAAACTAAGAAAGAAAAAAAAAGGCGTAGACCACAATTGGACAAAAAATATACAAAACTCAACCGAAGCTCATGGCAGTTTCCAATCTTACAAGACTTCCGACCCTATTTCGAGAAATCTTATAAAAGTAGTACAATGTATAGTTCCTCATACAAGTAAAACCTCTAAATCACAATACTGTGAGCTGGTGTAAATGCAAAAAAATGCACTAACTTTGATCAAAAGGAATAATTTTTATGGCCACCACTGCGCCAAAATTGTATTAAAAAAGGTTTGTGTCATTACTAGAGCAATTTATCAAACAGCATATGCGCCATCTAAATGTATGAAGAAGCCACTAGAACCATGGAGAAAAAATCTTTTTTTATATCGCTTTATTGGATATTATTGGTCAGAATTTTTTAATATTACGGGCGATACCGAGGAAATTTCAACTAAGAGTTTGTGCTGGAATCTCACCTGATAGCATGTCTTCGAAAGCAGAGAATCATGCGAATCGGATAACTGATATGGGATTATGAAAATTTCCAAGAACCCGGACGAAGCCGAGGGTTTTTCGAAATAAAATGTATCTTAAAACCTTGCCATGCAAAATATCTATGAAGAAAAGAAAAAATCATGCAAACTGGACGAATGGTCCTCGAGTTATGGAGAGACAGGCAGAAGTTGTATTTTATATAGTAAATAAACATGTATATTATAGCCTCATCAGATCAGTTTCAGTTAATTCTTGTCAGAAGCCACACTCGAACCTTGACTCCGTGTTTCTAATGAAAGATACGCGGTGCTTTACCATTTAGGCTATTGCCATATTATAGCTAGAGTAGCATGTCTCAAAACCAGAGTATGTTACCAACTAAAAACAATTAGCAATTTTTCACAACAGACAGCGCTAAGTGAGCAATGTGATCTTTACATATAGCGTTCTTGTATGGATTAATTTGTCCTTGGCAATAGCCTAAATGGTAAAACACCGCGTCTTTTTCATTAGAAACACGGAGTCAAGAGTTCAAGTGTGGCTTCTGACAAGAATTAACTAAAACAGATCTGATTCTGCATTAACCAATGGATAAATTTCGGATAATTTTTTTCAATTAATAATGCCTAAAGTACTCCCTTTGTTCACTATTATTTTTTTTTTTTTAGTAGAACGTTTGGAATTGACTTTGTACTTCAAAGTGGAACGTTGGAATTGACTTTGTACTTCAAAGTGGAACGTTGGAATTGACTTTGTTGCCTACTTTGCTTTCACGAAGCAAAATGACAAATTGTGACAAATGAAATACCAAAATTTTTCAGTTTTCGTTTATTTTTTCAACGATATTTTTCAACCGGAAATACAAACCAACAAAAAATGGCCTTATTTCGTAGCGATGAAATGAAATTGTGTCAGATGCTGCTGCACAAAGAGTCCGCATTCGATTGCCTCGCCGAATTGGGCCATTTGGGTGCAGTACAATTTCTAAATCTTCATAGCGCCGATCATCAGCCAAATATGAAATACATCAATGAAGTGCAACGATGCACCGAAATGCAACGTATCGTTACGCATCTGCAAACGGAAATCGATGATAGTGGTGACATTGAAGTAACTTACTATCCAGACATCGAAGATGAGACGCCACAAGCGAAAGATGTCAAAATCATAGAGCAAACACTGCAAGATCTGTACACAGAGCTTTCGGATGTCGAGAAGAATTACGAAGTGTTGTTGGAGAAAAAGAATTTGCAGCAGGAAAAAAAATTTGTGCTGGAAAAGGCCAGTGAGTTTTTGCACGGTGAACACAATACTGAATCACTGATGGCCTGGTCAGATAGTGTTGTTCAAATGTTAATGCATGATGAGACAAACAAAGAGACAGAAGGTGGTGCACCAATTAAATCAACAAGACAGGCAACGACGGCGCAGCCGGTGCATCATCATCATCAGGATCAAATGCAGTTGGGATTTTTCGTCGGTTCCATACCAGCTGAACGTTTTCATAGTTTCGAGCTGCTGCTGTGGCGTTTGTCACATGGCAACTGCTATATGCGACACACAGGTCAGTTCTTTGGGTAAAAACCTGCAATTTAGTACAAAGAGACCTCTCAATTACTCTATTATTTTCACTCTCATTTCCAAGTTTTTTTTTTTTTTTTTTTGTGTAAACGAACGCTTTTCGGGTAAAATCCTGCTAAACTTGTTATTTGGGTAAAAACTTTAAGGTAAACGAACACTCTTATTGTGAAAATAATGTACCTCTAAAGCGTAAGACTCCGCCTTTTTTCTTTACGCAGCATACCATTAAAAAATCCATTTGCTGAAGCCGGACTACCAATGTTTGAAGAATTCGAAAGCAAAGCTAATTTTCCAAAACAAAACAATCCATGCCCAATATTATGTCTTTTTTCATGCCCAATATTATGTCTTTTTCGTGCTCAATATTATGTCTTTTCCATGCCCAATATTATGAATTTTTTCATGCCCAATGTTATGTCTTTTTTTTCATGGCCAATATTACGTCTTTTTCCATGCCCAATTTTATGTCTTTTTCCATCCCAATATTATGTCTTTTTTCATGCCCAATATTATTTCTTTTTCCATGCCCAATGTTATGATTTTTTTCATGCCCAATATTATTTCTTCTTTCATGCTCGATATTATGTCCTTTCCATGCCCAATATTATGATTTTTTCATTCCTAATATGTCTTTTTTAATGCCCGGTATTATGTCTATTTTCATGCCTAATATTATGTATTTTTCCATGCCTAATATTATGTCTCTTTTCATGCCCCATATTATGTCTTCTTCCATGCCCAATATTATGTCTTTTTTCATGCCCAATATTATGTCTTCTTCCGTGCCCAATATAATGATTTTTTTTCATGCCCAATATTATGTTTGTTTTTTTCGTACCCAATATTATGAATTTTTTCTTGCCCAACAGTGAATTCATTTAATTCATCTAATTTTATTGAGTAAGGTCTGATGATTGATGCAACTCTGCAAAAACTGTTTTCCAATAAACATTCCAAAATAATTAAGCAACAAGAAATTCAAAAATTTCCTTATGTTTAATATATAATTAATAAATTTATTATAAACACCTTTTAATATTATAAAAATCACAGAAATTGCCGTACCGACAGAAGATCTGAAACGTAATGAACGCATGGTGCGTAAATTTGCCTTTATACTCGTCTTCCAGGGTAATACGCTACGCAATAAAGTAGCGAAACTTTGCCAGGGCTATCGTGTTAATCTCTTTGAATGTCCAGAATCACGCGAAGAACGTGCGGAGGCGCGCATTAAAATCGACAAGGATTTGAGTGATATGGAAATGGTGCTAAAGCAGACCAATGCACATCGTCGTTATATGCTGACTATCGCTGCAGCGGATTTATTCATTTGGAAATTACGCATCAAAAAGACACTCATGGTTTATCATGTACTCAATCGATTGGCTGCTGTTGAGGGTGTCCAAAACCAGCAATATTTACAAGCAGAATGCTGGATACCAGCGGTTGATGTATCTGCGGTACGTAAAGCTTTGACACGTGGCGCCAAACGTGCTTCCAAAGGTGAGGCGGGCATGCTATTTCCACCAATGCTTACGGAGAAATATTTCGATATGAATCGTACTGATATGAAACCACCGACATTCTTTCGCTTGAATCGTTTTACACGCGGCTTTCAAAATCTTATCGATGCATATGGTATTGCCTCATATCAAGAGGTAAATCCCACACCATTCACGATAATTACATTTCCCTTTCTCTTCTCCGTAATGTTCGGTGATATTGGCCATGGTATCATAATGGCATTCTTTGCCTATTGGATGGTAGATAATGAAGCTGAGCTGGAACGTAAAGCCAAAATGAAAACGAAGAAAAATGAAATCTTTGAATTGCTCTTTGGCGGACGTTATGTCATATTGCTGATGGGTTTGTTTTCGATCTACGCTGGTTTTCTTTACAATGATATATTCTCGAAATGCATCAACTTATTTGGCTCCAAATGGCATATATCTTTTATGGATTTTACATTAGGACTTGGCGGCAGACCCTATATCGAATTGGATCCAGCTGATATGGATTATTATGATGGTATACCGTATGTTTTTGGTCTGGATCCGGTGGTACATGCACAGGGTGAATACGCCATAATATTTTTGAATTCATTAAAAATGAAATTGGCCATTATATTCGGTATAAGTCAAATGGTATTTGGTTTGGGAATAGCTGCTTGGAATCACTGTTATTTTAAAAACTATATTGATTTGCTATTGGTATGTCTGCCACAAACCATATTTCTTCTCTGTATGTTTGGCTATTTGGCGGTATTGGTCATTATAAAATGGTGGCGTTATGGTGGGCATCATGTGCATCCACGTACATCCGAGTGTGCTCCATCAATTCTGATAACATTCATTAATATGATATTGTTTAAGGGACCCGTGCCAGTGCCCGACGGCTGTGAAAATCATATTTACAGGGGACAACAAGGATTTCAAATTTTTCTTGTAATCGTTGCGGCACTTTGTGTACCGGTGCTATTGGTGGGCAAACCATTGGCTTTTCATGTACAAAATCGTCGTATACAGAAGATAATTGATGAGGAAATTCAAGAGCGGCAATTGCATAAGACTTTGTCCGTATTGCGAAAGTCATTGATGTATAGGGCTGATGACCCGGAAGAACCAAGACACCCAATAAGCTATTATGATGAGCTACTGGTTGATTTAAGTGAAGTGTGGGTACATCAAGGTATGTATGATCGATCATGCAATTTAATGAGGCTGGTGGTCGCATAGTTTTCAGCATAAGAAGTTTAGGGAAAATGTAGGATTATATCGGACTATGTGAAGTTAGCTCTTGATTTGACGAAACCGAAAATTTTGTTAGAAATCGCAGGCTGTTGGGAATAATTCTGCAAAATTAGACCAAAAATCGGAGGTGTGCCGTTTTTTGCTCAGCTCTGCTTTTTGCACGTAGAAAATTTCGGAGCTCACAAGAAAGAGTTTTGTAGTTCTTTATATTTTTTTTTTTTTTTTTGGTGAAGAAATTTTAGATAGCGCTCGATGAGTTCTACAGAAAATCTATTACAACTTTTTCAAACTATTCGTATTTTTCACCTGAGCGTCTGACCAAAAGAGCTTCTTTTTTTTTTGTGTGACAGTGTTAATTTTTTTTTTATTATTCTTAAATTCATTTCTTTTACATTACAGGCATTCATTGTATAGAAAGCATATTGGGTGCCGTTTCGCATACAGCATCATATTTGCGTTTATGGGCACTCTCACTGGCACACGATCAACTTTCGCATGTACTATGGACTATGGTATTGTCCAAGCCGCTAACATGGTCTCTGAGCTATTCTAACTCTATATTCATATATATTGCTTTTGCCGTTTGGGGTGCGCTAACTCTCGCTATATTAGTAGTAATGGAGGGTTTATCAGCATTTTTGCATACGCTACGTTTACATTGGGTTGAATTTCAAACAAAATTCTACGATGGTCAAGGTGAACCATTTTTGCCATTTCGTTTTGATAAAAATTGATTCGTTGAGTTGTTTTATATGTGTGATGTATTTTTTGGGATTTTTGTGATTTATTGAAAAAATATTTGTATATAAAAAATATGAAAAATTTACAAAAAAATCACTTTCATTTCGAAAAAAGAGTACCTATACTCTGATCTTGGTGGATAATGGCTCACACAGTCCAGGAAGAAGTGATAGGTATCACGAAAATATCAAAGTATCTTGGGTGTATCACATAAAAATTAGTAAAAATGGATCAGGATTTTAATTCAAACAGACATAAAACAAATTCCTTGACAAAAAAATAATTTGGATTGAAAAATGATTTTGAAAAGAAAAAAAAAAAAAATTGCATGATATAAAAAAAAAAATCCTTTAACACATGTGTGCACACAAGAAATTTGACTTTTTGAAAAAATTAAAAAAAAACAAAAAATTTGCATGATATTAAAAAACTGCATGACAAAAAAGAAATTTTCATTCATGAAAAATGAATTTGAAAAAAAAAAAAAAAATTGCATGAGATAAAAAAAAATTCCCATGACACAAAAGATACTTAATTTCTTTGAAAAATTAAAAAAAAAAAAAAAATTTGCATGATATAAAAAATCACATCACAAAAAAAAAAAAAAATTTAGTTCTTGAAAGATGATTTCGGGGAAGAAAAAATAACATGATATAAAAAAAAATCCCATGACACAAAAGAAATTCAATTTCTTGAAATAATAAAAAAAGAGAAAAAAATTGCATGATATAAAAAAATCCCATGACACAAAAAAAAAAAATTCAATTTCTTGAAAATGTTTTCCAGTTGACATCCCTAAATTCATCTTGGGGTTATTTCAGATATTTAAGGTCTCAATGATTTCAAGGTTTTTAATCAAAGAATTTTTTCCAGCAAAAGTTTGCTTACAACACTACATTATTGCTGGGCATTGAGATTGCGTCAAAATGAAATGAACCGTAGCTGTAAAAGTACATATGTACTGTAAATACAGTGAGTGACCTGGAATAAAAATAAGTTTAAAAAATGTTAAAAACAAAACAAAAAAACATTTTCCATTGTTAAAAAATGACAAAATGAAATAAAGCAGGGGAAAATTAAATTAAATATTAACAATTGCGCATTGCGTCGCTCGTATTTTCGTAAATAATTCGCACAGAGCAGCAGCAGCAACGGTAGTATATTGAGCATAAATTACAAAAGACACGTAAAAGTTCATAGAAAGGATATTAAAAAACAGAAAAAATAAAAACTCGTATGAAATAAAAAAAAGAAAATATTTTCCTGAAAATTGCAATATCAGCGAGCGGCCAGCAACAAAAAGTTAAAGTTGAATAAATTTTTACAATGCTTTGTTGCTGCTGCTGTTGACACTTCGCCAACTGTCGGTGCGTATAAGTATGGCTGCCTCGTAGAACATTAAAAGGATTGCGAAAAAATGCACCACGTCAAAAATGTAAATCATTTTAACGCGTGACATGTGATGAGTGCACGAACGAACGTCCATGCATGCTGCTGCAAATGAGACAATTGCAATTAATTAAAAATTCTTCAAATACACCGTGCAAAAACTTTTTTGTTTTGCTTAATTTTTTCACAAATTGGCCACGTTCAATAGCTTGCATGTGTCCAGCTGTCTTTGCATTTGTTCACTGAAAATTTATTGCATTCAACTATGTCAAACAAAATTGAAAAAATGACACATTTTGTCAGTCCATCAAATAATTTTGACATTTATGCAGACATATTTTTGTAATGTTGTACATCACATGATGATGTCGAACACAACTCACGTGATCTGCTAATTTTGACATTCAAATGTCAGAAAAATTTTGGTATGCGGTTTCAATTTGTTAGCAGTAAGGAAAATTTGTAGTTGTAATGAATAAGAGTAGCATAATATTACACTGTACAATATTATTGAGGCCATCGAATCCGAACAAATTTTTTGAATGCAGTTCCTAAAAGTTTATGATGTTACTAGGAAAACCCCATTTTAAATGTCGAAAAATTGTACGATTCATTGATACCGTTTTGCGCCCACATACCAACAAAAAACCTATTTTCGCAATTTCAGCTTATTGCAAAACTCTAAAACTACATTTTGGATAAAACTTATTTTCTGAAGGTTATCATGAAATCACATAAGAAATAATTTTCTGAACACCCTTACCCATTATATACTGTTTTTATGAGTCTATGAACCTGTCCCCCTCTTAAAATTGGGTTATGATGAGTTAAGGCATTCTAAAAAATTTTCCGTAGAATATTTTTTATCCAATTTATTGAGGTAGTTGGGTAGAGGGCCAATATCAAAATCGGTGAATTCGCTCAGATTATTGAAAAATGGTTTTCTTAGAGCCCGAAGCCTGAACAAGATATTAAATGAAGGAAAGATTACTCTGGAGATCTTGCAAGTTTCTTATGATTTTCATTGGCCATTCGGCTTGGTGAGTACATGCGAGAGTATCCTTTTTTTCAAGACCTATCTGCATAGGCACCTCCTATTCAGTGGGGAAGTTAGAAAATTCGACTGGCAGGGTACCAGGGATGGAGCTTTGGATCTGTAAAAACTCCAAGATATTTGACCGACTTGGAATGTGGTAGAGGAAGTTCTTTCAGTTTTATTTCGAGAGAATCCTATCAAGCTTGGCTGACCTCTATACAATGTCTGTGGATTCACTAAAACTTTCCGAGAATTGCTCTTTAGTATACCTGATTGCTTTTTTGTACCTTTTATGGGAATTTTTTTTCAACAAGACTTACAATTATGATAAAATTTGTTTTTATGGCGCGTACACTACAAACAATTACTATCAAAATCATGCCTGTTATAAATGTATGAATCACTCGTATTTCTGGTAATGCGCCATAATTTTTGCAAATGGCGTCGAATGTCATTGTACTTTAACATTTATATTGTAGAGTTTACGGTGAAAAGAATCTAAAATTCCCAGAAAAAATTGAAATTGTTCGCTACAAAAAAAAAAAAAAAAAACAGTATTTTTTCTATAACTCAGAAAAGACAGAAAAGACACACAGAGACTTTAAATGTAGGCTATCCGTTGATTCAAGGCTTAAAGATTGTCTGCTAGATGGCGTTGTTTTTTAAAATAATTGGTTGCGAAGTTATGCTTCTGTAATTTCGGCACTCGCTTAGGTTACCTTTTTGACAACTCGACTAGCATACCATGTAACTAATATTCTGGCAGACGCTCATCGCTCCAGTTTTTGAAGAGGAGAGAATTGGAAATTTTATCTGATGTTTTTGGGCATACTTTGAGCCTTGTTGCTTTTTCAAAGATTGGGCAGTTTTCACTATTTCATGGATCGTAGGCTGCTGTGTTTGGATTCGACTGCTACTGCAAGTCACTACGACAGTTCTGAATGATGATTCTTGTTGCGGTTATGTGGTAGACGTGGGATTTAGTATTTCAAAAAAATACTCTTTCCAACGCTTTAGTTGATTTTCTGCAGATGTTAAGAGATTTCCGTTCTTGTCTTTGATGTGGTGATTTTCGTTGGAGTTTTCTGCCAGATGTTTTGCATATTGTTAAGATAAATGTTTTGATTTTGAAACATTTCGGCTGAAAAATTCGTATTGTTTTGAAAAAAAAAAACATTTTTTTGGCTTAATTCAATTTTATTACTCTGAAACGGTATAATTTTTCCAGCGCTTCTCTAACAATTTGATACCTTTCTTGTAGAAAGATTAATGTTTGGACTGAAACATTTTTTTTTTTGGCGAGATGATTGCCTGAGCTAAATCTATTTGTAATAAGTATATTTTTAAGTCTGTGCATAGATAAAAGTCGCTGGGATCCAAATCTGTGGAATAGGATGAGTTGGGAAGCAATTCAAAACGAAATTCCTTCATTTTAATTATCTTGAGAGACGGTGCATTCTCTTGAAAAAACAGCAAATGTGGCAACAACTTCGGATGTAACTTTTGCTGCTCAAATTTTCATGTAAAATTGTAAATGCACTACCTATTGATATATTTAGAGTTTTTGCTATCTCGATCAACTATATTTTCCGACCATGTAAAATTATTTTGTGGTTTTTTATTGTTTTTTTGGCGTAAAAACCGCTTTTGAACGTCCACTACACTCATCATCTTCGATGTTCATTAGACCGTATCATAAAAAAAAAAAAAATCCGCCATACCGTCTCTAAAACGATGTCGTTTTGCAAGAAAATCCGTAAAAAAATTTTTTGTTTTTTTTTTGACCGAACGCAGGGGTCACTAATTTACGTTTTTAATCATATCTTCGGCATTTATAGGCCGACTTTTAAGTTTGATATATCAATATTTATGTCTTAAAGAGACCTCTTTTTTGCTTAAGAGCCCATTCACATCAAGTGCGCTATTCAAGCAGTTACCTACCGGATTTCAGTTTCTACCATCTTAATGTACCTCCCTAATGTCAGAAAATTAAAGCTCGCAAAAAATTCTAACGCTGGACAAATTACGAACAAAACCTTATCAAAAAATCTTCAGCGTCTCCAAGTCGAGGTTGTCCCTATCTTCCCGGGAGGTGTGCATAGTGTCATTTTCAAATGGTCATAACTTTTTCTTAAGGAAAAATCATACAAGACCAATTCATAGCTTATTTTGAAGGCAAAGGACAATACTAAGCACTTAGTTAAAGGTAGGTTAGGTTAGGGTGGCGGTAATTGCGAAGAGCAAAAACTTCACATAGACCGACTAGGTCCATAGTGTTACTACAAACTCTCTTCTGTTAGCAGAATAGTATAGTTATGGCTTCATGATTTTCAACAATATCGAAGGTTCCAATTCTTAAAGCAAAAATCATTAGTTTTGATAATGCTATTCCAGCTACCTCATTTATGGAGCCGAACAAAGCCTGCCCGAGAGTAGCCATTTCAAGTTTGGCTAGCGCAAATGACATGTTCTACCGTTTCTACCTCGTCAGGTTTGGAACAGTTTCTGCACCAGTTATTTGATATTAAACCCATCTATTTTCCGCTACGATTAACACTTATTTACTTAGTGGAAAAGAGCAAAACAATTTCGTGCCTACTCCATATGAGGAGTGATTTTTCAAAAGGGCTTAAAACCACTTCCAACCTCGAACAAACCAAAGGATGCCATCGCCATTGCCATGCTAAAATGCATACTCTAGTCCAAAATTCATCACAAAAAATGCATTTTTCTAAGATAAAATCGTGATCAAAAGTTGGATTTCAGAACAAAAGGGCTTATTTCCATATAATTTCATAGACATTTTTAGAGTTTGATACAAAAAGACGTATTTTGAATAGTGGCCAAAAGAACTTTTAATATTTTTTATATACCCCATGCTATATAGTTGCTTACATACTATGCCTATAAACATCAAAATAAACTTCCAAATGGTGAAATAAGAGTGATTTTGAAACAAAAGGGCTTATTTCCAAACGTTTCAGAACAAAAGGGCTTATTTCCAAATGTTTTTTACTTTTTGCAATTACTGCAAATATGTTACAACAAAAATGTTAAGGGGATTACAATCTTTGGTCAACTCACTATAATACAGGAGACATTCAAAAAAATACGTATATGTTATTGTAAACAGCCCATAAAATTTTTTGTCTCATTACTAAAAATTTGTTTAACATGGTTTTACGCCCTTTTGAAAAATAACTCATCATATAACCTCCAAAATAGCATTTTTGAACTTTAAGGTTCGAATATCTCAAAAACTATTCGTGATAGAGCAATTTCAAGACTGGATTCGGATTCAGCACTGACAATTGTATTGAAAATTACTATTTTTTGTTTCAGTTTGCTTATTTTTTTTATAAGTGCACCGTTTCTCGAACTCTTTTTTAAAAATGGTAAGAAACAGATTTTAAAGATAGTTTTGTTGAGAAGTTTTAGCTTAAACAAAATCATATTTGTAATTTATTTAAATTGAGTTCTCCACACCGTGCCAAAGAATGGTGATTTGACAAATAAAGTTTTTTGAACTAATTGCCAATAAAATAGCACCACTAAGTAAACGTTTTGAGAAACAGTGTCCATATTTCTACATTTCTAATAAAATGAGGGCTAATTCAAATAATGATATAACTTTTGTTTCACGTTATATCAAATTAATGCTCATAGTATTAACATTTTAATACATCGTATATTTTCGAGTGTTGGCCTAGTAACAAAAAAGAAAAAAATAGATATATCATTAATAATTTCCAAAAATGAGCTACAATAATAAATATAGAAATTGCCTAGAATATGCCTGAATTGAAAATTATAAAATTCAAAAAAAATGTATCTAATTTATTACTTTGTACTCAATTACAACGATCATCATTTCTTCAATGAATTTAAAAAAATAACAGAAAAACTTCCACTGCAAGTGTAAGAAAAAAAAACACTTTGCAAAAAGCACAAAAATAAATGGGAAAAATCAGAAAAAGAAAATGAGAAAAATAAAAGAAAAGAAAAAATTTAAAAAAAAAACCTAACGAAAGGCAAAAATAGTTCGATGAGAAATCCGTATCTGTTTGCCGGCAGCCAGAAAATAAACACAAAAATTACAAAAACAAAAAAAAAAAAAAACAGCAACAAAAAAGAATAAAAATCAGCATAAGACTCATTAACACAAACATTTTAAAGATACAAAATATTATAGATATAGTGACGTCAAAGTGAAAAAACCCGACGTTGGAAGCAGCAACGTTGATACATAAAAACTGCAAAACTACAAAAATACAAAAGTGTGTAGTTTCGAAAATAGTTTTTGTATCTTTTCGTTACACAAAACTGCAATTTGAACTTGTAACTACATACGTACATATATATTTTTTTTATATATATAGCGTGGATATAATAAAATTCGCTTGCTCTCTTGAGAATTTTCCTTTTCATTCCCGAAATTACATACTTTTCGCTCTCTTTGCCGCATTGACGCAGAAATGATATATAGTATATATAATTTTTTTTTTAAATTTTTCTTTTCTTTGTTTGTATCTTTTCTAAAATTGTTTCATAGATTTTCAGTATCCGCCGCCAGAACGCACATTCGCGTCGCAACGCGTTGCTTTTCATGTGGTTTCATTGTGCCAAGAATAGCAACATTTCCGACGATCACTGAAAACTCAAAAAAAAAAAAAAAAAAAACATTTTTTTTTTCTGAATTTTCACATTTTTCATGAGCAACTCAAGCAAATTTTGTAAAATTTTCATTTAGTCAGTTCGTTACTTTTACTAAAAATCGTTGTTTTATCGGAGCGATCGATCGCGAACGATATTCGCAAGCAAAAACGCATAAATATACACGAAAAAGTTGTTTTGAAACATAAAAAATTTTGATATAAGATTTATAAATAATAAATAAAACTTAATAAATTAATATATAAGCAAATTAATTTACAATAAAATGTAGCAGCAGCGTTACAAAGGGCGTCATTGAAAAATTAGTATAAAGAAAAGTATTGCAAAACTTAAAAACGAATAAAATGTGTTTTTATGAATTTTAATTAAAAAGAAAAAAAACAGCTCGGTGCATTAAACTACAATAAAATTTAAAAAATAAATTTATTGCAAATAAAATAAATTAAGCAAAAAACAAAAAATTTAAAAATTCAAAGTACAAAATCTGCGTGTTAAACAGCTTTAATTAATTTTTAATTAAAAATTATAAAATTTTAATTACAAATTCGTTTAATAATAATAATAATAAAACAAAAGAAGCAAATAATCACCCCATTTAACCGTACGCAATTAAATTGCATTTGATGTTTTTACTACTGCTGCCATTTTGTATTTTTTTGTGAGATTTTCTCTTGTGAAAATTTTTCTATAAATTGGTAAGTTTATAAATTTTATTTGTTTAAAAAATTAAAATTTAACCTCATTTTTATGTTGACTCATACAGAATTTAATAATAATTTTTTTTTGACACATTCGACAGCGTGTCAGCGCGTTTTTGCAGACTTTGATGTATTCATGATATATAACTGTCTGTCAGCTTTGTTAAAGGTATTGACCTACATACTTAGTTTTTGGAAAATTAAACATCTTTTTGTGCTCAGTTTATTGAAAAGTGTCAAAAATACTTAGAATTCTATAGCTTTTCATAGCAATTCATTTATTGTTCTCATGAAATTTAAATCAAGTGCTCCACTTTCTTTTAGCAAAAATTAAAAGAAAAAAAAACCTCAGTTTTTTTTTAAATAGTTTTTATAAAAAAGACCCAAGTTTAGTTACCATAATAGCTAGCTAAATAATCATTCACCAAAACATTTGTTTTTGCTCTTCTTGCTATACAAGGTGATGCAAAAGTAATATCATAATGTTAGTGTACCATATCCCTGTATGACAGATCGAATCAATTTTCTCAATAGTCCAATCTTTTGTATAGTTTTTTTGTAAGTAGTTCATAATGGACTACACCTAAAACTAGAATAAATTCACTTAAATTATCAATTGTATCAAAAATAATCCAAATGCGATGTTTAATCCGTCATTAGTACGAAAAGTGATCCAATTTTGTATCGATTATACTCATAACATTACTGAGTACGTACTGTTTGGCAGTTTGTCGATTGTGAAGAAGAGCAAACGATTGCGTATCGGTCTAGTAACTTGCGCTGCGTGGTGAGGCCTGGGTTCAAATCCCCCACCCGGTGATTTTCAATTCCAATTTTTAAATTTCTATTAATTTTACACAATTTTTCTGAAGAGTAGAAAATGAAACACATGTTCAACATAGCCGAGGTATAAAATAACAAAAAATTAATAAAAAAAATGTTCATCCACACTGAGAACATATTGCTCAGAAATATATATTGTAACAAACTCTTTAGCACATTCGGCTATGAAACTTTTTGAAATTTTTGTGCAAAATTTTGAATTTCAAATTAAATTTCTTGAAATTTATAAACAAAATAAGAAATAATTGGCATTTTTCTGGTCCGAATGTAATGCATAAGGAGACAATTGACCTTGTTCTGGTCCGATTGCAATGCATAAGGAGACCATTGGTTACACCCAATGGCAAACAATGTAAAACGTAAATAGAAATTTATATGTGATGGGACCAGTATTTGGACTGGTCGGTTTCTCCCATGGAATAGTTTGCAAACTAGTTTTGAAATAGACCGTGGTCCTGCAGGGAACCTAAGCCACAATTGGGTGCATTGTGTACCCGTTTCATAACTTTGTTGTCAACCTAAGTGCATTTCAGACTTTTTTGGGCGATTTATTCAAAAGAAGAAGAACACTTTGTGGCATCGCACAAGGGCGTAAAAGTGATTTTTTGTTAAAATCAACTTTCTGACCATAATAATTAACCGATTCAAATGAAATATTTTCAAAATCTTCATAAATGACTTTTCTAAAATCTGTTTGATCAGATTTTTTGTTTTGGCTTTTAATTAAAAATGGCGGAGAAAGAAATAAAGTTAAAATTTTTAAGGTGCCCTATTGGAACCGCCATTGATATCAAATTTATAATTAGGGGCTCACACAACGTCCATGTGCCAATTTTCGTGAAACTTATATTGCTGTGTTCAGAGACCCAACATAAAGTTAGATTTTATAGCTGCCTAAATTTGCACAGAGATTTCCTGCAATCTAGAACTAAGCGAGACATAGTAATGTTGGCTGCATGACTACCAACGTAAATGACAAATGTGTCACCATGATCATAGATTTTGGGCTTAACTATACGGCAAGCCTTCCAGACAGCTAGAATTTTTACTTGAAATAACAAGAGATTTGCTGCTACATCCTCGGAAAAAATCTCAGCACTTCTACCAGACTCTATTTTTTAGCTTTCAGTGTGTTTTCTTTTTGATTTCAGAAGCGAAGTTTAAGAATTTCTTTTACGCATTTTTTTTCGAAAGTTGGTTGAGAACAGTAATGTAATAAGTTCCATTATCAATATCACAGCCAGAGAACGGTGCAAAAATACTAACGTGGCAAAATACTAACGTGGCAAAGTACTAATATAAGGATTTGACATCCTGTTAGTCAGATTCCTTCAACTTAATAACACTAGAGTAGATATCAAGAGGCTCTAATTGAAACGAAGCAGCAGACAGCACAGTGCTAACTGCTTTGCTAACTACTATACCAACCACTCTTTGAATTTTTGATAAATTACCAAAAGAGGTTGCCTGGCTTAAGCCTGTCTACCAGACAAGAAGTTTGTAGGTCAGAATTGGTCTAATGATGACCTTATACTTATATGCACAAAACTACTTTTAACTTAAGGCTGGCACCAAGATTTGTTAAAAATCCATTTGTATTTGTAAAAACCAACGCATGCTTTTCTTGCTTTATCTTCTATATTCATATTCTAAGACAATTTTCTATCGATAGTTACGTTCAGATATTTGGCACTTTCTTTGGGAAGTAAAAAAACGTCATTAAAAGTTCGAGGCCGACTCAGAGACTTAGAGCTAGAATCTAAAAAATTAAACTCCAATTCTGAAATTCCTTAGTCTAATTTTTTGTGATAGTCTTGAAGCAAAATAAAAATTTGCAAGTCATAGATTGACTTTTTATACAAATGATTACATATAAAAGGTTTTATTGGTATCTTTTTCTTATTTTACCATACCATTCAGTTTTGAGTAAGTTTCACCCAAAATTCTCTTTACATGAATATTTCTTTTCTGAAGTAATATATGTACATATAACATATGCATACATTTTTACAGTAAACAATTACAAGTAAAATGAAATTGTTTTAAAAAAAAAAAAAAAAAAAAAAAAACAGTACTTAGGGTCATTGTAATACAATGGGACAATGAACTGCGTCAACTCGACAAGGAACATCGAACAGATGCCAAAACTTCCGGTCAAAATATTTTGATTTGCTTTCTGCGTTTCTCATTGTTATGGCTTGACAGCAGTCAATTGCGACAATGTTTTATTCTACAGAAGTAGATAGATGCCGGCAATTTTGTCTATCAAGGTTAAAATAATAAGACATCAAGCCATTTCAAGGCAACATGATGCATATGAGTATTAGAGCTAAAGACAAGAAAACAAAATTTTTAAACAAAACCTGTTGCGGTCAATCAAAAAACAGCGCAATACGTATCATAAACATGAGTAATTTATGTTCTAAGGAAACAATATAAATAATTACTTATTTTTAGAGAAACAAAGAGAAAACGTTGTTAGTCCGACAACAATTTTTAGTAAAAAAGTATAAAAAATGTTTAAAGAAAAAACTGAAAAACAAAACTTTTAAAATAGATTTAAATTTGTTATATAATTAACGATATTAAATATTAACTATATATCTGAGGATCGCAAAAGTTAGTTAATTATTAGATTTTAGCTTATTGCACAATTCTGAGAAAATTCATAAATCATGTTTACATGAATTTTGTTACAGAACATTTTGTAATAACACATTTTTTCTCATGGCATTTTCGCAATCAAAAATTTTTGGCTACATTGTCCTGGAAATTTATATAACCTTCTTCATCAAGAAATTGCTTATTCATATAATTAAAAATTACAGTTCTTCCAGGTTCTTTGATGCTATAAGAGAAAGTTTTATTTTCAGGCCTGTTCCGTAATCCGTGTGGTTTCAATTACTTTTCATTGAGGAAGCTTGTTCATGAAAATGGTGAGTCGCACGATAAAAAATATAAGAATTTTTTTTGCAGAGAATCGCAAGTTCTACAAATAATATTGATTTGCATCACCGAAAAGTAGCCGCTTAGGAAATATTCTTAAAAAACTGCAAAAAGTTGAAAAATTCGACTTTATCAAATATTTCTGAAACGGTTACTTTTTCGTAAATATAAATGAATATTATTTGTAGAACCTGTAATTCTCTACAAAAAAGATTCTAATACTTTTTATTATCTGACTCACCATTTTCATCAAAAAGCCTCCTAAGTGAAAAGTATTTGAAACAATGCGGATTACAGGACAGGCCTGATTGCTTTTATTTCAAGCGAAACTTGGCATAGTGAAAAGTTTATCTGGGATTTGTGGCTAAAAGACATAAATTAATGTAGCTTTGACTCAAATTTCCCTGGATTTAGTGAGAGAATATTTGAAATCACTTCAATCATGAATAGAGTTCTCAGATTGGGGCTTTTTTCGCAATATTGGGGAAAATAAAATTTTTTTTCGGATGGTATGCAGGAAATAAATTTATGAGTAAAAACTCGGTGATAAAAATGTACACTGGGGAGAAAAAATCATACCAAAACTACAAGTATAACTCTTGAATTATATATCGATTTTGATCCCTTTATATCCATCGAAAAGCACAAAGCTCCAGGATATTTCGTTTTATAAATTATTATAGAATTTTTGGAGTTAAAAATATTAAATGGCTTAATTTTGGGGAAAAATAGAGCTTAGCAAAAGAAATTTTTGAATATTTTTAATTTAATATCCATTAAAAAAAAAAAATTGATATATAATAAAACTAGTTTGGGAAAATTTTTAAAATTTAGTCCGCTTTGGGGAAAAATAATTCTTAGGAGAAACTTGGAAATTGTCATCATGATCATGGGAAAGATGCAGTGAAATTCAAAATGCAAAAATTGTACGGGAATGGTAACAATAATTAACAGGAAAGGGCATTTCGAACGCCTTAAAAATTAAAAAGCCAAACTTTTCGGGTTACTTTAGGCTGAAAATACTTTATTTAACTCGCTTTATTAATAAATCCATAAATTTTTTTGATTTACGTAAAAAAGGTTTTAATACCATGAGATGTTATTTTCAAAAAATTGTCTATGTCATAGACTTTCACCTGATGAAAATATTATATCATGAGATTTTAATACTATGGAAATTTATTCCATTTTATTTTGCACAATTTTTATTTTCTGTAAATATTTTCACATCAAAAGTTAATTTACACATAAAGCCGGCCAAATGATATGTGATATATATGCCTTGGATTTTTCATATTTTTGGTAAAATTTCTGCTTGGTTTAAAGTAATAAATTCACTTTATTTGGGACAAGTTGATTTTACGATGTGTGCTATATTTTTTGTCAACTATTCCTTTTTTTCAGCGCTGATATTCCGTAGCTTTTACGACTCCAATTGAATTTCACACAAAAATGTAACAATTGTAGTGCTATCGCAAAAGTATAAAGTTACAATTTTATTGAACGAATTCTGTAAAAATAATTAAATTTTATTCGCTTAGCACAACGTTGGCTGCACCTTTGGCTGCGCTAAAATTTTAAAGCTCATAATTCGTTTTTTTTTCTCTCACTCGTTTTCAATGTAAAACTTTTTATAAAAATAGCTGTCGTCAGCAAGCTTCCTGGTTGCGTGAATTTTGTGTGTGTGTGATATTTTTTTGTTTGTTGCACGTTCTCGTTTCATAAATTGCATTGCATGTGATTCGATGAAATTGCATTTTTACACCCCAAGATAACTAAATATCTACAAAATAGCAAATTCATATGAGTATTTCGTTGTACATGGCGCTGAAATAATATGGTGGACGTTGAATAAGAATTTTTTTTCCCGAAATTTTAAAATTTACAAAATTGTTTCGAAATAAAATTGGCATTATAACATTTTACTCTACATGCAATGTATGCGTGTCTTGTTGTTATACAAAGTGCATATACAATGTTGCGACATTAACGTCACTAAAAAGGCGAATATTGATTGCTTTAAAACAAAAAAGAAACTAAAAGTTGATATTTAAAACAAATGATAGAATTGCAAATATTTTTGAAAAACAATTAGATACTTTCTTTTAAGAAAATCTTTTTACAAGATTTTTGAAGGAATCTTTTTATCAACTGTGAATTGCATTGCACTGTATGATATGTTTTTAAAATATTTCTTTTCGAACCTACAAAAAGGTCACATTTCACAGTCTGTCTACGCAAGAATGTCACTTGCAGGCAATGCCTATAAAAATACACTAGACAGACACGCATACGCATGCATGCACACACTCAAATGTCAAATTGTCTTCTCCTTGGCTTTCTGTTTACGCTCAAGGTTGACACAAAAGACAATGGAACACTGTTATGAACCTTTAAAATGTGTCTATATATGTATGGTCGTTAATTATTTTTGACTTTTAATTCACATACAATTTAATTAGCTTTTTATGGAAACTTTATTTTCAAGTATAATTAAGCGAGTCCTTTGGTTCGATATTTTTGACGTTCCATCGAGCAGCAAAATCCCAATATTCTGGCCATATATCCATAAAAATATCGCTAGAATTTTCAAATTAAGTAGACATAATTCCTAAAAATTTCTTAACAATATGTATAAATTTGAACAAAATTGACCGACGGATACGCGCACCATGCCACAAGAGAGAGTTTGAAATTGTCTATATTTTATCTCATGAGATTTTAATGTTATGACGTTTTTTGTGTCATGAAATTTTTGTATCATGTTATTTTTACCTGATGACAATATTCAATAATGACATTTTTGTAAATATTATGGAATTTTTATCTTATGCGATTTTTACGAACTTTTAAAATGTATCTGCGTGTGGTTATAATATATTTTGATTTTTAATTCCCGTACAATTTATGTTTTTTTTTTATACAGACTTATTTTCAAATATAGCATAGCGAGACCTCAAGTTCGATATTTTTGACATTCCATAGTGCAGAAAAATCTCAATTTTTTGACCATAAGTCGAAACTAGTAAGGGTGTAAAATTTGGCCTGGCAAAACATTAAATACCCTACACAGCAGTATTTTGAAAATTTTGCTTATATGGGAAGTGCCACACCCTCTTGTCCGAATTTACCCAGTTTTTTCTCAGAGTTTGAATTTATAGTTCTAAGCATTTGAGTGAAATTTGGTTGGGTTATCTCAAAAAATGTTTTCAACATAGCGTTTTGAAACTTTCGCTTATATGGGAGGAGCCACGATTTTATCCAGTTTTTGCTCAAAGCTTGTATTCATAATTCTTAGTGTCTGAGGGAAAGTTAGTTCGATTATCTCAAAAAACGCTTTCAGTATAGCGTTTTAAAGCTTTTGCTTATACGAGAGGTGCCACGCCCTCTTATCTGAATTCGCCCAGTTTTTGCTCAGAGCTTGCGCTTACAATTCGTAGTATTTATGTGTATTTTGGTTGTATTATCGTGAAAAATACTCAAAAAATTGCATTTTGAATATATTTTTTGTATGAACGGTAGGCGTGTCCGTTGATCGATTTCGCTCATTTTCAATCCCCCGAGTTGACTTTAACGGCGAAGGCTGTGCACCAAATTTCATTGAATTATCTTGCTTAGTTTTCCCAAAAAATGTATTTCCACACACAGCCAGCCAGCCAGCCAGACAGACAGACATAGCTATATCAACTCAGGAGGTGACGCTGATCAAGAATATATATACTTTTCTATATCTGCCACGCCTCCTTCTCTGCGTTACAAACGGAAGGACAAAGTGAATATACCCTGGGTGTAGGGTATACAAATAATTCTAGATTTTTCAAACTAAGCAGACGTAATAACTAAAAATTCCTTTACAATATATGTGAATTTGGACGAAATTGATCGATGGACATGCCCACAAAGCCACTAAACAAAGTCTTGTATCGACTAAATTTCAAGTGAAACTTGACATAGTGAGAAGTTTCTCAAGGATTTGTGCTTTAAAGGCTTGATTTATTGTAGCTTTGGCTCAAATTTTGCTGAACTCAGAAAGAAAATTTGAAATCATTTTAATCATTGAAAAAGTTTCAAAATGCGAAAAATGTACAAAAAAGGTAACAATGATAAGCCAGAATTTGCGGATTACGTCAGACTATAAATTCTTAATTTAATTCGCCTTATTAATAAATAACATTTATTGATTAGTGTATATTCGTATGTAGGGAAAATTTAAAGAAAGAAAGAGGAGGAAATCTCATTAAGTCTCATAGAATGAGATCTTCTCTCATTTTCTTCTCAAAAGTTTGTATGGATAGATTTTTATCTCATGAGATTTTTTGTGTCATAATATTTTTTGTGTCATGATATATTTTATGTCATAAGACTTTTTGTGTCATGAGATTTTTTGTATCACGAGATTTTTACCTGATGACAATGTTTAATAATGACATTTTTGTATTATAGAACTTTTATCTCATGCGGTTTGTACGAACCTTTCAAATGTTTCTGTGTATAGTTGTACGTAACTCATTTTTTTCTCATTTTTATCTCAATAGATTTTAATGTCATTTAGCATCAAATTCATTGAGTTTATATGCAAAGGGGGCCAGCAACAAGCTTAACGGATTTTTCGAAAACTTTCCTAGTATAAACTGCTTCTTTGTTGTCTTATTATGAACTTTCTTTATTTGTTTATAAAAGTTTGTTTAATAAAGTATGTAAAATGATATTTGATGGACATTTTTTAACAAATTTATGTTATAAATTCATGTTTTTTGTACATTTATAATGATCATTCTCAAAAACTGTTAAGCGTTACATATTCGCATATTTAATTGTGTTGAAGAATATTTTTTTGATATGTAAGTATTTTTTAAGCCTTTTATAAATGTTAACTTCCAATCATTTCGTATTTTCAACAATACGTATACTATATTAATAGTTTCATCAAGTGCTTTCAAGTGCAACAAAATAATTTTTGATTTTTACAAAAAAATTTTCCAACTTCCACATTCTAATAGGATTTTGTACAACGTCAATGCGCGGATGACATAAAACGAAATTGAATGAAATGAATTTCTTTTTTTGTTATTTGTCAAATCAAATTAAGGTATATTGTGGTTGCCACATACGAGTGCAGCAGCATTCATTCAGTCAAATTGAAATTTTTTTCGAGAGCTTTTGAAATTTGCGAAAAGATTAAAAACGTTGAAATTGAAATGCAACACAATTGAAGTGGTTATGCTGAATTTAACTGACAGTTGCATTTTTTGAATTGTATTTTTTGAAAACATTTTTGCTACAAAAGAGTAACAATTTATGACATAAAGAAAAAAAAATCATTGAGCTTAAAACCACAATTTATTGTTATAATTAAAAGTCAAAGTTCCAATGGCATGAATATCCCAGACAAATTAAATTGCAAATACAATATAAATTGAAAATTTAATGCGTGATTTGCATATGGTCCCCAATTAATATCTGTTTTTTTTTGTTTTGAACTTTTAAGTGTCTATTTCAACTAATTGCATTCTCAGACGTTTACGCATCCGTAGACTTAAGCCATACAGATGTCTATAAATTAAGAACCTTGAATTAATTTAAATGTCTTTGCCATTTGGTTAAACCAAGCATTACTGCTTTTTTTGAGAAAGGTCAAATAACTTAGATTTATACAACTTTCAGTGGTTTTGTAGAAATGATTTTACTATATTCAAATGGAGGCAACTTAGCCCAGTAAACATAATGCAACGAAACAACACAAATATATTAAAATGTTATAGAAAAATGCATGTGTTTTGAATGCCATCTTAACAGAAATTGCATTAAATCATATACTTATTCAAAAAAAATATACAGCTGTACTTTTTTTTTCTAAATTTACAAACTTTTCTTTCTATAAAAATTTGTAAAGTTTCCCTACTTGAATACACAATATTAATCATGTTGTAAGGTATTTAAAGTTGGGGTCTTGTTTTCACTATTATTAAACTACTAATGGAGCTATAGCTAGTTTTTCTTTGGTTGCAGAGTTTTTTTTTTGCGTTTTTGATTTTTATAAATGACATTTATATGGTTTGAACTTTTAGTTCACATTGTGTTAAATATGATTTTCTTAGAATACTCTATGCAAAGACCATCATTGTTTTACCAATATGATGATTTAAAATTAAAAAAAACATTTGTAGAGTTTCACGATTTATTTTTTCACTAAGCGTGAATTATTAAGTATTCTAGTCTTAAATTAATATTGAGTCGCAAGTTTTGATAAAAATATGCACTTCAAGTGTTTTAATCCGTTTTTCTTCGTCTATAGTATATTTTTCTATAGTTTTAATTTTGACATTTAAGAAGTTTCATCGTGAAATTTCTCAGTTTTATAAAGTTTTGAATGGTAATTTTGTAATATATGCTCTATCGACTAATTCTAACTGAGAAAAGGTAATCGTTATGGCAAACTATGCGACTTTTTTCAATTAAAACATTAACAGCAATTAGGTGTAACTAAATTCTTTGCTGGGATATTCACCTTAGTAACGTTCATGTATATAAGTAGTATTGTGCACATCTTTGTGTCAATAAACTTTCTACGCTCTTGCAAAGAAATAGCAACGTTGTTCTAAATTACGTATAAAGCAAAATGAACGTAAAGGTATTTTAAGGTATTACAATAAAATCGTATTAACAGCAATTCAATTATTGATTGGATTTCAATTCAGGGGCTTAAGCATTTTTTCTTTTTTTTTTTTCATATTGGAAAATAAAACGTATACACCCGCAATTGCGCAAGAGTGTGTCTTAATACGTTGAGTTATGGTATTTGTATTGGTTATGAAGTTTGAATTTGCTAAGTAGCTGCTTACATGAAAGCAAAATTATTAATAAAATTTTATTTTATTTTTTTTTTCCTCTCTTTTGGTATGGAATATAAAAATAATTTTCTTTTATTGCTCAAGAAATTAATAGCAAATAGAATTTTAATCTTTTTCTTCATAAAAGGTTTATTGAAATTTTTATTGCCAAATAACTGAAAGTTTTTATATTAAAAATTTTAAAATTTCTGCTTTTGAAATGTTTTATAGGATTGTGCACAATTATTAACTGCACACAGAGAATTTCAATTTAATAGAGACGTTGGCATTTTTTTGCAGTTTTTGAGTTACAGTGGCAGAAATGTAGAAATATACAAAATTCACTTTGTTCATATTATGGCAAATGGAAGTGATTAAAAATTAAAATTGTTGAATATTTTGCATTTACGGACTTTTAGAAAATTTTTTCACTTTTGTAAAATTTTCGGATTATTAACATTTTTTCAAAAAATTTGGTAGTACTCGGAAGAGTTTTGTGTAATCATATCTCCAAATCTAAATGAGGTTTTGCCAAATCAAACAATTAGTACTTATAAAAGCAGCAGAGGGCACAAGAACTATTCCAAAACTAGTTTGCAAACTACTCCAAATTAATAGAAATTTAAAAATTGGAATTGAAAATCACCGATTGAAGGATTTGAACCCGGGCCTCTCCACGCAGCGCAAGTCATTAGACCTATACACTATCGTTTGCTTTCTTCACACAATCGACGAACTGCCAAACAGTTACGTTATAATTTCACTGATGCAATCAATACACAATTGGACCACTTTTGGTACTAATGACGGATTACGCATTACATTTGGATCATTTTTGAAACAGTTAATAATTTAAGTGAATTTGTTAGACTGGACTAATGAGACAATTGAATTCGTAGGTCCTACAGGGTTGCTGTTGCTCATCTACTTAGCTCAGTAGAAACGAAGGCACGGGTTCAACTGTGGCTTTTAACATGAATTCACTAAAAATTATCTTATTTGGCTCTATAGGTGTTTCTACTTACGAGGGAATATTCTACGCCTCACCTTATTTTGTATATTTTTTGTAAATATGATGCATTGATTTAGGAATAAAACAAAATATGTAAGTTGTTTCTAGCATGACACTGAAAATTAGCTTGATCCCAAAGATATTTAAAGTTTGTTTCTCGGCTTTTTTCTCAGCCTCCTGGCACATCAAAGTATCTGAAAACTTTGATGAATTAGTATTTCTTACGGGTTTTCGTTTTCTATATTTTGTAGGTATTTATAATCACATTTATAGGTTACAAATAATGGTCATTTTACTATAGAAATCCATAATTTTGTCATGTTGCGAAACCTCAAATCCTTGGCCTCCTTCTCCTGGAAACTTAAAGATCTAATTTTTGTCCTTTTTTAGTAAGTATAATATGCTTTTAACAAAAAGCGCTCAATAAGATAATTTTCCTTATATACATACTCAGACTTTAACATAATGCCCCCATAGAATCTACAGTCTTGGGCCGATTTTGATTTCCGATACGGCACAACGCAGCACAAGTCAAACACACCTTTTTTTGGGAAATTCCTCAAAAGCGGGGCCAACTTCACGCTTTCATAGAAAAACGACCTCTTCAAAGAGTTTTTATCCTTGGACCGATTTTGATTTCCAATACCGTATAACGCAGCACAACTTGGGTACACCCTGGCACAACTTTTTTTTTCGAGAAATTCCACAAAGGCGGGCCCAACTTCGTACAAAAAAAAGTGAATCTTTGGACCGATTTTGATTTCCAATACGGCACAATGCAGCACAAGTTGGGTACACCTCGGAACAACTTTTTATTTCGGGAAATTCCACAAAAGCGGGGTGAACTTCGTACGAAAAAAATGACCTCACCATAAAAACTGAATCCTTTGAGCAATTTTTTTTTCAACTCAGCACAAGTGGAACATACCCCAGTAAAACTTTTTTTCGGGAAGTTCCACAAAAGCGGGGCCAACTTCGCACAAAAAAGAGACCTCCCACAAAAAGTGAATCCTTGGACCGATTTTTTTTTTCAATAAGGCACAACGCAACACAATAGGAGCACATCCTGGCGCAACTTTTTTTTCCGGGAAATTCCAGAAAGCGGGGCTAACATCACGCACATGACTTTATGCCTCGAAAATGGGTAAAATTACCAATAGTGCATTGTCAAAACCCTAAATTTTTGTTAAAACTTGTTGTTCCAAGGATACCATGAAATCACGCAATTAACATTTTTCTAAAACATTTTAACCCATTATATTCTGTATACATACATACATACATACATACATATTCTGTTTTGGTTAAGTCTTTTTGACCCATTTTTCCAAAAAACTAGGCTACAATAAATTTCAAATTAAAATTTTGCTACAGAGAACTTCACTATGGTGTAACACAGGCAAGAAATGTGTAAAATATTAAAATTTTCAATATATTTTAACTTTTTTAAATATTTTTGGCCTTTTCAACATTTTTCGGCTTTTCAAATTTTTTTTTTTATTTCTCAATAATGAACCTCACAGTTTCGACCTATCAACTGTCAACAATGCATCGTGCATAAACGTTTGTGTTACAATGGGGTTAATAAAAAAAAAAGCGAATTCATTTAAATTTCGTTTACTGTAAAACCTACGCACACAAAAGTAACGCAACCAACTTAAAATTACGAAAAAAGCAAAAACCAACCAATAAGCCAATGCTGCTGTTTCAGTTCAGACGATGGAGTGGAAGAGAAAGAAAACACCGTAAAAGGGAAAGAAAGAAAATCTACTTTCTAAAGGCACAACACTGCAAAACGGTGGGCTTCATATTTTCATTGTTATTTAGAAATGAGCTTTTCTGCTAAGACGATTTGTGACTTATACGAACATTATGTGTGCCTTCCAAGAAGCTGTGTATACTAAAATGTGGGTGGTGTATACCATGGAAAATACGTAGATGAAAAGTTAGTTTCAATAGGTAGCTAGGTAGGTAGTAGTAGAACTCTTATTGTAAGCTGCTACTGTTGCCATAAGCAAGATGCCATGACACTAAAAAGTCAAACTAATGAAGTGATTCTGTGTATTGGTGGTGGTGGTGGAATGGTAATGAATAGATTGGTCACTCACGCTGTGGTTGGAGAAAGTAAAAAGAAAAAGCAAATGGGATACAATTTTTGATTATATTTGCTTATACGAAATCGAAATAAATCCGATTTCAGCATATTGATGAAAATGTCAGCTTACCGTCCACATTCTTGGCTATTTCAAACAACAAAAGCATTCCAATGAAAAACTCTGAACTCTGAAGAAAATGAGTAGGCACTGGATGAGGGGGTGTTGGTCTTTAGCATTTTTGATGATGATGATGATTTTGGCATAAATACAAATCAAAGAATTTGTTTAATGAAGTCGTCATCATAT
Organism: Calliopum simillimum; assembly: GCA_951812925.1. Classification (NCBI taxonomy): domain Eukaryota; kingdom Metazoa; phylum Arthropoda; class Insecta; order Diptera; family Lauxaniidae; genus Calliopum; species Calliopum simillimum. The sequence continues at coordinate 113,091,842 of OX638370.1, read as the reverse complement.
TTTACTTTGTTTGTCATTTTAATGCTAAATTAGGACCATTTTAATATACACAGCGCATTGAAAGATACGTGAATGTTTCATTTAACTTTTGCAAAAAAATGTTGCATACTTATAAGGGTTTTTTTTTCTTTCTGTCCTGTGTCATCGCGTCTTTGCCAACTTAATAAGCTAAGTAACGTTTAAATTTTAAGTAGATTTCAAATATTAAAAAGGTTGATAAATTGTATTTGCATTTTTTTATATCAAGTTTTTCATCTTTTTCTTTACAGTGAATAATGGAACAATTTGAACAACTTTTAACGTGTTGCGTGTGCTTGGATCGCTATCGCATTCCGAAGCTGTTGCCATGTCAGCATTCATTTTGTATGGAACCCTGCATGGAGGGTTTGGTGGATTATGTGCGAAGACAGGTTGGTAACAGTCGAAAAAGAAAAAATTAAATAAAAAATTTATACATAAGTATGTATGTGTATGTGTGAAATGCATGTTAATATTATGCGCTTGATATGAAATTTTTTTTCGTGCGAATATAAAAATTAAAATTCGTTTAATATAAAAAATCATGTGTGAATGATGTCTGCACGTCATTAATGCCGGAAATTGGTTTTATTTTAAGCCGATTTATACAGCATTATGGTTTGCCAAATTAGCGGTTGTTATGTTAACCTCTCATTAAATAATTAAGCTGAACAATTAATAATTTTATTAAAAAATTTTAAAAATTTTGCAAATCTAAAGCTTAAATTAAACATACAAAATAGAGAACAATACAGAAAATAATTAAGCAGATTCCGCTTAAATGCAAAGTGTCCTAAAAGAGTGTTTATATTTAGTGGACCAATTAAAAAAAAAAAATAAGCCAGCAATCGAAAATAAGTTTATTTACATATATCGACGGCTTATATTCAATACACTCTATCTACATACAAAAACACAATTTTTCAGGAGAGCAAAAAAACTGTTTTATTCGCTATTTTTTATAGTGTTAATCAAACGAAGTACTACGATATTAATTAAAAAGAGCCACTAGATCCTTCAAATAAAAAAATTTAAAAAAAACCTTAGTTATTCGCCTTATTATAGCAGATAAAGGATATTGCAATTCAAATATAATATAAAATTCGTGTTCAAACAAGCAGATAGAGCCTATTGCCCAATAATAAAAACCAATTTTTTATGAATTATTTATTAATAGATGGTTTTTTAGCAAAAGAAAACTAAAAATATGTTAGGCGCCTGGCGGACTTGAGAATGCAAAATATGAGAACTGAAACCTGAGCTCAGATTATTATAGGTCCTTATTTTTTATGGCCGTTTATTTTGAACTTTGATCTGCTTATTATGAATCTAAACTTGATTTTTTTTCTATCATGTAAGGATCCTGAGTTATCCTTGCTTATAGCTTGCTATATAGCTCTAAGTAGGCCTTAAAACAATGATTTTTGGACTTCTAAGAAAAGATAACTCAGAATTCTTATATGATAGAAAAATCCTAGTTTAGATGCGTAATAAGGAAATCCCAGTTAGTGATGAGCAAAATTAGTCTTGGTCTTGATTCTTGGTCTTGGTCTCGGTATTAGACCAAGATGCTGATATCATTGCTAGACTAAGACTTCTGTGGTCTTGGTCTTGCTCAGGATTATCATCAAGACCAAGACTGCTTTTTAGTCTTTCGAATTTATAGTTAATAAGTGTGCCACGCCCGTTTCAAGCATGAAATCATATCTCAATTCAAAATTTGGCATCTTTGAGATCAAGACTTAATGACCAAGACACAATATGCAAGAACAATACCAAGACCAAGACTGCTATGATCTTGGTCTTAGTTTTGGTTTGCTCACAACTAATCCCAGTCCACCATAAACTGCTATAAAAAACTAGGGCGCAAGACCATGGTAGGCCTGGGCGGGGAGTAGGGAATAAAGACCCTTGCTCCTTGCTTTCTAGTAACTTGGGGTACTTTATATAAAAATTTGAGCTCTGATTTCAGTTTTCATGTTTTTCATGAGTTTCTTTTGACTCGTATATACAATAGAGGAGTGGCCGTACCAAAGGACCTAAGTACCACTTCGAGGCAAAAGTAATCTCATACATATTATGTGCCATAATAATCTGGGGCCTTCCTCTGTAATGCGATGCGATAGGAAATGCGTTGCAAAAGCTAGATTCGATGCGAATAATAATTGCCACTCTGTACAGAGTGTCAATTATGTACAGAGTGTCAATATATGCATTTCACAAAATCGATTCCTGTAGATAGTGAATTTCTTTAAATGGAAAAAAGTAGCTCTGGAAGCAAATTTTTCGTTTAGAATTAATACCATAGATGCCATTTGTCTCAATGAAGGTTTTACCATCAAAAACTAATTATCGTGAAAATTGTAAATAGAGGGTATTGAATATAAGCCGTCGATATACGAGTGTATAAAAATGAATATTTGCATGTCTGTCTGTTTGTTCGTTAGAGACTCCCAAATGGCTGAATCGATCACCGTGAAAATTTATATTTATAGGTTTTTGGGTATGGCGCGTGTTTTTGCATCATTATTTTTCTCGTTTTTTTATTTCACCTAAGGGCCCCCCCTAGGTTGCCGGAATTAAATTTTTTTTTTTCTTTTTTTTTTACATTTTAGTGAAAAAAAATTTTTTGCACTTAAGGGTCCCCCCTAGGATGTCGGAACCAAAAATTAAAAAAAAAAACTATTTTTTTCGTTTTTTCTACGCGTTTCATGACTTTTTACGACATTTTAGTTGAAAAAATTTTTTTCACCCAAGGCTCTTGGATAATTGAGGAGTGGCCGTACCAAAGGGCCTAAGTACCATTTCGAGGCAAAAGTAGTGTCATTATATGAAACGGGTGACATTTTGTTAGAAGTAAATAAAATTGTTTTCTGTTTTCACTAAAAATTTACATGATTGTGTGAAATTCATGTCGTTATGTTGAAAAAATTATAAGAGTCAAATAACCGACTATAAAGCACACAAAAAGTATGACATTACTTCTGCCTCGAAATGGTACTTAGGCCCTTTGGTACGGCCACTCCTCAGGCGACGGGATGTTAGCACCCCATTTATGGAATTTCGGGAAACCACTTATGCTATTCAAAAGGTCATAAAATGGTCAAAAAAGGTCAGTTGGTTTGGCTAATTGGTCAGCGATGTGGAATTTTTAAAAAAATTTTTTAAAAATTTTCAAGGTCAAGGATATGTTAGCACCCCATTTATGGAATTTCGAGAAACCAATTATGTCATTCGAAAGGTCATAAAATGGTCAAAAAAGGTCAGTTGGTTTGGCTAATTGGTCAGCGATAGGTTATTTTTAAAAATTTTTTTTAAAAATTTTCAAGGTCATTGGAGATGTTAGCACCCCATTTATGGAATTTCGAGAAACCAAATATGTCATTCGAAAGGTCAACAAATTGTCAAAAAAGGTCAGTTGGTTTCGCTAATTGGTCAGCGATAGGGAATTTTTGAAAAATTTTTTAAAGATATTTTTTCAAGAAACCTAAATTTAGAAAAAAAACCGTTTTTTCAAAATAACTTCAAAATGGTTCATCCTAGAAAAAAATTTGGAACGTTCAATTCCCTATATGGGTCTCTTCAAACTGTTTTTTCGTCGGACTTACCCTTAATGAGATATCGCATACATACATTAGAGAAGATCAAATTTTTTTTTCTACTTACTTTCATTCAGTTACGGATTCTACGTTAAAATTTATGTTAAAAACTCCTTGGGACCATATATCTAAAGTGAATTTTGACTCAGCCAAAAATCGTTTGAAGTTTTGGGTTTTTTTCGCTGTTGCGAGATTGTCTTTGAAAATGTATAACTTCAGAACAACTTGTTGTATTGCTATGATTTTAGCACCGTTCAAACGATGTAATAACGTAGTATCAATGCCTTGGCTAATTTTTGGAAAAGGTCATCTGGTTCAAAAGTTATGATCTTTTGAATGAAAACATGTAAAAACTTATACGAAATCTTTCAAAAATTTCATATTTTTTTAAAAAAAAAATTTATTGTACTTTTAAGATTTTTTATCCAGATACGGCTAGTCATTTTAAAGTTATGTCCTTTTGAATAAAGACAGATAAAAACTTTATACAAAGTATATTAAGAATTAACTCCTCCTAGAAAAAAAAAAAACCGTTACTTTTGAATTTTTTTTATAGCTCATAATGCTTTGGCAGTTTTTTTATACTAATTAATTGTAATCGAAAGTGTTACCCTAGAACTCATTGAAAAAAAAAAAAAATTTTTTTGTTGAAGTTTGCCTTAAATATGTATTTTTTCACCCAACAGTTCTCCTCTGCTTACATTTAAAATGTCATAACTTTGAAATGGCTAGCCGTATCTTGAAAAACAGACCTGCGTTGGGCCTTTTGATGAGCTAAAAAAAAATTCAAAAGTAACAGTTTTTTTTTTCTATGAGGAGTTAATTCCTAATATACTTTGTATAAAGTTTTTATCTGTCTTTATTCAAAAGGACATAACTTTAAAATGACTAGCCGTATCTGGATAAAAAATCTTAAAAGTACAATAAATTTTTTTTTTTAAAAAAATATGAAATTTTTGAAAGATTTCGTATAAGTTTTTACATGTTTTCATTCAAAAGATCATAACTTTTGAACCAGATGACCTTTTCCAAAAATTAGCCAATGCCTTGGCTTGGTTGTTCTGAAGTTATACATTTTTAAAGACAATCTCGCAACAGCGAAAAAAACCCAAAACTTCAAACAATTTTTGGCTGAGTCAAAATTCACTTTGGATATATGGTCCCAAGGAGTTTTTAACATAAATTTTAACGTAGAATCCGAAACTGAATGAAAGTAATGGAAAACAAATATGATCTTCTCTAATGTGTGTATGCGATATCTCATTAAGGGTAAGTCCGACGAAAAAACAGTTTGAAGAGATCCATATAGGGAATTGAACGTTCCAAATTTTTTTCTAGGATGAACCGTTTTGAAGTTATTTTGAAAAAACGGTTTTTTTCTAAATTTTAGGTTTCTTGAAAAAATATCTTTAAAAAATTTTTCAAAAATTCCCTATCGCTGACCAATTAGCGAAACCAACTAACCTTTTTTGACAATTTGTTGACCTTTCGAATGACATAATTGGTTTCTCGAAATTCCATAAATGGGGTGCTAACATCTCCAATGACCTTGAAAATTAAAAAAAAAAAATTTTTAAAAATAACCTTTCGCTGACCAATAGCCAAACCAACTGACCTTTTTTGACCATTTTATGACCTTTCGAATGACATAATTGGTTTCTCAAAATTCCATAAATGGGGTGCTAACATATCCTTGACCTTGAAAATTTTTAAAAATTTTTTTTAAAAATTGCCCATCGCTGACCAATTAGCCAAACCAACTGACCTTTTTTGACCATTTTATGACCTTTTGAATAGCATAAGTGGTTTCCCGAAACTCCATAAATGGGGTGCTAACATCCCGTCGCCCACTCCTCAATTGGTTTTTTCGTGTTTCCAAAAAAATCATATCATATCGCTGAAAATATTTAACGGACATGGAGATTTAGTAAATGTATTAAGAGTTTCGGCACAAATAAAGTCCGAAAAAAAAATGGGCGGTACTACGCCTTTAAAAAATGTCATATCTCTGAAACTATTTAACCCACATACTTAGATGAGACAATTAACAATCGTAGGTATAATTTAATTAGAGGTGCCCTGACCTTTGAACAAGAGAAGGTGCAGCAGCGCACACTGGAAAATGCTAGCTAAAAAAAAACTATTTTATTTAAAGGAATTATCTTTTCACTAAAAAAAAATTACTGAAATATCTCCATTGCTTCATAAGTTACAGAGATTTGGCCAACGAAAACATGATCTGAGCCACTGTGTGGCGTGAACTTTACATTTGAGATTACCCGACAGGAAAAAGTCCATAGGGCTTTAAACAAGACTGCATGGAAGCAATTTTTATGTTGGAAACCGCTCAATCGCCTGTTTTACGAAGTCAAACCTTTGAATGCCACCTTAGGGCTTTAATTCTTTTACCAATTGAATTTTATAGGTGTGCCGCCTTAGCACTTTGTGCATAATACGGTATAATGACGATCTAGGCACATTTAAAGCACTTGCAGTCCTCCGAATCGAAAGCTTCGAATCGCCACGAATAGACTGGTTAACATTCTTCAAGTTTTCTGCTGTTCTTGATGATCTAGGTAACCCCGTTTGTGGTTGTTGTACTTTTGATTGTTAGAAATGCTTGGCACCTGACTTAAGTGCTGAAAGCTTCAAACATCAGGCGTCGAATCATCGATTTTGTAAAAATCGCGCTCACACAACACGCGGTTCACTCTCGAAAAACGATCCATAGTATCTTAATTTCAAAAACCCTAGGCTACCGATTGCCATGCCTCCCGCATCCCTCAGTTTCGTTGCATTTACGCAGGAAGCAAAACAAAAATAGACTTTCTTTTGGGGCACTCTGTATTTTAGTAAAAATTAAAATTATACCACTTATGGAATTCTGGAGAGAGAAATGTTTAATACTTACTTAGGAAGTATAAAAAGAACTTTATGTTTTTAGGTGGGCGATACCACGCCCAAAATGAAAACACGTCAAATCAAAATGGTCAAATTTCCGCTACATGGCAATTTCTGGTTTTAATCCTTAAACCAGTAAGACCATCTAAAGGTGGTCTTTATTAAAGCGCAATTATTTTGTTAATCTAAATTTTTTTCTGCTCAAACGAGCAAATGTTTCTTTCGCATTAAAAGTTTGCATCAGCAATGTCACTTGATTTGTTTTTCAGTTTTGTGTGAAATATTTGCTTTACTACTGGAAGACCGTCCACAGAAGGTCTTTTATCTTATGAGTTTTGCGGCTAAGCAACAAAAACTTTAACAATCAGATTTTGAGCTTGTATTTCTCGTACCAAAATTATCCTGAAAACAATATAATAAAGAAACTGCTGTATCTATCATGCCTTTGAAAGGGTGATGTATTGGATGCTAAATAAAATTGAGCTTAAGTCCTCAAAATGCTAGTTTTGGGCATTTCTACAAAACAGTTTTCTTTCACCAACTAGAAAGTCAACTTCAAGCTAAGTAACTGTACATTTTGGATCACATATTATGAAGAATCTACACTGTAGATATTATTTTGTGCGCCTTCAGTACTTAAATTGTAGTGTTATGCGAGCATCAGCGTTGTTTAACCATCCTTGTCTGTTCCATGTCTATGCAATTTATATGGAGCATACTAAAAAAGGTATGGTTAAATTACGCTAACACACTAATAACACTCCAATTTAGGTATGGTTATAAAATATATAGTTTTGGTTTGTACTGAGCCTGGAAAAAACCTTTTTAATGTGGCTGTGATCCAAAGTCTAAATTCATAAAAATAAACGCAATAAAACAAGATAATTTCTTAATTGTGGAGAATCTTATGCTAAAAATAGTGAAAACCCAGACAAAATATTTTTTTTTATCAACACTGTCCCAATTAATTTGCAATTTCGTAATGCAGTACGCTAATTAATTTTATCTCATGCATAATTTAAGAACTCGCTTGCACGCTTGTCCAATAAATTTTTAAAGGAAACACTCGAATAAATCATATTTTCAAAATTCAAAAATTCAATAATAAGCGCAAATCCATTCATAATCTTTTCGTGTAGGGAAAAAAAAAAAAAAAAAAAAATACGTCAGCGGAAAAATCTACCAAAAGTTTAAGTAAATAATTTTCTTTTCATACAAAAAAAAAAAAAAGAAAAAAAATTAACAAATAGCATACGCGAGTGATTTTTGATATAAAGAACTACAGAATATGTATATATTATAAAGTATATCTAAGGCGAGCAACCCACACACTGCGCGAAAAATTTTCTATTGAAAATATTATGTACTTTTCACACTTGGCAATGTTCCATTTAAAACAAAAACCGAAAAAAAAAAATTTTATACGAGTTTTCGTAATATAAATATAACTATTAAAAAAAGAAAAAATAATTAAATTTGTCTAAATTAAACATATTACGTTTAGTTACAATAAACAGATTTTTATTTTTTTTTTCAATTTATTAAATTTCCTTTTTGAATATTTCGTTTATCATCATACTAATTATTTGCTACACGTGTAATACATTTTGTCTCAAAATCTGGATTGCTTAATTTATATTAACTAAAATAAATTTGCGCACAATTTGAGACAAAGATTGAAGCAAAATTTAGAACGCACTAAAGATACCATTAAATATGCAAAATGAAAATCATTTAATGGCTTTTACAGGTGCGCACAAAAGTTTTTGCACACTTTTGTTTGTGAAAAGCAGAAATTACAAAGTTTTCCATTGTTGAATTTTAATTAACATTTTCTTTTTTTTTGTTTTTTTAATTGCAGGTCAAATGCCCCGAATGTCGTGCCGAACATCGCATACCCTATCAGGGTGTGCAGGCATTTCCAACAAATGTCACATTGCAACGTTTTTTGGAATTGCACATTGAAATAACGGGCGAACTGCCAGATCCAACTTCTGGTAATTATGTTATTAACAGTTTTGCCTTTTTTTTAATATCTTTCGTTACTTTTAAATATTGTTCAAAGTTTCAAATTTTTATATTTTTCAATACTATTTCATTTCTGTGGTTGTTTTGTTGAACTCAACTTTTAAGAACTAGACTAATGTTTTATGTTTTAGCCTAGCTCTAGCTAAAACTGAGCAATCACAGATAAAGTATGAAAGGGATTCTTGATTGTTTGTATTTAAGCAACTCCAACGAAAGATGTTGAAAAAATACCTCATTCAGCATGCTTGCCGATGGCCCAAACAGTGCAAACTTTGCAAATTTTTAATATATTAATGTGATTATTAGCTAGTAAATAAGAGATTTTTTAATTATTATATGAAGGCGATATTGCCCTGGATATTCTACATAGTCAATGCTTTCCAATTAGTGGTCGCCTCGATTAGGTAATATGAGGAGATCTGCTACTTTACTAAGCTTAGCAGTATATGAACTCATGGATTGCTAGTTCGTTAACTTTTTCGTTGCTGTTTATGTCCATATAACCTGAAACCCAAGCGAGAGCAAGATCAAACCATCACAACGCTACAGTCTGACTAATTTTTCTTTTCATTCTGAAAGGATTGAGAAAATATCTGGTCTTCGGGTTTCAAAGTTAGAATTGAAAGTGCCATCTTCCCACTGTGCTCTCTCAGGAAGCAATGCACAAAAGTCGTTATCAAAACTGAGTATGTTACAGATGTTATCTGTTGAGCTGCGAAGTTCGGTTTGCAGATTATCAAGGATGGAGCAATGACCATACTTCTTTGGTATCAAACATCTAGCTTTCCTGCGTCTGACTGCACTGGCACAATAAGGGCTGCTATGTATATGGCATAATCTCAGTGCTTCCGTTACACCGACACAGGCGATCTTTTGCATTATCTCTAGTTTTGTCTGATTAAAGCCCCTGATAGTAGCTGGTTACCAAATTAGAGGACCATAGGTGAGAATTATTATTATTACATTAAAATACATCTAAAGTTCCATTCTTAATTGAAGTCACCATCTTTTACTGAAAGTTTTCTAGTAAGCACAGAAGGCTATGCAAGCAAGCATTCTTGCACCTCAGTTTGATGTTGTTTTTCCAGTTTAGTTAGCATCCAGTGTGACTGAGAGACACTTGTCTGTCTTGACAAGGGTCAGAGTATGCCCATTAATTCAAGGAAGTTCAAAGTTTGGAATTTGAGTTTTTTGTGTTAAAAAGCATGAGCTCCGTTTTTGCTAGATTCACTTATTCGGTACCTTATGATACTTTTCAGTTTCATTCTGTTTCTCCTACTTATCGACTTTTTCATGATATGTTTTTTCAATACTACTCGAAAGTTTCGACTTTGTCGATGTTTTACTCCGTCTATTTATAGATATTTTTTTAATTTTTTAGAACTTTAATCGAAGATACTCATATTTTTTTGCCATGTTTTTTAATAATATTCGATTTTCAATGACTTTTTCGACACTTTTCGGTATGTTATGACCTAAATATTTTGATTCTTCCCATAACATTTGATATTTAGCAAATTTCGTTGATTGTTGGTGATAATTTTAAAATCCTGATTTCCGATTTTATTTGATATTTTTGATTATATTTACTTCATAGTTTTCACATTTGCTATATTATTGTGATGCTTTTCGATACTGTCTTTTTTATAAAGTAGTTCGGTACCATTTTATGCACTTACAGCGGTTTTTAACTTTTCCTAGATGTTTTTCAATATTATTAGATACTTAACATACTTTTCACTATTGCTTGTTCCATCTTCTTCTAGAATTTTCGATATAATATGGTTTTTATGACATTTTCTTCGAGTATTTCAAGATTTCTTTTAGGACATAACTTTGAATGGATTTATTGTACTTTTAAATATATTTGACTTTTGGGTGTTTTTCAGAACTATTTAATTGAACATATGATGATTTTTGGTACCATAACATAGTTTTCAATTCATTTTGGTTTCAATTTTTGATTGTACCTAAGCTAAAGTTCACATTACAATCTGTTTGGTGTTTGCACAGCATAAATTATTTATTTCACTATCTGTATTATCGGCTTGCAATGTTTCATGTGTTTATTAATTCGATTCAAAATTTATAACAGCAGTGTGCGCATTTTTCATAAAATTCTGCTCATTTTAGTTTCCGGCCATAGCAAAAATAAACTTAAATACAACTGTCTAAAAGTATATTATAAATTTGTAAATATTCGCATTACCAGCAAGTGGTAAATTTAATTAAAAATCTCATTTCTGCTTATTTACCAAAATATTGGAAGTGTGGAAGGGAGAGTGGGGAGGTTCTGGAGCAATCCCTACAATTTAATTGAATATAAAATTAATTTTATCATACGAGTAGCGAGCGAGTACCAACAACTCGTGCATTTCCAGTGCAACTTAAGTTCAAATATTTAGTTTCATTCAATCTCTACACTCCACTTCATGTTGCACTACCTGGTATGAAATGGAGAAAAAAAACCGAACCGAAATTAAAATGAAACAAAATTTTACTTCAGAAAAGTTCAAAAACTAAATGACACTGCCAGCAGCGGTTTGCAAATGCAAAAAAGTTCTCTGCATTTGTATGGGTGATTTTCGGGGTTAGGCTTCGTTGAACTCTTGTGTCTTCTGTATTGGTTGCTGGTGATAATGTTGGTAGTTTTGGTTCTGCTCTATTGCTGATTGAGAATCCTTTTGCTGCTGCTGTCTTTCACTGCACTGTGTGTTTCTTCTTGTTCGGTAAATCAATTAAAACTATTTAAATTGATTTTCCATTTCAATTGTTTCTGTGGTTTTGCTGCTTAAAACAAAATATCAATTTGATTTGATTCTTTATTTTATTTTTGTAATATTTCATTTGCTACGATTTTTATTACAATTTAGGTACTTTGTGTGGTTGTTTCTTTTAATTTTATTGGTTTTGGTTTTTATGCAAAGAAGACGTTCATTTTGTCGACATTATTTTGTACTTTTTCAATTAAGTTTATCTCTTTGTTAAAAATAAATTTTAGTTTGATGAAAGAAATTATTTGCTAACTATGTGTTTAATGTGGGACATACATACTTACGTTGTATATCATTAAAAATGATATATAAATAAGAAATTGAAATATTATGTTGAAAGTGCTTTTTGTTTATAAGGCAAGAATATAGTTCTTAGTTTTCTTCAAAATATAAGGCATTCCTTAGGCAACTTATTCCAATAATTACTTCATGAAAATTTGTCAATTAGTACTGACTAGAGTTTGCCTAATGGCCGAAATTCGACCATTTCGATTTGGCTTTAAAAGGATCATCTAACTGTAGACTTAAGCAAACGAATTAAAAACATACAGGTCATATTATCGTTTCTTAGTGCCATAAAAATCGATGCAGCGGCTTAAGCGTTAGAGGATTTTATGCATTAAGAGACTGGCACCGCCCACTTTCAAATATAAGGATCATGTTATCGTTCCTTACTACTAGCCCAACTCCATACCAAATTTCATACAAATCAATGCAGTGGTTAAGCCTTGGGAGCGTTTTTTCATGTAAGGGCGTGGCACCACCCACTTGCAAAAGAGAAAATCCTATGCACTGCTTCTCCTTACAACCTTTCCAACAAAAAAAAAAAAAAAAAAAAAAATCAAGTGAATATGTCGAGGTTTAGGCATACAAACAGGGACTGAATCGATTTCGTTTGCGTATATTGTGATTTCCCAGGCGACGAACGTGATTGTCATATACGTACACATTTAAAGTGCAAAAAATGTGGAAGTGAAGCTTATTTTTATTTTAGTTTTTACTTTACATTATAGCTCCTAGGTAGCACTATACAATAATTAGTACACAAAAAAAAAAAAAAAACAAAAAACGAACGTGACAAAAATAGAAGTAGTTTCCGTGTCTATTAAAAATCAGAATCCAAACTTTCTGATAATTTTATTTTATGTTTTTATTTGATTTTTTGTTTCAATGTGTGTAATATTTTTTTTTTACAGTAAATGACAAACCGTCAAGAAGTAATCCAGTGCTACCAAATAAAACCAGTAGTTTTCAAAACACTTCCATGGATCCAAAAAAGGTTTCCGAACGCATTCATGGATCCAGAAAATGAATCCAAGATCTGAGCCGGTTCTGAATTTGTTTTTGTTTTACTTGAAAGTGGATCTGAACCGGATCAGATCTGCTGCAATTGGAACACAGCTAATGTTACTTTATAATGTATTTTGTTTGATTCAAATATCTTCTGTACTTTTCTTTATTTTGATCATAATCAAACAAATTTTAAATGGAAAATCTTTCAAAAAACCAGAATTTCCCAGTGATTGTTGAATCACCTTATATTGTTAAGTTGAAGTGGCATCATAAATTTTTCGAAAGGATGTCATTTGTCCCTATCCATTTTACATGTTAACTAAATCTCATAAATTATAAATTTTCTATTTAGGGGCGTGGCATCGCTCATTTTTCCATGGAACATAATTTGTTCTGGCACTCTGTAAACATGTGCCAAATCTCATTCATGTGCAATAAATATTTTCGGAGATATGATGAATTGAATTTTGTTGGGGGCGTGATACCCCCATTTTTTTCCAGTACACATTATTTGTCTTGGTACTTTTTACATAAGTACCAAATCTTATTTATGTGAGCTAAATAGATTCCAGTTAGATTTCCATTTTTTCCAGTACACATTATTTGTCTTGGTGCTTTTTACATAAGTACCAAATCTTATATATGTAAGCTAAATAGATTCAGAGATATGATAACTTAAATTTTTGGCTCACGGTGGACCTTTTGGCAGAAATGCCGATATATTATAGATAATGAAAAAAACCTGAAAAATAGTTCCACCTAAATATCTTCATTTCAACACCATCAAGTATAGTTTATCAAAGTCCAAATTTACGAATTTATAACAAATTGCCACCCAAGCCATATTATGACATTACTTTTGTCTTGCTTAATGGGCCTTTTTCACATTCAAGAAAGGAGTGGTATTATCCCAGAATACGCATCCATCTAGGGCCAACCATTTTCTTGATGGCCCTATTTGGGAAAAGAAAAAAATTATATTATACAGGTGTGGAAAATTAAATAGACCACATTATATTTGAGCTGGTCTATGAAAAGGGTGCTTAGTTAGGTGTCAAAAAAAAATTTCCCAATTTTTTGCCGGTTCGCATAAATTGACCTTTAAAAGATCTTTTCCAGCTGTTTTCACGAAAAATTTTTTTTCCCACGTAAGCCCAGACCAGGTCACATATGGTCTTCGATTTGTCCTTTTTATCTATGATCTATATTTTATGATCTGTGGTGCATAATCTTTGGTATTTGATATCCTTTTATGGTATATGATCCATAATATATGATCTTAGTGCTGTTTTTTATGGTCTATGATCTATAATATATGATGTGTTCTTTGTGTTCTGTGGCCAATAATATATGGTCTATGATATCTCCTTTATGGCCTCTGGTCCATAACATATGATCTATAATCTGTCCTCTATGGTCTATGGTAAATAGTATACTATACGGTCTATGATCTTGTTCTTTATGGTCTTTGGTCCATAGTATTGTAAATGATCTATGATCTGTTCTTTATGATCCATAATATACGATATATTTTTGATCTGGTCTTTATGGTCAGTGTTTGTATGTATGTATTCTCCTTTAACTCCTAGAAGGAGCATCGGGCCAAATATTCCATATGGTTCATAATATTTTGTTCATGATCTGTCTTTTATGGACTCTGATCCATAATCTATAATCTATTCAGTATAATCTACAATATATTCAATATTGAAACTCTGGTACGTTTTTGAATCCGGGACGAGAACGCTGAGGAAGCGATTGAAACAAAAAAGTATATTTGAGAAAAATCTGACCTGAGTAGTTTTTGAAATGACCATTTCAATTAAAGAGAAGTATTTTCTTGAAAAAAAAAAATTTTTTTTCATTATCACAAAATTATGAAACAAATTCTTCCGCTTTCATGTAAAAGATATGTGCTTCCTAAATAAATTGACAACAACTGCCGCCATTATGCTTGCAAAACAACTGTGATTGATGACAATTCGCATTAGTGATGATACGAGTAATATATGTTTATGCACACATACATACATACCTACCAATCTATCAGTGATATTATTGAAAATTCATAGTCTTAATATTAAGCGTTTTTCTTGTTTGTTTGAATTTTGAAATGCTCTTGACAATCGCATTGTAAGAGCGCTATTTGGCAACACTTTGTGCAGTAAAGCAAAAACAACAAGAAAAAGAAAATCCTTCAACAAGGACAATGACAATACAACACGGATGGATAACATCAAGCAGCATCAACAACAAAATTTTCGTCATCGTTGTCATTTCAATTGCATTTGTTGCATGTAGCATTCTTGAAGAAGAAGGAAAAGAAAAAACTACTTTGTTATATTAACCAGCTTTTTCTAGTGTTTTTTCTCCATCTCCACCCTCCTCCCTACACTTTAACATTTTTAGAAAACAATTTTCTTTGCTCTTTGTTTTTGTACTAAAATTTTTTCGTTCTTTTACGAGCTTCATATTTATTTGCTGGCAACACATTGTTGACAACATATGCAAACAGAGATTTATGCAGCAACATGCTCTGTAAGAGCACCAGTATCTGTTATGTTGTTGTTGTATCTATGGAATCGCATTACGGTTACATGCAATAAATTTTACTTTGATGCAAATGTACACAGTGGGAAAATCAATATCAGATTTTGATCTTGATTTTGTGCTGCTTTATGTTATTGAAAAATGCTTAAAATTTGAACTTTTTGTATTCCATATAAATGTTCTTATATCCTTTGTGATTTTGCAAATTATTCTTACAGTGCATATCTACTACGTACACTATTGGAAATTTGTTATTGACAAACTTTTATGGCGCACAGTGGTATTTTGGCGAAAAAAAAAAAAAAACTTTTTTTCGACTATTTAATTTCAAAAATCTTATGATGTAGACTTAAAGAAAAATGCTTGCCATATTCCTCGGCTATGTCTAGCTACGTCTTCTAATTATACAAAAATGAAAGTCGAGAATCTACTCTTGCACTTCAAGTCATAAAAACTTCGATATCTTTGAAGCTTATTATTTAATTCATCAATTTTTTAAAAAAGGTCATATGAATTTGAATGCGAGTTTGTAAAATTAGGAACTGTATGATTATATGAAAATAATGTGTTGCATACCTTTAGGGCTAAAGAATTTTAGTTCATTTTCTATGGGAGGTAGTCGTGTCTGTAAATGTATCTCGCCTTTTTTTGGAATATAGCTATAGCAGATTAAGCATTTCATTATTACAGGCGCACTTTTTCTATTTTTTCCCGAAACATGTATGAAGACATACCACTGTGCTTCATATCGGTAGTAGTTGGTACTAGTAGTAAATTGTTGTGATTCCTTTCATCCAATATGCATTTTTCTGTCGCTTGTGTAAACCCCCCCTCCCCCATATATGGAATGCACTTAAGTTTCAGGTATTTTTTTTTTCGTTTGGTTTATTTTTCCGGTGAAATGATATGGAAAAGTGAATTTTAAAATATTTTTCTTATCACTTTGTTATGTGTTGGTAAATGTTTTTTTAGTTTTCAGCTGAAGTTAACCTTTTACGAACAAAATTTTATGTTGTCAAGTGTATGAAGGTAATTTGATATTTAATAGCTTCGAAAGTGAGTAGCTTCTTGTTATTGTGAGAGCATACGCTCATTTTCCAATGATATGTCCTCTTCTGCTCTCAATAGTTTTCGCAGGTCAACGCAGCGTGCTAATATATGAACTTCGCTTTATAACGCGGGCCAAAGTAAATCCAATTAAAGTGAGACGAATGCTCTCATTGTACAGTATCTGATTTTTCTTTTTTTCCTTTTAAAGGGTTAAACCTTGCCTTAAACCTTATTCTCTATATCAATTGGATCTTTAATTTCCCAGATATCATCAATTGCAGTTAAGGTATCTCTTACATGAAGTTGAGGTAACTATACTTCAATGAATGATATCTCGAAAAGTTATGATTCAATTGGAGAAGTTAAATGACAGAAGTGTACTACATTACTACTTATTGCGTCCAAACCACAGCCACCACGAAACTACCCGAAGGGCCATCCTAATAGTCAGTTGGAATATCCACCAAACCGGATGCTCCAAAAGGCTACTGACTTCCGTCAGATTTTGTAGCAGTACGCTATTGTTAGTATGATTCTGATCCGCGTGGGACTAATTACCCATATCGATTTATCATGTATTGTGGAAACACCTTTCATGGTGCATCTCTCTCTTCAAAAAAGCTCATGACTTTCTTGGGAGAAGTAGACCTACCCAAGGTTGCTATAAGGATTTTACAATGTACCAGTCGACCTACTATGGATCGTGAAAACACGTTACCAAGTGCAGATTTCTCAGGAAAACACTCGAAATCCTGTCTTGGATTGCTATTTGCCACTTGTTGGAGATAGGTTTGGGATATCTCCAAAGTCACGCCCTTCTGCCTTCCTGCTTTGGCTGGTTGCCAACAGTAACACTGCGGTCAACATTGTTGTGGTCAACAGTGTCACCGCCAACCACGATTACTAGGGGTTGCCACTGGGAGGTAGAAGGCTGCTTGAGGCCAGACATGGGACAATGTTTAGCCAACAGCCTCTCAAGATCTGTTATACCTTATTTCAATCCTTCGTTAACTTCCTGTTTAAGTAAGCAAAATTAGTATTGGTCTTGCTTTTGGTCTTGCTAATTTTGCGAAACCAAGACCAAGACGGTGATATCTTTGCAAGACCAAGACCAAGACCATAGCAGTCTCACGATAATTATCAAGACCAAGACTGCTTTTTAGTCTTGCGAATTTATAGTTCATAGGAGTGTCATGCCCCTTTCAAGCATAAAATCATATCTTTATTCGAAATTTGGCATCTCCAAAGCCCAACTGCTATGTAAAAATAAGGTTTGGAAATTTTGAATACTCAACAATCTTTAGAAAATTTTTCAATACCAATACCAAAACCAAGACTTAATGACCAAGATCAAGACCAAGACCAAGGCTCAATATCAAAAACAAGACCAAGAGCAAGACTCAATGTGCAAGAACAAGACCAAGACTAAGACTGCCATGGTCTTGGTCTTGGTTTGCTCATCACTAAGATCCATCAATTAAGCAGCCAGATTTTGGCGACGGGAGATCTGGATTGCCTGGTCAGGTCTCCCATCTCCCGGGTCGCTCCAATCTGTCTGGAAGAGTCGGGAAAAAGCGTTTTCAATTTATTCAAAAGATAACTCGGATCTCAGACCCGATAAAGCAAAACGGTCGCCCGATTCGGATTCAACAATTTGAAAATGAACCAAAAACGATATAGAAATTTCAAATTTGGTGTTTTTTTCAGCTTGATCGCACCAAATTTTGAAATTTTTACTCTAGAAAAGCAGTTCTGATGTTGACAGTCTAAGAAGCAAATGGAAAAGAAGTTTAATTTTTCAAATGCATGAATTTCGGATCTAGCAAATACTCAAAAGTTGTTGTTCCCTCGTGCAATTTTGCAACTCTCCATCAATGAAATCAACGAACTGATATTTCAATCATTGAACAAATGTGCCTTGCTTACCTCATGTAGGGGGCTATGACAACTCTATTATGACATTTCAAATTTTGTATTTCAAAATTTTGTTTCTGTGTTTATTTCTACTTTTTACGAATATTGTCAAAATTTTCTTAAAATGCATTTCAAATTGTCCGAGTTACTAATCATCTCTATATCTGGTTCTTGTGATACAGGTCAGATAATGGAACGCTGCGGTGTCTGCTCTGAAAAGGCGTATCTATCGCTTTGCTCGCATTGTGAGAAGAAAATCTGTGAGGATTGTAAGAGTGCACACATGGATATACTACGACGTGAAATCACCAGATTTAACAGTCAAGTAAGTTCGAATAACAGCTAGTATCAATCAATTCACTTAACACCCCACTTTCTCCTCTTTTTACAGATACGTCGCAGTTTGCATCGTCTACAAGACTCCTTGGCCATCATTGAGAAGAATACGCTTAGTCTGCAAACGAATTGCGTCAGTGTCTCCGATGAGATTGAAGAAATCTATCGTCGCGTCACCAAGGCCATTAAGGATCGTTCCGATCAGCTTAAGGGTGAAATCGATCGTTACTTGACTACAGAGATGCGTAATCTGACATCATTGAAAGAGAATTTAGATTTGGAAATCACCAATATCGTTAGCAACTGTGATGTTGTGGACAAGTACATGAACGAAACAGTCGAATGGGATGACTGTGAACTGATGGATACGAAGGAGATTTTCTTGAAAACTGTCGAGTTCCTAAGGCATTTCGAATATGAAAATTCCGATTATAGTCGTCGTGTACGCTTTTTGGTATCCATTGATCCAAATCAGCTGGTCTTGAATTTGGCCTCCTTTGGTGATTTGAATATTGGACCGCATGGCGCCACTACCGCTGCAAGCAGCTCACATCTGGCACCGCCCTCAGCATTACAGCCCGGTCTGATGCGTTCGAAGAGTGATCATCGTTTGGCAACGCAATTTCGTCAGCAAGAGGAACGTGGCGGCGGCTATAATGATGAACCAGTTTTGGGTGGTCGCAAATTCGGTGAACGACCTGTACGCAGCGCCACTGATCGTTATGGTGATGGCAGTTCTACTGGCAATCGCTATGGACGCGATTATGACACCACAAACGACTACGATTACGACAACGAACAGTCGTCGCGCCCAAATGCCGCCAAATCACGTTTCCGCTCACGTTTTGTGCGTTCGCATCAAAACGAAGATTCCGATACAGAGCAACAGCAACAGATACAACGCCAAGAGCTCGAGAAGAAGAAAGATCGTGTGCTCGATGGTGAAGATGTGACGCGTGGTCAACTCAGCGGTATCATACGCTTGAGTGATTGTGCACGCGTCATACAGCGTCTGGCTGATATTGGTAAAGAGAAGAAGGAGAAAAAATCGGACGTAGCAGATCAGGCTGCTGCTCAGGCTGCCATACAGGCGCAGAAAGCGTCAATGCAACGCGTCAAACCAGCTGCGCAGCGACAAATCTCCGAAGATGATGAAATCAGTCGTATAAAGCGGCTGAATAAAAATGCGCCCGGGACAACTGCGGCAACGGCTGCCAGTACAGCAGCGTTGACAGCTGGTAGCGGCGGTGCACATGTTGAGCCCGAACGCCCAAATGTCGATCGTGTGGCAGCACTTAAGCGTGGCGGCGTTGGCGGTGGCCAAGCAACCAGTGAGGAGAGTGATAGCTCACATCATGCATCACCAGTACGTAGGACACCACCACGGGCTGAGGTGAGTGTGAATGATGAGGAAGTTGAGGAGGAAGAGTCATCGTCTGAGGATGAAGATGAGGATGATGATGATGAGGAAGGGGAAGGGGAAGGAGAAGGGGAAGGAGAAGGAGGGGAAGAAGGAGATGATGATGATGAAGATTGTGGGGAAGGTGAGGGGGAAGATAATAATGAGAATGATGAGGAAGGAGGGGAAGATGGAGAAGAAGAAGAAAATAATGAAGAAGATGCAGAAGACGACGGTGAAGAAGAGGAGGAAGTAGAAGATGGGGATGAAGAAGCAAATGCAGATGGTGAAGATGCAGAACCAGAAGGCGGGGAGGAGAAAGGCGGCGAAGAACGCAAAAAAAATGAAGAATCTGAAGTTAGCGGTATTGAAACAGATGATTCTGATGAGTTGCCAGCAAAAGTAAAAGATGTAGCTAAGGTTGAGGAAGTGGTTGTCGAAGAAAAAAAGATCTTAGCCGAGGTAAAAAAGCCACTGCAGACAAATTCAACGACTGTGCTAGAAGAAATATATAGAGTTGCTCAAACTAGAGTGGCGGGAGGTCAAGATATAAGTAGATCAGAAAGTGCAGAGACTAGTGAAAAAGATACATCAGAAGAAGATGAAACAAGTGAAGACGACTCCACTGATTCGGACAGTAAATGAAATAGATTTCATGTATTTGAATGAGGTTTATATTTGTGTTTCTTAAAGATAAAGAAAATCTTCCTCCTCCTCTTATAGTCATAAAAATATTGTTTTTTTGAATCCCTTTAACCACTCTAAAATTTTTGACTCCTTAACTTCCTTGTACATGCACTTGACAACCAAGCGAACTACAAAATCAACAGCTACTTAGTACCATCGTTTCATTTATCCTACTTATATGCTATTAACATATCGAAACTTTTGTTCAATGAAGTCCTTTTGTTTTTCACCGACTATCGCTATTTGTTTTACTTATTAACATTATCCACTATCTATGTATCTAAATTAAGCTGTTATTGTTTGTGTTTTGCAAATTTTATTTTTGTTTTTCTTTTTGTAAAAATATTTATAGTTTTTTGTATACAAAATTAATATGGCGTTTCTTATTATTGGGTTATTTTGGATGAAGCAAATCATGGGACTGAAAAAAATATGTCAAAATGATCGTGTCATATTTTTCTACAGAATAGTACTGATGTGCAGTGATAAAAAATTATCTAGAATTATCTTGAATTTTTATTATGTTCAGAAATGAGATGATCCTAGGATCTCTCATCCATTTTTTGTAAAACGTTTAGCTTATACCTTTTATTCCTTTTTTTTAATTTTATATAAAGTAGATAATTGACAAAAAATAGATTAAATATGCTACTGAAATTGATTGGTGGATTTAATAATATAACAAAGATGCTCTTAGAAAAATCTATAAAAGGAAACCAAATAGACAGTACGGATAAAAGTCCTTCAAACTGGAAACAACAATATGTTTTGTCTTCATATTCGGAAAAGATTTTGCATTTATCATCGGCTGAAGTTTTAGCCAGATTTTTTTTTTGTGAAAAAGATAACTATTTTAATTAAGTTTGTACTCGAAAAAAAGTAGTCGCAGTAAAAAAAGAGTGTCGCGTTAAATATTGCATTAAAAGCAAATATAACAGATGTAATCGTCTTAAAATTCTTTGTCTTACATTTATTCATCATTGGTTTTTTAGAATTTTGAATAGTTTTTCAAAATGAGCTTATCAAAAGAAAATGTACTAGATTTAATTGTGCGAAAAAAACACCACTTTCCAAATTTGTCCCACAAAGACATTGCACAAAGTATAAATATTGCGAAATCAACGGTAGATTGCGTATTTAAAAACTTAAGTGAACGATAAACTACGGGAAGTTCGAAGTGTTCGAAAAAAAATATTTACCTCAGAGGAAAAGGCAAAAGAAGTGTTACGTGCCTATGAAAAAATGAGAGATATAGCTAAAAAAGTTCATATGTCGCCGGGAAACGTACAGAAAGTTTGCAAAGAGAAAGTTTTTCAATCACATAAAGTACTACTAGCACCATCTAGGAGTGATAAGCAAAACACAGCTGTTAAAACAAACTCGCTCACGAAAGCTCTACGACCGTTTTGTATACAATTTTGAATTCATTTGAATGGACGACGCACTATTATTTTTTTTGACAAAAAAGTGTACACAAAAATAATTCACTACAAAGACACATTTTCCTTAAAAAAAGCAAACGCGAAATTAAAGGTTATACATTCACCTTTCAGAAAAGATTCCCGCTTTTTCCAACATCTAATCCACAAAATAATGAAACGGGTCAAAATCTCTTGAATTTTGAAAAAATCGATTTTATTGTTTAAAATGGTAGTCGCATTAAACGCAGGAGTGATCTACGAATAATTCAATCAAATTAACTCAGATGAAATCAACTCAAAGTGAAAATAGACGGTGCCACGCTCCAAAAAAAAAATTCGTCATATCTCTGAAACTATCAGACGCAGATAACTAAGATTCGGAATGTTTGTAATAAGCACCCTTAAGCTTTAAAAAATGTGTTACTTTCTTTTTGTTTTGATCATAAAATAAACTTTTTATACCTATTTCTTGTCGACTACTTTTTTTCGTGTACATACCTTATGAAATTTGATGAAAATAACAAGCAACATGGGAAAGTACTTACATTATCATGTCGGAATCGGAAAACCATTCTGAGACTTCTGGATTCTAGGCATAGTAAGCTACCGCTGGGCTCTAAGATCGGTAATGAATGAATGATTTCGTCCCAAGCCATTAATTATATACAGCTCAATACAAGCACTTCACGTGTAGAATCTTACATAGCGGAAGGTTTTTAGATTTTTTTGAGATTATTCAGTTAAAAACACTTTTATTTAAAACCTATCGATTTCAAGAGTACAATAAAACTAAAGAACAAGCAGGTTATTAAATATCAAGAAATCCCAGCAAAATATAAGATTTTATGATCGCTTGACTATTAAAACCTAAATGCTCGATCTCAATAAAGTTCAAAGTTTCAGAAACCCTAGATCGTTTTCTGTTCATGAATAGCAAACTTTTGCAAAAATATTTCATGAATAGGATGAAGGTTAGGGTGGCGGCAATTACGTAGAGGAAGAATCTTACATAGTCTAGGTCCATAAAATTATATATGAGACTTTCTTTGCGTTATCGACCAAGATTCGATTTGACATCTTCGATTTCTATGTAATTTGGTGAAAAGTTTGTACCTGAAACGCATATTACTGTGGTAAAATTATTTTCCGAAATTCCGAAAATTTTCAAGATGGCGGCCATAGCAAGTTCAATCCAACCTTTGGATACTCTCACATTTGAAAATTTATACCTCTTCGGCTTTTTAACCAATTTTAATGAAATTTTCAGGGTTTTTGTAAAAAAGTATGAGCTTTTGAAAAAAAATAATTACACTGAAAAAAAAAACAAATTAATTTTTGGTGAAAAAAAACCTTTTTCCTTTTTCAAATATTTTTAAAATATTTCTTTTTAAAGGTAAATTTAATTAGAATTATTTTTCAGCCCTCACATATGTAAGATCTATAATCCAATTTATTCTTGTAAATTGAATTGTTTCCTCATTGTTAATAAACAAAAATTAAAAAATTTCTAAAAGACACATTTCAAATACCTATGTATATCTTAGACTGCAATGGGTAATGCTCGGTTCTATCTAGCTGTTAGCAGGATATGAACTTAACTTTCAATTAACCGAATTTTATTTTATTATCTCAGAAACCGTACTAGATAGAATTATTTTGGTAGCGCCATTTGAAAGAGTGCAGTCTATTTAGTAAGATGCAAAAAGTTAATCAATTTTGCAAAAAATGCTAGTTAGAACCCAATTGTCCTAAGGTTGCGAGTTCATATAATTTTGTGAAAAAAATATTATGGTATGTGACTCCTCTGATTTGCTTCGCTTTAATAAAAATTAATAAACTGCCAGAAGAATTTTTAAAAAGAAAATTTTTCGAAAATTTATATCCTAGAAAAAAAAAAAAATTTTTTTTAAATAAATAAACGATAGACATCAGAAATAGCACTAAAATGCATTTAAAAAAATATATTTATATTTTATATCAAATATTGAAAGCGAACATTTTGTTACATTTGTGTATGAGGATATAGTTTTCAAACTTTTGAAATATAAATATTTCTTTATTCCAGAAATTGTATATAGTACATACATTTACGCCTTATTTATTATAAAACATACACATACATGGTATTTGTTAACTTAACATCTTTATACCCTATCGTTTCTTAAGGTATATCATCATATATTTATATACACATCTATGTATATTTTTGGAAATAACTGAATAAAAGTGTAAAAAACAAACGAAAATAAATAATTTTTTTTTTATTGAACCAAGCAATTTTTAAATTTATTTTGTGTACTTGAAATGCACTGCAACAAAATTTTTTGTAAATTTGTAAAATTCATACGTCTGTAGTAAATGTTTTTTTATTTTGTCTTTATTTTATTATTAAATAATGCAATTTTTGAATTTTTATTTACTTATATTTTAATTTGTAAAATTAATTAAAACAAAAAACAATATGGAATAAACGATTTGGTAGTGAAGATGTTAATTTAACATAATTTAAAGTCCATATCTGTCGAGTTTTGACAAAACAATTTAAGTTGAAATTGGCAACTTTTCAGGAGAGCCTAACAACTGATTAAATACTTTTCAATAATGTGGCTCAATTTCGTTAATATAGCGTTGAATCTCCTTTTTTCATAAATTTTTACTAATTTTAAAGTGTCAGCTGTCAAATCATTTTTGGTTTTTAGTTCATGACACTTCACCGCACGAATGGCGCTAAGTTCAAATCTTGCGTGAACTATGGGACACTCTTATATCTCTGGAACAAGAAATCATAGAAGCGTATTCAAATTTTATATTTAGGACTAAAATCCTGGAGAATTGTCTTATCTCGACTTAAGTTGTTTTGTCAAAAGTCCACAGATATATTTTAATGCTTTTATCTTATTAGTAGTAATGTAAAAATTTTGTTGTAGTACTCGTAATTAAAAATTTAAACTTTTGCTGTTTTTGCTTTATCTGCTTTAAAACTTTGCTCTGCAAACACACAATTTCTGATGTCTGCATTTTGTAAAAAAAAACACTAAATTGAAAAAAAAAAAGTTGCAAAACAAATCACAACAGCTGTTAACCGGACAAAGTATCAATGTCTCATTAACATCAATATGACCTTGTATTCTTTGTGGTGTTGTTGCTGTTGTTGTTGTGACATAAATTTTCAATATGACAATGTAGACATTTCCGTTTTGTATTTGTAAATATGTATGTATTTGTTTGAACATTCAATACGTTACCAGCAGTTCAACCATAGTCATCATCATCAGCGCCACAAAGTGCTAACATAAGGCATGGTTCCATCATCATCACTACCACTATTGTATATTTCCATCAACATTTCCTTAATAATCCACATTTATTCATAATTCAACCCTATATATTGTTTGTATTTGTATTTTTTGTTTCGATTGTCATGGTAAGCAGCATTCTTTTGATGCTCTTTTGTTGTTGTCTTAGTTATTAGTAAGGTTTTTGTTGTAAATATTAGTATTAGAGTGTATCGCTTGAAATTTTTTTATGATTTCATTTGATTACTTTCATGCGGAAATTTAGACACTCAAGGTATACTGAAAGACTTAGGTTTGCAATAGGAGAAGGCTGGTCTTTAAACCAAAGCATATAAGTCCAGAAGTATAAAGCTGAAATCATCGAGATATGCTATCAGAGTTTTATCTTCTAAAAACTAAAGAACACCATTCAAACGTATCAAGACATAAAAGATATATGGAAATCTTCGGTTGTCTCCGCTTGCTATCAAGCTAGGATAGGCTTTTACTTTGTAAATGCTCATGAGGAGACGTGACACTGCTTTATAGCAGTCAATTTCTGCGTAATCAATCAAGATTTGACTTGACATCTCCGATTTTTTTGAAAAGTTTGTATATGTAGCACATATAACTGTGGTAAAAATATTTCCGAAATTCCAAAAATTTTCAAGATGCCGGCCATGGGGAGTTTAATACAACTTCTGAAAACCACATACTTTTTACCTGATTTTAATGAAATTTTCAATACTTATGTAAATAGAAAAGTTTAAGCTTTCGAAAAAAGAATGAAAAAAAAAAAAATTGCTTTATTTGGAAAAAAAGCTTTTTTCTTTTTTCAAGCCCTGAACACATTCGGTGCGAGCTGCGAGTGCGAGAGAAAATAGCTTTTGCTCAAACGATTTTTTGAGCTTTTTCTCGTGCGTAAAAACACAATCAACTCGTTGCGAGTAAGTTTTTTTTTTATGAAAATTGAAAACAAATGAAAACAAAAAACGAAAAATAAAAACGTATTTGTTTTCAAAATTATTTAAACTTCAAACTCAAATTAAAAAATTCAGTCGAAAATAATAAATTTAAATTTTTGTGTTTGGTCTTGTTCTTCTTTTTTAAAAATCGTCAGAAAAATAGAATCAATTCAATCGCACTGCGAGAGCTTTTATAAATGACGTTTAATAAAAGCTCAATTTTATATCTTACTCTAACATATAGAGTAAATCGTGCTATCTCGGTCGGGTTTCTCTCGCACTCGCAGCTCGCACCGAATGTGTTCAGCACTTAAAGCTATTTTGGGGCTTGTATGTATGTATGTATTCTCCTTTAACTCCTAGGAGGAGCATAGGGCCAATATGAAATCTCTCCATTTGACACGATCCCTTGCGATGACTTTGATCTCTTGCCACGATTTTCCCGATTCTTGGATTTCCTTTTCCAACGACCTTTCCCAGTTGGTTTTGGGTCTACCACGTCCTCTACTGCCTTGTGGATTCCACTCAAGGGCCTGGCGACAAACTTCACTGTGTGGTTTCCGGAGAGTGTGACCAATCCATCCCCATTTGCGCAGCTTGATCTCGTTTGCTATAGGCTTCTGTTTGCATTTTTGATGTTGCTCGGCATTTGATATAGTGCGAGGCCACCAAACCTTTAGTATACGCCTTAAGCATTTGTTGACGAATACTTGCAGCTTGTTTGTTAGTTGTTCAGTAACAAGCCATGTTTCGCACCCATATAACAAAACCGATTTCACATTCGAATCAAAAATGCGCACTCTCGTTTTGGTGGATATAACGGATGAAGACCATATTTTGTTCAGTTGAGCAAACGCGCCTTTTGCTTTTGCTATTCTTGAGTTGATATCCTCTTTTGCTCCACCATCCATGGAGATAATGCTGCCTAGATACGTGAAGCTATCGACGTTTCCGATGTCATCACTGCCAGCTTTAAACGTGATGTCATTGCTTGCGTTTAGCTTCATGCTTTTAGTCTTGGATACGTTGATTTTTAGGCCGGCCTTTTGTGATTCCAAGACAAGGTCTTCAATTTTGCTTTGCATATCTGAATGTTTGGACGATAAGAGGCAGATGTCGTCAGCGTAGTCGAGATCTTCCAGATGTTCGGTAAAGTTCCATTGAATACCCCTTTTGGCCTTATTAAGAGCTTTATCTAGGATATCATCAAGAACGATAAGGAAGAGTGATGGTGATAGTAAACACCCCTGCCGTACGCCTGAATTAGTGGTGAATGTCGGTGACAACAACCCGTTGTGTAACACACTGCATTTAAAGCCCTCATATTGTGCACGTACTAAGTTTATGGCCTTTGCGGCAATACCTCTTCGTTGCAGTGACGCCCAGATGTTTTCTCGGGAGACACTGTCAAAGGCAGTGCTATAGTCAACGAAGACAAGTTGAAGTGCAGCACGCCACTCGCATGATTGTTCGACAATTATTCTGAGCGTGTTGATTTGATCCACGCATGATCTGTTTCGCCGGAATCCTGCTTGCTGCTTTCGAATGGCCGAATCAAGTTTTTTGCTTACCCTGCTCAGAAGCACTTTCGTCAGTACTTTTGATGGAACTGAGAGCAAGGTGATGCCTCTATAGTTTCGGCACTCGCTTAGGTCACCTTTTTTCGGCAATTTGACTAACATGCCATGTAGCCAATCTTCTGGCAAACGCTCTTCACTCCAGATTTTGTTGAGCAGAGGATGGAGAATTTTAGCTGATGTTTGGGGCTTAATGCACCCATTTGATTTTTATTTAAAATGATTTTAGTTAAAAGTAGATTTTATTACAATTATTTTCCGACTCTCAGGATCATAGTAAGGGGAGTCTTTTAAACTCGTTAAAGCCTCGAAAAGCACGTAAGCCTCGAAAACTTTCGAGTCTCGTAAACAAAATTTAAGAATTTGTATGAAAAAAAAGTTTACCAGGCCTCGAAAAAGTACGAGAGCGATTGTTGTCAAATAAA
This sequence comes from Calliopum simillimum, assembly GCA_951812925.1. Lineage (NCBI taxonomy): Eukaryota > Metazoa > Arthropoda > Insecta > Diptera > Lauxaniidae > Calliopum > Calliopum simillimum. The sequence continues at coordinate 113,063,630 of OX638370.1, read as the reverse complement.
TGTATTGAAAAATCATTTTTTGCTTTGAAAATTGAATTTGAATTGAATATTTTTCAAATTATAAAATCATGCCTACCTCCCACATAGGCTTTTTAAAACATTGTATGGGAGGTACGGAGGGATCGGTCTTAAGGTACTTATCAGTAAATATTCGTCAATAAATGAATGAATCGGACTTGCTCTCCGAAAACCACCCAGAGATGATTGCTGTCAAAGCTTTGAATGTGAACTACAATGGAGTTAAAGGTGGTGCCAAAATTCATCTGGAATAGGTGCGCAGCTAGATTGGAGAAAAAACAACCGGAGCGGTTCAACACACTCTAGGTCTTTAAAAGATTTTGAGCCATTTTGTTCCGAAATTGTGTAGAGGGTTCACGTACAATTTGTTGTTGAGAAAAAGACGGAAATAATGCTTTTTTTGTGGAATAGATGATAGAACAATAATTAAAAATTAGATTGTTTTTTTTTTCAACTATGCCACAGAGACGGAAGGAAATCCAGGAATATCTAGGAGTATAAAATGTTTTCTGGAATCCTGCTAACTTTTTTTTATATACAAAATCATCCATTCCAAATTTATTCTCACTTGCTTTCTCCTCTTGTGATGAACAATGTAACGCGTTCCATAACTTGCACGTTCTCATTCTTATAACTCTATCTATCACATTCTTTCTCTCTCTCTCTCTTTCGTTTCTTTTTCTAACACACATAACGTGGCTGTTTTGATTCGTTCGTTTGTTTAACTCGTGCTCGGTTAATTGTTTTATTAAAAAAATAAATAAAAAAATTAAAAAAAAAATAATCAATCAATCAACCAACCAATCAATCAATCAATCACACATGTTAGGCTGCCAGCGATTCTGAAGATGATTCTGATGGATCAATACAATCTCCTACTCAACAGTCTAAACCACCAGTATCGGCGCAAGTGACGGCCATCAAGAAGACAACACGTTCGGGTAGCAGTGATTCGACAGCATCCAGTGAGAGTTCATCAAGCGCCGCAGCGGCAGCAACATCTACATCAGCAACGGCGGCTGCGAAGACACCAACAGCAGCGGCCACCACCTCATCACGTTACTCTTCAGCACGCGAAAGTCCAGCAAGATCACGACCATCATCAACAGCTTCAGCAGCAGTGACATCATCAACACCCGAGAAGAAACCATTCGTCAGTCGTTTCTTGCCACAGCACAGCACGGCTGCAGCAACGACGGCTGCCGAAAAGAAAAAACCCGACACGGAATCAAGCAGCGAAGAGGAAACCTCTAGCGAAGAATCCGAAGATGAAGTCGAAACGAAGCCAACGATTAAGTCGAGCATTATGGCGACCTCATCGTCGCGTTCCGCACCAACTACGGCAACATCGCCGGCGGCAAGTTCAACGTCGTATCGCGATCGTCTCGATGCGAGACGCAATTCGCGTGATGATACATCGTCAAGAACATCGTCGTCGACGTATGCAACACCATCGAGCAGTGGCACCAGTGGCTATGGTTCAACATCGACACGTACACGTGCGGTGCCAGCACCGCATCATGATAGTGACGATCGTTATGGTAGTGGCAGCACAGCTGGTAGCAGGTGAGTGTTTTGTGCTTCACAGAGAGAGTAGGTACCATTGCGTACCTATACGTATGTAGTAGAGTAGTATTTTTTGTGGCTTGCTAAGCTTTTGATTTGGGAAAAATAATTTTGAAAATTTTAACTTTTTTAGAAAATCATGGGAAACAAAAGTATGTGAACTGATTTGCTAAAAAATGCCTCCACAGCTTTTGTTTCCTAGCATATTTTTCTTGGAATTAATGCAAAATAAATTCAAAAATACTTTGCCATAACGAAAATTTTTATTTCAAAATGCAAAACTCACAATAAAAATCAGTGAAATTTACAACTATTTGGCTTACACTAATACAAACACAAGTATATTCTTGTTAAATTTGTTCATGCCAAATGCTGTCACTAACAGAATTACACTAAAAAAAATTTTATATTTTTTCTTTTATTTTATTATGTAAATTTTTTTTCGTTTTTTTCTTCACACAAACATACCAATGTAAATATATTCATAAGAAATTCGAATGATTGGATATGCATAAAAACACACACATATACACACGTTCGTACATACATACATACATAAACATAAATACATAGGAAATCTACACGAATTTCTAGATTTATATGTCTACGTTTCCATTATTTAGAATTAAATTGAACGAAAGAGAAAGATCAATTCAATATGGTAATTGCGTCGAAATACAGCATCTTGCTTAAATTTTGTTCCATTGTTCCACCTCAAAGAGACATCATTACGTCAGTAGAGGTTTGATGTAGCAGATATTTGTGCCTTATATATTTCAAAGTCTGTTTATGGTCATAGAAGCTTTTGATTGTATTAAAGAAAAAAAAAAAAAAAATTAAGGTTAACCTGATATATATCACTATGAAAATGTACCGAATTACCTTCAAAACACACTTATCTACTATCGTCAATAACTTCATAAGCAAAAATGTTTAAATATCCACAATGATAATGACTATTTAACAAAAATTGTCTGAGTAACCCATGTTCTTTCTGAGACAAACTTGGCATCCCGAAACGAACACTTATTATAGAAAGTTTCTTTGAAAAAATTTCAACTCTTTCCAATAAAACTGTGAAACTGTGTAAATTGGATTTTATAAATTTTTAATTGACTAGTTCAAGGCAGCGGATTCCAAATCTGGTAAACGTTTTTTCCTATCAGGTCTGAGATGCAATAGTTTTCAGTTATGAAGACACCTCTATCTTTATAACCGATCAAAAGGATCTCATCTAAGTCCTAAAAGACTGTCATCATGATTTTCCTAGCCAACTGTGACGCCTTAAGCTTCTTAAGTGGTGGTGTTCCTTTTTCGTGCCACTGCAAAGAGTTCTATTTGGACTCAAGTTCAAAATAATGAATCTAAATTGTGTCTTCAGTAACAATTTGAGACAAAACTTCATCTCTACTTTCACTACACAGGTTCAAAATTTAGGGAGAATACTTTAAGCGCGGTTTTTTTAAGTTTAAAAATGGTTTTATCCAAAACTCATATCATTTCCGCGAGTTTTGTCTGCTTTAGTCAGACATCTTCCGTTTTTGGACTTTTTAAGTGGCCATCTAGATTGGCCATTCTGGCCGTGAGTAGTCTTCAAGTGTGTCCCTGTCTTGATTGAAAAGGTTATGCCACTTGTAAACCATTTTACTCGGACAAGAGCCTCCGTAAACGGATGCATCTCTCCCAGTATGATTTGAACTGATGTTTCGTGCTTGGTAAGGAAATTTATTTTCGATTGACTTGTTTCATCAACGATACTTCCAGGAATATTGACCCGAAAAATTAAATGAAAACAATGATTTGAAAAGGAAAAAAAAAATATTTATTTTTATTTACACTCCTTAGCCCCCAATTTTTGTATATTAAGAGTTTCGAGGTATTTTCAAGCAATTGTTTTCTCCCAACAATATTTTGGAAGTTGTGTTATATTGAAAATCTTTTATGTAAACTTTCCTGTAAGAAAAGTTTTTTGGATAGTTATATTGTTACGTAAAGTTTCTTTGTTTAAACAAAAACCAAAATATATATGTGTGTATTTTCTCTTAAATATGTAGTAATTTTTAAAATTATATATCAAATTTTTATGTAAGTAATGATTTCATAATTTTAATGTACTTCTTTTAGCCTAAAGGAGATCGATCATCATAATAATTTGTGTTTTTTATTTTCAAATTTCATTCTTTTCTTTTTTTGGTTTCATTCAAATGATCAACCACCACCACCAACACCACCACCAACCACACAGACTTGTATTTGTGCGTGAACTAGGACTCAGTGTGTTGGCATTACTTTTTCTCATTCGTGTCGTTTTTCGAGTTTTTGCGAAATTTCTAACCTACTCATGAAACATATTTTTGAAACAAAAAGCGTGCGTTAACTGCCAAATGAAAAATAATCAAAAGAAATAAAAAAATTGATAGAAAACTTAATCCAAAAGCCAAATAACTGCCAATTAGGTAAATAACCAAAAAGAAAATATAATGCTGTTAATTTGTTTGCATAAAAAAAAAAACATTTTTAATAATTTTATTAAAAAAAAAAAATAATCTATTCAAATTCCTTAATCTTTTTTTTTCCAACCAGAAAACATAAAATTGAAACAAAACCATACATCAAAAGATATAGAAAGCGGCTTTAACGGGACCCATAATGTGTTTTTTTTTTGTTTTCTTTAAAACTAAAAAATTGTTTGTTTATTTTTTTTATTAAAAAATCTTGTTTGAATTTAGCATTGTAGCAATTTATGTTTTGTTTAAATCACTTAAGTCGAACTAATAAAGAAAACTATTGTTTTTAGTATTTGTTTGAGTTTATTACTTGAAAAACACATTACCACAGAGTTGCTTGAATACTGAAAAAATTGAAGAGATTTCCAGAGTTAAAATATATAATTGAATAATTGAAACATTCGGAAATATACTTTGATCATAATATGATAATGTACAATATTATAAGGTCCAAACTACTTTGTAGTAACATAACATAAATCACCATATACCATTTTGTACTGCACTATACTATTCTGTACTATTACGAACAGTTTGGTATCGTTTTGAATGTTACTATTCCGAACTGTTCAGTACGTTATAGTATTGCACTGCACTTTTGTACACTTTACAGATCTTAAGGACAAGAAACAGTTTTTAAATAAGCACTTTTTTTCATCTGCTCTAAGAGTTTTACAGATTCACGACCGGTTTCTATATTGCTCAATAATATTGCGCCAATTTTCTTTATCACCGACTTAACTTACGTATCTGCTTACATGGCTTCGTGTAAGAACAATGCAATATTAAACTTTGAAACTTCTGTGCTGCTCTGCTTGGAAACGGTTTTTTCCCACTGTACCTTTATGTTTCACATTATATAAAAAAAAATATCAATTCAGTATTCAAGCGATTCGACATATTTGGATATGGAAAAAATCACCCAAAGAATAATCGCCAAATAAAAATTAAAAAAAAATCCTCGTCTGCAAATATTCTAGTAAGAACTTCAGGTATAGTTGGTTGATCTTGAATATAAAGTAAGGAGAATAAGACCCAGAACAAATCAAAAACATCAGACCTGCTATCCAGAAATCGTACTGATATTGCAAGAATCGCTTCAGTTTGCACTGAGCACTGTGCCATCGGCAAGCATGCCGAAAGGCTGGGTATCCCCTTTAATTCTTTCTGTCGGAGTTGCATGGATGGCAACGAAAAAGAATCTCTCGAACACTTTCTCTGCAACTGCCCTGCTCTAGCTAGAGCCAGGCTTAAATCTCTAGGAAAACCCTTTTTCAACGATTTGAGCGAACTCGCCGATATTGAGATGGGCCCCCTGCTCACCTTCATCAATAGAACAAAATGGATATAAATATCCTTTATGGTTTCCTATAAAGGATATCTAATCCAAACCCTGACAGCCCCTCCTACCAGCCAGCCCGATCACTTATGTGGTATTAAAACGGCACTAACAGTGCTACTTAGGCTTAGCATAGTTTTACTATGCCACCACTCTAATCTAATCTAATCTAAAGACCCAGAACATTACTTTGAGAGATTTCAGCTTTGTTGGGGAAAGAAAAGTAGATATTTCGTCTTAATTTTTTACAAAAAACAGTTGTTGAATGAGACACGATTATAATCATTAAGATGTTTTTTTTTGATTTATAGAAAATGTCTTCATGCTATACCCTATCAAATGCAAGCTAGGGCCAGAAAGACAGCTGAGTAATAGACCGGGTCAATTTTGTAAGAAGCCAAATAAAATCATCTGCAAGCCAACTTAAAAGTTAGAGGGACTCTTAAAAACAATATCTGTATAATTTTTTTTCATTCCGAGAAAAACCACTGGAACACTTTTGATTCTACTGAAGGCCTTTTTTGTCTAAAAGAACATGTTTTTTGGTCATCATTTTTTTTTTTCATTACAAATTGGATATCCAAGAGAGCTTTAAAAATAAAGACTATGTCCTTACAAAAATTTCGGCGTTCAAAAATTGTAAATTTTTTTCGGAATCGCATCCCAAAATCGATTTATTTACGTTTTTGATGTACGCGGTCAAAAAAACGAAAGTGTATATGGAAAAAATTGCTTTGAATTGTTTAAAGAATTCGTGTGAATTTTTTAGAATTTTTTTTATTTCTTCAAAAAATTTATCAAATTGAGTTTACAGCTGTTAAGCTCACGTTTGTCAGCAAAATGCAAGGTTTACTTAAAACCAAGGCACCTATGAAACATTTTCAAATGACGTAAAATGCTAAGAATCCTTCAAAGAGTTGGAGTGAATTTTTGCAGAAGTGAAAAAATTCACACGTATTTTTTGGACAGTTCTAAGCATTTTTTGCCATAGACACTTCGTTAGATGCCTTGCTTCTGATAAAAAAATTGTTATTGAAAAACGTAAAAAAATCAATTTTTGGAACCGAATATTATCTATACCCCAAAAAAAAAAAAAAGTAAAAAATTAAACACCAAAGGTTTTGTAAGAACATAATCTTTATTCGTAAAATACTCTTAGGCATCTATTTTCAAATGAAAAAAAGTTATGACATGTTTTTTTAACCAAAATAGAAATAAAAGTGATCCATTGGTTTTTCTCAGAATAAAAAAAAAAAAAAAAAATTATGCAGATATCGTTTTTAAGAGTTTTTCTAACTTTTGAGTCGGTTTCGGGATGAATCTAAATTTCGATCCGGTTTACTGAGTAATGTTCTTTTTGGTCAAAAGTTGTTTGAATGGAGCTGTTCAATTGTAAAATGTTGGTATTGTATATAAAATCAAATTGGAATTATCCCTTTATCTTGAAAATCATTTTGGACTCAGTGACTTTCCATTGAAAAAAAAACATACTTCATAAGAAAAGCATTAGGAAGTGGGATTATGAAGATTATTGTCACAACTGAGGTCTTTTCAATAATCCGAGAAGTGATGATTTTTGGAAAATTTCTTATGTGGTTAGTTAATGAATGATGAGCTTTAGACAGAAACAATGAATCTACACGTTCTGTTCCGGCTAATTTTACGGCATCGTATGGGTAGAATATATTATTCAAGTGGTTAGCGAATAGCTTGGCCTTGTCGATGGGAGTTGAAGCTTAGGTGTTATCGTGATTTCTAAAAAGAGACTAAAGGACAATAGTGTCATAAATTTTTTGGTTTATCTACCCGGAATCTTGTTCGATGCCACATTCTTCTCGCCAGTCGTTTCTGTTTGAGTTTTTTTCTTTATTTGTGGTGTAGTTTCAGTACGAATTTTGAGGGATAGTTTCGGGATTCTTGTAGTTATCTCTGATGCGTATTGTATGCTTTCAGTTAAATTTTGCTTAGCTTCTTTTATCTCTTCCTCAGTTTTAAGGGGCATTTTACTATTTAGAAATGAAGACAAAATGGTTTTAAAATAAGTCCATTTTTTTGTTCTGCTGTAGACGTCGTAGCTTCTAATTCTTTTGCAGATATTTACCCAGTTCTATGAAAACTTGAGAATGATCAGATGATAGGTCTGGATTAGTTTTACATATCACATGTTCATTTGGTATACCTTGTGTTTTGAAAAAGTTAATGTAGACATTCATTTTAATATTATGTTTTGGTAGACTTAAAATTGATGAATGTTATGAGTACTAGACCGGCCGCAGCTTGTATGGAAAAAAATTAAAATCGGAAATTTATAAATATTTGTTACTAAATATATGAGGTTTGATGTAACAAATAATACCTGAAATTTTCAGCTTGATTTGAATATGCCTAGTCGTGCCTAGTGGGGTCGAAAGTACCCACATATCATCGGAAATTTTGATATGTGGGTACTTTCGACCCCACTAGGCACGACTAGGCATATTCAAATCAAGCTGAAAATTTCAGGTATTATTTGTTACATCAAACCTCATATATTTAGTAACAAATATTTATAAATTTCCGATTTTAATTTTTTTCCATACAAGCTGCGGCCGGTCTAATGAGTACATATATGTTACTGAGCCGCCGTGAGAATTACGGTCATTGATTGGTAGTAAGAATAGAATGCGTTTCTAAAGAAGCTTGTTTTAGTGAATTGTGTTTCTGAAACTAAAAAAATATCTATATTATTAGCAGTTAGAAAAAAGAATTAAACTAAAAAAAATTTAATTTTGTTAGGTCAATTATTCTTTTGGTGAACTTTTCTCTGTCCTTCAATTGTACAATAAAAAAAAAAAATAATTTTCATATTTGTAAAAATTTGTTTTCGTATATTTACCTAATAAAGCATTTGTTTCTTTTAATTGCATAGCAAAACTTTTAACCAACTTGTTAATTTGTTTCATATTTTTTGTCGTATTTATTTTTCATATTTTCTCACTTTTACTGAAAATTGGAAATGCTTTTTGTACAAATAAAGCACTGACATTTAATATTTTTCTTTCATTTTCCTTTGCGCGCACAACACATTCACGAAAGTTAATTAATTTAACTTGCGATGTGACAAGTTGGTAACCCTTTTCATTGGCAACAAACAACAACAACACAAGTAGAGAACTTAACCCATAACATAAGTCGACTAACATTAAAGTCGAGATCCCCAACATCCTCATCATCATCATCCTCATGCAATCATTTGTCCTTCGTTAATAAATAAAAAAAGCAAAAACAAAAAAACGCTCGCACTAATTACACGCAAAAAGAATCAAAAACCTGAGACAAATTTTGCAAGGGGGAAGGAGGGGAGGAGAGCGGGGTCGGGAATTGGAGCGAATAGAAAACGAAGAAATGTCAATGAAATTAAAACCCAATTTAAGTTTCATTTCGAAAATAAGAAAATCACAAAAGTGCAAAATCAGCTCAAGAACATTAAACAAACAGAGACCGAGATGTAAACAAACAGAAAAAAAACATGTATACAATTATATATATACAAAGGAAAAGGTTATTCACACACACACATACACGCAAGTTGTACGCATTAGAGTGGATATTACAATATTAAAATCTTTTTTCTGAATTTAAATTTGATTTAATTTAAAATTTGTTGCTAATCAAGATATCAAGAAATATTTTAGCAAAACTTAAGATCACCTTGTAGTGATTTAAACTTTTCTCTTATCACTTAGCAAATTTAGAGAATTGAGAAGTTTAGTCACATGTTTTTGCGCTAAGACTTTAAGAACGTAGTAGCTTTGTATTTTTGCTTATTGCAATGTAAAAAATTTAACTAGTTTTGATAAGTAATAATCAACATTAGGCACGAAAATGATAAGCTTGACTTCAAACTTACTACACAAAGCAATGATTGGTTCAAAATTTTTCTTTGCATCAAAATAAATTTGGTTATACCAATAAATGTAGTCTGAAATGTAGGAAAAGAACCAATTTTACTTTATTTCATTTCATTTGCAAAGTGATAAGTGTTTAAGGTTGTGAAGGACCTTCTTTATGCTTGAGTTTAAACTCGCCAGTGTTCAAGGATCTCGCAAATAAGAACACAGCAGATTCAGTTTACATTTTCTTCATTAGTTTTTCAAGTCCCGTGTTAATTCTGTATCCCTTGCTTTGTCTCAACATTCCTTTCCCTGACTCGATAAATTTTTTTAGGATCACCAATTTCTGTGAGCCATGGTACAACGGTTCTGTTGCCTATGCTCGCGCCCTTATTTTAGCTACTCCGTATGACACAGTCCTTACAGGCTTGAGTAGACTTTTAAGGGCCACAAATTCTTTTTATACCCTACACCCAGGGTATATTCACTTTGTCCTTCCATTTGTAACGCAGAGAAGGAGGCTTGCCAGATATAGAAAAAAATATATATTCTTGATCAGCGTCACCTCTTGAGTCGATATAGCCATATCAGTCAGTCTGTCTGGCACGCTGGGTGTGCGGGGAAATAATTTTTTTCGGAAAACTGAGCAAGATAATTCAATGAAATTTAATACACTGCTTTCGTCGTCAAAGTTAGCTCGGTGGATTGAAAAAGAGCGAAATCGGTCAACGACACGCCTACCACTCATACAAAAAATATACTCAAAATACAACTTTAGGAGTATTTTTCACGACAATGCAACCAAAAAACAAATACTACGAATTGTAAGCGCAAGCTCTGAGAAAAAACCGGCCTAATTTGGACAAGTGGGCGTGGCACCTCCCATATAAGGAGAAAATTCAAAACGCTGTACTGAAAGAGTTTTTTGAGATAATCGAACTAAATTTTACTCAAATACTAACGACTTTATATGCACGCTCTGAGCTAAAACTAGACAAACTCGGACAAAGGGACCTCCCATATAAACAAAAGCTTCAAAACGCTATACTGAAAACGTTTTTTGAGATAATCCAACCAAATTTCACGCGGACAATAAGAATTATAAATGCAAGCTCTGAAGACTGGGTGAACTCGGACAATGTCTCTCCAAGCAGAACTTCATATTCGAGTGCTTCCCGTAGCCTTGCTGAAAATCATTGTGTAAGTGCTTCTTAATTTATATGGCAAAAAGCGCTTTAAAAGTGCTTTCTCAGGAAGCGCTTGATACTTTTTTCTCTTGAGTTGACGTGGAGTATGACGTCGGGAAGTGGTTTTTCGACCTTAAAATTCTGAAATGGTGGAACTCTAAAAACATTTTGCAAAAAAATTTTTTTTTTGATTTTTTAAGTGATAAGTTGCTACTGATAAGCGAGAAGAGCTAATAATAGATATAATTTTTTGATAAGTTAATAGTTCGCATTGCAACTTTTAAGAATTTGCTAACTGATAAGTGATTTTTTTTATGATTCTTAATGTGATAAGTTGCTACTGACAAGCGAGAAGAGCTAATATTAGATATAATTTTTTGTTAAGTTAATAGTTCGCATTGCAACTCTTAGGAACTTGCTAAGTAATAAGTGATTTTTTTTTATGATTCTTAATGTGATAAGTTGCTACTGATAAGCGAGAAGAGCTAATAATAGAAAAATTTTTCGATCAGTTAATAGTTCGCAGTGCAAATTTTAAGAATTTGCTAAGTGATAAGTGATTTTTTTATGATTCTTAAAGTGATTAGTTGCTACCTATAAATGAGAAAAACTAATAATAGTTACAATTTTTGATAAGTTAATAGTGTGCATTGCAACTTTTAAGAATTTGCCAAGTGATAAATGATTTTTGTATGATTTTTAAAGTAATAAGTTGCTAGTAAATAGATCGCATTGTAAACTTTTAAGAATTTGCTAAGTGATACTATTGAAAAAAGCAGTACATATTTAGAGCCAACTTATTTCGAATAGACAATAAACATACATACGTACATAAACAGCCAAATTAAAAGTCATGCCAAAGTTTCTCCAGATAAGTTGTTGCCACGCCGCAAAACTTGGCGACAGTTTGCATATCTTTTTCACTTTTATTTTACCCTTTTTTTCTTATTACAACTTTCATTCCGTTGCCATTATTACCATTTCTTCTGCGCTTTCAATGAGTTTTCCAAAAATTGTTTCACTTGCGTACTTTGACCAAAGATTCTTTCAGATACTTTTTATTTGCACATTTTCATTTAAATCGTTCCACTTTTTTTTATGTTTTTCCAATTTTTTGTTACTGTGCCAATTAGCCCATTTCTGTTTTTTTGTTGTGTTTCTTTATTCATTCGTTCTTTCGTTTGCTCGTTGAAAACTTTACCGTATTTTTAATCACTTTTATTTTTGTTTATACTTGAGGTTAACTGCGACTGTAATTGTGTGTTTATATATGTGTGTGTGTGTGTTTGTGTGTCTGTTAGATACTTATTTGTTTCAATGTCTTTATGCAAATAAGACATTTGCGTTTTAATCATTTTCCTTTAAGTGAGGTTCAAAATCCTTTCTTGAGGGTCTATCTTCTTAGTATGACTTGAATAATTAGGCAATCAATGCTCTGCGCAAAACATTTTTCAATGTTGGGTAATGGAGCGTTGATGTTTCATTTTTCATTCGCAAAAAAAAATAAAATTTTTTTTTTTGTTTTCTCTCATTTTTTCAAGAAAGGGTAATTTTAATTGAAAGCAAATATTTTTTTTTCCTTTTACCTAGTAAACGTTGGTATCGTTTTACATTAAAGTTAAGAAATTGATGTTTTTTTTTTCTTAAGCATAAAAATAAAGTTAAAAGTTTTATGAAATTAGCTAGAATAATAACTAACCTGTTGAGATAAAAAGAAAAAATTTGATTGGCACTCATACGCCATGTTGCACAAAAGCAATTAAAAGTAAAAAATCTGATTGTGAAGACAAGAAAGATGCTCTTTTTTTCACGCTACTTATTTTAATTAACTTTGATTTTTAATTAAAAGTCTAAAAATAGAATATACAAAAATATGGAAATGTAAGAAAAAAAAAAAGCAAATACTCATACGACATGTTGTATTAAATAATTTGAAACACAATATTTCCGTTTCGATGTTATGTAGAATATTCATATTTTCACAATTTTAACTGGTTGTTAGTAGCATCATTTTATACCAGATCTTGTACATGGCCGCACTTTTTTTCATTAAAAGTTTTCATAATCCAAAATATCTCGCGTTTAATATTTACGTATCACTTTCTAAGGCCCACTTTCAGAAACCGTATGTATTATTTATCATTTTAGTAAAATTTAAATATCATTATTTGTAAATTCAAATCAAAATCTGTGCTTTGATACTACTTTCAGAACAGTTAGTAAAATACTGAGAATTTTTTATATGATAATTTGAATATAATATTTTACTTAGGCTTGGATTTACAGTCATTAGTTGACTACTGATAATGGTTTGACCAACAATAATTTATTTTCAGTCATTAGTCAACCATTAGCTTAACCTATATCGGCCTGGTACCCGATCCCGAAATTTTCTTGTACACAGAACACAGGCTAATTAGGTCCTGGACAAGAAAAATCCGTTGGAATTTTTTGGATATCTCAAAGGGTTTTCGAGTTACAGTTTGGGTAGTTTCTGCCCCTTGTGCTAATGCGCACACTCATTTCGGAACAAAACTGGTTTTTGTAAAGTTTTTGTATTTTTAAATGATGTTCTATGATCAATGGAACCCACTCACCTAATAACCATTCAGTTCAATTAGCGCACATTCATATTCCAATGGCCAGTGATCACGCGACCAAGTGACCACATTGGCTCATTAGTATAAAAAGTTCTTATTTTCAAAGATAAAATTCTGGTTTAAGAAAGAAGAATATTAGTGTAGATGTGACACTCTGTTTTAAATACTATTTGGCTTCATTGGAATCCCTTCATGTTCCAGTGGTCCATTACCAGGTGACCAAATATCCATATTGGGTTCAATGTATAAAAAGTCTATATTTTCAAGAGTAAAATTCTGGCATTAGGAAAAAAGAACTGTAGCAAATTGATATATTGTTTCAAACACCATTTTATGTTCTATGGATCCTATTTGGTTTCATCGGAATCTTTTTATATTCCAGGTGACCAAATAGACAGTTGAGTTCTTAGTATGAAAAGTCCTTATTATCAAGGATAAAATCATGCAATTAGGAAAAAAAAAAAAAAAAACTACATCAAACTGATACTCTGTTTCAAACATTGTTTTGTATTCTATGGATCCCATTTAGCTTCATTGGAAACCACTTGTGTGGTCCATGGCCAGGTGACCAAGTGGTCATGTTAGGTCCTAAATGTGAAAAGTACTTAATTTCAAGGATAAAATCCTGGCACTAAACTGATGCATTGTTTTAAAAACGATATTATGTTGTACTTATCTCATTTAGCATCATCGGAACCCATGCATGTTCCCGTAAGCTATGACCAGGTGACGAAATTGGCCATATTGCAAAATGATCAAAACACTTTTCATTTTGAAACAAGAATAACTCAAAATTCTGAAGTGATATAACAAAACTGGTAACGCCATCCTTTTTAGCATGTCAAAAACCTTCAGAATTTGGAATCAGAATATATTTTGCTCATAAAAAGGTGCGTCGCTATCAAAAAACGTCAAAATTATCCGAAAAGTATAGACACATTGGTAGAAAACTATCCCAACAATTTCGACATCGGATATCTCAGACATGGCAATCCCTATTTGAATTATTTTTTCACTTGCTACAAAATATTAGTTAAACTCTTGTCACCATTTTAGTTAACCAATTAGTTAACCAATGACAATGAATTTGGGTCTCAATAACTTATTATCACTCATATGTCGTGTTGTGCTCAAACATATGTATGTGTAGTAAAAACCATGATTTTTCATAGTTTCTAGAACTGGAAATAGCTCCGCACAAAAATTCGGTAAACATGAAGAAAAAGGCGTACAACTTCCTTTTGGTTTGAGTAATATGTACAACTGATGTTTAGTTCTATAGAAAAATTTTAATGTGTTGTATTCTAATTTACCGATGATTATATGAAAAACCAAATAAATACTCTATTTTTTTATGAGTTGGTTAGAGGTATACAAAGTATCATTGTTTATGTAATTTATACATCTTGTGCTTCAAGTCCACAGGTTGTTGTGCAAACACCTCAATATTTTGTTGCTTTTTTGTTAAATTAAATTTCTCCAAAGGTTTTTTTTATTACAATCAATTGGTAAAAGCACATTTGTTTCATTTTATCGCATCATTTGGCCACAATTGTGTGTTTTGTGTGCCCTAAATAACATACCATATATTTTTTTATTTATTACATTTCATTTTGGCACAAATATTTGCTAAATATAGCAATATTGGTTTTTTTTTTGTTGTTGTTATACAAGCACACACACACACACATAGATACAATGCGACAATAAAATAATTAACACAAAACTTTTACCTCTGTGTTGTTTTTTTATGGACACAATTGTTTTTTTTTTTTTTATTTTGGGTTTTCTTTTGTGAAAATTTTCTTCTGGCAAACTTGTTGTGTTTTTTGCTTATGGAAAAGTTTTTCACAATTTTGTTTTTTGTTTTGTTTTTGTATTTTACTTAGTTAAATTTTTCGTATATTTTTTTTTTTGGATTTTTTTTTATTTTGGGTACCAAATGATTTTCTCCTTGCCATGATTTATTAATGAATTTGTGTTTCGAAGAAACTACGCAACATATTGAATTGAACTTTGCTGCAAGGTTATAAACAGCGACTTTACTAGGTCAAATGTTAACAAAACACCTAAGTGTATATTGCACGCACATGCACACACAAACACATAAACACACATATAGTTACAAATACATTCATGTAAACGCTTAACCTTTTTTTATTGAATTTGTGCAGACGTTTGCGGATATGCTAAATTACCAATTTACTAATTAAGTATTAAAATTGTCTTGTAATTAGTGTTATCGTGTGTGTGATGGGACTTGGTTTTTTTCCACATTTTAGTGTTGATTAGCTTAGAGTTTTTTTTCTTATTTATTTCCTTATTTAAAATTAAATTAACTTATATGCTTATTTGAGAAAGAGTGGTGTCAGAATGGGAGTTGATTTGATTTGATTAAGAATCCCTGTGATAAAACTGATTTTTTTGAATAGAATTATGAAAGAAAAAAAAAAAAAAAAACTAAATAGCAATCAAAATTTTAAATTAGTTAATGAGTAGACTTTACTTCAAAGTCATTCACAAAGAATTCCACAAAAATTCAAGAAAGATTCCACAATAAATGTCCTTCTAGTCAAAAATACATTTTAGACTTTTATTCGTAGATTAGCGCAAAATTTTTTTTTTTCTAAAATTGGACCAAAAACATCACTTAGAAAGGAGAAACGGTGTAATCGACCCAAAAGAGAAGCAAAACTGTCAGCATGTTTGCTGTTTTCAACTTAGTACTGATATAGCGTTTGTTACGATTAAATGACCAACATGAAATATAGTCCAAACGGAAGCTTAACTCTTTTAAAATATTTGAGCAATATTACCGAACTTCGCACTATAAAAAAATCATGAACAAAAAACCATTTCGAAAACATATTGACAGTTTTACATTTCATTAACTGAAAAAAAAAATGATTGTAATAGATTTTGTTGTGTTGGATCTAAAACTGGCCACAGAATCTCTCTACCTTATCAGGATTTTGAGATAACCTAAACTAAAAGTGCAAAAAACGACGTTTTTGCTGTTTTTCAAAATAAGTTCAAGGGCGCAAGGATTTTTTCTCCTCTATTCCGCAAAGTAAACTGTAATATCTTGCTCTGTTTCTTTCCAAAAATAGCCTGAGTCGTCATCTACAATTTTTTTTTGCAAAGTTATGGTCACTCTAAGATGACATCAAGATTCCATTAATTTCTTTTTTAGTAAATAAACTTTTTTCTTTGAAAGGATTCCGGGATCTATCGCAAAAACTCCCGAAATTATCGGAACTCAAAAAAGGCTGGGATATCGAAATGAAATCCCTACTCTATGTAGATAGAGTAGGACAGTAACAGGGAAAGTGCTCGAGAGATTACTTCTCTCGGCTTGCAATGTCAGTACGGTTTCTGGATAACAGGTCTGATGTTTTCGAAATGTTAAATGAATTTCAGGTTGCTCTGTAAATCCTGCAATCAACTCAGTGATGAAATGCAAGAAAATTCTTTTCTTCACTTATAGAGGAGCAATGTCTTGCTAGTTCGTTAATCTCAATATTCCTGTGACCTGTAACCCAAACGAGAGTTCAGATTTTTCGGATCGACATCTTAGTTAGATTACATTTTTTCTGCGTTCCTAATTTTTATTTTACTGTCACTGAGTTCAGCGCCTTGATAGGAGCCTAACTGTCAGAGAAGATTGCCACTCATCTATAGCTGAGATTAGTAGTCTCTTCTAAGCTGCAGGCTTTGAGAATGACATAAATTTCTGCTTGAAAGAAGCTCGCTGAATTTGATAAACAAAAAAATTGAGATAAAGGGAGGTCTTTGGAAAATACATCTGTATTTGCACCACAGGCTATCTTCGAACCATCATTGTATATAGTACGAAAAGTGTATATATTCTTTATCTATATACATATTCTTCATCTAATGAGTCGACAAACATGATGTCTGGCCGTCTTGCTATCTGTCCGTGGAAATCATTTTAATATTTTTTGAAAGTTAGGTAATCAATTGAAATTTTGTACAGTACCTTTGTCGTAGAAGTTTACTTGTGGGATTAAAAATGGCTGAAATTGGTCAAAGAACACGCCTACTGGCCCCAAAAATACTAGGGATGGTTAATGCAAGCTCTGAGCAAAAACTTACTTAAAAGGAGATACGTAGAGAACTAAGCGTTTTTTCAAAGATATAAGTACGTAAAGTATGTATTTAGCGCTAAACCTTAGCAAATATTACGCAAGTTCAGACAAGAAGGCAAAATTACAAGAAAGATTTTCAGACTATTGCAGTGTAGATCTTTAATTTTTGACCAGGTCAAAGGTAACACCCTGACTAGTTTTATTCTTTAACTTTACTTTCAAGAAAAAATTAAAAGTTCTTTGGAGATTTATCTTAGAATTTAGAAGTTGTAACGATTAAAATCAGTATTTTTAACAACAAAAAAAGTATAGCAATTAATTAATTTCAATGGGATATTGTTAGGTGAAAATGATCGTGTTTTAAGGTTTGAGAAAAACTTCAAATTTCTGTGTAGAAAATACCACTATTTATGTCTATATACCATAACCACTGCTTCGTACTAACGTATTTTTAGCCGCATATTGCTTACTTATTAATAATAAGACAAATCATTCAAAAACTATTTTTCATATTGTAATATACCATATTTTACTATTACTATTGTGTTTTGGATAGTTCTATTGCTTTTTGTTCTATAAAACTAAAAATTATTTATAACATTACTAGAAAAAAACTTTGAAATGAAGAAACTTAAAATAAAATAAAAAAATATGTTTCTTTTTTGTTAAATGTTGTCTTAATCGGCCATTATTCGTTTAAATGTTTATCCATGTTTTAAGATTAAATGTTTTCCTTAACTTGCTTCAACGAGCTTTAAAATTTAAATATCTTTGTAAAAGAAATAAAAATAAAAAACTTCATAAAATGTGTACAAAATTTTTAACATTTTTTTTCTAAAAGACGTAAAATAATATAACAAAACTAAATAGCAAAATTTAGTAGTAAAAAATATAAGAAATTATTGGCTTACTGCTTAAGGCAAAAGTACAAAAACAAAAAATTCGAATAAAAAAATTTAGAAAAAAACTAGAAAAAAAAAAAAAATCAGAACAAAACGCAAAAAATCGAAATCGTAAAATTTTCCAGCTACACAAGCCGCTTTCTAAATAAAAGCAAGAGCAGCGCTATTGTCTCCCAACCATCGCTCTCCACGCCGACCGCCTCATTTGATGAAGATGCCAATGGAACTGGAGATGATTCGGACTCACGCTACGGTACTGGACGTTCACGTTATTTAGCGATGAAGGAACGACGCAATCGCTTGGCCAAAAGTCGTTCATCACATACGCTAGGCAACGATGATGATGATCTTGATGAGCCAGTCTCACCGACAACTGCTTCACCATCCGCTTATTTAGCTTCAAGGTGCGAATTAATGGGTTTAATAATAATAAAAAAAAAATGGGCAAATTATGACATTGATATCTTTGCAGCATAAAGCAAAAAATTTTTAGCGCCTAAAAATATGCCAGAATTATTTTCATACATCAAGACAAATGTTTGCAAGCGAAATTGTAAGAAATTGTGTTGCATACTTTTAGGCGCTGCTTTTTTTTTTCTATTACTGGAAAGCTTGCTATGCTATCAGTGTCAGATATTTGTCAAAGTTGCGGCGGTAATTATATGAAAAAATATGTATATTATTTTAATAGCTGGTGTACATACAGTACATACAGTAAAATTTGATTTTTTAGGCTTTTATTCAATGACATTTTTTTTGAGTTATAGCATAAGTTTAGGCGCTTTCTATGTATACTTTTGGATATTATTTCGCCAGCAATAATGTTGATGTAACTTTTTTTTCTTATACTTTTTTTCGATTTTTATCCTCAGTGATGATTATTTTTTTTTTCTTTTAATTTGTAATTTCCGTTTCATTGCGTTGTGTATCGTTTCGCTCACCATCGTTGCGTTTCGTTGCACTAATTTGTTGCGTTCTTTCGTTTTTTAGTGTACTCTCTTTTTTCTTTTTTTTTTTTAAATTAATCCAATTTTAGTTTTGAAGCTAAAAATTCTTTCTATTTATACTCCCCCTCCCCTAATAACTCCTGTAAATTCGCGTTTTTCTATGTTCTATATTTTTATGAAATTAACGAAAAAATTTGAGTTTTAATTAAATACTGAAAATAATTAAAATTCGCCATAACTGTAGTCTGTAATCCAAAAAATCAAAAGATATAAAACAACAAAAAAATCGGCTTTGTATCCATCACTTTATTCCATTCATCTTAGAAATCTTCCATCTCAATTCAATCATCAACATTATAACTGAAACATATCATCATTAGAACTTAGAAAACTTAGAACTTAGGGAAATTTTTAAGACGTACTTATTGCAATCAATGGATTAATAGAAACTAAATTTAAAGAAGTTCAACCCGGACTTGAAGTTAAACCCATCCCGACATCTTTTCAAAGATATTATTCCTATATTGATAAAAAAAAATGATGCTTATTTTTAGATTTTTAACTGAACTTAGTCATCCGCACATTCTTAACATAAGTTATCAAATTACGATGTGATACTTTTAATAAATTCTGCTTTGTGCACCCTTCCAGAAAAAATCAGCGTGGAAAGATAATCTTAATCACTACATTTCTATATCCATTGTTTTTCTTATACATAGTACCATAACCACTTAAGGGTTCTATAAATCTGAACTATTTCAGTCCAAGTGTCTGTTTTATCTCTTCTCTGATGAGTCGTAACGAACTTTTTTTTTTAGTAAGATCTTCAATTTAAGATCTACCTCATGAATTATACACTTGAATATGTTGTTTAAATAACAGTTTCAGCACTGTAAAATTTCTAGACGTCAATGTTCTTGAACTTTACCTCTTGAAGAAATGTTCTTCTACAGCAACTACTTCGTTCTTTTATTAGACCATATATCAGCATAGATCAGTGACTTGACTTACTATAAAAGTAGTCAAATCACATGATCTATTAAAACGGTACTAAGCCAAGCCGATACTGTGAGATCGGAAAAAGTAGTGGTTAGGGGTATTTAGTTAGAACGGTATTGAGAGTGCGAAACATAGTAATTAGGGGTATTAAGTTAGAGTGATATTGAGCCAAGCCGATACTGTGAAAGTATGATACCCAGCAATTAGTGGTATGTAGTTAGAACGATATAGAACCAAGCCGATACTGTAAAGGTGGGAAAATTATTAATTAGAGGCCACTTACACTATGTAGGATGCTAACTGATATGCCCATTTCTTGATACAATTCAGGTACTAAAAGTTTGTTTCAACGCTCTGTTTGGCATGTTCCGCCGTTGTGCTGGTATCATTAGGCACTTGGACGATTGATATCGACGCAAGGTAGCAAAAAGTTGCGAATCGTTTGCCTGAAGTGCCCAACGGTGACGGTAACGTTGGCTGTATTTTTAGTTTTGAAAAAGTATGGACCAATGATGCCTTCGGCATTTAAATCACACCAGCAGCCATTCCAGGGTTAGCTTCACAAGATTTGTCACACCTCTTCCGATTTCGCTGCAAGTGGATCCATAGTTTCGTTTTGCTAGAAATGACAAAAAAAAAATTTTTCGATTTTTTTTGTGGCTTCTGGTGGGGTGCAAAGAGTGGAAAAATTTTGTAAATTGTGACAAACTCTCCTCACATAATGGTCAATAACTTGGACATTTCTTTACTGGTTTTCACTTTCATACCGCTTTTGGAAAGGTATTGAATCAGACTATAAGCAAAAAGTAAACTTTTTGGTAGAAAGTACTAAATATACTACTATTTTAGTACTAAACTACTAAAAACACTCCGTTACCTAATGCTTTGACCTTCAAAAATATATCTTTTTTTAAAAAAAATATTAACTTTCACATGAAAAGAGGAAAAAATGGTATGTTTCACAGCTTAGAAGTTGTGATTTTTTTAACTTTTCTAAACATAAAAGTAACTGGAACTTCTTCACAAAACTCACAAAACTGATCCATAGCTAAGAAATTTCTTAATCGATTTGTTGTTTTCTGACCTACTTTGAAAAGGTAGTAAGTCAGGCTATTAGCACAAAGTACGTTTTCTGCTATATGGAAAAAAGTACTATTTTTACTCCTTTTTAGTACTATGATTCATAAAAATGGTCCTAGCTTAATTGTTAATTTTTCTAAAATATTTTTTCTGGAAAGAAGACAAAACT
Organism: Calliopum simillimum; assembly: GCA_951812925.1. NCBI lineage: Eukaryota > Metazoa > Arthropoda > Insecta > Diptera > Lauxaniidae > Calliopum > Calliopum simillimum. The sequence continues at coordinate 113,042,335 of OX638370.1, read as the reverse complement.
ATATTTTATATGAATCCAAATGAAAGATGGTTTCTTGAATGAAAACTTTGTGAACTCAGGCAAAACAGCGTGGCACTTACCGTACAAGCAAAGTTTCTAAAATAATGTAATGGATGAGTTATTTGACATAGTCCAATAAAATGCTGTGTAGGGTTTTAAAATTTTTGCTAGGCTAAAGATAGCACCCTTACTAGCAAACAATTTTTTCAGCAGTCTGCGAGTTTTTCTTTATTGCTACCATTCGAGTACCTTGTACATTTTTGCAGCCATTTTTAAGTTTTTTCATAATTTCTTTGCCATATTTTGACCAAATTCAATGTGCCATTGATTGCAATTCACTGTAGAAAGGACGATGTAACATCATTCATAAGTCATTGATTTTTAGTTTTATTTTATAAATTTTTTTTGAACTCTAGCTCTTAACTTTTCCTCAGGCAAATGTCACACACAATAATATTAATCACAATTCATACTCTTCTAGATATGGCAGTTCATCGTATGGCAGCAGTGATCTCGCACGTAGCCGTTCCTCGCATGCCCTCAAATCACGCGACAATTCACCAATAACCGATCGTACATCAACACGTGGTGGTGCTACAACCAGCAGCAGCAACAACGCTGATAGCAAAGATGGTGAAGCGCTTAGCTCATGGGCACGTTATCTTAAAAATAAATATGGTAATAAGAGTTCCAAAGATTCAACCAGCACTAGCAGTCGTGATACGCATACGTCAGCATTGCCATCTTCATCTGGCATAGGCAGTAGCGGTACTGGCAGTAGTAGCCGTACCGCATCTGATGTATCACGTCGCCTTAGCCTTGGTCTGCCTCTGCGACAGGCCACTGAGATTGGATCATCTGATGATGATGCGTCAAAAAACGGGCTAGGCTCCCCTACCTCCCCTACGGTAGCAGCCGGTATAACAGGAGTAGCAGGTACTTCCCCTAGGCAATTGTACCTGCGAAAGCGTCAACAGCTGTTCCAATTGGGGGGCCGGGGGAGCGAGCCCGGATCCTTTACATGGCCGCGCGGTCTGTCCGTCGGTCCCGACAATAGCATCGTCGTAGCGGATTCATCGAATCATCGTGTGCAAGTTTTCGACTCGAATGGTATTTTTGTTAAAGAGTTTGGTGAATATGGCAACGGAGAGGGTGAATTCGATTGTTTAGCCGGTGTGGCAGTGAATCGCATCGGACAATATATAATAGCAGATAGGTATGTATGAGTGTGTATGTGTGTGTATATATATATATGTGTGTGTGTGTGCATGTAATAGTGAAAATGCTGAAAACTTCTATTGCTGCTATTTTGGCTTATTGGTTTTCATTTTAAGTATGTGGATGTGACTGGTTGTGGCTTAGCCGAGAACTCTCTCTCTTCCTTGCTCTCTCACACGCTCTCGAAATGTTTATTTAATTAAACGAAGACAAAAAGTGTATAAATTAATTGTGGCGTTAAGTAGAAAAGTAGAATCGAAGTTGAATTTTAATTAAAGACCTTAAGAGGATTAGTATTAATGATAAAAATGAAAGGGCGGAAATTGATGGAAAAAGAGATGTGATGTGAGCAAAGTTTTGGTGACACTAGGGTTGCCAAGGTGAAGATATATAATACAAAATTAAATAAACAGAAAAAGAAAAGAAAAATATGAAATAAAATGCTAAAGTTTGGATAAAGTTCTTGTTTCCATATTTCTGGTTTTAATAAAAACAAACACAAATATATAGGGTGTAAATATTAATATTAAAAAACGTCTGGTAGTTGGTCTAGATTAACAAAAAATTGCACTTGAGGGGGTCTAAAATGTACCCCCGAGAAGTTATAGGAAAAAGTTATTTTCTGACCTGTTTTACAAAACAAAAAAATCCCTCGGGTCACCCTAATATTTTAGAGAAAATTTTTTTATGAAAAACTTTCTACAACTGTATTTGATTTATAAAGTATAAAAAGATTTCGTAGAGTTCTGGAGCTTTCAATTTAAGATTTTCAATTTGTTTTCTTACTTTTTGACTTTCGTGGCAATTTTAGTATGAAAAAGCTCCAATTAATATACCCCTTTATAGTTTTTTTTTGAATTCTTGTTAAATTTCCTTTAATTTGGTATCACATTTGTTATACTAATTTTTTAATTTGGAGTCGGAAAAAATACTTTTATGTAACAGCACATGCGTTGCGCTGCATATGATGGGCCGCGAATTGCACGCGCTGCCCTTCATCTATCGAATCTTCAAAAAGATTGTTCTTGAAAAATATTTTTTTCTAACCTCAAACCGAAAAATTAGTAAGATAAACGTTCTATTAAATTAAAGGAAATTTAACGGGAATTTAAAAAAAAATATAAAAAGGTGCATTAATAGGATCTTTTTCATACTAAAATCGCCACTAAAGTCAAAAAGTAAGAAAAAAATTAAAAATATTAAATTTAAATGTCCAGAACTTTGCAAAATATTTTTAAACTTTGTAAACCAAGTACAGTCATAAATAGCTCATACAGTTAGCAAAATAGTTTTCCCTACAACGTTAGGGTGATCCAAAAAAATCTTTTTTTGTAAAACTAGTCAGAAAATCAGTTTTTTCCTATAACTCCCCAGTAGTATATATAAGACCCCCAAACATACATTTTTTTAATAGACTAGTCCTCTTCTATCACCTCCTAGAAGCTCCATATTCTTAAAGTGTACACTATGTCTATCATTTGCTACAAGCAAGCATGAATCAGATAACATTGTTGGTTCGGGTAAATGCTTCTGATGAGGTTGATTTAATTTGGATTCCGAACCGCGTAACGCAAGCCGGCTTTCCAATAAAAATTTTTTTTGGAAACAATGCATTTGCTTTTTCTTATTTTCTAAATGTTGTACACAAACAATATCATCTGATCCATGCTTGTTTGGTAGCAAACAATGTTATTTTCTGTTCCAAAAACAATATAAAATTAGAAAATATTTATCTTTTGAATAAGCAGACAATTCTAACTGTTGGCAACTCAGGTCAAGCAATCTTGGGACTGAAGAGTACAATTTAAAATTTCAATAAAAGAGTTGACAAAATACAGTTAATGAAAGACTTATGCGCTAGTAAGATAACTTTTAGAAAATATATTGTTTAACTTTAAGATGACTAGATGTTTTTACTGAGAGTACAACTGAATATAGGGTTGCTCAAAATTAAGTATATAGCAATTTTAGATTTCCTTGAATGTGTGTGGTTTGACATTTGAATTTGTACATTCGTGCGTAAATTAGTTGAAATGAACTTTGCTACGTCGTTAATTTGCTACGCGCTTTGTCTTAAGTTCAGCAGCGCTCTCTAATCGCCGTCTCTAATTCAATTTCATTAAACATTTTACAGATATAATCATCGTATTCAAGTGTTAGATCCACAGGGACGTTTTCTGCGTGCCTTCGGTTCACAAGGTACCGCCGATGGTAAATTCAATTATCCATGGGGTGTGACTACTGATGCGTTGGGTTTCATCTATGTGTGCGATAAAGAAAACCACAGAGTGCAGGTGAGTGAAAAAGGGTGTTTTTCTAATACAAATGCTCGTACAATAATATTACAATAATCATTACAAAATTAAAAAAAATACATAAAGTTCTTGATTACTTGTTTAAAGCATAATTCATAAAAAAAGAATAAACAAAAAAATTTAGATTTACATTTTTGGTCTTTAACTAAATATAATTCAAAAAAATTTAAAATTTTTTTGAAAACTTAAATATAAATTTATTTAATAACAATTTTGTTTTAATTTATTTTAGGTTTTCCAATCGGATGGTTCTTTCGTTGGTAAATTTGGCTCTTGCGGTCGTGGTGAAGGACAACTTGAACATCCACACTACATCGCGGTGTCCAATACAAATAGAGTAATTGTTTCTGACTCAAATAATCATAGAATTCAGGTAATTACTTCTCTCAAACTGCCATGCATCCTCTATTGTGGTCTGAGAAAATATTCCCCCAGAATATTTATTGACGATAACTCCAATTGTAAAAATTTCATTAAAATTGGTTAGTCACAGACACCGTCAAGGATAGAAACACTTTTCACTAATATTATTTCATTATTTATTTATTTTTTTTATTTCACTGATTTTATTCGTCCTAGAAAGCACTCTTAAAATATATTTAACTATATATAAGCTTAAAAGTACGGGTGTCAAATAGGCTATGTGTGAATGATGAAAATGTGTGTAAAACGTGAATATCAAGTCAACCAAACCAGGAGTCGTGCCACCACTATCTCCCCGTGGACTTGTAGCGTTATCGTCACCGGTCTATGTTTCCGTCCATGTGTCAGGATTCAAGAGAGTCGCGTCGCCGCTGCCTCCCCATTGTCCTCTGCTAACCTGTCTTTGTATTTTTCGACAGCTCTCGCAACCGGTACACTCTCGGATCTGGTCAGAAAATTTTAGGCGAACAAAGCCTACTGTCTTTGTAAATGTTCACTGATACCTGTGTATTGGTTTTTCCTTGAAAATCTCAGATTCGTTCAAGGATGGTTGAAATATATAAAGAATACTTCTTACTTCGTTGTCGGTTATGTTACTAGAGAACGATATCATCGCCGAAATTTGCATTCCATTTTCATTCACGATCAGCTGTTTCCTTTTATCGATAGGATTTGACAGTTGGCACTCATTGTTTTGGCCCCAGGGTAACTGCTACACGCAATAATCATGCAATTCTCGTTCAACTGTTTGGCTGTGATTGTTCTTAAACTATCTATTTACTGAAAAATCCTTAGTTTCAAATAAATTTTAGTCTTATATAACAAGAAATTCATTACTTATTTTAACCTGAACTAGTTTTTAATGTTATTAATACTTTAAATTCAAGTTATTTTTAAAACGATGTGGATGCATTCCGATTTATGTCTTCACAGTATTGAAAAGTGCTTCAGTCCCATTTTTTGGCTTTATTATTACACATATATATCAATTGATTTTTTTTTTTTTTTACAGATATTTGATGTAAATGGCAAAGTTTTATCAACATTTGGTGGTGAAGGTTCTGATGATGGCCAGTTTAAATTTCCAAGGTAAAGAAAAATTAAATTTTAAGACTTAAAGTAGATAAAGAAATTCGGAAATAAAAAACAAAATTAAAAATAAACTAAAATAAAAATTCAAAATAAATACAAATTAAAAAAAAATTTAGAAAAAGATTTTCTTTATAGTTTTATGCCACTCAACATGATATTTTCTTTATTTACAGAGGTGTTGCCGTCGACGACCAAGGTTATATTTTTGTTGCCGATTCTGGCAATAATCGCATACAAATCTTCAATCCCGATGGTAGTTTCTTGAAGACATTTGGTTCTTGGGGTTCTGGTGATTCAGAGTTCAAAGGTCTTGAAGGTGTGGCCATTATGTCAAATGGTAATATTTTAGTATGTGATCGTGAAAATCATCGTGTACAAGTTTTTTGAAAATTTAATGAAAAAAATGATGGGACAATCAAATATCCTACAAAACGACGTGTCCTAAAGCAACGAAGAGAATAAAAGAACGATTTATTTCTCAAATTTTTTTTTCTTGATATAAAAACTGCAAGTGGTCTTTTTTTATAGAATTTTTGTTATGAAAATTTTCCAAACGAAAATTATTATTTATTAAAAACAAAGAAATAACCACAAAATCATTGTTAAATTGTTAACTTATTTTATTTTCACTCATTCAAAAACATTATATTGCCCCAAAATGCATTGTACTTCACAACACACTTAGAGTATACTCAAAAGTTTTGTCAATTCATGTATTTATTAAAAAAAAAAAAGTTTTTACAGTATATCTAATGAACAAAATAAATATATAAAAATAAAGTGTAAAAGTTAAAAATGCCAAATTACAGTAAAAATTACAAAAAATAAATTGTAAAAATGCAAATGTCAATAGCATATTTTGAAAGAAACCAAGAAATTAAAAAAAAAAAATGTTTAACTATTTTTAGAGTATAGAGAGAAATATTGAACAACAATTAAAAAAATAATATTATAAATTAATTAAATAAACGCAAGTTAACTTGCATGAAAAAACCAAAAAAAAAATTTCAATGACTTTTATTTAATGAAAGTTTAAAGCATGAGAGATTTATTGATTACGTGTTAAGTTTTCGATTTTATGATTATTCAAGCATATTATGAAAAAAATTCTCGGTTTTACAAATGGTTTTTTGGCCTTGAGCTTTAACTCGCTAAATACTGATACACGCAACACAAACTGATGTTACTTAGATTGTAAAATTGAATTAAGTACATTGTATAAAGCTTGTCCTTTGGGGCTTAATTAATGTCAAAATGCTTGCAATTAGTTTGTACATAGAAATCAAAAGCCGGAGAGACTTTAATAATGGCATAATGTGAATTGACTGCCATTTTCTTAAAAGATTAAAAAAAAAAAATTGTGATCTGTTTTCACGAAAGGCTTACCCAACTCTTGAGTTGATGCACCTTTGTGCAGGTTGCTCGGTATTTTGATTCACGGTTCAAAACATTTTGTGGGTAAGTAGATTGATTTATATGGGCATAGCATGAATTTTATATAAAATGGCTTAAAATACTTTTATATGAACTTCTATATAAATTTCATACAAAAAAAGTATAAAAGATTTTTATATAGTGATACTATAAAATTTAAACCAAATTAGTTTAAATTGTGTTAGTATTTTATGTGCATCATCTCTTTTTATACGAGCTAAAATTGTATGTTTTTTTTGTTTGTTTGTTTGTTTGTTTGTTTTTTTGTACTCAATATTTTTTCTCGAAAACGGCTACAGCGATTTCAATGAAACTAAGAGTAGTGTTAGATATTAGCATACAATGAAAAATGAGCTAGGTTTGAACTTTGTAAATGCTTACCAGGGGGCGTGGCACTGCCCTAGATTTTAAATTTGATTCGGTCATAATTCGCAAACCATAGAAGATATTTGGATGAAATTTGTTGAGCACGTACGGCTTAATAATACCTTGTAACAAACAAAAAGCGGGTTGAATCGAAGAAGTGCCACGCCCACTTTTTAGCACTTGAAAATTTTGATTCAATATTACTCGACAACGACTGCAACAATTTTAATGAAAATTTTGAAGACATTACATCTGCAAACAGGGATTATTATGTAATACGCCGTTATATTGGGAAGTGGCATCGCCCACAAAAATATAATACGGTGGAAAAAGAAAACTTTTAATGCAAACATTCTCAAATTTTCTGTGAGGAGCCTAATTGCTATAGGGCATCTCTGATCTGAAAGTGGGTAAAATATCGCCGTTGCGCGTGGACTCTCCCATACAAGCAAATTACGTTAAATGCTATTTCTCGCAAATGTTACAAGATATTTTAATGAAATTTGGTATGTAGGTACTGCTTACTAATGCCTTGTAATAAACGAAAAGTGGGCGGTATCGACGAAGTACCACGCCCTCTTTTTAACCATTGATAATTTTGATTCAACATTACTCGAAAAGGACTGCAACAATTTTAATGAAAATTTTGGAGACGTTACCTCTGCAAACAGAGATTATAATGTGATATGTCGTTATATTGGAAAAACTTGTTGAAGGGTGTGGCACCGCCCACAAAAGTATAATACACTATATAAAAAAAACTACCATAGCAATATTTTTGAATTTAACTGAATGGAGTCTACTTGTTATTAGGCACCTACGACCTGAAAGTGGGCAAAATATCGCCGGTGCGCGTGGAACCTCCCATACAAGTAAAATGCATTAAATGCTATTTCTCGCAAATGGTACAATATATTTTGATCAAATTTGGTATTCGAATCTGGATCATGAGTATCTAAATCATAACGAAAAGTAGGCTTTGTTCAATAATTGCCACGCCCACTTTTTATCAAATTATAAATTTTGGTTAATAACTCAGGTACAAAAACTAATGGAATGAACTTTTTGTTTCTTGTATGCAGTCTTGTGCACTTTTCCACGCTGAATCCGTCGTTATCAGCAGAGTTGTCATTATACCTGCAGAATTTCGAAATATCCTTGCTTGAAGTTGAAGAACGCTGTGTTCTGTCTTACAGCGTAGCTACAAGAAAAGTTGAAATTCTATGTTTATTAATAGCATCTAATAGCCACACTCTTCCTTATCAAAATGTCTTCTCTTATTTTCCGAGTTATGATCCTTTTAAGATATGATATTTCAGCCCCATACATATTTTTGGGTGCGTGGCATTCTATTTCACCAAAAAAATTTTGAGTTTTTGATATTTTTCTATACCGTTCGTATAAACGGTTTGCATACCAAATTGGAAAATAGATTTTTCACTAAGTTTGGTGCGTATCTGTATTCATTCCAATTTAGTTTGATATTACATCCAAACTTTATGCTGTGTACTGACACAATTTCTGAAACATTAATTAGAGCCAAAATTGATTCAAAATGTATTTTTTGGGCTAATTTAAGATGGCCAAACTTATCCACATTACCTTGATAATTGTTGTCCGGACACTACGCCAGTAAAATAGACCACTATTGACTGTTATGCTGATCTTAAAAGTGATCATACAAGCAGTTATAACACAGCTCGACTTGAAAGATTTATTTTGGATGAGAGTAGTCATTTTACGTACTATGAGGATTGCTAAACCCAAATCCGGCCTCTAAATTAAACTATCATTTCAGGTTTTCCTTCTTAAAAGTGGAAAGATGCTATTTTTGCCTGTATTTGAGGTTATGTATGATAGTAGAATCTTAAAGTGCAAGTCTTTCTCTTCCGAGTTTGTTAAACAATTTTTTTTTCTCCTTGTCTATATGGCATTTTGAATATTTATATCGTATTTTACACAATGGGGGTTATCATGCATAAATATTGCCGATGAATGCAATAATGAATGAATGGAAGTCTGAGAAAAATTTCCCGAGAATGTTTATTTACGATTCTTTTTTCTTGATGAAAAAAATATATTTGAGCAAACTTAACGGCATTTGGAAGAAAAAGGTCTGCACTTTAAAATCTCAAGCACAGTTTTTTGAGAAAAATTTTTTTCGCGATGATACATAACCTAAAATATAGGCAAAAAATATCGTTTGGTTAGGATATTTTAAAATCTGAGGCTGAATTCAAATTCAGCGACGCTCAAGCTACATGAAATTACAATTCTAATTTGAAATACATTTTTCAAATCGAGCTGTGTAATGCTAAACTCTTAATAGTTCCAAAAAACATAGAGAATAGTCCACAAAACAGTTTTAGAAGACCGAAAGTTATCTTTAAAGTGGATGCTGCATTTGCTTGATTTTCAAGACAAATCAATGTTTTACAATGAATAAATACGATGGTTGAATTCAATTACTTCCATTTCGTACTGCTTTGTCACCCATTCCATTCTACAGACTTAGCTCCAAGCGACCTGTTCGAAGACCTAAACAAAATGCGCACTGGTGAGGTGATTGTCGAACAAAACTCCTTAAGCGCTGGAACTTATCAGCAGTAGTGTTACAGGATGAGTATGCATGGGTAGATATTTTGAAGTGAAAAATTTAAGTCTTTACCCTTCACTTTGTTATAACTGAAAACTTTCGAAGCACATCGACATCCTACATTATTTGCGAAAATTCTGTTTCTTTTGAATAGTGACATTACTTTTGCTACACCTTGTACATTTCTCAATAAAAGCGATGTTAATACAAATGAATATTAAAATTTGTTATGTCTTTAGTATTTTATGTCACAATATTTAAAAAGAAAATCAATGCAAATCTCCATTTGAGTGTGCACACTTTTCAACTAAGTATTAAACAGAAATACTTCTGTGTTGACACCCTACATTTTACAAATTGAAGGTTACAAATTTTGAATGAACAATTGCCAGTGATTAACATCGCTGTTATGAATACTTCATTTGTTTCATTTCACTTTGAAATGCTCTCAACTATTGTAACAGAAGTAGCTTAATAAAAGCTCAAGCAAATGTTGCATGAACAAATATTATCCGCTTGTGTAGGGTATCCTTTAATCAAACTTAATCCAACATAATTTTGTTTTATTTGTTTGCATTTTTCCGCTCTCTCAACTTATTTGCGTTAACGTTACGTTACGTTTTTTTATGGTTTCTATTTGGTTCATTTCAATTACGTTTTATGGCTTTGGTGGTTCACCTGTGTGTGCAAAGTAAATACACCAACCAGAATAAGCGATTCACACTTAATGTGAAAAATTTCTGACGAATGAATCCTTAAATGCTAAATGCTTTGGAAATTTGAATTTATTTGCTAGGATTTTTCACTCTAGACCTCATAAACACATACATATGCTACATTTAATATGTATGTATGTATTTGTATGTATATAATATAATATTTTTATACCCTACACTTAAGGTAAGTATATTCAATTTGTATATTCGTTTGTTATGCAGAGAAGGAGGCGTGGCAGGTATGCAAAAGTATATATATTTTTGATCAGCGTCACTTCCTGAGCCGTTTATTCATGTCGATCTGCTTGTCTCTCTGTGGAAATATATTTAACGGGAAAATTAAGCAAGAAAGTTTAATGAAATTTGATACCCGAATTTTGCACAGATATGTGGAATATAAGTTATTAAAAGTTCTGAACGAAAACTAATTGAATTCAGTCAACGGGCATGGCACTTTTTATAAAAGTTAAATCTTCAAAATGCCGGAGTGTAGGGTATTTGATTTTTGACCAGGCCAAAGATAGCACCTCACTAGATTTTTGCTGTGGTATGTTAAAATTGCGACAAGCTACAACAAAAACTGTGTGTGCCTAAGAATGCGTGTTATTTGCGCGTTTGTAAGGATAATTCTTGGCTTGATGATTTTTTGTGCTTCGATGTAATGGAATTTTATAAATAACAAAAAATTACTGTTTGTTTGTTAAAGGGTATATTCCATTTGGGTGCTATTTTGAGAAATTGCTTATACTGCTTTATTTCGTTGAAAATGTGTAAATATTGAAGTAAATTTAGATGAAACTTAATTAAAATTTAACAAATTGTTCACAATATGTGGGAGTTTCCTGAAATAAAGTTAATTTACGGGTTGAGTGCAGGAACAAATTAGTAAAAAAAATATATATCACTTGAAAATTAAACCTTTCAAATGCAAAATATATTTTCGTGCAATTATCAAGTAGGTGGTATCAAAATTAATGTCCTCTGTGAAGAGAATATGGATTGAAATTTCTTTTTTATATTTAGAAAATCGGGTGATAAGTTTTCGGAATGTCTTTTTTTAAACATGAACATGGAATTGAACATGAACGTGAAAATGGACATGAACATGAACATGAACATGAACATGAACATGAACATGAACATGAACATGAACATGAACATGAACATGAACATGAACATGAACATGAACATGAACATGAACATGAACATGAACATGAACATGAACATGAACATGAACATGAACATGAACATGAACATGAACATGAACATGAACATGAACATGAACATGAACATGAACATGAACATGAACATGAACATGAACATGAACATGAACATGAACATGAACATGAACATGAACATGAACATGAACATGAACATGAACATGAACATGAACATGAACATGAACATGAACATGAACATGAACATGAACATGAACATGAACATGAACATGAACATGAACATGAACATGAACATGAACATGAACATGAACATGAACATGAACATGAACATGAACATGAACATGAACATGAACATGAACATGAACATGAACATGAACATGAACATGAACATGAACATGAACATGAACATGAACATGAACATGAACATGAACATGAACATGAACATGAACATGAACATGAACATGAACATGAACATGAACATGAACATGAACATGAACATGAACATGAACATGAACATGAACATGAACATGAACATGAACATGAACATGAACATGAACATGAACATGAACATGAACATGAACATGAACATGAACATGAACATCAACATGAACATGAACATCAACATGAACATGAACATGAACATGAATATGAACATGAACATGAACATGAACATGAACATGAACATGAACATGAACATGAACATGAACATGAACATGAACATGAACATGAACATGAACATGAACATGAACATGAACATGAACATGAACATGAACATGAACATGAACATGAACATGAACATGAACATGAACATGAACATGAACATGAACATGAACATGAACATGAACATGAACATGAACATGAACATGAACATGAACATGAACATGAACATGAACATGAACATGAACATGAACATGAACATGAACATGAACATGAACATGAACATGAACATGAACATGAACATGAACATGAACATGAACATGAACATGAACATGAACATGAACATGAACATGAACATGAACATGAACATGAACATGAACATGAACATGAACATGAACATGAACATGAACATGAACATGAACATGAACATGAACATGAACATGAACATGAACATGAACATGAACATGAACATGAACATGAACATGAACATGAACATGAACATGAACATGAACATGAACATGAACATGAACATGAACATGAACATGAACATGAACATGAACATGAACATGAACATGAACATGAACATGAACATGAACATGAACATGAACATGAACATGAACATGAACATGAACATGAACATGAACATGAACATGAACATGAACATGAACATGAACATGAACATGAACATGAACATGAACATGAACATGAACATGAACATAAAAATAGCTGTTTTGGGGAGCTCGAAAAAAGATATTTTACGAAAAATTTTTAAAAACTGCCAACACCATTGGCCATTGAAATTTGCAGTGTCACAGTTCTGACCCAAATTTAACAAGATATTGTAGAATGTTTTTGACTTCTTTCCAATTCAATCAAAAATTTAAAATTTTCTGCAAAAACTATTTTACAATACACATACCACATACGGACCCACACATGCATTATTTGCAAAACTAAATCAATCAATCCCTTATATCAACACATAGCGCGTATGTGTGCATACAATCTGTAGTTTACTTAACACATACACACGCCACATCCACACACACATACACACAGCTAATGAATCAATGACGATGGCGGCGCAAGAACAATAATAAACAATATGCGAAATTTCAATCAATTTCCCCATTTACGCTGGCACTTGCATTGACATCATCTCACTGACATATTTATTAATTGACAACCGCGTCGTCGATTGTTGATGCCTACATGATGCTGCTGGCTGCCAGTGGTGATGCAGCTGCTGATGATGATGTTGGCTAAATCCTATCGCCAGTCGGAAAAGCAGCAGGTGCAAGTGTAACCCTGCTTTATATTCTGCTCTTGCATTTGTGACATGCAATAGCGCGTATGATGCTGGATTTTATGCAATTTTCTACCATGACACTATCGAGAATATGGGACAACCTACAGCGCAGAAATTCATTAAAACCACTGGCGACAGCGCAACGCATAATATGCTGGAGTATGCGGGGTGGGCAACGTCGAACTCAATACAAATTCAATGGCCATCATTGTAATTATTTTTACATTGGCTTAAAATGCAGCTGTGGGATTATTATTATGATGAACAAATACAATAAATGGAATATAGAAGCCTAGAGTATAGTTTTATTGAATTTTGGCAATATTTAAACTTTAGATACAATTTACAATTTAAGATAGTTATTTTTGAACAGAATATAGTAACCATTTTTGATGTCATTGTAAAACTTTTATTTAATGCAATATGCTAAAGTATAACACAAATATGGCAAGTCGCATTTTCTTCATATGATTTTCATTTTGACTTAAGTGCAATTTATTATAGTGTCGATCTGTTTCGAGTTTTCCCCCAAACTCAATGCAGTAGCTGCAAAAAGACAGATAAACAGAAAGTTTTTCTTGGAAACTTTTAATGATGTGCTGATTGCAATGCCATTTTTAATGGCAAATTAAATTCAAATGTCAGCAAAACATCATTCGACTTGCAATAAAATAAATATTTAACTAAATTGTTTATGCTATTTTTGATGCAGCAATCAATTTAAGCTCTTGATGAATTCCATTTCGTAGCAAGTAGCAAAATTTTCATATAAGTAAATAGCTAATGGCAATTCAATTATGACAGCAAAAATATTTGTTAATGCAATAAAAAATAATCGAAAATTATTTGATATCAAAAATTGCATTTCATCTGATTAAAATAGATAATTTGTATGCTTTGGCAACATTTGCAACATTTTAAGTTAACTCAAAATTTTTATGCGTTTCTTAGCCTCGCATTAAAGGTGATGATCGTTTAATGACTGAACTCTTAATATACTGATATTAATTATGCGTTGCAGCAAAGTTCAAATATAACTCCCATTAATTTACTTTTGTCTGCTGTAGTAATTATTGCCAGTGTTGCCTATTAAACGAAACGCGCGAAATAAAATTTGACAAGCTATGGGGCTAAAAAGTGTTGACGTCCCACACAGTTCACGCTGCTAATGCAAAGCAGAAAGTTTAATGTGAAAAACGAAATTAAAAAAGATAAAAACCATAAAAATACTTAAACTTAGTAAGAAAAAAGTGAATCATAAAACCGGCAATGAGAAAAATTTTTCAATGGCAATGGCAAAAATATAAGCAGCAGAAATTTAATTTGTAGCAATTTGCCCGCTTTTATCTACCATGGCAGGATGATGACACAAATTAAAATGCACTTAGCAGAGGAGTGAAGTTTCATGTAGCCAGAATTGTACAAAAGTCATATGACTTTGAGAAGTCCCTACTTTTTCTATAGAAAATTAAATAAAAATCATTAAAAAATAAAATAATATTTAACTATTTGATATTTTCTTGTTTTAAATTTTTTTTAAAAAAAATCGCATGATATCAAAATTTCGTAAAATATAAAATTTCATGGTAAAAAATTTCATGAGATGTAAAAATTATTAAATAAGGATCTCACGAGATAAAACTTTAAAAAGAAAAAAAAAAAAAAAAAACCATATAAATTTTATGATACCTTAGACAAAATAGTCTAAAAATTATTATAATCCAAGCATTTACTTGAGGTGGCATGGGTGGTGCTCATTTAAATACATCGGCCGTCATGCTCCCATCAAAGTTCTGTTATAAGATTTCGGGTAAAAAGATGTTGTCGTGAAGACCTTTGGATTAAAAAAAAATGATTAAATTGAGAAATTTAGCTTATAAACGACACTAAAAAAAAAAGAATGTTTCATTGATGTCTCTGGTTTTTTAAAAGTGACTGCTTCTTTTACAACTTCGATTGTGTCAAATCTGTGGAGTAGCACTTTATCATAAACCCAAAACCCTTTTGCGTCTCATTCTGTGATCGCAACTACATACGTACATGCTCGTATATAGGAGCATTTGTCTGGTAGCTTGGACCATGCAGTAGCCAGTGTGACATTATTTTATAATGACACTGAAAAAAAGAGGACACCATCACCCAGAAGATGGATGTAGTTTGAAAGTAATAGCAAATGAGTGTACTAGAGCAAATCATAAAAAAAGTTAAATAATGCAGCGTCCAAGCGTTGGCTTCTATGTACGTGTTGGTTATGATGGTTTTACTTATTATAAAAAAAACGAGTCATCATCATAACTAAAGAAAAGTGAACATATTTTTTTCGCCTCTCCCTCTGCATTTTACTTTATTTCTTTCTAAACTCATCGTGTCGCATTTTATTAAGTTTTATACGAGCACTTGCCATGCCATTTTTCTGCATTTTATATTTTTTATTGTTGTTGCCTGCCATAAAATGCTGTTCGTTTCTTAGCGTCAAAAAATTGCATTGCATGTTGCATGAATGTAAAGTTAAGAACTTTTGAAATGACCAATGAACCAACAAGCAACATCTATGCGAGAGATATATTCTGACATATGTCCTTTCAGCAGCGTTCTCTTTTAGTTTGATTGCATTGGTTTGTAACACTCAAAGGAATATTCTAAATTGATTCATGGGTATGAGATGGGAAGCTTATAGACTTTGAAAAATTTGGCTTCCTTTTGGCAATTCTTACTGACGCATAGTAACAATGTAAAAAGAAAATTGGTAATATTACATTATAACATATGTATCGCATGATATTTTTGTGTCATACGATTTTCATGTCATGCAACTTTTTTGTAATGCGATTTTTGGGGTATTTTTGAGACTTCGCAAAGTATTGCCTATATGAGTTTCTTATACTGAAATCTTTAAATTTAAAACAGATGAAAAGCTTGGCTTTCTACTGCCAATTCCTACTGACATTAAGTTATATCCTGTTAAAAACAATGTTTCATAAAATTTTTGTGTCATGAAATTTTTATGTCGTGCAATTTTTGTTTATGCGATTTTTATCTCATGCAAGTTTTGTGTCATGAAATATTTATGTCATGCAATTTTTATGTCATGCGATTTTCAGGGTGTATAGTTCGAAAAAATTTGTCCATATGATAATCATTCAATTAAATCCTTTTAACAGTAAATTTGACGCACAGTAACAATGTAAAAAGAAAATTGGTAACAACGCATGAGATTATTGTATCAGGAGATTTTTATGTCATGTAACTTTTATGTCACGCAACTTTTTTGTAATGCAATTTTCGGGGCATTTTCGATACTTTCATCCGAAAAATAATGTTTCGTAAATTTTTTGTGTCATAAAATTTTTGTGTCATGCGATTTTTGTGTTGTGGGATTTTTGTGTCATTAAATTTTTATGTTATGAGTTTTTAATGCCATTCGATTTTTATGTCTCGAAGTTTTTGTCATGTGATTTGGCGAGCTTGGCTTTCTACTGCCAATCCCTACTGACATATAAATCAAAATATAATACATTGATAATATTAAGTTATTTGCTGCTAAAAATAATGTTTCGTAAAATTTTTGTGTCATGAAATTTTTATGTTATGCGATTTTTGTGTAATGTGATTTTTATGTCATGAAATTTTTATGTCATGCAATTTTTGTGTCATGATATTTTCAGGGTGTATACTAACTTCGTAAAAATTCGTCTATGTGATAACACTACGTTACAAATAATTAATATGTGTGTGTAACATTTTGCAGACCATATTTTTTAAACTAATTTGAGGTCGGTGAGTCCGAATATCACATTTATTTTTTTCCTAGGGGCCGTTCTCGAGATAATCGACCTTTTCGATTTTTGAGGTTATAGCTCCATTTTTTCCAACATATTTTGAGAAACCCAATTTTGATCGAATATGTTTTTACACTTTTATAGAGAAAAATTCTTAAACTTCCAACAAATGTACCAATATCTAAGATCCAATTCAAATTGGCTGAGTTATAGCAATGAAAAGTTCATTTTTATAGAAGTTTTTTGCACTTTTTCGTGTTTAAGCCAAATTAAACACGATTTTGTTGCCAGTAGCTTATACAAATATATAATTTTTATATTTTAGTTCAATAGTGTATTTTACTTGCAAATATTTGGAGTTATATTTGAGCGAAATCAGATCATTGTTTAAAAAGTTATCAAGGTTTTAGTGAAACAAGACCATTACGATTTTGATAGAAAAAATTAATTTTTTCAACAAAAATTTAAAAAATAATTTGTGTTTTCTATGAAAATCGTAATGGTCTTGTTTCACTAAAACCTTAATAACTTTTTAAAAAATTATTGGATTTTGCTAAAATTGAACTCCAAATATTTGCAAGTAAGTACACTATTGAACTAAAATGTAAAAAATATATATTTGTATAAGCTTCTGGTAACAAAATCGTGTTTAATTTGGCTTAAACACGAAAAAGTGCAAAAAACTTCAATAAAAATGAACTTTTCGTTGCTATAACTCAGCCAATTTGAATTGCATCTTAGATATTGGTACATTTGTTGAAAGTTAAAGAATTTTTCTCTATAAAAGTGTAAGAACATATTCGATCGAAATTGGTTTTCCCAAAATATGTTCGAAAAAATGGAGCTAAAATCTCAAAAATCGAAAAGGTCGGTTATCTCGAGAACGGCCCCTAGGAAAAAAAATAAAAATAAATGTGATATTCGGACTCAGCGACCTCAAATTAGTTTAGAAAATATGGTCTGCAAAATGTTACATTTTGGCTGTTATCTAGTGTAATCAAACAATGGAATGCTTTTAACAGTAAATTTGTCATATGCTTGGCGGGTGTGCACTTATCATGCGTGACTCTGCATTGAATACAGCTTTTGCAATTTAAAAGTGTCTCCTAACTATTTCTTATGAGTATACAATAGATGACTTCACAGTATACTTTAATCTGAGCGATTCATTTAAGCGCCATTTTGTCGCTGATTAAAAATTTTCAACAGCAACATTTCATCATCAACATTTAAGACAAAGATTATGGCAATATATTAAAGCAGCGCTATGTTTTTAATAGAAGTATGGACACTGCTGGTAAGAAAGCGCTTTCGCTGTGCTAACATCAAGATTGTTTACTTTTATTGATTACTATACCTGTTTAATTTACGATGATCGAAACTTTTATAATGTGAAAACATTTTGATTTCAAATTTATTGCAATTTTAGTGCTATTTTTTTGAAATGTCAAATATCATGCTATTATTACAACGCTTATACAAGTATAGTCTACTTTATGTTCACATACACAATCTCTTTAAATTATTATCGCAAAAAATCCAATAAAATTGATTTCTGACTACAATACAGTCTGGTTGCCAAAATAAACAAAAAGGTAAAGTCATAAAAAAATACATTTAGCTCTTGTTAAATTTTCAATTTTCTCACATGGTAAATAAACACTTCTCTTTAAACAAATAAACTTATTTCCGTTGAAATTCGAATTAAATGTTTTTCAATTTTAAAGTCTTCTATAATGACCAATTAATCAAACTAAATAATTAATTTGGTAGACGACATCAAAAAAATACATTCAGAAAAATACAACTAGGTACATTAAAATCTCAAAAAAGAAAAATATTTTTCTAATGTGAAATCAAAGTTGCTGGCGGCATCTAAGTGACAACAAAAATAATTAAAATGAGCAACATAAAATCCTTAATATTTCTTAGAAATTAATTGTGTTTTTTTCTTTTCCAGTAAACTAACAAAAATAACACAAATGAGTGGAAAAATAATTGGTAATGAAAAAGAAAAATCAAAAAATTTATAAATCATAAAACTGACGCACACTCTTGATGTTACGCAGTTGGGAAATTTGACATTTATTGTTGGTTTTCTTTTTTAAATTATATGGTCGGAATTTTAAAGTGTAATAAATCCAAATTTGTCTTATTTGTGTTTTACCATATTTTCAGAATTTTTTTTGATACTCCTGTTTTTACAACCCTCTCGAATATTTTCCAAAATGTTTTATACTGTTTTATGACATCAAAATTCTCACAAATGTTTCTGATACGATCTCTACTTTGACTTTGGGAATCTTCCGAATTTAAGATTTTTTAATAATCTTCTTCTATTATTGGAAAATTTCTTATGACCAAAGAACAAGTGAGTATGAAATTTTTGTGTCAAGCGATTTTTATAAAATGCAATTTTTATGATATTTAATATTTATGTCATGCGATTTTTATGTCATACAATTTTTATGTCATGCAACTTTAATGAAATGCGAACTTGCGGGGTATTCCCAAGACTTTTACTTCGCGCAATTTTCGTCCATGTAATTTTCTTATAAAAGCTCCTAATAAGGCCAAAAGGGGTACAATAGAACTTTACTGAACATCTAGAAGACCTCGACTACGCTGACGACATCTGCCACTTATCGTCCAAACATTCAGATATGCAAAACAAAATTGAAGACCTTGTCTTGGAATCACAAAAGTCCGGTCTGAAAATCAACGTATCCAAGACTAAAAGCATGAAGCTAAAGGCAAACCGAAATGACATCACGTTTAGAGCTGGCAGTGATGACATCGAAAACGTCTAAAACTTCACGTATTTAAGCAGCATTATCTCCATGGATGGTGGAGCAAAAGTGGATATTAACTCAAGAATAGCAAAAGCAAAAGGCGCGTTTGCTCAACTGAACAAAATATGGTCTTCATCCGTTATATCCACCAAAACGAGAGTACGCATTTTTGATTCGAATGTAAAATCGGTTTTGTTATATCGGTGCGAAACATGGCTTGTTACTGAACAACTAATGAACAAGCTGCAAGTATTCGTCAACAAATGCTTAAGGCGTATACTAAAGGTTTGGTGGCCTCGCACTATATCAAATGCCGAGCAACATCAAAAATGCAAACAGAAGGCTATAGCAAACGAGATCAAGCTGCGCAAATGGGGATGGATTGGTCACACTCTCCGGAAACCACACAGCGAAGTTTGTCGCCAGGCCCTTGAGTGGAATCCACAAGGCTGTAGAGGACGTGGTAGACCCAAAACCAACTGGAAAAGGTCGTTGGAAAAGGAAATTCAAGAATCGGGAAAATCGTGGCAAGAGATCAAAGTCATCGCAAGGGATCGTGACAAATGGAGAGATTTCATATTGGCCCTATGCTCCTCCTAGGAGTTAAAGGAGAATACATACATACAATTTTCTTACAATGAAATCTTAAAATTTTTAAACTTACAATGTGTAGGCAAAATCAAACACTTTCGTTGATGTTTCACGTTCAAAGTTCTAGATAAAACTGTTTTATTTAAATATAATGCCGTGTCAGGTCACAATAGTTTTTCACATGATCAGTTTACAATATTAACATGATGGGTTCACAATGTTATATGAAACTTAAATAAACTTATCTGATAAACTATAACGAGCTTATGCAATGACTATAATGAACTTATTATAACTTAAGACATATTATAACAGTGGGTTATCTTATAAATACTATGCTATATACAGTGTTATATACAGTGAGTAACCTTACATATACTAATATTGCTACAATTCGGCCATCCTGACGCTTAGGATCACCTGATCTTAACATTATTTATCTGCTTTCTTGCGACCATTAAACCAAGGCTTTAAATTTGACACTGCCCAAACCCCACTGTAAGGTATGCGCGACTGTTGAAAACCATCTACGTCCTTCAATAAGTACCGATCATTTCGAAATACTTTATCGATTTGATATGGCCCTTTGAATCTTGGAATAAGTTTCTTCGAAACACCGACGTGCGAGTCAAAATTTTTAATCATTACGTAATCGCCTAACCTGTATTTTATTGGTTCTTGTCTTTTTTTATCTGTATAATTTTTATTGTAGTTCTGCAACTTTAATTGCTTTTCTTTCGCTACATCGCGTATATGTTTTAGATCTCTTGTAACATTTTGTTGTTCGTTTTCTATTAAGTTTTCCTTAATTGAATCTAAA
The DNA here is from genome assembly GCA_951812925.1 of Calliopum simillimum. NCBI lineage: Eukaryota > Metazoa > Arthropoda > Insecta > Diptera > Lauxaniidae > Calliopum > Calliopum simillimum. Next base: position 113,021,049 of record OX638370.1, on the reverse strand, counting down.
TTTTTCCCTTTTTGTTCTACTCCAAAAAGCATAATACTAGGGTGCTGATTTATTGCTCGATGACACGTGTTATTCATTGTATACTCAACCGCTTGTAAAGTTTTGTCCCACTGTCCCTTTTCTTCGTCTGTTAATTTAGCTATCATCGGACCTAAACTTCTGTTCACCCTTTCCACCTGTCCATTAGCTTGTGGGGAACCCGTTGCTACCTTAATGTGTTGCACATTATTCATTTCTAAAAACTCCGTAAACTCGCTAGAAGTGAAACATGTCCCTTTATCGGACACTAAACACTTTGGCCTGCTATAGGCTCTGAAATAATCTTTTAATGCTACTATAGCTTCTTTTGACTTTGTAGTTTTTGCTGGGTACAGTCTTACAAACTTCGTAAATCCATCTATTATTACTAAGACATGCTTTTTTGTACTTCCTTTGCTTTCTATCGGTCCATAATGATCAATGTGTATGATTTCGAACGGGATATTTCCTTTGGGGATACTGTTTAGATAACCCTCCTGTTTCCCCGACTTAGCCGAAAATGCAATGCATTTTAAACAGTTACTTTTATGTTTTTCAGCTTTTAGACGAATATTTGGAAACCAATAGCTTTTCGATATCAACTCAGTCATTTTATCGACACCTACATGTCCCATCTCGTCATGGTATTTGTACAAAACGTGTTCCTCCATAGCAGCAGGTACACAAAATAAAAGAAGATCGTTTTTCTTTTTGTAAATTATTCCGTTTCGCATTTCATAAAAACTATTTTCTTTCTTTTGTAAATCTTCTCGTAACCTACTTAAATTTGCGTCTTTGCCTTGACAAATTACCAAATTTTCCTCGAATGTATTAGTTTCTATAACTAATATATTTGTATTTCGACTCAACGCGTCAACATGTTGCATTCGTTTTCCCTCACGATGCTCTAAGGTGTAATCATAATTTTGGAGTTCTAACGCCCACCTTGCTATCCTTGGATTTAGTTCTTTTTTATTCAACGTCATAGTCAGTGAATTACAGTCAGTTATGATTTTAAACTTTTTTCCTTGCAAATACACTCTAAATCTTTTCAAAGCGTTGATTATAGCTAATGTCTCTAATTCGTAGCTATGATATTTCGATTCAGTGTCTGTTGTTCTCTTAGAAAAATTGGGTGTAGCTTACCATCATCTTTCTTTTGTAGCAAAATCGCTCCGAATCCTATTGCACTAGCGTCACAGTGTAACTCTGTCTCATCGTTCGGCTCATAAATTGCTAAAATCGGAGATTCAACTAACTTTTCCTTAAGCATTTCAAAAGTATTCAGTTCGACTTCATCAAATCGAAACTTTTTATCTTTTCTAGTTAAGTCGTATAAAGGTTTTGCCAATATCGAAAAATCTTTTATAAATCTTCTAAAGTATGAACACAATCCCAAAAAACTTTGGACTTCATGTACTTTGCTTGGAACAGGAAAATTTTTAATTGCTTCTATTCCTTTTTCATCCGCCTTAATTCCATCTTTCGAGATTGTGTACCCCAAATACTTCACGCTTGTACTTAAAAATTCACACTTATCTAATCTTAACTGCAAATTATTTTCTACCAACCTATTAAAAACTTCTTTAAGTATATTAAAATGTTCTGTCATGTATTTAGTTGCAATCATAATATCGTCTAAATATATTATAACTTTTTCTTCTCTAACCATATCTGCAAACACTTTATTAATAAATCGTTGAAAAACGGATGGGGCATTTCTAAGCCCAAATGGCATTCTTAAAAATTCAAATTGTCCCAAGGGTGTAATGAAAGAAGTGTACTTAACTGATTCCTTGTCCATAAAGACATGAAAGAAACCATTTTTTAAGTCTAATTTCGTAAAATAAATTTTATTTGCTAACCTGTCTAACAGATCGTCTATCAACGGTATAGGGTAATTATCTTTTGCTGTTATTTTATTTAAAGATCGATAATCTACACACATTCTTAGTTCTCCCGTTTTTTTTCTTAACCAAAACAATTGGTGATACGAACTCCGATTCACTGGGCTGTATATAGCCTTTCTTAAGATATTCATCTAAAGTTTCTTGTAAATTGTTTTTTTCAGTGTACGACAACCTTTTAGGGGGGCAGCTAAACGGCTTAGGATTTTCTAAAACAAGTTTCATTTCACTTCTAACCTTTGGTTCATTTGGCCTTACAGGTTTCACATAGCATTTTTCAAAAAGTTCGATGAAAAAGTTTTTGTGCTTCAAAGATATTTCATCATTAAATATATACGTAACATTTTCATTATCAGTGACATCTATGTCTAAAATTTGTTTGTCAAAACTTTCATCGTTTAAATGCAAGATTGCATCATTGCTTTTACTTCTATAAATACATTCTTTAGGCTCAACTACATTAGTTATCAAAATTTTCGAACCAGTAACTTTTAAAAAATCTCTACCAAGAACAACTGAGTGTGTCATAGACTCGTCTGCCACCACAATTAAGTTTAAACATAATTTTTCACTATTTAACCAAACGTTTATTTTACCAAAAGTTTTTAAAATACTTTTATTTAAACCAAAATATATTTCATTTGTAAGCTGCTTTAATTTAATTTCTTTCGGCACAGCTGACCGTTTAATAAAACTTATTGGGCTGCCGGAGTCTATGAGGCATTCTGTAAATAAATCAAAATTTGTTTCATCTACTATAGTTAATTTATAAAACCTTACATAATTATTTTCTTGCTGTCTGTTGAACCGCTTTTTATTTTGTGGACACTCTGCAACTCTGTGTCCTTCATTACCGCACCCGTAGCACGAACCTGGAGCACGTCTTGCCTTCTTACAATCGGCTGCGTAGTGACCAAAACAATTACAGTTGAAACACCTTGCATCTGCTTTTGGAACATTAGGCACTTTCACTACTGCCGCATTCTGTGCTTTCAACACAACTTTGTTAAACGCTTCTAAAATTTGTCCCTTGTCCGCAAAGCGCTGAATTTTAGCTTGCGTTTTCAGCTGCTCATCAGGAATACCTTCTATTAAATAGCCGACCATCTCAACTTCCTCCAGTAAAATATTGCTAGCAAGCATGCACTTTTCAGTAAAATATTTTGCAAACGGCTCGCCAAACTTCCATTGCCTTGCTTCGAACTTTTGACGTAGTACCAGCTTTGTTTCTTTTCTGTCAAACAATGCTGCAATAGTTGATCTACGCTCTCACTGACAAAATTTGGTTTTGATTGCAGCCAAACTTGAGCATTGCCAGTTAATTTTATAGCTAACAAAGCGCGAACTTCGTTGTCAGTCATTTTAAATACATCTCGCATTGACTGTAGTTGCGACAGCCAAGTTTGAAAATTTTCGCCACCACCATAATCTGCTATAAATTCTTTGAGTATGCTGAACGGAAATTTGCCACACTCGTTGCTACTTCTGCTGTCAAAACATTCTGCTTTCTCTTTCATCAGTCTATTCTCTTCTAGGATAATCGCTCTTTCTCTTTGTAACAACTCAATTTCTTTTTTCAAAAGTTCTGCTCTTTCGTTATGTCTAATTGGAATTACTGCTGCTGCTTCGTTTTGTTCACCGATTTCGTCATCAACTGCATTTTCGTTGTCGTCGTCATTTGTCTCTTCATTCGTCTGATCATTTGCCGCATCGTTCGTATTTTCGGCGTCATGGCCTGCTGCGATTTCTTTTTGGGTTTTCTTTTCGTTTGTCGTTATGCATAAATTTTTTACAAAATCATTTGCTGCTTCTAAACCTTCATTCGACTTCTCATTTGTACTATCATTTGAACTTTCATTTGTAATATTTTTGATTGCTCCATCACTATGATGTATGCCAGAAAGTTCTGAACATTCTCCTCTTTCCTCTGGTGTGACGTCATTAAGGCGCACAGCCAAGGCGTTCTTTGAGCCACTGGATTGTAGCCCGAGACTTCTGCACCACTCGCGTAGCTGTTGTATGGAATAATTTCCACTGAAAACGTCACTCATTTTTATATTTTTATAATTTTATCTAGCGAAAAAGAAAAAAAACCGAATTTTATGTTGATCCCACTTCTGAAATATTGTAGGCAAAATCAAACACTTTCGTTGATGTTTCACGTTCAAAGTTCTAGATAAAACTGTTTTATTTAAATATAATGCCGTGTCAGGTCACAATAGTTTTTCACATGATCAGTTTACAATATTAACATGATGGGTTCACAATGTTATATGAAACTTAAATAAACTTATCTGATAAACTATAACGAGCTTATGCAATGACTATAATGAACTTATTATAACTTAAGACATATTATAATAGTGGGTTATCTTATAAATACTATGCTATATACAGTGTTATATACAGTGAGTAACCTTACATATACTAATATTGCTACAAATGTTTACTGACATATGAATCACAATGCAATACCTTGGTAATATTACGTTATTTTGTGCTTAAAAAAATATGTTTCATGACATTTTTTGAATCGTGAAATTTTTATGTCATGCGATTTTTGTGTCATAAAATTATTGTGCTGTTGGATTCTTATGTCATGCGTTTTTTGTGTCATGAGATTTTTGCTTCAATTTTTTTTTTATTTATTTGAAATAGGGATAAATGAAAGATCTTGATTCAAAAAAAAAAAAAAAACAAATACCATTAGATTCCAATATTTATGCTTAGCACTTATTTAAGAAAAAAATGTTAAAATTGTTTTACTAGGTGACTTACTGGAGAAATTTTTAATCAGAAAAAATCTCATGATATAAAATTTATGAGTTCCTTAACCTGGAATGGCATAATAATTTCATGAAATTTCTATCGAAAGTAACATGCAAGACAGAACATTTTGTTTCACGAAAATTACACGAGATTTTTTTTAAAGATAAGTTGATATACTTTAGTACTAATATTTCCACTGGGTTTGGCACTTGTATGTGTGCGGTGTGCGTTTATGCTTGTCAATTAAAATTTTAACAAATCCAAAATGTAATAACCAACACACACAGATACACACTCAAATGTGTTAATGCACAACAGCAATAATTGCAATTATAGCAACAATTACCAAAATGACTGGTACAATTCTGACCTAAAAATTGATGGATAAATTGTATTGCAATTAAAAATATTGAAAAATGTGAAAATATTGTGGATTAATGCAAGTTCAGCAGCTAATTTTCTCATATATCAAATTATAATTGATTGCAAAATCTAAAATATAATTAATAAAAATTTTTGCAAAATTTTCATTATTGGCTTCAAGAGCTTTTATTTTGTAGTTGACTGCTGTATTGTTATTGCATTTTCAAATGAGGTCAAGTATGCAGTTGTTTAATAATAATGTATTTAAGTGCTGATTTGAAGGTTTTGACCTAAGGATTTAGCATGTAGCTTAAAAGTTTCAAAAATTATTGCAAAATTTTGCTAATAAGCAATACGTTCGTCATACGACATGCTAAGCAATAAATTTTCATGAGGAAAAAACATGATTTGTATTTAGCAGCCATAGACAAAATTTGTAATTATTATAAAGCACTTAGACAGTAAGCAAAATACAAAAGCCAAGATCATTTAGCTTGAATCGAACATGACATATCTCAGATTGAAAAAAGGAACAACACATGTGTACATGCGACACACAAGAGTGAGCAGAATTTATGTTCAAGCCTTTCAACCACCTCTTAGTGCCACTTAAGGTTTCCCTATTAAGTCTATATAGCTTTTTAATTCATGGGCAGCAACATTAAGAGCAACGCTTTAACCCACTCAATATATTTAAGCATCCGACACGCGGCTGGCGCCCTTTATTAAGTGCAATAAATAAACTCTTTACAATAATTACGATAAATGACATTAAATGAAAATGTACCAAGCAACCAATGATGATGACATTGGCGACATTGCCTACAGCGAAAAAATTTATTAATGCGTTTACTTTTTCCTCCCCTTTTTTTATTGTAAATATCAATTTTCTCTAATTACCTTCTGGCATGAAGAGAGAATAAAAGAAGTGGGAGGACAAAAAACAAAAAAAACGATCAATTCAAACCACGGTTGACTGCATTGCTAAGTAATATACCAGTGAATGAATCACAGCAGCAGTTGGGGGCAATGTCGGTTGGTATCAACCAACCAACCAAACAGCTAGCTAGCAAGCAATGAAATCCGCATCCTCAGCCGGGAGCATTAATTGAACTTTAAGTGTCGAAAACACTTTTGTTGTTTACGCAATTGCAAAAAAATGTTGGTGATGTGTAACATAAGCGTATGTCTGCCTGGCTGCGTATGTGTGTTTTTGTTAAATTGTTATAGGCTACTTGTTTGCATATTTTCCCACAAAGGGTCTAACATATGGATTCTTAAACTTTTAAATGGTATACGATTACAAACGTGCTGCAGATAATAAAATTTATGATAACTTCAAGCAATGACAAGTAAAAGTAAATTGTTTCAAGACAGCAGCGTTTTATGCATTTTTGCAACTTTCAACACATTTCCTTTTCGGTGAATTGAGTTCATGGAGAGCATATCATGAAAGAAAGAAGTTTAACGTACATTTTTTTACTTATGAGATACCATTTTATTAAACTTAACATTTTAATTTGATTTTTTTATATCATGCGATTTTAATTTTTAGAGGCTTACTCCTAAAATTTCTGGATTTATCGCATGCAATTTTTTGTTTCATGATATATTCTTCGCATGCAATTTTTAAGATCAGTTTTTTGTGTTTTTTCATCAAATATTGATTTATCGCATTCGTTTTTTGTATCATGATACATTTATCGCATGCAATTTTTAAGATCAGTTTCTTGTGATTTTTATTGTAATGTCTTTTTATCGCATGCGATTTTGTGTCATGATATATATTTATCGCAAGCGATTTTAAAGAATATTGTTTTCTGATACTTACTTTTTTCTTGGTTTGATATTGTTAAATCAATATCTCAATAACTTGATGAAATAAAAAAATCCTTCAATTTCTGGATTTGTCGCGTGCAGTTTTTGTATCATAATAAATTTATCGCATTAAATTTATAAAAATATTTTTAGTGATTTTTACTTTAGTATTGATTTCTTGCATGAGATTTTTCTATGATGATATGTTTATCGCATGCAAATTTTATGAATAGTTATTTGTGATATTTACTCTAATGCTTATTTATCGCATGCAATTTTTGTATAATGATATATTTATCGCATGCGATTTTTGAGAAGAGTTTTTTGTGCTTTTTACTCTAATAAAGATAAAGTCATATGACATATAGATTTAGAGACACTGCTCTAACCTTCAACACCAGCATTGATTCTGTTTGTTTTTGTGTTTGTGTGCACTCAGACGGTTTTGCCACAGCAACGCGCGCCGCAACATTTAAATGAATCTTATTAAAAATGAATTCGTAATTAAGCGAAAAACTGAAATAAAAACGTTTAATATTTTTTTTCTTTCATCATTTATTTTTATTCCTATAGTTCATACAATTTGGTTTCGTATTTGCTGATGCGAAAGCACTAGTAGCATAAGGGTGGTGGTAGTGGTGGCAGATGAAGCACACATACGATGACACATTAAAAATGTGCGATAAATGAAAGACGCATGGCGTGTGTAAGGTAAAAATTATGATATACGAGTGATGAAGCATAAGAGAAAATGAGTAAATAGAAAAGAACTATAAATAAGTAAATAAATGGAAAAGAACTACGTATATAGGTAATGCTGACTGCATGGACATAAAAGGGTTAATGACACACAGTAAAAACGTATTTATGTACATGTAAAGTATGTATTTAGTTTGTAAACATTTCACTTAACCAACTTAAGTGTTCTTGAGAGAAGCCATTGAGGAAATTTTAATTACAAAATTATTAAATTCTTCAGAAAACTTAAATTTTTAAATTGTAAAGGAAAAAATGCAGAGACGCAATTTAAGAAAAAGATGCAATTTTCCAGTGTGCCAGACGGTTCATATCTCCGCTTTTTTACCCGTAACGGATCCGTTACTGATCTGTTTGCGGGAGAAATTCAAAAAAAAAGAACGATTCGCTTTTTTTTTGGGAATCTCTCCCGCCAACGGATCAGTAACGGATCCGTAACGGATCAGTAACGGATAAAAAAGCGGAGATTTGAACCGTCTGGCACACTGGAATATTAAATTGTATCAAAAATATTGATAAAAGAATAAAATAATCGAATTATAATGAAATCAGCTAAAGAAAATAAATATTGTTGGTAAGGTGTTAAAATTGAATGATGTTGATAAAGTGGCCAATTGTTGATAGAATCTAAAAATGTTGATAAAGTTCGAAAATATTGATGATGTGAACAAATGCTGATGGAAGCCAAAAATATTGATAAAGTTGAAAAACGTTGATAGAATCTAAAATGTTGATAAGATCTCGAGCATATTTACAAAACTCTAACTGATTTTTTCTTTAATGCCACGATGATAAGATTTTCTTGCTTCAATGTACAAAAATCGAATTTAGTCCTTTTTATGAAAAAATATTGTATTTAAATTTGTCGGCCTTTGCTATTCATATTTTCATTTCAGATTTTACTCAATATTTCATTTTCAATTTCAATGCCAATTACATGGCAAGCATTAATGAATTGTTTCTTCAACTGAATAAAGTTCCAAAAATTGTTTACAAATTGCTCTATTTGTTGTTTGGAGAATGTATCTCAGTACAACAACTACAAAAGCAATCAAACAGAAACAGAAAATAAATTGAACTTTGAAGATACAGTCTCTCAAGACAACAAAGAAAGCATTCATTGCATACGTCTACATATGCACTTTCACTCCATCAATACTTTACTTGCGGGCAATCAATAACAATTTGGAATTCATAAATTCATTCCCCAAAGTGCTGCATTGCACTGACAAACTAACAACAACAACAACAGCAACAACAACGGCGACACAAAGTGCTGCGTGCAGCACATTTTTTATGACCCTACAGAATAACTAAGACACATCTTTGTACATTTTTGTGTTCTTTTCTCTGAATTTCTCTTCCAGCAGCAGCAGTCGCCAAACTCTCCATATAACAACATCTGTATATGTACGAGTATGTACGATTGTATACGTATGTGCAAAATAATGCAACGTATGCAGATTACATTATTTACCATTACAAGTGAATAACATAATGGTAATGCGAGTTATAGCACTTACAAGTACTGACGACTGGCACATACACTATCGCTCAAAGCAAATGGTGTACAATACCAAAAGTGGCCATATCTGTATTCCATTGCATACAACTTTGTTTCACACATACTGAAGCATTGAGTTATATATGTGAAAGTATACAGGTTGTTTCGGCAGCAAGAGTGGAAAGAGTTATTAAGAGATATTAGCTGTACTTAACTGCATAACCTCTTGTATCCGGAATCAAAAATTTAAGGAAAAATATCTAAATTCGGTAAAAAAAACATTTTTTTTTGTAAATTTTTACAATTTTTCTGTAAATTTTTCCAAAACTATAGTTTTTCGAATTTATCAAGGTTACGCGATTTTTTCAAAAATTTCCGACATTTTCGATTTTGTTGACATTTTTCACATCATAATTAATATTTTTCGACTTGATCAATATTTATCGATTTGGTTACCATTTTGAGACTTTTTCAATTTGATAATATCAACATTTCTCAACTTTTTCCAAATTTTTCTACTTCTTCAACATTTTACGACTTTATCAAAATTTTTCGACTCAATCAACATTTTTCGATTTAGACAATATTTTTCGACTATACCAGAATTTTTCGACTTTATCAAAATTTTTGGTCTTTATCAAATTTTGTAAACGTGCTTCATCAACATTTTTCGACTTAGTCAATATTTTTCAACTTTATCAACATTTTTGGATTCTATCGAAAATTTTTCGACTTCATCAACATTTTTGGATTCTATTGACATTTTTTGGCTCTATCAACATTTTTTGGATTCTATCCAAATTTTTCGACCTGAACAAAATTTGTCACCTTTTTCAACATTTTGATTTTATCAACATTTTTCGCTTTATCAAAATTTTTGTATTCAATCGAAATTATTCGACATACCTTATCAACATTGTCAACTTTATAAACATTTTTTGATCTCATTGACTTTGGTTGAATCTATCAGGATTTTGAGCTTCCATAAAAATGTTTCTACATAATCAATATTTGTTAACTTTATCAACATTTTTTGATTCTATAGACATTTTTCGGTTTTATCGACATTTTTCGGCTTTATCAACATTTTTCGATTCTATGGAAATTCTTTACCTTTATCAACATTTTTCGACCTTATCAATATTTTTTCGACTTTATGAACATTTTTGGACTTAATCAAAATTTTTCGACTTTATCAACATTTTTTGACTTTATCAACATTTTTCGACTTTATCAACATTTTTCGACTTTTTCCAACATTTCGTGATTTTATCAGAATTTTTTGACTTTATCAAAATTTTTTGACCTTATCAACATTTTTGGATTCTATCGGAAGTTTTTCGATTTCATCAATATTTTTGGATTTTATTAACATTTCTTGACTCTATTTTTTTGACTGTACATTTTTTGGATTCTATCGAAATTTTTCGACTTGCTTAAAATTTGTCACCATTTTCAACAATATTTTTCGACTTTAACAACATTTTAAGATTTTATCAATATTTTTCGACTTTATCAAAATTTTTCGACTTTTTCCAACATATTTTGAGTATATCAGAATTTTTCGACTTAATCAAATTTTTTCGATTTAAGTAAATTAAATTTTTCGATTTGAATATATACGACTTTATCAAAATTCTTCGTTTATGAAAAAAATTTTTCGACCATATCAAAATTATAAAAAGTTGATTAAGTAAAAAATTCTGATAAAGTCGAAAAATTTTTATCACAAACGAAGAATTTTGAAAAAGTCGTATATATATATTCAAATATTTTTCGATGTAATCAGAATTTTTTACTTAATCAACATTTTTCGACTTAATCAATAAGGAGTTATTTGACAACATAACACATTTTATCCAAACCCTGTATGGTGAGATGAATTTTAAATGCAAAAATAAAATATATGATATGCTATTGAAATGGGACAATTATTATTAATTATGATTAAGTTAAATTGAGATAAGATCATTTTATATATGTAAATAATTAACATTTTAAATATAACAACATGGTATTTCCACATAACTCCATTTATCAAACTTTGAGCCGTTATAGCGCCGCTCAACGACCCAACTTTGAAAAATCCTTTGGCAGTATTTTTCTGTTCATCAATTGTAATCAAAAACTCAAATCGGAACCCATACAAAATCTTGTTTTGAGGCTTGCAATAGTTTTTGAATGTCCACACATGTGGACAACGATTAAAAATAAAAATCAAATTTTTGAATTTTTTTTGTTATAAATTTTAAATTAAATATTTTAATTGAAAACATTTAAAAATTATAACAAGCCCTGAACTGTTAAGCCAACTGTAGAAATCTCCCTAGTAGTCATTATCTCAAGAATTGAAAGCAACAGAGATAAAAATCTACAAAAATGTATATTTAGCATTAACTGATCGGAGCTGCTCAAGGCAATTCAATTCAATGTGAAAACTCACAAAAGTTTTGCTGTTTTTTAACAAAAAAAAAAAAAAAAAAAATAATTACGCATACACTACAGCTTTGACACCCTGTAACTTTATTAGCCCGCGGCACTTTTGCATGGTGTCAGTGCAACAAATTTTTCAACATTACTTTGCACAGTATATACGTGTATGTAAATGTTATGTATGTGTGTGTGAATGCAGCTTTAAATACGAAACGCCTTAACTGCTTCCAGTAGCACTTGGTCAAGTTGGTGGTATCCCACCGCCATAGATAGTCAACTATCACTTGATGAAACGTTGTCCTTTTGGTCAAAATTTTTATTTTTTTTTCGTTGTGTTTGTGTTCCTGCAGCAATGCGTTCTTTTCCTTTGAAAGACGGCAGCAGCAGCAGATTTGTTTGCATTTTCATTTTTATTGTTGTATTTTTATTTTGGTGAATTTTCTCTGACGGTTTGACTGGCTACTCGACAGTCAATATAAGATTAGAAAAAAATAAAATTCTTTGTATTCAAGTTTAGCATTTCGAGCATGACGTTGATTTGCTGACGAAAATGCATCAAAAATATTTTGTGGTACGCATATGTGATGAATAAAGGAATTGTGTTCATTGTTGCATGATGAAGAAACATAAAAATGCTTAGATTTTATTGAAATATCAAAAAATTATGTTTATATTTACAAGCTCTGAATATTTGCTGAGGTCAATAAACAAACTAACATTTTCATTGCTGGACAATTAATTGTCTGTGATGAAGTTTCATCAATATTTATAATTACTAAAAATTTTTTTTTTCAAAAGTGAACTTGACTCACTTACAAAATAAACGATTCATATAAAGGGTGTTTTTTTAGAGGTATAGAACTTCGAATTGAAATAAAACACAAGAAAATCGTTTTAATGTCCATCAATTTGGCTTTATTGGAAGGATAATATTATGCCATTAATGTTTAAATATAATTTCGGGCATGTGGCCGCCGCGGCTGGCTCGAATAAAGCCAATTCTACAGGTCCAATTTTCAACCACTTTTTCGAGCATATGGGGCCGTATGTCGGCAATAACGCCACGAATGTTGGCTTCCAAGTCCCCTAACGTTTCTGGTTTGTTGGCGTAGACGAGCGACTTCACATATCCCCAAAGAAAATCATCCAATGGTGTCAAATCACACGATCTTGGTGGCCAATTGACAGGTCCATTCCGCGAAATTATGCGCTCATCGAATGTTTCCTTCAATATATCGATTGTGATGTGCGCTGTGTGGCATGTAGCGCCGTCTTGTTGGAACCACAACTCATCCACATTCATGCCATCCGATTCGGGAACAAAATAGTCGGTTATCATGGCTTTATACCGGTCTCCATTAACGGTAACTGACTCTCCAGCATTATTTCGGAAGAAGTATGGCCCAATGACTCCACCAGCCCATAGAGCACACCAAACAGTCAGTTTTTGTGGATGTAATGGCGTCTCAAGGGTCTCATGTGGATTCTCTTCACTCCAAATGCGGCAATTTTGCTTGTTGACGTAGCCATTCAACCAAAAATGAGCCTCATCACTGAACAAAATTTTGCGATGAAAATCAGAATCGAGATTAATCTCATTTTCGGCCCATACACCAAAATCACGACGCATTGCATGGTCTCGCGGCTTTAATTCTTGCACAAGCTGGATCTTGTAAGGTCGCAAGCCAAGATCTTTGCGCAAAATCTTCCATAAAGTTGATGGACAAAGCTCCAATTGCTGTGCACGGTGGCGAATCGATTCATTCGGGTCCTCTTCAACATTTTGCTCTACAGCGGCAATTGTTTCTTCGGTGCGCACTGTTCGACGTCTCTGCGGATGCGCATTATCACATAGAGTAAACGTAGTGCGAAAACGACCCATGGTTAACCGAATTAATTGCTCTGATGGACGATTATGTCGACCATAAAATGGACGGAGCTTGCGGTAAACTTCGCGAACTGAACCATTATTTTCGAAATAAATTTGCACGATTTGCAAGCGTTGTTCTTTTGTCAACCTGTTTATGATAAAATGGCAAACCAAACTGAACATAAATGACATTAGAGTTGCTAGATTTGACCACAAAACGCCAGTTTTATCTCAATTCAAAAAACAAACCTCTAAAAAAACACCCTTTATTTACATATTAGTTTTTATTTTCAGCAGAAGAGCGCGAGTTCAGTGACAATTGCTTAATAGGTCTTACAAATTTTCCATAAATAAATTAACTGCGTACTTTTTGAAAGAAGACTTAAAAATATGAGCAATAAAATATAAAAATTCTTCTGATAAGGTTTCAGTAACATATGAAAATTTCGTTTTCAAAAAAAAAAAAAAAAAAATCAATAAAAAATTATTCTTATCCCTTAGTATAAAAATGGCTTTCATGGTTCAAGCTAGAAAGCTAAGAGATTAAAACAAAATATAAATTCTGAAAGGGTTGCTCAATGTATAAGCAATAAATCGTCGAAAATATTCTGCAGAACGACAAATGTAATCTTGACCCATAAGTTCACAAATGCTATAAAATAAGATTGTTTGTCTATGAAAAATATTTTGATATTTTTATTTAGACACCCTACAATTGTGAGCATAACGAATGATCTACGTCTTTGGTCTTATTACACTTCTCTACAAATATTGCTTACGGCAATTGTCATTGAACTATGAAACATCAAATTTGGTATCTCATATGAAGTTAAAGATTCAGTCAATTTCTATTTATAGTCCAGTAAAATAATACTTTAAGGAGGCTTCTCATCAAAAAAAAAAAAAAAAAAAAATTGGTGGTTCTAATTTTTTTTTCGATGAGTAGTTGGGCAGACAACCAATATAAATATCGGCAAATTCGCTCAGTTTATTAAAGGGGGGTTTTTCGTAGTCCAGTGTCTAGTTTTCGCTTTCTGGATAACAGATCTGATGATATTTTTAAGCTGTTAAAAAAAGACCAGATTGCTTTGATAATCTTGCAAGTTTCTAAAGTTTTCTATCTCGCATTTACCTCAGTGGGAAAATGGAAAAAAATCCTTTTCTTCACTTGACATATCCTAGTCTATACGCTTTCTGAATTAGTCTTGCTTAGAAGGGAACAATGCCATGATAGTTCAACAACCTCTTCATTACTCTCAATGTTCCTGTGACCTAGAACACAAACGAGAGTTAGTTTGGATTGAAGTCCTAGCTCTGCATTCCTCAACTAGTTTTGATTTTACCATTACTGAGTTTAGCCACTTGGAAGTGGCCTGACTATCAGAGAAGATTGCCACATGCTTATAACTAAAATTAGTAGTCTTTACAAGCTTATAGACTTTAAGATTGTCATAAGCTTCTGTCTGAAAGGCGGAACTAACGGAATTGAATAAGCGAAAATGTTCGGATAAATTTATAAAATTTTGGAAATACAAAGTTTTGTATTTTGGTTTTTGCAGAGAAGAGCATGGGCTCCAGTTTGCCTGCGCATTATTCAGTCAGAGCTCTTTCCATGATGGCACCACATCAACCGTATACGCAATAACCTTCACACAGTTTGTATTAAGATTGTGTAGCACCGCACACTGGAGACTCTAGGTTCAAAACCACCCAGAAATCGCAATTTTCATCGAAATATAAAAATCATTAAAGTGGGATATTTGTTCTGTCATACTAAAGTATGGTACGAAGCTTAAACGGATTAAAACACGGATTAGTTTCAATAAAAAAAATTTAAAAAATTATTAAAGAAAAAAGTTTAAAAAAATTCCAAAAAAATCACTCGTATTGCTTGGACGATTCTAAGCCATTATGGCTCCAAAAAAAAGAAGGAAACCACCAAAAAAGTGGTAAATTATGAAAAATCGCAGATACCAACAAAAGATTCAAAAGAAGTCAATTGTTCTGAACCAGCTGTAAAAAAAGGCAAAAAAAGAAAGTCCTCGGTTTCTTCAGATGAAGACATTGATTTTTGTATGATTTGCACTAAATTGATGCCGACAAAATTCACAAAAAAAAAAAATTCCATCGAGTGCGACATCTGCGACTGATCCTTCCATTTGCAGTGCGTCGATATGACCAACCGCACCGACTTCACGTGCGTCGATTGCGAGTCGGATCTGTTCTTTATCACTGCGAAATGTTTTTTCACAACTGTTTGCGTTTAAAAGAAAATGAAAAAAAACCATAAACGTTTAAATTTAAGAGTATTTATTATTTTCACCACTTTTAATTTTATTTTATTACTCCTGAAAATTACAACTAATTGATATTTGACCGTGGACTGTATTACAAGAACGAATTTAAGCAACTGTTTTTCTATATACATAAAACTAATCATCATACGATAGAAATCATGTTATTTATGCTGTTGTTGAAAATGGGAAAAATACCGTTGGAGTAGGGTGGTATATTTAAAATAAAATTGCTGCAAACATACTCCCCCCGTTGAAGTGTGAACTTCAACTAGTCATCAATCCAGAGCGGACACAGCTTGGTAACTGATCTGCGATACTCTCCGTTTTCTGTTTTCACGTCGACAACACGTACCACACCATCGCTTCCAGGATATAAACTCGTGATGCGACCTAATAGCCATTTACAAGGCGGTAGCCTGTCGTCTTTGAGAACAACTATGTCACCTAGTTTTATGTTTACGGAAAAATTTTGCCACTTAGGCCTGCGACGAAGTTGAGTTAAATAATCGTTTGACCATTTTTGCCAAAAATCGTTGACGATTCTCTGCATATAGCGCCATCGATTTAAAGTTGAGGTAGATTCGCCTGCATCAGGAACAGATTGCAATGGGCGCATAATGAGAAAATGCGCAGGCGTCAAAGGATCAATATCCCCTTCAAAGCGTTGACATAAAGGCCGTGAATTTGCACAGGCCTCGATTTGGCACAAAACTGTTGACAGCTCCTCAAAGGTGAAAGAAGTGGTGCCCATGACGCGTCGAAGATGAAATTTAACCGTTTTAACACCTGCCTCCCATAGCCCTCCGAAGTGAGGGGCGTATGGTGGCGAAAAATGCCAGTCTATCCCTTGGCTGGATGCTTCGTGTACAACTGCTGTTCGATGAGCTGTAGTACTATGCAGGTTGGAGATGCTACGTAAAAATTGATTAGCACCAACAAAGTTAAGTCCATTATCGCTGAATATACTATGGCAGAGGCCACGACGCGCTACGAACCTGCGTAGAGCTGCGATAAAGGCTTCTGTTGATAACTCCGTAACGGCTTCAAGGTGTAAAGCCTTTGTTGCGAGGCACACAAACAATGCTATGTATGCCTTATAAGTTTTAGAACCGCGCCCCTTCCAGGCGCGTATTGTTATGGGGCCACAGTAATCGATCCCGGTGTTAACGAAGGGCATGCTCGGCTGCACTCGTTCCCGCGGTAGCTGACCCATTTGTTGCTGGTAGGTAATGCCTCTATGCCTCATACAAGTAGGGCAATTATAAATGCATCGACGAACGCCTCTAGCACAACCTATGATGTGGTACGTAATGGAAACCAAATAAATTGTGTGACGAAGTCCTGCATGTAAATTCTGCTTATGCGTCCATTCAATTAGTATTTTGCTTAAGTGGTGATCCTTGTGAAGAATAGCAGGATGCTCTTGTTCGTAGGGAATGTCTGCTTTGTTTAATCTGCCACCAAGCCGAACGATACCTTTACTGTCTATGAATGGATCTAAACCATAGAATTTGCTTCGCTTTTCAATCGGTTTGCCTCTTTGCAGGCATTTTATCTCCTCTTCAAACATTGAAAGCTGGGCAAGCCGTATAACTGCGAGTCTTGCGTCGTTGATTTCAGTAGTCGTCAGCCAAGAAGTATTTTTATTAGGCAGATTGGTTGTACTCATGCGTTTAATACGCGCTACTGAACGAATAAGGCGATTAAAATTGGAAAACTGAGACAGATGTTCAGTATAAAAATCTCGTCTCGTTTTGGTTTGATTTATAGATATCTCATCTAAAAAGGTGTATACAGGGCTCGTAGCACAGTTGCTGGGGATTGACCAAATTTTCAGCGACGAATCGTGGAGGAACTTCGGGCCATGCCACCATGGTGTAAGTTTAAGCAAATCCTTAGGGGTCACTCCTCTGGTTGCACAATCCGCTGGATTTACGGCTGTAGGTATGTAATTCCAAGCCGAAGCTGGCAGCAAGTTTATAATCTTCGATATGCGATTATCAACAAATACATTTCGTTGTCGAGGGTATCCCTTTATCCAATAAAGCACTGCCGTAGAGTCTGTCCAGCCAAAGTATTTCATATTGGGTTGTGCTACAGAAACTATTACTTTGTCAATAAGTTGCGCTGCAAGGACAGCAGCACATAATTCTAAACGTGGGATACTGAGCTCAGGTTTAGACGGCGTAACTCGAGTTTTGCTTGCAATGAGCGAGATAGAAATATCTCCACTGTCATTGCGAACACGCATGTATACTACAGCAGCATAAGCCATTTTTGAAGAATCGGCGAACACATGTAATTCGACGTTTGAACTCTCGGTAAATTGCGTCCATCGTGGTAGGGACAGCTCAGCAAGGCTTTCGGCACCGTTTTGAAATGAATTCCACTCGTTGCGTAATGCTTGTGGAATGGGATCATCCCAGCCAACACCTGTCGTCCAGAGCTTTTTCATAAAAATTTTGAGGAAAACTACCATCGGCGATAGCCAACCCAAAGGATCAAAAATTCTGGCGATCGTAGACAATACCTCCCTTTTCGTAGTTTTTTCAGAAATGCCCATGAAGGATAATTTAAATCGAAAAACGTCCGGTTGTGGTTGCCACCACAATCCCAAGGTCTTGACAGCACCTCTTTCGCCAATAAAAAGTCCTTCACTGATTTCTCTGTCTTCGGGGGAAATATCATCTAAAAACTCTTGACAACTCGATGACCATTTACGAAGCTTCATTCCTGCAGATTTTAGAACTCCAGTGATGGCATGGGCAATGGTTCTAGCTGTTTCTACATTGTGCGCCCCGCCTATGTAGTCATCCATGTAGAATTGTTCAAGCAGCTGTGAACACGCGTCTGGAAAATGTTTCATACCATTCAAAGCCACTTGCTTCAAGGTTCGAGTGGCCAAGAACGAAGCTGATGTCGTGCCGTAGGTTATAGTATTAAGTTGATATACTGCTACCTCTGCATCTTCTGATTCACGCCAAAATATTTGCTGAAAACGCCTATCGTCAGCATTTACCAATATTTGCCTATACATTTGCGCTATATCAGCAGTAACTGCGATGCCAAATTGTCGAAAACGTATCAAAATAGTAAATAAATCATTTTGTATAACAGGGCCTGTCATAAGACAGTCATTTAATGAAAAACCACTTGAAGATTTCGTTGAGGCGTCGAAAACCACTCGAAGCTTAGTAGATGTGCTTGCTGGCTTCAACACCGCGTGATGAGGTAGAAAATAAACGTCTTTATTTGCATCATTGGATGACACTCGGGTCATGTGGCCTGCGCTTTCGTAATCTCGCATGAAAGCCAGGTATTGATTTTTAAAGTTGACATCATGTCGAAAACGCCGCTCCATTGCGTGTAGCCTGTTGAGCGCCATGTTGCGGGTTTCACCCAGAAATGAATAATTTAAATTAAAAGGCAGACTTACCATGAAGCGGCCATCTTCACAAATTTTGTAGTGCTGGCGAAAATGTTCCTCGATAGGATGTTCAGCATTTTCCTTGAGTGAGACACCGTCAGTAAGACTTTCTTGTTCCCAAAAGCTTCTTAAGAGGTGATCAAGATCAGTTAGAGATGCTTGTAATACACTTACACTGGTTGGTGGCTCAACTGAATTGGCGTTGCCTGCAATAACCCAACCAAATAGTGTATTTTTAGCGATAAGCGTCTGCGTAGGATGCATGATATGACCATCGATGAACGCCTTGAACACCACGTCAACTCCAAGCAAGATATCGATCGGGCCAGGTTGACCAAAGTATTGATCCGCTAGTTTTAAATTTTTAAAAAAACTACTATGTGATTCCGCGACCTTAATTTGAGGTAAATCGCCTGTAAGTTTTTGCATTATATATGCGAACACTGAAAAATCGTTTTCATTTTCGACGTTGATACTAAGCGCAACCTTTCCGCGAGTTATCATGCATTTTTCAGATTGACCGATGCCACTAATTGACACCCTTGCGTGGGTGCGTGATAAGTTCAAACGTTGCACACATGATTCTGTTACCAATGTCGATTGTGATCCCGAATCTAAAAGCGCGCGACACGGCTGCAAAATGTTTTTACTATCTCTTATCATCACTATCGCGGTAGGTAAAACACTAATGTTTGTAATTGGGAGAGGCCTTTGTACCGAATTTACCGAAACACGATTTGTTGTTGCACCTGCACTTATTTCATGTAACAGTGTGTTATGTTTAGAATTGCATATTCTGCAATTAGAAAATTTGCATTCGATCAAATTATGCTTAGCACGTAAACAATTTGAGCATATACCGTTTGTTCTCACAAACTCGTTTCTCAACGGCACTGAAAGCTCTTTAAAAACCGTACACTGATATAATGAATGATTTTGTTTACATTTGAAACATGATGGTAACGAAACAACAAGAGCACGCTGCTTCACACTTTTCGAAGGGGTAAGCTTTTGTGAGTACCGCGGTAAATCTTCGAATTTTTCGCGTTCACTTATGCGCTCATTTAAAAATGTCAAAAATTGTTCAAATGTTGGTTCCTCGTTTTTTCTGATCTCTCGGGACCATGCTTGATTCGTATCAATGTCTAACTTTTTTAATAAATGATAGAGCAGGAGCTTTGCCCAATGCAGCACCGGCTGCTTTAACACATTTAGCGCATTATAATTTTCATTTGTAGTATAAAAAAAATTTTTAAGTTCACTGAGAGTTCCCGTTTTAATTGAAGGTTGCTCAAAAAGCTTTTTCAAGTGAGCATCAACAATGAGACTGGTTTTATTGTACCGATCACATAAAAGCTTCCATGCAATTTCGAAATTTTCATCGCTTGGTGGAAGGTGCTTAATAATGGATGATGCTTCACCCTTCAAACGCCCTTGGAGATATTCCATTTTTTCAATGCAAGCGAGGTCACTCCGAGACTTAATGACGGCACAGAACAAATCACGAAAGCGAATCCAATCCTCGAATTTGCCACAAAATTCGGGAATTGAAAGTTCAGGTAACGATGGCTTGGCGGTTATGGTATTTTCGCTGCGAGGTGCTTCCGATGACAAGTTTTCTAATATAGCATTTAGCGCCGTTTGACTTTTCGCCAAGTTTTCAAGGGCGGCCCCTAAACCTGTATTGTTGGACTCGTCGCCCTGGAACGGATTGCCCATCGCAGCCACCGCACCATCGAGCACGTCACACATTTTTGCCTTAACTCTAAAGCTATTTGTCTCGAATTCATCACGCGAGTTTAACTCATCTTCGAACTTTTCGTTGGACACCGATTGCTCGATTGAAGTTTGAATTATATCGAATTGCTTAATTATTTCATCTAATTTCGCGTAACGCACTTTAATATCCGCGATTGTGCACTCGGGCTTGTCAACGAAATTTTCAATGCGCGTAATTTGAGCCTTCATTGAGGCTCGTTGGCGAATTAGCGATTCCATTTTATTTTATAAATGTTCAAATCCCGGTTCGAACGGACCAAAAAATGTTTGCGTTTAAAAGAAAATGAAAAAAAACCATAAACGTTTAAATTTAAGAGTATTTATTATTTTCACCACTTTTAATTTTATTTTATTACTCCTGAAAATTACAACTAATTGATATTTGACCGTGGACTGTATTACAAGAACGAATTTAAGCAACTGTTTTTCTATATACATAAAACTAATCATCATACGATAGAAATCATGTTATTTATGCTGTTGTTGAAAATGGGAAAAATACCGTTGGAGTAGGGTGGTATATTTAAAATAAAATTGCTGCAAACAACAACAACTTTGTTATTTCTACTTCATCACTCCTTTTTCCAGACATCAAATATAAACATTATAAAAGTCCATTTTTTTTTTAATTTTTGACCCTCATTTCGTGTATTTTGAATTTTGCGAATTTGACAACAGATTTGTGATCAGCGCCTCTAAAAACTCCTAGAAGAAGAATTTAAAACAGATAGCAGCATTTTTCAGATTAAAATTTTGGTGGCCCACTTGTCCCTACAATTTCGGAAATTTCGAAAATTTCGAAAAATACACTTTTTTTTTACATTTTGTAAAAAAGGAAAATTCTTTACAACTGAATTTAAGAAATTTGCTATGATGGAATGTTGCGTCTTGGGATACTCTTGCGATTAAAAAAAATTTTTTTTAAAATTTGAATTTTTCACCAATTTACAACCGAAAATAAAAACATGACCCACTTCTGTCTACATCACTCTACTTCTGAAAAAAATCGAAGGGGGCTTTTTCTAAAAAAAATTCAAAAGTATTTTTAAGTGGAAAAAAATTTACAAACATTAGTGTAAGCTATAAACTTTTGAAAAAACACCCTTTTCATGAAAATGAAATTTCATGAAATGAATTACATTTTTCAAGGTCACTCGGCAAATTGATAAAGTCACATTTAGAAAATTATGCTTCGTACAATACTTCAGTATAACAAGACGAATATTCCACTTTAAAAATTTTTATATTTCGATGAAAATTGCGATTTCTGGGTGGTTTTGAACCAAATCTATAGCCCCAGTGTGCACCGTGCTGAAAACTATAATCCAAAGCAGTGTTGAGAGTACACCACTCTAAGTACTACCCCTCTTTACTGATTTAAATATGTAACTGCCGCCTTCAAAAGTGTCCAAAGAGGAGAGATCCTCAATCATGTAACCTAGTAAAGGGCAGTTTTAGTAGATCTTTCCTTGAGCTGTGCATGCTGTGCGGTAAAATACAGAGGCTTTCAAGTGTCTGCTTAATATGAATATCTTAAATTCTTTCTATTATTCCTTCAACTTGAGGGAATGTGGTTCGAAGTTATGCTTGCTACAAAGATTTATTCGGAAGATGGGCTTAGAACGTTTTGTATTTTTTACAGCCTAATTGGTGTGATGCCGTCTAGCCTAGGTGATTAAAGGGTGAAAACTTGTTTAGTGACCAAACAATTCCAAACTTAGTAGTTATTGAGGTGACGATAGCTGGCGCAGAACTTTGAGTACGGTTAGTATCAATAAGTGAATTTGCTATATCCTCACAGCAAGCATTGAAATAAGCTGTAATAATACCCTATTTCTGCAGTAATAACTTCAAATTTGCAGTAATAACTTCAGAATTTTGTTAAAAATTGTAATAATAATTTTCACCCAAATTCATATTACTTTGTTTTGCGTTAATCGTTGAAACTAAATACTCATTTTAATTCGCTTATAACCATTGTATTAGTTGTCTAACCTTACCAATTTGGGCTAAAATGTAGCAACCACAATAAGTACTCGGCAACTCTACTTTAAACATATTTTTATAAATGCATTCGAAGAAAATTTTGCTATAAATTTTCAATTTTAAATTGAACCATTGGCATGATATCTGTTTAATTAATATTAATATTTAATATTAATCACTTGAATAAGACATTAAAAAAATTTTGCTAAAAATTGCAAATAAAACAAAAAGAAAATTCTGCAGTAATAACTTTTTCTTATTTCAACCCCTGCCTCACAGCCTGGAATGTGAGTTTGTAACAAAGTTATGGAAATTATTTTCGTACGAGTAATAGCATTGGAGACATTTTCCAGTGAAATTGGACTTTCCGACCCAACACAATGGATCCACAAATCTTTTGATTGGTTTATTTTGTAGTTTTGAAGTGGAAGAAAAAGACCACAGCTGAACTAAAAGTCTCAAGCGTCACCAAATCGGGGTTATATAAATATTTTGGAAGCAGTTATTTCTCGATGTTGCTATAGCGATTTTTTTTTTGTAGAAATAACGGTTTCTCGATCTCGATGTTGATTTATGACATTTGTTTAAAAATTCTAAAACAGAGCTATTCCAGTTAAAAAATTGCGGTCTCTAGTTTTTTGATCAAAAAATTTGATATCACTGATCTATTTATTTCAACAATATCGGAAAGTTAAGAATTTGAGTTTTTAAAAAGTTTTTCAAAGTTCTAAAAGTAATATGCGTTTCTTAGAATGTGCTGAACTCAATTACTTAACACGGACAAAACTAAAGCAATTCTCTGAAGTGTAATTTCCAAGAAAAAATTGCATGAATTAGAGGTTGAAAAAAAAAAAAAAAAAAATATAAGCGATGCTTTTAAAAATTGCATTAGACATTCTGAAAAAATCGAAAAAAAATCCTTGCTATAAATGAAAAGGTCAATACAACGTCCTTCACCTTTCGGTAATGTATACACATACAAACATACGAAGTTATGTATAAACAATCAATGCCTACTTTTAAGCGCAATGCTACTGTCGACGCAGTACACTACACTACACTGCACTCTTTGCTTTGAATAAAGTAAAGTGTGTCTTGGTGCGTGCCGTCGCTTCGTCTCACCCCACAACGACCGACCGAGGGACCGACACATGTTATCGTGTAATAACCTTAAAGCTTTTTACCGCACATTCAATTGCTGCCAATAAACATCAAAGTTAAGACAGCAACAATCAGGCGAACTTTTACATTCTCAAAAGAAACGCACACAAACGCATGCACGCATGGCATACAATTTAAAAAAGAGAGAGAGCGAGGGTAAGAGAGTAAGTAGAAACAAAAGAAAAAAATTATGAAAGTAAAATTTTCGAAATAAAACGACAATTGTATTGATGATAAAAGGAAACAACTACGAATTTTGGAGACTTAGAGCACCAAGTTGTCAAGTGCGCTCTCCACAAATTGACTGCGCTCAACGTGCGCTCTTTATTCCAGTCAGTGCCTATGAGTGCAATAGCACATTCCGTTACAGACGACAACACAAAGTACATACGAATGGCGAACAGCTGCTGGAATTTCGAAAGAATCAGCAGTAAAATTTTTCAGCTTCGTGCGTTCGTGCTGCTCGTGTGCGCTGGCTGGCTGTTTTTGGAGGAGGATGCTTTTTTTTTGTTTTGTCTGTCCGCCGCCGCTCTTGGCTTGTGATAAAAATTTGAATTTATCATCAGTTTGCCGAATGGAGTACGCGAGTTTAGACCACATTTTTCTCGAGACGTGTCGTTGCCGTATGTTTCCTTTTTTTTCTTGTGTTTTTGAAATATGATTTCCTTTTGATTTGGCTGAATTTTTTTTCGTTTGTTTTCGTTTGCTGAATTTTCACCTCGACGACTAAAATATAGTGCGCGGCGCCTTTATTGTTGTTGTGCAAAAAAAAATAATATATTGAAAATTCAGAAAAAAATTCGCAAATTTTTGGTAAAATTTCAAACAAAAAAATTAAAAAAAAAAAAAAAAAATTAAAATGTGTACAAACAACATTTTGTTATGTTTTTCCTTCTGTTTGTGTTGCGTATAAAAGGAGCAAAGCAAAATAAAAAGTTTCAAATGCAATAAAAGTGTAAAAGGCAAAAACGATAAAAAAAAAAAATTTTTCCAAGTGTTACAAATCTCACAAAAGCGTTAAGAAATGAAATAAAATGTTTTTGCCAAAATTTTGTTCGCTTTCATTAAAAAAGTCATAAAAATTGTGAAAAAAAATTTTATAAAATTTTTATGTGAGGTTGATCAAATAAAAAATATTAAGTATTGCAAACAAAAAAAAAAAAAAAAAGATAAAGTTCAAAACTGCTGCAAGTGCCGAGAAAAGACCAACAAAATAGAGACAACGGTTAGTAGTTGCAAATAGATATATGCACATACATACATATATAAACAAGGAAACGGTATAATAAAACCATATTAATATTCTTTTGGGCGTATTTGTTGCTGGAACTATGTCATTTAGTAGCCATAAATAAAATTTTTATGTTTGTTGCCTTTCTGCCCACTTGTTGTGTTGTTTGTCTCCACTCGCAGCATACTTAGATCTACCACAAAACTACTCCATCAAACTCAATTCTTAAAGTCTGAATTTTTCGAATCACAGATTTCTTGTTCTAGCGGTAGTTCCTAGATGTTTTCAAATAGCCATGCTTTTTGCCACCTTGGGAGTTTTACTTTATTGCTTGACCTAGAGTTTCGCTGGAGGTTGGCACCTCGTTCTTAATATCAATATCGATGTTGGCAACATAATTTCTTGTCGGAGTCCAACTATGGGGTTGACTCAGATTCAACAAGTTTTTAGAATTTGTAGAATTCACTTGGACTTAAGTTTCAATCATTAAAGTCCACTATACAGCATTTGAAACAGTTCCTTAGCAATATCACTTTAATTTGCTCCATACCATTAATAAGCTATCAAAGGCTTCCTTCTAGTAAATAGCCTTAAAAGAGACTGGCCTTACTACTCATACTTTTTATATCGAAAAATTTGAAAACTACATTCAGTAAAAGGTTAGATATGTTCCAACTAACAATTCTATTTGTTTGAACATTTTAAAACTATTTAATAAGTTTTGCTCGAAACCAAGACCAAGACGCTGATATCTACGCAAGACCAAGACCAAGACTGCTATGGTCTTTGTCTTGATCTTGGTCACGTTAATCGCCATGACTAGGACTGGTTTTTAGTTTTGGTAATTTAGAGTCTTTTGAGGATAAAATCATCACTCAATTTGGCTTCTTTGTAAAAATAACGTTTCGAAATTTTGCAATACTCAATAATCTGTAAGAATTTTTTCATGACCAAGACCAAGACTTAATGACCAAGATCAAGACTAAGACCAACACTCAATATCAAAACTAAGACAAAGACCCAGTGTCCAAGATCAAGACCAAGACTGCTACGATCTTCATCTTGGTTTGCTCATCACTATTTAATTGGTCAGCAATATAGGTGCTTACAACACCTTACATACTTTTGGAAATATCCATCTAGAAAACAAATAAATTCAAAAACTCAAGTTTCACTCTATTCTGGGAAGAAAAACTCATACCGGAATATTGCTTCATCAAAAACAGCTCATTACAAAAGTCATTAAATAAATTGGAGACTTGTAGAATTTCCCGCACAGTAACTTTAAATTTAATATTGCTCCCATCAATTGCCATCTAGTAACAGATCAATGTGAAATTTGAGCAAGCTGGAACATGTAATTTGTATTTTATTGCCAATAAAAAGAGGCAACCTCATGAATTTTAACAAAAATGGAAAAAGCTAAATTTCATTTGCTGATTAAGCACTGTTTTGTGAGTAAAAAAACCATCACTGAAACCAAAGAAAGGCTTGATAAATAAAGTAGGGAGTCTGCACCAACAATTTAAAAAAAAATCCGATATCAAAAAAATAAATGGCAACTTACTATAGTATCAACCATAAATGCGTCTGAACAAAGGACTTCAAATTTCATACCTTTAAACCTCATTAAGTCTCAATACGAAAACCTCTTATGTTAAATATTACATAGGAAAGAAGTTTCAGATATCTCTGAGTATCTGCCGTATGTATCTCGACGCTGTTGGGCATTAATTCTATATTTTATGTATTATATTTATGAAACGATGTTCTCAACAGATTTATTGACTGAAGAACTTGCATAGTCTGGCAATATAAGTACATAGTTATGACTCACCACCATCAAATATAAATACTTGCATACTAGCAAAACTTACTGATGTCAGATCTACTTCCTAAGAATGCCTAGAAATCAATATCAAAAAGACAAAGAAAGCTCTACAATGTGAACCACTTTAATTGTTTAGGTAGCGTTATATCACTGAACAGTTGCATGTACAAACAAAAATTTCATGTTATAAATTTTTAGTAAATCAAAAAATTGCATACTATTTGTTATAAGTAGTCCTAAAATATATCATTTTAATTTTCAGAAAGATCGGTCAAAATGGAGAAAAAACGTAAAATTCGTGAAACGAGATAATAAATGCGTTTAATCATAAAACTGTTAAACTGCAAAAAGCCGATTTTGAAGACTGAAAATAATGGCGTCATTTTGAGAAATTTTGTAGTTTGTAGAATTGAATTTATTGTGCAAATTCTAAGAAGAGTTAGAATTTTGTTGCATGTAGCTGGTGTTTATATATGACTTGCAATTCTAAATTTCAACCTAAGTTTCTGCTACCAGAATTTCCAAGTATACGCCTTTTATTCTTAACTCAATAAATTTGAAGAATTTTAATGATATATGTTTTATCTATACTTTTATTTTTTTTCTATATGAAATCATATTGTTAGAGAAAATAGAAAGTTGTTTTGGTTTTATCAGATATATCAGCTTTATCTAAATATATCTCGCATAACTTTTGAAGAAATTATTGTTCTATGTAAGGAGTTACTTATTTTCTATAGAAATTTCATGAAATTGTTATATGATGACGTGTAAGAATTCTGAGCTCTTATTAAACTGTTGACCGACTTTGATTAAAAAACTCTTTGTAACTTTATCTTTTGAGATTTTTGCCTAATGAAAGCTTTGCTCTATTTGTCTTATTGCTAAATATTGAGTAACAAGTGTTTTTTTGTAATTTTTTTTTGCCCATACAATTTTTCTGATATTTTATCAAATTTTTGTTGTTTTGTTGCAACAAGAAAACATATTTTTCCAAAAAGATATATTGACAGATTTATTCGGAACTTTTATTGTTTACGTTGTAGGGTATTTAATTTTTTTTTCAGGCCAAATACAACACCATTAAAAGTCTATATTATGGCTTTTAATACTTGGAAGAAAACAAATTTAAGAATTAAATAAAAAAGCGTAAAAAACTTGAAATTTTCTTTAGAAAAAGCTTTAATAAGAAGCAACACTTAAAAAGTTATTCTGTATTGCGTTGAAGTGCTTTCAAAAGTCATATCATAAGTGCGCTTTTAAAGAGTTCATTTCAAAAGCGCCCCCATTAAGGGTTTTATGTGCTAAAGTTTTTAAAGACCAAATAAAGTCAACTTAAAGTAGCAGCGCAAAAAGAAGCAGCAGTAGAGTCAGACAAAAATATTACCGGAAGAAAATAAAGCAAAAACATGCAAAACTTTTTGCATCCTCCTAAATATTGTTTAAGGATTTTTTTTTCTTGCTCCTTACGATATTTTGATGAAATTTATTTAAATATCATCTTTATTTTGCTTTTATTTCTTTGATTTATATACAACATAAAGAAATGCCTTTAATGCTAATGCTTCTTAGGAAAATTTGTAAAGTTTGTTTAGGGATATTGTTTACGGCTTAGACCTAAATTTGATGAGTAAACAAACAAGAGAGTGAGAAGAAAAAAGTAATTCTTAAAGGCTGCCTTTAATTTTGCAATAAAATTAAATTTTTTGTATTATTTAAAACATCAAAATTAATGTAGCAGATTTTCTATACACTCTTTCAAAGTTGTAATACTTTATTTTGCCTAAACATGCATTTAAAAATATCACTATTAATAGTGAAACCCTTAAAAGTAATGGTTTGTTTTCATTTAATGCTTTACTTTTGTCTCAAGTTTTTCTTTGTTTTGTGTGTCCTTATCGAGTGTTCATTTTGTGTGTTCTCTGAAACCAAAAAAAAAAAAAAAAAAAGAAAAGGAAAGGAAAACATAGTTTAAATAGTTTTGCGAAGTGTATGCTTTGTTTTGGGAAATAATATTGTTTTTATGTTTTTAAGATTTTTAAGTTTCGATTTAGGATAGTTCTTATTGAATTATATTTAACATATAGCCGAGTTTCTGAGCCAAAGTGTTTTGTTCGTTTTGTACATTAGTTTCAATCCAATGATGTCAGCATTTTGTTTAATAGGATATGTTAATAATTACGTTGATTTTTATTAAAACTAGTAGTGTATAACTTTCAGAAATTAAAATATATGGGAAATACTGATTTCTGAAATTTACTCCAATAAAAATTCAGAGTATACATATAATTCATTTATGGTATAAAGACTATAGTTTAGATGCGATTTGAACTAAAAGATGTAAACCATGTGTAAACGATCAAGATTTGATGGCACCCGATTTGACTAAAAATTGGCAAAAGCAATAGTAACATAGTGAGAAAAATTACTACCAAATATTTTTCAAAATTAAAAAAAATGGCGGTGATATAGGACTTTGAAATTTTTAGGTTAGTTTTTTTTGAGTAGCCATAACTTTAGTTCCATTTATCTAATTCTCAATTTTATGGTGTCAAATGATTTGTCTTGAAACAGGCTTTAGCAAAAAGTTTTTATTTTTTTTTATATTGCTTACACTGAAAAAAAAAATTTAAAATTGAGTTTCCCAAAATACGTCATTTTTGATATTTTTTATTTTTCTTGCAAAAAAAGCTACAGGTGTAACTTATCAGTTCTCCAAAAATTTAATAAAAATTTTATATTAAAGAAATGTACTGAAAAATTGCGGAAAATACTACATTTTATTATTTTTCTGGAAAACCACTGGCAGGCCCACTCCAATTTTTGGAGGACTGGTAAGTTACACCTGTAGCTTTTTTTGCAAGAAAAATAAAAAATATCAAAAATGACGTATTTTGGGAAACTCAATTTAAATTTTTTTTTTCAGTGTTAGCAATATAAAAAAAAAATTAAAAACTTTTTGCTAAAGCCTGTTTCAAGAAAAATCATTTGACACCATGAAATTGAGAATTGGGTAAATGCAACTAAATTTATAGCTTCTCAAAAAAAAATAACCTAAAAATTTTAAAGTCCCATATCTCCGCCATTTTTTTTTTTAATTTTGAAAAAATATTTGGTAGTAATTTTTCTCAATATGTTACTATTACTTATTTCCATTTTCAGCCAAATCGGATTCCATGAACAAATTTCTTGATCGTTTACACATGGTTTACATCAAAACCAATAGTGTTTCTAATATAAACATTTTAACGGTATATATCATATTATTTGAGTGTTATTCCCACATTAATATTATCACTAAAATAATTTAATGGTACATCAAATCTGTGAATAGGTGCAGACAAAAAGATTTTTTATTGGATTGATAGTACCCAAATATAAATCAAATCATTTTACCGTACACAGCCCGTTGACTTATTTTGATTTAATTGCAAATGACATTGTTATCAAACATAGTTTTGTTTTTGATCTAAGTCAATAAGCCTTAATCAAAGATCTTCTTTTTTGTAAAATTTATAGTGGAAAACTAAAAAGACCTGTGAAAAAGATGAATTGCAGATTTGAACTTATGCATTTAAGAAGTTGAACAGTTTGTTTCAAAATCAAATTTTCTACAAAATATACAAAATTTACATCCAAATGAAACTTTTGTTGCCCTGGAAATGAGATTTTGAGCAACTTTAATTATTCCCATACAAATCTGAATCAGTCTAATATACCGCTCTTAGTAAAACTGTGTTAAATTTTATACAAACTATGCAAAAACTGAGCCACACAGTACTGTGTAAAAAATTCAAATAGCAATCTGTGCAGTTTTACTTGAACACAACGATGAATTTCTCAATTCAGAGAAAGATTTTACTCAGTTCCTGTATAAAATTTTTATACATTCCCTGCAGTAAAAATATAAGACAGTCTACAAAAAATACTAGTTCACGATTAGTATAAGCCCAAAACTAGTGAAAAAGTGATGCAGTGCGGACCAGTTTGATATCAGTTTGTAGTTTATAGGAGAAAATAAATTTGAATCATAACGTAAAAATAATACAATTTTCGTATTTGATTTTGAAATAATTTGTGTTTTGGTCACTTGAATTATGTGTCAAAATTAAAATGTATAAAAAAAAAAAATTAATGAATTAATTTTTGTTTATATTGTTATGAATGCAATTTAACTTTATTTAATTTATTTTAAGAAAATATAAGCAGCTATCAAGAAAAAAAAATACTAATATACATACATATGTTGAATACATACGAAGTCACTGGTTGAAGACTAGTTGTTAAAAGACTACTTCACACCATAACTAAAAATAATAAATACACTAGTTTACAGCCAAAATTCCCAGTGAATGCCATTATTCATTTTATATGTAAAATATGTAGGCTGCCGATTCCGAAAATCGCATTTTTTTTTATTTCGTGTCGTTTTCGAGATATCGGTCATTTTTGGTTTTTGGACCAAAAAAAAACAATATAGTTTCACTTAAATACAAATGTCTCAAGAACCAATGATTGTGTTTGAACGTCTTGTATGTCTTAGTAAAGGTAATTAAATTATCTACAAATAACTTTCACTTTACTTTTTGATTGGCTAGTTAGTTTCGGCGAAATACATTGACTTCTAAAAAAAAACATTTTTTTTTCGAAAAAATTAAAAAAAAAATCAAAATCAACTGCAGATTTACACAAGAAAAAAAAAATGTTTAAAATCATTTTGTTTTTTAATATCATAGTCTATATATTTGAAAAGCAAATAAGATACTACTTAAGAAAATCGATGGAAAAATGTAAAAGTTGTATACAATTCATTGATAAATTACTAAAATGCGCTTTTGCCTATTTTTTTCGTTTTTTTTGTAATAAACTGCTTGATGATTTGAAACTTTTTGTAAAACACATAAGAAAATCCAAAAAATTCTTAAAGTATGCGTTAAAAAAAAAAAAATACCCGTGTCTCGTCGTTTTTCTCCAGCACGTCAGGTTTTTTTTAATCCATTTTTGAAGTTTTTTAATCCACTGTACATGAAAAAACAAAAATAACGCATTCTTGTGTTAAATCGATGAATTTAACTATATGATCCTTACATATGAGGTGTATTATGTGTTCAGTAAACTTATGCAAGATATTGCGAGGAATATTTTTGTAAAAAATTTTAACCCTCCAAGACCCTTGCATGTAGGTCATTTTGACCCCCCTACTGCATAAGTTTACTCATAACTAAGTCATCTTAAGCCCTCAGATTGTGATTGAATCCAATTTGCTTTTTGATGAAAAATTGGCCCAAGTTGGCACTCTTGTTGTCCCAAGCAATAAGATACGATATCGTAATGATTAGTTTTGATGTAAAAATCCATGTCTCATTAGAAATAAAAATGATCTGGCTGTTTATTAAATATGTATTAACTGTGCCGAATTGATATAAATATCCTAGAAAATGTCCTCTTTATAATTTTTAAAACTTGTTTTAGAGATTAGTAAATAATGGACATTTTACATTATGATATTGTTTAAATTAAGGTAATCGGATTAAACTTAATTTTTTTCTCATTTTCTGTTTTGGATTAGAATGACTTATATAAAAATATATGGAAAAAAGTCTTTACTGGGTATTTTTCATCATATTTAAGTTCTGTAAAATTGTAAGAAAATTCCAGAAATTAGGTTGTCTTAAATCATTCACGCATGATAAAATGCCGTCAAACTCAATGTCATATCTTTCTTAGTTCTTGTTCTATATTAAAACGCTTTCCAGTTCAAATTTTTGGAAATTTACAGTTGGGTTCTCTGATTTTTATAAAAATTTATAGAGCTTCTTTTTTCAAAAAGTCTCGTGGCAATTTTTTAACTTTATTTTGTGTTTTGATTTACACCCACTAGGTGGCAAAAAAAAAAAAATTTAAATTTCATAGTAGAAGAATATAACTTCCATTGCTTAAAAAAAACAAGGTAGACAAAAATCCAATGTTTCTTATATAAATCACAAAAATATTGACGAAATGACGGCCATGTTTTGAAAAATCTTAAAAATTAATTTTTCCAAAATTTCCCAAATTACGCTGGAAAGCGTCATAACCAGATAAGTCAATTTTAAACAGTATAATCTGACATAAGTAGTACTTTTAACTAGTAGTTTTTTCTTTAGAACTCACTATGAACTATATCTGTATCTTTTTCTTGTTCCGAAATGCCCTATGCTAAAAACATAACACAAAAACGCGGCTTTTGTCAAATTTTGAAGTTATACACAGGTCGCATAAAACATTTTTGCTCTTTTTTTTAGATTGACTCATTTAGTAAAAATTTCATCTGCAATTTTTTTTCCCAAGTTAAGTCCACTTTAGAATTTACCAAAAAAGGTTTTTTTTCAAGTTCTGAATTGAGACATCTCAAAATTCAAATAAAGCGATTTTGCGATTGGATTCAGATTCAAAATCAAAAAAGTACATCGAAAATGATTATTCTGGTATCTGTATGTGATTAGTTTTTTTCTTGTACACAAACCTTGTCCTGATAATTACGAATATAACAAATGAAATCAGCAATTTATTTTAAAATATGTAGACTGGCTTATACATGTTGACCCTTAATTACACCTCAGGCGTTTGCTTGATGGCATTTAACAAAAACTCCAGAAACTTTAAGATACCTAGCTTACTCTATCAAAGCAATGTCAAAATATTTCATCTCTAAACATTTGTAGATCTCTAATTTGCAATTCGTACGAATTTTTGAGTTATTCCAAATAATTTTACATTCGCTAAGCATATTTGACTATTAAGTTACAAAGTAACAAAATTTCATATTTGAATAATTTATTTAAATATTTGAAAACTTAATGCAACTGACTGACTAAGGCTTAAAGTTCAAGCTCAAGAAATGTATAAATTTCATAACTTAAATTCTATGTCTGTCCGAGTGTGAATTTTTGGAAAGAATTTAATTTTGGCAAAGTTTTCGACAACATCCATGATGTACCATTTCATGGGCGTGTTGTACTTTTTATAGATATTGTATTTGTAGTTGTTGCTGCTGCTGACTATTGTTGTAGTTGTGTGTGCCGTCGTATATTTGCTCTATATTTATTTATATTTCTTACTTATGCCATTCGTTGCCAAATTATACTCTCAGGAGTCAAACGCATTCTGTTTTGGCTTAAACCTATACAAATATGTGCTTATATATATATGTCAATACATATGTATATGACTATGCGTAGCGCTGTATAGACGGATATACGCAAAATTATTAGTAGCAACACAATAAGTGAACCATTAGGAGAAAAAATCATAGCATAATTCAAAGGGCACAGCAGAGTACCACAAGGCAAAGATTTACGCAAAAAAGTAAATACTACAAATAAACAAAAGCCTGGCAATACAAATAAAGCAAAACAAATATATACACAAAAGAACGCACACGCTTACGTTAGCGTACCTTAGTTTTTTTGTATTTTTGTTGAATTTACCTTAATCATGGACATGTAGGTACTGGAAAAAATTTTCATGAAGAATATATTATGCAGGTTATGTGGAAAATTGAAAAAACAGCCTTGGTAATTGCGGCTAAGCTTGAATTGAATTGCTGCTGAAGTGAATGTGAAATTGAGAACAAAATATTTATGCAGGAGATCGCTTTACAAATGTAACGAATTTCCTACAATTACTTTAAATAGTTTCAGAGATATGACAAATTCTTGATTTTCAAAAGCGTGCGACCATCGACATTATCAGTGAATTTTATTTTCCTTGGTGTCTTTTATATGTTTACTTAAACTCAACATTCTGCGACGAACAGTTTCAGAGATAAGACGAAATTCGTTTTATTGGGAGTGGCACCACCCTTCTTCCAAAAAATTTTATTTTTCTAAGTCTCAACTTTCCGCATTAATCAGTTTCAGAGATATAACGAATTTTACTTTTAGGGAGTAGATGTGGCACCCCCCATTTTTCCAAGAGATATTATTTTTCTAACTCCCAGTTTTTTACATTAATTAATTTCAGAGACATACCGATTTTTACTTTAAGTGGGAAGGTGTAGCACCCCCAAATTTTTCCAAAATATTTTATTCTTCTAATTTTGAACTTTCTGCATTAATCAGTTTCAGAGATATACCGAATTATACTTTAAGGGGTGAGGTGCCCCACCCTCCCATTTTTTCAAAGAATATTATTTTTCGAAGATTCAGCTTTCTACATTAGTCAGTTTTAGAGATATACTGAATTTGAATCTTAGGCGAAGCTATGGCACCCCTAATTTTTCCAAAATATGTTACTTACCTAAGTCTAAACTTCTACGTCAATGATTTTTCCACAATAAAACTTTCTCCTGATCGTAATACTCTTTCCAAGTTTCACCAAAATCATTTGAAAAGTATTCAAGTCTATAAAGGATAAACAATTATTAGTTTTTTTACATTACGCCTCAAGGACCTTTGTTAGGTCAATCTAGAATTCTTATTGTCTTAGCTATTTTTAAACATTTTTTGGATTCAATTTTTTGTCTGTAGACAATGAAAAAAATTTGTTCGAAACAAAAAAATTTAAAATGCAAATAAATTAATTTTCATTGAGACATTTTCTGTTGATATTTTTACCTTAAGAATTCTTGCCTTTCAAAAATTAGGGCTGCTTTCTTTATTTTGTTTTCTGTGTGAATTTTGCGTTGACTTTCATTCCAACCGTTGGCGTTAAGCTGCATTTTACACATCTTTCATTGCTCTGCCACATAAAGCAGACAAATAAGAAGAGACACAGACACACACGCGCGGCACGCAGGACACACAGAACAAACTCACAAGGACATTGTGACTACTACATATACGTACATATACTATGCTATGCGAGTACAAACTACATATATAACAGACAGACTAAATGACAAGCAGACAGACAGCCAGATATACGGACAGACATATGGATAGACATTCATATAAACGACAGCTAAGTAGGCAACAAGATATTGTAGTATTTAGTAGAAAACAGACGCACACAGACTGCTACGAGAGATACGTAGGTTCTATATATGCGTACAGCGCTCTGCATGTTTCTAAGCGTGCGATGTGTGTGTGTGTGTGTATTAAAATAAAAAGCACAAAAACCGGATGCTTTTGGAATAATAGTGCGTTTCATCTGAAATACCTTGGGATTAGCTAATGTATTTCATTTATTTTTTGGCAGCAATAACCTCTACTTTTGGTTATTGGATGTACATGAGAAGCCAGCCGAAAAGTAAATTGTTGAAAAATATAAAATATGTAGAAAAATGTTGTTCAAAGTTCAAAAAGGTTGAAATAGTCGAATGGGTCGATAAATTTTGGAAAAATTTTAATAAGGTCAAAAAGTCTGTAAAAGGGGCAAATGGCACCTCATACCCATATCATCCTCAGTAATTGGATGTCATTTCGAATGAAGCGAAAAAAAATTTAAACGTTCAAATATTCGAGCAATGTTGATAGAAAATTTAAAATGTTGATAAAGTGAAAAAAATTTTGATGAAGTTGTAAGATTTTCAAAGAGACAAAAATCATTAATTAATTTAAAACAAAGTACCTCAATTTAAACAAAAATTATTCAAGATATGTCTGTTTTTCAATTTAATATAATGATATAAGGTGCCAACTCGCCTGAGACTATGGCACCATAGCATGGGTAATTTGGTACCTTAAGTGGTTTTTAAGTTTTTGTTGCAAGAATTGTTCCATGTTTTTGTATAAGTTGTATATGGTTTAAATGAAAAAATCATAATTAGAAATCATCTTTCGTGTACAAGTCCTTTTCTATGGTACCACCAAGCATTGCAATGGTTGTATTTTCCGCTTCAAGTTTTTCGTTTTCTGCTGTACCACTTCCTCAGAAGAGATTCGAATTCTTGCCGTTTATTTTCTTGTATTCGGAGTCATTCGAAGTCGTTGGATTTCACTTGTCACCTATTCTGGAGTGAAATCACTCATATTTATGTCGATTCATAGAAATTTCTTCAACATAAGCGAAGACCTCAAATTAATCAGTTAAAAATTAAAAACGAGTCATTGAAGGTACTGCCTCATTACCACTGCAATTCTAAATATCTTTTAACATGCAAATGGAGAAATGGCACCAAAAACTTACCAACCTCAATAGTTGGGTGCCATTTCTTTTTTTTTTGGTGTTTACCGAATAAAAATGTTTCAAAACTCGTATTCATCAAAAAAC
Organism: Calliopum simillimum; assembly: GCA_951812925.1. Taxonomy (NCBI): domain Eukaryota; kingdom Metazoa; phylum Arthropoda; class Insecta; order Diptera; family Lauxaniidae; genus Calliopum; species Calliopum simillimum. Next base: position 112,983,705 of record OX638370.1, on the reverse strand, counting down.
AAAACCACATTCATATGTGTTTATTTTTATATGCGCACCATATAAATGAATTAAATACTCAACGGGCAGCTGCCTATCAAAATAAATGTGAAAATTATCAGTCCTTAACTCTCCGGTTTTTTTTTTAAATCTCGCTCACATGTAATATAGCAACTGGGGTGCCATATCACTTGGGGGTGCCACAATTTCTGGGTTAACCATATAAGGTTGCAAGTATTGAAAGTAAAAGGGGTGCCATACTAACTGGGGGATTATGACAACTGACAAAAATTTACAAAATATAATCATAGCTCATTCTTGGAAAAAAATTAAATACCCTACACCACCGAGTTTTTAAAAACATTTGCTTATATGGGAGATGCCACACCCTCTCGTCTGAGTTTAACAGGTTTTTTTGTTGTTTAAAGCTTGCCTGAACTCTTTTTAGCATTAATATGCATTTTGTTTGCATTCCCATGAAGAATGCTCTTATTAAAGCACTTTAAATATTTTTTTTTGCCACGCCCTCTGCTCTATGTTACAAACGGTAGCAGTAAGTCAATATACTCTGCGTGTAGGGTATAAATAAAAAAATAGCTGAAGCAAGAGTTGAGTTGAGAGTTTCCTTTGTGCCGCCGCATTGTTATTCCCATTAAAATTGAAAACAAAATTATTTAAGGCAAAGGCAGCAAAACTGAAAACTGAAAAACGAAAAAAGAAAAACACAAAAACAACAAAAAGGAAAAGTATATCTACCTCTAATAGAGACAAAAAGGAACATTTTAATACACGTAATGGTTTTGTGTCTAACGCGCGTCCTTTTAAAGGGTCCACGTTTTGCGACTGCGACGGCTGCTGCCGATGTTGCTGCCTTGGAAGAGCAGATCTTTTTGTTTCACTTGGAAAAAGCCTATTAAAACCTTTCTACATAAGTGATGGCGCTTTGTTGCGTAAACCTTTCAGAGTCTCGAGTGAGAAAGCAGTCAGTTATAATGAAAATGGCATACCTATTTTTGAATGGAATGGAATGAACAGGTGAAGAATATCAACAAAAACAAAAGAAAAAGTTGGAGGAAAGACCTTTTGAAAATAATTCACAAAATGTTTTTAGCTTCATTGTGCGTGCAGTGCACACTCAGTCCACCTAAACACCACTTCACTCTGCACTTGAACTAAACCTCGAGTGGCTCGTGAGTTGGCATAAATTATGTGTCAGAAAACTTAAATGTATTGTTGTCAATTTTATATGTAGGTATGCGGAATCTAGAGTGTGGAGTATTCAACCTCGAACATTCGTAGCCAATTTGAAGTATTTGAAAAATGTTCATTTTAACTTTGCGTAACGGACAAATTTTCAAGAGAATCGACATTCGACATCTCCATCTTTGAATTATAAATGCAAAATGTAAACTATTTGTCTTTTTTCAAAAATTTATTAAAAAACAAATTAAATTCTTTTACCTCTTTTTGTTTGACATTTTTGATGGTGGGCTCATTTGTAAAACCTTAATTTGTGTGCAATGTTTTTTCGAGTTTCTTTAAAATGTGTGTGTTGCCTTCAAAAGTATCACAATCATTGAGTTTTCTATTACCGACATATTTGGGTTTAAGTGGCTTTGTTGCGTTGTCTATTGTACATGGTGGAGGTTCTTGACTTATGTTTATGAAAAATTGTTTATTTCAGTATTGTAGTGTGTTACTTAAAAGTATATTTTGTTCTTGTAATTCGTTTTTTCGGACGTTTCTTTTTTTAGAATGGTTGTATTTTACCGAGAAGTTAATTAATGATCTAATAAAAATTAGTTAAATATTTTTCGAATCAAATCTAATCAATAAGTGCAAAACTTTATGTGAAACCTGTTCTCGGATGATTCAAAAACTTAAGTCGTTTTGAGAATAACTTTAACTCATCTTAATCCTGTGAATTTAGCAGTAAATCAAAGTTTTCAGTAAGCCGAATAAATTTTGAGAAACTAATTACCTCATTCCAAACCACAAGAAGTTAAGGTTGTGATGTACTATTTTATTTGTTCGGACGCTTCACGTTTCTCGACACAATGAAAGCGAAGCTTTCAGTTTATTTATATTACTGAGTATAACCTTCAAGTATATAAAATGTCGCATATAGCGCCTCAGCAGGGATTTGTTAGAAATCACAGCAGTTTTGTACTCGTTTTTTGTTTAACAAATACTTCAGTTCAGTGTCATGTGCAAATGTATTGACAATACTTGGAAGAATTAAAAACAAATACAAACCACAGACCTGTCTTGTTTGATTTGCTTAAGTTCAGTTCAGTGGATATGCTGTAGTTGTACAAATTGTGTAACAAAATTTGTTTTTCGCTCTCTGCTTGTGGCACTATTTTGTTTACGCTCTCTCTTTCTCTAGTGAAAGTATATGAAAGCTACTAGCTCTTGGTAACGAATGTGTTGCAACTTAGAAGTGTTACCATATCATTATTTTTACCGTAGTTTTTCTACCCGCAAGCTTTACACTGACCTAAAGTATTTGCTTGTATAAAATACAGTATAATGAAGTATTTCATACAATCAGGCATTTTTTTGACACTGATTATATAAAACAGTGTACTTCAGTGTACAAAAAAATCAGTATACAGTGCAAATTTGAATCATGAATATTTTGGATCAAATATTTACTTTAGTTCAGTGTAAAACGTGCGAGTATAGAAAAGTACACTATATTTTAAGATGTCTTGTGCAGGCGTCTAGTATGTATTTTGATTCAAATAAAATTACCTAATTAAACGTTTCTCATACGTCGCGTTAAGCAGAATCAGAAATTCATAACACAGTTGTGAGGAGGAAAGTTGGCGGAGCTGCGGAAAGTTGTCGGAGCCGCGTTTTCCTCATACAAATCATCACCCCCCCCAGGTAAAATCCCCACCACATGAACAAAACCAGACGCAACCGCAACACAGCGCAACAGCTGTTTGTGACACGCAGCTGTCGTTCAATCTGTTCGCTGTCACAGAAACAGAAAATTAATTTAGACCCACAGCTGTGGATCGAGTCAGTCTTTGCGTGACCGGCAACCGGTAAACAACAGCAGCTGCAGTATTTAGCAGAAGGAGCAGACAAAGCGGTAATCAGCAAGGAAACAATGTATTTGATAACTTAAAGTAGTGGGGCGTAATAGTGTAGAGGCTACGGCACTAAACAAACGTAGCCCGATAAAAAATCAGTTAAGTACCTGTGGTTAGTACAAGGTTGAGGGGTTGCACAAACAAGTAGCCCAATAATATATCACTTATTTGTGGGTGCGATCTAGTTCCGAATGGAGTCAGGTATGCAAAGAGCAGTGTAGTAAGCAGAGTAGAGTACGCGTTCAGAGAATACCATTGCGTTACGTGTGAGCAGACCGAAACTATATCCGGTAATCATGACTATAGAGTGCGCGTTCAAGAAAATACATTTAGTATTTGGGGAGAGACAGCTAACTACTACAACACTCAACTAGGCCACGACCAGCGGCGGATAGAGCAACGAACAGGAGCAGAGAGTAGTGGGGAGAAGGGAGATGTGTTTTATTTGTAATATTATCTATACAATTTATATAAAATTGCTTATATGAAAATCCTATGTAACGATTTGGTGCAAAATATACCGAACCGATTTTAATAATTTTTTTTTTTAAAACGTTCTACGTATGGTAAGGAACAGGATTGTATACTTAAATTTTTGGTTTCTATAAGATAAACCTTTTTTTTTTAGTATGAAGTTGTTGAAAAAAAAAAATTCAATGCTTGCATAAAAATGATCGTTTGCATTTCAGTCGCTATAGCTTGCTGCGCGATGAGTTATGTGCTGTCGTTGTCTTTTCCGTCTCTTTCATTTATTGTTTTTTTTTTTATTCTTGATGTTGTTATGTTGATGAGAGCAAAAATGAGAGTGATTTCGTCAGTGATGCCAACTCAATATTTTCAATATTTTTGGACTTTAAACGATGTTTTACATGATTTTCAATATTTTTCAATTCTTTTTGACTATTTGCGATGTTTTGGATGTTTTTTGAAACACTTGGACTTTGACCGATTTCTTCGATGTACATATTTCACTATTTTTCGCAACATTTGATGTTGTTTCGATATATTGGATGTTTTGTTTTTAGACTTTTACCGATTTCTACAATGTCTTTCAATATTTTTCAAAACTTAAAGGCTTTTACCGATATATAGGATGTTTATCGATTTCTTTTTGAAAATTTTACCGATATGTTGGATGTTTTTCGATAAACTTAGACTATTGCCGATTTATTCGATGTGTTTCAATATTTTTCAAAACTTTCGGACTTTTACCGATATATAGGATGTTTTTCGACATTTTTGGACTTTAACCGATATTTTGGATGTTTATCTATAAACTTGGACTTTACCGATTTCTTCGTTGTGTTTCGATATTTTCCGAAACTTTTGGACCCTTTTTATATATTGAATATTTTTCAATATATGTATTTGGACTTTCACCGATATGTAGGATGTTTTTCGACATTTTTGGACTCATACCGATATTTTGTACGTTTTTGCGATTTTTTTATTATTTTTTTTTATTTCACTATTTTTCGAAACTTTTGAACTTCTTTCGATATATGTATTGGATGCTTTTCGATATATGTATTTGAACTGTTACCGACATATAGGATGTTTTTTGATAAACTTGGACTTTTACTGATTTTTTTATACATATATAGTATTTATTGATTTGAATCGTTCGCAGAGAAGAACTTAGTCTTTAACATGCCACTTAACATGCCATAATAATAACAATCAAGTATTATTATTATTATTTCTTCGATGTTTTCCAATACTTTTGGACTTTTACCGATTTTACGATGTTTTTCGACATTTTTGGACATTTACCAATATTTTAGATGTTTTTCAATATTTTTCGAAACTTTTGGACTTCTACCGATATTTTGGATGTTTTTCGTTATATTTGGACTTTTACCTATACTTTAGATGTCCTTCTATACTTTTAGACTTTTGCCGATATTTTAAATGTTTTTCGATACATTTGGGCTTTTACCGATTTCTTCGGTGTATTTCGATACTTTTGGAGATTTACCGATATTTTGGACGTTTTTCCATAAACTTGGACTCTCACCGATTCCTTCAATGTATATTTTAGTATTTTGCGGTACTTTTGGAATTTTACCGATCAAATAAATATATCGGAGCATCTGTTTGTGGCACATTGTTTTAAAAAATAAAAAAAGTTTTCGTTATTAGCTTTTTAGTGCAATCTGGCTTTTTATTAAAACCCGTGCAACGCCGGGTAAAACAGCTAGTTATAAGTATGTTAAGACAAACCGAATAAAGAAATAAACATGAAGTAAATTATAAAAACTCCAACCCGCAATTTTGAATTTAACCAAGAGGCCGTCGTTTTATTTTTATTAATTTTTATAGCTGAACCCCTGGCCACAGACGAGCGAACCCGCTGGCAAAAAGGTTCATTACAAACTGCAAGATTTTGTTGCAGAGCAGGTGAAGGTCATTACGCAAGGAAGTTTTTGCGTAAAATACGAATCCAAGCTCAACAATGGCTTATCACTTCAGTGATATTTAACAAATTGCAGCTTTTATCGCGTAGTAATACTCTTTCTCTTTAAGATTATCTCTGGAAAGTTATCGTTTGAAGTTTTTTTCAAAAGTTATAGTTAATCTGAGGCGAAATCATTAAATGCAAAGCCTGTGTCGTGTAGACATTATGAAAGATTTTCCCGATTTCAACTTAAAATTGCATATAACTTTTGAAAGAAACATTGCATATAATTTTTCAAGTGTTTATTTTGAAGGGAAAGAGTAGAACTAGATGATGAGTTAGGCAATAAACTTTACAAAAACTTCGTGATGTAGTCCTTTGCATGAGGAGCGATCCAATTAGAAAAGTTGATAGATAAGATACAATGAAAAAGGTTTGAACTATGTCTTGACAAAATTGAATTACACTTCTTCCTGTATTGACGCCATATGCCCGAAAATAACGTTGTCTGCATTTTAAAATAAGGATTACTGCAATTAAGGATTTAACAGAGAAAAACAGTTACCACATTCCAAATTGACTTCTTCATATTTTACAGTTTCGACGCATAATAAATGAGTTATTAGTAATTCTATTGAACTCATTGCAAAAGATCAAAGTAGAAACAGAGTAAATAATAATATAGAAAAATAAATGGGAGCTTATCTATAATTTTCAAGGCTATGTATATCGTTTTTTTATAGAAAGCGCTTTCATTAACTACATAAATCGCAAAAATGCATTCACAACTAACAATTTCCCCTATTTACTTGAGTACGTACACTTTGGACATCAAAGAGAACCTTTTCACAAGGTCAAAGTGAAATTTATTTTCACATAAATGAAAACGGAAAACTTCAAAGGAAATATCACGTCTACATTTCATGTGCTCAAAAAGCAAAACAATGTAAATACCGTGGAATACACTATGCACTTCATTTCAAGAAAAACTTTGACATTAAAACCATAACCCACTTTAAAACATTTTTGCAAAAACAGAAAGCATCATAGATATTTCCTTTATTTTTGTGTGTGTTATCTTTATTTGTGTTTGTTTAGTGCGCAAAAAAAGTCACTTAATAAGTAATTCAAAGTAATGGCATTTTGTAGATTCTCGCTCACCGAAAATGAAAGCTAAAATGCAGAAGAAATGAAAAAACAGTGAGAAATCAACAAAAAAAAAAAAAAAAAGAGCGCAATGACAAACTAACACCAATACCACCGAAATGTACCTGAAAGTACTAACTGTCATAGCGGCGATGCCTCAAGGAGTAGCGCGCCCGCGACTTTAGTCAAAACGTTACACAACGAGCAGCACCGAAAAAAATAGAAATCGTTACGCGTGCGAAAAAAAAACGTAAAATGCAGCTGAGCCATTAATATTTAAATGTAAAACCTCGACCGTTGGCCCTCCTTCCCCCTTCGTAGCAGCGTGCAATGTTGCCACAAATTAAAAATTCAAAAAGTCTAATACAGGTAAAAAGCACACAGAAGCGGCGAAAACAATTCTCTATAACGTAAAATAGAATTTTTACCGAAAGCACTGATATTTTTAGTGCTACGCCGCTGTAGAGAGATTTTTGCATTTTTTTCCAGTGTTTTTTTTTTGATATCATCACAACCTTAAAGAAAATTTTTCGCTAAATAAAAACAAATAAAAATCATAAAATATGCGGCGGCAAAAGAATGAATGTGGGGGAGTAGAGCAATCTCTAAAGGATTTTCGTTTTATGACAAGCTGTCTATGTATTTTGCCGTTGCTGTGTATGTGCGCTGCATGTGCGGTGGTGGTAATTGTACACCTATTGGTATTTGTGTGAATTTTACGGTTTTTTCTTAAGATTAAGCAGCGTTGCTTTGCTTTTCAGTTTTTTTTTTTTTTTTTGAAAGAATTTTTAATAAATCGTAAAAAATTTTAATGGAAAAAAATTAAGATTAAGAATTAATTCGTGCGTTTTTTATGTTATCATTGTGTGTACAGTACAGTAGAACTTCTTATAAGTGGAAAAAAACAAAAACGAAAATTATAATATTCTTAGTTCACTAGAAGTTATGCAGAAGTAATGATTTTTTGACTTCTTTCTAGAAATATATTTTAGAAGATCTAAAATGTGGACCACGGTGCGTTTTTATAAACTTAGTATTTAAAAAGTATTACAAATAGTACTCTTTCCAGATAGTGAAATATTTGCTTCTTGCTAATGGCCTGATTTACTAAACAGCAAAAAGTTTGGGTGTAAAATTCAAACCAAATTGGAGTGAATATAGATACACACCAAACTTGGTATAAACCGTTTATATATTTGTTCGTATAAAATGTATATAAATAAAGTATGAACACAATTTAAACTATTTTGGTTTAAATTTTATAGTATTTTTATACAAAAATCTTTTGCACTTATTTTTGTATAAAATTTATAAAGAAGTTCATATGAAAGTGTTTTAAGCCATTTTATGTATAAAATTCATATTATGCCCATATAAACCAATCTACTTGCGCACAATAAATTCCATAATAAATAAAAAATAATTCAACTTCCAATAATAACGTATATTAATTTTGAGAGAAACAAATTTCATAACTTAAAATATTTTCAATTACATATTTCCTTAACACTTTCGACCCGGCTGCGACAATATATGTATGAAAATTGGTATATATTGTCCCAGCCGGGTCGAAAGGGTTAAAACACACTAGTATTTTAGATATTTGAATTTCGTTATGAGAAAATTGCTTACATTTTATTTGTAAATTTTTTCATGGAAAAAATTTTTAACGAATATAAATATAAGAAGCACTAATACTCTTAAACAATTTCAAAAAATTGTACAACCACATGGTTATTTTTTATTCCTTACACAAATTATTTTTGGAAGGTCAAAAACGTTTGTCTTATTGTAATTTTTGTTCTAAAATAGTACTATATTTAGTACTTTTTGCCTTATACAAAATTATTTATATTGATCCAATACCTTTCTATTACCCCTGCGGGTAAGGGGTCAGGCATGCCTATCGTAAGAGGCGACTCAAAGCAAGTGACCAGCCAGGGTGTGGAAGGGCGTAGCGTTGGACAGCGTTGCGCCTTGATAGAAACCCACAATGCCCGTAACTGGCACTGACAAGGCGAGTCAATGCCACCTTAAAATAAGCATCTTGGGCGGCTCCCAGGTCAGCGTCTGTTCCAAATTGGGCGGCTGAAATTAAAAGTGAATTTGGCCACTATATTTGCAGCGCTTGCCGGATCCAGCTTTAAGCTTATAACTTACTGCGTGGGGCGTTGCCGAGAAGATTATACTAATGAAGCATGGATCGAAAAACGATGGAAAATAACTCTCCAAGTGGTACCCACCAGAGTGTGGTTAATCCACCTGCCTCGGCAGCATGCACATCGGATTTAGAAGGTGCAAGAAACATGCATAGTTAGGAATGATTCTCCTATAACTGGAACCAATATGGTTTCTCAAAATTTTAAAATCCTTTCGATGAAAACTCGAACACGCATCGGCTCTTGGAATGTCCGAACTCTAAATAGATAGTATGAACATGAAAGTCGTTTGAGAAATGTCTAAGCTATGAACAATAATGTGATGGAGTATTTTTCACAATTTACCGTTTTTCCATATTTTGAAATCTTCCAAAGTGAAACGAAACCATGAACCAAATTTTAGCAAACTCGAAATACAATGAAAAATTGCTAAAACGGACCCTAGCGTCATTATGCTCATTTTACCCATCGCAAAAATTAAAAATAGAAAATATCTTGCTCCCAGTGGCTAGAAAGTTTTCTATTGGTGTGAGTATCAAGAATAAAAATGTTGGTCCTAATCGGAAAATATTTCACTGCGCCCTTAGGCCGTTGAAGGTCGGAAAACCGCTATTTATATGAAAATACTTATGTGACATTAATCGAGAGAATTGGTCCTCCCTTTGAAATTATTCGATATAGGTGTATGAAATTTGGTACGCATATGTAAAATACTTAGGTTAATAGCATTCATAAAAAAACGGGCAGTGCCACGCTCCCTTCACCCGAAATTCGTCGTATCTCTGGAAATCTAAGACTCAGAGGAATGAGATTCGTACTTATGTAATTGGCACTGGGTGAAAAATTTTTAATAAAAAATGGGTCAAAAAAAAAAAAAAAAATCAAATTTGAATAAGATTCAATTTCAGGATATGGCACTGTAACGATGTTAAGCCAATTTAAGGTACTTAGTTGCTATAGAAGCAATATTTTTTTCGGTTTGGTATAGATACCAAGCAAAAAAAAAGTTGGTTCCGATCGGAACATATTTGAACGTTCCGCCAGGCCGTTGAAGGTCGGTAAAACGCTATTTATGTGAAAATAAGGAAACAATCAATCCTATCTTCGAAACTATTTGACATTGGAAAATGAGATTTACGTAATAAATATATGTAGTATCCAATAAAAAAGTGGGCGCCTCCTCCACCCAAAATTTGTTGTATCGATGGAAATATTGGACTCAGGTAAATGAGATTTGGTACATATCTAAGTGGCACTGGGAGAAAAGTTTTCAACAAAAAATGCACGGGACCACCTGCCTTCATTCGAAAAAAAAAACCAAATCTGTTATATCTCTGAAACTATTTGGCACAGGTGAATAAGATTTAAGCCTTGATCGCATAACTTTATCTGAAACGAAATCTTATTTACCTGATAGGTCTAATGCTCATGGAATGACTTTCTTAGTGATAAAAATACTGTGCGAAAATTGCGTCAATAAAGTTGTTCGATTATGAATAGCCGAATTTACTGTAAAACGCATTGTCTACTTTATTTTCTATTTTAATAGTGATGTGAAATTTCATTCAGTTAATCCATCAAGCACATTTATGCATCATTTCTACAATTCATAAACCCACTAAATTGTCAGTTCATTATTCCATATGCCAATCATTAGGCTATTAGCACAGACATTAATCTATGGATCTGTTTTCTTATATTTTTTGTGTAGTCTACATTCATTATTCATCATTTGTTTAAGTGGCATATGTTGGCCGCTACGGCTTTGCCGGGTGGTAGACTACAGAGTCTTTAAGATTTTAAACAGGAGCAACAAAATGCTATTTATGCTTAAATGTTTTATAAAAATTATAATTTCATATGTCGTGTCACTTTATATTCTTTTTCGGAAGTTTGCTATAAAGTTCAGAAAATTAAATTTAGTATTTGCAAACAGCAACTTTGGTGTATTTCATAGCTACAAGTGTAATTTCTCTTTATTTCAGTAGTTTCTGTATATAGTCATAATAAACAAACAAATTCACAACATTTCTTCATATTATCGTATTGATATTATACGTGTTTGGCTACATACAGCCATCTGCTACATCAATTAGCCAGACGATCTATCAAATATTATATATACACCTTTATTCATTATTTCTCATAGAAATTTTTTGTTCTCTCTATACACTCTTCGGCAGAGCGCTATATTGCTATATTGGTATATATTCGTATAAGCAACTATTCAATTTAAAGAAAAAAATTATGACAAAAAAACTGTTTTGGAGCTCATTGGTACCGCATTGAACCTCCTTCGTTCAGTCTGCGAACTCATCAATCAATTCGAACGCTAAGCCAACAATGCATCTATCGATCGATTAATTGAATACTCATTCACCCACTCTATCAGAGGTTTACATATTCAGAAATTCGCGTTGGATGATGCGCTCTCATGTGTTTTGATTAGAAAAGTCGAAACTTTTTGCTTTCAAATCTCAAATGCTTCTAATATTTGTCTGGTTGTTTTCACTCTTTTGTGTTATATTTATATTTATTTCATGGGGTTTGTTTTTAATATTTTAGCAACTTTTTTGTGTTACATTTGACAAAAGGCTGATGCGGCACTTGCCAACACAAAGACTGCATTTTTTGCCGACGCTGTTTAGCTATTTAAATTAACTTGCTAGATGTTTATAGATGATGTTGCCTTGTCAAAGGCTCTCTCTTGGGGGTATTTAAAAGATGAATAAGAGCAAAACAGTGGTTATGCTGTGCTTTTACACTGACAAAAACTTTTAACAACTTTTTCTTGTAACAAATCAATTAATGCATATTTCTGACAAGAAATTTACTATGAAGTTGTGTTACCTGAGCAGACATATTGTCGAATTTAGCATAGGGTTTTCCACCTCTTTTATTATTTGAATTTGCTGTTTTTATTTCCCAAGGTTTTTTCTCTCTGCTGCTTGCCTTATTCCTCTTTTTTTATATCAAAGACACACTGTATTCACTGTAAAACTGGGCCAAAATGCATGAGCCAACCGACAGCGCAGACTTAAAAAAAAAATGGAAACACAAAAGCCGACGGGTATTTTCTTTTTATGCATTTGACAGGAAAGACCTTTATGAAAGAAAACAAAGGAAGAGAAAATGTAATAAAATAATAAAAAATTTTATAAAAAAATAGCAACGGTATGAATATCAGTTAACGATAAGAGACTTAATCCGTAGGTACATGTTTATACACAATAGATAAAAGTTAAGTAATCGATGCAGTATCAGTGGTTGACATTTTCGTTGGTAAATACTATTCCTTTGATAAATTTACGAGTTATTCATTTTTAAAAAATGTTTAAAAAAGTTGTTAAATTTTGTTTTTTATAAATCAAATATTTTTTTATTAAACTTTCTATCTACGAAGCAATCCACGCCAAGTGTACCAGCTCAAAATTTGTTTTTCTTCGATTTCGCTCAAATTTGGCAATATGGTAGATCCGGTGTTCCAAAACAACAATCCGGGAGGATTTGGTCCCAGTACCATTTGTTGTTAAAATACAGGGTGTTGAAATTGGCGTTTTTAGTAATTTTCATGAAAAGGGTGTTTTTTCAAAAATTTATAGCTTACACTAAAGTTTGTAAATTGATAAATCTAAGTTACTGGATTCATTTTGAAGTGTTCTTTTCATAGAAAAATATTTTACACTTAAAAATTCTTAGATTTTTTTAAAAGTACTTTAAATAAGTGCATAATTTATAAGCTTTAAAATGATGTATGACTCAAGATGGGATTCGGACGCTAAATGGGAGTTTTTGGCTTTTGAATGCCCGCAGCAGGCAAAAATCTTTTTTACTCGAGAGGAAAGCATCTTACGTAAAAAGTGTACTAGATAAAAAATGCTTAGAATCGTCTAAGAAATATGTGTGAATTTTTTTTGGAATTTGAGCGAAATCGGAGAAAAAAAATTTTTGATGTGGTAAATAAAGGACTTACTAGGGCGTATAAATTGTTAATTTTCATTTGCTAGTTTGAAGTAATTTGTTGGTTTATGCTTGGTTACGCACGAACCGATTTGGTTTGTCGCATGCTTTTATAAGGGCTTTCGATTTAAACAAACATTTTTTTTTGGTTTCAAATAAGCCAGTTAGTGAACATAATAAGACTTGTTAAGGCAAATAATCAGTTTTCACTTGCTTGGTAAAAAGGATTGTGTTGGCTTATACATGGTTAAACATAATTCAATTTGGTTTGCCATTAAGATATATAAAATCACATTGATTTGTATGAGAAATTTTAGTTAGTTTGTAATAACCAATATAACCATATAGAAAGCCAATTAAGTATTTTAAGAGTGAATAATTAGTTTTCACTTGCTTGGTTAAGGTGATTCTGTGTTTATGATTTGCTTTATTACATGCAAATATTTTGTAGAGCCCTTCGATTTGTATGAAAAATTTTATTTGGTTTGTAATAAACCAGATAGAAAACCTAATAAGATTGGCTAAGGCGAAAAGTTTGTTTTCACTTCTTTGGTTAAGGGGCTTATGCGTGGTAAAAGATATTTCGATTTGATCACATAGGCAAGGCGCCTATGTAGCGGAATTTAAGTACGCGTAACTTTTCTATTAATGTAGAATTCATATGGGCCTTATTTCGTTTTCGGGCGTTATTATCGTACGCCCTCATTGTGCCTGTTTTTTTAATTTTTTAAATTTAATTCCAGGCCCTATAGAATATATGTTTCAAGAAACGTAGATATAGTCTGACATATAAATTTCGATATTAAAAAAATTTATAAAAAATAAATAAAAAGAGAAAACCTAACATTTTTCTATTACGTATAATTACAACTTAAACTCACTGGCAGTTGTGGGTCATAAATACACACAAGGACATTAAAACTTTTAATGAAAAATATGTTATTTATGTCAAAAATTTTGTATCGTAATTGCCATGCCCTGCAGTAAAACTTGGTCAAAAATTAAAAAAAAGCTGTGCCGGTAAGCATAGAATTAAACAAAATAATAGATTGAGGTATAGAGACAGCGCATTAGTAGTAAAAGAGAGACCAGGAACACGCGTTATTCAAAACATTTGCCATTTTATTTTACTTCATTTTTATTCGCTTTTTTCTCTTTTGCATTGGTGTTTTATTTCACTGTGAAATGCTTTTGAAAATGATTTTTATTTTTTTGTAGGTTTTTCCATTTTTTCCATTTTTTTTAATTCTTTAGCCAAAACGGAAATTCTATTCACACCATGGTGGTGGTGGAATCTAACCAAACTGCTCTGCTGCAGCATCAACAGGAGTAAAATAAAAGCGGCTCGACAGTGTGCCAATTGAATGCGGAGCTTTTCATTTTCTTCTTTCCGCTTTTTTTTTGTATGTAGTTGTTGCTGTTGTTGATGATAGTAGTTGTAATAGTAGTCCTTTTGTTGTTGATTTTGTTATTGTAGGAGGATATAGTAGGGTACTATTTTTTGTTTTGTTTTTCAATGCTCCGCTTCATGTGTCTTTTTTCAGAAACAGCATAGAAATTAGAAAGTAAAAGATAGAAAAAAAAAACTATAAAGCAAAAAGTGCAAATGACAGCAAAGCATAAAATAAAATAATTGAAAAACGTTAAAGTCCTTAGTCCAATACAAACATAGGTACTCGTACATTTAAAATGGAACATATTCAAATGAAAAAAAAAAACTAACTTTGTACAGCTGTTGACAGTTGGTAGAGTGGTTACTTTAACCCATTCTGTGCTGAAATATTTCCTTAAAATTGGGAAATATTATACTGCTGCTTGTCTTTATAGTCTATGTCTTTCCAACCCTTACTTTTGCTTGTCTAATCAAAGAAAAAGTGTACATTACCCATAACATTGGAAAATATTATCTACATACCTATATTGTTAATTATTCATTAACTGTCCATGTATGTCCAACCCTTTCTTTTTGACTGCCTAATCTTGGTGCTCTAGGTATTAAACGCAATAAATATCTGTGGGACAGTAAGTTTACCCATGTCCAGGTTTGTCCAGCCATTACACACAATTGTGCACTTTTTAAAATATGTTTAAGGTTATAAAATGGACAAACATGGCCACTTAATGAACACTCAACAATATGTCCATTTAGTATTTATGGCAAATTGTTGATTGTCTATTTGCTGTTCATAACTATCCAACCTTTATTTTTGTTCGTCCAATATTGGCGTCAAAGTATTAAAGGTAACAAATATACGCAGAAGCGTAAACTTTCTCACTAAAAGTGAAGATATTTAATTGATAATTTGTACAACAGTTGATTATCTATTGAATGTTCACGTTTGTTCAACCATTACACTGAATTCTCCAACTTCTGTTTGTAAAATGTACTAAGTCCCAAAATGGAGAAATATGGGCACTAAAAAGATCGTCAACAATATGTCCATTTGGTCCATTCCTTATTTTTGTTTCTGTAACCTTGGTCCTTAATGTATTAAATGTCACAAATATCTGCAGAAGCTTAAATCTGCCTATTAAAAGTGAAGATTATAGATAATTTGTAAAATTGCCGATTGTCTATTAAATGTCCACATTTGTCCAACCATTACACTGAATTGTCCACCTTTTGCTTGGAAAATATTTGAAGTCTTAAAATGCACAAACATGATCACCAAATGAACAATTAACATTAACATGTCCATAACGTGTCCATGTTTATCCAATTCTTATTTTTGTTTGTCCAGTCTTCGTCCTAAAGTTATTAACAGTAAAAAAGATTTGCAGGAATATAAATGCAGGAACGTAAACTTGTCTAATAAAAGTGAAAGGATAATTCGTTTTGCAGTCGATTGTCTATTAAAAGTCCACATTTGTCCAACCATTAAACTCAACTGTCCACCTTTTGTTTGGGAAATGTTTAAAGTCTTAATTTTATTTTGGTAATTTTGGCATTAAAAATTTTAAAATCAGAAAACTTTGATTTTATAATTAGTTCTGCGCAATGATTAGTCAAACAAAATTTATGATTGGACAATCATGGACATTCAATAGAAGTCAAACTTAGTAAATTTTTTTAGCTCTTTATATTTGAGGACCAAGCTCCATTCATTTTTTGAATAAATATTGAAGCAAGTTTAGACAAACGCTTTTTGTGGGATGGACGAACATGCGCTGTTGTCATGATTTGAATTAGAAATTTGGGCATTAGGAATTTTAAAAACAGAAAATTTTGATTTGATTATAAGTTTTGCGCAATGATTGGACAAACAAAATTTATGGTTGGACAGTCATGAACATTCAATAGAAGTCGAGCTTAGTACATTTTTTTAGCTCTGTATTATTGAGGACCAAGTTCCATTCAGTCTTTGAATATATATTAAACCAAGTTAAGACAAACGCTTATATCGGATGGACGAACAAGCGCTATGGGCATGATTTGAATAAACAAAAATAACAGTAAAACTTTTCGTCATCATTCAAAAATGAATTCATGTTTCTTAAAAAAAAATGTTTTTTTCTAAAATTTTGAACAAAGGTTGGACAATTGAAAATGAGTGGACAAACAAAATCAATGAACCCAGAAACTTGGTCACTAATACTCATAAGCTTTTAAATAATTCTCGCTTTAAGGAATTAATGAGTTTGGCTGAAATTTATGTTTTTTGAATATAATATAAGAGTTGGTTCTATTTCAATTGTGAGAAAGTATGGACGAACATAAACGTTTCCTGGACAATGCTTCCAAATCAGTCATATGTACGAGTATAATATTTATAAAATTTAAAAGAACAACTTCTGGTAAGTTTACTGTCAGCATTTTTAAACAGATGCTTTAGAAAAGTAGCACCGATTTTCTGGTGTTTTTGTTAGAAATCGTGAAAATGAAACACCATATCACTTCGACAATCCAATAATACCCTATTACTCAACAAAGTGTTAATTTTTCCCTACATCAAAAAGATGTCTATTTTTTAACTTTTTTTCGAGTTTTTCTATTTATTCTAATTTTTCAAATTTTTTTCTCTCTACTTTTCTGTTCTATTTATTTTAGCATTTTAGCTTTCATTTGCTACGTAAGAGTCTCGTCAGTTTGCCAACATTTCATTTGTTTTTTTGCAATTCGTTTATTTAAAACAAATGACGTCCAAAGTGTGAACAATTTTAATTAATCAACAGGGAATTGACGAAGAACTCAACACACACACATAAACACTACACACTCTACGCTGTTTACGAAGAACTGGTAGTAGAAGAACAATAACCCCGCAGGCTTGTGCTTTGTGAATGAACCTTTTCTTCAAGTTGGTACAAGTGGTGGAAAAATAGCAACGCTCGCTTTTTTGTTAGACATTGGCTTTGAGTGGCGATAGCTTTTGTAAAAAAATCTGAACTGGAAAAAATGCATGAAAAAGGTGAGTACTTTTTTCTGTTGTGTATTTAATTAAAAACTGTTCACTTAAGGATTAGTTTTTTGAAAAAAAAAAATACTGCTTTCTATGAAACGATTGTACAAATAAAGCGACTTTAATCATATTATCTGCTTAAGCTGATGAAAAGTTTTTCAATTAAGGCTGCTTAAGCGCGAGGATTTTATGTGATAAACTGTTTCTAATGTAACACTTCTTTACAGGATGAACATTTGATATATAAAAACTAAAAATTGTATTAAAACATTTGTAGAGTTTTAAAGTACTTTTTTATGGGTATATATCTTTTAAGCTTTACGAAACTAGTTTAGAATGATAGTGTAATTGATTTTCAATAAAAAGGTTGATACAACGAAGACAGTTGAACACATTAGTAGAACTTGAAGCGTTTAGTCATTTGCGTTTGCACATTTGTAGAGTTTCATGTATAAAGAAATAGTTGTTAGAATTTAATGAATTTTTGTATGAGTGTATGATTTTATTTCCATACTTTGGAACTTAATTGACTTTTCGAATTTGCCTTAATTTGATTGGAAGTCCTTAGACTCCTGTCAAAGCTTCTGTGATGGCTGCTAGTGCCAGTTTACCTGCCGAGCCGTCATAAGAAATTTTAGTGTTCGACAAAATGAGTACCGTGACTACGAGGGCTTACATTTGGTCAATATTATTTTCAGAAAATAAATTCCCAAATTTTGTACTTTAATAAATAATAAACACATTTTATATAGATGGCTTACTTTCTTTTTAATTGGCTCACTTAATTTTAACATTTTTTTGCGACACTTGTGAAACTTTTTAAAATTTTTGAATTTTCACACAAAGTTATAGAGTCCTTTTCAAATATCCATGCAAGTATTTTACGATAAATTGTTAAAGAAAGATTGCATTTGATGCATCAAGCGATTGACAACAATGACGTTTAATAATTGCCACTGACATCAAGTGCGAACGATTGCAATCAATCACTTGTTGTTTGTTTGCTGCTTTTCTTTAAATTGGATGTGAGCGTTGAGTCACTTTTGGTCCTGTTCTCTGCAATGCAAACAATTGTTGCAAGTCATTTAAGTAAATTGCTAAAGGAAATTTGTCAACCCTTTAAGTTTTAAAATGCGTCATTAATAATCAAAAGGAAGTTGAGCGAAAAACAAACCTTAATTTTGACTGAAAAAAAGCGCAAAAAAAAAAAAAAATCTCACGGACTGAATGTGTTCTCTCAAAAATACTGTGCTTTCTTGCTTTCCTTTGTATATCTACTTTGCTTTTAGAGAGAGATCAAACTGATCCATCATCGGGTTTGCGCGTAAGTCCGTTTTTACCACTTAACGTTAGCCGTGAGCAACTGATCCGGCATCGGGCTACTCTTGTCTAGTGCGGTGGTTCTCTTCCCTTCCTTCAGTTATTTTTTCTGTGATATGTCTGTCTCTTTCTCTCTTAAAAGAGAGAGCAAAACCACGTTAGTCGTAAGCAACTGATACGCTATCGGGTTACTCACGTTTAATGTGGTGGCTCCCCTTATCGCCGTACGTTTATTCTTCTGCTCCACGTATGTAAGTCTGTTTTGCAATAGAAAAAGAGAGAGAACAATTACGGCAAACTGATTCAGAATTGAGTTTGAACGCAAGTCCTAAAGCTACTACTACGACAACTATATTGCTTGTTCAAAGAAAACCACAAGTACTTTATTTCCTTGCAGGCCACGCAAAAACTGTCCCGATTCCCTGTGTTGTGTCTAAATTTATGTTATATTTCTTTGACGTCTATTGAATTGGGCGGCAGCTGCGTATCAAAAACAGCTGATTCGCAGTGTTGCCGTGCATATCACTTTTAGTGATGTGGTGGGGATTTGCCCTTAACTAAATTTATGGTTATTATTTTTTAGCTAATTACTAATTACGACAATAAATCATTATTTTAATTAATTATAATAATATCAATTACATTTCGTGTGTAATTCAGAAATAAATAGTTACTTACGTATAAATTAAAATATGATATTGTATAATAATAAGCATGTTATACGAAGCGATAATTTGTAGGAGGAAAACGCGGCTCCGCCAACTTTCCTCCTCACACCAATTTTGAAAAAAAAATAACCCACAAAAACAGAATATAAAGGGTTAAGATTTTGAAAAATATTGTCTATGATGATCTTGATACAAAAAGTTTTATCCAAAATTAAGATTTAGGATGAAACTTGGAAAAATAAATTTTTCTGGGTATTTAAGGGCTATACGATCTAACTTTACAAAATCCTTAGGTTGTGCACCTAAACATATTGAAAGCTATGCTGTATTGCACCTCGTCCCAAATTTCGCATTGATCGTGGTAGGGAAACAATGCAAAATGCGGGTATTTTGTCCTTTTACACAGTTGTCTGTATTTTTCGCCGAAATTGCACAAGATATGATCTTAATTTCTTTCAAGAAAATAATCACTGGAGTATCGCGAATTTAAATTACAGTTAAAAAAATATAGTTCTTTACCGAAAAATGCCTTTTTTTCTATAATACTCGGTTTCTTGAACTTTGTAACGATGTAGTGTCGCGTAACGACGAGAAATCCTTTGGCAATTTTTTTATAAATTTCAATGGTTATCAAAAGTGCTATACTATACTATTTTTTTTAGCAAAAAGTTTCTTAATTTCAATCAAAGCTATTAAAAACCAAATTTACAATTTAAATTGAATTTTTAAAAATAATTGTCAAAAGAGAAGATGTTCCTTCCTAGCATTTTCTCAAAACTTCCATAGCGTGGCTTCTAACATAACATAATAGAAAGAGAATAATTAATTTTTTTTTCCTCAAAAGTTCTTCTCAACTCTTTTAACGGATATCACAATTTGAAATATGCAATTTAACTTTAAGGATAAATAAATTTTTTTTTGTCATTTTTCTTCAAAATTCTCAACTTTTCAGCAAAAGTTGCTGCACAAGAGCTACAGCCACAATTTGCAGCGCTGATGTCATTACAAGTTTCCTTTAATAACCGTTAAATTTTTATGCTTTTGTTGTTGTTTACGTTGCTGCATTTTATTGCAACTACCAGATTTTAACCACTTTAAGCTCTTTTTTTTGTTGTTGTTGTGCATTCTAACATTGATAGAACTCAACTTTCAAAAAGTTGCTCCACTTTTTTTTATTTATTTATTTTAATTTTATTTTTTATTTTCTATTTTTTTTTTTTTTGCATTTTTGCTTCCGTTAACTGCATGAATAGAAGCAGAAATATTGACAACAACAACAAGAACAACAACCACAACAAAAAAATTAGAAAAAAAATTACAGCAACGAAAGTGCTACTTGAGCAGCTTGAAAGATGTGCTGAGTGCCATTTTGTAGTGTTTGGATTGTAAATATATTTGCTTATGTTTGTATGTGTTTTCTTATGTATTTGTATTTGTGCAATTTATTTGCTGCAAATGCTGCTTGCAATAAATTTTTGTTAATTTTGTGGTATACATCGTTAAGATTTTTGTAAGAGAAATTTATGTGAAATTTTGCGAAATTATTTTATTTTTTATGCCAAAATATGCGATATAAATATGCATTCTTCGTAGCGGCCATAAATGAAACCAAGAATTTCTGAAAAGCATACATAAAGCTTTAAAATCAGCGTTAAATAATGCACATATATTGCATCGCAACTTTAGTTTAACGCTGCGAACTTCCAAAATGTTGTACTTTTTTCATACTGTTGTACGTTAATCATACGACCTGTTAGACTAAGTGGCATTAGCAATATTTTGTTAACAGCTTATGCTAAAAAGTGTCTGTTTATTACTTTAAATCCTTTAGTTTAGTAAATTCTAGTAGATTTCAATTCAAAGGTATCATAAACTTTAAGCAAAAACTTTTCTTCTGTCCAAGCACAAAGTTTAGTTCAGCATCAACTTTTTATTGCACCATATGTTGTAACCTACTTTTACTTCCACTAGCTCTGGCGTAACCTCTTTCAAAGCCTTTGGCATTTTCTAAAAAATCATAATATAAAATTTCAAAAGTGCAAAAGTTTCCCTTTTCCAACAATGTACTTTTATAATTTTCCGTTTTGGTTTTCCCGTTCAAAATATGATGTTGATTGCAAATGAATGAAAACTGATTGAATTACTCTTGCAAAAGTCATTCAATTATTTTCTACAGAAAACTTTACTCACTCTTTCACTTAAGAGTCAATTTTGCTGTATATTCTCTTGTACGAGTAATTGCTAGAGTATTTGTTGTATTTGAGTGAATGCTGCTGGCTGCAACTTAAGTTGATTTCGGTTTCGTTTGATATTGTTTTGTTTTTTCTCTGTTAAACTATAAAGTGATGTGGAACTTTGAATTTCTGAAAACTGATGTTATTTAAATTATTTTTGAAACAAATTTCTTATATGAATAAATGTTTAGTTATATTTGGAATCTTCATGTCAACACACATACATAAGATGACTTAAAGGAATCTTTTGATAAAATTTGTCTCAAGGAATTTAAAAATAAATACAAATTAAAAGTTTAAACTTTATGCAAATAGTAATCTAAGTTTCTGAAATGTTACTCATACAACATGTTATCCGATTCAACAAATTTCACTTATAAAAATGCCATTTTTTAGCGGAATAAGTTTGAATTAAGAAATTGCTATAAATATTCAATGAGTTAAAAGATTCATCGTAGACGTGAGCTCTAAGTGATATCCAATGTAAGATAAATGCAGCTGGTTTATTAAACAAATGATAGTGAAATAAATGTTTCTCAAACAATATGTTATAATTTATGCTCATTCATCTCACGATGTTAACAAATAAACAAAATTTAACAGTTAAGAATTCATTCGTGTGGCAAAATATCACTCATACCACATGTTATCTTATAGAGTTCAATGAATGTTCCTTATCATATTGCCATTTCTTAGCGGCCTTAGCTTAAATTAAGAAATTGCTATAAAGAATTCAATAAATGAAAAGATTTATATTTCATTTGAGCTCTAAGCAACATCTTACATAAGATAAAGGCAGCTGAATTATGAATCAAATTATTGTTTAATAAGTGCAATTCATACGACATGTTATGCTTTATGAACATAAGTATGATATGGAATTTTTCAGAAGATAATAGCAATATGTAAAATTTTTAAGAAGTTATTTGATTGAAACTGAAAACATCTAATATAAATAACTAGCACTTACTTACCGATGTGTGTTGCTACACCTTTTCTTGTACAGAGGGCGGGGTATCTACAATTAAATTAAACCAAAGAATGTAAACTGTCCCGATGCAATTTGTATACGTACCAAATCTTATCTATGTGCGTTAAATAGTTTCAAAGATAGGGCATTCTTTTTAAGGGCGTGGCTTCGTCCATTTTTCCCTTGAACATTATTTGTCCCGATGCTCTTAATACATCGGTTTTGAAGGGGGACCCTTGGGTGAAACATTTTTTTTTCCAATGTTAAGTTATGAAACGCGCAGAAAACTTGAAAAAAACGAACATTTTTTTTTTTCAGATTTTTAGTTCCGAAATCCAAGGGGAAGCCTTGGGTGAAAAACACAAAAAAAAAAATAAAAAATTTAAAGAGGAACCCTTTGATGAAAAAAATTTTTTTTTTCCACTAAAATGTTAGAAGTCACGAAACACGAAAAACCGAAAAAAAAATTTTTCATGGTGGGACCCTTAGGTGAAATTTTTTTTTTCCACTTAAATGTCGTTAAATTTCACTAGGGATCCTTGGATGAAAGACAACACGAAAAAAGGAAAAAAAAAAAAATAAATTTTTCAAGGGGGACGACTAGGTGAAACATTTTTTTCCACTTGAATTTCGTAAAATGTCATGAAACGCGTAGAAAACGTGAAAAAAACTGATTTTTTTTTTTAGTGTTTGGTTCCTACATCCAAGTGGGGACCTTTGGGGAAAAAATTTTTTTCCAACGGAATGAAATGTCATGATACGCGTAGATAACACGAAAAAAAAAACGAAAAAACAAAAATTTTAAATTTTTTTTTTTCACGAAAATGTCGAAAAAAGCCATAAAACGAGTAGTAAAGACGAAAAAATTCAAAAAAAAAAACAAGTTTTTTGAAGGGAAATTTTTTAAACTAAAATATCGTAATAAGTCATGAAACGCGTAGAAAACACGAACATTTTTGTTTTTTAATTTTAGTCCAAGGGAGGACTCTTGGGTTAAAAAAACCGAAAAAACCAATGACGCAGAAACACGCAGTGTACTGGAAAACATATATGTATACGTATACATATGATCGATGAGCCGTTTGTGATCAGTTAAGCCGTTTGGGAGCCTATAAAGAACATACAGGCATACCAACATTCGATTTTAAATATAAGTAATACATATTTGTACATATGAAATACATCTAACAAATATGTTTCAAAATTTTACACTAAAATTTAATATTCACTTAGTGTTAAATTTTTGATAATTTCAAAATTGCGTCTCCCCGAACAAATTTTTTCCAAACAGTGGCCAACAAATTTTCTTTGCGTAATTTCATGTACCAAATCGATAAATTTGTTGTTGAATTTTTCTTTGCCAGATGAGACCGCAGGTACTCGCGCCACCAACATTTTTCATGACATGACACCGTAGCCTTAGTATGGCACTGAAAACTACTTTGCACACAAACATACAATAATGCAGCAAATTTAACACACATACACAGACTAACAGACACTTGACCCGAAAAATACAGCACTGGGTGTTGCCTTTTTTTTTGGAAAAAAGTGGCTGACTATGCGTTCAGTCAGCTTGCCTGGGTGTTTTGTCAAAACAATCACGTTTTCATTAAAAAGTCTGCCGAAATGTTGAAGAAAAATGGTAGCGTGCACCTTATCCCTACCTTCACACAGAATATGTGTTGAAACAAAATTGAACAATTGAACTGCGTTGAACAACATGTGCCCCAAATTAAGAAAACACTTTGTGAATTTTAAACAAGTTTTGACAAACAGCAACAGGAACAAAAACAACACAGCATTATATCTCATATAGCACTGGCGTCATAAGATAATGCATCCATCAGAATGTATATCTGAGTGTGTGTGCTTGTTTGCGTGTGTTGATGATGAAAATTGAGAATGAAGTGGAAAGTATGTCAGAAAATTTCAATTCGTATGGCGTGGCATAGAAAATGAAATTGCAGAAAAACAACAGCAACAACAACAACATGAACAACAACAATAATAAAGTACAACTCAACAAAAATTGAAATGTGAAAAATGAGAAGAAATTAAAGTACGCGCGGCGCACAACGCGTTCGTTCGTTCCTCACACACGGAACGGAAATGAAGAAATGCGTTTCAATGCTGCGTTGCGTATGTGGGAGTACACACACAT
The DNA here is from genome assembly GCA_951812925.1 of Calliopum simillimum. Taxonomy (NCBI): domain Eukaryota; kingdom Metazoa; phylum Arthropoda; class Insecta; order Diptera; family Lauxaniidae; genus Calliopum; species Calliopum simillimum. The sequence continues at coordinate 112,959,203 of OX638370.1, read as the reverse complement.
TTGTACATATATGTATATGTCTACAGAAATTTTTGCGTGGGTGGATAAATACAGGGTCAAATATTATTAAAAAAGAAATGAAGCTGCCAAAGACAACTAAAATTTGGGTTGTTGTCAAGGACCCAAAGGATAATTGAAGCGTGTAAAGAAAGGCTTATGTATTATGAAAGCTAAATGTAATAAGCTTTTGATGAATTATTTGCGATAATCACAGGTTCGAGGTCCATCGCTTTATTGGAAATTGATAATTATGTTTAGTGGAACATTTGACATTATATGGCCGACATAAGTAGTTTACCAATAACAGAAAATCGAACCACCTAGGCAAAGACTCAAAAAAAGGCGCTTATGAATTTCGAGGGGATAAAACATTAAGAAGTAACACTAGATAAAACTTAAGCTTGGAACAAGCATTTGTCCCAAAGCCTTAATAATAAAAAAACAAATGTCGTATGGTAAAACATGGAGACTATGACTAAAATAATATCAAAACAGAAATTTCTTCAGTAAAAGTAATCTCAAAAGGAACGAAATAGGTTTTTGGGAAAGCCTGCTTGTATATAATTTTGCTACCAGATCAAAAAGAATATGAAAGCAATGAAAAGTCAGACTGTTTATGCTAAAAAATCTGGTTGCATTACTTTGTTAGCCCAGATCTTTTCAGCGAAGTGAACCGCACTCCAGGCAGAATGTTGCGCCATTCTCATACATCTTGGCAGAATTGCCCCTGTAGGAGACAGCATTTTTTTCCAGATGAATTTTTGTAAGATATTTTTCACAAGTAATCTTTTTTGTTGTTGTTTCTTTTGTTTTTATTTTTGTGGTTTTGTCAGTAATTTTGTTGTTGTTGTTGTGTTTTACACTAATAAGGTTTTAGGGAAATTTATTGTAACCTAAAGCGATGCCTCATATTATTACGTATTAACATCAAGCTTGCTGGCGCATATACGAATTTTCAAATTTTTTCAAAGTTTTTTCAAAGTTTTTCTGCACTTTTGTGCAAAATGTAAAAAAAAATAAAATCGGCGTACAATCAGAAGCCAATAACTATTTAAAAACGCAAAAAAACTTTTCCAAATTTTTTCAAACTTTTTTTAAACTTTTTAAAAATTTTCAAACTTTTCTCAAACTTTTTCTGCACTATTGTGTAAATACTAGGCACTTAAAAACGCGAAAAAACTTTTTCAAACTTTTTTTAAACTTTTTAAAATTTTTCAAAATTTATTAAACTTTTTTCAAACTTTTTCAAATTTTTTCAAACTTTTTCAAACTTTTTTCAAACTTTTTAAAATTTTTTAAAAGTTTTTAACAACGCAAAACAAACTTTTTCAAATTTTTTCAAACATTTTTAAAATTTTTTCCAAACTTTTTCTGAACTTTTGTGCAAAATGTAAATGAAATAAGATCAGCGTACAATCAAAAGCCAATAACTATTTAAAAATGCAAAAAAACTTTTTCAAACTTTTTTTAAATTTTTTAAAAATTTTCAAACTTTTTTCAAACTTTTTCTGCACTGTTGTGCAAATGCTAGGCACTTAAAAACGCGAAAAAATTTTTTCAAACTTTTTTTAAACTTTTTAAAATTTTTTAACAACGCAAAACAAACTTTCTAAAATTTTTTCAAACTTTTTAAAACTCTTTCTGCGCTATTGTGCAAATACTACTTAAAAACGCAAAACAAACTTTTTCGAATTTTTTCAACGTTTTTTCAAACTTTTTTCAAATTATAGATCTTGGAGTTGGGATTATAAATAAGATATGGTCAGAAAGAATGAAATACATTCAAAGAGTATAGAATTGTTTCAGTATCTTCTCTTCTTATACGAGCTAAAACTGTATGTTTGTTTGTTTTTCTGTACTCAATATTTTTTTCTCGAAAACGGCTACAGCGATTTCAATGAATCTTGGAATAGTGTTAGATATTAGCATACAATGAAGAATGAGCCAGGTTTGAACTTTCCAAATGCTCACCAGAGGGCGTGGCACTGCCCTAAATTTTAAATTTGATTTAGTCATAACTCGCAAACCATACAAGGTATTTGAATAAAATTTGGGGAGCGGGTACTGCTTAATAATACCTTGTAACAGACAAAAAGTGGGCGGGAGATGTTACCTCTGTAAACAAGGATTAATATGTAGTACGCCGTTATATTGGGAAAACTCGTTGAAGGGCGTGGCACCGCCCACAAAAATATGAAACGGTATAAAAAGAAAACTAATAACGCAAACATTCTGAAATTAACTGTGAGGTACGTAATTGCTAAAAGACATCTCTGTTATGAAAGTGGGCGTAATATCGCCGTTGCGCGTGGAACCTCCCATGCAAGCAAAATACGTTAAATGTTATTTCTCGCAAACGTTACAAGATATTTTAATGAAATTTGGTGTGTACGTACTGCCTAGTAATGCCTTGTAGTAACCGAAAAGTGGGCGGTATCAAAGAAGTACTACGCCTCCTTTTTAACCATTGAAAATTTTGATTCAATATTACTTGAAAACGACTCCAATAATTTTAATGAAAATTTTGGAGATGTTACCACTGCAAACAAGGATTAATATGTGATATGTCGTTGTATTGGGAAAATTCGTTGAAGGGCGTGGCACCGCCCACAAAAATATAATACGCTATAAATAGAAAACTACAAAAGCAATCTTTCTGAATTTAAATGTAGGGAGCCTACTTGCTGTTTGGCACCTACGACCTGAAAGTGGGCAAAATATCGCCGGTACGCGTGTAACCTCCCATACAAGAAAAACACATCAAATGCTATTTCTCGCAAATGGTACAACATATTTTGATGAAATTCGGTGCAGTTTTATTTACTTTTTGACGTTGTATCGATCTTCATCAGCAGAACTGTCATTTTACCTGCAGGATTTTGAAATATCCTTGCTTGAAATTGGAGAATACGCTTTGTTCAGTCTCATAGTGTACCTACAAAAACATGTGAAATTCTTTTTTATTAATAGCATCGAATAGCCGCACTCTTCCTTATCAAAATATCGTTTCAGATTTTTCCAATAGGACTCTTATTTTTCGAGTTTTGATCCTTTGAAGATAAGATATTTCAGCCCTCATACAAAACACGAAATATTTTAGGGCATTCTCTTTGAGTTTTTGATATTTTTCTATACCATTCGATTCTTTCCGAGTTCTTTCTTATTATTATTTTCATCGGTTTATTTATCATTTTGAAAGCATGACTATTAGAGGTGAAAAGGTACAAGTTTCATAACAAAAAAAATCTATGAATAAAAACATCGACTCAAATAATAAGACCAGATTGTTGACCGAGCATCGATCCGTCTCCAGGTACTGAAAGAATATGGCATACTATATCAACATTTTAAAGACTTATCAAGCTCTCAAGTTTATACGTATCTTCAGTCTTTTGAACTGCTATATAAATATTTCATTATACGAATGGGCAGTTCTGGAAAAAATCCAATTTGTGACTAAAGACAGCAAAAAAAAAAAAAAAATATTTTTGTGAGGCCACAAATAATTAAAATAGATTTAAGTTTTCAGAAGAAATGTAATACAAATTATGAATCGTCCAGAAATTATATGTTCGTTTTCAGTGTAAGTTCACACACTAAATTTTATAATATTTAAAAATATCTACCGTTAAGACGTCACAAGGTAAAGATTTTTTGCACTTAAATGATCGTAAAAGCTTCAAAATAAAATTTTAAGTTGTTTTCGCCTTTTACAAAAAATAATTTATTTTGATCATAAAAAGAAAAGCGATTTCATGCCACGGTAAAGACTTACTTGTTTGTACAATCAAAATTTACGAAACATTTTGCGTTGAAGATTAACATATCGTCGGCTGAGTATTATTTTGCCGTAAACACCAAAACACGCATTTTCAACTGAGAATGCAGTTTTATGTTTCCGAGTACGCTCTTTTTGAAACTTTTATCCATTTTGTCCTATCCCTTTCCAATCCAGAGTTATATAGTATGACTTTTGCCGTATATCCACAAAAATTGCAAGTTGAATTTTTAGTTTGCCGTAAACGACAAAAATATGGATATACGGCAAATTTTCCGTATATTTTCAAATTTTTTTTTAGTTTTTTTTGTTTTGCCGTATATGTATATGAATGATATAATGATTCACTATTGTTTTAATATAAAGCATTGCTAAGCGTATAAACGTTAGCCAATCAGTGTATTGAGTGCATTAGTATATAAACCAGTGGTATCTATATGAAACATTGCGATGTTTAAAACAAAAATAGTGTTTTATTTAATGGTTCTTTCGTAGGTATTTTTTTTTGTAGCTGTTGCTTTCAAGTGTTAATATTGTTGAATTTTGAGTAGTAAGAACAACGCAAATTTTATTATTATAGTGATCGTAGTCATTTTTATATGTTAACTCCGTTTTTCAAGATATTCCTGTTGACAAATTAGTTACATGCAAATTTGAGCCATTTTAATATGTTTCAAATTAATGAACTGTGGTGAGTTTTAAAAGTGCATGGTTTTATCCTTAAAATGGTGAAAAAATGGACCATTTATCGTTATATTTGCAAAAGTTATAGCCATTTAAAAACTATTTCCTTTGCAAACATGCACCACATGTCGTATGAGTAATATTTATTAATATGGGAAAATGAGGCCTCATATCAATATTTTCTGACCATTCTGCCGCCACAAACCCTCTGTAAGTTAAAAAAAGTGAGAAATTTTTCATGAAATGTAGCAATTTCGTCAAACTACCTGAAGTAAAATTAATATAACTTAAAAAGTAGAAGGCGTAGGATCCTATAATTAGTAAAAAACCAAATAAAATTATTTACTGAAAGTATTCAAGAAAAAAAAATTAAATTTTATCGGTTAGTTTGTTTGTAATTCCACCTCAAACTTAAAAAAGTGATTTCCCAAAAAAGTGAATTTGGCGTTTACGGCAAAGTAATACTCAGGCGACGATATGTAAAAACTTAATAACCAACTCTGCACGACGAAAATATTTAGTACAAATATTCTTGAATACGAGTCAGTAGTACTTTTTAATCTTTAGTTTTAACTATTGTAATCCAAGGGTGGACATGTTAAATTAGTTCTAAGTTAATCAAAACGTGAGAGAATTATGATTTTTCTATTAAAATATAAACTTTGCAAAGTTACAAGCATTTAGTTACGCAAGAACTTATACAAATGTAATGTTTTAAGAAAGTTTAATGGGACTTTCTTATTTTTTTATTTGAATGCAATTCAACTCAATGACGTCAGCTACCTATTCAACATTTAGAAAACATTAGAAAGTAATGAATTTTACCATAACAAAGTCCAATTTGACTTTTGTTTACAATCAAAATTAGTGCAACGCAAAAACTTAGCTTTTTTTCGTCCATATTTTGACACCTTTAGTATTTTTGGTTGCTTTTTGACTTTATCTGGATTTTTCGATTTTAGAATTTTTTTTTTAAATGTTAACAGTTATTGGCTTTTTCTACAAGTTTTTGAATACTTAAATATTTATGAATTTTTGCAGCATTATTTTTGGTTATTTTCTTTATGAAAATAATATTTCAATGAGAAAGTGCACTCTCTATAAATACCCTGTTTTTGTAAATGACTCTATATGCGGTAAATGAAAGTTTGCCAGTAGTGTTTTTTTCAGAGTTCCCGATAGAAGAAAATAACAAACACAAGCAAATAAGAGAAAGAAGTAGCGAACAAGCAAATTAACAAAAATTCATAAATATTGAAGTATTGTGCAATAACAGCCAGCGTGTTTCTCGCGATTTTAGTTGGTGTTGCTGCTGCTGTTGATGTTGTTGTTGATGCACCTGACTGATATTGACTGATGTTACGTGTAGTATTTTTTGTTGAGTTCAGCGCCAGGTGGGTGTTTTTTGTTTTGAATATATTTAAAATCTTTTAGCGCTGCCATCAATACAGTTGATTTTTCATTGCTGTTGTTGATGCCATCATCATCATAGAATATATAGCAATAAGAACGAGAAGACAATTTTGGTCTTCTATTTATCCATTTTTCACAACAGCACTCTGGTAATTAACTTCTCCGCACATTTCTGTGGTGCTCTATTTCAGTGTGCTATTCCATTCAAGTTTTTATTTGCCACATATCCGGGTTTGATTCTTGACACTAGAAGGAATAGTTTCCAGCGAAGTCCTACATAACAAAAAAAAAAAAAAAAAAATATTTTTATTTTTAAATTTAATTTTCGAGTATTTGCTAAGTGTCGCGGAGTAATAAATTTCTTTTTCCAGAGGGTCAATATCATTTACTCTTGACTTTAAAATAGTACTTTCCTTATGCTACATGTATTGTTTTCTTCTGTTTTTTTTTAATTTACTTCTTAGATATGTATGTATACATATGTAGGTACGTATCAATTCACCAATAAAAAAAAAGTTTCTAAGAAAAAGTTTTCAAGGCTTAAGTATGCGATTTTATTTAAGATTTACTTTTTTTTGTGTCTTTGCTTCCAAATTTTGTTTTATTGTCTGTTCTGTTGTTCAATTTTGTTCTTTTATTGCTTTATACATTTGATTATACAACTCAATCAATTTAAGAAACTCTGAAACTTTTTTTTGCTATAACTCAGTTTCTTTCCTTTTTCAATCTCACACTTAATCCCATTCATTTTTGTGTGCGAAATGGGGTTTTTTGCAGCGCAATTGAATTAAATTTTCTCGTTGTTAAAAGTTTTTGGGATTTCACTTTTTTCTTGATTTTTTTTCAAAGAAAACTTTGTATTTTTTCAATCATTTATCGCTATGTGCAATTGATATTATGCGGCGCATTAAAATCAATTTTTGTCGCATTTATTTAAGTTTTGTGGATGTTTTCAAAATATATGCCACGATAAATTTTTTAAATTGAGAGATTTTTCATTTAAGTTTATTCGGTAAACTGGTAATGAGATGGCAGATACAATGGCTTTTACTCAAAAAATAAGTTTTAGTCTTTAAAATGGTGAAAAAGTGGTCAACTTATCGCACCATTTCCAAAGGTTACTCATACGACATGTTGAACATGATTAAATCTATTTACATAAAAGCTAATGTTTGTCTGTATGTTCCTAATAGACTTCCAAACGGCTGGACCGATCACTGCGAAAATTTTTTTTTTTATAGTTTTTCGGCGCGTTTTTCTGCATAATTTTTTTTTCAGGTTTTTTTTTTTCATCCCTTGAATGTTGGCACCAAAAATTAAAATTTTTTATTTGTCGTTTTCGTGTTTTTTCCGCGTTTTATGACTTTTTACGACATTTTAACGAAAAAAAATTTTTCGTTCCAAAAAAAAATTTTTTAAAAACTCGAAAAATATTAAATTTAATATAAGTTTCTCCAGGACAACTTATATACTTTGGGTAGTTTCAATTGGAGATGCCGCGAACTTTGAGAAGGTGTAGCAACGCACACCGGGAAATGCTAGTAGGACATAATATTGAAATGGATCGAAATTTTGCAAATATTATGATAAATGGACCACTTTCACAGCATTTTAGATGTAAAACTTTGTTTTATTTGGAAAATGACATAGTAGAAAAAAGTTCTGTTCTTACTTCGGAGGAACAATCAACAATTTATGTGGACTTATTTTTCATAATTAATCAGAAGCAAAACAGTTGCTTGAACTTCAATTCATTGGAACCATTTTTATATTAATTTTAACTTCAAAGGTTCCGAATATCCGCAGAAAATCTCTGTTAAATTATTATGAAATTTTGTTTTTGTTTTTCTCCGTCAAAAGGAATAAAATTTTATTGCAAAAAACTTTACATACTCGTCTTTCCTTTTCTTTCGCTCGTCACAACTTTTCAACTTATTCTTCACACACTGAAAGCCAAGTGCGCATAACCATTATTATTATCATTTTCATTATAAATTATCATTTATCAAAAAGGAATATTTGCCAATTTTTTTCATATTATTTGACTGCCGTTTTCTTTGTCTTTTAGCTTTTGCGTACCATTTCTCAATTTAAAAGAACTGTCACCCTTGACGTGCCCCCAGACACACATACTTATGTTAACTACACTTAGACCTTTCCCGATCCACCTAAGGGCTTTTTATTTTGATTTCCTTTTGCCTTTTATTTTTTTTTATTTTCTTAGTCAAAGAAGAGTTGACAATAAAGGTTCGCATGTAAATATAAAGCAATGAATAAGCAAAGCAACGAAAATGACGATGACAAAGCAAGAAAAAAAAAAAAACGATGGCAATAATGTCAAACATACTTTGAGGCGCATTCTTTTCTTGCTTTAGGCAGCTTAAAGGTTTTTGCGTATGCGAGAGCGCATTAGTTTGAGAATGTGTGTATTGCAAATTTGCGCATATGTATTTTGTGCTCATGTGTGTGTCCCTTTTTTTTGCCAATCATCTGAATGTTGATAAAATTTATTCATAATTTTTCGACGCAGCGTTTGAGGGTTTTCTTCAACATCTTTTTTATTTTTAAATCTTCCTTGTATTATCTATAGCTGAAGGGTGTTTTGAAAACTCTTTTATATAATAATTTTATATATAATCATATAGAAAATTGTCAGTGTTTTTTTACCATACACTCTAATGTGTATGCTTTCTTCAACCGTATGTGGGCTTAAGTTTGTGGTTTAGCTTTCTTGGTCGTTTCTTTTTTTTGCAAACTTTTTCAGAGATAAGTTTTATGCAGAAAAAAAAAAAGTTTTGAATCACTCTGTTTACTCGTCGTTTTATATAATTTTGCTCAAAGTCATTTATGATTCGCTTTAATATTTGTTTTTATTATTTTTAACCAGAGTTATTCTAAAAATAACTCATGCAAGTTCAATCTTGCATAGAGTTTTATTTGAATTTTGTTTTATTTTAGTTGAAATGTTTTGATTTTTTGTTTGAGATTTTTATCACACACATCTTGGAAACATAAACACGAAGATTTGTATAAAATAAAAATAGCACTTTAAACACCCAAAATGATTTTTGTATAGCACATTGTCATATATATATGACAATATATACAATATACATATGTTTTTTTTTTATTTTTCGTAATATTTTAGTCAAACATCAGCAGATTTCTTGTAACGCATTTCAGTGCTCAAAATAAGCCTTTTTCTTGGTTCACAAAAGTGATTTTTTAAATTAAATTGAAAAAATCACACTCATTACATGAATAATATTATCATTGTTTTTAAGTGGGGGAATGTCGTATAGGTTGGGACGCCGTACAAGTTGGGATAGCTGGTTTTCTTGAATTTCCGATACTGGCGACACCTATGTTTCGACTTTCGAAGTAAAGTCTGTTTAGAACCTAACATTTCATATGCAATTGATCGAAGAACTCGTGTTGGATATGTCCATACCAAACAAAGCGTAAATTGTCATATCAAAAAGATCTTTTCGATAGTTTCTGCGTGTTCGTAATTTGCAGAATTTAAATCAATTGTTTCGTTTCGTGTGTCTTGTAATTAGTGTATTTTCATTGCGTCAAAGAGTTATTGAAATGTTTTGTTGTGGCAAATGATATATTTTGGCATTCATGAAATGGCAACTATGTAAAGGTTGGGACACTCATGTCGTATAAGTTGGGACAGCACTTTTTTTTATTCCAAAGCGTTGGGATACCATTTAAATTATATTTTGATAATATTAGATGAATGCAATTGTATTTATAATAATTAAAAAGCATTTATTAATGGATTTTTGAAGATTGTGAAGCATTTATGTGCCATGAGTTTGGCAAGTTCATAACGCACGAAAAACCGATCGTGAAAATACTGATTTCAATGCATTGGTCGCAGAAATCAAGGAAATTAAATTGGCTACGGCATTCCACCAGAAAAGCTCATAAAATCCCAAAAAGCAGTTTGACGAGGTATACCCAAAAAGTGAATGATAAAATTAAAGACATTTCAACCGTTGATGACGATGCATTGTTAAAGCTGGTTAACAGAGTTGCTTTGCACGCCCCTCCAGTGATGGTATCTTATGTCTCGCACAAGAAGTACCTTAAATATAAAATATGCGGAACAGTTTCCTAACCTCTACAAACTGCGAATCATATTAGGCGGCATGACATATTTTTACTTAAACTGTTTGTTGTAAACATGACGTTTCAATAAATATTCTAATAAAAATAATATCATACAGATTAACTTAACTTTTTGGCTTACTTTGTGATTTTTGAAAGTGTACCAACTTATACGGAAAATTTTTTTTCGGCAGAAAAAGTTGTCTTCATTAAAATTGCTATAACTTTTGACTTGATCACAAATAACTTTCTATAAAAAAGTTGTAGCCAATGACCAAACTTTTTGATTGGTTTATTTAAATTAACAATATTTCGATGCGTTTCAAAACCACTGACCAAAAACAAAACCCGTCCCAATCTATACGACGGTTTTAATAATTTTTTTTAAAAACATTCTACGTGTGCTAAGGAACAAAAGTAACAAAAGTATGGATTTTTAAAAGATGAAACTGTTTTTAGTATGAAGTTGTTGACAAAAAAAAATTCATTGCATAGACATGATCGTTTTCATTTGCGTCGCTACTGCTTCATGAGTTGTTGTTGTTTTTTTCGTTTCTTTCGTTTATTGCGTTGTTTTTTTATTCTTGAAGAAAGAATATAGACTTTATGTTATGCTTTATGGGATACTTTTGGACTTTTTCCGATATATTGGGCATTTTTCGATATACTTGAACTTTTATCGATTTCTTCAATGCTTTCCAACACTTTTGGAATTTTACCAATATTTGGGATGATTTTCGACATTTTTGGACTTTTACCGATATTTTGGATTTTTTTCAATATTTTTCGTTACTTTACCCATATTGTAACGACACTTTAGCCACGGGTCTTGACTTGCCGGTGGCCAAGGATTCGGTTACAAAAATTTATTTGATTTAGAGACCACTTCTTGTTTTAATCGCGTCTCAAAAGCTACTTTCTAAGGCAATGTACGGAATTCATATGTTTGCGTAGAAAGCTATTTCCCTTCGCCTTCGTACGGAATTCCTATGGTGCGCAACCAGTCGACGGACCTGAGCTTCTATATCCATGGAAGCAGCTAAACAAGCGAGTTTTCACAAAACACCCCTCGTATGTTAAAAGCTGTTTCCCTACATCTACGTACGGAATTTCTATGTACGGAAACAGCAAAACAAGAGAGATTCCACAAAAATACTCTTCATATGATGAAAGCTATTTTCTGACACCTTCGTACGGAAATCATATATTTGCGCAACCAGTTGGCGGACTTTAACTCCTGTATCAACGAAAACAGGTAAGCAAGCGAGTTTCCACAAAAACACTCCTCGTATGTTGAAAGCTGTTTCCGTACGTCTTACACCTTTGTACAGAAATCATATATTCGCGGAACTAGTTGGCGGACTTCAACTCCTGTATCAACGGAAACAGGTAAGCAAGCGAGTTTCCACAAAAACACTCCTCGTATGTTGAAAGCTATTTCCTACGCATAGGTTGTACAACAAATTTACGGAAGCAGCTCAACTAGCGAGTTTCCGTAAAAACACCCCTCGTATGGTGAAAACTGTTTCCTTACGTCTTCGTACGGAACTTTTATGTTTGCGCAACCCGCAACCAGTTGGCGAATTTCAACTCCTGTATCAACGGTAACAGCTAAATCAGCGAGTTTTCACATGTTGAAAGCTATTTCCTACGCATATGTACTGAATCCCTATGTTTGTGCAACAAATCGGCACACTTCAAGTCGTATACCAACCGACACAGCATAAACAAGCAAGTCCCCGTATGTAAACACACCGGGCGTGTGTAGTTGGATATTTGTGAGTGCAGCTAACCAAGCGAGTCCCCACAAGTTACTGCAACAGCCACTAGTACTACGACTACGGTTAACAACTACCTTTGTTTCCTCCGGTTCCGTTTGCTGTTACTGCTACTACTGGTGTTGACTGCTGCTACGATGATTACCGCGGAACTCCTCTGTAGCGATTGACTGATTTTTTCACGGAACAAATGTTATATATATTTTTCGTACTACTTGCACACATGTTCGATTAGCTGTTTCTTGTCAAAGCCATCAGCAGCTGTTTCTGACAATGACTGACGTGCCAGGGGTGACACTGGCAAATTTCAATTCACTGCATTAGGTATTATTAATTATTATTATTAATTTCTTAAACTTAACTATTAATGAATTCATGTATTTACTTAACTCAACAATGCTTATTCATAAAAATTAAATGAAAGAATGAAATAATCAAAAAAAAAAATAAATAAATAAAAATGAGATCGGCCTATCTGTATTGACGAAAACGAGGTGCGCCGACTTTTATCTTTATTCTCTGAGTGCACATCACATCGTCATATATATATGAATCAGCACACAACTATATAGTAACTTCTTTAAGTCAAAGATCTCAGTCATTGGATGTTCCTCGCATAGTTCACTTCAATTCTTAGTCATATATATGAAACTGTCGTGATTCGTATTAATTTTGACAACTGCTACGAGTATGCGAGATTTTCAAATAAGGACTGTCCTTAATCTTTTAGAGTTTTGAGTGTAATCACGGAATTTCGAAAACTTTTTTTTTGAATCAGACTAATAAGCACTAAATTAAAATATTTATAGCCAAATTTAAATTTAATTGGAAACATTTTCCAAATATACCTGTGGCACGAAACAAAAACTGCTTAAGTTAATTTCGGTCAGAAAAAAAAACAACATAAGCTTTCTGCTTTCACACAATATTTATGCTGTATTTATATTTAAACTTGAGTCGAATTAAGCAGATTTTCTTGTCTGCCACAGATTTAGCTGAATTTGACATAACAAAACTTTAAAAATAACTATATATTAGAAAATTATTTTTAAATTATCATCGAACCAAAAACAAAAAATTTAAGAAAAACAGATAGTCGTAGGTCATTGCAGCCAGTACTCTTTAAGTCTATTTAGGTTTTATATTTTGTATTTTATCTAAATTTTATAAATTAATAAATAAACAAATAAAGAAAAAGAAGAAAATGGAAAATATTAATCTGAAAACGAGATTATGATGCAAAACATCTGCAAATGAAACTTAAAACTTCACGGTTTTTACATTTCGGGGTATTTTAATTGAACTTAATTAAAAAACAAAAAAATGGTTTACATTTCAACAAGAATACTCGCAGAGTACAATATTACCCCACAGCAGAATTCACTACAGTGCTTTAATGCTCATTGTCCAATGCTTTGTCTAAAATTGCATATGTGCACATGTGCATCATCTGTGTATGGGTGTGCATTGCAGTTTGTCTGTTTAATTAAAAAGCAATTTTCATGTTAGTGCTTCCTATGCACAGTCTTTAACCCATTTTTATTCGGAAAATCTTTTTTTAAATTTCTTAGCTATACAAGTGTTTTAAGTGCTTTATTGCAGTAAATACAAGAAGAGTTCTTCAACAGAGTCGAAAAAGTGTTAGTGCTGGTCCTGGTGTTGGTGTACTTCAACAAACAAATACACATACACACTTATCCACTCTCATATTATGCACTTAGTCAGCAAGAAATCGTTTTCTTTGTGCAGCGCCAGAACAGAAGTTGCCATCAACTGCTTGGTAACGTATACCGGGACAGGAGGAAGACTTTGACCAAAGCAAGAAAATTGCTAATGCGTATTTTGCTGCTTTTTTTTCTTCCTTTCTTGCACTTTCATTTAGTTTTTGTTGTCTGCAAATTACATCAGCAGCAGCATCAGTAGCATTTTAAAGCAGCAATCAATGCTTGCTTGCTATGCTTAGATAAGGTGTTTGTGGCCAACACTGAAGAAAAAGAAAGCAATTTTTAAATTTTTATATAATTTTATTTGAATTTTTTGAAATTCTAAGTCATGTTTTGATTTTAAACAGCTTACATTCCTTGACAGCAAGGGTTAAATGTTTATATCGAAAGAAACAATAGTTTTCAAATTGCTTCACCCGTAATGATAAGTAATTTCCGTTAAATCTCTTCTTTTTTTCTCCGTGTATTAACGGATATAATTTTTATTGTTTTATCAGGTATGTGGCATTAAGGCTTAAAGCTTCCAAGCATCCACTTAGATTTCATTCAACTAAAGTGAAGAGTTAAGTACATTAGTGGTTGTTGCCATCCATGGGATACTCATTGTTGTATGTATGTTTGTACGTAAAATCAAAAAGAAAAGTGAAGCAAAATGGAATCGCACGAGTATAAGAAAAATGTGGGAGGATTGGCAAAAAGTAAAGAACAAATTGTTCTTTGTAGGGTTTTTTTTAACCATTAGTATTATCTCTGGACTAATTTTAACTTCCATAAAAATTAGGAAAAAATTCAGCAGCACAAGTTCAAAATGTGCGAGGTTAATGTATTGTACATATGTTTCATCTGCAATTAAATTAAGTTCCATAGAAGAATTCATTAAACATATGGTGATTTAAAAGTTCTCCTTCTGCGTAAGAGTAGAGATTTTGTTATGAGTGATTTTTCAACAAAAGTCCTCTTTTTGACTCGGTGCTGAAATTAGCTGTTTGAATAAAATTTTGCTGAACTCGAAAAATTATTTTGTCTGGCGATTCCTTGACTCAAAACTAACAACTTTTCATACTTTTGGCTTAGGTTGTCACGGCCCATTTTTTTCTGCCGACATTTTTCGGGTTTTTAATACGATTTTTGACGTCTTTTTTTAAAATTTACTCTCAAAATAGGTTTACATGTGCCAAAACTGATTCATTTGATTCAAAATTGGCTTATGTAAATCAAGACAAAGTAAATATACCCTGCGGGAAATATTCGATCCATGGTTTTAGACATTTTTGTGATTTTTTATTGAAATTTAAGAGTAAGTTTAAAAACTGACGTTGAAAACTGTATTAAAAAACCGAAAAATGTCGTCAAAAACCTAGGTCAAAAATATGAAAAAGTTGTTAGTTTTGATTCAAACGAGCGTCAGACAAAATAATTTTTTGAGTTCAGTAAAATTATATTTAAACTGCTGATTTCAGCACCGTATAATATGAAAAGTACGAATATTTTGGAACTATTCCGAATTCTAATTAGAGCTGCTCTCAGAAAAAATTGTATTTCCCAATTTTAAAATATTTTCTTCAGAGCTCTTCGAGCGCTTTCCGAACTCTAGTTAGAACTCCTCTAAGATAAAATTTTTTCAGGAAAAATTTTTTTTTATGATATTTTGATTAAAATGAAAAACAACAATATTTTGAAAAAAACTCCGAAGGATTTTCCTTAGAACTCTTCAAGTGCTATTCAGAACTCTACCCAGAACTCCTCTCAGATAAAGTTTTTTTTATGGTATTTTGATTAAATTGAAAAGCAACAATATTTGAAAAAAACTTTCAAGGATTTTGTTTAAAACTCTACAAGTGCTAGGCAGAACTTCAATCAGAACTCTTCTTCAATATTTTTTTTTTCGGGTACTTAGGTACCAGACTCTGAGCTTCAACCTCCGGCACAAAATAGTCCTCTAACATAGTGTGTTACTGCTCGGAGTTGACATTATCGGTGTTTCCGTCATCATCTTCGAAAAAAAAGTCCCAACCCATAAACCGCACCAAACAGTGACTCGTGGTGTATGCATTGGCTTCTCCACTATCAATTGAGAATTTTATGTGGGCTGCTATATATATTTCTGGCCTAGGCAACACTAATGTCAATAGCTAAAATCTGGCATCAACATAATAAAGTTTGACATTTTTTAGCATAAACGTACTCACAACGTTTTGATGTACAAGTGCTATTTGTTTTGTTTAAACATAGCCGCCGAGGTGGATTTTTTGGAATCTACTTGGAACTTAAGGTCCAAATACGACGGTTTTAATGCGTTGTTCTTTCGTCTAGCAATCCATAGCTAAAGTCCTATAATGTCACGATGAAAATGACATAAAATACGGCGAAAAAAGGTCGATCACGCAGATTTTAATCGATAACAAAGTACCACATCTAATATTCGAACACCCTTTAGATCCTTATATTCTAGCCGATATTAATTCAACGGCCTGGAACTATTGTGATAGGGAAAGAGGCTGTACAAAATATCTTTTTCTGTCGCAAAGCCTTCAAATAAAAATAATAACATTCACTTTTTTGGATCCGAATTTTTAATTCGGGTTTAAAAATTTACAAAAAAAAAACACCCGAAAAAAACTAATTTTTGTGTATGATAGCCATATATTCAACCAATGCCTATTCGGTACGATCAATTTTCTTTATCTTATAACATGTTTTCTACATTTTAGAACTTGTGGGGTGTTTGCAAGTGTTTAAACGGAAATTTATTTTTTCATATTACTCATACGACATGTTGTACGTGGTATAATTTTGAAATGGCTATAATTTTTGCAAATGCAACGATAAATTGAAAATGTTTTCACCATTTTAAAGTCAAAGTCTTTAGGAAAAGTGAAATATTTTCCGTAGAAGACGTATTTGTGAAATGGGTCAAGTTTGCATGTAATTATATTTTAAGCTCAAATATCTCGCAAACCAGAGCTGAATCATAAAAATAACTTAAATCACTAATTTTGAATTGTGATCACTTCCCAGTAGCTGTCAATAAGAGATTTTTCGTCTAACACAGTCTTATTAGCCAAATGTTTTATGAAAAGTATATTGCTTGATATATAATACATAGCTCGTTTTTCAATTCCGTTTTGGTGGATACCCTCCACAAACTTTTCAAATATATTTCTAAAATTCCAAGGAAAATAATTGATTTTTTAATTGCTATCTTTTTCTTCTCTTTACAGGTACTTTCAATAAACACATCTTATGAAATAAGTTTTGTAAGTATTCATCAGCTGTTTAACCACACATACTCGTAGTTATATGTACATTCAGATGGTTTATGTGTATGTATGTCCTATGCACATAAGTTATACGTTGAATTAAAATGATGAGAAAATGAACATTTTCAACTTTTGACATTTGACAGACAAATATTTTATGTTGTGCCAACTTTGTGTCAACCCAAAGACAAACACAAAAACAAACACAAATACACAAACAGAGAGAGAGATAGAGAAACAAATGAGAAAACACAAAAACAACAGCAACTATCGTACTAATGCGTAGATTAAGATATCAAATTAAGATTTAGATACAAATATTTACATGTAATTAAAAATTCTATAAAAACCCTGTCTCATTTACGACGGAGCAGCAGCAAACGTAAACAAAACAAACAGACAGACAGACAAACAGACAGACAGAGAGACAGACAAAACTAAAGACGAGTACGCACGCAGTAAAACTCAAGGAAATAAACAAAGAGACAAACTCGTACGTAGTACGCTAAAATATTGTGCCCCTCGTAAAAACGCACACATACATACATGCATATGTAGGTATATGAGTGTATAAATATAAGAATATAAACTTAAATAAAAAGACAGAAAGACAGACAAAGCAATTAAAAAGCAAAGATATAAACATGGAGGCGCACGCAACAAAACATATGAGCAGATGTGCAATGAAAACAAAAAAAAAAAAAGAAAAAATAAACAAAAAAGAAACAAAATAAAAAGAAAAGAAAAATAAAATAAAAAGAGAAAAAAGTGATATTAAAGCAATAGGCACATTTGCAAAACATTTTCTTTTTTTTATAAAAACGGAAGTGTAATCTCGTTATGTATTACGACGTATTGATTACAACTCGTTTACTTTTTTTGTGCTTAAAGCTGACACTAAATACTGCGCTTGCATACATACATAATGTGTAGAGACATTGTATGTATTTGTATCAAGATTACGTAAATTTTAGTTTTTCTTTGGCCTGTAACTTTTTGAGGGAGCAATAGCTGAAAATATATCATTACCATCACAAGCAATCTATTGCGGTGACTCTGATTTCCATCTTTACTTGTTTTGGAAAAAATAAAACAAGTGCTAAACTTTTCATGCTTATTTAGATATAGCTAGTTAAGGATACGCCTACCTTCCACAGAAAATTAAATGAAATATTTAGTCCTAAAAATAGGCAACACATTATTTTCATAGGTATGCCCAACATAATTTCCACACGCAATAATGTGACACTTTTTATTGCAGTATTTTAGGCATTTTTGAAATACATATTTCATAAACTTTAGAAATAAACACTTTATTCTTAGAAAAATGTTGGCGTCTAAAAATTTTAAAGTTTTTTTTGAAAATCGATTTACGCGGTCGGAATAACGATTTTTTACTCATAAGCTAGGCATCTAACAAAAAAAAAAAAAAAAAAAAAAAATGAATCAGGCAAAAGTGCTTAAAATTTACCAAAAATTACGTTTGAGTTTTTTCAAAATTTTATGCGTAATTTTACAGTTTTTCAAAAATTTATCAAATTGAGAGTTTTCAGCTATAAAGCTCACGTTCGTCAGCAAAATTCAAAGTTTACTTAAAACCAAGGCATCTACTTACAAAAAAAATTCATATGACGCAAAATGCTTAGAATTCTTCAAAGAATTGGTGTGAATTTTTTCAGAACTTTTTGATTTTTTTTGTCAGTTTTGAAAAATTAGAAAATATCTCAAAAAATTCTGAAAAAATTGACAGTTCCAAAAATTCTTATCTGAAACAAGTTTTTTGTTAGATGCCTTGTTTTTGAGTACAAAATCATTTTTTCGGCCCCGTAAACGTAAAAAAATCGATTTTGGGTCGCGAGTATTAGCTATACCCCCAAAAAAATTCATAATTTTTAAACGCCAAAATTTTTGTAAAAGAATATAGTCTTTATTTCTAAAGCCCCTTTGGGTATCCATTTTGTAATGAAAATAAAGTTATGACCAAAAAACACTTTTTTTAGATGCAGATTTCGTTTTTAGTGATGAGCAAACCAAGACCAAGACTCAATGTGGAAGAACAAGACCAAGACCAAGACTGCTGTTTGATATTGAGTCTTGGTCTTGATCTTGGTCTTGAAAAAATTTCTAGAGATATTGGGGGTTATCGTGAATCAAGATTCCCGGGGAATTTTCTTAAACTTCAATTAAGAATGCACGGCAGTCTGAGAAAATTCCCCGGGAATATTTATTCACGATAACCCCCATTGAGTATTCAAAATTTTAAAACTATATTTTTCCAAAGTAGTTGTGTTTTTAAGATGCCAAAACTCAAATTGAGAGATGATTTTATCTTCAAAACTGGCGTGAAGCACCTTTTAATCATAAAATGCCAAGACTGAAAAGCAGTTTTGGTCTTGACGATTATCGTGAGCAAGAACAAGACTTAGCAGTCTTGGTCTTGGTCTTGCAAAAATATAAGCGTCTTGGTCTTGGTCTCTCAAAACTATCAAGAACAAGAACAAAATTCAAGACCAAGACTAATTTTGCTCATCACTAATCGTTTTTAAGAGTCCTTCTAACTTTTGGGTCGGTTTCGGGATGAATCATAATTTTGACTCTATTTAATAGTCGTAAATACACCACTGAGTATTATGAAAAAGCTACTTTGGCTCACTTTTTCGAAAAGAAAATATGACTTTTTAGAAAAATTATTAACAAAACTTTTTTCTATAAAACTGTATCATTAGATTTTTGAAAGTTGTGTCCAGAAGGTGAAAAAACGCATTCCTTAAGACACACAGTGAACGTCATAGCAAATATTCTAGTATTTTATTGCTGCTTTTACTACAACATTATTGTTACCATCTAGACATTGTGCTTAGTTATCTTCACTTTTCTTCAGAGTAATCAAAACTTGTATTGTAGTTACTTCAATGATGTCTTCTATTTTAGTGGGAATGCAATAGAACCTGACCTCTCATCTTGTGTAGGGATTAGTGCAGCGATGGTTTGGTCCACGAAAAACAATATATCTTCAAAATTATGCTTTATCGAATTTTGCACACACTTTTATGGATTTGTACACATTTTACCTTGTATAACAAACACAAAAAAAGATAAAAATCAACACACTTGTTATCTTAATTTGTGAGTCGAAAACATGGCAAAGTTTTGAAGAAGGTGTAAATTATGTTACTCCCAAAATAGTAGTAAAAATGAATGCAACAAAAGTAGTAGCAAAACAACAATAAAACACACTAACAGTCGTATAGTGTAGTTACAAAAAAGAAAAAAATTTAAACAATTTATCAATGTCAGAGAGCGTTTTAAAAATAGACTGCGAAATAAACGAAAAAATTCAAAAAATACCAAAGTGTGAATAATACAGTTGTAAGTGTAAGTGTATGTGTATGCGTGTCCTGCATGTTAATTTTCATGCAAATGTGTCGTCGTTTTTTAAGTTTCTGTCAAATGTTTTTGATTGTTAACGTATGTGAATGTATTTTATTATAATTATGCGCACTAATTGGGCTCATATACCACTTTTTGTTTTGTTGAAACGATTTTATATTTGTTTAAAAAAAATGTGCTTAAACACGTTTGAAAGTGTTATGTTGCAAAATGCAATAAAATTAATGACATTAATGGTACAAATTAATGACATGACATTATTGACAAGCAATTGTTCATGTCTACATGTTACGTATGAAATATTTTAATTAAATGTTTTTGATAAAATTTACAAAAAAAAAGGTCTTAATGACACTAACATGTGGATGTGAGTTTTTTTTTAACTATAAAGTAAAACCGGTCATAAAAATATTCAAGGAAATGAAAAGGCAGATGAGTTGGCTAGGAGGGGCTCATTATTGCCTACAGAGAATATTAATCATATCGTTAAACCACCAATGTCACACGGTTGCAAGATAATTTCAGATAAAATGGTTTTGGAGATGATGAGGAGATGGGGCAACTCGACCCATTATCAAACGACCAAAACTATTTATAACACTCCTAAGATAAGGTTTACTAAATTACTTTTAAAGTGTAGCAAGAGTGAATTAAAGTCTTTTATAGCAGTAGTTACAGGGCATAATACGCTATGCAGGCACTTGGGACGGATGGGGTTTGAGACTGACGATCTTTGTAGATGGTGTGGAGACAGCGACGTGGAAGAGGATAGTCAACATTATCTTTGGCAGTGCCCTGCACTTGCAAAAACAAGATTTAAAATATTTGGATCCTTCTTTTTTCAGGATATGCGAGAACTTATGGAGATGGACCCCGTTAAGATCCTGAAATACATCAAGGCATCAAAATGGGAACAGAGAACACGAATAGTAGCCAACAACCAATGAATAAGCTTCAATAAGATTGTATAAATATACTGAATTAAATTAATTGAATATGTATCAAAGAACTATGTACCGTATTAAAGAGGGATCACAATGGACCAGCAGAATGGTCTAAGTGGAAGTTGGCTTGTATACATGCCAACGATGCCCTCGCAACCTAACCTAACCTAAAACCTGTTAGATGTTTTTCGATACTTTTGGACTTCTTCCGATATTTTAGAAGTTTTTTCGATACTTTCGTACCTTTACCGATTTTTTTAATGTTTTTCGATATTTTTGGGCTTTTGCCAATATTTTAGTTTAGATATTTTTTCGATACTTTTGGGTTTTAACCGATGTTTTAGAAGTTTTTTGATACTTTTGGAGTTTCAACGATATTTTAGAAGTATTTTTCGATACTTTCGTACCTTTACCAACATTTTTAATGTTTTTCTATACTTTTAGACTTTTACTGATATTTTATTTTAGAAGTTTTTCGATACTTTTAGACTTTTACAGATATTTTAGATGTTTTTCGATATTTTAGGACTTTTACCGATATTTTAGATATTTTTCAATACTTTTGTACTTTAGCCGATGTATAAGAAGTTTTTCGATACTTTTAAACTTTTACTGATATTTTAGATGTTTTTCTATATCTTTCGACTTTTAACGATATTTTAGATGAATTTTGTCAATACAAAATATTCTCGCTTTATTATGTATAAAACGGCACTCGAAAAAATTGTATCCATCTTTATGTGAATGGCCAAAATTTGGCCACCGTTAATAACACTTTAGTAAAATATTTAATCGGAAAAATCTTAAAACAACTAAATAATCTGGCATGTTCTGAAATCCGATTACCTTCGGAATCAGAAGGAAAGTAATCTTTAAGAGCTCCGTATTTCGATAATTAACACCAAATCGGATTTATGCTTCGGTAAATTGAAAAGGAATCATAAGTAATTTTTTTTTGTTGAAATACAAATCCAATTCCATCTTATTTGTCGCAATGCAGAGCTTTTGAATATTGCTTTCATTCCGATTACGAAGTGAATCGGATTTCAGAACATGCCTGATTTTTCATAAAATCACAAATTTCAAGAAGTATCAAAAAAGTTTAGTCTTTTAAAAATATCAAAATTTCGAGAAAATTTTAAAAAATTCAGTAAATATCAAAAGATGGAAAAGAAATACACTATTTTCCAACACCGAAAAAGCCGAATGAGTTCCAAAAATATCAAGAGGCGGGGAAAAAGCAACAAAAGTTATACTTATGCAGATAATTTTGTTTAAATTCAAGATATATCGCAGGAAAATATTGTTAATAATTAACATCGAAAATATGTATGTACTTTGGAAATGTTAACGCAGAACTTGATATATTTTGGTGTTTTTTTCCAACGCAACGCGGCCTAAAAAAATTATTCCACCTAAATCAAATATTCATCAGAAAAAACCAATTTAACCTGCAGCAACACCAACGTGTGTAACATAATAAATAAAGGTGTCAGTCAATTACTTACAGTCTGTGAATTTTTTTTTGGCTTAAAACACTTTATCTCAAAAAAAAAAAAAAAAAAAAAAAATGAAACAAATAAATTATGAAAGGTTTCTGACGCTGAAAATTAAAAAAAAGCAACTTTTTTATATTTTTCTTAGAAAACTGAACTGCTGGCTCACTGTTTCATGAGTTTCTGCGAAAAAAAGCATAAAAAAAACTTTTAAAAACATTTACTCATAATAAAGAAATCAAAAATTTCATGCCAGCTGGTGTCAGTTGGATAACGAAAAATGTCACGCTATGGAATGTGTATTATACTTGACGTATATAATGAATTTTAATTTATGAGTTGAATTAAAAATATTACAAAAAGAACAAGTAGGTAATACTTGATATGAAATTTTCCGGAAAAAAATTGTTTTTATGAACAGTTTTTCTTTTGAAAATCATTAAAAAGACTTTATATTATTTTCAAATCATTCATTGCTTTCAAAACGCAGATGTTGAGAGAAAAATTAGTATATAAATATCAAAACTGAATGTTTATATCTGTATAGATATGTATATGTAAATATGTAAGTAAATTTAAATGAAATTTACCAGACACCAATTTCCAAGCTCAACTTTATTTAATAATTTGAGAAATTGTTCAGAAAACGAGTAAGAAGAAAATAGCTTCAACACATATTGGGTGGTGCATACACTTTCAGCTGTGTTTATTATATACACAGGCACATCCATGCTTTATTTTGATGGAAAGTCAGTAGGAAATTTTGAGTGTGAAAAATTGTTTCTTTACATTTCCCGACATTTCTTAATTTTTCATGCCATTTGGTTATATATGGTTTCATTCCATTTATCGTCTTGCATTTAGCATTTTAGTCTTTAGTTTTTACTTTTCACTTTTTAATTTCTTTCTACTTTTGTACTTTTGCACTTTTGTACTGTTGCACCTTTGTACTATTGTACTTATCTACTTTCGTGGTTTTGTAATTTTGTACTTTTGTAATTTTGTACTTTCGTACTTTTCATACTTTTATACTTTTGTGCTTTTAACTTTTGTACTTTTGTACTTTTGTACTTATGACTTTTTACTTTTGCACTTTTGTACTTTTAACTTTTGTACTTTTGTAATTTTGTACTTGTGTACTTTTAACCTTTTACTTATTACTTTTGCACTTTTGTAATTTTGTACTTTTGTACTTCTGTACTTTTGATTTTTTGTACTTTTGTACTTTTGTAATTTTTTAATTTTGTACTTTTGTACTTTTGCACTTTTGTACTTTTTATACTTTTGTACTTTTGTACTTTTGTACTTTTGTTCTTTTGTACTTTTGTACTTTTGTACCCTTGTACATTTGTACTTTTGGGCTTTTGTACTTTTGATCTTTTGTACTTTTTACTTTTGTACTTTTTAATTTTGTACTTTGTACCTTTGTACATTTGTACTTTTGTACGTTTTACTTTTTACTTTTGTGCTTTGAACTTTCCTATTGGGTTTTGTATTTTTTTATTTTTACTTTTGTGCTTTTTAACTTTTGAACTTTTGTACTTTCGTAATATTGTTATTTTGTACTTTTGTACTTTTGAACTTTTGTACTTTTGTACTTTTGTACTTTTGTACTTTTGTACTTTTGTACTTTTTGTACTTTTTATACATTTGTTCTTTTTACTTTTGCACTTTTTTACTTTTGTAATTTTTATACTTTTGTACTTTTGTTCTTTTTACTTTTGTACTTTTTTACTTTTGTGCTTTTGTACTTTTGTAATTTTGTACTTGTGTACTTTTAACTTTTTACTTTTTATTTTTGTTTTTTTGTATTTTTTACTTTTGTACTTTCCTATTGGGTTTCTCAATCGAAATGCAAGGCATTTTTTTTTTTTCATTCCGATGCTGCTTACCACCACCACGCATCGAAACGAAACGAAAAAAGTCATGAAATGTCTCATGATTTCAACTGATTTTTAATGCAAAACAGCAACCAGCGAAAAAATGAAGCACCTCAACCGTCTAAAGTTGGAGGCGCTGTTACAAAGCAGCGTAACACAGAAAAAAGAAAGGGCTGTTGCTTTGTCTCTCCCGTAAGTGTCACATCAGTTTTGCACCTCCGAGCAGCTGCCATAGCAAGTTAAATGGGAGGCAAAATTTTGTGCAAACGTGTGTGAAAGGGCTTATTTCATCTCTGTCTTTTTGTGTGTCTTTTGAAGGATATCAACAACGGTGTAACAACGTGGTATACGTGGTATATGCCGCGTGTAACAAATTTTGGAATTTCACCTTACACGTAAACAATTTCATTAAAATTTGCATTAATTTTGATTAAAATTTATCATGAAATCCACGGAAATTTATTCGTTGCGGTATGTAAGTGACGAATAAATCAAGAAAGGGCCTCAGTAGATACGTTTTTATACACGCACGCACATAAACACACAAGCATAGAGTTAGTTCCTTGCAGAAATTTTGGTGGTATTTCGGAACTTTGTGTGCTTCGTAAACTGGATTTGGCCAATGGTACTAAGAACTTTTACATAAATTGAGTATTTGGTTGAAATGTAGTTCATGGTAGTTTTAGTCTAGGTCTGGGTCGTGGGCATCAAGTTTTTCTTGGTCTCGGTCCTAGTCTAGAGATTGTTGAGCATGGGTTGAGTTGGGTTTTTAAGATGCCAAGTTTCAAATTGAGAGATGATTTTATGCTTGAAAACGTAATGATACACCTACACAGTAAAAGTAAAGTAAAAATTATTTATAAAGAACAATGCCGAAAAAGTATTAATTTAAAACTATTTCGGAATAATTTTCATAATTTTCTGGAATAAATTTCAAACTTAAGTTTTTTTTTTTGTTTTTGATACAATAATGCTTCAGGGTTTGTTTTCTTAATGAATCTGTATAGTTTTACATTAAAAAGAAATTAATTTATATTTTTAAAAATTGTTATACTTTTTATAAAAAAAACAGGGGATAAAATTGCCACAACTGCTTACACAATTGGAATTTGTTTCCAAAACACTTGGAAACTTTTGATTTCATTTACCCAATTCGTTTTGCATTTTCGTATAAAATCATTTGTTTTGCAAGTGTATTATTGCACAATCCCAATTTGTTCCAAGTAATTAATAACCATTTACCTATATGTATTACCGATATAAAAAGTGAGCATTTTCATTTAGTTTGTGTATAACAAAGTTTCTTTTTCGATCTGTACATCATGAAAATTATAGTTGGTCTCTGCCTTATTGTGCTTTTTATTGAACTAATTTACGCCGGAGCAGAAATCTTGAAGGAAGGAATATATTTAACAGATTTTAGAAGAATAGGTCACCTTCTTAACATGGAACAAATACTAGTAACTCCAAATGCTAATGATCCAAATCCAGCAAAAAAACAATTATTTTATGAAGCACCGGTAAATATGATTGAAGTGGTTCTTTTTTTATTGTGTACATAGTTGTGATCAGCTTTAATTTTATACTTTTTAGAAGGATAAATATTTCACCTATTTGGAGCTATATAAATCAGCAGAACCAGATTATGCAGGAATGTCGTTTCAGTATTCAACTGTTAATTGGACTTATGTATTTCCAATAAGTCTTAATTTAACTTTACAAAGTTTAGTAGGAAAAGGTATTAATACAACAGTTCTTATTTATGAAGAAGACAAACCTACTCGTAAGGTTTAAGCAATCCAAACTCACAATATGGCCATTAAATTTTGCTTTTTAAACTTTAAATCACATTCTCATAATTTTAAAGTGAAATAAACAATTTTTTATAATGAAAATTAGTATTTTATTTCTGCCGCAATTAAGTGCATAACTTTGTACGAGAGAACGTTATTCCGTGACTATTGCGTAGTTAGGAAAATAAAGTTGTTTCAATTTTCGAAAATAAACTTCTGTTATATGCTATGATAAAATTTTTTTTTTGTCACTTAATAAGTATACTTTTCTGAATGGATTGATGTAATTACGGCATATGATTTTCTCTGCCAAAATTATAAATAATTACGAACAGTGTGAACAATTCTCTTACAAAGTTCAGGGAAGCTATGAATTTTCTACTGCCGGAATAACGTACATAAATTTGTACAAGTGAACCGAATTACGTGACTGTTTTTATTTCGTTGATTCCTCAATTTGTAATGAAAATTAACTAATGTTCCTTAAAGAAAACAAAAACATTATGCTTGCAAAATTAAAGATAAATAAATGTTAAAACATATGAAATGAAGAAACTTGATATTTTAGATGGTTGCTTAAAGAAAATAAATCAAATTATCAAATAGCATGGAGTTAGGTGCACGCCCTTACGGAATTAGCTTCAATGCAAAATTTGAGTCCAAAATTAGCAACAAATGCAGTGTTTCTAAAAGTAAGTGTTAAGAACTATCATAATATAAGGATTATGATGCTCAACTTTAGCAAAAACCAACTCCGAATAAATCAATCCTTATAAAAAATTATATATGCGATCCCAAAATTGAGTTACTAGACTTGGAATCGTTCTAGAAGTAGAGAGTACCTCAACATGCCGTAATTCGGTACACTTGCCTTAAAGGTTTCTGTAATTTAAAATAAACTGTCCCGGTAACCAGAAATAACTGGCAAATATATTTGGCTTCAGGCGCACAAAGGGAGATTTGATGCATCTAGCTGGAATTAATTTAAATTTCAAAGTCGTTTATTTGCCAATTGGCTGGGTGGCTGGCTGGCTGTGTGTGGAAATACATTTTTTGGGGAAACTGAGCAAGATAATTCAATTGAATTTAGTACACTGCCTCCGTTGTCAAAGTTAACTCATGGGATTGAAAATGAGCGAAATCGGTCCACGAACGTGCCTACCGTCCATACAAAAAATATATTCAAAATGCAACTTTAGGAGTATTTTTCACGACAATGCAACCAAAATACACAGAAGTAAATACTACGAATTGTAGGGCCAAGCTCTGAGCAAAAGTGGAAGAATTCGGACAAGAAGGCGTGGTACCTCCCATACAAGCAAAAGCTTCGAACGCTATACTGAAGGGGTTTTTTAAGATAATCAAAATAAATTTTACTCAAACACTAAAAGCAACAAATGCAAGCTCAGAGCAAAAACTGGGTAAACTCGAACAAGAGGACGTGGCACCATACATAATAGAAAAATTTTGAAATACTGCAGTGTAGAGCATTTAATATTTGGCTGGGCTAAAGGTTACACCCAACTAGTTCCTAACTAGGTATAAATAACGCAGCATAAGAGTCATAGGAGTACTCTTTTTATTTTTTTTTAACTTCTTAGATGTTTGTACTACTGTGAGACGCTGACAAAAAAAGCTGAAAGAAACACAATTTAAAATTAAAAATGGCGGGTCCATATGCGTATGTATGCCTCGCGTAGCACAAATCAGCGTTTCTTAAAGCAGTAGACATCTACAAAACAACGAAAACTTAGAAAACTGCAAAAAGCTGCAAAAAAGGTTAGTGCTACTGCATTTGGAAAACTCTTATCTTGTTAAATGTATAAGATAAAGTTAAGCTTCGATAGGGTTTGTTAGTTTCAGCTTAAGAAAGTATGGAAACATTTTTAGTAATTTTATGTTTAAGGCCATTTTGAAAATTAAACTTTTACAACACAAAAATGTTTTTCAATTTACACTAAAACCACTTCTTATGATTTATATTATGTTTCTAAATTGCAAAATTTTACTAAAGAAATGCTTCCACTCTTTTCCAATAATTGCAGCAAGATGTTAACAAGGCCATTATAGTGAAATCTTTAATTAAAAATCAATACATCAGCGCTGAAATTGAACTAAGGACATACATGTAATATACTATACGTTCAGACACATATTTTTTGATATGCACTGAATATGATGCCAGGAAATTTTACTTCACTTTTGCACATTTTTTTATGAAAAATAATATGAAAAAGGGAAAAAAGCAAAAAAAAATATTTTTCTTTATTTATGCCCTGAAATTGCTAAGATATTTTTTTGGTTTTTTTTCGTCCTTTTTTTCTTTTTCTCTTTTTAATTCATAACTACTACGGTGTTTATATTGAATTGACACTCAACAACCAAGCGAATGACAGCAGCAAAAGAGACGAGTCGAGAATTATTTTATTTCTTAAATGCTTGATGGTTGCAGTGTTGCCAAAATAAATAAATTTTAAAGAAAATTTAGCCTTGATTTAAATGTTGCTCATAGGACATGTTGTCTTAAAAGCAAGTTTTACTAATGACAGGCAAAACTAATTAAATGGTTTAGTGCGCATGCAGTTAGTTCCAAAATACAAAAATTGGCCAGCGCTCTAATAACACATTTGCATTAGCAGTAGTAACTCAAAAAAGTATGCAACATTTTTTTAGTCACTTTTTTAAATTAGTGCAAAACTAAGCACATTTGGCAACAATGTTCTCCCTAGAGAGGTTTTGTGTTTCCGCTTTTTTACGCCGTTTTTATTTACCTTTTTTTATTTTTATTTTTTTTTCTGTGTTTTTTTCGCCATTCTTACTGTAGATGTTAGCAGGTGGTATACAAGTAGTATATTGAATAACTACAGTAAGAGATCCTTGAACCGTATTATATGCTTGCGCCGCCTTGTACACTTTATGTACTCGAAAGCAAAGCAGCAGCAGAGGTTGAAAGCATTCAAAACGATGAAGAAATTTGAATGAATGGTGTTAAACTAAATGCAAAAAGGAAAAAGAAAAAAAATAAGGAAAACGAAGAAGATCAACAGCAGCAGCATAAACTTTGCAAAATATACTACAACGCATACATATACAAGTATAAAGTATGTTTTACTAAATAGTATACCTACACGTTAGAGCAGAGCACAGCCGGCAACGATATTGTTATGCTGCTGGTGTGCTATAGCGTTGCTGTTGCCATTGCCAACGTTGTCAACCATTTGATACTTGATAAGGTTGACTAAGCTTGCTGAAGAAGAAGAGTATTGTTGCAGAAATTGGTTGGTTGGTTGGTTGCATTTGAGGCTTCTTATTTACGTCATTCTATAGTCTGTTCCTGTATCATGGAACAAACAGCTGTAAGCATTGTAATATGTTGGTTGTCTATGCGCAAGGAACAAACAAGGAGACTTTGTAACACATCTTCATTGCTTTTGTGTCTTTATTGCAAAGTCTTTATCACATGTTCCACAATTTTATTGTAGATATTGGTATTATTACTTTATTTTCGATTTCATGCTTTAAAGACTGTATAAATAACTTTTTACATGCTTCACGTGTTGGAATAAATATGCCATTTCAATGACTTTACTTATTTTAAATCATTTCAACAAAAATCAAAAGTTTACTGCTGTGATGTATTTATGTTATGCTAATGCTAAAAGTTTCCGATGAAAAATAGATTTTTCTAAAAAAAAACGCGAAAAATAGCAACATAAAATTGATAATCTGGTCTGTTCCGTAATCCGTGTCTTTTTAATTTTTTTCATTTATTAGGCTTTTTCATGAAAATGGTGAGTCACACGACAAAAGTATTAGTAATTTTTTTGTGGTAAAATATTCACAAGACAATTACGGCCAACACTTATAAAACTTGTATGAATACTATTTTGTAAAAAAAAATTAAAAAAACATTTGTAACTGGTTAATTAAAGTCAATTCAGACTTTTGCATAGAAAAGAAAATATTCGTCAAAAATTTTGTGTTACTTCTTTCATTTATGAAATTTTCTGTTTTGTAGAATGCAGCGCTTCTAAAAAAAAAAATCTTTGAAAAAAGCTAATAAAAAAGTAAGTTTATCAACAAAAATAGCTTTATTGCTTTTCAAAATATTCGCCTCTAACATTTACTATATGCACATTTGTCGAAATACTGTGACTAGTTCGAAGATGATAGCTCTAAAACATAAGTCTTAAATGCCTCAACTGCTACATCGGGTGGTATAAATCGTTGTCCACACATTTGATCTTCGATACTTGGAAATATAAGGGTGTTTCTTCAAAAAGTGTACCATTCAATGCTCCAGGGCTCAAAACCATGTTTAAATTTAAAATTTGATATTTTAACTAAGTATTTAATAAAGATACTTAACAAGAGTTTCTATACGAAAAGAGTTTCTCGGAAAACAAAAATAAAAATTCTTAATATTTAAAAGTTAAAAGTCATTCTCCCTAATCTCCTTAGATGCTTTTTAGTGAACTTACTTTGCCCGTTTCACATTTTTCTAAGAGAAAACTTATACGACACTTCTTTCATATGAAGCAATCCATGCCAAGTGTACCCGCTCAAAATGCTTAAAATCATCAAAGAAATAAGTGTGAAATTTTTTGGGAATTTTTTGGAAAGTTAAAAACAAAATTTAAAAAAAAATTTTTCAAAAATTATTCAAACAAAAAAGTTTCCAAAAAAAATCCCAAAAAAGCACACTTATTGCTTGGATGATTCTTAGCATTTTTTGCCTCATACACTTTTTTCGTAAGACGCTTTCCTCTTGAGTAAAAAAGCCAAAAACTCCCATTTAGCGTCCGAATCCCAACTTGAGTCATACATCATTTTAAAACTTAAAAGTTATGCTTTAATTTAAAGTTCTTTTAAAAAAAATCTAAGGGGAGTTTTTTTAAGAAAAATTCAAAATTTTGGTGAAAAAAAATTTTTTCACCAAGAAATATTTTTTATAAAAAGAACACTTCAAAATAAATGGGAACAGTAACTAAGATCTATCAATTTAGAAACTTTAGTGTAAGCTATAAATTTTTGAAAAACTTCCTTTTCATGAAAATGGCTAAAAACGCCAACTTCAACACCCTGTATTTTAACAACAAATGATGCTAGGACCAAATCCCGGATTGTTGTTTTCGCACACCGGATCTATCATATTGCCGAATTTGAGCGAAATCGACAAAAAAGAATTTTGTGCTGGTACACTTGGCGCGGATTGCTTCATATATGAATGGGTTTTTTTGAAAGT
Source organism: Calliopum simillimum (assembly GCA_951812925.1). Lineage (NCBI taxonomy): Eukaryota > Metazoa > Arthropoda > Insecta > Diptera > Lauxaniidae > Calliopum > Calliopum simillimum. Next base: position 112,927,699 of record OX638370.1, on the reverse strand, counting down.
GGAATAAGTCCACTTTTTCATAAACTGAGATATTAAAAGGTTTGCGTACGATTCAATTTAAAAATATTGGCAAGCGTTATCAAACCGGAGTTAAGTGTTTACCACTGCAAATTAATCAAATTTTGTTTTGCTGTACAAATTTTAACAAGTGTAATAGAAAATAGTTGAGTGTTTTTGGTCTGAATGGGCTTATTCCACTTTCATTTATAATAAATTTAAAAATTTGTTATACTTTTGTATGACTCATTCCATTTTTACTCAGAAAATATTTTGTAAATTAAAGCAAAGGAAAATAAAAACTTAGAAAAATTTTACTTTAAAAACCATTGTTGTTTCTTTTCTTTTCTTTCTACTCAAGTAGGGCTCTGAAAACTAGTTACAACAACAACAAAAACACAAAGTTCTTGTCGGACCTACTTTCGGAGATATAGCCATCGGAAGATTGAGATATATCTTTTATAAAAATCATTATAAGTTGGGAACCCCTGAAAGGATTTTTATAATATTAGTGTCATACAAAAGATATGTTAATTTGCTACAAAATTGTTCTGTAAAAAATTTTAATCCGAGACGTGGTTTTAGAGATAATGCAGATTTTCAGAAATTTTGACCATTTTTTTTTTTAAATCGCTATTTTTCCAAAAGCTGTATCATTAATCATTATCATTAATTTTGTAGATCAATTTTGTTAAAATTTTTACAGCATAACAAAATTTGATTAATTGACAGTGGTAAACACTTAACTCCGGTTTATTAACGCTTGCCAATATTTTTAAATTGATTTAAAAGCAAAATCTTCTGCATAGCAGTAGATGAAAAAATGGACTTATTCCACTTTCAAAAAAATCATTTTTGTAAAAATGTTTTTCATAAAAAGTTCTTTTGAGTAATTTTTGATGAAATCGTGGTCTAACGAGTCTGTAATTTGCAATATAAAAAGAGGACATATATAGCTAGCTATAACTACCATAAACTCAATTTTTTCGGAATTGGACTTATTCCACTTTCAAATAAACCCATTCATATATGGACACTGTTATGCAATAACGAGTCAACCCTCAAAGAAATTTTTTTCGACTTATGAATGCAGTTCGATTCTAAATATGAAGAAGTACCTATTCTTAAAAAGTCGAACCTAAATATTGTTAAGAAGAGGTTGAAAACAACAAAATTTGTTTGACATTTTCATATCATTTGTTCTACGACATCTACACAAAAACGTAAATATCTCAAAACTATTTTCAAGTGGGTTGACTCGTTATTGCATAATACTGTTCATATATCAGTTATAGTTTTTCTGTGCTAACTCTTCAAAAAATTTTTTGTATATAGAACTGACTTACATAGAAGTTGGTCCTTCATTTTAGACTACTCCGTTCAGTTTTTTTTATTTAAACTGTAAAGTTTTAAAATATTGAGTTAATAGAGAACTGAAAGTGAAGAGAAAGAGGAGCTTCAGTGTTTTTTCAGCTCAGTCAGTTTTGGTTTTTCGATAGTGAGTGTTCTTGTGTTTTTTTTTTTTTTTTTTAAATTTAAAGATTTTGCGTGTGTCATTCTCCGGGTAAGTTTTTTTTATATAACTAAACATGTTATTTTATTCACCAGTTTTAACTTTTTTAAAAATAATTGCAATTGTCATTGTAATATTACTGTTTTTGTAACAGTTTGTCATTCTCTGCTTATTTTTTGCATTATTTTTTCATTCTCCATGTAGTCACTCTCCGCTTAATTTGAAGCATTTTGTCATTCTCCGTTTAATAACACTCCACCTGGTTGGGTTTTGCTTGTTTTACCTTAACCATTTATAAAAGCAATAAAAATTAAAATTTAGTCTGAAAACACTTAAATAAACTTTTTGAAAATCCAACATAAATTTTTAGTGTTGTCACCTGGCTGTTTTTGAAAATCTAAAATAATTCTTACTTGATTTGATTGAATTTAAATTTTTGGTTTCAGAAACTTTTTTAAAATTTTACAAAACTTTCGGTGTTGCCACCCGATTTTTTTTTGTTAGTTTTCTTTAAGCCATATATTTAAAAAATTTAAATTTAAATTAATTTTTAAAACACTTAAATAAACTTTTCAGAAATTTAGCATCAATTTTTAGGCCACTTAAGCCTAACTTGGTTATTTTGGCAAATCTTATGTAATTCTAATGTTTTTTGACTAAATTGAAATTTTCACGAGATAATTTCATTTTCTCAATGAATTAAATTTTTCAAGTGAATAAAACATAATGCTACTGTGCGAAGTGAAAGATGAGGTCTGAAGAAACTGAACATGATAAATGTCAACTATCAACTGTCATCAAAATTTGCATTGGAAAACATTAAGGATACTATATTCCAGAAACTTATGGAGCAATAGGCGTATTGAACATTCCATTCCATTTTTATTTTCCACCTTAAATGGACAATATCTTTAAGGCTGCAGAACAGAACAGAAGTATGATAATTTTATATTGAACTAATTTAACAGTCATTTTTGCAATTTTTCAACAACAGACGAAAGCAAGTGTTAACATGGAAATTGATTACATATGTTTCGGCTACTTCCACATACATATTTATATATTTTCATATATAAACATGTATATAGCCTCATCAGATCAGTTTTAGTTAAATCTTGCCAGAAGCCGTACTCGAACCCGTGACTCCGGTTTTCTAATGAAAAAGAACGCGGTGCTTAAGCGATTGTGCTATAGGCCACGAGTAAACTCTCTGAGCAGGATCGCCATTATGCATAACTCATAAGGCTCACTAGCGCCGTCTGTTGTGAAAAATTGCCAAATTGTTAGTTGGTAACACACTCTTTAATTAGTTCAATATAAAATTATCATACTTCAATTTAGAAAAAGCGCGTTGGTACTTTCATTAGTACTATACAAGCAATAAAAAAAACAGTCAATAAACTAACTTCATAATTTATCTAGGGGAACCTGCCTATCTATCATTAAAATTCTCGTAATTTCGAGAGCCTGCATTGTATGTGGAAAACAAATCCGCCCTTGTAGGTTTTAATTGTAGCTAGCGTAGCATGTCTCAAAACCAGAGTGTGTTACCAACTAACAATTTGGCAATTTTTCACAACAGACGGCGCTAGTGAGCCTTATGAGTTATGCATAATGGCGATCCTGCTCAGAGAGTTTACTCGTGGCCTATAGCACAATCGCTTAAGCACCGCGTTCTCTTTCATTAGAAAACCGGAGTCACGGGTTCGAGTACGGTTTCTGGCAAGATTTAACTAAAACTGATCTGATGAAAATATATAAATATGTATGTGGAAGTAGCCGAAACATATGTAATCAATTTCCATGTTAACACTTGCTTTCGTCTGTTGTTGAAAAATTGCAAAAATGACTGTTTAATTAGTTCAATATAAAATTATCATACTTCAATTTAGAAAAAGCGCGTTGGTACTTTCATTAGTACTATACAAGCAATAAAAAAAACAGTCAATAAACTAACTTCATAGAACAGAAGTATACTTTTCATACAAATAAGAACAAGTCCATCTATCACAACTTTTAATTAAACTTTAGAAGAGTTCTTGATCAAAGCCACAATATCAAATTTAAAAGTAATTAAATTGCAAACACCATAAAAAACAGAAATTGATGTATAGGAGCAATAAAAGTGATGATCCATAAAAAGAGATTGTGCTTCAATAACATGGGTTTTGAAAGCGTTTATGTTGTTCGATGGTATAAAATATAAATTTTTCACTTAAAAAAATATATTTTGAATAAACAATTTTTTGGATGTAGAAAAACAAATACAACAAAAAAGCAAATTTCTATTTATTTGTTTTATTTTACGTTGGTTGCAATTAAATTTCATTTGAAGCCGAATAAAAATTTACCATAAAAAATTTACTTTGTGCTAAACCGCCGGCTTTTGTGTGTTTTATGTTGGATTTATTTATTTATTTATTTCTATTTGGCATGATGTGCTTTGGAAATTCTATTTATTTTTGTGTCGAAACTATTTATATTTTTTTATTGTTTTATAAATATTTTTTAAATAGAAATGTTTGGTTATTTTTATTTACACATGTGGCATGATGAATTTGCACGTGTAATGCTGTATGAATTACTTTTAAGTACTTCAATCAAAAAGATTACTGTTTTTTATATGAAGAATATAATGAAATTTTACTATTTTACTCATGTTGTCTGTTCCAAAAACCAAGAATTTTTCTTTTTGCTTAAAATATCTTATGAAAATGTCTTCTTAAAGCAATTCCCAAGAAAATCAGAAACATTCTAGTTATCACAAAAACAAAATGAATTAAATAATGTATCATCCGGTAGAAGCACAGAGAGAGGCACGTGCAACAACGTACCTATTAAAGAAAATTCCGCAAAACAGCATAGTTACACAGAGACACAACAACGTAAGGGAGGGACATCATAAATAATGCAGATTGCGTAGCACGCGCTGTTTAAAATAAAAATAAAATTACAAAAAAAAAAAAAAAAAAAAAAAAACCGCATATAATTTTATTTTCTTTTAAATACGAGATATATCTACTTTCGTAGGAAAAAAATTATTATGTATTTGTAGGCTATTTTGCATTTTATTTATTTATTCAAAAAGCAAAATGAAACGTAAAGAAAATCTTTTAAAATTCTGTCCTACTATTGTAATCATTTTATGTAGATTGTTTTATGCTTAAGATAAAATTCCAGACAACCTCTTTCCAAATATTAAATACCCTACACTAAAGTTTGAAAATTTTCTTTGTATGAGAGGTGCTACGCTTTTCTGACCGCATTCACAATGGTTCTGCTCAGATATTGGTTTCATTACCTCAACTAAAGCAAGCACTACAGAATTATGCCAATTTTACTTTTATGAGATATGCCACGCCATTTTGTACGAGTTTGTTTAGTTTTTGTTCAGAGCTTTCACTTACCGTTTTTAGTGTTTGAGTGAAATTTTGTTGGATTATCTCAATAAACACTTTCAGCAAAATATTTCGAAACTCACCTAGTTTTTGAGACTATTCAAATCCCGGGTAGGCCATCTTTTTGGTTGTTTTGATCCAAACCAAGCATGCAGTCTTTGTTATTAGACTTTCCTTCCCCTAAGATAATCTTTACTGCAACTTTTGATATTCCTATTATTTCGAAAAAGTGAAGTAACCTACTTTTCAGGATGCTTTTTTAGGTAGTAATCCTGTGAAAAATTTGATACATTCTATGTTTAGCGTAACAAAAATTGACACACTCCGATTTCGTTGAATTTGGGTATGTACACTAGACTGGGTCGAAATTTAAATTTATCCCAAAACCAACTCAAAAGTTAGTTAATTTTCTATTGGAGAGTGAGGGGGACAGTTGGTGGAGCCGCATTTTCCTCCTACGAATCATCGTTTCGTATAATATTTAAGCTATTATACAAGATTATGTTTTTATTTATATATAAGAAACTAATTATTTTTGAATTACAAATGAAATGTAAATATTTTGATAATTATAAATTAAAATAATGATTCATTGTCGTAATTAAGTAGTTAGATAAGAAAGATAGCCATAATTTTAGTTAAGAGTAAAATCCCCTCTACATGAATAAAACCAGACGAAACGGCAACACTGCACAACAGCTGTTTTTAATACGCAGCTGTCGAAAAATAAATTCAGGCTCACAGCAGTGGATCGAGACAGTCTTTTCGTGGCCGTTGACCAGTGAACAACAACAACATCTGTAGCAGCAGCAGTAGCAGCAGTAAGTGGGTGTTTTTTTTAGAGGTTTGTTTTACGAATAGAGATAAAACTGGCATTTTGTGATCAACTCTGGCAACTCTAATGTCATTTATGTTCAGTTTGGTTTGCCATTTCATCATGAACAGGTTGACAAAAGAACAACGCTTGCAAATCGTGCAAATTTATTTCGAAAATAATGGTTCAGTTCGCGAAGTTTACCGCAAGCTCCGTCCATTTTATAGTCGACATAATCGTCCATCAGAGCAATTAATTCGGTTAACCATGGATCGTTTTCGCACTACGTTTACTTCATGTGATAATACGCATCCGCAGAGACGTCGAACAGTGCGCACCGAAGAAACAATTGCCGCTGTAGAGCAAAATGTTGAAGAGGACCCGAATGAATCGATTCGCCACCGTGCACAGCGATTGGAGCTTTGTCCATCAACTTTGTGGAAGATTTTGCGCAAAGATCTTGGCTTGCGACCTTACAAGATCCAGCTTGTGCAAGAATTAAAGCCGCGAGACCATGCAATGCGTCGTGATTTTGGTGTATGGGCCGAAAATGAGATTGATCTCGATGCTGATTTTCATCGCAAAATTTTGTTCAGTGATGAGGCTCATTTTTGGTTGAATGGCTACGTCAACAAGCAAAATTGCCGCATTTGGAGTGAAGAGAATCCACATGAGACCCTTGAGACGCCATTACATCCACAAAAACTGACTGTTTGGTGTGCTCTATGGGCTGGTGGAGTCATTGGGCCATACTTCTTCCGAAATAATGCTGGAGAGTCAGTTACCGTTAATGGAGACCGGTATAGAGCCATGATAACCGACTATTTTGTTCCCGAATTGGATGGCATGAATGTGGATGAGTTGTGGTTCCAACAAGACGACGCTACATGCCACACAGCGCACATCACAATCGATTTATTGAAGGAAACATTCGATGAGCGCATAATTTCGCGGAATGGACCAGTCAGTTAGCCACCAAGATCGTGTGATTTGACACCATTGGATTATTTTCTTTGAGGATATGTGAAGTCGCTCGTCTACGCCAACAAACCAGAAACGTTAGGGGACTTGGAAGCCAATATTCGTGGCGTTATTGCCGACATACGGCCCCATATGCTCGAAAAAGTGGTTGAAAATTGGACTTGTAGAATTGGCTTTATTCGAGCCAGCCGCGGCGGCCACATGCCCGAAATCATATTTAAACATTAATGGCATAAAATTATTTTTCCAATAAAGCCAAATTGATGGACATTAAAACGATTTTCTTGTGTTTTATTTCAATTCGAAGTTCTATACCTCTAAAAAAAACACCCAAGGCGGTAAGCGGCAACCTTGAGGTAAACCAGGTATTTGCTGAGCTAAAGCAGTAGTAGTGGGGTGAAGTAGCGTAGAGCCCGCGGCACTTAACACATGCAGCCCAATAATGAATCAGTTGCCTGTGGTTAGTTAGTACGTACAAGAGTGAGGGGTCACACAAATGAGTAGCCAGATAATATATCAGTTATTCGCGGCTGCGATCTAGTCTCGAATGGAGCAGAGTAATAAACGGAATAAGGGAATGTAGCCGCGTACAACAGAGCATTGTAGTCAAAAGCGTGAGCGTATTATAGAAGGATATTGCTCGGTAGCGAAAAAAAACCACCAAATTAGGCGTGGGTAGCCCAATAATAAATCAGCTGCTCACGGTGAAAGTGAGGGGGAACAGCCTTACGATCAAACCCGATAGTAAATCAGTTTATCGCAGGTATGCTCTCTTACTGTCTCTCTCCAAAGTACAAAGGAGATACAGAAGGAAAGACAATAGGTGTGGGCAGCCCGATACTAAGTATATCAGCTACTCGCGGCTACAGAGTACGCCCTCAAGAGAATACCACATTGCGTTAGGTGTGAGCAGCCCGATACAATATCAGCTAATCACGATTATAGAGTACGCGTTCAAAAGAAAACATTCAGTATCTGGGGAGAGGCAGCTTGCTACTACTACACTCAACTAGGCTACGGCTAGAGGCGGAAAGAGCAATGCTCAGGAGCAATGAGTGGTGGGGAGTAGACAACCGCTTTTTTATTTATATTATTCATATATGTTTATATTGTATCATTATGTTGAGAGAAACCGAATGAAGCAGTGAAATGAAGTAAATTAATAAAACTCTAACCCGTGACTTTAAATTTAACCAAGAGGCCGTCATTTTCTTTAATAAATTTTTGCGATAGCATGTCAGTTGTCATATCATGTCCATTATTAGAATATTTTTAAGCAAGATTTGTTTCAATAGAGCCTGAAAAATTACATTACTCCTACTTTTTTTTTTCCAAAACATACCACTGTGTGCACTACGTTATTTTATATTCATTGAATAGACAGAAATTATTCTTTGATATAAAATATGTAGAGATGTACCGCTTACGTACTCCTATTTCAATGAAGTGGGTGCACGTGGCCAACAGTTGCCGTGCTTATTTCAATGAGCACAAGATGTAGCTTATGATTTTCAGTTACTAAGTTTGTTCGGAGCTAAATAGCGCTGCTTACCAAAGGCTGTTTCGGTGTTAAACACAATTAAGCACTACCGTCACTTTTATTTTTGAACATTAAACTATGGTATAGTAAAATTATAAAAATTAATTTAATCTCGCTCTGCTTGAAATTAGTTTTGCCGAAAATCGTTAACTTATTTCATCAGCTAGGAAATATATATTACATAGAAATAATGCAAAAATTTTCTATAAAAGATGTCAAAATAGAATTTCGCTCACTTTATTTTTCGTTAAAGTTCTTGTGCTGTTGCAAACAAAATGAAAATTTTGATAAATTTTTTAGTTATTTTTCTGCTCTTTGAGTTACAAACTGGCGTCCATGCTATCGAAAAAGAAAAACCAAATTTCATACAACACAACTATCAAATTGGAAGACGTGTCAATGGGGATAATATATTGAAAGAACTTCAAGTGCGACAGTGGCCGTCACGTCCTATTTTAGGTTTTTGGGAAACAAGAGTTGATGCAACAGTCGAGATCTCAGCGGCTGTAAGTGAAAATTTTTATTTATTTTAATTTTTTTTTTTTCATATCAATTTTTTTTTAACTTTTTCCTTAGAAACTCAGAAACAATACAATAACCGCTATAAAGCTGTTTCAACAGCATGAAACAAATTACAAAGCAAGCCGCGCTAAAGTAGAAATCTTGCAGGGTGGCGTTAATAAGAATTCAGTTTCTTTGAAATTAACAAGTGAGCGAGGATATGGTTTCAGTTATAAGCTGCTAATATATGGAAAGGATTTGGATTGATAAAGTTCTAAAATAATATGGTTATATGCGCTATAAACACAAAAAAATATTTAGTGTGATATGTTAAGAAAATTTGGTTATATTTCGACAAAAAAAAGTGTTGCAAATGGAAATTTGGTATAAAAATATAACAAACTAATAGTAAAATTGTGTTTTTCTCTATAAAGAATTCCTTATTAAAAGAATTCAGTACAATTTATATATAAAAATAGCAAATAATACCAATGCCAAAATATGAACATTTGTAAACGCACATTTTTTCCCCCTTAGCTCTTTGTTGCACGAATTACAGTTTCTGTTGTTTCCCCCTTTTGTTTTACACTTGGCAGGATAATACGTTTGCTTCCGTTTCAAAACTTGCATTTTTTTTTTATCCGCTGGCATCTATTTATGAGCAAGAATTTTTCTCTCAAGGACAGTTGTGACAATTAAGCAGCATTTTTTGTGTGTTTTGTGTTTTGTTTTTCCCCATTATGAGTTATTTCTTTTTCTATTTTTGTATTGTCATTGCCATGGAATGTTATAAAAATTTGTCCTTGCATTATTTTAGCGCTTACAAGTTTTACAAAAGCTTTAAGCTGTACAAGTACAAGTACAAATCCAATCTGTATTGATTGCTGATTAAATAAAAGAACGGATTTTTTGTTGAAAAATCTACAGATTGCATTTTTAACACTTTCATCAACTCTTATGTGATTTTCTTTGAAGATGTTGTGATAATAAGTAATAAACTTTTCAAATATCGGATGATAAAAAAAAACTTTGCGAACAAACCTAATGTAGGAAATTGAATTTTACCAGTGTCACCCTTGATACGTCAGTCTTGTCAAAAACAGCTGTTGACGGCTTTGGCAAAAAACAGCTGATAGAATATGTGTACAAGTAGTACGAAAAAAAAAATATAGAATTGTTCCATGGAAAATAAGACAGTCGCTCCAGAGGAGTAAAGTCTCACGGTAAACATCGTAACAGCAGTAGTAGCAGTAACAGTAGACGGAACCGGAGGTAATAAAAGTAATTGTTAGCCGTAGTAGTAGTGGCAGCAATTTGCTTAGCAAGAGTTGGTTTGTGGGGACTCGCTTGGTTATTTGCACTCACAAACATGTGCCGATTTGTTGCGCAAACATAGGGATTCCGTACATAGGCGTATGAAATAGCTTTCAACATACGAGGAGTGTTTTAGTGGAAACTTGCTGGCTTTGCAGTTTCCGTTGATACATGAGTTGAAATCCTCCAACTGGTTGCGGGTTGCGCAAACACAGGAATTACGTACGAAGACGTGAGGAAACAGGTTTCACCATATGAGGAGTGTTTTTATTGAAACTAGCTAGTTTAGCTGCTTTCGTGGACATAGGAGTTCAGGTCCGCCGACTGGTTGCGCAATCAAAGGAATTCCGTACGTAGGCATAGAAAGTGCTTCTGAGACGCTAGGAATGTTTTGTGGAAACTTACTTGTTTAGCTGATTCCGTTGATCTACGGCTTAGAGTGCTCAACTTTGTTGTACAATCTAGCTAGTAAGGGTCTGAAACTTGAGTCGAGGAGTTGTCATCCATAGTCAAAAGAAAGCAGGAATGCCACTACTACGCTAGGAGATAAGGAAAGGATAACAAGAGGGAGTAGCAGTGACTGACGTCACGTAAAACTTTCGCTGAGGACAAGGAAAAGATATAAAAGGTTATGACGATTATTATTTAAATAAAGAAATCATATTAAATTAAATATTTAAACTTGAAATCGCGTCTTTTATTTAATTAAAACAAGAAGTGGTCTCTAAATCAAAGAAATTTTTGTAATCGAACCCCTAGACATCGGCGAGTCAAGACTCCTGGCTAAAGTGCCGTTACACTAATGACAAGAATTGCATAAAACTTTAAAAACCCACTTTTTTGACACCTTCTTTCAGATTTTTGGGCGTAATCGTGGAAATTCAAAAAACAATTTTTTTTTTTGCAACGGTCTTATATTTATACCTTCAAATACCTATTTCTGCACTTTGAAGCAATATACCTTACAATCTTCTAATATTATTGGGTAAAACCAAGCTTAGATTCATAAATAGGAGAACCTAAACCCCTACAATAATCGGTTATAAGATCCAAAAATGGAAAATCATAGTAGAACAGTAAATTATTTATGTCATTAAAAGTGTAAAGGTGTAAAATGTTTGTATTTGTATATGTTGTGGCCTTGTCTGCGTGATTAAGTGCGGCTGTTTGAGTGTGTCATGTTTATTTTAATTGAACTCTTGTAATAACGTACATTTATGTATGAGTATGATGTGTGTTTTAATTAAAATTGCGTTTACGCAGCACAAAATATTGAATTTCTGTTTACACACATAAATACAAACACAGTTTCATGTACATGTATGTTGGTGTAACAGCTGTCATCCTTTGACATTTTGGAAGTAAAAACAACACGTTAATCGAAAAAGAATCGATATGGAAAAAGCTTACGCCTTTTAATTGCAAAAATTTATAACAAAAATGACAAATATTTTACGAAAACTGTTTACAAAGTCTATTGCAAAAATTCTATTATTATTTTAAAGATTTTGTTTTTATGAGAATTGTATACAAAGGTCTGGTCTAAAGCGCTTTCCTGCCAGTCAGTCGTTTTTAAGAAAGATTCAGTGACTTTTTACTTGGACAAAAGTATTTTGACAAATCACGATGTATATTCTCCGCCTTTGGAATATGTTGGCTTTCAGATTTTTATCGTTTCCCAGTGATATTGCCACCGAGAGCCTTTTTTGCTTCAAGCAAATGCTTTTAAAAACATGTAAAGTGTTGCTAAAATATTTATAAAAATAAATAAAATATATTTTCAGTAGAACATGCAAGACCGTCAGATAGAGATGAATTACCAAATGCAAACAAAACTTAAATCAAACAATTTAAACCGCATAAAATGAATTTTTCATTGACCACAGCAAAAGCGCATTGGTAACAAAACAAAACTTTCTCGCGCACACAACCAACACATCACACCAGACCACACCACACCGCTACCAGCACACAATGCACTTGTGACTGAGCTGGGCTGTGCTTGCATACAGGCAAAAGCACAAACACAAATGCAAATGCGCATATGTACACATACTGGAATACATATAAAGCATACGAACAAAAGTTGCATTGCATGTCATATTGAAGAGTTTTGCAAGCGGAAATAAAATTTAAATATTTTCTACAAAAATGTCAATATTTGTTGACAGTTTGACACCAACACAAAAGTGTTGTTTGCCAAATGGAAAAAGACAAGAGAGCGAAAAACTTAAAAAGCTAAAACTTCTAGCCCAAAATATGCAGATTATGCAAAGTTTCAATGGTTTGCATGCAATTTTGCGTGTGTCAATGTGTTTGAAAATATATATGGAAATTTGACAAGAATTTTGAAAACAATTTGCTTAAGTTGATTTGTAAAACGTGGCGAATTCCAAGAACGTGAAATCGTAGTTTTAAAAAGTTGAGTTTTATTTGCCTTATTCCACTTCAAACTCTACAAGCCAATTGGGGTTAAGTTGTCGTTTACATTACAAATATTAATATTGGTTATTTCAAAGGTATTTTATAGACATACGAGGGGCCTAAAAAAAGTTTACTTAGTAGAATTTAAAAAACTGGATACATTTTTTTTTTCATTTATGACTTTATTCTACATCTGTTTGTATGTATTTATATGTATGAATTTTTTCCAAAGGACTAGTAGCTTCAACTTTGTCTTTGGTGAAATAAGCTACTATCACTACTTCTGTTGCTTTGCTTTAGCAGGTGAATTTCCACCTTTTGGGCTCCACACCATGGATTGTTGTTTAGTTTTAGGGTCATTCTTGTAAATCTATGCTTCATCACATCTTTGTTTTTGAATTTTTCAAGAAAACACTTAGCAAAATGCACAAGTGCCTCTTTTCGAGCATCACTTAAAATTCTAGAAACCTATCGCGCAGATTTCTTGGTGTATTCAAAATAATTTTTTAATATTCGCGATACAGCCATGGCATTCAAGCTTAGTTTCTCAGCAATGATTTCCTGGGTCAATCTTGGATCTTCGTTAATTTTAGTTTACACTTGCATAATCAGTCGAAGATTTTGTGCGGCTTTCTCGAGGTTCGTCTTCCATAGTAAAATGACCTGTCTGGAATCTTCGGAACCACTTTGAAATAATCATAAGGGATGGCGCATTAACTTCAAATGCTATTTGGCATTCACTAAATATTTCCACAGGCTTGAAATCCAAAAAGAATAGCAAACCGAATGTCTTGCTGCGTTGGCACTGGAATATCTGCTAACATTGTTTCACAAATTCTACTTTTTTTTCTCTACATTTTGACTGATCTTTCTGAAAATCAAAATGATAGATCGTAAGGCTATAGCAAATAGTACGCAATTTGTGATTTATTAAAAATGTAGAACATGACAGCTACTAAGCGAGCTTTTGTTAGGTTCTCCGCATTGAAAGTGTTGCAATATCGTGTTGGGGTGCCATGACACTTGCGGGTGCCATATCTCCCGAAGTTACGATAAGTCCAGATTAAATCGAAAAAATTTTATGGTACTCAGGCCTAAAAATTTTGCTGAAATCGAAAAATGTCTACGAAAAATCAAAAAACCTGTAAGAAGTTTCAATTTTGACTTACCTATTTTCGGCCACGCTGCTAAAACTATTTTATTTTTTGTTATAAAGTAAATTTCTAGAGTAATTGGCACCCCTGAACTTGTTTTACCGTTATGTAGAAAAATTCAGTGTTCGATTAATCGAACGTTAGCCTTTTGCCTATACCACAAAATCGCATAGAAATAAAACCAAACGTGGATGGTGAACACCTTATAATCTGACAGCTTGAAAGTAAATATCGTCGATGCTGGTTGAAAAGTGGTTGCCCATTAGCATCATAGCGCTAAAATTCACAAAAATTAAAAAAAAAAAATTATGGAAAATGGACAATTTCCCCGTTCAATTAATCGAAATAGGCCGCAAATGGGTTATATCCAGAAGAATTGATTTAGTCAAAATATGTCTGTTAAATCAAAAAAAGGTTGATAAGGTTGAAAAACTTAAATCCAAAAAGATCTCAAAGTGTGTGTTTATGTGAAACATTGCATAGTTTTAGGCTTTAAATTTACTCATTTATATTTTGCTATGTCAAAGTTGGCATGTTAAATTTATCTAAACAGAATCCATTTTTAAGTTTAATTTTTGTTGTAAAATTTCCTTTTCAATGCTATGAATATTTTTAGTCACTTGTTAAGCAACCACCATCAACGTAAGTTTAATCTAATAAAACATTCTTTTTCCTAAAGACCATTTTTCTTTCATTCCATTTATAATTTCTTTCCATATTCAAACTCCGAAAAAAATCTTAAACTAAAATACGAGTTTAAGATTTTTAAGCGCTTGCATTGGCTTCTTGTGGGCAGACACTAATTTGACGACTTCTTTCCTTTCTACTTTCAACGAAGAGAGTTTCATCCGAAAAACCAAAATCTCTACAAGAAATAAAGTTTCCTACCACTCAAACAGTGTGGATAAAGTCGGATAATTTTTGACTAAGGGTCGTTTTCACAATGTTCAGTTAAGCCTTAACTGAAACTTTAACTGGCACTTTGACATTAAATTTCATAGAAAAATTTTTATTTATCTGAAAGTTAAATTTTAACTGGACATTATGAAAACGGCCCTAAGTCGTAAAATGCTAACAAGTTAGAAAAATGTTCACAAAGTCGAGTAGAAAGAAAACTCAAGTAAGAACACACATTCATTTCATATAGCGGCTGCGAAAATCAACGTGAAAGTTACTTTTTAGTGCTGGCAGCTGGGTAATGTTCCAAAAGGTTTAGTTTTTATGCAACTATCGTGGTTTGAAAACTAGATTACTTTTATATTGCAATATGATATAACATGACATGGCATGACAACCTGTAATGCATTTCAAAATAAATTTAATTTATTTGGTTTGATTCAAGTTATAATTTATGAGAATACATTTTGACTCTAAAAAAGCATTTCTCTTGGGTTTAATTATTTAAAAAATACAAAAAAAAAATCTTATAGTTTGATTTTCTATGCAAATTGCACACTCTCTGCGATAGCTAGACCTACATGGCATGTGCATCTGAATGACTTTTATTTCGCTTTAGTGTAAAATTTTTAATTAAATTAATTTAAAGTTATTTGTCTCGTGCGCGGCTTTTTTTTTTTTTTTTTTGTGGCGGCATCATTACGTTATTTTCCTTTAAAAAAAAATCAACAAGAAAAAGTAGAGAGAAAAACAACAAAAAAAAATTCCTCGAAAACGTTAACAAACAAAAAAGCAAAAATCTGCCCGTAGCAAAAACTTGGCTCAAATTGAATTTGTTACAAAAACTTTTAGCGACAAACTGATGAAAATCAACACAAAACGACGTATAATTTTTGCTGCTTGTCGCTTTTTTTTCCACAATTTTTCCACTTTTATTTTGTTTTGTTGTTGCTGTTGTTGTAATTTTTGCTATGAAATTGCCAAAATGCAGTGTATGCAAAAATCAACAACAAAAACAACAGCAAGAGCTGACAAAAAAAAAAAAAAAATAAAAAAAAAAAATAGCACCCGCAGCGTGAAAAGTTTTTACACGCAGCGTACAGCTGCTGTTTGATGCTATTGCAGTGTTGTTGCTGTTTATTGTCGGGAAAAAACCAGCAACATTGTTGCTATTGCACAGTTGTCAGCCAAAGCCTCAAACTCAAGACTTAACATCAACAGCTGAAGTTTTCTCATTTGGTATTTTTTTTATGCGCGATTTTTTCTTCTTCGTTGGCGTCTGAACGTGCCTTACTTTCAACGGCGCACACTACTTTGCTTCACTGAATTGGCCCATTATCAAAAATTCTGACAGTTTCAGCTGCAGCAGCGTGTCAAGCCAAAAAAAATAAAACTAATTTTATTCACACTTTTTTTTCTTTTTTTTTTTCAATTTATGAAAAGAAATACACGTGACCTCATTTATGGCGGAGGTGCTGCATAAAAAATGTCAGAAAAAAAATTTATGGAATTTGAAGAAATTTTCGCAGTTTTCCTACTTAAAAGTTTCATAGACATTTTCTTTCTAAATTGACGAACCATTAAAAGAGGATGTTCTTAAATATGCAAAGGCAGCAACATGCTGTGTTCCTTGAACCCAACATGACCCTAACGAATGATTTGAGGGCCTACTGCGGTTGTCATTAAACAATGGCGCGCTCACTTTGTTCTTTTACATTGCATGTGAAATTGCCGCCGCAGTAAAGCAATAAAATATGGTTACAGCAAAACACGTAGACACGCAGCAAAATAAAAAAACCGAGAAAAAAAACCTTTGCCTACATTAAGGCGCACAATATAAAAGAAATTGTCTTTGACGAGGAAACACCACACAACACAACACAACGTAACAACTTGAGGGCAATACTGGCGTCGCGTCTGCTTTTACGTACACGTATGTTGTGAAAGCATCAATTTTAAATGGTCCTTTTCAGCTGTTGTTGTAGTTGTTGTTGTTGTTTCGTTTCCATTCACCAGCTTTAATTCTTTTGTTGGTATTTTCTCATCTCTTCTTTTTTTTGCGATTTTTTGTTTGCTGAAAAAAACATAAAATGCCAACACTTTGATGTAAATTACGATGGATGCAGCAGCAGCAGCAGCAACAGCGATGTTGATGCTGAAGACATAAAATACCAAAGAGAAGAGAGAAAAAAAAAATTGAAAAATCCAATGAAAGCAAAAGCATTTGTGTAAGTGAATGTGAGCGAAGAGCAAAGTGTATGCAAAAGCGATAAAAATAAGCAAAAATACGAGTACAGTGGCGCATAAGGTTAAGAAGAAGGCACACAGTAGGCACAGCAGCAATTGATCACAGTAAACATAAATTGTTGCAGATAATGAAACAAAAGCAAAGAATGACTTGCAATTTAGCAAGATGATATTTGTAAGAAACAGCAGAACAATTGATATATGACGCAAAAACACGAGCTACAAGGCGAGAATATACAAATATATAGCTTTTTACTGAGAGATTTAGTATTTCAGCCGGAATCAGGTCATAAAAATTAAAATTTTAAGGCTATATATTTTATTGCTTAAGAAGGTGCCATATGAAGTACGGCTAATGGATCACGCAAATTCATACTTCATATGAGTACGTGAATTCAAGAACAGGGGAATGAAATCATGAACCTACAAATTCAAGTGTATTTGCCGTATGTACAGGCAAAGTTACAATATTTAACAAATTTGGAGTGCTTTTGAAACCAAAAGTTTCAATTAAGTTAAAAAAATTTTCGAAAACAGTCAGGTGGCAACCCTTTAATTCAACTTTGTATTTTCAAAAAGTTTATTTAAGCGCTTTAAGACTAAATTCAAATTTTGCTTTTTAAAAATATGATTTGAGCAAAACTAGGAAAAAAAGTTGTTGGCAGCCCTGAAAAATTATGCACAAATTTTAAAAAGTTTATCTGAGCATTTTTGATACCAATAATCTCAATTAAGTCAAAAAAGTATGCTTTAAACAAAATTGTGGATAATAACCAGGTGGCAACCTACAAAATGTATGTTGCATTTTTCAAAAGTTTACTACAGCATTTTAAGCTTTAAATTTATTTTGGGTTTTAAAAAATATGCTTAAAGCAAAACTTGCCAAAAATGCCCATATGTCAGCCACCCTGAAAAATTCTTCAGTTTTTAGAAAGTTTATCTGAGAGATCTTTAGGTTAGGGTTAGGTTAGGGTGGCGGCAATATTGCCACACATAGACCGCAAGGGTCCATAGTGATACCACAAACTCTCTTATTAACGTCTATTCATAAACTCTGGTCCTTTCAATATGGTGTTTGTCCAAACTGAAGGATCCTGTAAGCACAGCGAATCTTTTAATGTCACTTAGGTGAATTTTAGTGAGTTCTTTTAGGGAATTTAAAAATGGCTGACCAAAGCATTTCAGTCTAGTTCTTGCAAGAGCAGGACAAAGACATAAAAGGTGTTCAATTGTTTCCTCTTCCTCAGGCTCGTGACAGTTTCTGCACCAGTTGTTGGAGACTATGCCCAGTCTAAAGGCATGATGACCAATTAGACAATGACCAGTCACAACTCTAGTCAGCAGGCTGCACTCACTCCTCGTCAGAGATAGTAAATATTTGGAAAAATCTGCTTTGAGAAAACAAGGCCAAAAATACTTTGTTATAGCGCTGGTTGGGGATTGTTCCCAGCGTCTATTCGCTACTGAGAACATTTGAGCGTTCTTTAAAGAGAAGAAATGTTGAAGCGGTGCTGGAATTTTGATGTGTTGGTCTTCTAAGAGAGCTCCCGTTTTTGCTGATAGATCTGCCTTTTCATTTCCTAAAATTTCGCAATGTGACGGCACCCACTGAAGGGATACCTGGTTGTTTTCACTAAGGGAAGTTAAAGCGGTAAAACATTCAAAAACTGTCTTTGATTTAATAAAGTTTGATTTTAAAGCTTTTAAAGCAGCTTGACTATCGACGTATAGAGCAATTTCCTTCTCGCTTACACTTTCTTTAAGGTAATCGACCGCTTTGTTAATCGCGAAAATTTCCGCTTGGAAAATGCTGCACTCATCTGGCAATTTAAATGAGTATTCTACGTTTGAGTTGGAGACATAGAAACCTGCTCCAACCCCATTATCTGATTTAGAGCCATCTGTGTATACGTTTATTACTTCGGTTGGATCTTCACCTCGTGTGTTCCAGAATTCTCTAGACGGGAATGTGACCAAGAATTTTTTCTCCATAGAAAGCTTAGGAATCATGTAGTCAGTAGTAATACTCTCAATATTACCTACGTTACTGTGTCCGTAAGGCCTTAGCTTAAGGCCCCCCGATTCTTTAAGCCTAAGTATAGTATTATAAGCCACTCCCTTGGCAAAGAGATCAATAGGTAACAAAAAAAGTATAGCGTTTAAGGATTCTGAAGAGGTAGACCTCAGGGCACCAGTGATGCCGATGCTTAAAAGACGTTGTAATCGTTCTAGTTTCTTTTGTATATATGCTGTGAGAGATCTTGAAACCCAAAATTTTAATTATGATAAGTCAAAAAAAGTATGGTTTAACCAAAATTTTGGAAAACAACCAAGTGGCAACCACAAAGTCTGTTTTTTCCAAATACATAGTTTGTTCAGGCCCTATGCTCCTCCTAGGAGTCAAAGGAGAATACATTACATACATACAAATAAGACTTAAGCTTAATTGTGCTTTTAAAAATATGGTTTAAGCAAAACTTACAAAAAAAAAAAAGCCCAGGTGGCAAGCCTGAAAATTTATGTTAAATTTTCAGAAAGTTTTTGTAACCAAAAAATCTATTAAGTCAAAAGAAGTATGATTTAAACAAAATTTTGGAAAAACACAAGGTGGCGACCCCAAAAATGTACGCTAGATTTTCATAAAAGTTTACTTAAGCTTTTTAAGATTAAAATTTGATTGTGCTTTTAAAAAATATTGTCTAAGCAAAACATAAAAAAAACCGGATGGCAACCCTGAAAAATTTTTACAATTTTTAAAAAGTTTATCTGAGCATTTTTGAAATCAAAAATTTCAATTTAGTCAAAAAAAATATAGTTCAAAAGAATTTTCTGTAAAACCAAGTGGCAACCCCAAAAATTTATGTTGGATTTTGAAAATGTTTATTTAAGCGTTATACGACTTAAATTTTATTGCACTCTTACAAAAATATGGTTTAAGCAAAACTTACAAAATAAAACAAGGTGGCAACCCTGAATAAATTTATACAATTTACATAAAGTTTTTCTGAGCATTTTTGAAACAAAAAATTTCAATTAAGCCAAAAAAGATTTTATAACAAAATTTTGGAAAACCACTAGGTGGCAACCCCAAAAATATTAATTGGATTTTCGAGATGTTTTTTAAGCAATTTTAGAAAAATTTGTTTTTTTTTGCTTCTAAGAAAAGGAAAACTTTAAAAAAATATAGGTGGCAGCACTGAAATTTATATAAAATGTTCGTAAAGTTTATTTGTATAAAATTCATTTACGCTACACCTATCTACCAAATATACATAACGTGTTAAGCTTTTATTGATCAATCACCCCACGTTGGGCGCCAAATGTAGGCAAAGTGGTTAATTCTTTTAATTTCCTTTTTGTTTTTTTATATTATTTTTTTATTAGTACTTTCTTATTTAAATTAAACTTTCTAATCGTCTGCTAATATTATGATTTCAAGTTCGAATGAAATAAGAAAGTTGTATTTTCTACAATTCAAAAAAAAAGAAAAAATTGTGGATTTTTCGTTCAATTTATACAAATATTGTTGAGTTTAAATTATGCCAGTGTTTTACATTGAAAAGTATTACATAGCTTAATAGAATTAATATTAAATTGAAGGATGTAAGCAATTGAAATATATTTTGTTACATTTGGTGCCCAACGTTGGGGGTAATTCTCTTAATTTCCTTTTTAATTAGAAAGGCTTTTTTATTTCTTTTTAATAAAAATTTGTTGAAAGAATATTTTGTACGTTTCTGCTTAAAATTTTAAGTTCGAATGAAATAAGAAGGTTTTATTTATTATCAATATTTCAAAAGGATGTTTTGTACATGTATTGTTGAGTTTTAATGAAACAAGTGTTTTATATTGAGAAGTATAAAATATTATAATTGCTTCAGAATAAATATGAAATTTAAAGTCCTGTGCTATCATATGATGAACGAAAGATCAGCAGAAATTACCACTTGACAGGTTTTCATTTTTAAAGAAAGGATTCTTGACAAGAAAGAAGTTAAATGTTGAAACTTCAATCATATGCACACCATTTTGTTAAGTTCCTACTGGCTTACTGCATGGACGAAAAAAACGCACACACAGACTTATATGCGACTACTGCCACATATACTTACATAAATACACACAATCGGAAGGAAGTTGAGAATTTCAGAGGAATAGGAAATGAGCAAATATTACTCATGAGTGACACCGAGGCACTTGCGTTAAATGACGTCGTAACATTCTTCATTCTTACGCTTTCTTTCTGCTACGACGGATATAACTGTAACTTGTGCTTATTCTTCTCATTTTACACGTTTATTGTTTTCGTATTTTTTCTGCTTTGCTTTCGGTTTCTTTTGTAGTCTTGTGTTTTTTTTTTTCTTTGTTTGTTTATTTCTTTAATTTCTTCTCATATATTAAATGGTAGGAATATGTAATCGTATATGTGTGTTGAGCAGACTTATGGGAATAGAGAGTGTTAGTTTGCTCTCTCTTTCTGTCTTTTATTATTTTGCTTTATTAAAGTGTCTGCTGCTACTGCTTTTCAAGAAAACTATAACCAAAACGAGGAATGAACATTAGGGCTGTTCAAAAAAAAATTTTTTTCGAATTCCCAAGATATACTTTGGCATCACAATCTACATCATGACAGAATATCCCAAAAAAATTTTCAGATTTTTAAATTCATATTTAAAGGTGGCTCAAAGCAGAAATATATTTTTGTTATTTTTTTTTAGTATTAATTATAAAATGTTGTCAAACAATTTGAAAAATTTGTTTTAGAGTAACTTAAAATCATTCATTTTGTTTGTTTTTTAATGAACTTTAAAACCTACGTTGTAATTTTGACAAAAAAAATTGTACACTTCTTAAAAAACGAAAAACTGCCCTAAGAAGGCGAAATTTAAAGGTTTTTCAAAGAAAAAAGTCATCGTGCTTTAAACGAAATGAACATTTTTTAATTTACAAGATCTCATTCAAAAGAGCTCTTAAAAACCTTCAAGACAAGACATGTTAAGATTTTTTTGAGCCATCAGGCTCGATGACATAACGTTTGAAATATAGTAATGCAGCCCTGTGAAAGGCAAAACGCTTTTTACTCAAGAGGGAGGCATCTTACAAAAAAGTGCCCATGGCATAAAATGCTTAAAATCATCCAAGGAACAAAAGTAAATTGTTTGTTTTTTTTTTTACTTAATTTTAGAAAAAAAAATTTTTAACGTCATTTTTAATAAACTTTCCAAAAAAAAAAAAAAACAATTCACACTTGTTCCTTGGATGATTCTAAGCATTTTATGCCATGGGCACTTTTTTGTAAGATGCCTCCCTCTTGAGTAAAAAGCGTTTTGCCTTTCACAGGGCTGCATTACTATATTTCAAACGTTATGTCATCGAGCCTGATGGCTCAAAAAAATCTTAACATGTCTTGTCTTGAAGGTTTTTAAGAGCTCTTTTGAATGAGATCTTGTAAATTAAAAAATGTTCATTTCGTTTAAAGCACGATGACTTTTTTCTTTGAAAAACCTTTAAATTTCGCCTTCTTAGGGCAGTTTTTCGTTTTTTAAGAAGTGTACAATTTTTTTTGTCAAAATTACAACGTAGGTTTTAAAGCTCATTAAAAAACAAACAAAATGAATGTTTTTAAGTTACTCTAAAACAAATTTTTCAAATTGTTTGAAAACATTTTATAATTAATGCTAAAAAAAAAATAATAAAAATATATTTCTGCTTTGAGCCACCTTTAAATATGAATTTAAAAATCTGAAAATTTTTTTGGGATATTCTGTCATGATGTAGATCGTGATGGCAAAGTATATCTTGGAAATTCGAAAAATTTTTTTTTTTTGAACAGCCCTAATGAACATATACGTATACAAATTGGAAAATACAAAGAAATGGTGGGGCAAATTTGAATTGGTGTACAATGGGATGAACTGAAGAAAATTCTAAGAAATGTTTAAAACTTTTACGTCGACGAGTCGACCATCATCGATAGCGTTGAAATTTTTTAACAGAGTGCTCAATTTGACTAGCTAAATGCTTATGTGTATTTTTATTTTCCGCCAAACCGGTGTTTTTGATCTGTGGGCCTTTTCACAAAAATATTGGAGTTTTCATGTTTTCGAGCTTAGAAAAGAAGGGTTCAGCAATATGCTTATTAATTCGGTCCCTTTAGAACAATTATAACACTTTTTTTTGAGTGTACAGAATTTAAACAGATTTAAAATGCCATTGACTGCACTCAGGTTCAAGTTATTTCCATTTCCAAAGTAGGAAAAAAGTCATACACAGCCATACAACTAAGATCGAGAAGCCCTTGGAGAGAAAGGAAGTAGCTTTTTGTTCATCTATTTATATATATACAGGGAGCCTTTGACAACACGTCATTTAAGTCAATTGAAGAAACAATGATTAGAAAGGGATTAACCAAGAAGATCATTGATTGAGATCTCAACACGCTTTCAAATAGAATAGTCATCTATGAAGCAGTTACCGAAAAACTAACTGTAAGAACAACTAAGGGATGCCACCAGAGAGGGTACAGAAAGACTAACTGTGAGGGCAACTAAGGGATACATCCACAGAGGTGCACTGTCACCGTTCTTTTGAATACTATCTATCAAGCGATTATCATCTATCATACAAAACAAACAAAGCTTTAAGGGTTACATATACTTGTCAAAAGCTATAAAAGGACTACGCCAAAAAATGTTGCTCGCATAATGGTCTCACAAAACTATCTTTGTGTCAATGATCAGCTATGCTTTATAGTAGTATGAGGACGCTTATCGGATCCCTCATTTCCGTCCAAATCCTGTGTTGCCAGTATTTAATTAAGTATTAATTTAAGAAATACAATAAAACCTGATTTATTTGCTAAATAAGACTAGAATTAATTTAAAACTATGGATTTTTTAGTAAGTATATATTTTTAGGACAATCGCATTCAACGGGCTTGGCAAACCATCGTGCAACCGCTTGATAAGCATTTGGACGAGAATCGCATGATTATAGCGTGCAGCACCAACCCTGGTCCTGAAACAGTGAGTGTCAACTGTCAAATCTTATCAATAAAAGGAAACAGCTGATCGTGGATGAAAACGGTATGGTGGAATTTAAGTTCCAGTGATGGTATCGTTCTCTAGTAACCCAACCGGCAACTAGGTGCGACGTGTTTTTCAAATATTTCAACCATCCGTGGACGGAACTGAGACTTTCAAGCGAAACCCTGTACATAATATCAGTAGACAGTGACTTAGACTATAGGTTAGTGTGTATCGAAAACCGAACACCCAATTCCACACTCAAATTATGAAAGAAGAGAGATAAAAAATTCAGGGAATATAAATTTTTTGACTTTAAAATAAATTCCTAGCTGGCCAAATGGCCATTGTTTATAAAAACTGAGTGATTTTGTACTGGAGCCTATCTTACGGTAAATTTTTTTCAAAAAAACACCATAGATATCGATTCGTGGTCTAAAATAACTTATGTGTGCAAATTTTCAGAGAGATCGTATGACGTGCAGGAGCGTCAGCAGAGGAATAAGAAACGATTATCTTCAATGAAACGAATACTTTTTGTACTGGAGCCTATCTAACGGCAGATTTTTTTCCAAAAAACACTACAGATCTCAGTTCGTAGTCGAAAACAACTTATGTATGTAATTTTTCAGAGAGATTGTATGACGTGCAGGAGTGTCAGCAAAGAAAAAAAAGCACTTATTTTCAATCAAACGTTTAATTTTTGTACTAGAGTCCATCTAACGATTAATTTTTTTCAAAAAAACTTATGGTACTTGATTCGTCATAAAAAATAAACTATGCACCCCAATTTTAAGATTGGTGGAACGACGTATGGGAGTGTCAGCGAAGGATTAAAAAATGGTATACAGCCATTTCATGTCTATCGTTACAAGATCTGCCACACCCCTTCCGATATCGCTGAAATTTGGTACATGGTTTCATTTCATGCTTAAACTTTGAAAAATGGCAAAAAAAAAATTTTGCGATTTTTTTTTGTGGCTTGTGGAGGGGTGCAAAAAGTCGAAAAATAGGTAAAATGTAACAAACTCTCCTCAAATAATTACCAATAACATGGCCATTTCTTAACCGATTTTGATGTTTAGACCTGTTTTGGAAAGGCATCAGGCTATAAGCTGAAAATAAAATTTTTTGTAGTTGATAAAAAGTACTACATTTATTACTTTTTTAGTACTAAACTACAAAAAACGTGCCCGAGTACACTTTTGATACCTTACAAAATATTTTTTTTGGAAAGAAAAAAAAAAATAATCTTTCAGTCAAAAAAGAGAGAAAATTGGTATGTCTCGAGGCTTAGAAGTTATGATTTTTTGAAAATTTAAAAAAAGGTCCGATCAGAAAATGGCCCATAGCTGGATCATTTCTTATCTCATTTTTATGTTTGGACCATTTTTATATCCTGATTCAATGCCTTTCCAAAACAGGTCCAAACATGAAAATCGGTTAAGAAATGGCCAAGTTATTGGTAATTATTTGAGGGGAGTTTGTTACATTTTACCTATTTTTCGACTTTTTGCACCCCTCCACAAGCCACAAAAAAAATCCCAAAATTTTTTTTTTGCCACTTCTCAAAGTTTAAGCTTGAAACGAAACCATGTACCAAATTTCAGCGAAATCGGAAGCGGTGTGGCAGATCTTGTTACGATAGGCATGAAATGGCTGTATACCATTTTTTAATCCTTCGCTGACACTCCCACACGTCGTTCCACCAATCTTAAAATTTGGGTGCATAGTTTATTTTTTATGATGAATCAAGTACCATAAGTTTTTTTTGAAAAAAAAATGAACCGTTAGATGGACTCTAGTACAACAATTAAACGTTTGATTGAAAATAAGTGCTTTTTTTTCTTTGCTGACACTCCTGCACGTCATACAATCTCTCTGAAAAATTGCATATATAAGTTGTTTTGGGCAACGAACTGAGATCTGTAGTGTTTTTTGTAAAAAAATCTGCCGTTAGATAGGCTCCAGTACAAAAAGTATTCGTTTCATTGAAGATAATCGTTTCTTATTCCTTTGCTGACACTCCTGCACGTCATACGATCTCTCTGAAAATTTGCACACATAAGTTATTTTAGACCACATATTGAGATCTATGGTGTTTTTTGGAAAAAAATTTACCGTTAGATAGGCTTCAGTACAAAATCACTCGGTTTTTATAAACTATGGCCATTTGGCCAGCTAGGAATTTATTTTAAAGTCAAAAAATTTATATTTCCTGAGTTGTTTATCTTTCTTCTTTCATAATTTGAGTGTGGAATTGGGTTTTAAAACTCGTCCATATATTTCAATACACACTACTATAGGTTTTGTTTTCTGGAGAATTTCCTAACCAGACCCGAGACTGTAGCGGTGGAGCAGGCTCCCGTGAAAAAACTAAACAAAAAAGGGCAGGTTAGTTGAGGATTACAGGAAGCAGCAGTGGCGCGACTCTCTTGAATCCTGACGTCTGGACAGAAACATAAACCGGCAACGCGACAAGTCCCACAACTTACACTATTCCTTAAAAAAAGATCTTTTTAGAACGTTGTAAAATCCAAAGCCTTCAATTAATAAAATATACCGTAGAGCCTATCTTATTGTCTGGAATATCAACGAAGGATTTTTTTTTTAGAAAAATACGTTTTAAAGTAGAGAATTTTTACCCAACGTTTTTCGTTTTGGTCTCAAGAAAAATATGCGTTAAATGTGTGAAAGAGATATGAAAATGTGAGGCTGCATAAAGCATCAAACAAAGGAAAATCCTCCAAAAAAAAAGAAAATTCCGATAAGAAACGCAATTGTGGAATTTATTCTGGAAGTGATTTCGTGTAATTGCAAGAAATTGAGTTAAAATATTAAAAGAAAACAACGGACAACAAAGGCAGCCGCCGCCGCATTCTGTAATGGAGAAATTTTTGCGTTTTTTTTCCTTTGGTATTTCGTTGCGCTTTTGTGCAGAATTTAATTTGAATTTTTATTTTTTTTTTATTTGTTTTCTTAAATGGTTTTTCTGCTTTTGCACAGAGTATGAAAATATTGCAATGAAATTTTACGCATTTTTGGTTACAAAATTTTTTACTTAAATATGTTTATAAAAATCTTCGCAATGTTGTTATCTAAAACTTTAGTATTTTCTCAGACAAAGTCTGCTTTTGGAAAAACAAAGAATTTTTATACCAAATACTTATTATGCTAAAATATATTGGAAATTCTTATGAATGCCAACATTTGCTTTTACAAATAAAATAAAGTTTCAACTGAACCTTGTTAACAAAATGCCATGGTATTTGCATTTTAAACAGCTAACAACCTTTAACAAGCCAATTGCTGCTGCATTATTCATTTGTTGCAGCAACCTTTTTTGTAATCATTTACCAATGCATCAGTAGCCGCAACATAAAAATGCACGCTCATATAACGCATAGTTTAAATCTTTCTCGACACAAATACAACTGCAGTATAAGGTGTAAATGTTAGTAGGTATTACTTTTACACATAAATATTAGGGCGCATAATTCAAATTAAACTGAAAAAACTGATCTCCGATACAAAAATCTTTATAAAAACTGACGAAGATTTGAAATATAAGCCATAGAATATATGATTCTCAACAGCGCACAGCAATCTAAGTAGGTAACTGGCGCATTTCTTTACTTTTTACTTTTTTTCAAATCGCACCACCCTAATAAATATACAGCTAAACAAACACTTAACACACACACAAACATAGCACACACACAGTGAAATATTTATATACCAAGTGTTTTTGAGTCACATAGTGCGTGAATGCAGCCAATGAAGCGAAAACTGCCAGTCAACCGAACGCTGAACAATGCAGTGCCAAGGCTTCTCTAAATGCATTGTCGTAGCTACTTTATTGCTGTTGTTGTTGTTGGTTGTTTGTTGTTGTTATTGCTGGTTGATGTTATTGGCCTGATGCATTGTTGCGCTGGCCGTTGTTGTCGTATACCACAGTTAGTGTGGCATTCAATCAGTAGGTGTTTATAAACAAAACGACAACAAAAACAAATAAACTAAATAAACTTTGAAACTTGGAGCGAAATACTTTGATGTCGACAGCAGCATCTATTTGTAGCGGCTAGGGTTGCCATATCATTAATATATAAAAAAAACAACGTTCAAATGACTGAAAATAGAAAATGTTGATAAGATCAAAGAATGTTGATAAAATCTAAGAACATTGAGTAGGTCAAAATTTTTGGCAAGATTGAAAAAGTCTTGAAATATTTATAGAATCAAAAATGGTAGAAAGCGTTGACAAATATTTTCTTGATTCGACTTTAAAACGAAAGCAACATTTTGTTGACTTTAATGTTAGTTTTGTTCTTTTGATTGTTTCAGCAACATTCAGTTGACTATAAGAAGATTTTTGTTATTTGAATGATTTCAGCAACATGTTTTGGTCTTAGGAAGCTTTTTTTGTAGTATTATAAATATTTCAGCAACATTTTGTTGCTTTTAAAGAAAATTCTGTTATTCCAAAGTTTCAGTAACATTTTGTTGACTTCAAGGCTATTTTTGGTGTTTTAATGGTTTCAGCAACATTTTGTTAGTTCGAAAGAGGTTATTGATATTTCAAAGTATCAACAACATTTTGTTGACATTATGGGTATTTTTGCTAAAGTGAAGGTTTCAGCAACATATTGTTGACTTTAATGCGACTTTTATAGTTCTAATGATTTCGGAAACATTTTGTTATTTTAAAGGAGATTTCTGTTATTTCACTATGTTAACTTTATGGGGATTTTTGCAGTTCTAAAAGTTTTAGGAACATTTTGTTGACTTTATGAGGATTTTTGCTATTCTAAAAGTTTAAGGAGAATTTTGCTACTTCAAAATTTTGACAACACTTAAATAAATTTAAGGGGGGCTTCTCATGTAACACGTCAAAAAGTAATTGTTTTTCGGGATTGATTTTCACTCGGAAAATAAAAACACACACAAAGAATTTTTTGCATATATTTAAGAACATGTTTGAGCTATAAAAAAAGCATTTTTTCAAAAACTAATTCATGTTGCGTGTGGCGACATTTAACAAGTAGGATTTATCGCGGTACATTGTGGAGCCCAAAGTATTTATCTGAAACATAAAACAAAATTTTTTTATTACTCAGCAGGGTTCCCCTAAGTGCATGAATGTCTGCAACTCCAAAAATTCGATTCTACAATATTGAAATCACGTCATGAAAAAAAAGTGCTATTTTTTCATCATTTTTTGTAGCTAAATGGGGCTAAAAAGTGTATAAAATAACTTTTTTTCCACTATTTCAGACATTCATGCACTTGCTCAATTTATAATCTGCAAAACACTTTTCAGAAATCAAAAATCGGTTAAGTAGTTTTTTCGCAATCGTGTACCGCGATTTTAAAACCATAGTTTTGAGAAAAAACGATTTAAAGTTTGAAAAAAAAAAAAATCGCATACAATTTTATATGAGCTCGCTGGTTCAATCAATCATATTTTCCATAATATTTAGAGTTGAGTCATGAAACTTTGCGAATATACTCCAAAAACAATATTCTATCAACCTATGAAAAAAAAAAAAATCGATTTTTACATGAGAAGCCCCCCTTAAGGCGATTTTTGTAGTGATATAATGATTTCAGCAATATTTCATTGTTTTTAAAAAGATTTTTGTTATTTCAAAGTTGCCGCAACATTTTGTTGACTTCAAAGCAATTTTTTGTTGTTATAATGATTTCAGCAACATTTTGTTAGTTCGAAAGAGGTTATTGTTAGCCGTGTTTTTTTTGACGCGTATATACAATTGTGGATACCTTCAAATTGCGATAACGCGATGAACGGTGAGTCGTACGATAAAAAGTCCAAGGGTCTTTTTCAAGGAGAACCACATGCTCTACAAATAATTTTAATCTTTTGGTAAAAAAAAATAATTATTTAGAAGTTATTTAAAAAAAAGTGATTTTTTGCAATTTATCGGCGCTAACCAGTTTTTATAAAATACCTCCTTAAAAATAAATTTTTTTAAATATAAAATGAAAGAGAACGTAATTCTCCATAAAAAAGTTTCTTAGAGTTCTATTGTGTGACTTACTGTTCATGAGTTATCGCAATGTGAAGGTATCCACAATTGTATATACGCGTCAAAAAAAACACGGTTGTTATTTCAAAGTTTCAGCAACATTTTATTGACGTTAACGCGACTTTTGTTATTTTAAAGTTTCAGCAACATCTTGTTGACTTAAGAATATTTTTGATTCTTCAAAATTTCACCAACATTTAAATGAATTTAAGGCGATTTTTGTAGTTTTAATGATTTTGGCAGCATTTTCTCGCTTCAAGGTGATTTTTATTGTTTTAATGGTTTAAGCAACATTTTGTTGAGTTTAAAGTGTTTTTTAGAATTTTAATAGATTCGTAAATATTTTAATATTTTTAAAGCGAGTTTTGTTATTTTAAAGTTTCAGCAACATATTGTTGACTTTAAAGCGATTTTTGGAAGTTTAATGGTTTCAGCAACACTTTGTTGAAATTAAGGCGATGTTTAGTATTTTAATGGTTTCAGCAACATTTTTATTATTTTCATGTTATAGCAATATTTTGTTAACTTTGAGGCAATTTTTGCTATTTTAGTTATTCAGCAACATTTTATTGATTTTAAGATAGTTTTCCTAATTTAAGTTTTTCAGTAACATTTTGTTATTTTTAAGTCGATTTTTTTGTATGTTTCAGCAGCATATTGTTGACTTCAAAGTGATTTTTGTTGTTTCAGCAACATTTTGTGGTTTTAAAATGAATATTTGCTACCTTCAATGTTTCAGCAAACTTTATTTTAACTTTTATGCGAATGTTTTAATGTAAATGTTTCAGCAACATTTTTGTGACTTTAAGGGGATTTTTGTAATTTTGACAAGATGGAAAAAATATCGACAAGGAAAATATTGACAAGGTCGAGGAACTATGTCGATAATACTGGAAAAAGTTACTGGAAATATTTTAAAATTATAGACTATTAAATATCGGAAAATATGTACAAAATCAAAAAATATCGCAAAATCAAAATTGTTTGGATAGTGTTCAATAATTCAGTATGGTGTCAAAGCCAGGATACGTAAAAAATAAAAATTCTAGAAGAATGAAAATTGTACAAAAACTTCAAAATTTTTGAAAACCAAAATCTTTCAAGAATTAATATTTCTAAATTCTAAAAGTACAAAAGATTTAGCTAAGCTATTGGCAACCCTGAGACAAAAAAAAAATCAAGAAAAACCAAAGTGACCACAAACGTTTGATCGATAGCAAAAGTGCAATGGTGTTGCCTTCTTTACACTTTTCACTGTGAGTTATTTTGTTTTGTTTGTGTAATATTTTCTTTGTTGCTGTTGTTGTTGTTGTTGTTTTTCTACACGCTACGCTTGCTAACGATGAGATGAAAATGAAGGTGATTTTCCAATCAGTCGATAAAAATAAAATAAGTCACTGACACGGTGAATGAAATGCATTTAATGTGCTGTGCTATGTTGCTTCACCTACTTATACTCTGTGTTGTATATGTGAAGGTCGGCTCTGTTATTTTATTAGCTCATAAATATTAAAGGGGCAAGCCAGCACACAGACAAAACTACGCACATGAGAAAGAAAATTGCATTAAATATACAAATACACAGTGATATTTGTTACGAAACCACACACAGAGAGAATGAATGCATTTACTTTAATAAATGTTTGTTCATTTGTTCGTGTTTATTCTGCTTTCGCAGCACATTTCATCAACGTCTTGTGCTACTTCTTCTTCTCACTTTTGCTTTTGTCTATTGGCATTGTTTACTTTTAATTAATGGCAAAATAAATTGCATACTTTGTGGTGCTGCATCAAACAAACACATGAACACAAACATAGTACCAAAATATAAATGTGAATTAATCGAAATAAATGTTGCGTATACGCCCTGTGGTCATCAACAAAGTGATGAGTTTTATTTTTATTGACAATTCGTTGGCATTTTACGACAATTTATTGGCATTCATTTGTTATATCAAGTGCATGTTTGCGTTTTGCTTTGAGATATTTATTTTTATTTGGTGAAAAAAAATAAAACAACATTTTATTCGATTTTTTATTTATAGCTGCAATTAATTTTGAACTGTTTCTGTTGCCAGGCAATGTATTACTAACTCGATTGCATAAAAAATAAATAAAAATATCATTTTGACATATGCCTTATCCTGAGAAAAATTGATACGAGTATGTAGGGCGTAAACGATAAGGCCACAGGTCTTCTGAGAGGTGATAGAGAAGACCTAGGCTAAAAAAAAAAAAAAAAAAAAAAATGCATCTATGGGGTCTAAAATGTATCTTTGAGGTGTTATAAAAAAAAACTAATTTTCTGACTTCTCCCACAAAAAAAAAAAAAAATTTGGGTCACTCCAACGTTTTACAGAAAATTGTATTGAATGAAGTGTTATAAAGACAAAACTGATTTTCTGACTTGCTTCACATATTAAAATTTTATTGTGTGAGCTTTTTAAAAATGTATTTTGTTTAAAGAGTTTAAAAAGATTTTGCAAAGATCTGGACCTTTAAAACTGTTCAATTTTTTTTAAACTTTTTGATTTTGGCGCCCATTTTAGTTTAAAACTGGTCCTATTAGCATACACGATTTAATTTTTTTTGAATATTTGTTAAATTTCCTTAATTTTGGTTGTACATTTGCCATTACAATTTTTTGATTTGAGCCTTAAAGAAAATACTGTTTGTAACAACACACACGCTACTCGCATGTATTGGGCTGCATATGATGCGCGTACTATATGCAGTATAACGAAGCTTTCTTCGGCTAGGGCTTGGGTTGGTCGGTTGCCAGGATTCTTTTCAAAAATATATATTTTTACAGGCGGGTAAGAGAAAAATCAGACCTCAAGTTTTAAATAAAACAATAGCAGTTTTCTCTCTAGAATGTTATCATTTCTTTATTCATCTCTAACAACGCTTATTATGTAGGCTTACAAAAACATCCTTAATTAAATCAAAATGGCGTCATCCTTGTTGTCGGCACGCGTCGTGATCGTTTTCTGTATGTAAAAAAAGGACGCCTATGTCTTCTGCCTGCTAACGTGCCACTATTCTCAATGTTGCCTTTAAAAAAGATGACCGTTCCTCCGTAACTAGGCCTGCTCCTGCACTTATTCATACAGCTACCGGCGTTGCCGAGCAAAAGTAGCAAGTTTCCCCCTTTTTTTCGTTATTAAACACTTTTTTCCTCCTTCTTACGATCGTCTTTTGGTTCTAAGTAATACTCCCGGCGTTACCTATAGGAATTTTATTACCACCCCGCTACTGTCTGATACCTTTTTTCTAGCTCGCTCTATCTGATCATTGCCTATTTGAATGATCCCAAAATTACAATTCCAATACTACTCTTACTCTTATATGACCAACTCCGGCGTTGCCTATAGAATTGGTTTTCTAACTCTACTTCTAATACTACTAGCTAACTACTGGGCTGACTCACCGTGCTAAGTGCTGGCTGCCGACTGACCGCCAATCTGTTATCACCTGAACTTATATACAGTATCAGCTTAGTCGAAAAGCTGTCAATTGACAAGTGTTGCCAGACCTCACTTTTCCTAACAATACTTTTTACCGACTAAACTGTCTGCCAACTATCTCAAAGCATGTCAACTACGATTATACTCTTAATTCTTAACACTTATACATATTCAAAGTAATTCTATTATATTAAAAATAGCATTAAAAAATATTATGTTGTGAATGTAAACAAGTTCACAACTTGCTTTCTCACAACAGCTCAAAACTTTCAAACGGATTGTTCTTGAAAAGAATTTTTTACTACCAGATTATAGAAAATTAAAAGAAACCCTCTAAGAAAAACGGCACGATAACGTAACGCCGGCGAAGTTTATAACTCATACAAGACTTCGTAAACGTACCGCTTTGGCGATACGAATGCGAACCGTAAACGTAAATGTTAGAATAAGAACAGTAGAATTAAAAACGTAGTAATTCCTATGTATTGGTACTACGTTTTTAGCTCGCAAAATAGTAACGTTTACGTAACATCAAAGCGGTTCGTTTTTGATACGTTAAAATAATATTGCTTACGAACTGTTTTAATACAATACATATAAAATTTATGGTTGAAATAAGATTCCATTTTTAACTTTTAATAATTTAAATTATTTATTTAGGGGAAAAAAATAGTTTTAGTTAATTTATATAGTTAACAGTTTTATAATATTCATTACATGGACATACACAAGCCAGCCTGTAGAGCGCATGTGACATGGATGGCTCACCAGCTAGCCTTTCATGACAACTATAGCAGGTGAGATGCCAATGCACCTGTTGAATGGTCTCAATTGAATCTGTTATGAGAAAATTAAAACAAAAAATCAATATTAATGTAAGAAAAAAACTACAAGTTTTGTAAGCTTACCTATGGGTTCCAAAAATATGGTATTGGTGTAACGCACTTTTGTTATTCAAAGTTCCACGATCTGTTTGCTTAAACGCATTTAAAACGCCGGCATAAAGTAAAGCTTTTCCACGGTTGACATCTTCAGAGGAAACACTGCCAGATTTTAATGCACGAGAAGCAGCATCAACAATCTAAATGAAATCCAATTAAATGTATTGATATATTTCCAATTTTTAATTCATTTCCATGCTTTATTTTACCTTAGAAATGCTTTGTGCATCGGCAGACGCAATAAAACCAAAGATACCGGTATCAGCGTAATTGGCGCTAAGTGTAGCAAAGTTTACCTCAGCATCACCAGCAGCAGATGCCACAGCCTACCGATGCTTCCGTTGTTGTTTCCACGCTTGGTAGCAGCACTTGAGCCAACAGCTTTTTGCAAAACGGCAAAAGCTAAAGCTTGATTGATCAGAGAGCCACCAACAGCAACATGCGCAATATGGCCGGCGGTATCCTTGCGTGCATCACCACCATACCAACTGGCAGAATCAGCTCTACCATTTCCAGTTCAAGAGCCCTTGTGTGCTGGTTTATTAAAAAATTTCGGTTTTGTTTCACAAATTTCTATTTTTGATTTTATAATTTTTTTGAAAATTTATAACTGACAAATAAAACAACGTTTACATGTACAAAATGTATGCATGTGTTGGTGAAATCACAGTTCGTAAGCGATTCGCTTTGGGTACGCAATTTATGAACCGTAAATTTTTCTTGGAGGGAAATTCCAAAAAAATTATAAAAGGGTATACTATGATGGCCTAATTTTTGCAAATCAACAATTTTAATTAATTAAGCTTGGGAACAGATTTTCGTTTGCTCAATGCAATGAAATAAAAGGAATTGTATTTTAATAACAATATTTTATTCCTTGCTATAATCACGCCACATTAGACACATACACACACAAGTGAACATTAAATACAGTCCATTAATTTATGAGACTAGGGCAGGCATATTAAGAAAAATGCACGTAGGATATCATTCTATATGGCATGGTTTACATTGTGACTTAAATTAGCAATAAGGATGGATAAAATCTAATTGCCATGCTCAGTTTTTAGTATGAGTTCTTTCCAATACAACTGATATATATTCTGCTCATAAACATATTAAATGAAGCAAAAATCAACGAAAAGAGAAAAGCCATTCAATAAATATTAAATGCTTTTAATAAAAGAAGTATGTGTGTACTCGTATATGTGTAATATAATAAATGCTTAACATACCAAAAAGTTAATGCCATTTTGATTATACTAAGTCAACAAATTAGTGAAAATAGAAATAATATTGATAAATTAATTCTGATAGAGTCAACTGTGCTATAAGCACTGAAAGTTTTAAGAAAATTCATTGTACTGCATGTACCTTTACATAGAGAAACTCTTATGAAATTCACCCCAACTAACGATAGTTCAGTTGAAATGCATTGTATCAATATGTTCGTGGAAAAATGTTGCATAATTTTAGAATCTTGTTATGATTACAATTTCAATCGAACGTAAATCTTATGACGACTGTAAAAATGATCGACAAAAACTCTTAGCCTATTTACAAACCTTTCCAATGGTTCTGTCAACAGCTACGCAGAATGCAAATGTTATGCCATATACAAACCTTTTCACTGGTCCCATCAAAAAACAACGCAAAATGTAAATTATTTGCTATACACGAACATTTTGGTAATTCAATAAACAGCTAATCAGAACCTGAATCTTGTATTATCCACAAAACTTCTCGATGGTGCTGTCCACAGCTAAAAAAAATGTAAATATTGACCTTTACATGAACCTAGTCAATGGCTTATTCAAAAACTAAGCAGTTCACTATATATCTTGTGACATACATAAAACTTGTTGATTCACGGTCTTGTCAAAAGCCACGCAGAGTGTAAATTTTGTGCTGTGCACGAACCTTTTCAATGGTTCAATAAACAACTTAGTAGAGTGTAAATTTTGTGCTATACACGAACCTTTTCAATGGTTTGGTTTACAGCTTCGCAGAATGTAAACTGTTTCGTTGATTCTATTCACAGCTACGTTACCCAACCGGAACTTTTCGACAAACAACTTAGCAAAGTGTAAATCTTGTGTTATACACGAACGTTTTTCATGGTTTTGTTATTTTGAGCCCTAAATTCGTTCCTTTACTAAGCATAAAGAAATTTTTAAAGAGTTAAAGTTTTCTGTCATAAATTGTTGTTTAGATAAGTGATATATATTTATATCTATAGAATATTTTTAAAAACATAGATTTTATCAACACTAACATTTCCATTTTTCTCTGTTAATTCCAGACGCTTGAATGAATTATCAAATATGTGGGGCAACAAGCCCCAATTTGTGTAAGGCAAACAAATTCCATTGAAGAAAAGATGATGCTCAGCAGTAGCGTTCAAATTAAAAACAAAATTAACAACAACAAAAACAACAAAAACAACAAAAACAACAAAAACAACAACAGCAATATCATACAAAGCATATTTTCCAGTAAGTGTGACAAACAATATAAGCAGCAGCAAATAACGGGCAACAAAAGTACCAACTTCCGGCTTAAGGATTCACATAATAACGCACACATTGAAAATGCTGCAACGGTTCATATGTGCAAAAGAGTAAGAAGAGCAACAACAACAACAATAACAACAAAAAGCATTGCTAAGTGTTGTGCAAAATTACAAATACTACCTCAAGCAGTAACAACAACAGCAGTAAAAGCACAGCAGCAGCAGCAACAGCAAAAAGCAAACATATTAAAGGGCACTGAAACAGAAACGCCGCTAATGCTGGAAATATTAAAAATGCAGTTGATTAAATTAAAACCACCGAATTCATAACAAAAGTAAAATAAAGAAAAAAACAAAGAAACAAAACGGGTAATAAAATAATAAAAATATTACAAATATTTGAAAAGAGAGAAAGAGAAAAGAACACAATCAAAGTGCGAGAGAGAAAGTATAAACATAAACCCGAAATTCGCGTATAAACAAAAAGTTATTTTTCATTCTGTATATCCTGCCATCGTCGTAGTCGCCATTTTTTTTTTTTTTTATTTCCTGCGAGTGAACTGTAAATAATTGTTTTGTCGCGTGCTGTTTTCTTCGTGGCAGCGCCCACTGTTTACATACTTACCACTACATAGTTGTTGGCAGTTGCATTTGTAGTCGCCGTAGTCGTCGTCGTCGTCGCTGTTGTTTTTATTTTGAGGTAATTGCGCTCTTTTGCCTTAATCTCATATCCGCATATCCGGGTTCACTTTAAGGTTCATTTCCGTTTGAAACGTTGATTTTTGTGTTTTTTTTGCTTTACGAGATTTACGTTACGTTCGTTACGTTGTATCTGCCGTTTTGTTCGTGTTTGTTACGATTTTGTTGACATTTGTTAATGCTTCCGTTGTGGTGATTGCTTTGGTCAAAATATTTTTATAAATTGAGTTTTGTCAAAAACCGAAAAGAACGAATAAGCACAAAAAAGAAAAAACTTTATGTAAAAAGTAAATCCTTAAATTGAGCTTCCTTTTTGTATACCTTACTTATGGCACAATTCTAGCAAATTGAATCAGTGTGTGCAGATTAATAACAAAAACAAAATATAACGCCGCAAAGTCTGAAAGAGAAAGCGAATAAAGAAGAGCACACTAAGTTAAAGATAATGGCGGCTAAGACTATGTTTAAAGGTGAGCTTAACAACAAATTACTTTCATTAAAATAAATAAATTTAGTTCATATCCACTTCCTTTTATAAGCAAGGACTCACCATGATTAGTTAACCAATTAGTTAATTAAAATGGTGACAACGGCTTAGCCAATAATTCTTATTCACATTGTTTTGCTTAACTTAAGCAATAAAAAAAAAAATATATGAAAAATCTTTTAGCACGGGATATATTTGTGGATTTTGAAAAACCAGTGGTGAACCAATACAATTTGGAGGTTTAACCAATGGCTAACGAATGACCGAAAGTATAAAGTTGTTGGTTAAACTATTGTCGTTAGCTAAGCAATGACTATGAATCCAGGCCTTAGTTAATTATCCTCAGTTTCTGCTATAAGCGAACCTCTCAAAACTCTGCCAACATCTACATATGTTCGTAGAACGCTTTACTTCAGCTAAAAAAAAGCTTTCTCGATGGTTCTGGTAGCTGCGTTTTCTGCCAAACACGAACTTTGAATTCATGTTCAATGATAGCAAACAGTTCACTTGCTAATAGTTCTGTCGACATATAAGTAGGACGTGAATCTTCAGTCTTAGCCAAACCTTCTCGATGGTCTTGCATGTTTCATTTTTTGCCAAGCACGAACTTTTTGAATGTTGAATTTATGTTAAACGATATTAAACATTTTAATAGTTCTGTCTGCATCTATGTTAATCTCTTGCAATAGAAAAACCTTCTTGAAGGCTTTGAAAGCTGCACTTTTTGCAAAATATGAACTTTTTCAACTGGGAATTTATCTCGAACGATAATAAAGACTACTACTACTAGTAGAATCGAAATCTAAGTAGAGCAATTTTCTCCAGTCATAGATGAACCTTCTCTATGGTCCAAGAAGGTGCAATTTTTGCCGAACACGAACTTTCCCAATTGTTAATTTATGTAGAGCCATGGTAACCTATGCTCCTCCTAGGAGTTAAAGGAGAATACATACATACATACATGGTAACCTGCCCACTTGCTCATAGTTCAGTTGAAATCTGAGAAGAACGTTAATCTTCCTTCATAGACAAACTTTCTCGATGGTTATGGAAGTTGCTCTTTTTGCAAAGCACGAAAATTCTCAATTTTGAATTTACTTAGAACGATGGTGAACAATCCACTTGCGACTAGTTCTATCGATATCTAAAGTTGAATATTAATCTTTAGTCATAGACAAATCTTCCCTATAGTCTCGATAAGAATACTTTTGTCAAACATAAACTTTCTCAATGTTAAAATTATTTAAAATGCGAGTAAATAGTCAAATAGCTAATAGTTCTATCATCCTCAAGACAAAACTTAGGTTTTCAGTCATAGACGAATATTTGAGATGGCTGCACTCGAACTTTCTTAATGGTGTATTTATGCTGCATAAGGTTGGCTCAGCACTTTTTTCGGAAAATGATCAGTCAGAGTTCTCAATCTCAAATTTCATCTGAGTAAGGCTAAGCACTGCTTAACAACCTCTCCTTTCATAGAGTACACTACTTTGCATAATTATTTTGACAAAATGTATATGTATCGAATGTATCGAACGTTTTTTTGCTTAGAACTGTCAAATAACAGTGCGAAAATGTTGTTCAAAAGAAGACCGTGTTTACAGCTATGTATTTACAGTCCAAATATGTTGTTGTTAACAGTTTGCATTCTTTTTCTGCTGAGAAGAATGCAGACAAACAACAAATTTCGCCGTGCCATAAGTATTTTGACATTAACGTCGCATAATCACTGATTTACAGCAACAATTGTGATTTGAAAGTTTTGAATTTATTTCGACAATGTTGCCGTATTCGTAAAATATACGACTTTACTTCAACTTACTCTAAAAAAAAACTGTTATTTTACTTAAGAAAATTTTGTTTGAAATACAATTAAATTGTATTTCTACTGGTGTATTATTTATTGAAATTGATTAAAAAATATTTGATTCTCTCTTTCAAATTAGTTGAGGTGAAGTCATATCTAGAAAAACTGTTTTTTACGAGTACGGCAACACTACATGAACGAAAATTTTTTTTGGTTTTACTTTTTTTAACTCAGCACACTCCAAGTAATCGAAACAAATTTCAATCTTTCGAATCAAGAGATTGTGCGAAGTTGATGTCAAAATACTTTTGGCACGATAAAATTCACTGTTTGCAAAAAAAAACAATGCAAGCCATTAACGACAAAATATTTGGTATGTATGTATCCATTTATATGGTATTTCTTTTGAGCATCATTTTCCCACCGTTATTCAACAGTTCTAAGCAAAGCAACGATCCATACATTCAATATAAATACACTTTGTCCAAATAATTATGTCGACAAGTGTTTGTATTTTCGTGAATTTTGTAGAGAGCAGTTACTGGATAACTAACCAGTAATTGGAATGTAGTATCTAAATGAAACATTTCACTGAAAACCTGGTTGATACCAGTCTTTCCCCAGTAATTGATAAGTCCAATGGTTTCTAAACCTCGAATTATTATGACAGATTGATAGAGATTTAGTTGGATTATTCTTATCGCTACAACTAAAGAGCGGCTCTTTCCATATTTTTTGATAAATATAAGAGATGATTTTCATATCAGGTGCTATCTTTGTCAATATTTTATTATCAAACACCTTACAAAAGTCTGATATTGAAGAGAGTTCAACAAAGAAGCGCTAAATTAAATGCACACATAATTTAAATGCGAATTTCAAATTCAATCTGACAGCTGAATAATTTTGCTGTATAGTAAATTTCTTAAAGCATCGTGCTGATCCTACTGACTGACAAAACACCCCATATTAATAAAATTGATTATGTGCAAATTTGCACGAAATTCTTCAGTCTTTTTTCTTCTTCTTCGACGAGCACGTGACAAACAGAAGACTTGGAATTTTCCATTTTTGTTTTTTTTTTTTGCTGCTGTTTACACTTTACAGTTTTGCGCCTCTGGCAGCGTGTAAAAATGTTCTGTGCCTTCTTCATTTCTATTGAATTTAAAGTTCAGCAGCTTTTTGACATTTCAAAGGCAGAGCGAGAGCAAGAGAGAGAGAGTAACCATGAAATCATGTGACAAAGTGAATCTACTTCATTTGGCAGTTGGCACAACTGACTGCCGGTTACTAGACAGCACAGCAGAACGAAACAAAAACAACAACTGGTGCAAAAGTAGAAAAAAGAAAACGAAAGAAAAACAACCAACAAATTGACAAAGTGGATGAACAAAAACCAAATGGACAAATCTAATAAAGAGGACTCCATTAGTAGGTTCACCACACTCTTGGCAGTTTTTAATTTCCGGTTAATGTTGCGTGGTCGCAACTTTATCTTTAAGGACTTTATATTTTACTTTTTACTTTAGTAAAAATGTAAGTAGATAAAAAAAATGACACAAAGGAAGTGGGTAAATGGGAAGAGCTTGAATATGATGGAATAAAGCTAAAAATAATTGAAAGAGAAAAGAAAAAGAAAATACAAAATAGCCAATGGGCTGTCTGCTTAATTTAAGAATGACAAATGTGAGTCCTGACAGGCATTTCTTGCGTGAGAAAGATGAATGGGAGATTTTGTGGGGTGGTACTTAAGTTTAAAATTAAGTTGCTTTAAAGAAATAATGGATAAGTAACGTTTTTATTCTATTTATTTGGCAATTCACAGTCGAGAAAACGGCAAAAGAGAGTCAGAAAAATACGAAAATCTATTTTGAAGAATTGTCTGCACCTTTTAAACAAAAATTTTATAACAAATTTGCGACTTAATTAAAAAATTGTCGCTTTTTAAAGTCACTGAGGAAAGCGTAGTTAGTTTTCAATATTTTCCAAATTTCTCGGAACTACAACAACCATAAAAAATGGTTTTTGTCTCGTCTACAACAAACACAAATTTTCACTATTTTCCAAATTTCTCGGAACTACACTGCCGTCCTAAGCAAGAATGCCGTCCTAAGCAAGAATGCCGTAACTCCAATTTTCCAAAAAAATGAGCTTACGGCGTTTTTTGGGTCATCTCGGTTCAGTCCGTCAACCCACAAGAATGCAACCTATTATACCTTAATTTTCCTTATAAAACAACTAAGGCTTTTGTCGTTTTTCC
This sequence comes from Calliopum simillimum, assembly GCA_951812925.1. NCBI lineage: Eukaryota > Metazoa > Arthropoda > Insecta > Diptera > Lauxaniidae > Calliopum > Calliopum simillimum. Next base: position 112,885,674 of record OX638370.1, on the reverse strand, counting down.
CAGCCGTACACATAAATATAAACACAAAAACCCATTTTACAAAAATTAAAATTTATTGGAGTTACGGCATTCTTTCTTAGGACGGCAGTACAACACCCATAAGAAATTCTTCTTTTTTCGTCTATAACAAACACAAATTTTTAATATTTTCCAAATTTCTCAGATCTACAACACCCATAAAAAATTGTTATTTTTTCGTCTATAACAAACACAATATTTCACTATTTTCCAAATTTCTCGGAACTACAACACACATGAAAAATGGTTTTTGTCTCGACTACAACAAACACAAATTTTCAATATTTTCCAAATTTCTTAGAACTACAACAGCCATGAAAAATTTTCTTTGAAATTTGGAAAATACTGAAGTATTGTGATTGTTGTAGGTACGCCAAAATTGGCTCACTTTTGACCTACGCTGACTGACAGTCTTCATTTAAATGTTAATTTACGTATAATGAAAGTTATTTAAAATTCAATTTTCCACAACACTTTTTTGCTCATACTTTCCCTGTTTCTTTTCGCATAATTGCAGATGCTCTGGACTATATATTCATTAACAATGGCATTGCGCCCGGATCATATCTCATCTCCAATGAGGTAGCAGCCTCAAACCATTTGGTTGGTGCCGTTGTTACGGCTGCTGCAAATGGTGTCATTATGAGCAGCAGTGGCAGTGGCAGTGTCGGTAGTAGTAGTAGTAATAACTTTTTTGTAAATACAACATCAACATCTGCAGCAGCAGCAGCATCATCACCAGCATCATCAGCAACAGCAGGAATGGAGAATTTATACAGTAATGTTGCCATTGGTTTGGGTACAATGTTAATCAACGACAGCTTGCTGCAGGATATAAACTCGACCAGCCTCTTTGGTCTGTTGGCCAATGAAAGTGACCTTAGCATAAATGCCACCGATGATGACATCGCATCCGAGGATATCGCTGAGCTGGTAAAAATGGCAGCGACATCGATTGTCTTGGGTTTGATGATACTCATCACAATAATTGGTGAGTGAGTTGAGAGTTTGTTGATAATGGCGTTTGTCACTTTCTATGTAGAATACATTGGAAATTCATAGAATTTTTAAGTAGTCACAGCTATGGCGCTAGAAAAAAGCTGGAATTTTCTCAATTTATTTTGCATTTTTAATATTTACTTTTCATTGAGCGCATAAATATTTATTGAAATTTTGAAATTTTATGTTAATTGGTGGTGAAAATTTTAATAAGATTTAGAAATTTTAAAATTTATAGCATCATAAAATAAGAAAGATTTTCTAATTATATTGAGATGCATAGGAATTAGTGCAAATGGGGAATAAAAATGTTTTATGGACTTGTTTACTAAAATGAAAACCTTAGGTTATTTCTAAAAGAAATACATATATTTAAAAACGAGTATTTTTAGACTGCAATGTGGCATTATTGCGTCTTGGGATTCAATGTAATATTTAGTATATTTTTTTCTAAACTACGATCGATTTAATGAGACATGGCTTAGTGCTGGGACTGGATGTTATATTCAGCTTGTCTTTGTTCTGTAAGTACGACTCAAATTTTTTTGAGAATTTTCGTTAAGTGTATTAATAAGACTAACTTACTCCTTCCTATATGAATCAAAACAGAAACAACAACCCTAAGATCTAAGCTTTAGCTTCCTCTTCGATTACAAATTCTATTTTAATTATACCCTACACCCAGGGTATATTCACTTTGTCATTCCGTTTGTAACGCGGAGATCAACGTCACCATGTCCGTAGCCATATCCGTTTGTCTTGCTGGTTGTCTGTCTGTGCGTGGAAATATTTTTCACGCGAAAACTAACCAAGTTAATTCGATGAAATTTTTAACAGTTCGTTCGTCATAAAAATTAGCTCGTGAAATTTAAAATGAGCGAAATCGGTCAACAGACACGCCTACCGCCCATACAAAAAATATGTTCAAAATGTAACTTTATGAGTATTTTTCACGACAATGCATCCAAAATACTAGGCACGGTAATTTCAAGCTTTGAGCAAAAACTAGACGAACTCGGACAAAAGAGCGTGGCACCACCCACTTAAGCAAAAGTCTCAAAATGCTAAACAGAAAGTATTTTTTGAGATAGTCTACCCAAATTTCACTCAAATACTAAGAAAAGTAAGTGCAAGGTGTGAGAAAAAACTAAAAAAACTCGGACAAGAGGTCGCGGCACCTCGCATATAAGCTAAAGTTTCAAAATGTTGTACTGAAAGCATTTTTTGAGATAATAGAACCAAATTTTACTCAGACACTTAAAACAGTAACTGCATGTACTGATCATAAGCTACACGAACTCAGACAAGAAGGCGTGGTAACTTCCGTACAGGCACAATTTTCAAAATACTCGGTGTAGGATATTTAATGTTTGACCAGGTCAAAGGTAACACCCTTACTAGTTTTTACTTCTTCTTCTACTTCAATTTCTACATCAATTCTTACTTCTATTCATATATGTACTGCAATTTCTACTTAAATTCCTTCTTCTACTTCTATTTCTCTCTCTTCTTCTATTTCGACTTCAACTTCCATTTCTACTTCGATTTCTACTTCTACTTCCAGATTAATTTCTTCTTCTATTTAGATTTCAATTCAATTGTACTTTAATATCCACTTTTTTTTCAATTTCTACTTCTACTTACTACCATTTCTACTTTAACTTCCATTTTTACTTCAATTTCTACTTCTTCTTCAATTCCTACTTCTATTTCTACTTCTACTTCCGATTCTTCTTCTACATCCATTTCTACTTCTACTTCTATTTTTACGTCAACTTCCATTACTACTTTAAACTCCACTCTACTTCAATTTCTGCTTCTACTTCAATTTCTATTTCTACTTTTATTTCCACTTTCACTTTCACTTCAATTTCTACTTCTACTTTAATTTTTGTTTTAACCTTCGTTTCTATTTTTACTTTTACCTAATTTTTTTCTTTTTTCGGAATTTTTACTTTAAATCCTACTTCTATTTCATTTTCAATTCACTTTTATTTTTACTTTTACTTCAAATTCTTTTTTTTGATTCTACTTCAACTCCTACTTCTACTTCTATTTATACTTAAATTTCTACTTCTACTTCACGCCTTCTTCTACTCCTACTTCTACTTCAATTTCTACTTCTACTTTAATTCCCACTTCCATTTCTACTTCAACATACATTTCTACTTCTACTTCAATTCTTACTTCTACTTTATTTCCTACTTCTATATCCGATGTAGTTTACGATCACTAATCACTTTTCGTGAAATTCTTCAACAAGTTAAGACTTAAGATGTTCTTTGGATCAAACCATACGTTTTCAGCTGTCATCGTCAGTGCTATATGAGAAATTCATCTTTACTGAAAGGCCTTTTCAGATCAAACAGGCACACAGAAAGGAAACGGAGTGCATATTTTTTTTCATAAGCAGTTTTATGTATTTTTGTACACTAAGCTCGACTGCATTCTCAGAATAGTCAATGTACCTGCATGATTTTGAGATAACCTTGATTGAAGTTGGAGAAATCGCCGTTTTCAAGCTTATGGAGTAAATAAAGGAAAAGAAAGAATTATTTTGCTTTAAAAGCATCTTAAAGCCAAACTTTTCTTTATTAATATATATTTTCAAGCTTTTCTAAAAGGACTCTTACTTTCCGTGTAATGATCCTTGGAAAGGAGATATTTAAGAACCCACACAAAGAATGTATAACAAAAGGCTCTAAAGTAATCTTCCGAAATTTCCAAAGATATCGTTATCAACAACAACAAAATAAGAGTCCCTCACCAAAAATCTTCTACAAATAAATTTAAGTTCGATTTTGTTGTTGCACAATTTTATTTTATTGTGTGTGTGTACATTGTACTTTGTACCTCTGCGAACAAAGTGTATAAATAATTTATACGCAGCACACAATTCAATTGTAGGTACTCAAACTTAAATTATTTATAATTCTCGAAGAATATACCCGTACCTTTAATATTTGTTTTGTATTGTTGTAACCTTGTACATTTTATGACCTTGAGTTCTTTTGAGTGCTGCTGCTTCTTCTTCTGATTCATTTGCACAAAGTATTGTGCAAAAATTTTTGAATTTTGAAATTCAAATTAAGTGAGCCATTACACATTTATGAATATCAAGAATAACATTAAGTACTGCTCTAAGTTGTCGATGATGATGATGATGATGACTTTGAATAAAGGAAAATTTTTCAATTTTAATGATGAAAGGGTTGTTAATCAACAACATTTTATGATTTTGTTTTTGTGATATTTTATTTACCGTACGATTAAAAGTTGCAATTTTGTGCATTTTTCAAATACTTAACTAAAAAAATATATTACTCCAAAACGCAATATCATCCTGTTAGGCATACACTTTTTTAAAGTGCTGCTGCTGACTCATGTGTTATTTATCTCCCCTTAAAGCAAAGGTCGAATCAATATGTCAAAGATATAAAAATATAGAAACCAAAATATATGAAAAAGTAAAAGTAGGCACTACGCCTACTGATTACCTTTAAGCAAAATTTTATTAACATATGTAGCTTTTACAGCTTGTGAGATATAATATACTAGTTCTCCCTGCCTGCTTCGGAAGGCATATGATTGTTTCTATTTTTTCATACGATACAACTATTCCGAAGGAACATCACTTTTTTAACATATCAGTGACTGATATTGCAATATCATGTGCCAATATATCATCGGGTGACCCAGGAAATACATCTCCATATTCTTCGTTTTGACTATTAAGCTTTCGAGTGACCTTTGAGGACCTTCGGTTATCCCAAGAAACATACAAATAAGGCTACGCTAGTTTCCATTTTTCAGGCGAAGTTCCACACTTTAGAGTTGTGCGCCAGAGAATGTCTAGAGGTGGCACTTCCAGCATCAATATATACATTTATTCGAGCAGTCAAGCGACTCTAAAATCACTAACGGCTTTTTCAATGCACTCAGAGCTTGTCTGCGAGTGTTTTAAACTTCTTTAAGCCCTATCTAGGAGGAATGATGTTACTCTAGTTTAGATACCATGGCACGAGGGGCATGAAAGCAAAGAAAGTGTAGACTGCTTGGCCAAAGGTGCGCACTCAATACTTTCATAGGCTCAGAACCCTTTTATGGAGTGAACAAAATCTTTAAAAACAACTTATTTCGGAAACGCCTCTCGGACCATTGGAGAGCCCAAGAAGGCATACGACAAGCGAAAAGGTAAATCAACCCAAGATGTGGTCAGATAAAAGCTGTTTTTAATCTCAGTAGAAAAGATATGAAAACGTGCAGCGAAATAATAACAGGTCACTGTAAACTCCATTATCAACTAAAAAAGATGAGTTTGTAGAATTATCATAATTCTACAGGAATCATCGTCCTCTGCTTAGAGGACTTGGAAACAGCAGAGCATGTGCTATGTAACGCCCGCAGAGTTAAGTACCTAAGTTCCGAGATTTTAGATCCAAATAACGTAGGTTAAGTTAATCCCACAGCAGTGACAAGATTTATAGAGAGTCTGGAACTGTTCTGATAGGAAAAGAGGCTGTACAAAAGATTTTTTAGGTCACAATGCAATCCAGACCCTTCAAATAATAATAGTAGTATACGTACCACGCCATAGATGTTTTCCCTTTACTATGTATATCCAGATATTTTCGTTTTGGCTATGTGTGAAGTTTTCTATGGACCCAGCAATGGAATCAAATAAAGTTTTCTGTTAGTCCCCCATTGATATTTTCCATCTAGTTTATCTAGATATTCTTCGCCTTGAATACAAATTCTTTGGGTGACCTTTGAAAACGTTCCGGTGTCCCAGGAAATGAAATAATTAAAGATTGTTGATAGTCCGTCATAGATATTTTTCTTCTGATATTCATCGTTTTGACTATGAAGCGTTCGGGTGATCCTTGTGAACCTTTGGTCTTCCAGGGAATGAATCAGTTAAAACTTGTTGATAGTGCGCTATTTATATTTTCCATCTAGCATTTCCAGATATTTTTTGTTTCAACTATGGAGCCTACGGGAATATTCGGCAGTCCCAGGAAACGTATTTATTTCGTCAAAACTGCTTGTTAAACTTAAGTGATATAATGAAAATTGTCTCCAAAAAAGTGTCGCAGCCTTAAAATATTGCACCTAACGCGGCTAAAAAAGTTTAACTTCAACTACTTCCAAAACATGCTTGAAATGTAAGGTACTTAAGTAAGCAGTTATATTTGAGAAGCACTTCCAGCGTAGCTTACTGATAAATTTTAATAGAAAAGTTTACTTTGCAAACGACAAATAATACTTTTGAATTTCAAACACTAATTCAAAGCTCCGGACGGAATCACCCAGTTTATCAATACTTTTCAATAAGTCACCTTAACTGCAACATCCGCTCTTAAATAAAAGCAAATTAAAGAAACACGAGTTAAAAGTGAAATGATATAGAAATAATGTTGAAAAACATTATTAAACACTTCCACCGCTACTTCCCAGGTAAACAAATTCAATTTGCAAGTAGTAAATGTGACTTATTAGATGACTGTAAGCCGTAGGCTTAAGCTTTCACTCTACCTGTGTGTAAGTGTTTTTATGTTGAGTTGGGTATGACTGTGACTGTGACTGTGTTGATTGCATGAATTTGAATTCAAGGAATTTCTTCGCTAAATTAATGAATTCAATTTATTTCCTCAGCGCCAACACCAAAGATACCTACGACGACTGTAACAAATTTAATGGAGTTACATTAATTTTTTTTCCAACTGCTCTGTGTTTTTTTTGGGTTGCACGTCACAAGAATTAAAGATGCTAAAGGGTAGGTACACATACCTGATGTTTACTCTTCTATAGATTGATGGGTTAAGGAAGTAGAGAAGTTTAATGAATTGCTTGCGCTGAACAGCAAGTGAGGTGTTATTGATATATTGAATGAGTTTTTGCCCCTACACTTTCGTACAATTTTCACTTAAAGGAATCGAGGATATTTAAAAAATTTGAAACAAGGAATATATAGTGCAAAAGCATTTTTTTTGCTTTACTAACATTCAATTTATTGCAGCAACATTTACAACGCAATTTTTAAGTATCTTTTTATCACTTTTGGTTTATTATATCCTTTTAGTCTTGAAGCTAATGTTTCACATACACATGTATGCATGTAGTTGAGGAAACTTAACAATTTTGCTATTTTGTCGCATTTGCTTTTGCACATTTCCTTGTATTTTTTATAGCAAAACTATACTTCTTTTTTTTCGTTTTTATTGCTCTGCATTTAATATTTTTAAAAGTTTTGAAAATAAAACTAATTTTGCAAAACTACATATAAGTTAGAGTTTACTCTTAACATATACAGTCATACATTTTTAATGTATATACGCACGTTTACTCCTCTTTTACCGCCTCGAATTAATGGATTATTTTCGTTTGCTGTTGCTAATTTCGTACGAAGAAAAGTAGCTTGCAACAAAGTTGAACGCAACACTTTTTGCTCATATTTTTTCAATTTCATATTTTTTGCAAAGTTTTCCTTTTCCATGAATGGTGCAAAATATTTAATTCATAAAATGTCCAAATGATAATGAAAGTAATTACTGTAATGAATGTTTTCTAACAAATTTACGAGCTAACACTAGTTGCTCGCCAGGAACTTAAGATGTTGGTGACTAATTACTAAGTAAGTTTAGTCTTTGAATTATAGTTATGGTTGAATTTTGATTCAAGCAAAGTGTCAAAATTGTTTCCGATCCTTTTGAAATGCCTTTTTTTAAACATTTTATTTAATTCCTCACAAACACAATAATCACTTTAATTTTAGTTTACTGTTGCACTGCAATCAAATAAAAACTGAACTGTTTTTCATTGAGCATCGTGTTTAACACTAGATAGAATGGGATCTTCTAGTAAATTATAGTTACTTCTTAACCTATTTGATATTATTCATTTTTGCTTTTAATAACATTACTATAAAATTATAAGCTGTTCTCTACAAAATATAGGCACAGAAACCGTCACAGATGTTTTCCCTGTAGTATATCTAAATATTCCTCGTTTAAGCTACGAAGTCTTCGAGTGACCTTCGGAAACCTTTGGTTGATATTCCACCATGGATGTTTTCCATCTACTATATCCAGATATTCTTCCTTCTGAATGTAAAGCCTTCGGGCGACTGATGAAAAACTTTAATTGTCCCATGAAACTAATCGGGAAAAGCTTGTTAGTAGTTCGCCAAAAATGTTTTCTATCTAATATATTTAAATATCCCTCGTTTTGGTGTTCCAGGAAATAACGCTCGTATACAGCCCATCACACATGTTATCCCTTTAGTATTCCTAGATATTTTTAATTTTTAGTATGAAACCTTCGGGTGACCTTCGGAAAGCTTCCTGTTTAGCATTTTGGCCGAATGGTTTCTGAGTGATAATGCTTCAGACACAAACAGTCATTTTGATATACATATGCATAGAGATAAAAATTTTCTGTCGTTTGTCACCCACTTCTGGAGAAGTTTATGGTATTCACGATCTACAACTGCTCACGAAATTTCATCAAAATATTGTTTATAGCTTGAGAAATAAGTGTCAAAGCGCTTTGAAATTTGACACCCAACGCGTGCAAAGAAATTTCACTTCAAAAAAATGTATGATGTGGAAAATAATTAACTTGGTATGTAATAATAAAAAATAAAATATATTCCAAAACCTGCTTCAAAGGTAAGCTATTTAAGAATGACATTACCTAAGGAAGTGCTTCTGGAAGAACTTACCAAGTAATGAATATGTTTCAAAAACAACATAGTCTTGTGATAGCACCATTAAATTATACAATTATAACGTTATTTGTCTTTTGGCAGAAACTTTTGAACTTTTCCTAGTGGAATTTGTTATTTTTTCCTCAATTTAGCGCAACACGCCTTTTGCGGCTTCGTATCATCATTTTAAAGCCAGATGTATCATTTTATAGCATATCTTGCGCTTTTTTTTATGCACAAACACACACATATTGTTGGTCATAAGAATTTTTATTACGTTGAAGGTGTGATGGCGGGATGCAGCAAGCAATTCCAAGGATAAAACATAAAAGTTTTATGACTAATGTAAAAATAGTTCACTGCGGTGTATTTTTTTCTTTTTTTTTTAATTTTATCTTCTAGCTTCTTTAATTTTGCTTATTGAATTACGCGGTAAATACTCTGCGAAAAAAGTTTTCTATAAAAGTTCTGCAAAAGAGATTAAAGTTTTTGAGTAAAAAAAGTCACCTTTAATTATGCTCTTTATTGTATGCTTTTAACTGTGCTTTCGCGCGAAAATTATTAGTATTTGCAATTCTTTTTTCAGTTGCAGTTTTATTTTAAATAAATGCACATGCAATTTTTTTTTTAAATCCTACTTCTTTGAGTTATAGATTTAATAGAAATATTCAAGCCTTCGCTGGGGGAAGAAATTTTCCAGATTTAGTTTCTTGTCTATAATTTTCATAAAAAAAGGCATTCCTTTAATTATTTGTGATATGTTTGTTCTTTCAATGAACACCATACTATTTTTGTTATTTTCCTCAACACTCAAGTGATATTTCCGGTGACATCGTCGCCATCCTTCCTTTTCCTTTCAAAAGAAATAGAGTGTGGGAGAATTTTTTCTTTGATGTTGCCTTCTCTAACAGTGCACATGCATTAACTCTGTATAAATGCACATATGTGCATGTTTGTGTATGTGCCAGCATATACATGTACATAAACATTGACAGTTGGTGAACGAACAAACACCTATGCACAAGCCAAGAATGCACTTAGCTCGTGTGTATGTGCACTTTCATGCAATGACAAAGTGTCAAAGTGTTAATTCACAGCATTTTACGTTCGTTTTTTCTCTTTTTAATCCTTTGCTTTTGCATTTTGATTGTCGTTTTATTTTTGGGTTTTGTTAAATTTTCCGTATGAAAACATTTTTTTGTTTTTATTTTTCTGTTTTATGTTGGTATTCTTGAAAGTGAGTTCTATTTTTTGCTTTATTTTTGGCACTTGTTTCCTTTCTAAGGACAACAAGACAATTTATTTCTTTTTTATATTTTTTGCAGTCAACTCTTAAGTGGATCTTTAGCTGTAAATATTTATGATGCATTCTTTGTGAAGAAAAAAACTTCAAAATGAAATTTACCTTAGGCAACCACTTTAAAAGAGAGGCTTAGTCCACTGTGTCATCTACCGCTATGGCAATTATAGCACTTTCTTTTTCGTCCTTAGCTTTTCTGAATAGTTGCAGCTGCAAGTTCAGAAAATGTTTTTACATTTCAAAGTGTATGTGAGTGTATTGAAGTGACGCTCGTTAGAAGGTAATACAAGACCATACAGAAAAGTGAAGGAAGTGAAACTTATATTTGAAATGTAGGCGTGTCATTTATTTGATCGAGCAGTGTAAGTTTTTTATGTTCAGCACCTTCCTTCATAGCTTGCGAGATATAATGTACTAGTTCTCCCTGCCCGTTTGGCTGGGTATACGTTTGTTTCTGTTTTTAGATTTGTTAAAGTTTTCCGAAGAAAAATCATTTTCGAAACATCTTAATGATTGAAATGGCAACATAAAACTATAAAATATTACAATGCTTGTTAATAGCCTGCCATATATACGTATTTTTTCCCTCTAGTATACCGAAATATTCTTCTTTTTAACTATGGGTGTTTCAGAAAATGAACCAATTACACTTTTTGACAGTCCGCCATTGCTGTTTTGCCTCTTGTATATGAAGATATTCATCGTTTTAACTATGAATCCTTAGGATGGCCTTTGTTAACCTTCAAGTGTTCAAGAAAATTAATCAGTTCAAGTTTTTTTACTATCCGTCATAGATTTTTTCCCTTTAGTATACCTAGATATTATTCGTTTTAACTATAAAGCCTTCAAGTAACCTTTGCAAACCATCGGGTGTGCCTAAAAATGAATAAAAAAAGCATGTTCATTTTCCATCAGAGATGTTTTTCCTTTAGTATATGTAGATTCGTCGTTTTGACTATGAAGATTTCGGGTGCCCTCTGGGAATTTTCGGGTGTCCCAGGAAATGAATCAATTAAAGCTTATAGATAGTCTGCCATGGATATTTTTCCTCTTGTGTATCAACATATTCTTCATATTTACTATGAAGCTTTCTGTTGACCTACGTGAAACTTTGGGTATCCCAGAAAATAATCATTATGGTCTTTACGCTCTACATCCACCTACGAAATATCGTCAAGAAACCTTGTTTAGTCTGCGTGATATAACGGAAAGTGTCGCTAAAAAGTGTCAAATAAGAGAGTTAAAAAAGTGTCAAAAAAAAGTGTCGAAAAAAAGTGTGCAGCCCTTTACAACTAATGCGACCAAAGAAGTTCCACCCTCAAAAATATTCTATTTTAGTATTCGAAGTAAAGTTTCAAGGCCGCGACACTTTTTGGCAACACTTTTTTCAATAATTCTTTTGGACTCACTTTTTTTGGGCATTTTACTTCTATAGTTTTTTTGGGTCATTTCTTTGGGAAATTTTACTTGTTTTGACGACACATTTTTTGACACATTTTTTTGGTGATATTCGACACTTTTTGGTGACACGTTTTTCGATGACCTTGTTGGGGATATTTGTTTTGACACTTTTTCATGACACCTTTTTGTCGACACTTTCCTTGTCGATACATTTTTTGACACTTTTTTGGTGACATTCGACACTTTTAAGGGACACATTTTTTGACACTTTCTTGGTGACATTTGACAATTTTTGGCGACACATTTTTCTACACTTTTCGGTATTACTCGTAGAATAAAAAATTTTTTGATGAAATACGGTAAGTAGGCGCCGATCGTGAGTACTATACACTAGATGAAAAGTAGGCGTAATCAAGTTTATAAGTACACACCTACTTTTCAGAAATAATTTTTACTTCTTCCACGTGTTTTTACTAAGTTGCAAAGTTAGTCAAAGCTTATTTTAAAGGCTCAGTCATCTTGATCCAGCACCACTTCTTCATAATTGCACACATTCATCATTTTAAATTCAATGTACGCGCCATCAATATATCTTTTTCGAGTGCTTAAGCTCGCTCTCTTTTCAAAAGTTTCTTTGCAATTCCAACAAAGACTTTTCATATTTTTATTCAAAATCCTAAAACCCTCATTATCCAACTTTTGCAAATATTTATTAAATGACTATTTCATTTGTCATTAAAAAAAAGATCCTTAAGATCACCCTCTTATACCCAATCCCAGTTGCACATAATAATCTTTAAGAGTAATGCCACATTTATGAAGCAAACGCAAACATCATAAATTTACGACTGTACAACGCGCGCTTTATTTCGTATCCATATTGCTGCCTAAAAGTATTTATATTGTGATTATTATAGAGCCTGCCGTCATATTGAATTGTAATTCCCGACTGACATAAACTTAACGAAAAGTAGATAAAAAAAACAACACAAATACTTGGAATAATGAGATGAAAATTATTCGCACGCAGGCAAATTTTACGCTGAAGCATACGCTGCGCTGTACGACATTTTGATGGCGCGGTCTCAATGTCGGCTGCCTCTTTGAAATTCTTCGGTATATTCATGTTGCTTATTTTATAGTCTTCGAAAGATGCCACAGTAAAGTGGGAAGAAAATGAAAATTATAATGCGAATATTAGGGTGGCTGCTATTCATATCGGGCTATATATTTTCATGGGAAGAATTTGGTCATAAATATCATTTACAAGAGGACCACCCTAATTTGCTTACATAATTTCCTAATAAAGCATACGACGCAGCTGCCTCATTTGTTCGCATTACATTAAAATCAAAATAATAACGCGTTAAATCTCAGAGCGTAGCCACAGTAGCATTGGGGCGCCGCCGCCATCATCAGTTTGAAGGGTCTTTTAAATTTGTTTCAATATTTTTAACATCTTTTGGTGTTGGTGGTGGTGCCTTGCTGTTTGTTACTTTCAAATATATATTATTTCTCAACATCATCTTTCTGTGTGTGTTCACAAATTATAAAGTGTTTGATGCTTGGTGAAATATTAAGTGCGGCTTTTTATGGTTTCTTCACCAGGAAGCCATTAAATTGGCGCTTTCGTAGTGGATTTTATTCTTAGAATATGGCGCACATATTGAACGATAGGTAATTAAAAACAAACGTCACAGTTCCAGGAATGAAATTAAGATTTTGTAAAAAAAAAATTAAATTTCTGATTATGATTGTGATTGTACAGAGAGTGAGCTGTTAGTGGCAAAGCTCACGTTGAATTGATTCGTAAGGTTGGTTAATCTTTGTCTGAGCGTTTTTATGTGATTGATGAAAATTCTGATTTTATTTCAGTTCATATGCTTAGAGTAACGAGATTTGAATTTGTTTTCCGTCTATAAAAAATATTTTGAAAAACCTAAAAATTATGCCAAGGTGCGAAAAAAATCTGAAAAATCCTGAACATTTTTAAAAAGTCTAAAAGTTGTGAGAAGATTGGAACATATTGAAAATAAGTACATATATAAAATTTTTACGGAAATTTCAAGCATTTTTAGAGAACTTTAAAATGTAGAAATGTTTTAGATTAACAATAAAAGTTTGAAACGTCTAAGGTATGCCCGGGAGACATGACACCTTTTCTGTTAAGAATTATGAAAGATTTTTAAAGGAACTAAACACGAATTTATTTTGCAATTAATTTAAAATAAAAAGTACGTTTATTTTTAATATAAAAAAAAAAAATCTAAAATTGCTAAATCATACCAGACCAAGAGTGACATGGCACGATGATTGATTTTGCACCATATCATGGGTGATTTGGCACCCTTAGTGATTTTAAGCTTTTGTTGGCAAAAATGCTGCATGGTTTTGTACGTTTTATGCCACCACATTCGACTCATTAAGCATTGGATCCAATTATCTGGCACCCATAAAATTGATATGGAATATTTTTCTCACCTTCATCGGAAGAAGCATAACTAGTAAGCAGTTTACTTTTATGAGTCCTTTTCTTTAGAACCAAGTTTTTCTTTTTCTAGTGAACCTCAGTATCAGAAGGCGTTAGAATTCTTAGCCTTTATTTATTGTGTTCGGCTTAAATTTTTTGAAGATATAAACCTTAGTAGTTGAGAGCCATTTTTCTTTTTTGCTATGATAAGAATAAACATGTTTCATCGCGCTTCAGTTCACCCAAAAAGGATATCTTACTCAATTCTGTTTGTGTTGATATATACACCAAAAAAATGTCTCAAATTGGTGGGCACCACTCTGCTGTCTCTCGATGCTTATGCAAAACAATATTCAGTTGCTCACACTAAGTCCTGCTAATAAGTAACTACAGCAATTATAGCGAAACGAACTATTCACCACGAAGCCTCTCACATAACTGATTTAAGCCGTGTTCAGTTTTGATTGCTATGAGAGCATGAAATCTGCAGATGTTGGAATTAAAAGGAGTTCCATATCCCCTGGGGGTGCCATATCTCCTAGAGGTGCCATAGCTCCCGACTGAAAAATATTGTAAATTCGATAAGTTTTGGCAAATGTTGATATTTTAAGAAATGTCCACAGAAGATTCTAGAAAGTAACATAGGAATACATACTTTCAAACACTAGTTTGACAGCATTGAAATTTTACAAATATTGCAGAAGATGGACGTCAGAGTCTACCCAAACTTCAACAAAGATTTTTTGAATCAGCACTAGCTTTGATCCAAACTTGCATACAAAGTAATATCTTGTTATGATTGAAGTTGAGAATCTAAGGGATTGCTTTTTATAACCAAAATTTGATGGTCTGATTGTTTTTGACATCAAATGAGATCATCTCTTATAAGCTTAATTTATGCATATGGAATCAGTTCTGGCTCTAGATAAGGCAAGTGGTTTCATAAAATAGAGTTCAGGAAGGTAGGTATAAGAGTAATGTTATTGTTTATCTTAACATTTTTTGAAACAGAATTAGTCTGTTGATAGTTAAAAAAGTCGTCGACAAGTATTTGAAAATGTTTAAAAATTTTCGAAGATTAAAATTTTTTTGTAATTTTTTTTTTTTTTAAGCTAAAATTCGATTCAGATTTCTTTGATGATATTCTGAAATTGCACTAATTTATGTATATTTATACAAAAGTGTCTTCGTAGATATGTATTTTCTAACATTACTGTTTGCTATATGAATTTCGATGATACTATCCTACATTTTTCTCTTTGCTTTTTCTATCATTTCATGAAAATTAACTACAACATACATTACTGCACCTGTCAACTGTTGGTGTTTATGATGCTTCACTTAAAAAAAAAAAATAAAAACTTCAAAAATAACCAACAACAATACAATGACAATAAACCTTTACACACTCGGTGGGGCCAACCACAACACATTTAACGTAATTATTTCCATTGTCATGACGAACATTATCTCTGCAAAATGATGTTGCCACCAACGCGCACAACTACAACAACTGCGTCAAATAACTATGATGATGATGTTGATGGGGATATTGTTGCTGTATAAAAAATACCACAAAAAAAAACTAAAAAATAAAATGAAAACTACTAAACAACAACAACAATGACAACAAAATGTACGTAAAATGAAATTTGTAAAATAATGACAACAACGACAACACTACAACATACCTTGATGGCATAACAACAACAACTGCTGGAAAAAACTATGCAACAACTAAATAAAATAAAATAAAAATGTTTTCATGCACTGCAATTTAAAATGTGAAATTGTATGGAAAATGTGAAAATTAATTTTGAAAAAAAAAAAAATACTTGAACTATTTAACACCGTTTCAAAAAAAAAAAAAAAAAAAAACTGCACAGGCAACGTTTTCGTAATCGCTGCAATAATTCTAGAGCGGAATTTACAAAATGTTGCTAATTATCTGGTTGCATCACTGGCTGTTGCAGATTTATTTGTTGCATGTTTGGTAATGCCGCTGGGTGCTGTGTATGAGGTGAGTTTTCTTTAACTTATAGGTTTTATTTTCTTTAAAATGAGCTAAGTAGGGACTCAGTTTTATAAAGAAAATTTCTAATAAAAACCATATTTCGTATGAGAAATTATGCAAAATCTTTGGAATTATTTACAATAGTTATTTTTTTTGGATTGTTTAATACTCTGATTTCTTCTTGAAAATTTGTATGATTTATTTTCAAAAAAGAATGAAATTAACAAACGTTTTCGTAAAAAGTTTATTATTTCATTTATTTTTTTATAAAGTACCAAATACTGAACTAGAAATATATATTTAATTTCAAAAAAAAAATACCTAAAAAAAATCAACCAAAGTAGAATTTAATATTAGTCACAAGGACTGACTCCTATGCCACAAAAAAAAAAAAAACATGTAATCCAAAAAACAACACAAGGACACCACCAAGGACATTAACGTTAAGTCACGCCAAGCACTAATGTGTGTGTTTACCATTACTATTATACTTAGCGTAGCGCTTACTTGAACTGCCAATCAAAAAGAAATTAACGCAAGTTTTCGTCTAATCCTAAAAATCGTTTATTTCTCTTCTTTTTTTTTTGAACCACAAACGACTAGAAATTAAATGTTAATGTTTGATAAAACAGAAAATAAAAGAAATAGCAATAAACTTTTTTTTCATCAATTCCTTGAGTCTTCCATGATGCCATTGGAATTTAAGTTCGAAAATTGAAGAAGAAATATTTTGGGTTATACGAGAAATATACGTGCAGAAAATGAAATACTTTCACAATATATGGATGATTCTCCAAAAAATGTATCATTCAATGTCCCAGGGGTCGAAACCATGTTTAGAATTTTATTTTTTTAACTATTTAATACAGATACTTAACAAAAGCCTCTGTACGAAGAAAAGACAATTCTAAATATTTACAATGAAATTATAACATAAAGTATTTAAGACTCATTCTCTTGCCTGTACTAAACTACTGGTTCATGCACTAAATTTTGCATTAAACACCTTTGTTTGGAGGCCCCTTAAGGGGTGTATAAAAAGGGGTGGTATGTTCAAAAAGAATGTTGGAAAAAAAAATTAATGCGGTAATTTTTTTTTCCAGGAATTCCTTTGATATTTTTATAAACTTTTTGTAAAGGCACCCTCTTAAGGGGTGGAAAAAATTGGGTAGTAAATATATTTAAGAGAAATGTTGGAGATTAAAAATTTATGGGGGTCGGAGAACATTTTTAAAATGGTTGGTATTTTCCCTGTGATATTAATGTTTTTTCGCAACATTTATTTTTGTCCCGGCTGACGTTCTTCCCTCAAGTTTTCTCGGGAGAATGCTTTTTTTATAGGAGAATGTTGTTAATTAGTTCATTCGTTAGACTTCTTGAACTAATTTTCCTATTTATGATTAGAACCTGTCCATTAATCTCTTGAAACTCCTGAAAGAAAAGGGTTTCTATGGGAAATGGTGAAGACGCCTATTAAGAATTCATATTTCAAGGCTGCAAACTGGTTTTTTTTAACATAAATAGCTTTTTTTAAATAAAAAAATTTTTATCTTAAAATGCTCAAGCAAACTTTTTTTGTGAATCCAACATAAGTTTTAAGGGCTGCCACAAGATTCTATTCGAAAATTTTGTTCAGATCTGATATTTTTTCACTATATTGATATTTTCGGTTTGACAAGCGCTTAGATAAACTTTTTTCTTAAATTGTACAAAATCCTTTGTTAGTTTTTCTTCACCGTATATTAAAAAATTAAAAATTAAATTTTAGTCTTAAAACGCTTAAATAATCTTCTTAACAATCCAACACACATTTTAAGGGCTACCATCTGGTTGTTTTAGAAAATTTTGCGTAAATCTCACTTTTTTTGACTAAATTGAAATTTTCGGTTATAGAACCGCTCGAATAAAGTTTTTTTTTTAAATTGTTCAAAAATTTCAGGGTTGCCGCCTGGTTTTGTTCATTTTTCAAAAAGGTTATTTAACCGTATTTAAAATCAAAAATTTCAATATAGTCAAAAAAATAAAAAAAGATTTAATGTAATTTTCGAAAAAAACATGGCAACCCTAAAAATTTATGTTGGGTTTTGAGAAAGTTTAAGTAAGCATTTTAAGACCAAAATTTCTTTTTTATTTTCTTAATTTATGGTTATAGTTAAACTTAAACAAAACAACATACTCTTCAAGTATTTGCAAAGTATTCAAAAAGGTTCCAGAAATTAAAGCCATCATGTTCTATTAGGTATATCTTCAATTAATAAAAAAAAAAAAATATAGAAAATAGGTGAGGACAAAAAAGGCATGTTTTGTCACGTTTTTTGAAAATGCACTCATATATTAAATTTTGAAAGTATTCTTTTCGGGCAGAAATCGGTTTTTATTTAATTAAAATTTTATTATTATTAAGCTAAGTGGTCTTGGCAGGTAAACTTTTAGCTCTGAAAACTGTAGTTGTATAATTTTTGTACTGATAATTTTCATGTCTTTTAATAAATATTGTTAATATAAAATTTAATATTTATATAACATTTTTTATAAAATATTAAAAAAATTTAAATTTTTCTCTTTCGCAATTTATCCCTTTTTTTTCATATCCACTCCTCACGTATGCAATGACTGTCAACTATCAACAATCAACGTCAACAAATTCAACATCTCGTCATCGTCATCGTCACCAAACATCACACACACAAAAAACAACACAAACTATACAACTTTATCGCAATGTGCAACCAAACTACAAAATGAAAATAAAAACGAAATAAAAACCAAAAAACGAAAAAAATCAGATAAGCCAAGGATGGATACTTGGACCAGAGTTATGTGACATCTGGACATCGTGTGATGTTTTGTGTTGTACAGCATCCATCTTGCATTTAGTGGCAATTGCCACTGATAGGTGAGTAGTAAAAAGAATGAATGCACAGAGAGTGGACGGTAGTAATATACTATGTATATCAAAACAGTTGTAAAAGTATAAGGATTTTTTTATGACTGCTACTGTTGAAAAATACAAAAAGAGTTGCCGCAAAAACAACAGTTTGCATATGCAATTCATGAGTGATGTAACATTATCAAAGACGATAGTGGAACGTATGCTTTGAGAAAATATTCAGGAATGTTTTGTAAGCAACATCTAAATGTTCATACAAATTAGAGGTTTATTTTTCTGAAAGTGGAGCGCCTTTTCTTTGTAATACATTTTCACGAAGCATTTTATCTTGGAAAAATTTTCCGAAATTCAAATTATGTTGAAAAACTCGAAAAATTTTTTAAAATAGAAATGAGTGGATAAAATTGTTTATTGTCTTTGAAAAACAACATATTTACTGTCATTATGCCGCAAATATTATTGAAATATCAATTTCCAAACATAAACAAAATTTATATATATCTGATGATATCAATTTCACACACAGATATACGCATAAATTCATAAAATAAATGCACAAGAACTGCTGCTGCGCTGTCAAAACAATTTTTATAAAATTGTCATACATACACATTTGTTATTTGTATATGTTCCAGCTAATTATAACCCAAGGGGAAAAGTAGTGCTTCAAAAACCCTTCTGAAGTGCATCCTTTTCACCAATAAGCGCTTCCGCTCCGTAAGAACAATACTTTCTTTTTAACATTGCATGTCATAGGATGTAAGCGAGCAAAAGCTTACCGCAGCCTTACCAAAAAAGAGTTTTTAAAGCGCTTATATGTAATGCTGCGGTAAGCGTTTTTTCAATAAAATTTAAAAAAAGAAAAAAAAAAGAAAAAAAAAAAAAAAACTGCCCGCGCCAGGATTTGAGTCCACGACCCTCCGCGTGCTAGATATTTTTTTCTTACATTTACCAACCCTTTAGACCGCTCCACCAACGCCCGATGATATGAAGAGGTATTAAATTTGTATATTAAGCAAATGTTGTCCTGCAGCATTACATAGAATCATTGTGCAATCAGTTTCAATTCAAGTAAGCAAAAGTAAATAAAAATGAGAAATTAAAATAGAAAAGTGAAATAAAAAAGGTTGAATAAAAAATATTTTAATAAAAAAAAAAAATAAAGCAAAAACAAATAAAAAAACGAAAAAAAAAATTCACCCGGGCTGGGTTCGAACACACGTTGTTCTTACTGCAGCCTTATATGGAATCATTGTGTAATCAATTTCAATTTGGTTAAACAAAAGTAAATTAATAAGAGAAAGGAAAATAGAAAAGTGAAATAAAAGATGTTGAATAAAAAATATTTAATTAAAAAAAAAAATAAAGCAAAAAAAAGTAAAAAAAAGTAAAAAAAAAAAATCTCTCGGGCTGGGTTCGAACTCACGTTGTTCTTACTGCAGCCTTATAAAAAATCATTGTGATAGTGCTTCTAAATTTCTATGGGGACAAGCACTTTTGAAGTGCTTGGATCAGAAGCGCTAGAAATTTTTCCTCTTGGGAATGTATACACTGTTACAAACACAATAATTATTTTCACTTGTCAAAGTTATTAAATTTATGTCTGTTTATGTGGAAGTCATTTGAAAGCAATTACATACATACAGGCGTACAACAGCAAACAGTCTGGTATTGCCACAGGACATAATTAAATTGTAACTATTCCCACGATTTTTAATAAACATTTTTTTTTTTTGTGTGAACAATAAAATTTGAAAGAGTTATAAATGATTCGAAAACATGAAGAGAAAGTTGGATCACCTCTTTAGACATTTTCCATTGTGAATAATGTAAGCTAAATTGCACTTTAAGTGTTTCATTTGCATGGGCGGTAGGCGTGTACGTTGGCCGATTTTGCTCATTTTCAGTCCCACAAATTAACTTTTACGTCGAAGGCTATGAATAAAATTTCTGTGAATGATCGTGTTTAGTTTACCCGTGATATATATTTTCATAGGTGGCTAGCCAGACGGTCAAACAAACGAAGATAGCTATATTATTTTCTGCGTTACAAATGGAAGGAAAAAGTGATTATGCCCTGGGAGTAGGGTAGAAAGATGTTATGAAAATAGTGGCATATGGCGTGAAAGCTCGTAACAATCTTACTTCGTTTAATCGAAATATTTTTTGCCATGGTGTTATAAAATTTTTATATCATGATATTAATATTTTGGCAAAGTTATTTTTTTATATAAAATTTTGATATTGTGTGTTTTTGTATATATTTGTATATTTTAATATATATTGTATTTTTTATATATTTTTTACACTAATATCATTTTATTTGTATGCCATGATATTTTTAATTTGTAATACACAGTTTTATCTTGATATTGTTGGATTGTATTTTTGCATAGTGAAATTTCTATAAATTTAGAAATAAACATTTTATGTCTTGTTATTTTGATATATTTATAATATTACTTTTTTTTGCTATATGACATTTTTATATCTACTAGTATCGCCGGTGGCCAAAATTTGGTCTTTTACTTTGAGATAGATACACTTTTTTCGAGTACCGTTCGTTAAAAAAGAAAGCCAGAACATTGAGTATTCATTAATAGTACCAACATTTTTATATGCAGCAGGCTCAGTATATCTTAAAACCGAATAACATACAAATTGGTGTAGTGCTTGTGGCAAAAAATATCGGAAAACATCCAAAATATCGAAAAGATCTCAAAAGTATCGATAAACATCGGTATGTATATCGTAAAAAGTCCAAAAGTATCGAGAAACATCCAAAATATCGGTAAAAGTCCAAAAGTATCGAGAAATATCCAAAATATCGGTGAAAGTCCTAAAGTATCGAAAAACATCCAAAATATCGATAAAAGTCCAAAAGTATCGAGAAACATCCAAAATGTCGGAAAAAAGTCCAAAAGCATCGAGAAACAACCAAAATATCGAGAAGTATCGAGAAACATCCAAAATATCGATATCAGTCTAAAAGTATCGAGAAATTTTGGATCGAGTATCGAGAAACATTCAAAATATCGATAAAAGTTTAAAAGTATCGAAAAACATCCAAAATATCGATAAAAGTGCAAAAGTATCGAGAAACATCCAAAATATCTATGAAAGTCCAAACGTATCGAGAAACATCCAACACATCGGTAAAAATCCAAAAGTATCGAAAAACATCCAAAATATCGAGAAGTATCGAGAAAAATCCAAAATATCGGTAAAAGTCCAAATGTATCGAAAAACATTCAAAATATCGGTGCAGAACGTCGACAGAACGCAACGAAACAGGTTTCGTGCAAGCAAGAGAAAAACAACAACAACAAAATCTCTCCCACTCCACTGTCTCATTCACTTTCTTAACAACACAGCATAACCCTGTGGGTGCTGTTGTTGTTGTTATTATATGGGAAACTTCGATCCTGTTTTTAAATGCCTTAATGGCAAATTATGAGGATAATTTTTTTCATATAAAAAAAATCTGGAAAATCGGTTAGCGCGCAAAACGGAGGCAAAAAAAACTGTTCACGTATTAATATGTAGATTTACATGATAGTATTTTCATGTCATGATATTTTTTTATATCATGTTATTTCATTTATATTTTTTGGATAGATTCTAATATTCCTAATAAAAAACTAATACTTTTTACTGTGCCTATTATTTCATAAACAACGATGTGGTCAACTTATCATTTCGCATTTAATTCTGACCTCTACACGCGGAATATTTGATAAACAAACAAAATGAAACACTTTTTCTCGAAACGTATTGTATTTCATTATAAATTAAGTTATATTTCAATATGATAAATGTTTCATAATATTTTATGGCACTTTAGCAAATAAACTGCCCCGAGTAAGTACAACAATCAGCTGTTTTACGATTCCATAGCAATTCACTACATTGCCGTCAGCGGTGGTGCCAAAAGTAATTGGCAACAGAAATAGAACAACAATAACAATTATACTTGCAGCAATGGCCAAGAAACGGAAATCAAAGGATTTCTACATTAATTTGATTACACTCCAGAGAGACTTGTGTTGTTGGCACTAAAATCGCATGCCAAAATGGGCAAACAAATTTTCATTGGATTAAATTACTAATTGGACTTGAATAGTAACGAGAAAATGAGTGAACGTATAGGGGGTATGTGAAGAAATTTAAGCAATTGAAAAAATACAAACAAAAAACATCTTTTGATTTTTTGTAAAACAATTTGAAAGCCAATAAAAATGCAAATTCTTAATTGTGATAAAATATGTTTGCCTAATTAGTTTGCTCATAAATTGTCGCGAGTTCGATGCTAGACTTTTCTCCACTCTTTTCTCTATCGCATACTCTTGAAGTGTTCTTTTTTTCTTATTTCTCTTTCATTTGTTAATAATTTTTTCCAATTTTTAATCAAGTTCACATCGTAAATTTTCATTTATGTTTTAATTTATGACCTCGTTAAAATATTCATCGAAAAGATGAAAAAAAAAGTGCTTTCATAAAATTTTAATTTTCATAATTAAGCAAATTATTGCTATGATTAGTTGCTTGGCTTTTACAGCATAAAACCAATTTTTGGCTTAATGAGCTCTCAATATAAGAAAAATTACGGTCATAAAATATAAACGACCTTGATAAAGTACCAAAAAATAGACCGACAAAAAAATGACTGCAAAATTGGACGCACACAACACAGCTAAGTGGAAAAAGCACTAAAGAGCTAATTGGAAAAATTTTAAAAAATTTTAAGCAATTTGTGGCTTGTGCGTTATTTATATTGTAGCATTTATAAGAACGTGGGAATTTCAAAGAAATGTCTATATATTCGATTCAATCCACTTTGATAGATTGTGATATGTATTACTAAAAATATGCCATCAATTAACTGTCTTTTGAAAAAAATCGAGAGACTAAAAACTTCATCCTACTTTTAAAAATTTACATCTCTAAAGCACATTGATTTCTTCGAATTATTGTCCTTACGAGAGATTTGTCTCTCAAATTAAAAAAAAAACTACGCAAAGTAAAAAATTGCTGGAAATAAGCTAATGATAAAAATTATATGACTAATTTATGTTTAAAGATAATCTCAAGAAAGCTTTAATTTTAGGTGATAAGATAAAAAATATCTCGATATGAAAATATCATGACATAAAATATCATCAATTTTAAAGGGGTTTGACATTTACTCTTCACGGCGTGCTTGAACCAAGTTTAAATAAAAGTTTCTTGCATATGAGTTTTTTGACTGAATTATGTTACGTAATAACTTCACGAATCAAATGATCCCAAAATTAAAAAAATCGAATGGGCCCTTTTTGAAATAAGGAGCCTTAAGCAATAACTATAAAAAGTTAATACAACACAAAATTAAAAATATTTGTAACATTTTGCAAACTATTTTTTCTAAACTAATTTGAGGTCGCTGAACACGAAAAACGCATTTATTTTTTTTTTGCTTGGGGTCGTTCCCAAGTTATTCGATAATTTATAATTTCGAGGTTATAGCTTCATATACATCAATATATTTCTATGACGCCAAGTCCGATCAATTTTATTTTTCCACGCTTACAAAGAGTGATTAACGGCGCTTCTAACAAGTATACCAATAATTATGCTCCAAACAAAATTGACTGAGTTAAAGCAGGAAAAAGCTTGATATTTCAAAAATTTTTTAAATTTTTCACATCAACTTCAAATGAAACACTTTGTTTTTGGCACATATTTTTTTTTAAATAATTTTTTAATAATTTTTAGAAATGTGATTTAATGGCGCATATAATTGCAAACATTTTAAGCCCATGCTGAGCAAAATCGAATGAAATTTCCAAAAGATATAAAGGCTTTAGTGCAATAAGGAAGATGTGAGAATTTTCGAAATGTTCGGCCTGAGTCAACAGATCCAATTTTTCAGCATCCAAATAGGACACCCTACACTTATTAAACACTTTAAAGATGATTTAAGTAACTTCTAATCATTCTCTGTAGAAGAACATTGCGGATTATATCAAAAATATTAATTTTTGAAAGAAATCGAAATTACTCTATTGCACTAAAACCTTAATATCTTTTGAAAATTTCATTCGATTTTGCTTAACATAGGCTTAAAATGTTTGCAATTATATGCGCCATTAAATCACATTTCTAAAAATTATTAAAAAATTATTTAAAAAAAAATATGTGCCAATAACAAAGTGTTTCATTTGAAGTTGATGTGAAAAATTTAAAAAATTTTTGAAATATCAAGCTTTTTCCTGCTTTAACTCAGTCAATTTTGTTTGGAGCATAATTATTGGTATACTTGTTAGAAGCGCCGTTAATCACTCTTTGTAAGCGTGGAAAAATAAAATTGATCGGACTTGGCGTCATAGAAATATATTGATGTATATGAAGCTATAACCTCGAAATTATAAATTATCGAATAACTTGGGAACGACCCCAAGGAAAAAAAAATAAATGCGTTTTTCGTGTTCAGCGACCTCAAATTAGTTTAGAAAAAATAGTTTGCAAAATGTTACAAATATTTTTAATTTTGTGTTGTATTAACTTTTTATAGTTATTGCTTAAGGCTCCTTATTTCAAAAAGGGCCCATTCGATTTTTTTAATTTTGGGATCATTTGATTCGTGAAGTTATTACGTAACATAATTCAGTCAAAAAACTCATATGCAAGAAACTTTTATTTAAACTTGGTTCAAGCACGCCGTGTCTTTTTGCTTCTGTTGGTTCGTCAAATTTGAGTTCAAAAATTCTCTAGATGAGAATTTGACCGAGAATCTTTTCTTCATAGGAAGCTTGGAAACCATGTTTCATACGGTTTTCAATGTTGGATTTTGTGTTAATTTGCAGTCCAAATCTGTTCCCAAGAATTTTGCTTCATTGTATGTATTCTCTTATAACTCCTAAGAAGAGCATAGTTCAAAAAAATGGAATGCAGTCTCATCAGCAGTCGGCTACTACCAAAACATGTTAAAAAAGCATGACATATGTAAATGGATAAAAAAATTTAACTAAGAGAAAGCATTATAAACTAATAATATCATGATAAAAACATTTTAAAACATAAATTATCATAAAATAAAAATATAAGGTTGCATGGGTCGTTTGAAGAAGACTGTTTTGCCTATATGACTGTGTGATGTTATTGCAATAATTCTGTTATTTACCATGAATGAAAGCTTATTATGTTGTTATATTAGTTCAACTAAATTTCATTTCTATTTAGTTGATACTTTCATTATTATTATTATTATTGTATTACTATTGACAATCAATTAATTTTGTTTTTTTCAATAGAAAATGAATTTGCTACAATTGATATAATAATTGAATTGAAATTATGTTCTCGTATTTGTAACAATTTATAAAATTACAAATTTCACGCTATATTACACATGCCCATAAATAATATGATTGATGGTAGTGAAATTTATGGATGTCATCATACACATATGTAAAATCAATTTTAAATTGTTATATGTATGAACACAAAAAACATACATACTTACTAAGCAGACATAATTAAATTGGAATAAAAGAACAAATTTTTTGGGCTTTTAGTGTTCGTATTCACATGTTAACAAAATTAGAGTAGCTATCTGTGTTAAAATTGTTTGAAATGTCCTGCGTTGCTTCAAATAAATCGATTTGTAATCATTCAAAACAAAAGAAAAAAGTGAAAGCGAAGGTGAAGGTGAAAGTTCAAACTATTAATATATTTTTTTCAATTAACAGAACTGTAACGAACCGAACTGTTATTAACAGAGCTTTTATCAACAGAACTGTTGTTAACAGAGTTATTATAAACAGAACTTTTATTAACAGAATTGTTGGTTATTTACAGAACTGTTGGTAACAGAACTGTTGGTGATAGAACTAGCACAACTGTCATTAACGGTAGTTTGCTAAAGTAACTGTTGTAAAGAGATCTTTTATTAGCAGAACTATTTTATCAGCACTTTTAATAACCAAACTTATGGTAGCAGAACTGTTTTTTACAGAAGTGTTATCAAGAAAACTGTTATGAACAGAAATGTTATGAACAGAACTGGTATGAACAGAACTGCTATGAATAGAACTGTTGTGAAAAGAACTGTTATGATCAGAGCTGTTATGAACAGAACTGTTATGAACAGAACTGTTGTGAGCAGAACTGTTGTGAGCAAAACTGTTATGAACAGTACTGTTATGAACAGTACTGTTATTAACAGAACTGCTGGTAACAGAACTTTTGCTAAAATAACTTTTGTGAAACGTACAGCTGTTAGTTGAACTGTTACTAATGGAAATTTTACTATAATAACTGTTGTTAGTGGACCATTATTGAGAGAACTAATTGAACAGCACTTTTTAACTGAACTTTTACTAATTGAACTGTTATAAACATAATTTTTGTTTAACAGATCTGCTTTAACAAAACTGTTATTAACGGAACTTTAATTAATAGGACTGTTTTAAACAGAACGATTATTGATAGAACTTTTATTAAAATATATTTTATTAACTGTTATTCACAAAATTGTTACTAACAGAACTTTTGTAAATAGATTTGTTGTTAACAGAATCGATAGTAACAGAACTATTATTAAAAGGAACTGAAATGTTAAAATTCCAAAAACAAATTTTTATTAGGACAATATGCATTTTAAATAAAACTACATAAAAAGAAACTTCAATTGTAAAATATAGTAATTTTTTTCTAACTTAATAGTAAAAACTTCATCTTTACTGCACTGTTATCAAACTATGACTAAACTGTAATACTTACAATTGCGATGGTTTTAACATCTGCTTTACCAAAATTTTCTCATCATCTGTACTTGTTACTTTTGTTATGTTTTTTTCTTGCATTTGTTTTGTTAAATCGTTGCTACTGATGATGTGTCAGAGTAGGGTGTAATGAAAAGACAATTTTACAATTTGTTTTTATTTTACAATTAAATTCCCATGCTACTCAAGTATAGAGATTATTTCGTTACGAAAAACTAAGCATTTTATTAACAAAAAAATTTTTCAATAAAAAGTCACCCTTAATACATCATATCGACAGGTTGCTATAAAATATATTCTGTTGACACGTAGATACATATCAAATAGCACCTAAAGTAGGCAATATTGCTAAAGAAATAGAACTGCCAATAATATGTACCTACAAGTGAAGGCATTTGATGAAATATTGGAAAGGCCGAAATATATTAAGTATTTCGCATTGTTGCTTGTGTTAGATTTCGTTAAAAGCTTTGACATGTTAAAGTTTGATTGATTGATTAATTTCACTATGATATCGTATTAAGAATGTTTATTGGAAAAAAAAGTGTCAGATTTTCGTCTTTCTCTTTTTACGCTGTCAGCTTTTGTCCGGTATGTACTTTGTATGGCGCACAAAGATTTTTGCATTCTTCAGTGAATGTGTGTGTGTGCGAGTATACTGAGAGAAAAACAAACATGAATCGCTTAGGCAAACAAAGCTTTAAGCATAAAAGTTTCGATTTTCAAACTTAAACAAAATCCACACATGATCTTAACCAATGGGTTAAGTCTGTAATAAACCAATACAATACAGCAAAAACTCATTAAAGCTCTAAATTTTTTATCAATATTTAGTTTTTATTCAAAAATGCTATCCATTTTTGTTGTAATTTCATAAAAATTGTATTCTTTAAGTGTAAGCGCGTGCTTGTAGAAAACAGTATTTTTGTTTTTTTTTTTTTTTCTGTTGGCAAATCTTAAATTCAGCAGAGTGAGTCAGTCAATCAATGTTGATCATTTATCATGATTGAAGCAGGAAAACTCAAATATTTTGATTGAAAAGAAAATTTGCCAACGAGAAAGAGAAAAATCTGAAATATGAGTGAGAAATACTTTAAGTTTTTACTATAAAGGCGTTTAGTGTTGCACAAAGAAATTCAATTTATATTAAAGATTTTGTAGAAATATTTGGAAAAATCAAAATTAATAGTTAGGCAAGCCAACCTTGTTCAGGCCTCTCTTGCCCACTGTGTTTTCATTTTAAAAATCTATAAATGTTACTGATACGACGTGCTAACATTTTGTGTGTGCACATAAACTCTCAGACTTATGTACTACTTCGACCACAGTTGCTTTCAGTGGCTCACCTTAAATTACACAATCAGATAAAAAGACGTAGCGATAAAAGCAAGAAAAATAAAACTAAACCAAAAATAAGTTTCAAGGTTCTCAAATCAGTTAATACACGTTACTGTGTCACTCTTTATCAACCATCAACACGCATACATGTGCAATGTATATGCATACTACTAAACGATAGACATATAACGATCGCTTTTGACAGCGAATGGTGTGAAACTGAATGAAAATAAACTGCTGGCGTAGGATATCATTTGTTACTGCGTTAATGTTAATGTGTCCTTTGGGGAAATTATATGAAATTGTGCATGGTGTTAGTTAAGACAAACAAACAAGCAAACAGACAAACAAATAGACAAACAAACATGTTTACAGTTGTGAGAAACACATACTAAAATTAAGAGTGTCCCGAAACTCACGCAAGATTTTAAGTAAAAAGAAATTTATTTTGTTTTTTCAGTTGTATTTGTTTTTTATTGAAACATAAAGTTTAAACTCTTGGATAGGGTAACATATAAAATAAAATATGTCAACCATCACCACTAATGGTGGCCAATTTTAAACTTTCATGACTTATGGAACACCATTTACATGTAACGCATAGAGTGGATATGGCACCTTTTTTCAAATGCTTTAAAACCAGAATTGAAATAGATTTTGAAAGTATCTAATCACGAAGTAGTTCCTAAATTAATTTAAAACCAAAAAAATACTTAATTTTAAGTAAAAAAGCTTGCAAATACGATGTTTTTTTTTCATTTAGAAAAATGCTATAAGGTGCCAAATCACCCGAGACTAAGGGTGGTATGGCACCATATAATGGTAAATTAGTATTTTCTGAAGTAGTTGCTACAGGTGTGATTTCACTTAACACTTTTTCTGGCATGCTGTTTTTTGTATTTAATGTTTAAAAAATATTTGAGAAAATCTCAAATTAATCAGTAAAAAATGAATGAGGAATCACTGAAGTTGCCACCTGATTAAAATTCAGCGATTCTGGAGTGACTGTAATTTCAAGCACTTTACATTTATACTCCTTAATATTGTATAACATTAAAAGGGAGAAATGGCACTCCAAACATATTATCCTCAGAAAATGGGTGCCATTTATCCTTCTTGGCTTACACCGAATATAAATGTCACGAAACGAAATGAAAAAAAAAAAATAAAATAAAAAAATAGCATCCAGTTCTGTTTATCTCGATATATGCACCATATTTCTTTATAAGATACTTTCCACACCGCTGGCTCTCAAAATATATATAAAAAAAGTCAGCCCTATATATTACAAATTTTTTTTTAAGTCCAACTGCAGCTAAACAAACTATTCCCTACTAAATCTTTTGCCCAATTGAATTCAATTTTTTCCATATTTGAAAGGGGTGCCATATCACCTAGAGTGCCATATTATCTAGGGTGCCATATCACCTGGGAGTGCCATAGCTCTCTGACTTGCCTTATGCTTACAGAAATGTATATTCTATGGAAATCTTCATTTCAAAAACTGTGCCTGTTTGCTTTGAAGCATTTATGTTAATTTTCAAATTGCGATAACTCAAGAATGGTGAATAGAAAATCTTGCAGAAAATCACATGCTTTATAAATAATTTTCTTTATATACAATAAAAAATTTATCGCTTATGATTTATTTACTAAGAACCGATTTTTTGACGTTTATCGCCACTTAAGAGGTTTTTATTGAATAACTTCTAAGATTTTCTCTTTTTTTTTTTCATGTCATTTTAAAAGCAATATCTCCAAAACTAAAAATATATGTAACATAATACACTCAGTATTGACAACTTCAAAAATTAACTCACAACAAAATGCGGTGCAAAATTTCGATCAAAAACTAAATGACACGCAAACGATTTGTTTAATAGTGAGACTGTTTAAAGCTACAGGGTATTTTTGTCTTTTGCACTAAAAATAACTGCAAATATGTGTGTAATTTTCCCCTTTGCTGGATGTTTATGCCATTTTGTGTAATTGGAAAATGTGTTATGCACACAGAGAATCATCAGTGATGATAGAGAAGCAGCATGAGCAGCAGTGACACACAGACAGTACCTAGTGATGAATGTCGTCTTTTTTTTAAACCCCAATTAAAATTTGCAGCATTATAGCAATAAAATTTTCAAACACATTTTGCACTGGAGTGCACCTGTAAAGGATTATAATTTGCTTTCAGATGTGTTTCAAGTTAGTTTGCTGCTTTTTGTGAGAGCTGTGCTTTTTGAATATTTGAATGACTCATGTGAGGAATTAAGTCTTTCGTTTGCAATTTGAAAATAAATTAATGTTACTCATACAACGTGTTAAGTTAAGCTTTTTTTGAAGAATTATTTTTTGGGTTTTTTTATTATTTTATTTGGTATTTTTGATTTTGAAATTTTATGATTTTGGAAGAAATCTTTAGATTATTATTATTTGATCTTTAAATAAATTAATAAAGTGGATTATTAGTTTATATTTATATTATCTGTGGCGAAAAATTCTTTTCCAAAAACTTAAAACAAAAAGTAACTTATCTCCATCTAAGAAAGTATCACTCGAACACATTAAGACAATATAAAATTTGCAAATTTAAGCATCATTATTTAAATCGTTGCTGAAAATTTAAATCAAGCATACGCCCAGGTAGTCCACAAAAACCATGAGATCACAACACATTAACTGCAGCACAACCACTACATTTTTATTGCCTATTTAAAGCATATGTGTACGTATGTTGGGCACATAAAAACCCAATTCAGGGACATTTTTGTTCTGCACCACAACAATTGTTACGTGAATTTACTCGTACACATACATATACATGAGTGTGTATATTCACAACTACACACTCGTATAGAAAAACATATTCAATTTAAGTCAAACGCTAAACAAACAATAAAACGAAAACTGTTTTTATAGCTTAAGGTTAACACAAATAAACAATTCAAATTACGACAGTCCCATTGACTCACCATACGACTGTCTAACTGACAGTTTTGCCGACTGTCTGACCGCCCGATATGCGTTTAATTTAAGTTACCTTTTATTTGTATTTTATTATAACAACTGTGCTCGAATGAAACGCCACAACACAAGGTGAGATTGAAAGGTTTTTGCATGAAATGTGATGCTATGAAGATATGATGTTGTGATGACATGATGGTATGATTATAAAATGAAATCATGATTCGATGATAAGGTGACATTGTGATATGATGATATAATGATATGATGATATGATGATGTGATGATATGATGATATGATGATATGATGATATGATGATATGATGATATGATGATATGATGATATGATGATATGATGATATGATGATATGATGATATGATGATATGATGATATGATGATATGATGATATGATGATATGATGATATGATGATATGATGATATGATGATATGATGATATGATGATATGATGATATGATGATATGATGATATGATGATATGATGATATGATGATATGATGATATGATGATATGATGATATGATGATATGATGATATGATGATATGATGATATGATGATATGATGATATGATGATATGATGATATGATGATATGATGATATGATGATATGATGATATGATGATATGATGATATGATGATATGATGATATGATGATATGATGATATGATGATATGATGATATGATGATATGATGATATGATGATATGATGATATGATGATATGATGATATGATGATATGATGATATGATGATATGATGATATGATGATATGATGATATGATGATATGATGATATGATGATATGATGATATGATGATATGATGATATGATGATATGATGATATGATGATATGATGATATGATGATATGATGATATGATGATATGATGATATGATGATATGATGATATGATGATATGATGATATGATGATATGATGATATGATGATATGATGATATGATGATATGATGATATGATGATATGATGATATGATGATATGATGATATGATGATATGATGATATGATGATATGATGATATGATGATATGATGATATGATGATATGATGATATGATGATATGATGATATGATGATATGATGATATGATGATATGATGATATGATGATATGATGATATGATGATATGATGATATGATGATATGATGATATGATGATATGATGATATGATGATATGATGATATGATGATATGATGATATGATGATATGATGATATGATGATATGATGATATGATGATATGATGATATGATGATATGATGATATGATGATATGATGATATGATGATATGATGATATGATGATATGATGATATGATGATATGATGATATGATGATATGATGATATGATGATATGATGATATGATGAAATGATGATAAGACCTATCTTGTTTGATCTGCTTTTGTTCAGTTCAGTGCACATACTTCAATTGTGGTGTACACTACAAAATAATACCACTGGTCTACAAATTTCGAAAAAAATTTCGACTGGAGAAGGGGATGATATTTCGTAGGTAATTTGGGTGCGCTGAATTCAAATCTGGCGCCAGGAATGCGCCATCAGGTCTAGTTCTCTTTATATAAGGTTATTTATGTTCGTTATACTACTCATTAATAAATAAAAACAAAATTTACAAAAAATCCATTACCAACGTATTTTTTGGGACAAAAGCATGCTGAAAGACTATTGCTGGACTCTTATACGTGAAACGGACCCAACAACATACAAGCGATGTTGAAACACTGCCATTCACTTTTGAGTTGTAAAATATTTTCAAATAAATTAATGGTTTTCCTAGAAAAAAAAAAAAAGTGTTACCATTTACTTTCGGGCGCACCGTTTTCGTGTTGCATTTTTATTATTGTTATAACATTTGCGGCTTTTAAGTAAGTAGAAAGTTTACCAAACGAGACCATTAATCACACGAAATAGCAAACTACAAGTGGCTGTCGATAAGTGGCAAGTAGGTAGGTTGATGCTGCAAGGATTCAGCAGCAGCAGCATTAATACTGTATGGGTGTGGGTCGCCAGCAAACAATTTAAATGAAGCACCATTGAGCTTGACGCTCGTTCACCTTAAGCTTCAACCTTCAAGTGGTTTTGTTTTGTGTTTGTTCTTGTTCGTTCTCTAAATGATATTTTTGGTTTATTTTCATTTTCTCACACCATTCGATATATCACAGCTAAAAAGTAGGTAGTTGAGGTAGTGGATAAAATGTTGATTTCATTCACTTATTCCACGCTCTGCTCACGTTCACATTTTGGTTGCTGCGTGCGTAAATGTGTCTGTCTAAGTGTGTGCAATAAATTAATGTTTGTTGGGCAACAATTTTTGGTAATTTATTTGATTAATACATTTTGGGGCGTACGCTTAGAATAAAACGCAAAAAGTATAAGAAACGACCAGCCGACACCAAAAATAGCAACAATTGGATTTGGGCAAGAACTTTTATCACATTCCAACACGCCCAAGTTATTTACACAGGTGTAAAGTGCTCGGCACAATTGTTATATTCATCTTTTAGTTTTGTTTTTTGGACACATTAAAGACACTTAGTTTGACAGCAAAATTATGACTTTAATAATTTAACACAATTTTTTTCTTCTTGGAAATAAATAAAATTTCCTAAAAAACACAAAAATAAATACAAAAATATTTTGCAATAGTAAGTAGGCTGTAATTGAATATGAAAGGAAATTGTGTTCATGATTTATTAAAATACTAAAAAAATTATAATAAACTCGTAATATGACAAAATACAAGGAAGAGTGGTCTATTTTTAAAAAATGTACCGAATCATTAGATTAAAACATTTCATTCTCATTAAATCAACAAATTTCTTGGGTAAACTCTCATGAAATAAAAATTGTATGAAATACAATGTATCTTGGTACAAACTGCATTATATAAAAATTATGCGAAATAAAAAATTTCGTGGAAAAAAATTTCATGAGGCAAAAAATTAAATTCAATAGGATTTACTGGAACAAATAATTTCATGATAGAAAATCTCATGATATAAATATCGCATGAAATAAAACGTACAAAAATTTTTTGAAGAAAAATTTTATGGGATAACCATCCAATGAGATAAAATTTTGAAACGAAGAAAGCCCAATGAATTTTATTTTATCTGAAAACAATGGGGAAAATCTCATGAGAGAAAAAATATATAGTAAAAATAGTAAAAATCACATGAAATCAAAAAAATTTCGTATTAAAACTCTCATGAAATTAAAATCGTGTGAAATACAAAATATTGTGGTAAAAATATGAAATTTTATGACACAACTTTTTGGACGTACTCCATTCCGCAGCTCACCACCGAGTATCTATTACGACTCACTTGACAACAGACAAGCAAAATCTTTCATGCCAAGAGCTTCCGAACAAATAAAAAAGCAGTTACTTACGCTGAACTCGAAAAGTATATGCACTGTTACAGAACGTCTCACGGGGCATTGCTCAATTACAAAACAGCTCTCCAACATGGAACTAGTTCAGGATGAATTTGTAGATTCTGCAATGAAAATGAGGAAACAGCTGCACATATGCGATGTCACTATGACTGTCTAGCAAGACGCAGACTTCGTTACATTTCTATCGCGTCTCTTGCTTCTTCCGGGGTGGGCGCCATTTAATAAGTGGCATATATTAATGCCATGCGCCTATACACTAGCCGTGTTTCTTTTGACGCGTATATACAATTGTGGTTATTTTTAAGTTGCGATAACTCATGAACAGTGAGTCGCACAATAAAAACTCCTGGGAACTTTTTTATAGAGAATAACGTTCTCTACAAAAAATTTTCATTTTATTTTTAAAAAAAATTTAAATTTTAGGTGTTATTCTATAATAACTGGTTAAGCGCCGATAAACGGCAAAAAATCTCTTTTTTTAAATAACTTCTAAATAATTATTTTTTTTTACAAAAGACTAAAATTATTTGTAGAACATATGGTTCTCCCTGAAAAAGACCCTTGAGCTTTTTATCGTACGACTCACCGTTCATAAGTTATCGCAATTTAAAAGTTACACAATTGTATATACGAGTCAAAAGAAACACAGCTACTGTCTTTTAATCAAGTCTTTTCAGCGTTAGCTGAAATTTTAAATTTTCTCAAACAAAAGAATGAGTCAAAATATTTTTGTATAATGATCACATAACGTAAATCTTTAGTCAAGTGAATTAAAACTCAAGGCTTGTGTAACGTTTTTATTTACATTTCAGCATTCTTACGATTTCATTTCTATGGATTTCTTTAAAAAAAAAACTCTCAAATTCATTTTTTCTCGTCCGAGTGTTTACTTTCATTTCATTTAAACTGAAATTAAAGACCACAATCAATTGTGCCCACAAAACCCAAACACACTGGTGCGCGCAGGACATGAAAATTGTTCTTCCAAATCAGTGCCCAAAATTAGTATTAACAACACGCTAACAACGCTATGTGCTGACCTTGCACTAAAATACTTAAAAGACGTGGAGCAAAACATCCCAGCGAAACAGAGGAAAGTACCAAAAAATACTAAAAAAAAAAAAAAAAAAAATACGACATGACAAAACATGCCACAAAATGCAAACAACATTTTTCATTTTTAAGCTACAATTAGTATTCAACAAGGACCTTTGCATCAGAGAGTGCGAACGAACAAGAAAAAATTGTAAAAAAATGTGATTTAAAGCATGAAAATTAAAAAAAATATAAAAAAATAAATCAAAAAAGGACACATCAAAAAACAAAAATTTTTACAACAATTCGCGTGTTGTTCAACAGTTAATTACATTATGTTAATATTGTTGTTTTCGTTTATTTTTTTCTTTTTTCTGCGTTGTTTTTGACAACACCCATTGGAGCATTCCGTGACGTGATGTTTTCTTCAATGTAATAATGGACAAAAAAACGCACCCCCCAAGGTGCTCCCACCTAGCATTTATATGCAAGTTGACAGCGTAATGACAAGAATTTGATATGAAGGACAAGTGAGTCCTTTTCAGCGCAAACACTAAATTAGATTCAGTTAATTTTTAACTTTGTTTATTTCGTGTTTTTGTTGCTTTTCATTTTTTAAGGATCATGTTGTGCCACATAAACGGGACGTTGATTTATGGGGTTGTCTTGAATACAAATGATGTCAAGTGTTGTTTGTTTTGTTTGCTTTTTATTCTTAATTAGAGACCATTATATTTTTAATCAAATCAAAAACTGAATAATTTTGTACGACAAAACTTGTGAAAATTGGCAATATGAGTTATGTTGAGTTTTTGTTCCGTAACCGAAAGTACAGCCATAAAAAGCAATAAAAACATAGCAAAATACTTTGTTCCTGTGGATGATCGCCACTTTCACTTAACTTCAAATTTCCTGCTGGGAATAGGGCTTGTTACTTACGCACGCACATAAGCAATAACATTGAACAGTGAACTTACGCTGTCCAGGCTGTGAAACTGAAATTTTATTTCATTTTTCACAAGGATCAAAGCAGAAAAAAACTACATTTTTGTGAACACGAAAATCCACTTTTTTGAACTGCACAGTGTCAGAGAAAAAGGGCGCGCAGATGTAGCACATCGCGTCGTTACAAACACAAATCCAATAGACAATGCGTTACATGCGCTGACCAGACCAACTGGAATTGTTTTTGATGTCCACACTGTTGTTGCTGTCACAAGTAATGCATTTTACTGATTCAACAAAGCGTGCACAGCGTCATGGCACAGTGGTATCAATAAATGTATCTGTGGCAGAAAGAAAAAACTGCGGAAGTCAATTTCGATCAGAAAACAAAACAACATAAATTTAGTGCTTTTACATAAAATTTATGCTGTATTTTGATTTGAACTTAAGTTGACTTAAGTAGGTTTGTCCTTCTACCACAGTATATTCATTCATAATTAAATTATTCGAAACTAACGTTTCAGCAAAGCTATAAAATTCAACTGACTATACTTTATCGGACAAATGGTAGCAAATTCAAATTTTTCGTAAGTTTTGGAACACACTTTTGTCTGTGGAACTTAAAATCGTAGAGATTTTGACTAAAATCCTAGAAAATTGTCTTATCTCGAGTAAGGTTTTTATTGGCAAAAGTCCACAAATATGCACTCAAACAATTCAATTCAATTCAATAAACATACCGTAAAACACACACCATGCATTCAGTGTTAAATTTGAGCACTTCCATGAGAGAACGAACCAACTTCCAGTTCGAAAATCATCGATCGCGTGGAAACTCTCTGGACTGGTACTGTGTTTTTTGAGGTATTTCAGTTAGACATTTTTTTCCTTTTTTTCAGAATTTTCAAAATTTTTTCATACAAGATTATGAAATAAAAAGATTATGGTATACTTAATTGGCCTTTAGAAACTGAAGTTATGAGCATTTCAATGAACGCGTCTTTTTTTACGCTCGAAAACACTCAAAATACTATCATTTTTGATATATGGCTCAAAAGTCAAGAAAACTGTTTTCCTGCATAATATAAAATTACGTGTCTAGTCAAATCGAGTTAGGCATAGTAAGTTCGGATAATGTGATATAGGCATTTTTGTTTTCTAAATTACACGTAGTTTTCAAAGCATATCTGCTACCACTTTATGTATTATGTTTTATTGATGTATTGTGCAGTATAATATGATTTTGGAGTTCTTTAGCGTGAGCCAATCTTGAGCTATTTCAACAAAATTGAAAAAAGGCAAAAAAAGTTAAAAAATAAAATTGGCGGGTAATGTGATATATTTACTATATTGCATATGAACAAAAAATTGCATTTTCGGTAAAAAAAATCATCGTGTTATAAAGTTGTGGAACCTTTACTCCAGGTAAGTAGTGATAAACATTACTAAAATCGCTTTTACAAAGCTTTAGCTCATTTTTCTTAAAAACTGTGACCTTTATAGAAAAATGTTGGACCAACAAATTGTTCATAAGGAATAAGTTTTAGATTTGGGCCAAAAGACCATCGTGCCAAACATTTTGCATTGCAACTGGAACATCAAATATTTTCGGTGCCAGAAGTACACTATATCACATTAACCGGATTTCAGTTTTAAAACAATCAGGTTATTTTTGAAAAACACACTCCGGCAAATAAAAACTTCAATTGATTTGTGGTTATGTATTTTCACCCACTGGCAGAATTTAATATTTTGCCTATGTTATCAATTTTAGTTTAGGCTAGGTCCTAATATCAAGCACACGCAAATAAAGTTTTGATTCCCATCTAAATCGATTTTACCACTCTAAAGGCAGAAAAAATACATAGTAGTGGGCGCTCAAAAACTTGCAGCACGTTTTTTTAGTTACTGTGATGTTGACGAAAAAATCATTATTGAGAGTTGTTTATTTAAGAGATATGCTGGTATATCACATTACCCGCCTATATCACATTACCCAAAGTTACTCTACCAAAAAAGCCAAAAAGTTTTAGCGCGTTCGATGATTTTTGAACTGAAAGTTACATAGTTCGTTCTCTCGTTAAAGTGCTCATATATAACACTTAATGCATGGTGTGTGTTTTAGGGTATGTTAATATCAATTATGGGCGGTACCACGCCTTCAAAAACCTAATTCATCATATCTCTGAATCTATTTGATACAGATGTGTGAGATTTGATGTTAAATTAAGGAACACCGAGACAAATATTATCCACTGGACAAAGTGGGCGTTGCCACGTCCCTTAAAAATGAAATTTGTCACATCTCTAAAACTGTTTGAGGCGTACGAATAATAAAATGCACAATATGTAAAATGCACAATATGTAAAATGCACAGAGACAATCAACACACATGAAAAAAGAGCGATTTTATACCCCCACAAAACATAACTTAGATTACCTCTGAAACAATTAAGATCAGAAGGATGAAAAACGACACATATGTATGTTAAAAGCGAAGGTACAAAGAACATTCACTGATGTGCTACGCCCCTTAAAAATAAAATTCGTAATATCTCAGGCACAATTTGAACAGACGGATAAAATTTGAAGCATATGTTAAAGGGGAAACTAAGCGGTGACGTGAACGCGGTCGACGAGGCACAGATTGCTACGGCTTTATACATGTTTTGGAGAAAAATAGAAGACGTGCTCCAATAATTTCCAAAAATTTTTGCTTCGTTTTTGCATAACCAACTATACTGTACATTATAACAGTGATAAAAAAATCGTAGCATATTTTCCGGCAGGAAACGCAAACGTGTTTGTGTGAGTGCAAAAGAACTTCAATGTAATTGAGTTGCACTAGAATTTTATTTGGTAATGCAACAAGGCAGCTGTCACTGAACCAACAAAAAAAAGCCAAAAACGAAACGCAAAAAATAATGCACACACTCACGCTAATCGTTTAAGACAGCAGCAGCACAACGTCATTATATTGGTATGGGAACATGAACACAACGATGATGATGACAACAACAACATTACCTTATATGCATTCAATAAAGCCATGAATGCCATGCGTGCGTGTCTATGATGATGAGAATAAGTGTCACGGTGCTTTAAGCCGTTTTTGATGATGCACATAAAATGACCCCCCCGCCAGTGGTATCATTAGCTTGCATGTGCAATGTCAATGGACAAGGCAGAAATATTAAAAAAAATTATTATTTTTCTAAGTGTATTATTTGATTATACTTAGTTCTGCTGGACTTACTTCTTCGATATTTTTCTTTGAGTTTTATAGTTCAATTGCCAGAAAAAGTATTAGGGAGCTTTAGTTTGATTATTTTTGCAAATTTTCCTACTGGGTTATGCTACTGCTGCCTGTATTGCTTGCACATTAGTTGCATTCGTGAAATGCATCCACGATGACGACGACAGTTAATGTTGTTCGCTTGTCCTTCTAGCGAACGCAGTGCGTGTTAACAGTTAAGGCACGCATGAACTCATCGCTGTTGTTGTAGTAGTGTGTGAGTGTGTGTGGAGCTTGTTATCGCTAACCGTGAGTGTAGCGAATACTGAATGCGCAAAGTGGCTGTGTAGTATGTTCGCGTGGTACGCCATTATGTGTATGTGCGTGTGCTTGTTAGTCATTTTATATTGAAGCCACAGTGCGCTTGAAATTTAAAGTTCTTAAACGTTTGTTTTTAGAACTTAAAACAACAAAAAAATTTAAGTAAATCATTAAATTAATGGATATTTTTTATTTGTAGCCAAGTCCAAAATGCTCTAAAGGTGTATGTTTATTCATGTTGTATTTTCTTTTAAATATTTGGAAGAATTCATGGCAAAAAAAAAAATATTGCGGAAGGAACAACATTTACTCATTTTTAAACTAAACTATTTGATCCTAAGGGTATGCAATACATTATTTCCACATGATATTATCTGCATTGCAATTGGCTTAAATGCACCCACAAATTTTTTGACAAAAATTGAAAAAATAGATTTTGTTCTTTCATTTTTTTATTGGTAGAAGACGTAGCTAGATGTATCTAACTAAGTTATTTTTCAAGGATAATTGTAAACGCGGCAATTTAAAGAGCCACTTTAATTGGCGTCTGTTTCTTAAACAGTTTCACAAGTACAACCTTTTTGATAGTTCGGCTCATTTTTTCGAAGAGAAAATATAATTTTCTAGAAAAAGTGTTAAAAGCATTTTCTTAGTGAGACATATTTTAATAAAATTGCGTCATTATATTTTTGAAATGTAGTGTTGTTGCTTTTTTTCCTCTTAAATGCGCCGTACACAATTTTTTTGATTTGGTCAGATCGATGCCAAAAAATAGATTTTGGAAAACATGAAAAGAGTGATGTGGTCTGATGAGGAAAAAGTTAATTGATTCCAGTCAGACGGTAAAGAATATTTT
The DNA here is from genome assembly GCA_951812925.1 of Calliopum simillimum. Taxonomy (NCBI): domain Eukaryota; kingdom Metazoa; phylum Arthropoda; class Insecta; order Diptera; family Lauxaniidae; genus Calliopum; species Calliopum simillimum. The sequence continues at coordinate 112,843,974 of OX638370.1, read as the reverse complement.
TGACATCGTACCGATGTAAGAATTCAAAGGCACCAATTTAAACAAACTGTGCATTCAGTTTTGCCCAACACTGTACGTTTGTATTCTTTTGAATTATGTATTTTGTATGTAAATGTCAATAATAAATAATGCGTGCCGATATGATTTTGAATTATGGATCCATTTTGTACCTGTGAAAGTACATGTAGCTTTTGCAAACTCGATTGTATATGTGTGTCAAGAGTTCAATGGCACATGTGCTGGTAATGACTCGACTTAAGTGCACGGTTAAATTTGGATTTTCACTTCGAAATGCTACAAATAAACTTGAAGATATTGTTTATATTCAGAAACTACAAATACAAATCTACAAAATGTTCAACGATTTTGTTCTTGCATGGATATGCATAGAAAGTTTATATGAGTTCACTTAATACTCTTCTACATCTGACTCAGCTTTGCAACTTTATTGAATTTACTCGAATTTTTGCAAATATATTTTTCATAATATTAGTGAAAAATATAAAGGTTTAGCTTTAAAATGATGTAAAAATGCTCAAGTTATCCTAATATTTGCAAAACTTATAGACATTTTAAAAATAATCTGCCATGCACTATACTATAATTAAAGGTTATTCATACGACATGTAGTGCGTATAAAAGAATAGTTTTGAAATGACTATAACTTTTGCAAATATTTAGATAAATTGAAATTTTTTCATAATTTTAAGAACAAAATTCAACACTTTCAGGCATAGTATCCTGCATTTAAAGAAAATGTATAAATTTAAAAGAGCTCAACTCTTGACTAATTATGACTCAGCATATTATCGCACGTATATTAAAGACCTCTATCTTGTATAATCAAACTAATATTTCAACAATGACTTTGAACCACCACTATATCATCTACTATTCTCACACATGCCCAGGTATTTAACCTGTTTTACCACCAAAAAAGAAAAAAAAATAAATACTTGCCATAAAAGAAAGCAAAACGTAAATATTATATTTTCAAAGTTCATAAATTAAGCGCAGACACACTAACATAACAAAACATATACAGAAATAAACAAACCAACACACACACACACATACGAACACACATACAAACATAAATATATCAAATCAATGCCCTTGAGAATCGTTGTTGTACTTTTTATTTTCTTTGTTTTGTCGCTTGTTCTTTCTTTTCTATTACGAATATTTATTTAATGCTCTCCTTTCCCATCTATTTTCCTCTGTCACACTCTTGCTCTCTTTTACTGATTGCACACACACACACACACACACACATACGCACTCAAAGCCATAAATAACAATTGCTTCCTGCATAAACGAGTGTAGTTTATATTCGTTTGTGTATGATTTGTTCGGTAAGTGTGTTATTTTCCAGAGTAAACAATTTTGCAGGGCAGGGTGTTGTCAATAGAAAAACAAAAACATTAAATTCGCTGTCATAAAAAGTATTAATTTTCTTAGAATTTTTGACTTTTTTTTCTAATTTTTGGAAAATTTTCTATAACACTCTAATGCACATACCCAAGGAGAAAAGCAGCGCTTTAAAAGGCTTTCTGAAGTGCTTATTTTTCAGTCATAAGCGGTTCCGCTTCGTAAAAACTATTCTTTCTTTTTAAAATTGCATGTCGTATGATGTAAGCGCTCTGAAGTTTAGCGCAGCCTTATGAAAAAAGGTCTTTCGAAGCATCTTTTTGTAATGCAGAGACTAACGTTTTTTTAATTAAAATAAAATAAACAAACTGACCACAGTAGGATTCGAACCGAGCACCTTCCATGTAAAAGTTAGTACCATAATACTTTTACTTACAACTACAAACTTGTTAGACCTCTAGACCACTGACCATTCTGATGAAGAGGTATAAAATTTGTATAAGTAGGGTAGAACGGGGTTAAACAACCACTTTTGTGTTTGGCACTCTGTAAAAACTTTGTTTATGATAATAATTTGAAAATTTAAACTGTTCCTGGTTTGTTGAACCCTTTGTTACAAAATTCATACGAACATTTTTTTTCAGACTCGCATTGCTTATCCGGTGTTTGCATTTGAACAAAAAAGTGTGAAATGGTTGTTTTACCCCACCTGTTTACCCACCTTTCTTTTTATAATAAAAGTAACCAACATTGTTATTTTAAGGGTTTTTATTTTATCAGAATTTTACAAAACGTTACAAAAGAACAAAATTAACTTGAAAAAGTTTCTCTTGAGCTTCATTAATCGCTGGCGTCACTTTCCTCAACGTGTACTACTTTTGTTGGACGACCTCTTTTAGAGCAACGAGTATTATTTTTGGCTGCCATGTCTTGATTTTTGCTCGGAAAATTTCTTTAGAATCTTTTTTTCCGACCTTACCGTGGTCGTCAATGCCTGTTTCTCCTTCTGGTTATTTAACCCCACGTGCTTTTGATTATTTTAAGGCGAATAACTTTTTAACTTATTTAAATTTTGTAAAACCAATTACAGATTTGGATTCAACATGAAATTTTGCTCTTAGAAAACACTTACTTTTCTTTCTGCACTTCACCGATTTTTGGAATTTTGAACTTTTGTCGACTGAAAATATTGCGGCAAGGATGCATCAAACCTTTCTTTCATCAGAACTCAGGTTCTACACGTGCGGTAGTGGAACCTTTTGCCAAAGTTGCGTTGTATAGACCACTATATACTGTACCAACGGTCGTTCGATTCGACTTTATTAAAAAAAATTAGAGGCAATTGGTTGTTTAACCCCGTGGCGATTTAACCCCGTTCTACCCTACTTTATAAAAAAATTTCTCTCCAAAAAGAATTTGATATACCAGTGCTATCTATAGCCTTACAAGGACTGTTTGTGTACTAATTTTCAATTCAATAAAACAAAAATACTTAAATGACAAAAAGAAGGAAAAATAACAATAAAATAAAACAAGAAAATATTCACTGGTAGTCGAACCCGAGCGTGTCTAAGAAATTTGTATATCAGGCAAGTTTTTGTTTTTACTTATACTAATAAGTACAATCGCCCAGTGGTCAAAATTCGACCACAAGTGTATTAAATAATTTTGGTACTTTTTGGACACTTAGTACTTTTTTTTGCTATTCGGTATAAAAAAGGAAAACTCATTTATCATCCCTGGCATAGTTCTAGCGAAATATAAACAGAATAGGAAACATGAAGGCTGTGATATAGATTTTGTTTTTCCTTTGTGCTTTATCCATTTTTCAGCTCTGTGTAAGCTTGCATTTTGTTATTACTGAAAAATTTTTATTCAACTTTTTACCTGGTTTAATGTCAAAATGTTAACATAATTTTAACTTTGTGCACATTCAAACTAAAAAACATACCTTTCTAATGGTGTATAATTTAAAGTCATACTCCACTTCTAGCATAGTAAAAAAAGATGGACAATTTTTTATCTTGTGTATTAGTATATAGATTTTGTTCTCTTTCACATTTTTAAAAATACTTCTAAGACATGAAAACACACATTATTTGATAATCGAATGCTTACCACAGCCTTTCAACAAGTCATTGAGTAATCGCTTGCAAATTTCTACGGGAACAAGTGCTGTGAAAGTGCCTTCTTAAGAAGCGCTGCATATTTTTCCCCAAGAATACCAACACTACACATATGCGTATTTATTGTGTTGACTAACAAACACATTCCTCATGTGTTGCTCAATGTTGCCGCTGCTGTTGCTGACATATATCAGCCAAAACATAATCCATTTGTTTTGTCCTTCAAAGTGCGTTACACCAAGAGCATTTTAAATGAAGTGGAAGGGACGCTGAACGCAGTTGTAATCAGCAGTAGAGAGAAAAAACACGCAGCACTTCCGCACTGACATTCTGTTTTGTTGGTTGCCGTTTTTCTTCATTTGTGACAGCACCTTTACATTATTTGATTTTTACTCTCACCAGGTTAAAGTGTGCGTCTTTTTGTTGCTATTTTTATTATTAAAATATGCTATTGTTGTTGCTGTTGTTGTTGCTACATTTATTTTATTTAATTTTTTTGTTTTGTTTTTTGTTTTCTGTTTTTGTGTTCTCCATTTATTGCTATTGCCGAATTTCTTTGCGCATTTGGGAGTTATATAGTCCCTTAAGTATGCAAGTACATATGCGTGTGTGTGTAAAACAGTATGGTTTTTATGTTTTTGTTTTTGTGACAAATTCATTCAGTTGACAGCACACAGTGCACAGTTACAAATTTTATTGTATCATTTTACATGAATGCTTCATTAAATAGCACTTAGGGTATTCAAAGGGAATTTCGATTTAATTAGAAATTTGTCGTGAGTAATAAATAACTGAGTGGTAGGCATCACACCTGGGATACCAGTCTGGTCTAGTGTGTTTTACTCTTGTTTTTATTTTATTGCCATAATTAAGTGCGAATAAAATATTTGTGTTTTCTATTTCGAAAAAAAAAGAAAAAATCAATCATACGACCTGTTGGATGGAAGTTTATCCGTATGGGACTTTCTTTGTCAAAATAGTTAACATAGTAACTAACTTGTTGACATTATAATAAAAGACTGTAAAACCTAAATATAATTTATGAATAAGAAACGAGAATTAAAACATTGAATTAATTTGCGTCCCACGTTGGGCGCCAGCTACATAATTAATACAAAAATATACTTATTTAAAAATTGTTTAAGTTATATGCTAAATATTTTAATATTTTCTTTAAATGCAAGGTTTTGTCCTTAAAATGTTGCATAAACGGTTACTGAAGCAAGTTATTGGCAAAAGTTATAGTCATTTTAAAAATAACTCCGTTATACGCTACATGTCGTATGAGTGACATGCAATTTCATGGCAGATAATTTATAAATATCTATATGTTTGGCAAATATAATGACAAATTCATAATTTTTTCAGTATTTTGAAGATAAAATCTTACATTTGATTTCAATATTTTGTATACTTAAAAAATTTGTGAAAAATTCAAAAGACGTTAGTACATGCGCTTTCTGCTGTCTTGCTGAAAATTCAATTCTTCATACCATACTAAGAGTAAAGTATCGCATGAGGTTTTAAAATTCCACCAGTTCTGTTTTTACAGTAGTAGGGCTTAGAAACACACTCCATTCTTCAGTAAATTCTTTCTTTTAAGGCAAAAACCAAAAAAGAAAAGTTTATTCTCGGCCAACATATTGGATGAACATTCAAAAACAAACAATATGACAAGTAATTAATGCAGCATTGTGGAAAAAATTAATTTCATAGTAAAGCCCTTTTATTACAACAGCAATCACAGCATTATTTCTTAATATCGGCGCTGTATTATTTATTATTATTGCAGATGTATGTGTGTTCATTGTAACAGCATCAACAATATTGTCATGTTGACAATGTCCCTGCGGATAATAAATATAGATTGAAAAATTATTATATATTTTATTACGTTGTTGTTGTACTTAAAAGCCGCTTTTACTTAAAATTGAAGCAACGATAAGCAGCGATAACAACTATGGCAGCTCTATTTGTTGTCTACATACACAGACACAATAGGAAGTTCAACAACTGCCGTTGCCGTTGCTGCTGCTGCAGGGAATTGTAAATTAAGAATTAAATGAAACGGAAGCTGTTCAAGTAAAGCGTCAAGTTGCCGCTCAGCGCAGCGCATTGTGAATGTAGTTGTCATTAAAAAAAAAAAAACTCAGCAGTAGCAACTTTATGTGTTTTTGCATAGAAATTGCAAAATTAAATTTGCAAATGCCGGATTATCTTGACTTCCGATAGCTGTCCTCACTGACTGGCACATGTCATTTTGTTGCAGAATATAATGCAATTTTAGTTGCTGCTTGGTTTATCCTTAACTCATTTATACATAAAGTTATTCTGTGAAATTTTTGTGCAGTATTTGGTTGTAAGATATGAGTCATTTATAAAACATAAGGGTCATAATGAATGCAAACAGAATTTTTCATTTATAAATATGAATGAAACGTTGTTAACTGCAAGGCAAAAGTAGTATCATAATTTCGTGAATTTGTCTAGGACTTTTATAAGTTTTAAAAAAATGGTAAAAAAAGAAAATTTAAAAAGTTCCAAAAAATTCTGGAAGAAATCCTTGAGCATTTTTTTGAAGATGTTAAGAATTTTTTGTCTCATACTCTTTTATCGGAAGACGCTTTATTTTTGAGTAAAAACCGCTTTTTCGATCACGTAAACAAATTTTCAAGTTTGAGTGACCATATTTCGGCCTATTTTGAACCTAAAAGTTTTGCAATAATGTTTTCTAAAGAAAATTTTTTTTTTATGTTTTGATATGTCTTTACCCTATCTCTGACCGAAAAAAAGTTATAGCCAAAAGAGCTTTAACATCTTTAGCCTAAACCATTTATTTATTTTTTTTTTTTTAATTTTTAAAGTATATCGAAATTTTGCTTCTTTAGCTAGATACATACTACTTATAAAATAAAAAACTGTAACAGTTGCATTACCCCTCCCTATTCTCCAATTTCCATCATCTAATTTAATAGCTCTGTGCGGGTTTTTCTTCTTATCGGACGGATTTCTGTTATAAAAACCTGTTAACGGCTTAGTTCTTTTTTGACATATTATTTTGGACATAACCAATAGACTATAATCCAACAACGTATATTCGGATTCAGAGTAAATCATGGGATAATCGAACAATTTTGTTGTTGTTTTTCTATTGCTCGCACGAAACCTGCACTCTGTCGACGTTCTGCACCGATATTTTCGACGTGTTTCGATACTTTTGAAATTTTACCGATATTTTGGATGTTTTCGATTCTTTTGGACTTTTACCGATATTTTGGATGTTTTCGATTCTTTTGGACTTTTACCGATATTTTAGATATTTTTCGATACTTCTGGAGTTTTATCGATAGTTTGGATGTTTTTCGATACCATCGAAATTTTACCGATGTTTTGGATGTTTTCGATACTTTAGGACTTTTACCGATATATTGGATGTTTTTCGATACTATCGAAATTTTTCCGATGTTTTGGATGTTTTTGATACTTTAGGACTTTTACCGATATATTGGATGTTTTTGATACTTCTGGAGTTTTATCGATATTTTGGATATTTTTCGATGCTTTTGAAATTTTAGCGATATTTTGGATGTTTTTGGTACTTCTGAAGTTTTATCGATATTTGAAATGTTTTCCGACACTGTTGAAATTTTACCGATATTTTCGATGTGTTTCGATACTTTCGGACTTTTACCGATATTTTGGATGTTTTTCGATACTTCTGGACTTTTATCGAAATTTTGATGTTTTTCGAAACTTTTGAAATTTTACCGATATTTTGGATGTTTTTGGTACTTCTGGAGTTTTATCGATATTTGAGATGTTTTTCGATACTATTGAAATTTTATCGATATTTTCGATGTGTTTCGATACTTTCGGACTTTTACCGATATATTGGATGTTTTTCGATACTTCTGGGCTTTTATCGAAATTTTGGATGTTTTTCGATGCTTTTGAAATTTTACCGATGTTTCGATACTTTCAGACTTTTACCGATATTTTGGATGTTTTTCGATACTGTTGAAATTTTACCGATATTTTGAATGTTTTTCGATACTTTTGGAGTTTTACTGATATTTTAGATTCCTTTTTGATACTTTTGGACCTTCACCGATTTCTTCGATTTATATCGATATTTTTTAATACTTTTTCACTTTTTAACATAGATATATCAAGCTAAAGATTTTTTGAACCAGAAATACCAAACAACTCAAAAATAGAAAAAACTGACTTAATACTTCTCACGTTCTATTGTCTAAAACTGTTATTGAATATAAATAAAAAAAAAATTTTTTTTTTTTAATCTTTAAGTCTTTTAAAGCGCAGCCCATTTTATTATATCCTTCACTCGGTAACAAAAAAAAACCAATAAACAAAAAAACATTACAACATCGCTTTGCTTTTGTCAGCTGTATATAATAAATTTGGTGTAATTCATCATGTTATTTATATACAATCACTAAAGTACTCATCATTCTACGTTTTGCAAATCGTAGCATTTTTTTGTTGTTGTTGTTACTTTACAACACACCAGTATTGTGCCGAGCTCCATTTCGAATTTTCTTTTCTTTTTTCATTTTGTCACATGCTGCCAATAGCGCATTTTATGTTGATGATAAATTGATTGACTTAAATTCAATATTCCCAATTTTTCATAATACTATATAAAAAAAATAACAACACCCTATAAAATGAAAAACAAAAAAATTACACTATAAAGGGTGCTATCTTCGGTCTCGTTCAAAATAAAATACCCTATACCTTTTAAAAAATAAGACTTTTGTAATTCAAAACACAAGTACGCGATCATGAGATAAGTTTATATTTACAAAATTTCCTTTAGACTTTGCATGAATTATTTCCGATTAATTTTTAAAATTTTTGATAACTTGCTCTTCCCTGGCAACGTTTCTATCATCTCTCCTAAAACCGTTGAGTAATTTCAAGATAACCTCATTTTGGCTAAGGAGTTAGCACTGATGACAAATATGCAACATACTTTTTTACAATTGCCACGTCTGTTTGCAAACTGACGTATATAGAGAAGACTAGGGGAAGCCCGAAAGATGTGGCACTCACAGGTGATATGGCACCATCTGTAATTTTAATACTTTCAGTTTTTGTGTATTCGTTTTGTGACATTTTTATTCAGTATACATAAGATAATAAAAAATTACTGAGGGTGATATGTCTAGGGTGCCATTTACCCCTTTTGCACATTATACTTAAGAGTACAAACATGAAGCGCTTGAACTTAAAGACGCCCCAAAATAACAATATTTTAGTCAAGTAGGACCTTCAATTTTTACTTGAATACTTTGAGGTTTTCCAATTGTCCGATTAAATTCAAAAAATCTCAAGAACTGGTAGTGCGATCTTAAAAATAAAACTCAATTTTCAGCCGCCATTTTCTTACCATTTGTTTAGCCTAACAAGTTTACCCTATAAGCTGGGTGTAGGGTATAAAAACAATGCAACACTGGCACGCTATTCACTAACTGTATCCTGCTGGCTTTCAATGTTATTTTGTGTTTGCGTTTTTTTTCTTTGCTGTTCGTTTTTCTTTAGCTCGTGGCATGCGTATTTATTTTCATTTAAAATCATTACCAAAAGTTTTGGAAGCAAAAAAAAAAAAAAAAACAAAAAAATTATTGGTAGTGCGTGAGGGAGATTATAGATGGATGCCCTTGGCAAAAGTGACACCCACCCTATCGGGAAACTGATGCTTTGTTAAAGTTGTTGAATTTTTTATCGAAATTTTAACAACAAAAAAAAAAAATTTGCTAAATTATGATCCAATTTTTAATAAAAAAATTCGTAGAAATGAAAAAATTTGATATTTTAATAAAATACGCGCGGCAATAAATAATTTATAAAATAAGTTTTAGAAACAAAATGGTACCTAAAGCACAAAATAATTTAAGTAGCGAAAACTAGTACTTTCCAAGAGATTTTTTAACATTCTGGAAAATTAACGTGAATTTCTATTTACAAAACTTTCTAGATTTAATAACATTTTGCAAGCGACAATAATCTCGCAACGTTGCTGTGAGTAATTAAAAGTAACAATAATTGCCAATTGGCTAAAACGTACTTGGCTTATAGTGTTGTTTAGCTTAATATTATTGTAATGGCAACATTACATTAAAATACTTGGTTGTTATTACGTTAGCAACATAACAAGTAACTGCAACAATAATAGCAATTTGGACAATTTAAATGAATTATGTTGACAATGCTGCTTGCTAATTGAAGTAGCAACATAACAATTGCAATATTAGCAGCAATAACATTGGGACAAGTACATTTCACGTTAAATAGTTGAACAAATTGTATTTAGAATAATCGGTGAAAATAGCTCTAATGTGGACAATAAGGGGTAGAGAGCAATAACAGCTGACAAAGTGGTATTAAAACTTTAGTGGTATTAAAACTAAAGCAATATTTAAATAGCATTTAATAAAAACATTTAATCTGACTTCCAAAACGTCAGTTTCAATACGTTTATAAATGTATTTTAAAAGTTTTATTTCAAAAAAAAGTACTAAAAAGATACTACAACTTTTACAAAAATTCTGTAAAAAATATGTGACCGTCCAGTGGAAAAGGTACCTTATCGTCAATCACAAAAATTTAGCAGTACAACTAAAAATAAGAGATAGAGTAAATTTTACTGATTTTTTACTCAAAAGCAAGGCATTTTACGAAAAATGTGTATTAGGCGAAAAATGCTTGAAATTGTGCAAAAAACACGTGTGATTTTTTTCAGAATTTTTGGAATTTTTTTTATTTTTCTGACCAAGTTTGGAAAAATTATAAAATATCTCAAAATATTCTGAAAAAATTCACACGTATTTTTTAGACAATTCTAAGTATTTTTGGCCATATATACTTTTTCTGTTAGATGCCTTGCTTCTAAGTAAACAATCGTTTTCAGACCTCGTTATTGAAAATGTAACAAAATCGATTTTGGAACCGAATACTATCTATACCCAAAAAAAAAGATATTTTTCAATGCCAAAATTTTTATAAAAACATAATTTTTGTTTCTAAAGCATTCATGGGTGTCCATTTTCTAATGGAAAAAAAAGATATGACCAAAAAACATGTTCTTTTCTACCAAAATAGGCCTTCAGTAGAATCAAAAGTGGTTGGTTTTTCTCAGAATGAAAAAAAAAAAAAAAAAAAAAAATGTTGCAGATATTGTTTTAAAGAATCTCTCAAACTTTTGAGTCGGTTTCCTGATGAATCTAAATTTTGACCCGGTCTAGTGAACATTATCATGACAGCAAAAGAAGTGTATACTTTTTTAACACCAACATTTTCGAGTTTTGATAAAGCATTGCTTTTTAATGAAAAAAATGCAGTGGAAACCAAACAATGGCTTGATAAACATTAGCCGATCCCTACTCCATCGATACAAATGGAATGCTGAATTTAAACATGGTCGTGCCGCCACAAATGATGCAGAGCGCTGTGGACTCCCAATTTATGCTGTTATTACAGAAAACATAAAAAAAATCCACAAATTGGTTATGAACGATTGCAAACTGAAGGTGCTCGATCTAGCTGACATTGTAAAGATATCAAATGGTAGTGTTTTTACCATTTTTCACAAACATTTGGGTATGCGAAAGCTCTGTGAAAGTGGGTGCCACGTGAGCTCACAGTCAACCAAAACAAAAATGAATTGATGCTTCACAGAAGTGTTAGACTGCTGTTAAACCACAATAAAATCGAATTCTATCGTCGATATGTGGTAATTGATGAAACATGGCTTCACTTTTACACACCAGGATCCAAAAGACAGTCAGCTGAGGCCTAATTTGACGAAAAAGAGAAGTCGTAATATAAAAGTGGTATCGAAAAGTTGGAAAATCGCTATACTCGTTGTATCGCCCTCGATGGCAATTATGTTGAATAATAAAATCGGATTTTGTCAAAATTTTGTTTTTTCTTACTTATCCTACGGACTTATTGAATGAACTGTTAATCTTTATACTCAACCCATCTTTGCCCGCACCAAGAATTTGTGAACTGATTTCGATGAAACTTAATACAATGCCTTAAAATAGTCTAATTAAGATATATTTTAAATTTTATCAAAATGGTTTCGTGGTTTTCGACCTATGAAATGGTAATTTCACTTACTAGTGGGCTCATATGTAAAGAAATTTTGTCTAACTGATAAATTTAAAACTTAATATATTTTTATTGAAAATGTGGACTTTTGTTTAGAATAACATGGCATAAACATGAAAACTAAACTCAAAAAGAGGATTTTGCACAGGGGCGTATATATAGGGTGGTTTCAAAGGGAGCCTCCTCCGTAATTTGTAATTGTCTTGCAAAAACACGTATGAGTAACGTTTATTTCCTCAAATGTGCACAAGAATAACAAAGTTTGTTGACCCCATCTGAATAAAAATACTATGGTGTCTGTTTTTATCATCCTGTAAGTCCCAGGAGGAGCATAGGACCGATTCTTATATTTCCTTATCCAGCTACCTTTTCTAGGTGGTTCTTGGTCTACCAACATTTTGACGAACAATATTCGTTCCAATTTTAGGAAAATCATTCCTAACTATGCACGTTTCTTGCACCTATAAATCCAATGTGCATGCTGCCGGGGAAGTTGGATCAACCTCATTCTGGTTGATCCATGCTTCATTAGTATAATTTTCTCAGCGACTCCCCACGCAGTAAGCTCTGCTGAAAATAGTAGCAAAATTCACTATGGAGTTATGCGTATGACAAATACCACATCCGATTTCCCGCTTCGGAATGGAGACGTCATTTATTAACTAGACTATGTTGATCAATCGATTGTGGATGTTAATTTGTAAAAGCTTTCCTTCTTTACGACCATATTTTTTCCAATACAAAATGGCTCAACTACACCACTTCTAGTGAGTACTGTTACATGGTTTTTCCAGCGTAGGGGTAATAGTTGATTTGTGTGGTCGAACTGAGAATTTTGATCATCTTTTTGCAATGTTTTTGGCAAGTTAGCCCAAAAAAATTTTATTGCTGCGAATGGTACCAAAAACATACAAAGCTTACAATTGTATTGGTGTCTTTTCAGCTAGTAAGGATAGCGAATTTTGACTTACTGAAAACAGAATATGAAGCCACTTACCTCTTACAAAACATACAAAATGACAAAAATATCAACCTACTGGTGCATAAAATTAATTTGAGTTTGTAAATACTGAACGAATAACTAAGTTAATTGTCAAAACCTCATAAAATGGAGTCAAACGAAACTTACAAAAAGACATAACATATTGGCCTACTGGTAAGTGAAATTACCACCTAAATTTTCACCTCTATAAATCATACAAGATGAGTTATGGATGATCCCACTAATACACATATGAAAGAGTGCACCAAGCGCTATCTGAATAACATATAAAATAATAAAAAATATTTTTAAAAACATTTTTGTTTTTTTATTAAAAATTATATGATTTTTAGTCCTTCAGGAAAACTCATCTGACAGGTGAGAGGGGGGTGCAAGAAATATTTCCTTCAAGTTGTTTTTAGTAAATAGTCCATTTATCACAATAAATTTATAATATAAAAAATATTTCCCATATATGAGCCCATGCGCCAAATTGGAGAGCTGTTAAGTGAAATTACAGGTTGGGCAAAAATGGGTTAAAGCAACGCTTCAATGTTGTATGACGAAAAAAAAATTATGAGCAAAAGATTTGTTTTTGAATATTTTGAATGAAGCTGTTATATGAAAATATCTCAAGCTTCATACATCACGTGTTATATGCAACTTCACAAAACCAAAAATCACTTCCCTATGTAATAAGCATGAAAACGCTTGTACTTATATATCCAACACACATAAAAAAGAATCAACAACTTATTGCATTTAATGCTCATTAAATACAAATTACTGCAAATATGGTAACAGCATTTTGTATGCGACCACCTACAAAATAAAGGATCACTAACGAGGATAATGTGTTGCTTGCGAAAATTAAAAATAAAAATGAAATGTCGCTTGCTAACGCAACGCGCTCAAGGCGCTCAATAGCAGCAGCAACAGCAACAACAGCAATATAAACTGACTGACTGCACTACAACTGGCAACGACCACTTCATTATGCTGTGATGCTTTGTGTTGCTTGCTTGCTTGCAGCACTTGCGGCACTAATGTTGCACAACACAGCAAAAGCAAACGAGCTAAATAATTAAAATGAGAGCATCAGGCCTATGGGGGATTTATGTATATGCGAGTACCATGATGATTATTTGCAGCAAATGTTTTATGACTGTTGGTTAATGTCGCTGTTGCTGTTGCTGCAAAGACAACTGTCATCAAGTGTTGTCGTGTGTGGGCGTATGGTATTTAATGAAGGTGTTGCCTTATACGCATGATAATTTTTAGTAAAATATGTAGAAAACTAAATGCATCTTATAGAGAATACATTAACTGACTGAAATCATTGGAGAAACTATAAGATTTTGGATTTTTTACTAAGAAAATACTCAACAAGTTTTATACGTGTGTCAAGAATTCAACACAAAACTATTGCTTTCAAATTAATTGCATTTGCTGCTGCTATTGAATTTAATGTTGCAAGCAAATCTAACCAGCAGCAGGTAGCGCAGTTGGCAAATAACCATGTAATCCCACAGTAAATAAGTACCCAGTTGCATTTGTGGCGCAGTTGCACAGTGTAAAATATCACAAAGGCGTCATTTACATTAATTTAATGCAAATATTCAGCTTAAAACCTGTGTTTATGTGTGCGAGTTAATAAAAAATAAATTGAGGTTGTTTTTGCAATGATACAAAAATACTCCCTACATACCGCCGCGTGTGTTCACAATAAGTAGCAACTGCTCTAATTGAAATATCAAACAAATTATTGTGCACGTTGTTGCTGCTGCCATTGCTACTGTTGCAACTGAATTCAAATTGTATTTGTTGTAAAACACCAACAACAACAACAATCACCATAACACTAACAAAAGCTTATGCAAATTATGGCATGTAGCCAGTTGTCGATGTTGTTGGTTTTAAAGCTGCGGTTGCCACACCTGGCATCTGCTGTTTTCCCTTTGGGGGTCATGTCCGACAACATGAATTGCATTGCAATTTTTTTATCCTTTTTTGATGGTTTTTTTTTTGAAGTTTTGCCAAGGGATTCTTTTTGAAATATTAAAATAAGATGTGCTTTTTTTCCATGGTCTTGCGAAAGAAAATTTAAAGTTTTTTTTTAATCTTCATAACCCGAGGGTATCAAAATAACGAAAATTTAAAAAATTGCTAGAAATGTTGTGATCAGATATATGTGGTACTCAAGTCAAATCAAGTCAAGTCATCTTATGGCAATTGTTACAAACAAATTTTGACTTGGGAGGAAATGTTTCTAAAACACAAAGTTTATAAGTATGGTGGGCCAAAAGTAATGTCGTAATGTACGAAAAAAGTGTTTACGGAAAATATGCTTAACCCATATCGGCCCGGCACCCGATTCCGTTGAAGACAGGCTAATTTGGACCCAATCAAGAAAAATCCGTTGGAATTTTTTGGATATCTCAAACGGTTTTTAAGTTACGGCTGGGGTAGTTTTCTACCCCTTGGGCCAATATATATACTCAGTTCGTAACAAAATTGGTTTTTGTAAAGTTTTTGCAAGTTTATTTGAATAAATGGTTAAGTTCCATTAAATTATCGTTTTAAATGTTGTTATAGGATCAATAAAACCTGATAATCACTCAGTTCAATTAGCATACATTTATGTTCCATTGGCCAGTGACCATAGTAGGCCATTAGCGTAAAAAGTCTTTATCTTGAAAGATAAAATTCTAGTTTTAGGAAGAAGGAACTACGCTTAACCGATATATTGTTTCAAACAGTATTTTATATTCTTTAGACCCCATTGGGTTCATTGAAAGCCATTCATGTTCCACTGGTCTATTAACAGGTGACCAAATAATCATATTGGGTTCTTAGTATAAAAACTCTTTATTTTCGAAGATAAAATTTTGTCAAAAGGAAAAAGAAACTACACCAAACTGATATATTATTTCAAAAAATGTTCTTCTCCAGATATCATTTGGTTTCATCTAGATTTGTTCATGTTCCAGTAGTCCATGCATAGGTAACTAAGTCGCCATATTATGTTCTTACTATGAAAAGTTCTTATTTTCAAGGTTAAAATGCTGGCATTAGGAAAGAGGATCTACACTCAATTGATATACTGTATGATGTTCTATAGATTTTATTTGGTTTCATTGGAATATCCACTAATGTTTCAGTGGTTCATGGCTACTAATTGGCTATTTTAAGGTTTTAGTATGAAAAGTCCCTATTTTCGAGGATACCGTTTCAAACACTGTTTCATGTTCTATGGATCTTTTTTTCGTTTCATTAGAATCCACTCATGTTTCAGAGGTCCATGGCCAGGTGACCAAGTGACCGTATTGGGTTCGTAGTATGAAAAGTCCTTATTTTCAAGGGCAAAATCTTGGCACTAGCAATAAGAAACTAAACTAAACTGAAGCATTGTTTTTAAAACTGTTTTATGTTCTACGTATATCATTTAGTTTCAACGACACCCATTCATGTTATTGTAATCTATGACCACGTGACCAAATGGCCATATTGTGCACTTAAAAGCTAAATGCTGAAAACAGAGCTACTTTTCACTTTGATACAAGAATATCTCAAAATTCTGAAGTGATAAAATAAAACTTGTTTCAGCAACTTTTTTAGCATGTCAAAAAATTTTAGAAATTAGAATCGGAACACATATTTTGCTCTCAAAATATGGCGTTGCTTTCGAAAAACATCAAAAGTATCCAAAAAAGGTATATACATTGACCCAAGGAATAGAAGACTACCCCAACAATTTGACATCGGTTATCTCAGGCATGGCAATCCCGATTTGAATATTTTTTTAACATACTGAATCTAACATCTTATGGAAACATGAAACGAGTGCTGATATATAAAAATATTTTATTTTTTTTTTCCAAAATGAGTGCGGAGAACACAAGGTAATCCTCATACATAAGTGATACCCAACTTTCTACAAATCAGATATGTATCAAGAAATAATTTTTAGAGTTTCTAGTTTAATAGCAAATCCTTCTTTTTATTTAAGGGTTAGAAAACTACCTCTCTGTGCCAATATGGGTTAATACTCGACGAAGAATACTGAAAACAAAAATTTCCTTAAAAATGAATTTAAAAAAAAAATCATCTTCTTTCTATTCTAGATACTGGGCCGTCACAAACATCGATTACATCCACTCACGCACCAGCAAACGTGTCTTCCTCATGATTTTTTTCGTTTGGTTTGCGGCGGTAATTGTGTCGCTGGCGCCACAATTTGGTTGGAAGGATCCTGATTATTTGCAACGTATCGAACAGCAAAAATGTATGGTTTCACAGGATGTAGCATATCAGGTAAGAGCGAAAGAAAGAGAAGAGAAAAAAAGCTGATTTTTATTTCTACAATTTTACAATGTCATGTACATATCTCCACTACTCTTCTCATCCTCTCTGTAGGTTTTTGCCACTTGTTGCACATTTTACGTGCCGCTGCTGGTGATACTGGTGCTGTACTGGAAAATCTATCAAACGGCACGTAAACGCATACATCGACGTCGACCGCGACCGATTGATGTTACCGCCAATAACAATCAGGTAAATGCAATATGCTCGAGACGACCAACACGAGATATCGACAAACACAATGAACATTTCGAATGAGTGTGTTTGTGTTGATAGGATGAATGGCATAATTGTTGTTGGGTATTTGCTAATGAAAGTATCTGTTGCATGTATGTGTATGAAATTGAATGATTGATGCGATGCCATGAAACAGTGGGCAAAAATGTTCATTCTATTGATATGATTGAATTTGAGTTTATTACTATTGTGATAAATTTCCGCAATTTATCCCACTGTGCGGCGGTATTGCTTGTTATACGTTTCTACTTACATTGTTTTGCATTAATTAACTAAAAATGGCATCATCTGTCGTTAGGGAACAAAGTTCATTTGGGTTAAAAGCGCATAGTTGGCAACAATTGTTATTGTTGCTATTGCCGTTAGCGCAACAATATTCAATGCAATTTTAACCTCATTACCTTTGACTTCACCATTTAGCCTCGTGCATGGTATTGTGGGGAAATGAAGATGATTTTGCATGAAATACCACAAATTGTATGCTGCTAACTGTCAATCACCACCACATGCACTTCAATTTAATTAAGTAAATTCAGCAGTGGTACCTACTTATATATTTGACCTTTTGCATCTTTTGTATTTGATACATTTGGCTTAAGATTTGGCAGCACTTAATTTCAATTCCGGTTTAAGTTAATTGCAGTGCAGCCACAAGAAAACGTTTTGTGAATACAAAGGTATTTTCAGTTAAGTGTCGGCATTAAATGGTAGAAATACTTCAAACTTTCCCATTGAATTTCTCATCCTATAAACTGTTTTTTGCGACTGAATCTTTATAATGCTCTAGAAAACCATTTCTGAAACCTTACAAATGTCAAAATTGTAAGCTTTAAAATATATCTTACAGCTGATGTAAGACCAAATAAAGCCCCTTAAGGAACAATGTGCCAACGAATACTTTAAATAAAAAATAACGACTTGAAACATTACAAATGTCCTTATCGTAAAATCAACAAAAATCTTTTTGGAAATATATATTCCAGCATCAATTTAGTGGAAAATAGTTGAATTCCATGCTTGAAACTCTACAAATGTAAACCAAAAAGTACTTATCATTACTGCTGGAAAATTATTTCAAGTCACTTTAATTGGTATAATTCACTTTAAGCTTTAAATAAATACGCCTTCAGGTGCCTTAAAAGAAAAAAGAAAATGTAAACACTACAAATGTTCTTAAAAAAATCAAAAATTAATCTTTTAAATAAAATACATTTCAAAGCTATAAATTCAATAGTAAAGGTCGCCGTTGTGTAACATTATTCTATGTTATCACCATATTTCAACAAGATGTAAGCAGAAGTCTAAAAAGTATGCTACAAATTTTTTTTGCAACAAATTTTCGTCCTCAAAGTCAAATAAAAGTCTAAGAAAAATCTAAACCGTATTCAAAACGCGCCACTTACTAAGTAATTGTCAAACATTTTTTTGTTAAAGCAAAGTAAACTCAATTTTTGTATTCGCCATTTATGCTACTCCATCATCATTTATTTTTATTATATGCAACAAATTATATTATATAATCCTTTTCTAGCATTCTATTGGTAAAGTAGTCCATTTAGTAGCTATAACGCAAACAATATTACGTGCCAAACACAAAATAGCAACAAAAATCCTTCATTTAATTCACTCACTCACACTGTTTTTGCCTTGTTGCTGTTTTGCAGCTGCCAAAAATGTAGCATGAATAAGGCTTTCTACCTTTTTCGGCTAAAGGAACAATTTTAAAGTTTGCTTTTTCTTTTTTGCTAAACTTATGTGGGACAATTGCTTTAAATGTTTCGTCAAAATATTAGTCATATTCTTCTTAACATATAAGACCATTCAATTAAAACATAAATAGCAAAACCTTATACCCTTACAAATGTCAAAACCTTAAACTTTGAAAATTATCTTGCAGCCTTAGTCAAACTGAAAAATCCTTTTTAAGTGCCCAAATTTAAAATCACCATGCTACATTTATGAAAATAAGTATTTTCACGCACTCGAGCATCCCTTTTATAGAAAATTATAAAACTCGCACTACAAACACTACAAATGTCGCAAATTAAAACAAAAAATACTCATCATTACTGCTGTAAAATGATTTTCTAGTCATTAAAATTGGTGATATTTACAACAAGCTTTACATAAATATGCCTTCAGGTGCCGTAAAAGAAAAAACAAAATTAAAACATTACAAATGTTTCTTAAAAAAAATCTAAAAATTAATTATTTTAAATAAAAAAATATGACCACTACATTTCAAAGCCATAGATCTTACAAAAAATTTATCTTGCAACTATGAAAAATTAAACTCTACAAATGTTTCTATAGGAAAACGAAAAATTTCTTAAGCACAGAAATAAGATAAACTCCCTAGTTAAATCACTTTTTATATTGAGCCCAAGTAAAACACATTGCTATTATGTATCTTTGTGTTTTTATACCCTGCTTTTTGTTTTGGACCAAATTGAAAATAACTACGTATTTGATTTAATACAACCACAAGTTGTAGATACATTTTTCTTGGAATGCTCTTAATGGAAATAAAAAAGCGGTGTATTTTAAAAATTGACTAAATCTATTCAGTATGTGCCATAATAATTGGTTATTGGACTGATATAATTATTTTCAACATAATGCCATCAATTTTCCACCATGAAGAAAATTTTCTATAAAAAAATAGCCCAATTTTATTCCTCTCCAACAAAAAGCTATCCAATTCATATTATGACATATATTTTGTTTCTTCAAAATAATCGGCTCAAATAACTGAAACTCTCAAATGTTTTTATAGTAAAATCACCACAAATTACTTTAAAAAATATTGACACACATTCAAGCATCACTTTTGCAGAAAATTATGAAATGTCACACTTGAAACACTACAAGTGCTGTAAAGATTTATTTAAAAATGTCTTCCAACGCCTAAAATGGAAAATTTAACTTTAAAGCACTACAAATGTTCCTTCAAAATTATAAAAAAATTCAACTTTTTATCAAAAAATAACACCAATACAATACAAATCACACAGATTTTACAAAATAATTTACGCTTTAATCACCCAGTGGTCAAAATTCGACAAATGTATTAAATAATTTTGGTAATTTTTGGACACTTTTAGTACTTCATTCTTGCGATTTGGTACAAAATGGAAAGGCTCATTGAAAAGCTTGTATAATTCACGTGAAATATAAGCAAAACAAAAACATGAAGTCAGTGCTATGCTATTTGTCTTTGTCTTTGTGCTTAATCCTTTTTTTTCATCTCTGTGTGACCGTGTATTTTATTGTTAATATAGAAAAACTTGTATTCAGTTTTACCTGGCTTAGAGTAAAAATATTAGCAAACTTTTATTTTTGTGCACTTCTAGACTCAAATACCTTTCTAATGGTAGTAAATAGTAAAAAAAGTTGGACAAGTTTTTGTCTTGCATATTAATGTATAAATTTCAATGTTCTAAGTAGACAAATTTAACTCTACAAATAATTGAGTCGAAAAGTAAGAAGCACTCATACATATGCATCTAGAAAAACCTCAATTTGAACTGCTTTATGAACGTCGCTAGAACTTCTCGCAATTACAGAAAGAAAATGAAAAGAACTACAAGCTGAACACAAAAATTCCTTGTGTTGCATCTTAATGGAAATATATATATGAAAACTTACAAATGTTTTCTAAAAAAACAAAAAAAAAAACTTTAAAAAGATCACCAAAACATTTCTAAATCCATAGAATAGCATAAAATAAAAAAGTGAAACTCTACAAATGTTCCCTCAAAAGTTGTGCCCGAACATATAATAAACCAATGTTTGTTTGTAAAAAACCAATATTTAGCGCCTTACGCCTATTTTGTACAGTTGATATTGCCATTTTTAGTAAAACACAAACTATAAAATATATAGAATTAGGTTGCTCTGCTCCTTTTATTTTTGCACCACTGTACTTTATGCATAATTTCTTGCATTGCTCTTAATGGAAATATATGTATATAGAAATACTTAAAAATCGTAAAAAAAAAGTGAAACTCTACAAATGTTTCTCACGAAAGTTGTACCCGAACGGAAAAAAAAAGTATCATCATTACTTTGTACAATTGATATAGCTATTTTTGGTAAAACACTAAATCCTTTGGTCTTTTTAATTTTTGACGCCACTGTACTTTATGCATACTTTTAAATGTATAGCCTTGCTTCCGGACCAAGCTGAAAATGACCATTTGACTTTAAAAAAAGAGAAAAAACACTGACATAGATGCAGCAGCATAAGCAGTAGATAGCAGAAAGTCATACAAATACAAGTTCTAAGTAAAATTTTCTATGATGATGTGCTTTGTTGCGAACGTTATTGTTGTTGTTGTTGCTCTTGTTCTTGTTGTTATTATCCCTTTCTGATATGCTTGCTGTATAGAGCTGCTACTGCTGTCAACGCTGATCCTTTTGTAACTACTGCTGGCTGATGTTCTTATTGTGGTTGTTGTTGTTATTTTCATTGTTGCTAAATAGCTTCAAATTGAAAATTGCTTTCATCTTGACGAGGGTTACTTTAGCGTACGGGTATTTTGTTTGCACTTTTTTTTCCCGAACTTTCTATTTTGCTAGCAATGAAAGTAGTAGGAAGCACGCTTCTCTCATTTCCCTACACACAAATGGATGAATGCCATCAGCTTTTACTTAAAAACGGTTTTGTCTATTCGGCATCTCTCAACCCCACTCTCTCGTACAGTATATTAAATTTTCTACTCAAAATTATTTTCATTAGATAACTGACAAAATGTAATCCTTGAATCCTTCTTTTTTGCCTGAGCAACTTAATAATGCAAAAAAATTTAGTTAAATCTCATGATTTCTTTTCTGAATTGCATTGCTGTAATTTAAAACTTTTCAAAATTTTCTAAAAAATAATTGTTTTTTTGATAAATGGTCATTTAATAAGATACTTTTTAACGCTACGTTATACTTTTCACAAAATTAAAAAAAAAAATATGGCAACAACATCAAGCTTTAAACAACGTGGCACAAAGGATTCATGGAATTTTTAATATCATGAAAATTTGATTAAGTTATAACAAAAGTTGATTTTTTTTTACATTTTCTTGCTCAAGGCTATTTTGTTTTTTCATTTTTGTTGGAACAATTTTTTTTTTTTAATAACGTTGAGTTCTTGAATAGTTATACAGCATAGCTTTCATTGTTTGTAAATCCATTTTATTAAGAAACTGCAAATCCACTTAACTCTTTAATGTGATTTGCTATATTTGATACTTTTCATGGGATTTTAATAATTGTATAGAATTTCCTTTATAATGAGTTTGTCATTTAATGTAATGTGGCAATTAAAATGAGCCTGAAATGTTTTTTTTTTAAATTCTGAAATTCACCATTTAATGTCCCGAGGTTCAACCTCAGGTTAAAATTTAAAATTCGATATTTTAACTATTTAAAAAAGATACTTAACCAGAGCTTCGATAAGAGTTGCTTGGAAAAAAAATATTAATTTTTAATATTTTACTATAAAATTATAACATAAAGTGTTAAAAAGTCATCCTCCTTGCTGTCCCTATCTGCTTCTTAGTACACTAAATTTTTTGTTTTTTAAATTTAGAAATTTTGTGCATCATTCTCCGCGTAAATTTTTTTTATATAACTAAAGATATTATTCTATCTTTATAAAAGCAAAACAATGAACAATTACGTGGGCGTGTAGCCCAACTTTTTAAAAAAACTTGCTATTTTCGTTGTGCTATTACTGTTTTTGCAAAATTTCGTCACTCTCCGTCGTTATTTTTCAACATTTTAACATTCTCCATTTAGGAACCCACTCACTTAACTGTAGTTTTTACAAACAAATACTTCAGTGTACTGTACTTTTTGCAAACAAATACTTCAGTGTGCTGTAGTTTTTGCAAACAAATACTTCAGTGTACTGTCGTTTTTGCAAACCAATACTTTAGTGTTCTGTAGTTTTTACAAACAAGTACTTCAGTGTACTGTAGTTTTTACAAACAAATACTTCAGTGTGCTGTACTTTAAAATCAACTTGACTACTAACTACTGAAAACCGATTTGTTTGCAAAATACGACTATCTTCATCCTGAAAGCATATTTCTTTAAATAACTCAAAAAACAAAACGCTTAACTGAATTACTTAATACGATGCCCGAGTAATCCCTGTATGATAATTTGAAATACAAAATAAGATGCCTTTAATGTCAAGTAGTTTAAATCTCTGTCTCTCCCCCTTCCTGTTATTTGTTTCAAAATAACTTAAGTTAATGGCACTTATTAGAAGCAACACTGAAGCAAAGAATCGGAATAAAAACGAAAAAGACAAAAGCAATAAGAATCATCACAATAGAGTAATAAAAAATAAACAAAACAAAATTAATAAATTTTTGGAGAAAATTTCTCTTGTTTCTTTATGGTTTTTGTGTTCTTTTTGGCTTGTAAACTGTTTGCTACCAAAATTGCATAAATTTATTTTCCAAAAACAAAAAAGTCTAAAAGTATTTATGTGTGTAAATGTGTATCTCTGTATGGTACATGCAGCACCACAAGACATATGCGCATTTGCGTATTAATGTGTTGACGTCGTGTTTGTCTATGCATCCATGTGTGTATGTAGTACGCTGTTTTACGATTAGACGAGATGTTTGCTTATTCTTTTTATTATTTTTATTATTATTTTATTAGTTTTTTTTATTATTTGCATTGCTAGATGTAACAAACTGTTTGCTTTATTGTTGTTATTGCTGAAGCAACAAAAAACGTCTGGCATAGATCATGGTACAATTTTTATTACTGCTGTTGTGTAGTGAATACTCGTACATACAAATAAGTGCATATATGAAAGTCTTTCTGCTCAAATAGAAGATCCCAGTTGAAAAACTTAATCACAAAAATTAATGAAATTCTTTTTCAAAATTTTTAAAATTTTTTTCCCGAATACAATTGTTATTCTTTTAGTTTGAGAAAATGTTTATATTTATAATTTTTTGAATCTTTCTAAGGCTTGATATTATCTGAAGACTTCTAGGTTTAGCCCTCAATGAGAATTATGATCATTGTCGAAAATGTTAAGTTCTATATGTGAACTCTTATTATTATTTTTATTTATAGCAAGAGTTATCAAATAAGACAAAGTGCAAGAAAGTTTCAAAAAATAAAAATATAAAACGTTCTTCATGTCCTTTTCGAACAAAATATGAATTTTGACAATCCAAAAATGTTGATAAAGTCGAAAAATTTCGCTAGAATCCAAAAATGCTAATGGATTGAACAAATGTCAATAAAATCCAAAAATGTTTATGGAGTTGATAAATGTTGATAAGGTCGAAAAATGTTCATAGAATTAGAAAAATTATGAAACTGTCCAAACATGCTGATAGACTCCAAAAATGTTGATAAAGTGGAAAATTTTGATAAAATCAAAAATGTTGATAAAGGTAAGAAATGTTGATCAAGTTCCAAAATGTTGATAGAATCCAAAAAAGTTGATGAAGTCGAAAAATTTCAATAATATCCAAAAATGTTGATAAAGTGGACAAATGTTGATTAAGTTGAAAAATTTCGCTAGAAACCAAATATGCTGATAGATTCAACAAATGCCAAAAAAATCCATAAATGTTTATAAAGTTGATAAATGTTGATAAAGTCGAAAAATGTTGATAGAATTCGAAAAATTATTAAATTGTCCAAAAATGTTGATAGAATCGAAAAATGTTGATTAAGTGGAAAATTTTGATAAAATAAAAAATGTTGATAAAGGTGACAAATGTTGATCAAGTTCCAAAACGTCGATAGCATCCAAAAATGTTGATAAAGCGGAAAATGTCAAAAAAATCAAAAATGTTGATAAAGTTGACAAATGTTGATAAAGGTGACCAATTTTTATTAAGCCGAAAAATGTTGATAGCATTCGAAAAATGATGAAGTTGTCCAAAAATATTGATAGAATCCAAAAATGTTGATGAAGCGGAAATTGCTGATAAAATCAAAAATGTTGAGAAAGCAGATAAATGTTGATCAAGTCAGTAAATAGGGAAATGTCAATAGAATCCAAAAATGTTGATAAAGTTGAAAAATGTCAAAAGAATCCCAAAATGTTTATAAGGTGCACAAATGTTGACAGAAACATTTTTTTTAAGTTGAAAAATGTTGAGAAGGTCAGAAAATGTTCATAGAGTCTGAAAAATATTGAACTTAGTTATTTTTAAAAATATATAGCCATTTAAAAATTAGTTCCACTTGTGTTTAGCGTGAAGTTTGAGTAAGTTTCCTTTCCCTATATGGGCCACTTTTAAATTTTAATTATTTTTCAAAATATTGATGTATTTTAAACTCAAATAAATACATTCACTTTTTGCAAAAATTCAAAGCCAACTTTTAGGCGCAAAAATTTTCTAGACGAAATTAATCGTCTGACCCCATAAATAAACAATACAAAATTAATTTATCACCAATCCCAGAAAACTAAAAAAAAGCATAAGTTAGAGTAAAAACTGAGACAAAATCAAAAAGCAAAAACCAAGAAAGAGACAAACAGCAGTACAACACATACACGTACAAATATTAAAACGAACAGCCCCATTAAGACAAGAGCACTAAAGAACACAGCAGCAGCAGCATCATCAGCGGCAACATCATTACCACCACACATTAATTAATACATGGGGAGTAATTATTCTATTTACACACACTTATACATAGTAGACGCGTGCACACAAGCACAAGCAAATGCAAAAAAGAAACTTAACACATATTTCAACAACACATTTAAATGCAAAAATGTACATTAAAGACAAAAAGAAATTAACTCATGCCACATAAACAAAGCATGAGGCAAACGAGTGAGAAACCCTAGCAACATTCAAGCAAAAATTTATGAGCTTAACTCGAAAGAGTATAGATCCCTACAACAACAACAACGAAAAATAGAAACCAACAACATCAAATTGAACAAAACCACAAAAACGCAACAACTCTGATGTGGGCTTGCAAAAAAAAAAAAAAAACAAAGCCAAAAAAGAAAAAAAAATAAATTTCTACAAGCAATTAAGATAAAAGAAAACAAAAACAATGCAAAAAAATAACACACACACATACAAGTACACAAAATAAGAATAAGCAGCTTGTTAATGTGTTTATGGCTTTACTGTCTGTTTGTCTGTCTTTTTGTCTGTTTGTGTCTGTGTTGCCTGGTTTGGTTTATTGCTGGATAGATGAATGTTGCTGCTACTTTTCTTAATGTTATCGCTGTATTTTCTGTTGTTGTAAATTTCCTTTCTTTTGGTTTTTCCTGTTTTTTATTTTTTTGCAGTTCTTTCTTAAGCAGCTTCAAAGTGTTTTGTCAAATGAAAATAATCATAATTATAACTTTTGTTGTCAGTGATGTTGCTTACGTATGCTGCTACTGCTGCGGCTGCAGCTGCTTTTTCATGTCAGTGCCATGTACATTAATTACCCGCACTCAAACATCGACAAGCTGGCAAACGCAAGCATAACATAAACAGACATATATATGTACATACGAATAAATACAGTGAAGTTACATATTAAAAATATAATAGTTCTCAGGAAAGGCAGATTAATTAGAAATCTTCCGAAAAAGTATGAGAGAAAAGCTTGAAAAATGTTTAATCACTTTAACAAAACTAAAGATGACAAAAAATGTAGAAAAAAAGTTAGCGAATTTTCAAAAGGTTAAAAAAGTGAATTTTTAAGAAACTAAAGATGTCAAAAAATGTATGTATATAAAGCGCATTTTAAATTTAGAAATATTGATAGAACCCAAAAATGTCTATAAAGTCGAAAAATGTGAGAAGAATGCAAGAATATTGAAATATGTTGGCAAAGTCCTAAAATAATAGAATCTAAAAAGGTTGAAAAAGCTTGGGAATTCGAAAAAGTCCTAAAATTTTCATAAAATGGATAATTGATAGAATACAAAAATTCAAAACCTTTTGATAGAAAAATATTCAAAATGTTGATGGATCCGAAAATGCCAGTAAGGTCAAAAAATTTTGGGAGAATCCAAAAATGTTGCTGAAGTTGAAAAAAGTTGATAAGGTCAAAAAATTTCGACTGAATCCAATAATGTTGATAATGTGATAGAAAAAAAAAATTAACAACAAAAATGTTGATGAGTTGTCAAATGTTGATTAAGTCGAAAAATGTTGATGGTATCCAAAAATGTTGATAGAATCCAAAAATGTTGATGGGATCCAAAAATGTTGATAAAGTTGTCAAATGTTGATTAAGTCGAAAAATGTTCATGGTATCCAAAAAGGTTGATAAAGTTTTCAAATGTTGATTAAGTCGAAAAATGTCAATGTGATCCAAAAATGTTGATGAGTTGTCAAATGTTGATTTAGTCGAAAAATTTTCATAAGATCCAAAAATGTTGATACAGCTCTCAAATGTTGATTAAATCGAAAAATGTTGATGGAATCCAAAAATGATGATAAAGTTGATAAATGATGATTAATTCGAAAAATTTCGAAAGATTCCAAAAATTTCGATAGAATCCAAAAAAATGTTGAAAAATTTTGCCTTAGTCGAAAAATGTTTTTAGAATCCAAGAATATTAAAAAATGATGGTAAAGTCGAAAAATGCTGATAAAATCCAAAAATGTTAGCAGAATCGTGAAATGTTGACAGAATCCGAAAATGTTGCTGAAGTCAAAAAATGTTTATGGAATTCAAAAATGTTGAAAAAGGTACATATTTAAAATTGAAAATTGTTGAAAAATTATAAAAATGATGCAAAATGTTGATAAGGTTGAATAATATTTAAATCTAAAATTCTCTCGATTATACTAAGCAATATTTTTAATTTCTATCAACATTTTTTTATTTTTTTTTTTTTCAATATTTTTCAATATATTCGGATAAAATCAAAAAAATGTTGGTAAGGCCAAAAAACTTATGGAGACGAAATATTTCGGTAAAGCTAAAAATTATCAGAAGTTTATATACGTATGTATATAGGGGAGAAGTCTATGAAATAAAAAAATTTTGATAAAATCCAGTGCGAAAATGTTGATAGAGACGAAAAATTGTGTTTTATTCAAAAATTCTTGAATAATTTGGAAAAAATGAAAAAGCTCAAAAAACTTAGATTAATTCTTAAAATGTTAATAAAGTTCAAAAAGTCCATACATCTTGGGAACCTTAGGATAAATCAAATAAGCCAGAATAGTTCCAGAATAGCTTTGCCTTCTACGAAATTTTAACACCATTACAAATTTATCCCAAATTTTGCTCGTTACTGTACCCATAACGCAAAGCAGTCACTAACATTGTTTATATTAAATTTATCAAATTCTCTTGTAGTGACATTTTTGTTTATGTATTTTTTGTTTTTATGTGTATGTGTGTGTGTGTGGCTGTGCGTTCTGACGTTTTTGCTGGTGTCTGTCGCTCAACGTAATTTGTTTGTGTTTTATGATGGTTTAATTAGTATCCCATAAATATTTAAATAGAATGACAATGGTTTGGCTTGGTTGGTTCGGTTGTTGTAACTGTCATGGATGTTTGTTTTGGTGCTTGGATTGTTTTTGTTGTTGTTGTTTAATGTGGTCTTGACATCGATACAAATTATGTTTTATAGATGCTAATTGCATTTTATGTTTTTTTTCGTATAGTTTTTTCTCTTTTTTTTTAACAATACCAATTTAATTAATTTTCAATAGAACTTTAACATATGTTATTTCTTAACATGCCATTTATTTAATTAACTAATTATTTTTTTGACAGTAGTAACTTTTGCGTTAAGTTTCATTTTAGTTTTTCAAGTACCAAATGGAAAGATATTAAAGTTTTTTTATCTTGGCACTTGCACCCTAAATTCAACATTTTTTACCAACAAAACTTTGACCATACGATTGACCGTAATGTCATTTATTAAATCCAATTTAACCGTAAAAAAGGTCACCTGCTTCTATTAACGTAATGTTGTTCAAATGCAGCAACAACAATGGGTTACAGCATTGAAAAAGGTAGTTGGCCATAACTCGCATCATACGATTGCCTTAACAAATTGTCAATTCAAATGTGAGGCCACTTGCAAAACGCTCTGTACAATACAAAAAATTAAATCCCTAAGAACATCTTAAGTAGAAAAAGGTTTTTTTGTTGGTACCTCCTCCTACCTTTACACTTTAGAGTACACATTTACTCAATGGATTATTATAGGTAAAAAGGAAAAAGTATTTTTCAATTATTTCCCTTGACATTCCAAAGCAGAAAAATAAAATTTAGAGCATCTTTTTTTCTTAACGTCGATGGCCACCATTATATGGCACAGTAAGATAGCGCAACAATACCGGGCACTGCTTCTTCAGTAGAGCAAATACTATGCTTGAAAAGTAAAACGGAGAAGTTGCAGAGTGTTTCGAGTACAAGGACAAGTAAGTAGCATAAGCTCATACGCAAAGAAGTAGAATTTTGTGGACAAATTGGGGATTATTTAGCCATAAAGAAACACACGGAAGAGACTCTAACGAAATTTACATTTTAAAACAGCAGGCAATGGAGCAGTCGAAATGTTTGGCCGCAGCAGCAGCAACGTAACAGCAGATAGGGATAATAAAATGTGGCATATTTTTGGCATATCGATACCAAACAAATGTGGCAAATCAATGGCCAATACTACTCATTAATATATTAAGTTTGTAAAATTTTTTTTCCATCATGCAGCTAAACATTGTTGCTAAAAATTGTTGCTCAATATTGTTGCTAAACATTGTTGCTAAACATTGTTGCTAAACATTGATAGGAAGAACTGATGATGGATACTAATTTTAAGCAATGTTTTCAAGCAATGTTGCTAAACCAAATTGCTACCAAATTTATTGAAATAAAACTTCAAAGTAAGAACATAGTCTTTAATTTTGAAGCACCCTTGGGTATCTATTTTGTAATGAAAAAAAGTTATGACCAAAACACATGCTTTTTTAGCCAAAATAGGCCTTCAGTAGAATCGTAAGTGTGCTCGGACTGAAAAGAAATGATGCAGATATCGTTTTTAAGAGCCTTCCCAACTTTTGAGTCGGTTTTGGGATGATTTTATTTTGCTTCGTACAAAATCGACCCAGTCCATTGGCGTGAATACTTTCAATTCGACTACATTGCATTTGTGCTGTTGATTGATTGAAAAGAAATTTGAATTTGAAAAATTTCTTATAAAAACTTCCATATCAAATTTCAAAATCAATATCACTAACACATAAGACTTGATTTTTCCAGTTACCAATATTACAACAATCAGTTAAGCCTTTTGCTATCACTATAGTAGCAGCAGCAGCGCCAAACCTTTCCTTTATTTTTTCATTGAGTCAACTCAAGTTTTTCTTCTTTTTTTTTTTTTTTGTCACCAGAAAGGACTTTTCAATTTGTTCTGGTCTCCTTTCTATCGTTAAGAAAGTTGGTTGATGTTTGATTTTGTTTTATCTTTTCAATTTTCATTCCTTTTTCTTTTGATTTCACTGTTGCTTAAAATATTTAGAAGAACAACAAAAAAATATTGTCCAATGACTTTGAATGTTTCTACTTCCACTCTCTCTTTCTCCCTCTTCTCTTTCTCTTTCCAATTTCATTTTAGCCCGATTTGTCACAGAAAAAACGTAAACGTTTAAAATTACGTATTGGAAAATTTTCGGGTGATAAGGGCAAGTCAGGTGCTACCCTTGGCCTAGTGGAGGGCAATTCGACCAATACCGTTAATACAGTGGAGGATACCGAATTTAGTAGTAGTAATGTCGATAGTAAAAGTCGTGCCGGCATCGAGGTGACGACCATATTTAGCAATCCAGAAGAGGTAAGATACGCAAAGTAATTTCTCATTTGTTTTGAGTTGATTTTTGGTTTTTATTTAGAAAAAAGTACATTTTTTTCACACACACTAAATTCGCTAATGGTCAAAGTAGTAAAACGAAACAACAACTCAATAAGCTGCTTTATATGGCTCGCTTATCAACACAAGCCCACTCATTTTTGCATGCAACTTTAAGCTTGAGATATGTGTGAGTTTTCAGAGATTATGTTACAAAAAAAAAGAGAAAATACTCACATACAAAATTCTACAGAAATGCACTCACATATTAGGGCTCAGACAGACTTTTCAATCAAAAACAATAACAAAATTGAATTGAC
Organism: Calliopum simillimum; assembly: GCA_951812925.1. NCBI lineage: Eukaryota > Metazoa > Arthropoda > Insecta > Diptera > Lauxaniidae > Calliopum > Calliopum simillimum. The sequence goes on along the minus strand of OX638370.1, from coordinate 112,812,624 downwards.
AGGAAGTCCTGCAGCATCATTCAATAAACGTGAAGCTATAAAATTTCGAAAAAACAAAATCATACGGAACAAAATATCGACAAATTCAAAGTATCAGAAAATACAAAAGTCAGCTTTGAACACAAACGCACAATTCGCATTTATGTATAAAGTAGCATTTACATTTTGCATCCAAAAATGTGTGCCATGGAAAGTTCGATTACTGATAAAAATTGATCTTGTGATTAACACACCCGGTAGAAATAAGGACAGCAACTTCCACAAAAGCACTCACAACCATTGCTATAAGCAAGTGGAAGTTTGTAGGCAGAAGACCTCATTCTGGTTTGCTGTTCATTTAATTTACCTTGTACATTAATGAATATACTTATTTTTTTTTTTTTTTGGTTTTGAAAAGACTTTTAGGAAAAATCTATCTTCGGATACATCTACTTAACTCAAACTTTAATGTTTCTTGACTGTGAATTTAAAGTGGTTTCATCAACATGAACAGCTCAGAAAACATTTGTAAGGTTTTCATACTAAAACCAAATTTATACAATTTGATCTGCAAAGGATACGAAATCTGAAAATATGTACATATACATTAACATAGTAACATGTTTCACCAATGGGTCAAAATCCACATAAATTTAGTAACATTTTTGGATTTGAAAATGGTTTATGATCCATCAAATGTTCTCTGAAGTGGATCAAATTTTACATGTTTTTATATACATCAGTTGAATTTTATAATTTGAATTATTTCTTGGAACAGAAAATGATTTCCATTTTTTGGAACCAAACAGTTTTTATGTAAAAACACCAATAAAATTACGAAAACTGTGATTCTGTGCTGTGATTCTCATCAAATTGATGCCTAAAGTTACATATAGTGCACTTTAAAAGTTATTTTTGATGTTGGCAAATGCGTCTGATGAGGATTAACCTATGGTGTACCCCAAAACTAGTATAGCAAAAATAGAAGGCTTTTTTTGGTGCATTTTGCCTTGTTTTTGTGATTTTATTGTTGTTTTTACATAAAAGCATTGAACAGTAATCTCAAAACAAAAATATCATCTGTTCCATTCTTGTTGGCAGCAAATAATGAATTTTATAACTCAACATCCTCTGCACCCTTCCAAATTTTGAGAAAAACTTACGTGTATTTTTCCCGATAGATCCGATAGAGAAAACAATACGCCCAACCTTAATTTCGCAACCATCATATACAATGATTGTTCAAAACACCTCATTTCATCTCAATTTTTTCGCTTATCCGACTCAGCTAGCATCTTCAAGGCAAAAATTTATCTTCTCTGAGGGAAGGGCGCTTTTGAAGCCCTGAATTCAGTAACAGTAAAATCCAAACTAGGAGAGGAGTGCAGAAGAAACTTTATCAAACTAGAACATCAATCCAAATTTATTTTCGTTTGGGTTTCAGGTCGCAGAAACATTGAGGATAACAAAAAGGCTGATAAACTAGCGAGGTATTGCTTTGATAGATCTAATGGAGGAAAGGATTTTTTGCACTTCATTACTGAGGCAAATGGCAGACGCAAAGCATAAGAAACTTGAGGGTTTCCAAAGCAATCTGGCAATCACTTAAAAACATCAGATCTGCTATCCGAAAACGGAAAGATATTGCAGTTTGCTCTGGGCTACCGGCAAGCGTGCTGAAAGACTGGGTACCACCTTCCATTGGAGCTGCGTGGATGCTTACGAGAAAGGAATCTTTCCAACACTTTCTCTGCAACTCCCTTGCCCTGTCTAAAGCCAGATTTATACTACATTTCCTCGAGAGATTTATGGGGTGATTTACGGCTGTTTTAAAATTTAGCTCCAAGTCTCGACGATATTGACGTGACTTACGACAAAAAAATAAATTAATTTCTGACGAGATTTATTTTGAAACTGCAGGGCTTCCAAATTCAGCTAAACTTTGACATATATTACGAAAAAATAAATTTAATTTTCCCGCTTATGACATTTGCTGTCAAAAATAAATCTCTTTAGGCCAGTGAAAACGAGTAGGATCTAACGACGAGATTTATAGATCTCATCACATGGAGACGAAGCGTTAGAGCTCCAGGAAAATCCTTTTTCAATAATCTTAGCCAATTTGTCAATATTGATATTGGCTGCTTGCTCAACAATCTCAATAGAATAAACTGAATATAAATATTTTTAACACTTTCCAGTCTCTGACAAGCATTGTCCCCTACCAGCCAGCTTGATCACTTATGTGGTATTCAAGCGGCACTAACATTGCTACTTAGGGTTCTAGCATCGTTTGTTAAGCCACCACACTAACCTTATTTTGCCTAAGTTTAATTAAGTAGTTTCGTTTCGAGATGTTGAGAGCAGATGGAAGGTGTATTACAAGGAGGTCAAAAATCAGGACGCAGGTTTAGTTTTTTTGACTACCGTTCAGCGGAGGTGTGTTAGAGATGGGTTCCTTAACTGCAAAATACTTCGGATTGACTCAGTGAAACATATCAATTGATTATGTCAAAAATCCATTTAGCATTCATCCTTTAACTCAAAGAAGAAGTCTTATATATTCAATTAAAGTATGATTTTTAAAGTAGCAAAATGTATACGACTGAGTAGCAAAAGTTACAACACTGAAATCGTCAGGGGTTAATTCACTGGAATTTCGTGAGTGTAGCTACATAAATCAATTTCAAGTGCAAAGTGGCCAATATAGCAGACAACGACACACAGTTGGAGCTTTAACCCAGAGAAATGTGGGGATGAATAGCACATGTATGAGTTTGTTACTTATATGGCATGCCAGATGGTATATTTGGCTTGGTTGCTCTTCATGATATTTGGAACTTAAATGTCAGTATACACAAAATAACAAATAAAATCTTTGATTCGTAAACATTTGCACATGCGTCTTTTACTTTCCATTTAAAATTTAATTGATTTAAAAAGACTAACTTTCTGTTTTACTTGAAACGAATCGAAGCCATTTTAAGGTTTTTTTAATTAATTTATATGTAAATATTGAAAGCAATAGTAAATTTTTAAATTCAATTAATTTCTTTATGATTTATTCACACATCACTACCATCAAACGCAACAACTGCGAAAGTGCATATGTATATATGAGTATATACATTCATGAGTGTATACATATGACCAGCTTAAGAAAACTAAAAGATACATTTACTAACAAAATATTTGTTTCCAATTTAATTTTCTTCCTGCATTTCTTCGATTCGATTCAATACGATTTCATTCGGTTCGTTTGATTTGGTTTGGTTTCATTTTGTTTATTTATCGAAATGCTATACATAATATGTTTATCTTGCTGCTGCTTCCACCACCACCTCCTTTCGTTTCGTCCTTTTTGGTTCCTGCATCGCATTATTTGTTGCTAGCACGCGCTTTGTCGTCTGAAAGTCGGTTGCGGTTGGAATGGTGGATAACTGACCGAGAAAAACCTTGCGAAAAGCAAATATTTATCATTGATTTTGTGCGCGCTTTACTTGGTGTATGTGTGTGTGACGGTGTGTCACGGGTAGGCTATGATCCTATCAGCGAAATTCATTTATATCCTACACACATACACTTCGGTAGTGCTCTACAATCTTTTGGACAGGTTATTATAACCTTTTGCATATACTTGCTTAGTGGATAATGATGATATTCAAATATTAAACTTTTTTATAATCTGGTTTCGCGCGCAGATATGGCACCATCGATTTTTCCAGTGTATGGTATTTGCGCACACATGTTTTTAACATATGGTTTCAGTGATATGTCTAATTGTGTTTTAGTGGGCGTGGCACCACCTAGAGTAATTCCACGAGATAACCAACTTTTTTCTTTAACTGCAATAAAACAAGAAGCAAAAAAGATTTTTAAACACGACTTTCTTCAATTAATTTCAAACGAAAAAAGTACTTCAACTAAAATAAAAACTGTTCCAAATATGTTTTTGTTTTTTCAATTTTCAAAAATATTATCAAGTTTTAAATCACCCGAGCTATGTGCGAAATGGCACCAAATCATAGGTGTTTTGGCACCCTTGGTGGTTTTTAAGTTTTTGTTGCCAGAATTGTTGCATGTTTTCGTATAAAATTATGCATTGGCTTTAATCATCTGGCTTAGTGGTTTGTGTACATCCAACTCACCCTTCGAATTTATTATAAAAGTAAATATTTTCTTCACCTTGATCCACATAACTGGTAACTACTTTAATTTTGTTTGTACCTCCTCTTCTTTGGGTACATCATATGTTGCATTGGTGGTGTTTTCCGTTTTTCTTCCGTTGAACCATATTATCAGAAGACGTCGATGTTTTTGCCGTTTGTTTTCTTGTGTTCGGCTTAGAGTCTTTGGAGATTTCACTAGACATCATTTCTGGCTTTGTGTTAGTTTTACTCAAAGTACCCAGAAGTTTTTCAAATATTAAAGAAAACCTTAATCTGATCAAAATGAAAAAGATGTCATTGAAGGTCCTACATGACTACAATTCTGTGCTTCTGTAGTGACTGTACGTTCAAGCACTTCATATTTGAACTCTCCAATATCTTATAACATGCAAAAGGAGAAATGGTATCGGACCCATATCACATTCAGTGATTGGATGCCTTTTGTCATTTTGGCATATGGACATTTCTCAGAAACTTTTAACCTATAGTTGTTGTCAAGTTTTGATTACAACCACGTGAACACAAAAAATCATTACTATTTGAATTAAATGCATCTTTGTTTGACATCAAAACTTGACAACTACTATAGATTAAAAGTTTCTGAGGAATACCCATACATCGAATAAAAATGTCATGTTTAGTCACGCTTGTATACATCCAAAAACGAAATAATTCTGTTAATTTCGATATATGCGCGTTCTCCTACAGAAGAAAAACACTTTTGGTAAATTTTTAATTTTTTTTCATCTGATGGCTTCCTTGAACCACTCTAAGATCAAAACGTTGTATTTGCCGACTATGGACACACCTTTATCTTTTTAATCGATCAACTGGGTCCATTCTGAGTAGCAGAAGACTGCCGTCATAATATTTCCAGCCAGCTGTGACAACATTAACTCCTTGGATGGTGGTGTGCTTTTTTATGCTACTGCAATAAGTTTGGACTCAGTTTCATAATAATGAAGCCAAGTTTGGTAGGCAGCAATAATTCGATTCAATACTCTATCTCTGTTTTCACTACAGAACTTAAACAAACTTTCTCGCAACTCAATAAAATTTTGACCATATTTGAATGCTACGAATGTTGTACGTATGGAAATTATAAGAGGTGCCATATCACTTAGGGGTGCCATATCACCTAAAGGTGTCATATCACCTAAAGGTGCCATATCACCTAAATGTGTCTTATTACCTAGGGGTGCCATATCACCTAAGGGTGTCATATTACCTTGAAGGTGTCATATCACTTAAAAGTGCCATATCACCTAGAGGTGTCAATTCACCTAGGGGTGCCATATCACCTAAGAGTGTCATATTACCTAGGGGTGCCATATCACCTAATACCACCTAACAGTGTCATATCTTTCAGAGGTACTCCTTGCTTTAGTGTGTACTATTTGTTTTTGTGTCACTTATGCATGCACCACGAAATCTTTCTTTCTCGCAACTAAATAAAATGTTTTCCATATTTAAATGCTATAGTCCGGGAGCCGGGAATACTAGAAGTGCCGTCATCGCGGATTCTGAAATTTTGAATGCAGAATGGTAGTTTACACTAAGACGAATAAGAAAAGCTTGGTCAGCATGGTTGTAGCCTGGCAGAAGTATTTTTTAATGATTTTTGAATTATTAAATTTTCGGAATGTTTTGCCGTCATCGCGGATTTTGATCAATCTTAATATTAATCGATGGTAAATTTCATAACCATTCAGAAAAAAACCGGCCGACCAATTTTTTGCCGAAAATGACCGGCAGACCTATTTTAATGGTGGGTACAATTTCTTTGTTATCACTGGAATTTGTTTTTTTTTTTTTTTTAATTTACGTGTTTTAATGTCAAATTTAAAAATATCTTGGTATGCGAGCTTAGAAACTGCCGGAAGTACCCACTGTCGCACCATTAAAATAGGTCTGCTGGTCATTTTAGGCAAAAAAAAATTTGGTCGGCCAGATTTTTTCTGAATGGTTATGAAATTTACCATCGATTAATATTAAGATTGATCAAAATCCGCGATGACGGCAAAACCTTCCGAAAATTTAATAATTCAAAAATCATTTAAAAATACTTCTGCCAGGCTACAACCATGCTGACCAAGCTTTTCTTATTCGTCTTAGTGTAAACTACCATTTTGCATTAAAAATTTCAGAATCCGCGATGACGGCACTTTTAGTATTGCCGGCTCCTCGCCTACTACGAATGCTGCAAGTATAGAAATTGTAAGGGGTGCCATATCAACAAGCGGAACTATATCACTTAGGAATATCATATCACCTAAGGGTGCCATATCACCTAGTGGTGCCATAACGCCTAAGGGTGCCATATCACCTAGCAGTGTCATATCTTTCAGGGGTACTCTTTGCTTTAGTGTGTACTATTTGCTTTTGGGTCCCTTATGCATGCACCAAATCTCAATCACATAAGTCAATTAGTTTAAGAAATATAATGAATTTTGTTTTTGGTGGGTGTGGCACTACCTATTTCTAACGAATATTAAACTTTTTCTGATCAGCACTTGCTCACTGTGATGATTTTATCAAAAAACATAGTATGTTCAATGTTTCAAATATTTAAAACTTATATATTTATATACTTTAAATCTATTTTCCAGTTGAAAATAATGTTCTATCGCTTAGGGCATGTCCAGTTCGGCTTTTGGCATACGGAAATATGGCTTTTTTTTCAATACATATTTTTTTCTGATTTTTTTTTTTTTTTTTTTGTTTTTTTCTTTATCCATAGTTTATTTTCCGCATCAATTTACCTTTTTTTTTTTGTTTTATTTTGTGTCGCACACCATTCCAATTTGTTTTGTTTATTTTTGTGCTTAGTCCTAAACCGCGTCTTTGCGTTTATTTCCTTCTACTTTTGCTTAAATTGTAAAAAAGTTTAGCCTAATTTTACGCAGGACTGCTTCTTTGTGAAATATCAGGGAAAACAGAAGAAAAAAAAATGACAAAGATATCAACAACAACAATGAAGATTTAGTGTAGCAATAAAAAAAATTTTTATTATTTTCCAAAGGGAAAAACAATAAAAACGCACAATATTTTTTATTTAGTTAAATGTTGAGGTTACCAGATGAAAGCAGCAAACGCACAGTTTTGACCAAACAAATTTTTAAGTCTTGCAGCATTGAAGTTTTTCTCTTTAAAAAATGAAATTTGATTACATCCTACCAAAATGTTGAAAATTAAAAGAATTCAAATGGTGCTGAACCTTAGAAATAATCTGGTCACATTTTCCCTTAAATTCTCACTGAAACTTTAGATGTCATCTCAGGGCGGTGCATATTTTCATGATAACGAGTGGTTAAATAAAAAATTATTGAATGCGTATTTTCAAGATATAAAATGAGGTTAAATGTATAAATGAATATAACGTGTGCCGAAAGTCCAGAGGAGAAGGCAAAGAAAAACCATAAAAATTTAGTTTTATTTGGATGACTTTGCATTTTATTAAAATTAAATTTTAAGATTAGAATTACGTTATTTTCTCCCCAAAAATATCCGCATAGTTTTATACATTTTGATGTCATTTTATGAACATTTTACTATGTATGTGTGGAAAAATTCTCAAAATATAATTTGCTTCCATTTTTACTTAACATTTGTTCAAGTTTATTTCACATCAAAATACACTTAAGAACACTATTTACTTCACAGATACTAAATTTATGAGATATCAAATTGCGCTTGCCAAAGTTACACCAGCGCTTTCTGGCATAGATACTGACGACGACGGCAAAAACGACAACTACACTGCCAACGCGTTGCCAAAATTTATTGGTATAATTTGTAACTTTGTTGCTGCTTTTGCTGTTGTTGTTGGTGCTGACAATTTTCCTTTTCTATTTTTTTTCTTTTTCTTCAACTTTTGTGCCATGTCCTTTTGCATTGATTTGAAATTCAAATTGAAATTTATTTACTTTGGCAATTTTTTACTTCCGTTTAATAAACCTTGAAATTTTATTTTCTCCCATGAAATTTTGTTAGAGACTAAAAATCTATTTTGTTTTTAAATCAAAGTAACTGAAATGGGCACTTTTTCAGTTTTTGATAAAATAAAGTGGGTATTTCTTTAATTGATTTACAAAGGGGATTAGAAAGTAAAGTTTTTGATGCGATATTTTTATTGAAAAATTGCACAAACCGAGGATTTTCCGTGTTTTTAACTTCTCACATGATGGCTAGGCTAGAGTGGAAGCTTGGCAAACAATTAGCGCTATGATAGCGGCATTACTAACAGAGAAAATCACCATTTGCTTATAACTGAGAGAGGCTACTAATGGCATGAACTGAATTTGACTAACGAAAAGAGATAAATTGAGGTCTTTTGAAAATACACCTGCACCCACGGCACAGACCATCTCCAAACCATCAGTGTATATGTTGCTTGTAAAATTTAGGATGGGCATACTGTCTTCCCACAGAAATCTTTCGGGAAACCACCACACTAAACTTGTTCTCAAAATTGAATATGTAATCTGTGGGAGAGTTAAAAAGTACAACTGGATGGAGCTGTGACCATAATCCTTTGAGCATGGTAGTTGTAAAAAAATTCCAAAAAAAAATTTATTAAATGTGCATTTATAAGGGTTATGGATGATCACGATGATATTCGAAATCCGAATGGCTAAAGGTTTTTCGTGGCTCAGACACAACCTTGATCCCATCGAAAATCTTTGGCTGAAAACCACCTGTAATGTCGTAAAAAAACATTCCCAAAACATTCATTTCTGGATTTCGCAATAGACAATTTTAATGCAAAAAAATAGCGCTCGACATTACGATCACATGATGAGTCTTATTCAAAAATAAATTAGGACTCAAATCCTGCTTTGTCGATATTTGTTAAAGTCTATTACTACTTGAGGTTTTCTTTGCATTAAATTTGTGTCATAAGGAAAGTTTCAAATTTTATTAAGTTTTTTGATTAATAAAGTTAAAACCTTGTTTATATCGCATGAAATTTTATTCTTCTTTCAGCACGTTTCAATCCAATTTTATTTTCTTTGAATTATTTGACTGAAAAAAGCTTTATCAAAATCCTTACCATTAACTTCAATAAATTCACGTCAGGTCAGGTCACGTCATTCGATAAGTTTGTCAATTTTGTTTCATGATATTTTATTTTATAATAATTTGTCACATGAAATTTTTTGAAGGCGTTGATCTGACATAACAACTTTATTTCATTAAAATTTTATCACATGATATTTTATTGTCTTGCAATTTCATTTGCATTTGAACAAAGCTGAATAAAATGTTTGGAATGTATCTTTTAATAAGTAATAAAACAGAACAAAACTATCTCATGTGACTTTTATATCAGGATATTTTTATCTCATGAAACTTTTTTCAATATTTTGTTAATTTTTTTAAGTACAAATAGTATTTAAATAAAACATCTAAAGATATTCTAAAGACATAGCGCATATAACATTTATCACATGGTACTTTTATGTCATGGCATTTTTATCTCATGACATTTTCTAAATTTTTTCTTAATTTTTTTAAGAACAAGATCTATTTCAAATTCAAGTTCTCAAGACATTCAAATATTTTCTTCATTCTTATCCCAGGAAATATATGTATATTTCTTAAACATAGCTATGATCAAAAATTCATTCTCGACAAAAGCATTACAAAGCATATCTTTAAATAATTGAAAATTGACTTTCGATTAAACTACCTAACTTTTCTAGCACAAGTGTTTTATTGTTATGACGGAAAAAGTCAAGCGATAAGCAAATAAAATCGTTCATACCAAGACTTCAAAATTACATTTTTCAATGCGTAAATTTAATTTAAATTCATTAAAAAGTATAAATTCATTTTATTTATTATTTTTTTTATTTAAAAGTAAAAACCACAATAAAATGCAATTTTATTAAAAATGTGTTTTTTTTTTTTTTTTTTTTTTTCATCGTACAATTTCAACTCTCCATGAAGCAAATAGTATCGAACGTGATTAAGTCTTTTGTCACGCCACAATAAACTAAACTTTAAATTGCTGTTGCCAATGTAACCACTGCTCTGTGTTGCTGCTGTTGTTGCTGGTCAAAACGCAGCAACGTGTAAAATCCGACAATACAACCGTGGGTTCCTTGTTGGGTAGTTCAGTTGGGATACCACAAAATCAGACAACATTGAGCATAACAATTTCAGTGTTTTTTCCAGGATTTTTTTTTTCTTTTTTTGTTTTTCTACGTATTGTAATACCCATTAAAAATTGCGGATCAGTTATGGTTACAGCGGCGGGATGCCGCATGCCATGCTGTGACAACTTTGTATTTTTGCACCGCATGAGCAGCATTGTAGTTGTAATGGCAACACTGATTTTTTTTTTTTTTTGTTTTTTTTTTTTTGCTTTTTATATATTTTAACATTTTATGGTGAAAAAAATAGATGAGAAATCTCATTTTATTAGTTTTTTACGGTTCTGCGGCAATTCGCGCAGTTTTAGGTGATATTTACAATTTAAATTTCAAAAACTTTTTTCAAGAAGTTCACATGAAAGCCATATTAATCAAAAATCAATCGATCAATTTAGTGCTACACATAGTTAGGAAGATGGTGCCAATTACGGTGTGTGATTAAATCGTCGTTGATTTGTGTACTCTCCTGTTACTCCTAGGAGAGGCATAGAGCCAAAATGAAACGTCTCCACTTGTCATTTTAATTTTTTTCATAGTTTTTGACTTTAACGGCCATTTTATTATAGAAAAGGTTCTATTAACGTACGTTTTTAAAATTTTTTTTAAAATCCTTGTTAAATTTCCTTTAATTTAGTGGTAAGTTTGTCATAGCAATTTTTTGATTTGAGGCCAGAAAAAAATACTTTTGTCACACGCGTTACTCGCATGCCCTTTATCTACCAGAGCCTTCAAACGGATTGTTCTAGACAAGCATTATTTTTTCTGACCTCAAACCAAAAAATTGGTATGACAAATGCGCCACCGAATTAAAGGAAATTTAACAAAGATTTAGAGTTCTGTACAAAAAAATTTTGTGTAGAGTGTCAGGCTGACCCAAAAAATTTTTTTTTTGGTAAACAAGTCAGAACATCAGATTTTCCCTTTAACTCCTCAGTAGTAGATTTCAGACCCCCCCAGATGGAATTTTTCGTTAGTCTAGGCTGCCTCCCAGCAGCTTTGTAAATTACACTTTATTTAATGTCGTGTTTCCATGTCTCGTTATTCGAGGTCAAAGGTCACAAAGAATAGTTTTTGCTAAAATATTATTTACGCTTACCTTTAAGGAAAAATGGCCTATAGCAATTTTGTAGCTCTAAAAATTTCCTACAAAATAAAAAACTTATTAATTTTTATCAAGCAACTTATAGTTTGACAGATATCCTTATTCAAACTTAGTCCAGCTCGCATTTTCATAGCATAGTATAAGTAATCCTGAGAGCGCAAAGCATCTATTTCTTAAATTTTCATGGTTAAGAGCACTAGAGAGAACTTTTATGCTTGGCAGCAGAAATGACTCAATATACTGATTTTTTTACATTTTTACAATATTGTAATTACTTTTTGCAGCAATATTGGAATGGCAGGCAAAGGTTTTATAACTGCTTATGATGTTATTTTTACAAAAAATGTAGTCTGGCAGACGATAAAATCACATAATTTTTTCATAGCAGAAAAATTGAGAAAAAAATTTATAACTTAAAAACGCATCACAAAAAATTTCTACCGATTGCGCTACCTTTATTCTTTAAGCTTATACATTTTTGAAAATAGTTGGCAGACTTGACGTTATTACATACCACACCAATTTTTTTTACATTTTAAAAGAAGCTGCCATTTCAAAAATTTGCAACAAATAATTGGCAGACGTGGCTTTAATTGCTTGATTTTCTTCAATCTCTTTATATGTCAACTTCTGCTGAACGATGTTATCTCATGATTTTTTCTGTCATCAGCTCCCTTACTTGCAATTTATGTGATGATTTATATTTTTTTTTATTTAATTTCTATACAAAATTTCACTTAAACTCTTTTTTCTTTCCTCTTTTCCTTGCAGGCGCCAACAACTTCCTCCACCAGTCAAATATCTACAGTCTCCCATTTAGTTGCTTTAGCGAATCAGCAACATCAAAATCAGCCATCAACAACAACAACAATAACAACAAAAAGCAAATCAGAACACAATCAAAATGCACATAATGCGCATCAGCTGCAGCAACATCTGCAGGAACACCATCATCCACATCATCATCATCCGCACACGCATCATCAGCAGCAACAGCAGCAAATTGTAATTGCACCAGCTGCTGCTGCGCCTAATGGCACAACAACAACAACAACTGTAATACAAAATGCAACAACAACCGCAGCAACAACGACTGATAAACAATCACACAATTCCGCTGCACAACCAACAGCAGCAGCAGCAGTAGCAACAACACCAACAACTGCCACCGCCAACACCGATAGCGGCGATGTGCTCGAAGATCATCAGCTGCAGCAGCAATTGCATCAAGCAGCAGTTGCTGTCGCTGTACAAACAACAGCAACAACGAATGCTGGCGATGTTGTTATAACAACCACAAGTGGTACAACAACCTCTGCTGCAACAACAATCACTTCCATTTCAGCGCTTTCACCACAGACACCACTGAATTCCAGTTGCGGTGGCATCACACAACTCACTGCTGCGGGCATGCCAACTGTTGCTATCGCAACAACTGCATCCAATCAAGTAACACCGGTACCACATGCAAAGCAATCGCATCAAAATCTTAGCAGCATTTCGAATCCACAATCGAAGGTTACGAAACGCAAGGAAACGCTCGAGGCGAAACGCGAACGCAAGGCAGCTAAAACACTGGCGATCATCACGGGTGCTTTTGTCATCTGTTGGCTGCCTTTTTTCGTGTTGGCGTTGTTACTGCCACTTTGCGATGGTTGCGAGGTCAATGATGCCATCCTTTCGTTCTTCCTTTGGATGGGTTACTTTAATTCAACGCTGAATCCTGTTATATATACTATTTTTAGTCCTGAATTCCGTCAAGCCTTTAAGCGTATACTATTCGGTGGTCATCGGCCGGTGCATTATCGTAGTGGGAAAATCTGAAGAATGGAGGAGGAGAAGTGGTGGCGGCATGGAGCAGTGGCAGCGGTTGGGAGAGGGATTGGCGGTAGTTTGTGCTCAATGGCAGCAGCGTTGCTATTGCAACTTGGCAAGAAGAGGTGAGTTTTGGAGAAATTTATATGGAAGAGAAACTGTACCGTACTGTACTGTACTGTACTGTACTGTACTGTACTGTACTGTACTGTACTGTACTGTACTGTACTGTACTGTACTGTACTGTTAACTTTATTAAGCAGAACAGCAGAACCAAATTAAACTGGTACGTGTGAAAAGAATTAAGTATGTAGAGTAGAACGGGGCAATGTCGTGCATTCAACTTTGACATGCTCGTAAAGCCGTACATCTCAAGCGAATGCGACGAGTAAGCATCCGATCGAAAGATAATTTCGTTGGTTACATCCATTTGTAACAACATTTTTGTAGCAAGAAATAGTGTTTGTGTAAGTGAAGAAAAAAAAAATGTGCAAGACATTACCCCCCTCAAAATTTGTGGGGTTATGTCGTGCAGTGTTTTCCAAGTATAGTAAAGGTACCAAAATGTGTGAGAAATGATAGGTAGTGGTTCTATTAGAGGAGATTTAGCATTATCATGTATTTATTCATTATTATACAAGTGTGAAGTACATAATATGTTGTGTAGAGTAGAACGGGGCAATGTCGTGCACTCAACTTTGACATGCTCGTAAAGCCGTACATCTCAAGCGAATGCAACGAGTAAGCATCCGATCGAAAGATAATTTCATTGGTTACATCCATGTGTAACAACATTTTTGTAGCGATAAATTGCGTTTGTATAAGTGAATGTGCACGACATTACCCCAATGGTCGTTTTAAAGGTCAACTTCGATAACTCGGTGAAGCCCAAAATTTTTTTGGAAATCAAATACTTCTTTTCTTTGGCAGGATATTTCGTTTCAGAAATCACTTACTTGGTATATTTTCCCGCAAGGAAAATTATTTTTCTGACCCGATGAAAAAACACTTTTATCGTCCCGAAAGCGTACGTTTTGAAAAAAAGGTTACTCTGTAGAGACGAACTGGTGAAAATTGCTAGTATTATATGCATAAGCTCAGTAGGTCAGCAGGTCCCTACCTTACGAACAGTTGGTATATCATTCAATTCCTTGGGCTAAAACAGCCAGTGCACGACATTACCCCCTGCACGACATTACCCCGTTCTACTCTACTTAATTAAAATTCATCTATGAAAACAAGTAGCTTTATAAAAGGTATTTAATAAAATTTTGGGAATCTTTAAAAGCACCTGAAGTGTTAAAGATAACTCTTGACGTAGCATTTCCAGTCAAGTGCTAGAGTCCTTTTTTTATTTTCAAAAACACCTCTAAGACAAAACGAAACAATTAAATTCTAAGCAAACCAGCAAAATTACTTCAGTTCACAAAAAAACAGAACTCTTTTCTAAATTCCAGCAACGACATTCTCTATTGTTCCAATGAGCGCTGCAATAAAACAAAGCAATTTAAAGAAATTGCAATTTTCACCACCAGGTGGCGCCAAAAACACTTTCACAACTCGTCAGCAAAAGTAATTGAAATTTCTCGAGCTGTAAAACGAGCTCAATTTTGATAGCATTGTTGTTTTTTTTCGTTTGTTTTTTCTGTTGAAGATTTTTTATTTAGAACTATATTTATTAGGGTGGACTTTAAATTTAAATTGTTTTTCAAAATTTTACATTAAAATTTTGGAGAATCAAATAAGAATATTGCACTTGATATTGACTTTTTTATATACATTCTAATAAATTACAATATGTTTCAAAATTCATTGTTTGCCGGTATCATTCCGATTATCATGGTTAACCAAACTAAATTTAAATAAGCCAAAACTCAAAGTTAAGCATTCTTCTCTGGGCTTATTATCGAAATTTGGTTTGGTTAACAAAGCACTATTATTTTAATTTTTTTTATATTACTGAAATTTTGAAGAATTCCAATTGCCATTATTTGGCTTACTGACTGGTTTATTTGAAGCCAATATATGTGATACAATTCGAAAAACTTTTTATATGGAAAACCAAATCGGTTTTAGTGTAACCAAGCTTAAGTCAGAAACATGGTTTTAATCAATCAAATGAAATTAGGCCTAATGGTTAGTATTTTACTTTTTTTTCTCACCTTTTTAAGTATTTAGTGAAAAAGAAAAATTTTAAGCCACCCTAAAAAGTCAAATATGTGTTGGCAAATGTTACAGGCTTGATATTTCAGTACAAGCACTTGCCATAAACCTTCATAGGTATCATGGTATCAACAAGAACTTAATGCATTGCCAGGAAGAAAAAAAGAAAATGGGAAGTGGGAAAAGATTAGTCACAAGTGATGTAGAAAATGGATAAAAGCTAAAGAGTATATGCAATCATTTAATTGAGACACAAAGAAAGAATTTATTTTCAAGTGGCTTAAAGAAGAAAATGTAAATGCACATGTTAATACATATTACAAAATGAACGAGTATATATACCTTTAAGAGTTTGACCTCCGGTTGATGATTAAAATCACAAAAAAATCCAAGACATATTTTTAATATGCATAAAACTGAAAATGATCTCATTAAAATCTCTAAAAAAAATCCTTTTGAACTAAGATTTTGAATAACTTCACTATGTATTGGTAATTCTCCGAAAAATGTACCATTCAATGTCTTAGGGCTCAAAACCATCCTTAAATTTAAAATTTTGATATTTTAACTACTTAATACAGATAAAATACTTAACAAGAGCTTCTTTACGAATAACTTCAAATCAAAAATAGTTTTAAATACTTTACTATGTAATTATAACATCAATTCTTAAAAACTCATTCTCCCTGCTGTGCCTAGCCGCTACTTAGTGCACTTAATTTACCTGTTTTGCATACTACGCTAATTTCTAAATTTCAGTTATGGTTTTCTGTGTTAACTCTTCGAAAAAATTTTATTTGTATTGATTTGACATACATAGTAGTTTGTCCCTCATTTAAGACTATCGCCGCTCAATTTTAACTGTAACTTTTGTAAAGAGCTGAAAGTGAAGAAAAAGAGAAGATTCAGCTCTTTTTCATCTCAGTTAGTTTTGGTTTATCGATAGCTTGCGTTAGTTTTTTTTTTTTTTTTTTTTTTAATTAAAAAATTTTTTGAAAACGTGAGCTCCATTCTCCCTTTAAGTTTTACTTATACGTGTATTACTGTACATATTTTTTTGTCTTAAAATAACTAAATCAATAAACAATTAGAATTTCTTTCCAGCATTTCGAGTTTTTTAAAAATAATTGTTATTTTCATTGTGATATTACTGTTTTTCGACATTTTCTACGGGAGAATGTATAGTAATCCTCCCGCCAAATTTATTACGGGAGAATACGAGCTATTGTTGTTTATTAGATAACTCATTAGAATTATTGAACTAATTTTCTTTTTTATGAGTAGGGGCTGTCCATAAGCCCTGTAAGGCTCCTAGAGGTGGGTGGGAAATTTTATGAGAAACGGTGCGAGTGCCGACTATGAATTCATCTTCCAGGGCTGCAACCTGTTTTTATTTTTATTTTACAATACTTAAATGGCTTTCTTCTTTGTTAAAAATATTCTTAAAACGCTTGATTTCTAAAAATTATATATAAATTTTTAGAGCTGCCACCCGATTATTTTCGAAAACATTGTTTAATTCTTACTTTTTTGACTAAATTTAAAGATTTGTTTTTAGAAAAGCTCAGATAAACTTTTTTTAATTGTACAAAAATGTGCATATGTTTGTTTCTTTTAAGTTTTGCTTAAGCCATATATTTTTAAAAAGATCGTATTGAACCCTGAAAATGTTCAAGATATTAAGACAATAGCATTCTATATCTTTAATTAATAAAAAAATAGGTGGAGACAAAAAAATTTCATCTTTTGATACAATTTTCGGGGACTCACCCATATAGCATCCATTGAACACTTCAGCTCGAGAGCACTGTAACCAATTATGTGATTATTTTCATGCACTTTAATCAAACCGACAGTGAATAGTCCAAGCGAGAGCATATACTGTCCAATGCACACAGAATTCACCAAGTGCTACCTACGAACTTTCTCGCCATTTCTGTTAGTGCCTATTATTTTTTCTGCTTAATTTTTTACCAACCCATTAATGCCCAGCGGTGCCATACAGTACGATCCATTTTGCTTGGAAACATTTTTTTTTTTCAAAAATATAGCTTGAGCCCAGGTCGGTAACACCTTAAAATTTCAGCATTCTATCTTTCGTGGTTCCCGTTGGGCATTGATGGGTTAATATTCTCTTCATAATGTTTCTGCATACTTCTAGGCGTTTATTTTTATCACATTTTTAATCCAACCAATGCATTTTAGGATATCGCTGATGATATGTAGCTAAGATGGTTGTGTTTTGTACTATGCTGCTTGCATTTCATAGTATAATGCCGCAGACAGACGACATCTATATTATAGACGTAAAATGCGAATCTTTTCATTGCATGATTTTAGGCATTTTTGAAATACATATTTCATAGCCATTGACTAAAAGAAATTTCCCAATTCAGGGACCAAAAAACTCTAATTAGCTTTTCTCACTATTAATCTTGTTTTTGATGTTTTAGAATTTCTTGGACCCTGTAATGGGAAATTTGCTTTTAGTCAATGTCTATGAAATATGTATTAAAAAAATGCCTAAAATCATGCAATAAAAAGTTTCGCATTATTGCGTCTGTAATCTACATAGATTACAGCTGTCGTCTGTCTGGGGCATAAGGCGCTGATCAAATTTACTGCACAGTACTCCAAGGATGGTTATTTGGACATATTAAAAAAATCCTTATGAAAGGTAGAAATCTATCACGATTTCTTTTAAGCATATTTCCTCTAATCCTACTACGAGTTGTTGAATTAAAAAAATAAAAACAACGTCACTCAATAATTCGCAGTAAGAAATAATTTCTTTTAAAAAGAAAATAAAAAACATCTTAAGACCTCATTATCACTTTGCGAAAAGTTTTCACGAAACTTTTTTTTTATCCCATTAAAACGTAACCACTTCATAAGAACGAAAAAGAAGCGACTTCATTTATTATTTTTCAATTTTCTTATCAAAATAATAAAAGCTCAATTAAATATGATGGTGTTGAAAAAGAAATTGTAGAGAAATACAAGAGCTCTTTGCGTGAGAAAGTGAGAAAAAAAAAGTTTGCGAAAAGTTGTCAATAGAAAAGATGAAAAAAAAAAGACAGAAAAAGATTGGATATTTCAGCAATATACAGTCAAAATGAAGTAGCAATCATAAGGATTGAAAATATTGACAAGAAGAAAATTTTGCTTTTGTTAACTGCAAACGATAAAGAATGATTTTTATTTTTTACCTCTTTTCCCCTTATCTTTTCAGCCATCTGCAATAATTATTTTCTTACTTTTCGCCACATTCAATTTATCCATCTATCTAACTTTATTGGTAAAATGCGCTATGAAAAATAATAAAATAGAACTTTTCAGAAAGATGCTTTTAATTGTAGTTGTTAACGCCATCACCATCAATTGTATTTACTTTCTTTTACTTTTCGCGTTGCCGTCGATTTTTTCATTACATTTTTTTCACTCAACATCCTTGCCGCCTTTGGGCGCATAACCATGCCGGAAAGAAGACATCGTTTCCCTTTTAAAAACACAGCCAGCTGCCGCCGCGCCTTGGTGTGATGTGATTCGTATTTCATAGTGATTGATTGATTTTCATTTTATAGAAAACCCGAGAAAAAAAGATTGTTTTTCTATTCCGCTTCTTACTGTTTTGCGCAGAAAAAAAAATGTTCCCCACTTATATTTAATAGCGGCTTCTTTTTCATACACTTGAGGATTAAGCTGCATCCCAAAGGTTCTCTACATAGTGTTTTCTTCATTAAGTATTGTTGTATTATTTTTCTACTTTAATTTGCTCATAAAGCTATAGAGTTGCCAACTTGTTGTGTTTTTTATTTGAGAAAATCAAGAGTTTTTTTTTTTTGGTTTATAACACCACAGGACTTGTGTTGATTATTTACCCAGTGGTTTTCATTTCACATATTGATTAACTTAGCTTAAAAAAACAGTAAGTCTTGAAACATTGTAAAATAAAAACGAGGACTGGAATAAGAAGATCATTGTAATATTAAGGATACCAAAATTTATTAAATAAGACATGATTCAAAAACAAAAAACTGAAACAAAATGACTAAAAAAATTTAAGAAAAAAAATTTATTTTTTAAACACCCGTGTGGATACTTTCTGGTAAAATTAATTGGGAAACAATTATTTTTGAGTAAAGTTATGGTGGTAGCTCAGCAAACGATGCAAGAAGCCTAAGTAGCACTATTAATTAGCGCCATTTTAATACCACATAAGGCTGGCTAATGATTTTAAAGAAACTGTAATGGATATTTATATCCTGTTTGTTCTATTAACTTAGGTGAGCAAGCAGCCAATATCAATGGTGACAATTTTGCACAGGCCAATAAAAAATTGTTTTACCCGAGCCCTAAGCCTGGCTTAAGACAGAGCAGGGCAGTTGCTGAAAATGGTTTCGACAGCAGGAATTAAGGGGTTCCTAGTCTTTCGTTATGCTTGCCGATAGCGCAGTGTCCAGAGGAAACCGCAACGATTCTTGCAATATATCAGTGCCATTTTTATATAGCACATCGGATGCTATCAAAGTTGATAATTAAGGCCAGATTTTTTTGGAAACTTTCCAAGTTTCTAAGGCTTTCCATTTGTCATTTTCCTCACTTTTCTTTTCACTTGACCTATCGTAGTTTATACGCATGGATGGGTCTCGCTTAGAGAAGAGCCATGTCTTGCTAGTATATCAGCCTTTTTGTTATCCTCAATCTTCGTCGTTAATCAATTTTTTTCTAAACTACTCAATTGATTTTGATTTTACCATTAGGTGACTTCAGCGCCTTAATATCAGCCTGACTATCAGAGTAGACTCGCCACTTGTCTATAATTCAACAAGCCTACAGTCTTTGAGAATGATATAAGCTTCTGTCCAAAGGACGCTAGCTGGATTGGCAAAAAGATTGACATAAACTGAGGTATTTTTTAAAAAAAAACCTGCACCCGCGCTACAGTCTATCTTCAAGCCATCAGTATATAAGTATGATGGTTGTGAAATTTAGGCTAGTCGTACTGTCTTCCCTTTGAGTTCTTTCGGCAAGCCATATACCAAAGCTTTCGTCAAAATTTACTATGAGGCATATGTAACCAGGGAAGGACTTTAAAAGTTCGATTGCCCTGAAGTATGACGGACTATTCCAAAATTAGCTTGCAAACTACTACATGAAATAAACCGACTAGCTCAAATTATGGTCTCATCACATATAAAGTCCTATTAACGTTTTACATTGTTTGTCATGGTGTAACAAATTGTCTCTTTTTGCATTATATATGGGTTAGAAAAAAGTCAATTGTCGCCTTACGTATTACATTTGGACAAGTTTTTTTTATTTTATTTATAAATTTCAAAGAAATTAATTTAATTTTCAAATTTTACAGAAAAACGTCAAAAGGTATCAAAGACGAATGTTGTTAGCTGGCAGGGAACTCTGAGTTCGGTCAGACCCAATAGGTGAATTTCCTATGCCTTCATAGCCAGGAAATTGAGTTTGGATTAAAAGTGCAAGTGTTTTGTGCGAAGATTCTGCCAATGATAAGTCTGATTTCTTAACAAGAGAAAGACTAGAGTAGTTTTTTAGAGAGGATTCTTCCAAATTTCCCTAAGTTCAAGTTGTTATCTATAGATTGACAAAAAGTTTGTAGGGTTGTCATAGTTTTCGCTGATGGCATTGCTCTTTTCGAGTAACTTACTTTACATTATTTTTGTCTTCATATTTTTAGACTCGATCTGAAAATCAAAATTTTAAGTACCTATACCTATCCATCTTATTTTTTTCAGAAACACAATTTTCCATGCACGGTGATGATATAAAACCATAATAAAAATTACTACTTTTGCAGCTCAAAGACCAGCAATTGATACATAAATTCATTATTTTATATTTTTGTAAAAAAAAAAAAAAAACAAAATTTAAAGAAAATACTGCAGATAGAAAAAGATATGTACAGTCTGAATGGAAAGTGTAAATAAACATTTTGCAGTTGAAAAGTACGAGTACGAAAAAAACAAAATACCCACAAATAAAAGAAATGTAAATATTGACGGATAAGAGTTTCACTACACTTTAAAAAATAAAAGTAAAATATATTAAGATTTCATGAAAATTTGGGCCACTA
Organism: Calliopum simillimum; assembly: GCA_951812925.1. Classification (NCBI taxonomy): domain Eukaryota; kingdom Metazoa; phylum Arthropoda; class Insecta; order Diptera; family Lauxaniidae; genus Calliopum; species Calliopum simillimum. The sequence continues at coordinate 112,791,129 of OX638370.1, read as the reverse complement.
TATGTCGAGCTGTTATTTATGGCGCAAAACTAATTGGAATAATTTTTATTTTTTCGGGGCGTATTCAAAAAGAAGCATATCGTAGGAATTCTTTTAGTAAGAAAAAATATTTAAAAGAAAAAAATATAAAAACAATAAACCCTCTTTTAAACATAAATAACAGCTCAACAACTTGCAGGAATTACGCAAAAATGGCGCTAGAGTGTTAGCATTTGTAGATATGAATAGTGTATGATTAAAAGAAAATGAAAGGACCCCAACTAAACTAGAATAAATATATATATTATATCTAACAACCAAAGCAAAAGTAACAGAAAATCAAAGTTCATAGTCAAAATCTAAGTTTACAATGTAAAAAAAAAGAAACAGATGTAATGTTTAAGCGCAGAAATTAGTTTAAATGTTTAATGATTCTAAATGTAATAATTAAAAATTAATGTTAAAATGTTTATATAAAATTAAAGCATAAAAAAAATTTACTTGTTATATATAGCAAATAAATAAATGATAAATAGCAACTATTAGTTTTAGTAAAAATAAAAAAAAAAAACAAAAAACTCGTTAGCAATTTAAAAATAAGCAGAAGAAAAATGTTCAAAAATTTAATAATTTATGGGCAAAAAAAAAATGTTTATAAATAGTTAAATAATAGTGAAAATAATAACCAAATAATACTTAAGTCAAAAATGGATTTCTTTAAATATTTGCAAAATATAAAAAGCTTAAAAATAATAAAAAAATTTTTTTTGGGCAACACAAAAAATGTTTACATATATTGTAGTTAAACAAAGAACTAACTAAAAAAACAAAAAAACAAAAAAAAAAAAAAATAAAAATTATTGTAAAAATATGTTAAGCAATTTATAGAAAAAAACATTGAAGTCTTTTTGTTAGAAAAAATAAAGAAAAAACCAAACTCAACACAATTGTTGCTATAAAAACAATTTAATGTTAGCTAATATCTTCTACTAAATTTCCATATATACATAAAGAATAAATATATATGTACATACATTTATTAGTTATATATACCACTGTTTATTGCGCTAAGTGTAAATCAAATCAAAACAATTCAAATAAATAAAACTAAAATGATGGATATCAAGGATATACATACAATGATAAAATGTTAAAAGAAAAGCTGCTAAATAACTAAATGTTTAATATACAAGAATAAAAGTTTAAAAACTGTCAAACTGTTTGACATAAAACTGAAATTAATGACAAAAAGAAATTAAAGAGAAAACATCAAGCATAAAGTAAATAAAAATAAAATTAAAAATTAAAAAATACAAATAGTTATACCGATTAAAAACAAATTAATAAAAAGAAATTGTACAACAATATTGATGAAAATGTGTTTTATTTTTATTTTGACTTATTGAAGGTAATCTATATAAATGTAAATATAAAAGCGAATGTTTGTGTATATGTATTTTCCTTATAGAGTCCCAAACGGCTGGACCGTTCAACGTGAAAATTAATATATTTAGGTTTTCGGCTACGGTGAGTGTTTCTGCATCATTAGTTTTTTCGTTTTTTTTTTTTTTTTTTTCTCACCCAAGGATGTCGGATCCATAAAAATAAAAATATTTTCGTTTTTATACAGTACACCCAGGGTATATTCACTTTGTCCTTCCGTTTGTAACGCAGAGAAGGAGGCGTGGCAGGTATAGAAAAGTATATATATTCTTGATCAGCGTCACCTCCTGAGTCGATATAGCCATGTCCGTCTGTCTGGCTGGCAGGCTGACTGGCTGGCTGGGTGGCTGGCTGTGTGTGGAAATACACTTTTTCGGAAAACTGAGCAAGATAATTCAATGAAATTTAGTACACTGCCTTCGTCGTTAAAGTTAACTCGGGGGATTGAAAATGAGCAAAATCGGTCAACGGGCACGCCTACCGCCCATACAAAAAATATTTTCAAAATGCAATTTTAGGAGTATTTTTCACGATAATGCAACCACAATACATATGAGTACTACGAATTGTAAGCGCAAGCTCTGATAAAAAACTGGGCGAATTCGGACAAGAGGGCGTGGCACCTCCCATGTAAGCAAAAGATTCAAAACGCTATACTGAAAGCGTTTTTTGAGATATTCAAACCAAATTTGAATCAGACACTAAAAATTATAAATGAAAGCTGACAGCAAAAATTGGGTGAAATCGAAAAAGGGGGCGTGGCACCTACCATATAAGCAAAAGCTTCAAAATGCTATACTGAAAAAGGTTTTTTGAGATAATCTAACTAAATATCACTCTGACACTAAAAACTATAAATGCAAGCTCCGAACAAAAACTGGGTGTACTCGGACAAGAGGGCGTGACACCTACCATATAAGCAAAAGCTTCAAAAAGCTATACTGAAAGCGTTTTTTGAGATATTCGAACCAAATTTGACTCAGACACTAAAAATTATAAATGAAAGCTTTCAGCAAAAATTGGGTGAAATCAAACAAGGGGAGGTGGCACCTTTCATATAAGCAAAAGCTTCAAAACGCTATACTGAAAGCGTTTTTTGAGATATTCAAACCAAATTTGACTCAGACACTAAAAATTATAAATTAAAGCTTTCAGCAAAAATTAAGTGAAATCAGACAAGGGGGCGTGGCACCTCCCATATAAGCAAAAGATTCAAAATGCTATACTGAAAGAGTTTTTTAAGATAATCCAACTAAATTTCACTCTGACACTAAGAACTACAAATGAAAGCTCTAAGCAAAAATTGGGTGAACTTGGACCAGAGGGCGTCGCAACTCCCATATAAGCAAAATTTTCAAAATACTGCAGTGTAGGGTATTTATTTTTTGGCCAGGCCAAAACTTACACCCTTACTAGTTTTTTTTTATGTTTTCTACGCGTTTAATGACTTTTTACGATATTTAAGTCTGAACAATTTTTTTCACCCAAAGGTCCATGTTGTATGTCGGAACCAAAAATATAAATATTTTTTTTTTTTTTCGTTTTTTCGTGTTTTCTACGCGCTCAATGACTTTATACGACATTTTAGTGTGAACAAATTTTTTCGCCCTTTGATGTTGGAACCAAAAATCAAAAAAAAATTTTTTTTTGTTTTTCGTGTTTTCTACGCATTTCATGATGAAATTTACGATATTTTAGAGGAAAACATTTTTTCTCCCCCTTGGATATTGGAACCAAAAATATAATTTTTTTTTTTTAATTTTTTTTCTCTTTTCGTATTCTCTACGCGTTTTATGACTTTTTACGAAATTTTTTTTCACCCATGGATCCCCCTTCAGATGTTGGAACCAAAAATCTAGAAATTATTTTTTGTGCGTTTTTTTCGTGTTTTCTACGCGTTCATGACTTTTTGCGACATTTTAGTGGAAAAAAATTTTTTCGCCAAATGATCCCCCCTTTGGATGTCGGAACCAAAAGCATAAAAAAAAAATTTTTTGGTTTTTTTTTTTGAGTTATCTACGCGTTTCATGACTTTTTACGACATTTTGGTGGAAACAAGTTTTTCACCCATGGATGCCCCCTTTAGATGTTGGAGCCAAAAATTTAAAAATATTTTTTTTTTTTTTTGTTTTTTCGTTTTATGACTTTTTACGACATTTTAGTGTAAAAAATTTTTTTCATCCAAGGATCCCCTCTCGGATCCAGAAATCTACGCGTTCAGAACTTTTTACATTTAAGTGAAAAAAAAAAATGATTTCACAAAAAAAAAATTAATTTATCATATTGCTGAAAGTATTTGACTGACATGATGTATAAAGAGTATCGGGTCAAATAATGTTAAAGGGAAAAATGGGCGGCACCACTCACTTAAAAAAATATCATGCCTCTGAAACAATTTAACGCATACGATGGTTGCTTTTTATATTTCCTGATTGGGCAACACTAATGTCAATAGCTTAAATCTGGCAAAACCAAAATAAAGTTTGACATTTTTAGCATAAACGTACTCACAACGTTTTGATGTACAATTGCTTTTTGTTTTGTTGACAGTGAGTTAAGAAAATCAATTTTTCCACTGATAATTTAAGCGATTGATAAATTATGGGGTATTCAACGAGAACAAACTTTTTTTACGGCCAGGTGTTCATGCAATATTGAATGTATGCTGGTCCCACTAATGCCTAAGGTTGTCTTAATCTCACGATAGGTCACATGACGATCTTGCAATATCAGTTGGCGCACAGCATCAATGGTTTCCGGAACAACAACTGATTTTGGACGACCTTCACGAAATTCGTCTTGGAGTGATCTACGACCTCAGTTGAATTCACCATACCATCGATAAACACTGGTCCTTGATGGAGCTTTATCGCCAAAAATTGAATTAAGTTCATCGATGCACTGTTGTTGAGTTAATCCACGTCGAAAGTTGTAAAAAATAATCGCACAAAAATTGTAACGATTTAATTCCATTTTTTGGGCGAGATGAATCTTTTAAGTTACTGTAAACAACACAAATATTGCTCGTATGTCAAAATGTTCTGAGTACGTATAACCTCAAAAATGTCAAACTTTACGATAGAGCTGGCAGTTGCCAGATTGCAACACTAGGGTTGCCCAATCCCGAAATATAAAAGGCCACCTAAGTATAGATGAGATTTGATACGTACTTATGTATATAAACTGCATCGAGACAATTTAAATTCTTTGGTTTAATTTAATTGGAGGTGTAGGAACTCACAGCAGGTAACGCCAGTGTTATGATTTATGGAATAAAATTTATTACGGGCAGTTGATCCGCATATCGCTGATATAAAATTCAAGAAAATGCAACTGCACTCTAAAATGAGTGCGAACAATTCATTCAAGATCTTTGCTTAATTTACTGGATGGAAAAAAAATTTGTAGCACCACTCATGACTAAACGTTTTTCGACACAAGTTTCCAGCTCACTTCATACCAGGCAACCTAATATACACGCTCACATGCATACACACATTCAGGCAGATAATAAAATTTATTGCATATTTAATTTAATATGCAGGGTTACAAAATAATCACTTTGCCAAGGATAACACTTTGGACGTGCAACAAAAAAAAAAAAAAAAAATTACAGGAAGAGCTGTATGGAAGCTGAACCAGCGAATTGTCAGGGAATTATTTATGAGCGATTTCATAGGAACTACGTGAATAAAGCAAAAACCGAAAAAAAAAACCAGAAAGAAAAAAAGAAGAAACTTCAATTGTATAAGAGAGTAAAGGGTAAGTGATATAGATGACAAATGAGCTGAAGTCAACCGAAAAAGAAGTATGAGCTGCGAACATACAACAGATGAATTTAGGCTAAAAAATGAATATACAAATTTAAACACAAAAAGGGAAACCCCAATTGAATTTGAAAGTATTCTGTAGCCCATACATATTTCATAGACATTGACAAAAAAGAAATTTCAGAATTCTGGAGCCAAAAAATTCCAAAACATCAAAAACAAGATACTCGAGAGTTAAGCATCAGAAAAGCTAATTAGATTTTTTTTGCCCCTGAAATGGGAAATTTTCTTTTAGTCAATGTCTATGAAAAACCTATTTAAAAAATGCCTAAAATCATGCAATAAAAAGATTCACATTATTACGTCTATAATCCAGATTTCACATGCCGTCTGTATGGGGCATTACTAACCACAGAATTCCTTCGTCGTCTTAATGCCTTTAATCATCTTCAACGATTCTCTAATTCATACTTATTCCTTTCCAACGAACGTTTTTTAAAGTTCCAAGGATTGTATTTTGCGCAGTGTATGACTTAACAATTCCTATTTTCATGCATATTTTTCGATTAAGTATTTAATAGTTATTTCAGATTATATTGCGAAACTCTTTCGCAGTAGCTAAAAGGAATAATCATTATGGTAAAGAATTCCTATAAAATTACTTTACGGATACTCAAGCATCGTTCAATCTATACGAGTATTGACTTTCACCTCTTTAGATAGATATTCATTTCAAATGTGTGCACTTCAATTACAGCAACAATAAGTAGTAGATAAAGTCAATTAAAATATCAACAACTACATACATGCATACATACACACATACATGCATACAGGATGATAAGCATACATTGAACAGCATCTTGTGTCAATAGCAGGCAATATTTCAACATGCTGTTCAAGACACTTGTGATAAATGAGCTATCGATTAAACTGCTAGACAAAAATCATGCGTTTTATGAACATTTTTTGGGTAAATGAGCAGAAACTAAACTAAAATGTGGGTTCTAATTATGATCAATTCAAAAAAAGTTTTATCCCTAATTAAACCACGAGACATCTATGACAAATCAATCCAGAATGCGACTCAGAAGCTAATATGAGGAAATTCAGTTGAGTTGATTAGGGTAAAAAAAAATAAATGCTTAAGTTTTTAGTTAGTTTTTAGTATACCCTTTGAAATGGTCTTTTTGATTTAAGATATAAAAATATTTATTCAGGCATGTTCTGAAATCCAATTCACTTCGAAATCGAAGCAATCTTCAAGAGCTCTAGATTGCGACAAAAAAGTTGGAATCGGATGTGCCTTTCAACAAGTAAAAATTGCTTATGGTTCCTATTCGATTTACTGAAACATAAATCCGATTTGGTGTTAATTATCAAAATGCAGAGCTCTTGAAGATTGCTTACATTTCGATTCCGAAGTGAATCGGATTTCAGAACATCGCTGATTATATATTGATTTCTCAATCATTTTCTAACATTTTATTGTCGAATTGTGTAATTCATCGCTGAGACAAATGTGGTGTGTGTATGTTGTTAAAGCGCCTATTATCGCCACATTTACTCTCCGTTATTTTCCACTTACATTCCAGCTCATGTTGATGCTAATTTTGGTCTTGGAATATCAACATTTCAAGTGCTCCTGAAAATTGATGAAATGAATGCGGAAGTGTTTGCAAATATTTTCGACGTCATTAGTTGATGACGGGAACACTGCGCAAGTTAGAAGATTTTGTTGATTAAATAAAAAAAAATAACAGTCTAAAAAAATGCTTACGTGTTCTTTGAAGAATCCAAAGAAATTTATATTCTGAAAAGTTTTTTGTAAAGTTGACCCTTTTCGAGTAAAAAATGTTATGAATTTTTCCCTTGAGTATAGACTACGTTCAAGTGACTTAAAAGCTTCATATGGACCAAAAACCTCTATAAGAATACCACAACATCTTCGACTGTTCGTCAAAGAGACTTATTTTTTTTGTTTTACTTTGAGTGATATACGATTGAACTCTGATGGCCTTCTACTTATATTGTTGAAAAACGTTTGTTCAAGAGTTTTGAATCTTGTACTACCGTGAGCACGACAGTGACAAAGTAAATGTTCCAAGTTCTTTTCATCATTGTCTTCACACCAGCAACAACTGATTTGTCCACTTTGTGAATATGATATCCGATAAAGTAGTGCATAGTGATGGATAGTGAATAGTAATTTTTTCTACGATGCTCTAACTTTTGGAAAATGTAGGTTGTCCGTTTACCAGAGAGACATCTGCCTATGAAACTTTGTTCATTCGATTGTACAAAAAAAAAAAATTTCTGTAGAAAGCAAATTTTGGGCAGCTAAATCCTAAGGCTCGCCCCCATGTGCGACATTAGAGTGATAAATCAGTTAGTTATTTGATAAAAATTGTGCGCGTCGCTGGCTACTTATCATGTTGTCACTAATGGATGGCGCTTTCGGGATTTTTCTTTTCTTTTTCATTTACTTGGACGCTGCCTTCATTCATTCTTAAACATTCTGCGGTTTTTTCACATCACTTGTCACCAACGCGTTATGCTAAGCGTGTGATAATCACTAAAATATTTTTCCGACACATTTCGCTGTCGCCTTCATCATGAGCTGATGATGAGTTTGGTTTTCTTATTGTTTTCTTGGTTTTATTTGTATATTAGAAATATGTGGGAATATGTAAGTTAAGTGTTTTACATTTCTAAAGTTTAATTTTTCATTTTTTTTATTTGAAAAACTAATGTTTTGAGAAGACAATTAGAAAAAAATTTATAAGACAAATAATTTTTAAGCAAAATCGTGCTTAAACTTCCTCTTCCTCTCAGCGTCACTGTCCTTTGCTATCACAACAATCTGCTGCCAGCCAGCACATGGTTTGGTTAATGTCGGAAGATTTCAGTGTCTGTTAGTAAGTGTGAATCGCACCATTGTCTTATACGTTTTAACGAACCTTTTTGCCAGCAGTTTTGCTCGCTGGTGGCCAGGGGTCGACTACAAAAATGTATGAAAGAAAAAGACGGCCTCTTTGTTAAATTCAAAGTTACGGCTTGGTGTTTTATTAATTAACTTCTTTTTCATATCTTTATTCGGTTTCTCTCAATATATTTAAAATAATATAATAAATAAAAAACGATTCCCTACTTTCCACCACTCTTTTCTTCTGTGCGTCGCTCTCTCCACCGCTAGCTATGACCTAGTTGAGTGTAGTGGTAGTGAGCTGCCTTTCTCCAAATACTGAATGTATTCTTTTGAACGCAAACTCTATAGCCGTGAGTAGCTGATATAATATCGGGCTGCTCCTAACGTTATGGTATTTTCTTGAAAGAGTACTATCTAATCGTGAGTAGCTGATATAGTATCGGGCTACTCACACCTAACGCGGTGGCTACTTTTCTCACCCCACGCTTATATCTATCCTTCTGCACCTCGTTTGTACTTCAGAGAGAGAGAGATCACACCTACGATCAACTGACTTATTATCGGGCTAGATCGTTAGGCTGTTCCTCCCCACTTACACTTTATCGTGAGCAGCTGATTTATGATCGGGCCACCCACGTCTAATATGGTAGTTCTCTTTCCGCCATTGACTATAATGCTCTTTTGTACGCGACTAAATACCCCTTACTCCGTTTGCTATGCTGCTGTTTGCATATCTGACTCCATTTGAGCCTAGATCGCACCCACGAATAACTGATTTATTATCGGGCTACGTGTGTTTAATGTCACGGTCTCTACGCTTCTCCGCCCCATTACTACCACTATAACTGCTTTAAATCAGCAAATACCTGGTTTCCTTTTCAGTTGCTGCTTACCGCCTTGTCTGCTACTGCTGCTGCTGTTGCTGTTGTTCACCGGTTGCCGGTCACGCAAAGATTGTCTCGATCAACAGCTGTGTGTCTGAATTTATTTTCTGTTTCTGTGACAGCAAACAGATCGAGCGACAGCTGCGTGTCAAAAACAGCTGTTGCGCAGTGTTGCCGTTGCGTCTGGTTTTACTGGTGTGGTGAAACACTTTACTCTAAACTAAATGTAGGCTTATTTTTTTACGAAAATGTTTATTTACGATAATAAAACCGAGGACGGTTTTCGTTTAAATGAGATAGGAGCTAAAAACAGTTATTAGTCAGGTTCATTTCCTTCATTTAACATTATCTTTATTTGATATATTACGTAATTTAAAATATTGGATATGCGAAGTCCAACTGTACAGTCAAAGTTTCAAATAAATAAGTAATGTAAAGAATCAAATACCATAAAAGTATACTCAAATAATTGGCGCCCAACGTGGGGCCATATCTTTAGTACAAGTTTAAAGACAACTTTTGTAAAGAATCAACTAACATAAGGAGATTATCAAATAATTTATAATACAATGTTGTATTCGCAGAATTTTTCAAGGGCTTGGTTGACGATAAGTCCCTAGCTTAAATTTTAAAATAAATATTTTGAAAATTTTTTTATACTTTTATTTTAATTTTAATTTTTTATATTTTTTATTTTTTATTTTTTTTTTTTATTATTTTTTTTTTTTTGTAATACGAGTATACTATATAAACATTATAAAAACTTTTGATTTTTTTTTTTTTTTTGTATTAATATATACAGTTAGTTGAAAGTGCCATAAATAATCGCTTGAAACAATATTTAAATAAAGTTACAAGAGGCTTAAAAATAAGTCAAATATTTCATTTCTTTTATCGAATATTTTGTACCAAAACAATTTGCCTTTACTCCAATATTTTTTTGATTTTCCGCATAATTTAAGTCGAAAAAAAGTTGCAAAAAAAATTCAGTTTTGGAATGCAAGCAAAATTGTATTTATTTACACAAACATCCATACATTCATACAAATAAATGGATATACGGATGTATATAGTTATTCATCGATTTTACAATTTCACTACAGTGAGTTTAATCAATCCACTGACCAATTTGTATGTGTCTGTGTATGTGCACGTGTCTGTGTGGGTAAATAAAAACAACCAACAAAACACAATAACCGCAGATAACTGACACCGCCGCTACACACGCAATACATATGCATTTTACAAATAAAACACAGTTTATATTTGTGTATGTGCAATATTTTATTATTCAGTAGCGTACAAATAAAAAAAAAAAAAAATATAACAGGTGTGTATGAAAAAAAAAAACAGAAGCTGGTGGCCAAGCACATGTGGGATTTATTTTATTGATGTTGGGTTAAAGATATAAATTTTATTATTTTTTATATCACCGGGAAAACTTTGTGTTTTTTTTTTTTTGTGTATAAGTGATGTTTTTATTGTAAAACTTCCATCAGAGTTACAGTTAGAAAACACTGCAGAACTACCGTAAATTTTTGTGAGAATATAGGATTAATTTCGCATCGAGCCTTTTGGAGTTACTTCAGCTATTGATCTTTAAATTGTAAAAAAACCAAAAGCCAGGTAGATTCAAGAAGTGAAAATAATTTCTTTCATCTCAATGTCTCTAACAACTGGAATAATGGATACACTTAGTTCGAATAATTCGAGTTGTTCAGCCTACTCAAAAATCGTCTTTCAATATCTTGGACCAGTGATGGAGAACAAAATGAATGGCACGACGATAAATGCAAAAATGTTAATAAATAGAAAAAATTAAGCTAAAAAAAAATGTTTGGACAGAGGCGCTCGACAAAATGTACTGGAGTATCAGACGCAGGAAAGAGGCGAAAAAATTAATAAAAGCAAAGAAACAGGGTTATAGGACGCGCAAAATTACACAAATCGAAACTATCTTCAGAAATAAGAATTCAAGAAGAATGTTACAAACGATAAAACAACAGACTAAAACATTCTTAAATAATTGGCGCCCAACGTGGGGCCATCTTATTGGTACTACGCTGGAAGAAAAAATTGACTACAGAGCTCTAAGCTGAAGTTGTAACTGCGTTGTGAGAGATCAAAGACAGTCTTCGCTTAAGTGAGAGGCACAATATTTGCAAAAGTAAAAACAGAATAGTCCCGAGTGATAAGGAACTAATTGCTGAACGATAGAAAGAGCATTTCTCTAAACGTTCAAGATAAAATTCAAGAACATCTTATGTGTGGTGCAAAGTCCCAAAATATTCAGAAAGCAACCAGAATTTGATGAAACTAAGATTGTTTTTAAGAATAACGAATATATGTATCCAGCTAAAACGAAATGAAAAGTGTAACCCAAGCAAATAACTAATCAATTGACTATGAAAAACCAACAATAATAACAAGTGATAACTAGAGGAGAACATAATATCACATAACTTCACCAACCACATATGAATGAGTTTTCTGGTGACTTCCCACCCAGTGCAAAGGTCTGCCTTAACAGCTTAAAAGCTAAAATGAGCTAAAATATGCTAAGCATGAGCAATTATATCGATATTTAGTTAAGGTGTTATTCTTGACTTTGCCAAATATGATATATTCCACTTACCACTGTCAACATATGTGACGCGTCGTGACAAAAGCGACCATATTTTGCCATAGGTCAAAATTGAGTTTTAGACACCAAAAAAAATCGCTCAAAAATGTCTTAAAGCTCCTTCAATTTCTGGATTTATCACATGCGATTTTTGTATCATGACATTTTTATCTCATGCAATTTTTAAAAACAGTTTTTTTGTGATTTCTACACTAACATTGACTTCATATTCGTAAATTATTTTCTCAATAAATTGGCAATATATTGAATAAATTGAGTTTGTTGAGAAAATATCACGAAACAAGGAAATTTTACGTCATTTACACTCAAAACTATTTTTTTTTTTTTATTTCTTGCATAAAATATTTTTACAACGCTTTTTTCAACTTATGTGATACCATTTTATTAACATGAGATATCTATTGCATGACATTCGAATTAGATATTTTGAAAGTTGTGATTTTAATTTTTAAATATTTGCCCCTTTAATTTCTGGATTTATCGGATGCGATTTTTCGTCATGATATATTTAACGCATGCAACTTCTGATAATAGTTTTTTCGTAATTTTTACTCTAATATAGATTTATCGCATATGAATTTTGTATACATTTATCGCAAGCGATATTTTAGAATACTTTTTTGTGATTGTTACTCTATATTCGCAAATCATTTTCTCAATTTTTAAATTTTTGAACTTATCGCATGCGATTTCCGCATCATAATAAATTTATCGCACGCAATTTTAAAAAATAGGTTTTTTTAAGTTTTTACTCTCATATCGATTTAACGCGTGCAATTTTTATGTCATGATATATTTATCGCATGAGATTTTAGTTTTTTATAGTTCAAAAATGATAGTTTTGAGATACATAATTGAGGTCAAAGTTTAGCATTATTGACTTCCTGTGGTAGAGGTTTGGAAAAATAGGGCTAGAATTTGAAATTATTTCACTTGTTAATTGGACCTTTTTCAACTAACTTTATTTATTTTATTTTGACCAATTTTAGCAAAATGCCTTAGACAATTCTGAAAAAACTCACACGTACTCTTAGCACGATTCTAAGCATTTTATGCCTTATACACTTTTTTGGTAAGTGCTTTTCTCTAATACTGTAAAAAGACTTGCATGGCATCACTATATTGTTAATATCTTTTGAAAGAATATCATTGTCGTAATTTTTTTATTCTGGAACATAGTTTCTAAATACACAGGGAGTGCGCTCATATTTTCTATAATTTTTTCAGAGACGCAGAGAAGCTTAAATTTCTAATTACTTATTTGAAATAGGGATTTTCGATAATACATGTGACCGTCCAATGGAGAAGATACTTCATCTTCACCCACAAAAACACAAATGACAAAATTTTGTTCCCGAAAAAACACCCTTTTATTCCCTGGTCTATGCTAAACATATCGAAACAAATTTATTTTTCAGAAATATTTGCTAGTTGCTACAAAAAAGCAAATTTTTTTTAAAAACCTTTTTTACGTTTAAATTCTCATATGACTCACTTGAGAAATTTTTAACCAAATACTTCAATTAGGATATCTCCAAAACCATTAGTCATATGAAAGTAGCTCATGCGTTTTTTTATAGCAAATTTTCTGTGCTATAAAATCGCAAGCCTACACTTTTTCGTAGAGGCAAGCATTATTGAGATATTTGCAAGAAATTGCTTCCGTGAACTTTGACCTTAGTTAACTTTTTCACTTTGAATTGCTTGGCTGAAAAGTTAATTAAAAGAAATCTTTAATTCCAAAAATGGTCCACCCTTTCGCATACACATTAGCAATTTTAGTTAGTTAACTAGTTGGTTGAGCAGGTTATCACTACAGAGCTAACATTATGCAACCTCAACTAATTCATATACACAAAGACACATACATTGAACATTAAAGATAATATTCGTGTTGCACACGTTAACGTTGTTGTTGCACTTTATAATAGCATCATGCTGCTAATTTGCATAAATATAATACTTGGACACATACGAATACATTCATACATATTAATGACGCGTCATCGCTTTCCGTTGGTCGGTCACCAATGTTTGTATGTATATGTGCATGTGTTTGAATATTTATGCATTCATGTGTGTGAATGCTGTTTCCTACGTCAATTCTCTGCTGTGTCTTCACTGTCGTCCTCAAATCATTTCAATTAACATTTTAGTTAGCCAAAAGGCAATTTGTATATTTCGTATGAAAAGCGTACTCGCTTAGTACCTACGATGGAAATATTATGCAAAACTCTGATATGTTTACGCAGCGGTACTTAGCTTTTGAACTTGAACAATCATAAGCTTTAAAATTGGTTGGAACGTGTTAGCTTATATAGTTTTTGAAACAAAATATTGAAATGAAAAGAAATTGAACTCGACTAAACAATACTAAAAGTTTTTTCAGAGTAACCAAATTCAGAAAATGAGAGCTAAACAACTTCCCTTTTTCGAGTAGTGCCAGATAGATTTAATGAATTGAAGGCGTCCATGGACAAAACGTCATTGCATAAGCTAGTTTTGCTTTAACTTCTAAAGCTCTGGCCACTCATTCCTATTAATGTTGAGGAAATTCACATAACATTCCCCCTAAAGTCTTTAGAAAACATAATATACCGCAGATGTAAGGATCGTAAAATTTAATGTGTCGACTCTACACATGTATAGAAAATTTCAAAGACCGATTATAAAAAATTTCGACCTGATCCAGAAAATCCGGAAGATACGTGTAAATTATTTTTAGCCATATTTTCAGATTGTATTGAATTTTTTTCATTTGTGCAACCAAAAGTTAAATTTTGTCGAACGTTGTTATATCTGCTCACAAGCTAGCAGAAATTTTCGAAATCTGCTAATGGGCTTAACGTCACGACTTTGAAAAGCTCATTAAAATTAATGCTTCTCAGCTCTGTAGAGCTGCGCGAGACTAACGAAAGGTTTCATTTTACGCCTTCATACTTTGAAATAAGTAATTTGTAACGTTCGAACTTTTATTTTAGACTTTGATTTGTTGCATTTGTTCGGCTGTGGCGGCATTACTACAAAAACATAAAACTGATTTGTACACATAAAAACTTACATACATACATTTTGATTTTTATATAAATAAGATAAAATACTTAATTTCTCATTCAGTTTTGTGTTTCAAAGAAGGTGTTCATTTCGATTCATTGTTACACAATGAAATTTGTACTGCGTCTTGCACTTTTTGTGTCGGTTGCTGCACTTTGCTGTGCCCATCAAGCATATACTAAAATTGCAATTGGCAATTATTTTGGTAAGGGAAATCTCCTAAGAATAGATCGGTATTATCCTGATTTTTCTGATTTACCTGAAAAACTTCATGAAAGGACATTGGATTACGAAACACCAGTAAGAATTATTGAAAAGTTTTATTTTATTTTTTTGCAATACATTTTTTATTTTAATATTTTTAGAACGGAGAAACAATAAAATATATTGAAATATTTCTATCAGATCAATATAAAGCAGCATGGTATAAGCTAAGACCGCCGTTGGATACAAAACCAAAAAAAATTCAAATACACTTCGATTTTACATATGTTAACATCGTATCTTCTGCACATGTTGACGCTATAGTACTAATTTTTGGAGAATAAAATGGGCTATGCTCAAACTGTAGTAAGCAGAAAGTGCATTAGTTCTGTAATTATATTATTATTTGAATTTATGAAATTTTGCTTATAAAATCTGGATTACATTTTAATTAAAAGCACTTGATACTACTTAAAATCTCTTTTTTTAGTCCTTAATAAGTAGAAATCACTATTTTGCATCATTTTCTTCAAAAACTTTATTTAAGAAAACTTGCAGTATTTACGTATAGGGCGGTCCATTAGTTGCACAAAACATCCGGAGAGCGTGCTTTAAAAAAGTGGTTTTAAAGACTTTATTTCAAAACACAACAGTAGGTTGGCAGCATTATCATAATGATAATGATATTTTGATTTTGCATCAATGATATTTCTGTTGTTAAGCAATAAATCCATACGCCAAATATTTTTTTTTTTTTTTTTTAAACATCAAGTAGAATTTAATTTTTCTAAGGACTTAAAATCAAAGATTTCTTTTATGTTTATCAAAGCAAAATATAAAAATATCAGCTTCTTAAGACACTTGTTAAATAATGACACCATGATGTTGTGATACGTTTGTAAGAGATGTTTTTATATGATTAATAGGAAACGTTTATTGCACAAGTACATGATGTGAATACGATAAGCAGATTATTTATTATTTATTATTATGTTTTCTATAAAATAAAGATAAGAAAAATACAATGCAAACGTTTCCTGAAAGCAGTTTAATTACCATACCAGCATGGTAATGATGAGTGTAGTGTGAGCTTAAAATCAAAGTCATTTAAAATCGAATTTTTTATTATTTTTGTTTTGATAACATGATTGGTCACAAAAAAAGAACACATGAGAAAATCCCAAAAATTCTTAAAGTAGGTACTAAAAAAAAACCGTGTCTCGTCGTTTTTCTCCAGCACATCAGATTTTTTTTTTTTTTAATCGATTTTTCAAGTTTTTTAATCCACTGTACATGAAAAAAACCAAAATACCACATTCTCGTGTTAAATCGATGAATTTAACTATATGATCCTTACATCTCAGGTGTTTTATGTGTTCAGTAAACTTATGTAAGATATTGCGAGAAATATTTTTGTAGAATATTTGAACCCTCTTTTTTTTTTTTTTTTTTTACGTCTACTTAAAGAATTCTTTTGGATTTTCTCATGTGTTTTACCAAAAATTTAAAATTGTCGAACAGTGTTATGACTGCTCCACAGGCTAGCAGAAATTTTCGAAATGTATTATTGAGCTTAACGTCACGACTTTGAAAAACTCATTAAAATTTACGCTTCTCAGCTCTGTACAGCTGCACGAGACTTATGAAAGGCCCCATTTCACTGTTTTTTTACTTTGAAATAAGTAATTTGTTACGTTCGAACTTCTATTTAAGACATCAATTTGGTGCATTTTTTCGGCTGAGGCGGCATTACTACAAAAACATAAAACTGATTTGTACACATAGGTACTTACACACATACTATACATACATACATTTTTATTTCTATATAAATACGGTAAAATGTTTAATTTCTCATTCAGTTTTGTGTTCCAGAGAAGGTGTTCATTTCGATTTTCTATTATACAATGAAATTTGTGCTGTGTCTTGCACTTTTTGTGTCGGTGGCTGCACTTTGCTGTGCCAATCAAAAATATAGACAAATTACAATTGGCGATCGGCTTAGTAAGGGTCATCTCCTTAAAACAAAACGGTTTTATCCCACTCCCGTTAGATTACTTCCATACCTTCATGAAAGGACATTGGATTATGAAACACCAGTAAGAATTATTGATAATTTTTTTTTTTTTTTTTTTTTTTTTTGCAATACATTTTTTATTTTAACATTTTTAGAATGGAGAAACAATCAAATATATTGAAATATTTCTATCAGATGAATATCCAGCAACACGCTATACGCTAACACCGTCGTTAGATACAAATCCAAAAAAAATCAAAATACATTTTGATTTTAAAGATACTAAAAAAGATACCCATGTTGACGCTACAGTGCTTGTTTTTGGAGAATAAAATGAGCAAAGCTCAAACTGTAGTATGCAGAAATTGTCTTAATTCTTGAATTGTGTTATTATTAATGGAATTTTGCCAATAAAATCTAAAATATATATTATTCAAAAGTACTTGATACAACTTGCACTGTATTTTTGTATTCCCTAATAAGTAGAAGTTCCTGCAGACCAATCCCTGCTCGTTCAAAAATCTGATCTTATAATTTTACTCGATGTTTTTTATTCATAGCTATTTTTTTGTGTTGAAATTCGTATTTTTTCACCTCCAATTTTCATGCATTCAATATTATAAATTTGCCGATGAGTAAAATAATAAGAAAAAACTCGGAAAGTGTCGAATAGTATCGGAATCAATAGAAAAATATAAAAATTAATGATTTTTAGTGAAATAAAGGAAGCTTAACGAAGCGGCACTCCTGTTACGAAATACAATACAATTTAGTAGTTGGTTCTAGAATCTAGATAAAAAAATAAAAGAATGATTTATCCACGTTATTTCAGAAATCCTTACCTGCAGTTTGAGAATAGGTTTTTTTTTTTTTTGGTTTGTGGCTACATTTTCTTTTGAATGGCATTATAATTAACCATTGGACTTTTCCAATAGGACTCTTTCTTTCTGAGTTATGATTCTTTGAAGTGAAGGTATTTCAGCCGCCATACAAAAGACGAAATTCTATTAATATCAAGAAACCAATTTATGCCGAAAAAACCCTCTAATTGATTATATTGTAGGGTATGATATGAGTTAGTGCCAATAAGAGAAATGCTCTAAAAATATTTCGTCTCTTACATGGGAACTGGAGTACCTTATTTTCAAAGAATCACAACTCGGAAAGTAAGAGTCCTATAAGAAAAGTCCGAAAGAACATTTTGATAAGGAAGAGTGTAGCTATTTGATGCTATTTGTTTTTTTTTTTTGGTACAGGTAGAGTAACTTAGGATAATGTGGTTACCTTTTCTCTTTTTCGTCAATTTCTACCAAAGTAGTGGTAGTAGGTTAGTTTTGTCAATTAATTAGTATTAGTTATTCTATTGTTTTTACTATTATATAATTTATAAACTAAAATATTAACTTCTTCAAGCGTGAGGCCAGATAAATTGACAGTACCTAAAAATAGCTGAGATAGAAAAGTGTTGGGTAATGTGGATCACCTTATCCATTTCCTCAAGTAGTACCGTTATTCTCAACTTTTGTTGACTAAAAGTCGAGTTGAATTATTTTAGATTATAATTGCTATAAAATAGCTGTAAAAGCTTATTAAAGAATATTTTTAGTAAGATAAACCAAATTCATACTAACAAATGAATAAGTCATAAGGAATACCGAATCATACGTAAAATAGTGCACCATATTACTCAAACTCGGGTATCCCACATATGTAATTAGCTTTTTAAGGTGTAATAGTAATCAGCGTTAAATAATATGGGGTAGGCCACATTACCCGAAAACACCACTTTTTTGGAATAATCACTTAATAAAGAAAAGCAATGTGAAATCAGACCTGCTTATGCATTCTTTCGTTGAATAATAGCTCCACAAACGCATCAGAGTTATTTGAATTTTAGAAAACAGAATTCTGAGGAAACTATTTAGCTATTCAGTATGTACTAAAGAAAGTGAATTTGACCTCACAGCTTATATTAAGAAATTGCACACGTGTAAGGATCATAACAGAAAAGCCAAAGAGCGTAAAAAATATGTTTTTCGAGCTTTAATATGCATAAATAACCAAGATTGTTATATATGGGAAATAAAAGGGTGCACCACATTACCCACATAGTCCACATTACCCTAACTTACTATAACATTCGGTTCCAAAAATCGATTTTGTTTTTCAATAACGAGGTCGGATAAACGATTTTTTACTCAGAAGCAAGGCATTTAAAAAAAAAGTGTATATGGAAAAAAATGCTTAGAATTGTACAAAAATTGTTCCGAATTCTTTGAGATATTTTATTTATTTTCAAAATTTGGTCAAAAAAATTACACTAAAAAAAAAATTCCAAATATTCTGAAAAAATTCACACCAATTCTTCAAAGGATTCTAAGCATTTTACGTTATATGAGATACCTTTGTTTTGAGTAAGCCTAGCATTTTTCTGACAAACGTGAGCTTGACAGTTGAAAACTCAATTGATAAATTTTTTTGAAGATATAAAAAAAATGTCCGCAAATTCTGCAAAAAATTCACACGTATTTTTTTGGACTGTTCATAACATTTTTTGCTATATACACTTTTATTTTAGAAAAAAATAGTTATTTTGAAAAATCTAAAAAAATCTTGGAATGCGAATACTATCCATATCCCCAAAAAAAAATTAATAATTTTTAAAAGCCAACATTTTTATAAGAACATAGTAACCTTGGGTATTCATTTTGTAATGAAAAAAAAGTTATGACCAAAAAATATGTTTTTTTTTAGCCAAAATAGTCTTTCAGTAGAATCAAAAGTGCTCAATTGGTTTTTCTCAGAATAAAAAAAAAAAAAAACAAAATGAAGCAAACCGTTACGGAAATATTTTGCAAAGAACTTTTTTTTTTTTCTAAATTTATAAGCTTTAATATTGTCGAGCAATATTTTGCTCTAGAAGTTGTCATTTCCATTTAGTCGTAACTCACCTCATTCATCATGCATTTAACGTTAAATACTTAAATCTGAATATTGCCTTAAATCACTAAATAAATTTTCGGTAGAAATTGCCTACATTTTCCTATACTACTTTTAGCCAGAAAAATATACAACCATTTTTACTTTATAATTCTAGTAAAAATATTTATGTGTGGGCAGACATTTGCTTAATATAATATACAAATAGTATACGTCTTCAACATATAAATCAGTGGTGTGGAGGTCTAGCAAGTTTGCGATTGTACGTACAAATGATTTTTTTCCAACCGTCAAACGGACGGACCCTGGTTCAAATACCAATATAGTCACGGTTCGTTTCCTTTTTTTTTTTTTTTTTTTTTTTTAACTACGGTTAGGTTAATATCATTTAAAATTTTGCAAAAAAAAATTACCACACTGTACGGTTATTCGAAAACTCTGAATTTGCTAAAACAGTTAGGTAAAATTTATTTTATTAGGGAGTTGCCACTATACTGTCTTGAAATTTCAGTAAAATTTTTTGGAATTAAAAAAGTACGATCTATTTATTGTATTTTCTCCATGCACAAAAGCGGAAAAATTTCGTTAGAATTTATAAAAAAAAAAAACATTCATAAAATGTCATACCTGCTCGACAGAAATTTTCGAATTGCATTATTGGGCGTAACGTAAAACTTTTACAAAAAGGTATTGTTATTAAAATTTACACGCTTCAGCTCTGTAGAACTGCGCAAGAATTATGAAAGGCCACTTATCACTTTTTTATAATTTGAGATAAGTGATTTGTTACGTTCGAAATTTTATTTTAGCCTTCGATTCGTTGCATTTAATCAGCTGCGGCATCACTAATTTTTACATATATGTAGGTACTTACATACAGACATTTTCATTTATATATATATGTGCTAGAAAGTTTAATTTCGCATTCAGTTTTGTGTTTCAGGGAAGGTGTTCATTTCGGTTCATTATTATACAATGAAATTTGTACTGGGTCTTGCACTTTTTGTGTCAGTGGCTGCACTTTGCAGTGCCAATCAAACATATAGTACAATTATAACTGGCGATTGGATTCATAAGGGTAATCTCCTTAAAACAGAACGGTATTATCCTCATTTTGATAAAACACCTGCACGCTTTCATGAAGTGACATTGAATTATGAAACACCAGTAAGAATTAATGATAATTTTTGTTTTTTGCAATACATTTTTTATTTTAATATTTTTAGAATGGAGAAACAATCAAATATATTGAAATACTTCTATCAGATGAATATCCAGAAACACGTTATACGCTAACACCGGCGTTGGATACAAAACCAAAAAAAATTAAAATACACTTCGATTTTAAAAAACTTACAGGCGATAACCATGTTGACGCTATAGTACTAGTTTTTGGAGAATAAAATGGGCTAAGCTCAAACTGTAGTATGCAGAAAATGCATTAATTTAATTATTATTTAAATTTATGGAATTTTGTAAATAAAATCTGAATTATATTTTTATTAAAAGCAGTTGATACTACTTTCAATCTAGTTTTTTAGTCCGTAATAAGCAGAATATCACTATTTTTCATCATATTTTTCAAATACTTTAAGAAAACTTCCAGCATTTACGTAAGGGCGGTCCAATAGTTGCATAAGACATCCGGAGATCGTGCTTAAAAAAATTGGTTTTAAAGACTTAATTTCAAAACACAACAGCAGGTTAGCAGTACTATCATAATGATAATGATATTTTGATTTTGCATCAATGATGTTTCTGTTGTTAAGCAATATATCCATAAGCCAAATATTTTTTTTTAACAACAAGTAGAATTTATTCATTCTAAGGACTTAAAAATAAAGACTTATTTTACGTTTAACAAACAAAATATGAAAATATCAGCTTCTTAAGACACTTGTTAAATAATGACACCATGATGTTGTGATACGTTTGTAAGAAATGTTTTTATATGATTTATACGAAATGTTTATAGCACAAGTACATGACATGAATACGATGGGCAGATTGTTTGTTGTTTATTATTATGTTTTCTATAAAATAAAGATAAGAAAAATACAATGCAAACGTTTCATGAAAGCAGCTTAATTACCATACCAGCATAGTAATGATAAGCGTAGTGTGAGCTTAAAATCAAAGTCATTTGAAATGTTGATACAAAATCGAATATTTTCTTATTTTTGGTTTGATAACACGGTTCGACAGAAAAAAAAAAAAAAACATCAGAAAATCCAAAAAAATTTTTAAGTAGACGTTAAAAAAAATACCCGTGTCTCGTCGTTTTTCTCCAGATTTTTTTAATCGATTTTTAAAGTTATTTAATTTAATCCACTGTACATGAAAAATACCAAAACAATGTATTTTTGTGTTAAAGCGATACATTTATCTAAACGATCCTTACAGGAATACGAGGAATATTTTTGTAGAAAATTTTAACTCTCTAAGACCGCAACATGTGGATCACTTTGACCCTTTTCTTAAAAAGGTACAAAAATGACACCTAAAACAGGGGAATACGTATATTGAGTCAGAATATACTACCGAAACATTTGCTATAAAATTTTACTCTTAGTTTCTGAACACTAATAAGTCGAAATTTTATCCCGAAACCCAAAAAAATCGTTAAAATCAATTAGGACTTCTTAGTATCAATATTTTCCAAATTTCACCCCACTTTAAAACTCTAAAACTATATTTTGGATAAAATTCAATCACAAGGTTCATTTTCCTAGAACTCATTAACCCATTATATCCTGTTCTAAGTGTCTTTTTGACACCTTTTCTAAAAACTGGCCTACAATGGGTTAAAGAATTCTGCCAAAATATTCTACGAAAAACTTCACTAGGAAATACTAAAGACAAATATTCTTAAAACTTATGAAAAGCGCGGCAGGGATGTAATAAATATGCAATGTGAAAAGTACTAATTGATTTTAACAATTTTTTGGGTTTCGATATAAAATATCGACTTTTTAGTGTTCAGCAACTAACAGTGAAATTTTATAGCAAATATTTCTGTAGTACATACTGACTCAATATTCTCCTGTTTTAGGTGTAATTTTTGAACCTTTTAAAGAAAGGGTAAAAACTACCCCTATTTGGTGGCTGTAGAGGGTTAAATATTCTACAAAAATATTCCTGGCAATATCCTGCGTAAGTTTGTTCAACACATGATACACCTCAGATGGAAGGATCGTATAGATAAATGTATTGATTTAACACAAGAATACATTGGTTTGTTATTTTTCATGTACAGTGGATTAAATAACTTCAAAAATCGATTTAAAAAAAATCAGACGTGCTGGAGGAAAACGACGAGAAACTGGTATTTTTTTAACGTATACTTAAAGAATTTTTTTTGGATTTTCTCATGTGTTTTACAAAAATTTGAAATTGTCGAACAGTGTTGTATCTGCTCCACAAGCTAGCAGAAATTTTTGAAATGTATTATTGAGCTTAACGTCACGACTTTGAGAAGCTCATTAAAATTTACGCTCCTCAGCTCTGAACAGCTTCGCGAGACTTATGAAAGGTCCCATTTCACTGTTTTTTTACTTTGAAATAAGTAATTTGTTACGTTCGAACTTCTATTTAAGACATCAATTTGGTGCATTTTTTCGGCTGAGGCGGCATTACTACAAAAACATAAAACTGACTTGTACACATAGGAACTTACACACATACTATACATACATACATTTTTATTTCTATATAAATACGGTAAAATGTTTAATTTCTCATTCAGTTTTGTGTTCCAGAGAAGGTGTTCGTTTCGATTTTCTATTATACAATGAAATTTGTGCTGTGTCTTGCACTTTTTGTGTCGGTGGCTGCACTTTGCTGTGCCAATCAAAAATATAGACAAATTACAATTGGCGATCGGCTTAGTAAGGGTCATCTCCTTAAAACAAAACGGTTTTATCCCACTCCCGTTAGATTACTTCCATACCTTCATGAAAGGACATTGGATTATGAAACACCGGTAAGAATTATTGATAATTTTTATTTTTTTTTTTTTTTTTTTTTTTGCAATACATTTTTTATTTTAATATTTTCAGAAGGGAGAAACAATCAAATATATTGAAATATTTCTATCAGATGAATATCCAGCAACACGCTATACGCTAACACCGTCGTTAGATACAAATCCAAAAAAAATCAAAATACATTTTGATTTTAAAGATACTAAAAAAGATACCCATGTTGACGCTACAGTGCTTGTTTTTGGGGAATAAAATGAGCTAAGCTCAAACTGTAGTATGCAGAAATTGTCCTAATTCTTGAATTGTGTTATAATTAATGGAATTTTGCCAATAAAATCTAAAATATATATTATTCAAAAGTACTTGATACAACTTGCACTGTATCTTTGTATTCCCTAATAAGTAGAAGTGCCTGCAATCCCTGCTCGTTCAAAAATCTGATCTTATAATTTTACTCGATGCTTTTTATTCATAGCTTTTTTTTTTGTGTTGAAATTCGCATTTTTTCACCTCCAATTTTCATGCATTCAATATTATAATTTTACCGATGAGTAAAATAATAAGAAAGAACTCGGAAAGTGTCGAATAGTATCGGAATCAATAGAAAAATATCAAAATTAATGGTTTTTAGTGAAATAAAGGAAGCCTAACGAAGCGGCACTCCTGTTACGAAATTTCAATACAATTTAATAGTTGCTTCTAGAATCTAGATAAATAAATAAAAGAATGATTTATCCACGTTATTTCAGAAATCCTTACCTGCAGTTTGTGAATTCGTTTTGTTTTTTTGGTTTGTGGCTACATTTTCTTTTGAATGGCATTATAATTAACCATCGGACTTTTCCAATAGGATTCTTACTTTCTGAGTTATGATACTTTGAAGTGAAGGTATTTCAGCCGCCATACAAAAGACGAAATTCTATTAATATCAAGAAACCAATTTATGCCGAAAAAACCCTCTAATTGATTATATTTCAGGGTATGATATGAACAGCGCCCACTTTTCTTTATGCTTTAGATAATCATGATCAAGACCTGCATACCAAGTTTCATCAAAACATGTTGTACCATTTGCGAGAAATAGCATTTAACGTTTTTTGCTTGTATGGGAGGTTTCACACGCAACGGCGATATCTCGACCACTTTCAGACCACAGATGCCTTTTAATAAGTAGGCTCCCCACAGCAGGGCTGGACTGGTCATATGGGAGTTCGAGAGATGAACATTTTGGGTCGGTAGACTGTGAAATTTTTATTTTTGTTTTTTTTTGGCTATTTTTGGATTCAAAATTTTAATAAAAATAGACTTTTTTTTTTCATTTTTTTTCATTTAAGTAGTCAGGTAGAATTTTTTCAACAAAAAAAATTTTTTTTTTTCCCGTTTCGGATACTTTAAATGTAAAATAATTACTAAATTCATAACAATAATAACATAATAACAATTATAATATGTATTATTGTGTCGATAATATTGATAATTTGTTGCGATATCTTTAAACGCGTTTTTCTCAGAACAGTGTTTTTTGAACTGGTACCCACGATTCCGGCTGATCTACTGTACCGATGTACTTCAATTTTTTTTTAATGTTCGTAAAAGATTTGGCTATCTTGGGTACTCGAATCAGCTGAAAACTGAATTTTAAATTTTTTGAAAAAATAAAAAAAAATTCCAAAAATTCTGAAAAAATTCACATGTATTCTTTAGACAATTCTAAGAATTTTATTTCATAAACACTTTTTTTGTTAGATGCCTCACTTTTGAGTAAAAAATGTTTTTTTGACCGTGTAATTGAAAAACGTAAAAAAATCGATTTTGGGATGCGAATATTATCCATATCACCAAAAAGAATTTATAATTTTTAAGTCCCAAAATTTTTGTAAGAACATAGACTTTATTCTTAGAGCACCATTGGGTATCCATTTCGTAATAAAAAAAAAAAATTATGACCAAAAACATGTTTTTCTTAGCCAAAATGTGCCTTCGTAGAATCAAAATTGCTCAATTGGTTTTTCTGAGAAAGAAAAAAAAAATATGATGCAGATACCGATTTTAAGAGTCCCACTCTTGATTTGGTTTCGAGATGATTTTATTTTGCTTCATACAAAATCGACCCGGTCTAATATGTAATGCTCTAGAAAAACCGTTTCGGAGATATTTTGCAAAAAACTGTTTTTTTTTTTTCTAAATTTATATGCTACACTATTGTCGAGCAACATTTTACTCTAGAATTTATCATTTCCACTGAAGGTCTATGAAGAGATTTAGTCGTAGCTGACTTCACTCATCATTCATTTAATATTGCCGTAAATCAGTAAATAAATCTTCGGTAGAAACAAGCTGTATAGTGCAGGCAAATTAGGTATTCATTTCTAATTTTGTTGAACATGCACCGATTTTGATCCGACAGGGCTCATTTTGTTCGTAATGAAATTTCTTTAGTCCCCCGTGAACCCTCAAAATCGGATAAATTCAATAAAACTGTTCTAAAATGCCTCAAAATGGAAAATTATGCTATTCACGGGGTTCTCTAGATTGCTGAATACAAACATGATGTTGGAAAATGAAAAAACTCAAAATGGCGCCCGGAAAACTGCGTACATACCCATTTTAAGCACCAAAAATGGGAAAAAATCGTTACAGGGGGTTTTAGCCTAGAAGTCTTGTTACATTAAATGAATTTATAAAGGCTTAAAATGTTTGCAATTATATGCGCTATTAAATAAAATTACTAAAAAACAAGTAATAAAAAAAATTATGTGTCAAAAACCAAATGTTTCATTTAAAGTTGATGAGAAAAATTTCAAAAATTTGTGAAATTTCAAACTTTTTCCTGCTATAACTCAGTCAATTTTGTTCAAAGCATAACCATTGGTATACTTGTTAGAAGCGCCATTAATCACTCTTTGTGAACGTGGAAAAATAAAATTTATCGGACTTGGCGTCATAGAAATATGAATGGGTTTTTTTGAAAGTGGAATAAGTCCACTTTTTCATAAACTGAGATATTAAAGGGTTTGCGTACGACTCAATTTAAAAATATTGCCAAGCGTTATTAAACCGGTGTTAAGTGTTTACCACTGTAAATTAATCAAATTTTGTTATGCTTTAAAAATTTTTACAAGTGTAATAGAAAATAGTTGAGTTTTTTTGGTCTGAATGGACTTATTCCACTTTCATTTATAATAAATTTAAAAATTTGTTATACTTTTGTATGACTTATTCCATTTTTACTCAGAAAATATTTTGTAAACTAAAGCAAAGGAAAATTAAAACTTAGAAAAATTTTACTTTAAAAACTATTGTTGTTTCTTTTCTTTTCTTTCTACTCAAGTAGGGCCTTGGAAACTAGTTACAACAACAACAAAAACACAAAGTTCTTGTCGGACCTACTTTCGGAGATATAGCCATCGGAAGATTGAGATATATCTTTTATAAAAATCATTATAAGTTGGGAACCCCTGAAAGGATTTTTATAATATTAGTGTCATACAAAAGATATGTTAATTTGCTACAAAATTGATCTACAAAAAGGTTTAATCCGAGTAGTGGTTTTAGAGATATTGCAAATTTTCAGAAATTTTTACCATTTTTTTTTTTTTTAAACCAATATTTTTCCAAAAACTGTATAATTAATGCATAATTTTAGTGACATATTATAAAAGCCCTATTTATTTGCTTTCATTTGACATGTAATTTTTATCTGATTTCTTGCATTATCATATTTTTTTAAAGGAAAACAAAGAAGTGAACCAAAGAAATTTTCATGAAATTTAGGAAAACATTACAAGAACAACAATAATACCAACTACAAAAATAACGATAACAGCAATAAAAACAACAATAACGATGTTTTGGATAGTTTTCGATTCATTCCGATTCCTGTAGACTCTTCCGCTGTTTTCCAATAAGTTACTTTTTTGTTTTCCTATAAAAAAAATACGCTATGCAAGAAATCAAGTACAAGTTACATGTCAAACGATCAAACGAAAGGTAATAAATTGAGCTTTTATAATATGTTACTAAAATTATGCATTAATGATACAATTTTTGGAAAAATAGTGCTTAAAAAAAAAAAAAATGGTCAAAATTTCTGAAAATTTGCAATATCTCTAAAACCACGACTCGGATTAAAATTTTTTGTAGATCAATTTTGTGGCAAATTAACATATCTTTCGTATGACACTAATATTATTAAAATCCTTTCATGGGTTCCCAACTTATAATAACTTTTATAAAAAATATATTTCGATCTTCCGATGGCTATATCTCCGAAAGTAGGTCCGACAAGAACTTTTTGTTTTTGTTGTTGTTGTAACTAATTTTCAGAAAAGAAAAGAAACAACAAAAGTTTTTAAAGTAAAATTTTTCTAAGTTTTAATTTTCCTTTGCTTTAATTTACAAAATATTTTGTGAGTAAAAATGGAATAAGTCATACAAAAGTATAACAAATTTTTAAATTTATTATAAATGAAAGTGGAATAAGTCCATTCAGACCAAACAAACTCAACTATTTTCTATAACACTTGTAAAAATTTTTACAGCATAACAAAATTTGATTAATTTACAGTAGTAAACACTTAACACCGGTTTAATAACGGTTGCCAATATATTTAAATTGATTTAAAAGCAAAATCTTCTGCATAGCAGTAGATGAAAAAATGGACTTATTCCACTTTCAAAAAAATCATTTTTGTAAAAATGTTTTTCATGAAAAGTTCTTTTGAGTAATTTTTGATGAAATCGTGGTCTAACGAGTCTGTAATTTTCAATATAAAAAGAGGACATATATAGCTAGCTATAACTACCATAAACTCAATTTTTCCGGAATTGGACTTATTCCACTTTCAAATAAACCCATTTATATATTGATGCATATGAAGCTATAACCTCGAAAATATAAATTAAAGAATAACTCGAGAACGGCCGCAAGGAAAAAAAAATAATTGGGTTTTTCGTGTTCAGCGACCTCAAATTAGTTTAGAAAAATCGGTTTGCAAAATGTTACAAATATTTTTAATTTTGAGTTGTATTAACTTTTCATAGTTATTGCTTAAATAATAAACAAATCAAAAACACAAAATAATTTTTGGTAAATTTTACTTTTTATGGAATAAAAAACAATATCCCACACCGACCGTATAAATTAATTCAATGTTACAAGACTTCTAGGCTAAAACCCCCTGTAACGATTTTTTCCCGTTTTTGGTGCTTAAAATGGGTATGTACGAAGTTTTCCGGGCGCCATTTTCAGTTTTTTCACTTTTCAACATCATATTTGTATTCAGCAATCTAGAGAACCCCGTGAATAGCATAACTTTCCATTTTGAGGCATTTTAGAACAGTTTTATTGGGGGACTAAAGAAATTTTGGGAAAGGCCGGAAAAAACTAATGTGTTGGTTTTGTTTTAAATTTTATTACAAACAAAATGAGCCATGTCGGATCAAAATCGGTGCATGTTCAACAAAATTAGAAATGAATACCTCTTTTTACCTAATTTGCCTGCACTAGTAATATTTTCTCCAAATTGCCAACATTTTCCTTCACGTAGAGTAAATTCTACTTTTAGCCAGAAAAATATACAACCATTTTTACTTTATAATTCTAGTAAAAATATTTATGTTTGAAAATACATTTGCTTAAAATAGAAATTTTATGCCTCTAATTTTATAACACCTTCGTCAAATATGTTGATCCACGGTTCGAATCCTAGTGCGGTCAGCCTTTTTTTTTTGGTTTTTACTTAAACTTGACACTAAGGTTAATATAATAAAAATATCAAACCGTTTTTACTTTATAATTCTAGTAAAAATATTCATGTTTGGGCAGACATTTGCTTAATATGCAAATAGTATACGTCATCATCATATAAACCAGTGGTGTGGAGGTCTAGCAAGTTTGCAATTGTAGGTACAAATAATATTTTTCTAGCCGTCACACGGACGGAACCTGGTTCGAATCACAGTACAGTCACTGTTTATACCCTACACACGGGGTATTTTCACTTTGTCCTTCCGTTTGTAACGCACAAAAGGAGGCGTGGCAGACATAGAAAAGTATATATATTCTTGATCAGCGTCACCTCCTGTGTCGATATAGCCATGTCCGTCTGTCTGGCTGGCTGGCTGGCTGGCTGGCTGG
This sequence comes from Calliopum simillimum, assembly GCA_951812925.1. Lineage (NCBI taxonomy): Eukaryota > Metazoa > Arthropoda > Insecta > Diptera > Lauxaniidae > Calliopum > Calliopum simillimum. The sequence continues at coordinate 112,761,143 of OX638370.1, read as the reverse complement.
CTGTGTGTGGAAATACACTTTTTGGGAAAACTAAGCAAGATAATTCAATGAAATTTGTTGCACAGCCTCCGTCGTCAAAGTTAACTCGGGGGATTGAAAATGAGCAAAATCGGTCAATGGACACGCCTACCACCCATACAAAAATTATATTCAAAATGGAATTTTAGGAGTATTTTTCACGAAAATGCAACCAAAATACACATAAATACTACGAATTGTAAGCGCAAGTTCTAAAAAAAACAAGGCAAATTTGGACAAGAGGGCGTGGCACCTCCCATATAAGCAAAAGCTTCAAAATGCTATATTGAAAACGTTTTTTGATATATTCGAACCAAATTTGACTCAGATACTAAAAATTATAAATGAAAGATCTCAACAAGAATTGGGTGAATTCAAACAATGGGGTGTGGCACCTCCCATATAAGCAAAAGTTTCAAAATGCTATACTGAAAGAATTTTTTGAGATAATCCAACTAAATTTCACTCAAATACTAAAGACTATAAATGCACCCTCTGAGCTTAAACTAGACGAGGGGCGTGGCACCTACTTTATAAGCAAAAGCTTTAAAATACTGCAGTGTAGGGTATTTATTTTTTGGCCAGGCCAAAAGTTATACCCTTACTAGTTTTTTTTTTTTTTTTTTTTTTGAACTACGGTAATAGTCCGGGAGCCGGCAATACTAAAAGTGCCGTCATCGCGGATTTTAATGCAAAATGGTAGTTTACACTAAGACGAATATGAAAAGCTTGGTCAGTATGGTTATAGCCTGGCAGGAATATTTTTAAATGATTTTTGAATTATTAAATTTTAGGAATGTTTTGCCGTCATCGCGGATTTTGATCAATCTTAAAAATCTGGCCGACCAAATTTTGTTTGCCGAAAATGACCGGCAGACCTATTTGCATAAAAAAATTTCAGAATCCGCGATGACGGCACTTTTATTATTGCCGGCTCCTCGCCTATAAGGTAAATATCATTTATAATTTTTGGAAAAAAAATACTGTACTGTACGGTTATTCCAAAACTCTGAACTTATTAAAACAGTAAGATAAAATTTATGTTATTAAGGAGTTGTCACTATACTGTCTTGAAATTCCAGTAAAATTTTTTGGAAGTAAAATAGTACGCTCTACTTATTTTCTCCACGCACAAGAGCGGAATAATTTCGTTAGAATTTATAAAAAACAAAAAAAAAATTCACAAAATATCATACCTGCTCGACAAGCTAGCAGAAATTTTCGAATAGCATTAATGGGCGTAACGTCAAAACTTTAACAATAAGGTAATTAAAATTTACACGCTTCAGCTCTGTAGAACTGCGCAAGAATTATGAAAGGCCACTTATCACTTTTTTATAATTTGAGATAAGTGATTTGTTACGTTCGAAATTTTATTTTAGCCTTCGATTCGTTGCATTTAATCAGCTGCGGCGGCACTACTAATTTTTACATATAAGTATGTAGGTACTTACATACAGACATTTTCATTTATATATATATGTGCTAGAAAGTTTAATTTCGCATTCAGTTTTGTGTTTCAGGGAAGGTGTTCATTTCGGTTCATTATTATACAATGAAATTTGTACTGGGTCTTGCACTTTTTGTGTCGGTTGCTGCACTTTGCTGTGCCAATCAAAAATATAGTCAAATTACAATTGGCGATCGGCTTAGTAAGGGTCATCTCCTTAAAACAGAACGGTATTATCCTATTCCTTATCACTTACCTACATACCATCACGAAAGAACCTTGAACTATGAAACACCGGTAAGAATTATTGATAAATTAAATATTTTTTTTTTTCAATACATATATGTAAGTTTTTTATTTTAATATTTTTAGAATGGAGAAACAATCAAATATATTGAAATACTTCTATCAGATGAATATCCAGAAACACGTTATACGCTAACACCGGCGTTGGATACAAAACCAAAAAAAATTAAAATACACTTCGATTTTAAAAAACTTACAGGCGATGACCATGTTGACGCTATAGTACTAGTTTTTGGAGAATAAAATGGGCTAAGCTCAAACTGCAGCATGCAAAAAATGCATTAATTCTTTAATTATATTTTTATTAAAATGTATGGAATTTTGCCAATAAAATCTGAATTTTATTAAAAGCACTTGCTACTACTCTCAATCTATTTTTTAGTCCGTAATAAGTGAGATATCACTATTTTGCATCATATTCTTCAAAAGTTTTAAGAAAACTTGCAGTATTTACGTATAGGGCGGTCCATTAGCTGCATAAGACATCCGGAGATCGTGCTTTAAAAAAGTGGTTTTAAAAACTTTTTTCAAAACACAACAGTAGGTTGACAGCATCATCATAATGATGATGATATTTTGATTTTGCATCAATGATATTTCTGTTGTTAAGCAATAAATCCATACGCCAAATATTTTTTTTTTTTTTTTTTTAAACATCAAGTATAATTTATTCTTTCTAAGGACTTAAAATCAAAGATTTCTTTTATGTTTATCAAAGCAAAATATAAAAATATCAGCTTCTTCAGACACTTGTTAAATTATGACACCATGCTGTTGTGATACGTTTGTAAGAGATGTTTTTATTTTTATTAATCGGAAACGTTTATTGCACAAGTACATGACGTGAATACGATAAGCAGATTATTTATTGTTTATTATTATGTTTTCTATAAAATAAAGATAAGAAAAATACAATGCAAACGTTTCCTGAAAGCAGCTTAATTACCATACCAGCATAGTAATGATGAGTGTAGTGTGAGCTTAAAATCAAAGTAATTTTAAATGTTGATACAAAATCGAATTTTTTCTTGTTATTGTTTTGTTAATATCTTACAGCATTAGTATAAATTGAATACAATAAAGTTATTATTTCATGAAACGAGCAATTGTTTTTCATTTTCGTTCATAGTAAATGTTTGGTCGAGAACCAAAAAATATATCTTTTAAGATGTTTGCAAATAAACTGGTTACCTTTAACGCCCGATGGGACACTATGGTTGCTGACGTCTTTGGGTTACTTTGCTGAATTGGATACGGTGATCCTGGCTAAGGTCGATGTAGTTGCTGTCGTACCACCAATTATCTGCGTTCTAGCCAAATCCTGATGGAGGATCTACGCGTATATCCTTCGTGCAATTGACGGAGCGCAGGTAGTGCAAAGAGAAACACTTATATATTCAACCAAATCTAACAAAAAAATTTACTCGGAGTTGTTGGGCTGACTGATCACGAATCTGATATTAGATTTTTAAAACAAAATGGTGGACTCGAAATGGCAAAAAACAACATTTGCACAATGTTTACATATATCTGATTCAAAAATTTATTTCAAGACTTTAACTTTGATAGAGTTGTTTGCAACGGTTAATTGATCTACATACATAAAAATGGGTCTTAGATTCCTTTATCCTGGAGTATAAGCTGTATAATAATATAAAAATTTTATCATTTCGGGCGAGCAACACATATTAAAACTTGGCTAGCAATATGAGTAAAATTTTCATATGTGTGCTTCAAAAAAAAAAACGCGTCAAACAAAAAAGGCATATCAATTTTCGTATTTGTGTTAGAAAAAGTTTCAATCTTCTTAGATCCAAAAAAATCTTGCTGGTATGACGTGGTATAAATTAGTTCTGTTTTTTTTTTTTCATAACCATTCCAAACTGATTTTGTGAAATAATTTGATTTTAAGTTAATCACAATTACCGTAAAAGTATAAATTATTGCAAGTTCTAAATATAAAGGTTCGATAGTATTTTCTTTTACAAAGATATTCCATATTCAAACATTAAAATCGGTTCAGTTTTACAGTAACCACACAATTTTTACAGTGAACACTAAATTTTTACTTTTAACTCACAGAATTTTGCGTCTGAGAAGCATACTTTTGGAGAAATTCCAAGAGCATTGTTGGAATACCTGGATCTTTCTTACAAATTTTTTGAGGTCTATGAATATCTGTTAGACAATAAGGTTCACAAAAATTTAATTTAAAAAAAAACTTTTTTTCGACTTTTCGCCAGCTTTTAAGGATATTTCGAGTACATACCTTATATTGTTGTGCAGAAGTCAAAATTGCTTCTGCTATAACTTTGTAAGAGTACATTTTACAGTTATGAAATTTGAAAGGAAAATGCGTATGGATGAGGTATAGATAATATTCGGTTCCAAAACTCAATTTTTTTACGTTTTTCAATAACGAGATCGGAAAAACGATTTTTTACTGAGAAGCAAGCCATCTAACGAAAAAAGTGTGTTTGGCAAAAAATGCTTAAAATTGTCCAAAAAATACGTGTGAGTTTTTTGAGACATTTTATAATTTTTCAAAGCTTGGTCAAAAAAATAAATAAAAAAAAAATCCAAAAATTCTGAAAAAATTCACACCACTTCTTGGAAGGATTCTAAGTATTTTATGTCATATGAAATTTTTGGCTTTTGATTAAAAAATCGTTTTTTTGACCGCATAATTGAAAAATGTAAAAAAATCGATTTTGGGTTGCGAATACTATCTATATATATTCCCAAAAAAAATTTATAATTTTTAAACGCCAAAATTTTTATATGAATATAGTCTTTATATCTAAAGCAACTTTGGGCATCCATTTTGTAATGGTTAAAAAGTTATGACCAAAAAACTTTCTTTTTTTTTGGCCAAAATATGCCTTCAGTAGAATCAAAAGTGCTTTTTTGGTTATTTTTGGAATGAAAAAAAAAACCGTCATTATTCGACTTTTTGAACCTTTGCGCCGGGCGAAACTATAACAAGTTAAAAATTTTGGTCAAAGGATTCGAGTTTTTTGAGTCATAGCTTCCTCAGAAACATTTTTTTATATTGTATTTAGCGCGGCAAAAAATGGGTTAAGTAATATCAGTTATATGAAGAACAAGTTTTTTGGTGGTGTGGAGTCGCCAATTTTTTCAGCCTATGATCTAGAGTTTCCAATACAAATGCACAGCTAAAATTGCATTAAAAGCTGCGACAATAGTAAATGGTTCAGTTTTCAGTTATAAATTCAATCAGAATCGGTCTAATAATATCTGCATAAACGAAGGCATAAGATATGTCACCTTGACTAAATTTTGTTGATCTCCTAATTTCATAATTAGTGCAAGAAAAATGCATACGTATATTTATTAGCTTAAATAAGTATTCATCGTTAATAATGATTAAAGTACCATCTGAATAAATTTCAATAAGTACTAATTCTACTCACAAGTTTCACCAAAAATTCGACTACTTTCAGTCAAAATTTATTTCATGTGCAAATGATTTCATTGCAATATATTTCCGAAGCAATAATCAGCAAAAGACATTGAGAAGGCGTAAATTCCCAAAACATGGACAGCCGGTGAAACGAAACAAAGCAAAGCCAACAAGCGGAACCCAAAATGTTGCTTGTTAACAAGTCAATTTAAGAGCCACTCAAAACGAGACACTTAAAATTAATATCGTTGGGGATGAGTAAAGATGGCGTAAAAGAGAGAGAAAGAGCAAAACATCATTTGATATATACGAAATTTCGTTTGTCATGCTTTGAAGGAGGCGGTGAGGGAAACAGTACAATTCTCTATGGAAAATTGGATAGTTTGAGTTCATCACTCAGGCAGGCGGCAAATGAGTTTAGTAGTAATATCACAAACACACACAGCCATACCAAAAACCGAAAGTCATGTCATTTTACTTTGGGGAATAGCATTTGCTCTGTGACGAGCATTTGGAGAATTCAAATTGCTACTAAATAAGCAGCGTTGCGACGTCAAGATAAAGGAACATCATCAGTAGCAGTAGCATGGAAACACAAATATTGACCGGAAATGACTGTTAAGTTTAAAGCAAATATATGTGTATGTGCTCGTTTATCCTTAGCTAGGCAGCTAGAAGAATATCAAGCGGTATCAGGCCATACAGAGCGTAACGCCAAGAAGGATGCAGCAAAAATACAAAGAGGAATTTTGTTGAAAATAATTGTTAAGTAGATAAGCACTTTTATTGCTTCTTCAACTCAAATGTCCTTTCACAGACTCACTCAAACTCATTCACAGAGAATCATTAATTTTGTGCTGCTTTTGAGTTGAGCAAAAATTGCTGAGACACACAGTTTCTGCTTAAACTTGTGATATTTTTATATCAAAGGATACATGATGGTCAGTGACAATGACAAGTCATTTCTTTTTGAAATTATTGAAGCAAATCACCTAGTGAGTGGTTACATTTGTTGTTTTAAATGTGTACTGAATTGTTAAAGTAATTGCTGAAAAATTGCCTAAAAAAAAATTAATCGCCTAAAAGTATGCAAGCTCATTAAACGACAAACAAGCAACGTAAAACAAACACATAAATTATGAAAAGCAACAAGCAGAAATGATGAGAAGGTTCGTACATTTTTGTATGCCTTTTATTTTTAATTTTTCTTTGATATTTTACATAAAGTACTGTACGGAAAGCACAACCCCACAGGTGAAATGAAAAATTTTATTCTGTTTTAAGTCCCCAAGCGTCATTTGTTTCTTAAGCAAATTATATGAAATTTTATATACAAAATTGGCCATTAGTCAGCTTTGTAATTAAAGAACAATAAACTTTATAATGTACTGTCTAGCGCATACATTTCTGGTACAAAAATAATACGTATAATATGATTATATCGGGCACACAAAAGTAAAAGAAAAAACTTTAAAGCTTCACAAAAAAACGATTAATTTGCACAAAAAAGTACTTTCAAAATTCATTGCATTTACGTGATGCCACATGCAAAAAAAAAATCAAAAAAAAATCAAAAAAAAAAAACTCTAAAGGTGGACACCCCAATTGTCGATGTCGAATAAGAAAAACTTTTCACATCCTGCCACCTTTCTACGCCCCCATCAATTTAAAGTAAAATGCAGTCAAAAAAAACTAGATGAAAAAAATTGCGCTGACTCTGTGCTTCAAGTGGCTTCACTTTAGCTAATTGCATTTAAAACTTTTTCACCAACGACTTTTAATTGTTTGGACGCGAGGATGTACCATACCGTACCAAATACAAAGGCCATTGTTGCTGCAAGAGCGGATGAACAAATGAGCAACCGGACAAAACGCACGAACGAACAGTTACATAGCTTGGATGGTCGGTCAGACGTACGGAAGATAATAAAAAACAGCGGTGGCGCCTAAAAATTAAGTAAAAAACCTGCGAGAAACGTCAAAGTGAAAGAAAAGTAAAAAAAATACAAAATGAAGCACAAAAAGTGGCACTGCAGACTACGTGGGTCAAAAAAATATTTGTATGCTGCTTTCAAAGCGATGTAACAGTGCCGAATTTCATAAATAACTGAAATGTCAAATAGAGCAAAGGGCAGTGTTGCCAAATTTCTTCGTAGCGAATAGGCATAGTAGCTATACAGGGAATTTTATAGAGAATATTCATTATTAATGTAATGAAAAAGTTTGCCACCTTAGCCAAGTGAGCGTGGAAACTTTAGTAAATAGATACAAAGGATTGTTTCATTGTGAAAGCGATATTCTTGATGTGATCAATAATCCCAATCGGTATTGACGAATTGAAATGACTAAGGACGACCTGTATGAGAGCGGAATACTTAAACATTTTGTTTGAAAATTGTGAGCAATTCTGTTTTGTAGGCAGTTGATTGATGTCAGTCACCTTTTCCAACTCCCTTCAGTTATTGATATTAGTCATCTGCAGATTTTGAGTAAATAGGAAACAGCTTACTTAAACTTTCCTAACTATTCTATCTATTATATCTATCTATTCTATCTATTCTATCTATTCTATCTATTCTATCTATTCTATCTATTCTGTCTATTCTATCTATTCTATCTATTCTATCTATTCTATCTATTCTATCTATTCTATCTATTCTATCTATTCTATCTATTCTATCTATTCTATCTGTTCCATCTATTCTATCTTTTCTATCTATTCTATCTATTCCATCTATTCTATCTATTCTATCTATTCTATCTGTTCTGTCTATTCTATCTATTCTATCTATTCTATCTATTCTATCTATTCTATCTATTCTATCTATTCTATCTATTCTATCTATTCTATCTATTCTATCTATTCTATCTATTCTATCTATTCTATCTATTCTATCTATTCTGTCTATTCTATCTATTCTATCTATTCTATTTATTCTATCTATTCTATCTATTCTATCTATTCTATCTATTCTATCTATTCCATCATTCTATCTATTCTATCTATTCTATCTATTCTATCTATTCTATCTATTCTATCTATTCTATCTATTCTATCTATTCTATCTATTCTATCTATTCTATCTATTCTATCTATTCTATCTATTCTATCTATTCTATCTATTCTATCTATTCTATCTATTCCATCTATTCTATCTATTCTATCTATTCTATCTATTCTATCTATTCTATCTATTCTATCTATTCTATCTATTTCATCTATTCTATCTATTCTATCTATTCTATCTGTTCTGTTTGGTCAAAAATTAGCCATTTGCGGGGGATGTAGAGGGTTATCTGCTCACAAGCTAGCAGAAATTTTCAAAATGTGCTATTGGGCTTAACCCATTCCCTTATTTTTTTGAATTTGATGGTGAATTTGTGTTTGGGGGGTAAAAGAAGGTTCCTGAGTTCAAATCCGGTTAGCTTTTTTAGCGACCACGCCCCATTTTTCCATGGTGCCCTGATGCCATATGGCATCACTGGCGGGAACCTCTTAGCAAAAAATTTACTTTGAGTTTTATTTAAAATTCTATTTTTTACACGTATGCATACATATTTTTTGAATAAAAATGCTAAGTTAGCATACTAATCCGTGGTAGTGTGATATTTGATGAAACATCTAACGCATAAATTTACATCGCACCTATTTCAGATTTGGTTTTTGCACGGTCTATATTTACATCTAAGTCGATCACATTCACCAACGTAATGAGCGATTCCATCAAAACGTGAATTTTGATCTATTCGATTAGTTCCTTCCATACATTTATTATATGGTTCGACTGCCTTTACACTTTCGACCATTATACGCTTTCATTCTTTTCTACAAAAGAGCGTAACTATCGATTTTAGATCTCATTCCACTTTACAATGGCGATGTCAAATTCCTTGTTTTCTGCAAATTTGATATGCCCTCTTTGTTTTTTTTTCATGATGTCCTTCCAGGAAGTGGGCATTTGTGTGGAATGCAATTTTCTCTTATGGTTCCCGTTACATTGTAGCCTAGGCTTTGCAAATAATTTAAAACTGGGATTCCAGTTAATAAATTATCGAAGTAAAAGTGGAATAGGAGGGCGCAAACACCAAAGGACACCAAATAACCTCCAAGAGTGTTCAGACACCATGCAATGAATCTATATCGATGAAGTTTGGCTCGAATAAACTGTTTGCATGAGAGCAGTCTGAAATACGGTGTCATGGACTCATCAAATGATGCTCAGGGTGAAAGTGAACAAAACGGCTTATTTGATTGAAACTATTTCGAGACATGCCAGCAAAAATCATGACTTTAATGATCCAATAATCTTCACGATTAACTTCAAGCATTGTAACCAAAGACAAGCATAATCCCAATAGTAAGATGCATCCACAATCATTTACAGCACATCTTCATAAAAAAAGCTCGAAAAATTCATATGACACCCAGGCCCATTCACACGGGGTGGGATTTTTGGTGTTCAAACCCCCCCAGGTAGATATTTTCCCCATATAAATTATTCATGAATTGAATTATTGAAATAAATGGAAATTAATCTACTTCTAAACTTTACATAAGCGGTTCCCGCCAGTGGTGCCATATGACACACTTAAAATATATTCAGGCCTATCACTTAGTAAGAAACAACTTATGGAAAAATATAAATGCACTTTAGAAACTACTGTATTACTCTTCAATTTGGCATAATTACTTTTTTCAAAATCCAAATACAAATAAATAATTTTTTGCAACTCGCCGACGTCTCGATGCCATAATCGATTTTTCTCGAACAATTTTTCAATGATCACTTTCTCTCCTCTCACGCTTGAAAAGTTGATGGAATATTTACGCGTTAAATGCATCAAATGATAGATCAAACATTTCTACGCACATAAAAAGCAACAAACCTGTGCGAAAATGTTTCAAAATGATTTTGGTGTACATTCGGGTAATGCTTTTTAACTGTGCCGTATAGCATCACTGGCGGGGATTGGGTTAACGTCATGACTTTGAAAAGTTCATTAAAATATACGCTTCTCAGCTCTGTACAGCTAAGCGAGACTTATGAAAGGCCCCATTTCACTTTATCTTTTACTTTGAAAAAAGTAATTTGTTACGTTCGAGCGTTTGTTTTAGCCTCTGATTTGGTGCATTTGTTCGTCTGAGGCGGCATTACTACAAAAACATAAAATCTGATTTGTACACATAGGTACTTACACACATACATACGTTTTCATTTATATATATAAGTGCGCTAGAAAGATTCATTTCTCATTCAGTTTTGTGTTTCAGAAGGTGTTCCTTTCGATTTATTATTATACAATGAAATTTGTACTGCGTTTTGCACTTTTTGTGTCAGTGGCTACACTTTGCTCTGCCAATCAAACATATAGTAAATATGTAATAGGCGATTGGGTTCATAAGGGCAAGCTCCTTAAAACAGAACGGTATTATCCTGCTCTTGATAGATTACTTCCATACCTTCATGAAAGAACATTGGATTATGAAACACCAGTAAGAATTATTGATAAGTTTTTTATTTTTTTTGCAATACATTTTTTATTTTAATATTTTTAGAATGGAGAAACAATCAAATATATTGAAATACTTCTATCAGATAAACATCCAGCAACACGTTATACGCTAACACCATCGTTGGACACAAAACCAAAAAAAATCAAAATACACTTCGATTTTAAATATGATAATAAACTGGAACCTTACAGTGTTGACGCTTTCGTTCTTATTTTTGGAGAATAAAATGAGCTAGGCTCAAATTGGAGTATGCAGAAAATGATTCTTTTGTTATATCCATTATTCAAATTTATGAAATTTGGCCAATAAAATCTGAATTATATTTTAATTAAAACCACTTGATACAACTTGCACTGTATTTTTTTTCTTCCCTTATAAGTAGAATATCTCTATTTTGCATCATATTCTTCAAAAAGAAAACTTGCAGAATTAAAAAATTAAAAGTTAAAAATTAGTTCAATACAAATTTTATCATAAAATTTAAAACTAAAAATTAAAAATCAAAAATTAAAAATTAGGTGGCTCTTTAGGTAAAATTTGCTTATGCAGGTAATGTTTAGAAATGAGTGTCTGATGACAATATACAGGTGTAGCAATAGCGAGAACTATGATAGTGTCACTAAAGGTTAGATTGGCGCAAAGGCATTTTCTATCAGAATGATTGTGAAATCAGAGCGGTGGCTTTATGGTCCGAAATTTATTCAACAGACCGCTCTATTTATTCCTGGCTGATTATTGCGATTAATAAATAGTTAGTTTACTGCCAATTTTCACACTAAAAACAAAAAACCTAGAATGGCAACACTTGGCGAAGAATAAAAAACAGTTAAAAATGAAAGTGATATAAAATGCAGGATTACGAGACAAAAAAAAATGGAAGAAAAAACCAACAGGCGCTTTGTTCAGACAAACAAAAAAAAAAGTTAAAAATCCAATGGCGCAAAGCAACTGCGTAAAAATGAATGAATGAATGCGCCCCGTTGTGCGCATATAGCACACACAAAGCTTTACATTTTTTTTGTTTTTTTTTGCACGATGATGCCACGTTGAAGCTTTGCGAATGCTCTATTCTGTTACTTTTGCTGGTACCAGGAAGACTGACGACGCTGTTGCTGCTGCTGCAACCAATGTTACTGCATTTAAGCAATTAGATGGAAAACGCCTTGTTTTTTTTTTCTTCATCTTTCTTTTTTTTTCTATTTTGGCCAACTTACTACTGCAGCCCCATTATCATAGTTGACAATCTCGGCAGAGAGCAATGCGAATCAAGTTGAGTTTTTAAGGAATCCTTTTCAACTGCGTTAAGTGGAACAGAAGCTGCATTTAACGCGCACACAATGGCCAAATTGTTGACAACGCAGAGGTGACTTTGTAGCAGTTGATGATGTTGACGATGATGATGATGATGGTATTGCAGACAATGACGATTCTTCAACAAAAAAAAAGTGTAATCTAAAAAATTAGAAGCGATCTTTATCAAGTTAAATGGGTTCATTAACAACACAATGTGGGTGAGTTGGAAATTTTTCTGCGTTGTCTTAACTGAAATTTTAGCATTGCTTTGTTCATGCATTTTAAGCGCACTTTATCTATTCAATATTGTTGGTAGGACAAGGAATTTTTGTAGTGAGATGAATTTTACATTTATTTGGTTTTTTATATAAAATTTCTTTTCAAATAAATTCTAAGATTTTAACACTTCAATCAATAGGCAAAAGTGAAATGAGGTGCAAATACGAAATATTCAAAATCAAGAAAACGCCGATCAGATTTGCCTGTTATCGTCTAGTTGTACAAAATAAAATATATTATTAAGACTATGGGAAATTTGGACATGATTTCTGGTGAAAATTACAAAAATAAAGGCATTAGGCTGAAATCTCGTGGAAACTTTTCTTACTTAAGCTAAGCTCATTTAAAATTAAAATAAGAAGTCAATATAAATTCATGAGTAAAATACATATTAAGATATTCTAAAACTTTTACTTAGATGTAAGCTCAAAATTATCCAATATATTCTCAGACTCTGTATCTACACAATTTTCATTGATTCATTTTCAGTACCGTTGATATAACCTCTTTGTCGGGGATCAAAATTTTACCCATTAAGGAACGCTTTTTAAATGGCAAATGATTACGTGGTATGCTCCAATGAGACGATGACGCGTGGTGGTTGTCACCCGGATTCGCAAATGCCTCTCAAACGCTGCAGCAACAGTTGAAACTATGCTGTCCGCACAATGTTGCGATGAAAGGCTATCTTCTGCTGGCTTTTCCAGTGACCTCTTCTGGGAGATTGAGACTTCCCGTTGATTCGTACGTGCGTAATGCACGAATGAATAACCTTTTTTTTTTTTTTGTTCTTTCTTAGTCTTAAGAGTAGTTTACTTTGAGTTTATTTTTTAAGAAAAACACTATATTTAAGTTGATTGTAGGTTACTTTAAGTTAAATATATGTTAGGGTTAAGCTAATTTTAATTACTATAGTTTTATAAAAATTGATGATCCATGAGCTGCTGTTCCGTATTTTAGAAAGTAATCAAAGCGAGTGCCAAATTTTAGTATGTATCCAAATGACATTTACGTTCGCCAAGGGTATAACACACGAGTGGGTGAGATGGCAACACTTTACATGTCATAGTTAATACTAGACAGTTCCAATTCGCCGCGATAGTGGGTAGTGTTGCCGTAGCTAAAAGAGTAATTTTAAGAAAATTCTTATGCTCACACGGGCCTATTTTATAGTTTACGTTGCTGCGTAAACACTCTTCCTGTAATGCTACAATTCTTCTACCTGTGTTATCTGAAAGCATTTTTATTGATAATGTTGCCAAACTTTAAGTAATTATTATACTTGCAGGTCTGCAAGAAGCGAATCAATTATTTATATAACTCGGTATATCTCAGTTGAGCTTTGTTATTACTTTTGAAAACTGCAGCCAAGATCAGAACTTCCACGCTTTCGAGCAGCAGTAATTGATGCTCTAAGTAACAGTTTCGTGATGTTGTCGTCGTTTTTATTTCTAATTTCTGAGGTTGAGCTCAATCAGTTTTTTTTTTTTTTCTGAAAAAGGTAATGATGGATACCCAATTTTGGTTGTAGTTACAGTCTATTTCAGGTTTTATTTCGATAACCCATAAAGCATTATTCTTTTGAAAAGTCTCAATTTTACGATGAGATTTTTTCATCTTCTTTTGAATATTTGCAAATGATTTTCGACTTTTCGTCTACACATACCGTAAATGAGTTGAATCTATAGTTTTAATTGAAAATATTTATGAAATGTTTGTTAACTGTTTACATCTTTATGCAATCGTCGTTTTTGAGGCTTTAAAATTCGACTTTTGATCAACAAACCGTGCAAAGTTTCCCACAGTGCAGTTCAGCACAAAGCTTGATTAGTTCACATAAAAAGAATATATCGAAAACTCATGCAACTTAGCCGATGTCTTTTCAATCTTTATATAATTGCATGAGAAATTTTCCCCTATTTTCAATTTCTAACATTTTACTGCACAAACTTTGCTGAAACATCCTTAATTTCATCTTTTGTTTTTATACTGAATTTAACAATAATTGAAATTGAAATTTTAATTTTTATATAAAACACACAACAACAAAATTCATTATGGGGCATCAAGTAAAAATAGGAAACACTTTCAAGAGCACCACAATGTTGGTGTTGTTATTCCTGTGCTGGTTTTCCAATCATAACGAAGTTTCATCTTTCAGTTTTTAATGGTGTTTGTGGCTGCCATTGCAATTTTATATGCAATGGCAACTTTTTTCATGCCCACACAGCGAAAGCTTAAGTATTTTCCGGTAAATAGGTTGGCAAAGTTCATGATAAAGGCCAGGTTGGTTAGAACAAAAAAAGAAATGGTAGTATGAACAACAAAAATAACAGGAAAGTGTCTTTTATACATAAAAAGTTGGTAAGCAAGATTAAATTCAATAAAACCATAGAGACATAAACTGCTAAAAGGACAATGAAGTGAGTACGGAACAAAAAAAAAAACGAAAATCTTGTATGGTCAAGTTCAATTTTAAGACACCTTGAAAAACTCTTGGGTTAATACTTTTTGTTAAAAAAATTTCTGTAAATGCGGTCATCATTTTTTAAAAAAACTTATAGAATTTGGACAAATTTGATAACCAAACGTATTGAAAATAACTGAATTTTTATGAAAGTTCTTTCGGTATACGCCTGTAACGTAAGTTGGACCATCTTTCTTAATTTGTTCATAAGTTGCTCCACCTTTTATTTGTAAGAACACTTTCGAAATTCTCATCATAAATCATTTCATTTGCTGTATAAAGCTCAATTTTTCTACCCATTTTTTTTTTTTTTTTTTTTTGTTTTTTTTTCTCTCTACAAAAATACTCATCATTGATATTTATGAAGCAAATAGGAACACAAATAAAAAAAAACAAAGTTTTATTGCACAAAATCATAAAGTTATTGCCTTGCGGATAAGCGCGAATTTATTGACACTTAAACACTTGGCAGTATTTCAACTACAAACTGAATTTATGATGGTCAACGTTTTAGGGGTTTCTCCGAAAACATTCTTCTTAAATACGGATATCTTACGTGTTCATATAAAACAGAAAAAAAAAAATAGCCAAAAATAACAAAAAATTATAACAACGGTTGGAAAAAAAGTACACAATTTTATTACATTTGGTAAAGCGCCAAAAAGGCAAAGTCGAAAAAGTGATAAATAAAATATTAAAATAATGCAGTTCAATAAATTTCAAACAAAAATAAAAAACATAAAAAATAGACTTGAATTAATGCAAAAATATTCAGAAATATATTATAAAAAAAATTTAATAAAAAAAGAATAGAACACGCATGAGAATATAGTTGTACAAATCGTCGGGTTAAAACTACAACTAGACATCTACATCTTTCATGTTTTGAGAAAAATGCGTTTTAAGTTTTTTGAAATTCGTTTTTTGTATGGGATTTTTCAGTTTTCTGCTTTTTATTCTTTGCATAAAATTTGATTGGGACAACATTTCAAAAAACTGACTAAACTGGGGCATATAGACGTTTTTTCTTCATGTTTCTGTATACTTAACTCAAATCATCAATATATGTAGATGTCTAGTTGTAGTTTTCACCCGACGAAATATAAATGAAATCTCCTAAAAACTCTATTATTTCCACTTCGGCAATTTTTATTCTTTTAAAAACATTTTTCATACAATTTTCTTTTACTGTTAACTCCAAGTGTGCGGAACAATTTTGGGCATAATCGTGGAATTTCCAAAAATGTTTTTTTTTTTAATCCTTCTGCTGTAAATGCTTAAGTCCTTCTAGATTTTTGAATTTATTTAATATTTCTCAATGTTTTCGATGCATTGCGTTCCTTTGATGTTGCTCAATATTATTCAATAGTGGAGATGTGTGTACCTTGGTCCGCTTTTCAGTTTTTTTAATTCGCTGGATTTTCCAAAAAAGTTTCTTTAGTTTTTTGACTAAGTAATGTTTCTACAATGCTTGCAGCATCAAATGACGTGACAATGATAATTCTACGTCTTACCATTGAGTAGAAATATTATTTTTTCCGTTGCACTCTCAAACGGTCCAAGATACACCATGCAAGTGTACCTTGGACTATTAACCCTCATCTCCCTAACATATTTTTAGCAACACAAGTCCACATCATGGGTAAATTTTACCCATAACTTAAAAACATTCTGTTTTGGTCAATATCCCGAATTTTTAACGAAACTTAGTTATTTCTACCTTAACAATCTAATACCAAGGTGAATTGAAAGGAAAATAAGTCATATCTGGTGTTTTTTACATATATTTTAAGAAAACTTTGAAAATAAATAATTTTTACATTAATTCATTGGCAATTTTTTGAAACACAAAAAAAAAAAATATATATATAATGTTTCTTGTAACAAATTACATTTTTCATATAAATAAAATAAAGTTTTTTTATATTATTATCAATTCAATTTAATAACATTTAAAAATTTTTGATACAAGCTCATAAAAAAGTACCAAAAAAATAATACAAATAAGGATGTGCATGTACTTCAAATCATAGCCCTATGCTCAGAGCAAAAAGGTTTTTTACACCAAATTCAAAGGTTTTTAGTTTTTCGGTCTTTTTTTGCCGGACATTAGAAACATCTGACAGGTTTTTCTAGTACAACATTGGTTGTTTTCAGAGTGGACTAAAAGTACGAAAAAATTTTCATTATAAGCTCCTTCAAACTTTTTCGAAGTTGTGTGATTTGGTATCTGCTTTTTAACTTTGGTTAAAACAATGAGAATTAAATTTTTTTCAAAACTTTAATAATTTCGTCCTAATGTTTTACTCTTTTTCGTGCCATTTTTCACTATTTTCAATCAAAACGAAAAAAAAAAAACTTACATAAGTCCACAACATGGGTAAAATTTACCCGAAAAAAAAATTAAAACGCTATACCTCCGACAGCCGACAACGACCGCTTGAGACAAAGCCCACAACAAAAGGAGAATACGGTGAGGTAATTTACATGCGCTTACTTCGTTTTTTTGTTCGCTTTTTAGCGAATTATTTCGAAAACAAACTTCGCATGGGTAAATTTTACCCATGATGTGGATTTGAGTGTTAAAAATTAAAGAGAATACATTGTATATAGGTAATAAATTATGAAAGAACCATTTATTATGTAATCAAAAGTAACATTTTTTTCAATAACAAAGAAAAAAAAAATAATCATAAACTAAAATTATAACACAAAAAAGTGCATTTAGTAAGAAACAATTAATTAAACAAAAATGGTTGCAAATAAATACATTTATCACATAAATAATAATAATAGGTAATATTATATCGAGAGGCGATTATGGCTTCCTGGTTGCCCGTCGAAAAAGGCTCGCTGGTCAATTAGCATAGGTCCAAGGTACACACAGACAGCATGTTTTAAAACAATAACTAAACTTCCTTCCTGATGTTGTAAAACTGAAATATTTCAAGTAAGTTTCTTACAAAACGTTTCGTAGTTTACTCCAAAAACAAATTTTTACACACAAAAAACACTTTTTCCGTCACTTTTTATACACGCATACAGCTTGGCTGTCTGAAGTCTACTAATATGAGTCACCGGTATGAGTGGAAAATTCCATAGAAGAACATTATCGGACCGACGTACACTCGGACCAAGGTACACGCATCTCCCCTACTTTTCTTATTTCTAACATATTGTATAAATATACTCGTATTTGATATATTTTTATATTTGACAACAATCGAAGGTTAACAAACTGTATACATATTCAACTCTTTTTTTTTACTTTTTTCTTAGTTTAAGAATACAATGTTTTCGATGTCATTTTTGTATGCTTTCGGAATTGCTTTAAAGTGTTCGATATTTTTTTAATCTTTATTCTAGTTACTTTTTGAGTCTTTTGATTTTAGCTATGATAATATAGCTCGATATTTTTCATCATTTTCGACACCTTTATTACTTTTGAATGTTTTCAATGTTTTACAACAACTTAAGAATTTCTCGATGTTTTTTGTTTCAATTCAAAATTTTTCAATATATTTCATAACTTTTTTGATGCTTTTGGACACTGTTCGACAACTTCAATGTAATAGAAAAAACAAAAATTAGATTTTTTTGATATTCTACGATACTTTTCTCTTGTGATATATTTCGAAACTTGGCGTTGTTAATCTCTATCAATTTTGGATACTTTTCATAAATTCAATATTTTCAATTTACTATTATCTCTATTTTTATTTTATTTTTATTTCTATTTCCATTTCTATTTCTATTCCTATTCCTATTCCTATTCCTATTCCTATTCCTATTCCTATTCCTATTCCTATTCCTATTCCTATTTCTATTTCTATTTTTATTTTTATTTTTATTTTTTTTTATAATTTTTATTTTAAATCTTATTTTTATTTTATTTTTTTTATTTTTAATTTTGTTTTTATTTTATTTTTTTTTTCTCTTTTTTTTTTTTTTTTTTTTGTATTTCTATCTAACTTTTTGTTTATTTTAATTTTTAATTTTATTTTTATTTTTACTTTTTTTCAATTGTTTTTATGTTTTTTTTTTTATTTTTGTTTTTATTAGACTTGCGATGCTTTCGGTTCTTTTCAACACAATTTTATTTTTTTTTTTTTCGATATTTAGCAACAAGTTTTGACTTTTTTCCGATATTAATCGATTTCTACTTTTCGACTTTTCTAGCAAATGTCGTATCGATGCTGCTTAAGCTTAATTTCACTTGGATTTGATACACTAGCTTTTTTGACGTTTTGTCAACTTTTGCATAATTTTATGATAATTTGTGACATATTTATTGTTCGTCGATACTAATCGACATTTTCCTTCTCCTCTCCTTCAACTTTATTTGTATCGATGTTTATCAAACCGTCATTTCAACTAAATTTCACTAAAACTGTCCTGATTATGCTTTCAGAGATTATGAATATAATAAACACGCCATCTACGACGATGAAAATTTTAACTCATTTTCTTTTTAATTATGTCTGACATGCAAAAGGAAAAGCCAAAACAACGTACAACAACTCGGACATAGGACAACAGCCATAACTGCTAGCAACTGGTTACTAACACAAAACTTAAATCCGGCTATAAGACTGCGTGAGGTTTTCTCTCGTTTAGTTAGCAACATCTCTTTGCTCCTCCATACTCTACACTCCACACATTTGCAAATCTGACTTGAGTGTTAAGTAAATGTAGCCATGAGTATGCTGAGCACGAAATATTTTGTTGTACCGCACCACAACATTTGGTCAGCAACAAACAAAATGACAACAACACAACAGCAACAACAACAACAACAACAATAGAGTAACAAAACTTTATATGAAAGTTATTTAGTATATTTCCATCTACGTGTCTGTGTATATGTGCATGTATTTTGTATATTATGCATGTTGCATCCATATTTGATAATGTCGCATCGTTTCAAGTTCCTGACTGGAGTTTGCAATTTATAACAAATGCACCAAGTTGAGTGTAAAACATTAAAAACTTTGAAAAAACACAAATTAAAGTATAAAAAGCGCATTGTTTTATCAAGTGGCCCCTTAAGCTGTATATTAAAATATTTTATACAAACAAAAGTTATACGAATTTGTAGGAAGTTTTTTCGATATATCCGTATATAACAAACTCTAGCGCATTTGGCTTTGAAACCTGTTGACATTTTTGTGTAGAATTTGAATTTCAAATTAAATCTGTTGAAATTTATAAATAAAATATAAAAAATTTGGCCTTTTTCTGGTCCGAATGTAATGCATATGGAGACAATTGACCTTTTTCTGGTCCGATTGTAGTGTGAAAGGAGACAATTGGTTACGCCCATTGACAAACAATGTAAAACATAAATAGAACTTTATATGTGATGGGACCAGAATTTGAACTAGTCGGTTTCTCCCATGAAGTAGTTTAGAAACTACATAGTTTTAGAATAGTCCCTGGTCCTGCAGGGATTTTTTATCTAATGCGTATTATATCTGTTCCTACATATATATACATTTTCTTGACACGAGAATTAATTTAATTTATTTTTGTTTTTTCTCCAAAATTTAACATTCATGATATATATTGGATAAGCTTGCATATTTTATATATAAATATCTATGTTTATATATATTTTTTTTATTATTTCATTACAGCTGCAGGAAATTAATCAAAATCTCAACAAAACGGCTAAGAGCTAAAAGCTAAAAAAGCAAAGCAAAAAATGGTAAAAACAACAATAAGCGCACAACAACACAATTTTGTTTCAAAAAATAATATTAGTACAGCAGCTGAACTGTACTGTGAAACCAGTGATTGGCTAATGCACGCAAAGAATATTTTTACTTAAAATAAAATGAAAATTTTAATTTCATTTATTTATTTCAAGACTCAAAATCTCTAAATCTACAAAAACTATTCAACAAAAATACTTCAACCGATTCTGGAGGTTCTTGCGCAGATAGCCAGTCAGCTTCTGTCAAATTGCTCATGCATAACTACGCGTAGTCCATATAACACTACACTTTTTTATACCCTTCACCCAGCGTATATTCACTTTGTCCTTCCGTTTGTAACGCAAAGAAGGAGGCGTGGCAGGTATGGAAAAGTATATAAATTCTTGATCAGCGTCACCTCCTGAGTCGATATAGCCATGTCCGTCTGTCTGGCTGGCTGGCTGGCTGGGTGACTGGCTGGCTGGCTGGGTAACGGCTGTGTGTGGAAATACATTTTTTGGAAAAACTGAGCAAGATAACTCAATGAAATTTGGTACACTGCCTTCGTCGCTAAAGTTAGCTCGGGGGATTGAAAATGAGCAAAATCGGTCAACGAACACGCCTATCGCCCATACAAAAAATATATTCAAAATGTGATAATAAGAGCATTATTTGCAATAACAGAAGCAAAATACACATAAGTACTAGAAATAGTAAGTACAAGCTTTGAGCAAAAACTAGACAACTTCAGACTAGAGGGCGTGGTACCTCCCATATAAACAAAAGTTTCAAAATGTTATACTGAAAGCGTTTTTTGAGATAATCCAACTTAACTTCACTCAAATACTAAGAGCATTAATTGCAAACTCTGAGCAAAAAGTAGGACTAGGACTAGAGGGCGTGGCACCTCCCATATGAGCGAAAGTTTGAAAATGCTATACTGAAAGATTTTTTTTAAGAAACATTAACCGAACTTTACTCTAACACTCAGAACAATAAATGAAAGCTCTAGGCAAAATCTAGGTAAACTCGGAGAGGGCGTGGCACTCCCCTTATAAGCAATTTGTTCTTATACTCTCCTAGAGGTTACGGAAGAATTCAACAATTTATATTATTAAAATCTTGTATGTACAAGAATACGTACATTGTATAGTATTCATCAACTAAATGTTTAATAATATACGATTACTTGAAATGCAGTATAGGGTATTTAGTTTTTGGCCAAGCCAAAGATGTGGTTTTATCTTCATTTTGACTATTTTCAGTTTTTTAATTTTTTTTTCTTTATCCTGATGCAATATTTATCTAAAGGTGAATCAGGATACAGGTGAATTGTTTCCTTTAATGAATGACATAAAATTAATTGTTTTGTTTTATGTTTTTTTCAGTTTTATTAATTTTTTTTTTGTTTGCTTATCATGCCATAACTGAGGTAACTCGATTTTCTGTTTTTTTCTTAATTTACGCGTTGAGGGCAATTTCTTTGTTGACATTCTCTCAGACTGCAGAATCGATTAAAATTACCTCCGCAGCCTCTATACTGCATTTTCCTGCAACGCATTGTCTGAGAATCCCAATACCAATTTCTTTGGCGACGGCAATTAAGAATTGCACGTCCCAGATCTCTGCGATCACTGCAATTACGGTTATCACGTGCTAGAAAGTAAAAGCAAGTATAATTATTATATGAATGGATCTATAGCACTCGTATGTAGAAGAGATATATTTTTAGTACTTACGAACTGGACGACAACGCTGCGCTTGTACTTGTGGAATAACTACGAACAGGACGACAAATAAGAAAATTTCTACTTTCATGATGATGTAGAAAACGAACTGAAGAATCAGTTAATATGATAAATTTATTTTTTTCTGGGTTTTTATACGAAATTTTAAGATTTGAGTTTTTACAAAATAAAATATACGTATGTAGGTCAAAAAGTAATTGTTGCCGAATATGAATTTTTCGAAATAATACATACAACTTTTTAGCATTTTCCCAAGAGGAAAAATTTCTAGCGCTTCTGAAAAAAAGCGCTTGTTCCCATAGAAATTTAGAAGCACTTTCACAATAATTTTTTATAAGGCTGCAGTAAGAACAACATGGGTTCGAACTCAGACCGTGTGATTTTTTTTCACTTTTTTTTTTATTTTTTTGATGTATTTTTTTTTTTATTAAAATATTTTTTATTCAACATCTTTTATTTCACTTTTATATTTTCCTTTCTCTTATTAATTTACTTCTGTTTAATTGAATTGAAATTGATTACACACTGTATTTAACTCCTAGGAGGAGCATAGGGCCAATATGAAATCTCTCCATTTGTCACGTTCCTTTGCGATGACTTTGATCTCTTGCCACGATTTTCCCGATTCTTGAATTT
This sequence comes from Calliopum simillimum, assembly GCA_951812925.1. Classification (NCBI taxonomy): domain Eukaryota; kingdom Metazoa; phylum Arthropoda; class Insecta; order Diptera; family Lauxaniidae; genus Calliopum; species Calliopum simillimum. Next base: position 112,738,311 of record OX638370.1, on the reverse strand, counting down.
CCTTTTCCAACGACCTTTTCCAGTTGGTTTTGGGTCTACCACGTCCTCTACTGCCTTGTGGATTCCACTCAAGGGCCTGGCGACAAACTTCGCTGTGTGGTTTCCGGAGGGTGTGACCAATCCATCCCCATTTGCGCAGCTTGATTTCGTTTGCTATAGCCTTCTGTTTGCATTTTTGATGTAGCTCGGCATTTAATATAGTGCGAGGCCACCAAACCTTTAGTATACGCCTTAAGCATTTGTTGACGAATACTTGCAGCTTGTTCGTTAGTTGTTCAGTAACAAGCCATGTTTCGCACCCATATAACAAAACCGATTTCACATTCGAATCAAAAATGCGTACTCTCGTTTTGGTGGATATAACGGATGAAGACCATATTTTGTTCAGTTGAGCAAACGTGCCTTTTGCTTTTGCTATTCTTGAGTTAATATCCTCTTTTGCTCCACCATCCATGGAGATAATGCTGCCTAAATACACAATGATTCCTTGTAAACCTGCAGTAAGAACAACATGGGTTCGAACCCAGCCCGGTTTTTATTTTTTTTTTGCTTATTTTATTATTTAAGATTTTAGTTTTTATAAAATAAAATAGACGTATGTAGGTCAAAAAGTAATTGTTGCCGAATATGAATTTTTCGAAACAATACATACAACTTTTTAGCACTTTCCCAAGAGAAAAAATTTCAAGCGCTTCTGACTTCAACCTTTTTCATATCACTTTTCTATTTTCCTTTCTCTTATTTATTTATTTTTGTTTAATTGAATTGAAACTGATTACACAATGATTCTATGTAAGGCTTTAGGAACATTCGAATGTAAAATTCTGTTTGGACAACATTTGCTAATAAAAACAAATTTAATACCTCTTCATATCATCGGGCATTGGTGTAGCGGTCTAAAGAGTTGGTAAATAATAATCTGTTTCTATCTATCAGAGGTAGTTTTTTTCCTTTTTTTTTAATTTTATTGAAAAAACGCTTACCGCAGCATTACAAATAAGCGCTTCAAAAGACCTTTTAAAGTAAGGCTAAAAAATAGTTCTTAAGGAGCGAAAGCGCTTATTGGTGAAAAAGAAGGGTTTTTGAAGCACTTCTTTTCCCCTTGGGTTATGTCTCTACATAATAAGTAGATGATGTTAAACAGATTTGTCGAGCACAATAAAATATATCGAAATGGTTGAAAGAATAGTATTTTTTTGTTTTTTATACTTTTGTACAAAGCTTATTATGAACGTATTCAGCAACAGCAACTTATTGACCTATATATTATTTTTATAAAAACAAAAAAATTTATGTGCAAAAAATTACAACCAAATATTTTTTCAAAGTTTGAAAAATTGAAGGAGATAAGGAACTTTGAAAATTTTAGCTTAGTTTTTTTTTCTTTTTTGAGAAGCTATAACTTTAATTGCATTTGTCCATTTGTCCACCTATGGGTTTATTTCCGGGAGCCTGAATTTTGATGTAATTTTCTATAATATACTAAAAAACAAAACGATAAAATAATTGAAACTTGAGGTGAATTTGAAAAAAGATTAAAGCTCAATATTGCAAGGAAAGAATAAAAAAAAATTAATAAAAACTATAAAAATGTGAAAATTTCAATATTGAAAAAAAGAAAAAAATTCATTATTAAAATGAGAAAATCAAAGAAAAATTAAAAAAAAAATATTTTAAAATAAAATCAATATCTACAAGCAAAGAAAAATTTACAAAAATCTTATTTCTGCACAAAATAATAAATATTCTCTGTGTCAGCCAGAGCGCAAAAGTTCATCATGGTCGCCGCGTGCAATTTTAAGATTGACTTTGAGCGTTTTTTTTTTGTTGTTTGTGCAAGCGCGTTCTTTGTAAATACATACATAATATAGATATATATGTATGTGTCTGTGTGGTGAACACAAACAATAAATTTAATTCACTCGTTTTCAGCCTATGAACAAAATAAAAAAAAATAACTGTAAAAATGAAAACAATTCTGTTTCAAAAATAGAAAGAAAAATAAATAAAATATTTTGGTAGACAAAAAAATTACAATTTGGGTTGAGAACAGTAAAGAAATCAGAGCGAAAAGAATGAAAAATTTAAAATTAAAAGAATTTGCATAAAGGCACATATGTACATAGATACTTTCATGAACGTATACCAAAATAAAGAATTAAAAAAAAAAACAAATTAAGAAACATATTCATTGGTATCCTTGACTGCTGTACAGGGTGATTCGCATAAAGTTGGAAAAAACAACTGAATAAAATTAACTACCTACTACCTTTAATAAGAATTGGGGAAAGGTTGGGATCCAGTCGCCTTAAGTCACCTCGGCCTATGTGGCCTATTGTGTTAACCCTGATAAGACTCAATTAGAATTCCGTCCTAAGGCGAATGGCATTTATGAATGCCAGTATGTTCTTTGGGCATAAGATGCCCACCTCAGAAGTGAAGTACAAGGGGTAAGGGAGGAAAATATGGACCACCAATCTTTCTTTTTTAAATAAAACTCAAAAAACATAAAACAAAACAATTAATTTCTTGTCATTCATCAAAGGAAACAATTCACCTTTATTCTGATTCACTTTTAGATAAATATCTCATCAGGACAAAGAAAAAGAATCAAAAAACTTAAAATACTCAAAATGAAGATTAAAAAAAAGTGTAGTGTTATATGGACTATAAAGTCCATGTTGCCCCAAATGTTTGTTTGGTAAAGAAGTTGCATATAAAAATGTCACTTCCACATCCGGCACATTTTTCATGACTCCAAGAAAGTCAGATTCCACATTCAACTCAAAATTCGCAACGGCGATCTTCTGAGTAAAGAGTATTACGTTACATGCATTTTTTGGTGTTCTTTTCCTTTGTATTTTATGAAGTACAAATAATGACCCTCAGACTCATCATGAAAACTGCAGCTTGGTTCCCCATCTGAAGAAGATGATAATTATTTCCTTCCCTTACCCTTCGCGATAGAAAATTAACGAGGTTTGTGCCCTGCTAGATTGTCACAGTGACATAGTATATGCTCTACTGTTTCTTTTATTCAGAACGAACAACATTCCTCCTGGTATAATTTCAAGCTAGTGAGTTTTTTTCGAAGTGGGCAGTGCCCCATATGAAATTCTGTAACAGTCCGTGTACCTTTCTTATTCAACATAAGTAACTGTTTTGTTCTTTGTTTGGAAACTCTTTGCATGAATATGTCGACTTTTCTGTTGCCCAATGTGTCGTCCAGCGATTATCAAAAATATTCAAAAAAAAAACACATCCGATGAAAAATATCAAAAAAAAAAAAAAAAAAAACATCCAAAAATAAAAGCATCCAATGGAAAACATCCAATGGTAAACATCTAAAAATAAAAACATCCAAAAAAAACATCCAAAAATAAAAACATCCAAAAAAACATCCGATGGAAAGCGTCCAAAAATTAGAACATCCAAAAATAAAAACATCCCATGAAAAACATCCAAAAAAAACACCCAAAAATAAAAACATCCAATAAAAAAACATCAAAAAAAAAAACATCCAACGAAAAACATCCAAAAAAAAGCCCAAAAATAAAAACATTCAATAAAAAAAAATCCATCTAAAAAATGTCCAAACATTTTTAGATGTTTTTATTTTTGGATTGTTTTTTTGTTTTTTTTTTTTTATGTTTTTCTTGGAGGTTTTTAGTTTTGAATGTTTTTTCCCTCGGATGTTTTTATTTTTGGATGTTTTTCATTAGATTTTTTTTTTTTTTTTTTTTTAATTGGGACAATAAGTTTGAACTTTTCTGGCAAGCCAATAAGTTTTATGGAGTAGGCGCAAGAATTTGTGTTGGTGATCTTTTCCCAGCGAGCTCATCTGCATTGTTCTCAATTTCATCCAACTAATAGCTTGATACTACTTATTATAACTCAGATATTCAAACGTTACTGTTGTACTTTATATATTTCCAAAGGTATGGCGGTTTTTAATTTTGGTCTTTATGGGTGGTGGGAGTGCCTTTGACCAGATTGGGCTTAATTTCGGCGAGTTGTTAGATGTTACCAATTTTATCTGAGGTATCAAATCTAGCCTGCTCTAGGAGATTGACAAAACTGTCAGTGCAGAACGCTAACTACTTGAAATATTATAGAAAAATCGATCAAGATAGAACTATTAAGCCTATACAGAACAGAAAAATCAGAAAATTTTTCAAGATTTTAGTATGATTTTTTCTGTACTGATGGATTCTTAAATCTGAAAATTGTTTAAGGAAATACTTGGTGTTAAAAATGAATGGTAAAATATATTTTCGCTTATCTTACACAAGACACCCTAGCCTTAAAAATATATAATTTGCGTATGTGTTTGTATGTTTTCGCATTTTTCTCTAAGGTTTTGTATGCGTGATTCTGTTGTTCGCAGCGTGTTCATTCCTTAGGGGCATCGAAATGTATAGTTTTTTTTGCATTTATGGCCATTCTTTGAATCTGAATACATAAATTTTATAAAATTTGCCTTTGGGAAGCCACATTCCTATTGCGATGTTTTGATTTCCTTTTTTATTTAATTTTCTTTTCCAAGTTTTTTCTTTTCTTTTTCACTCTCCGCAGATTTTTTAATTTTCTTGGACTGCAACTGACCTTTGAATTATTGCTGCTGTTATTTTGTAGTTGTTTTTTATACCAAGGAATTTTTTTTTTTTTTTTTTTTTTTTTGTTTTTTCTTGCTTGTTATTTATGTTTTTCGATACGAAAATAGGAAATTAAAAAAATACTTGACAAAATATTTTCATAGGACACTTTCCTTTTTCAGGATATTCCACATTTGAATTTATTGCATTTTGTATTTTATTTATTGCAAAGAGATTTGTTATTCTTATCATTTGATTTTCTCTTAAAACAAATTAGATTTCAACCCAAACGATATATGAATTATTTAATGAAATAAAAATTTATTAAAAGATTGGAATTTTCATACTCCAAAAAAATGCTCCTACTTCCATACTTTTATACATAGATACTTATGTGTTGATGATTGAAAAAGTTACTTATTTTAATAAAATTACATATTTCATATATTTTTTTTTTTTTTTTCAAAACTTACTATAAATTTAATGAAACATCTCGCACAATCTGCAATTGCAATTACTTATTTTGTTCACCACAATATACCAACAACACTAATATTACCAGCAAAGAACCTAAGGCGCCATTTACAAAAAAGACAAGAATGCGGTGGTGGTGGGCGAACATGTAAATTGTTGCTTCCAGACTTCTTGCTAAAAAAAAGTTTGATTACACTACAAGAAAAATACTAAATATGAGAAAATATTGAAATATATTTATACTTAGTTATATAAATATAAAATAGGGTGGCACTTAGTACAAAATTTTGGTTATAAAAAATTACAAAAACTAAAATAAATATTTACATATTTAAGGGTTAACAGAGTTTGTGTTCACATAATTATGATACACGCAGACAAAAAATAATTCGTACTACTTTATTTCTAGTAAATTTTATTAGAATTTCAAGTCAATATATAACATAAATTTTACCTTACTGTTTAAGTAAATTTAGAATTTTCAAACAACCTTACAGTATAAAACTTTTTTTTTAAGTCATTTACCTTTCTGTCAAGTTCAAACAAAAAAATAAAAAGAAACGTACTGGCCGCACTAGGATTCGAACCGGGTCCATCCGTGTGAAAGATAGAAAATTGTTTTAACTAACAATTACAAACTTGTTAGATTACACTGTGGAACAATTTCGAACTTTTTTTAAAACACATGAGAAAATCCAAAATATTCTTAAAGTAGACGTTAAAAAAAAATACCCGTGTCTCGTGGTTTTTCTCCAGCACGTCACATTTTTTTTTAATCGATTTTTGAAAGTTTTTTTTTTTCCACTGTACCTATATGAAAAAAGCAAAAATACCGCATTCTTGTGTTAAATCGATGAATTTAACTATATGATCCTTACATTTGAGGTGTATCATGTGTTGAGCAAACTTATGCAAGATATTGCGGGGAATATTTTTTTAGAAAATTTTAACCCTGTTTGACCCCCACATGTGGGTCATTTTTGCCCTTTTCTAAAATAGGTACAAAAATTACACCCAAAACAGGGAAATATTGAGTCAGTATGTTCTACAGAAATATTTGCTATAAAATTTCACTAATAGTTTCTAAGCACGTAAAGGTCAAAATTTGAGCCCTAAACCAAAAAAATCGTTGAAATCATTTAGGACTTTTCACATTGCATATTAATTACATCCCTGACGCGCTTACCTTAAGTTTTGAGAATTTTTCGTCTTTGGCAACCCTTAATGAAATTTTTTGTAGGATATTTTTGAAAATTTTTTTAACCCATTGTGGCTCAGTTTTAGGAAAAGGGGTCACAAAGACCCATAAAAACAGTATATAATGGGTTAACGTATTCTATGATCTTGTGAGAACGAGTTTTGTCCAAAATGTTGTTTTAGAGTTTTACAGTGGGGTAAAATTTGGAAAATATTTATTGTTAGAACTGCTTACTGATTTCAACGATTTTTTTGCTTTCGGGATAAAATTTTGCTTTTTTAGTGTTCAGCAACTATTAGTGAAATTAGTCTTTCATGTGATAGATAGAAACATTTTGGGGGTTATCGTGAATAAATGTTTCAGAGAAATTTTTCTCTGATTTTCTATTGCAGACTCAGAGAAATTCCCGAGAATATTTATTAACTAAAGCCTTCATTATCTTTACTTACAGCAAACATAATTTACTCTACGTATAGCATAATATAGGCAATTTAGAGTCCATATTATTTAATAATTTTACTAAATTTCATTTGTAAATATTACTTTATGAAACTTTAATTTTTTTATTACTCGAGTGAAGTAAAAATTATTACGAGTAAAAAATGTTTATTCGTTACATTTGACCTTCATAATAAGTTTTCACGGGAGGTTTAAAAAGTGATTTATGGCTGTTTTGAGGTGAAGCTCTTAATCCCGCTGTAAGTCACGTGATTTTCCATACAAGAATAAATCTACTTCTGACAAGAAATCTCAGCAGGGCTACCAATTTTATCTATTTCCGATCAAAGGGTAACGCTTAGTTTTGACAATTGGCATTAATGCCATTAAAAAGAAGCAAATCGAATATAAATAATAAGAAGACAAGGAAAAACAACTTTCATTTTCTTGCTTATGACATCAAATGTCAAAAATGAATCTCTTTTGGCGAGTGGAAACGGATAAGATCTAAGAAAAAAATTATTTACTTACCCTTCACAGTTCAATCTCCGTCGAAAAAGTAGTATTACATCCCCACACATTTATATAGAATATCAATAATTGTCCTGCAAAATTTTTGTATGCCACCCTAAAGCGATTACTTATTAATGCTTCTTTGACACACAAACACACACACACACATGCATGCATGCATACATTTACAAGTTCACAAGTGAATCAAATAATTTAATTTTAAATTTCGCATGCGGTTGGGTACATTTGGTGTTTTTACTGTTAGTATTATTATTGCTGTTGTTGTTGTTACTGTTGCTGCCCAACACAAATGGACCAAACTAATAAAGCCTTAATGAAAAAGGATGCCTTCTGGCAAGTCAATTATGTGTTGACTTGCCTCCACAACTTGAGTTTGCAAATGCAATAAAAAAAAGTTTTTTCCAAAGTTTGAATTGGGTTTTTAATGTGAAGTTCTTAATTAGATTTTCATGTTGCTCTTCCTTTCTGGGATTTATATTTTAAGGAATTTTTAATATGTTAAATTTTTAAAAAAATTTTCAATATCAATATTCTGTAACCTTAATTACAATGAAATTAATTTGGTTATAATTTAATTATATGAAAGCAACTTAGTACATTTCGTTGTTATAGTTCAGTTTTGAGATTGAAGTCGTTTGCTTTGAGTTGTATAATCTGACTATATATAAACTGCTTTTATTTATATGAAACAATTTATAAAAATATATTGACAAATTGTTAAATTGATAAATCATTTTTTTAACTGGTAAATCGATAAATGGAAAAATAAGTAAATTAATTAGTTAATAAATTGGTTAATTTATATATTGATGAACTTATATATATATTGATACATACATTGATATATTGATGTATTGATATATTAATATATTAATATGTTGATATATTGATATAATAAGATATATTAATATGTATTGATATATTGATATAATGGTATATTGATATATTGATATATTGATTTATTGATATATTGATATATCGATATATTGATACATTGATACATTGATAAATTGATATATTGATGTATTGATATATCGATATATTTATATATTGATATATAGATACATTGATATATTGACACATTGAGATATTAATATGTTGATATATTGTTTTATTGACGCATTGATATATTGGCACATCGATATATTGACGCATTTATGTATTAATACAGTACTATATTGATGTACTGATATATTGATATCCTGATATATGGATATATTGATATACTGATACATTGATATGTTGATATGTTGATATATTGATTTATTGATATATTGATATATTGACACATTGATATATTGACATATTGATATATTGATATAGATATATTGATATATTGATGTATTGACACATTGAAGTTTATATTTTAAAATTTAAGATGCCAAATTGTATCCGCAATTTTGAAACTTATTCAATTGACTTCAATTTTATAATAATGGCCTCATAAAACCTTTACGTGGCAATTTTCGTGAAAATTTAAGAAGTTTAAATATTTTTCTCCACGTTTTTGGATTCACCATCTGTAATCAAAAGCCAAATCAGAAAATTTGGCCCCGCAGATTAATAGAAAATTTATTAAAAAAAAATCATTTAATCGCTATGGTCGGAAAGTTGACTTTAACAAAATAGTCACTTTTTCCCCACTGTGCGTTGGGAAAAATTTTTTAAATATCACTCGAATTTTGTGACAGATGTTGCTTTAGGAAGGAGGTGACTTGAGAAGTCCAGTTAACCAAAACAGTGTTAGCATGAAACATTAGTTAAACTTCTTTCACCATTTTAGCTAACTAATTGGTTAACTTATGACTGTGAATCAGGTCCTAAGTCTATCATTTAAGTAATTGTCTATTAGTTGGTATGCCCATTCTTCGTCAAGATGGTAGCCTGAAAGACTGCGTAATGTAAGGTAGGCGAAGTAAACGATAAGTGTTTACGTACAGACAAAAATTCCCCGCCTCGTAGTCCTTTTTTGAGTCATCAATTAATACTGAAATATTATGTCATCAGTTTTTCATTTCTGATACAGCCATTGTTTGAAATTCTACTCATCTCAAAAATCTATGCTTTTTCTAAAAGTAAAAATAATAAATTTAATGCAATTCAATACTAAATGCATTTGGCATTGATACATTGAGGAACAAATGACGCATCCAACGTCCAACTAACAAAAATTTTGCATCGTTGCCCAATGTAATCGCCGCAAAAGCTCAAATTTTCATTCAAAGTAATTTCCTGCTTTCCTGCACTTTAAAGGTTGCATGCGCTCAACATATTCGCCTCTGTGTTGCATTTACTTCACTTTCAACCACTCGAATCTGACAGCATGGCAGTTTTTCCATTATTTTCTTTGTTCGCTGCTAACGACCTTTTCTACGCCGAATTAAATCTCAATTATTCACAATTATTCATGGTTCTCGGGATAAGTCCATAAGGTACAGCAGAGTAGCAGCAGCACACAGAGTGCGCTTGATAGGACCCAGTCACAGAGTGGGAGGTTAAAGTATGTAACCTATGCTGCAATTATTTGCGGTGAAGTGATTTTGAGCAACAGTTTTTCCACCAAAGCGTATGCTAATTATGAATGAATGTATATGAAAATAAATGTTTTCCATTGCATATTTATGGGCGCATTGCATGCTTTTTGCGCGTATTCATTGAAATTTTACGCTTTTTAATATGAATTTGTACACGGTCTGTTGCGAATTCGCAGCTGTCGAGGTTATGCTACCTGTGCTGTGGGCAGGCCATGCGTACCTTTCTAGAATGCCTGCTGTTTTTTTTATGTCACGCTAACATTTTTACGCATTTTTCAACGCTATTTTGTATTATAATCTTTATTTTATTTAAATGCCACATTAACAGAGTAGTAAATGTTGTTGTTGTTGCTATTGTTGTTTTTCCTATACATTCACCTACCTGTGCATGTATGTATTTTATGCGTGTGTAAGTGTGTGTGTGTTTAACAAATATATTAATTCAAATTACAACCGACAGCGTGTTGTTGCAGCACGCACATAAAATTTAATATCCCATGAAATTTATGCCCCCCTTTTGTAGTTAAAATTTTGTTTTATGTAGATGTGGCAACACTGCCTCCACTTGTGGTGGTGACTTTGCGTGCAGAATATATGTGAATATTCCTGCTGCATACATACATAGAAATTAAGTGAATCTAAAAATTAAATAAATTTTACACAAATGTGATTTAAAACCTTTTATCTTATTTGTGATAAAACAAAATAATGCTAGGCAGGTACTTATGCTGGAAAGTTTGATTAAATTTATATTTGAGGTTTTTTTTTAAACTGCATTTGAAAAATTGTTTGCATTTTGAAATATCTTACCACGATTCAATATATGTACGTTTTTTAAATTGATTTAATTTCAGTTTGAGGTCGAATTTTGAAAACCCTTCTTTTTTGTGTATTGTTCAACCAAATATATACAGTGTGGGCAGGAATCGATAGAACACAGGAAAATTAAAGATTCCTGAGGCTATTCTCAACAAATTTTCTAAGTTCCATTTTTCGAAATTCACAAAAAAACGGAGTAATAAAAACATTAACAACAGTACCACCGAGTATTAAGAAAGTGGATACTACAATGGAGTGCTTGCTTGCTAAACCTATTTTTGTCAACGTTTTACACTTTAACCAATTTTATAAATTTTTTTCGATGTTTTTGACTTTTAATGATGTTTATATGTTTTCCGATACCTTAGGGTTTTCCCCGATATTTTATATGTTTTAGATATTTTTGGCCTTTTCCGATGTATTAGAGGTTTTGCGATATTTTTGGACCTTTACCAATGTTTTAGGTGTTTTTCGTTTCTTTGGGACTTTTACCGGTTTGGTTAGGTTAGAGTGGCGGTTTAGCGATGCAAGCTAAAGCCTAAGTAGCACTAAAAGTGCCATTTTAATACCACAAAAGTGACTCGACAGACTGGTATAAGTGCATGTGAAAATTTTAATCACCTAACTAACGATATTTATATCCAGTTTTTTTTTACTTAGATATTTTCCGATTCTTTTGGACTTCTGATGATATTTTCGATGTTTCTCTTATCTATATTTTTGCATTATTATCGATATTTTAGATGTTTTTCGATAGTTTTGGACTTTGACCGATGCTTTCGATATTTTTGGACATTTACCGATATTTCAGATGTTTTTTTCGATACTTTTGGACCTCTACTGATATTTAAATTTTTTGTCGATATTTTTAGAGTTTTACCGATATTTTTGATTTTTTTGTTACAATAATTTTGGACTTTTACCAACATTTTAGACATTTTTCGCTATTTTTGATTTTCTATCGATGTTTAAGATTATTTTTCGATGCTTTTGGGCTTTTACCGATCGTGAAGTGTGAAAAATTTTAACTCTATGGTTAATGTTCCTTCTGCATTCAAAAAAAGTTTATATGAATATTGAATTCTGTCAATATTCCAAGTTTTGGCTTTCTTATAAAGGGTGTTCCATTAAGACGTGTGGTACTTTGATTTTGAATAAAACGCAAACGGTTCGGAATATTTCCAAACATTTTATTTCATTTGAAAGGTCACACAATAAAATTATGTGTGGAAAATCATTTCGCGGATATGTTCATCGCGACTATTCCTTAGATATCTCACTCATTCGACCATATTTTTGATGACAATTTGAAGTATGGCCTCCAAAATGGCCCTAATCACCGATGTAATATTGCTTTTCAAGTCTGGAATCGCCTTCAAATCATTCACATAGACTTTATCCTTCATATAACACCACACAAAAAAATCCATCGGAGTCAAATCGCATGATCAGGGCGGCCAATTTACATCACCGCGACAAGAAATTACACGGTTCGGGAATTTGCGACGTAATAAGTCCAAATTGAGGCGAGTTGTGTTAGTGTAGCGCCATCCTGTTGAAACCACATATCGTCCAGACCCTGAGCTTCAACCGTCGGCACAAAATAGTCCTCCAACATAGTGTGGTATAGCTCAGAGTTGACATTTTCGGTGTTTCCGTCCTCATTTTCGAAAAAAAACTGCCCAACCCATTAACCGCACCAAACAGTAACTCGCGGTGGATGTGTTGGCCTCTCCATGAGCACTTGTGGATTTTCGAGCCCTAGATACGGCAGTTTTGCTTGTCAACATAGCCGCCGAGGTGGAAATGAGCCTCGTCCGAAATGATGATTTTTTGGAATTTTAAATTTTTTGGAATTGACTTGGAATTTAAGATCCAAAATTCAACGATTTCTACTAAACGATCCATAACTAAAATCCTTTACTGCCGCGATGAAAAAGAACTCAAAATATGGCAGACAAAGGTCGAAAATGCAGATTTTAATCGAAAGCTTTTGAATCACCCTCTATATTGGCGCTCGGAAAAATTGTGTCTTTCTTTAGGTGAATGGTCAAAATTTGGTCACCGGCGGTACTAGTAACCACCAATGGATTAAGGCTGCTTTGAAGCAAGAAAATTTGTACAAAAAAACTGTACAAAGTCTTAATGTCAAAAGCAGCTCCCATGCATGCACGCAATATATCCGGTGTGTACATGTAATTTATCAAAGTTTATTAATTACCACCCACACTACAATTGACGCACATACACTCAATAACTTAATTCGTTCAACAATTTTCTACATTCAAAGTACATAAATAAATTCAAATTAATTGCAATTTTTTTTATAGCGAAAAACTTTATGTCATAAATAAGCGAGAGAGAGAGATAGAGTAAGTGTAAATGGCGAAAGTAACAAAAATGTTTTCATAATAATTTACAGTTGCTCATTAACATTGAAGGTTCATTTTGATTTAATGCAGTGTAAATACGAACAAATATGCGCTGATGTATGCAACACTTTTTTCCAAAAATAGAAAAGCACCGCGCATACACATGTACTATACGAGTATTCAAACAGTAATAAAGTTGTGTATTGGTTAATGTTGTAAAAGTTTGAAGTTCGTTTTTCGCCAAAACAAAGAAAGAAGAGCCCATCAAAGTTTAACAATTTGATTGAAAGCTCATAACTCTGTTATGTTGCTGCTGCTGCTGTAATGAAAATCAACTGCACAACCTATGCTAAAGCAGCAACGATATGATAACCAGTAGGTAGCATTGTATTCACAAAAGTTTGGCTGCTCAAAAAATACAAAAAAAATAGCCATGCTACGTTAGTTACGTTAAAGAACTAAAAAGAAATGGTACTTAAAGGACGCACAGTATAACAAAAACTTAAAAAAGTGCTGATAATTCCACCTATGATTCATGAAATTCTTGAGTTGCAACAAGTCATGGACAAAATTCCAAAAAAATGAAATATTTTCTTCTGAAACTTTTTACGCAAAGACGATGGCCATTGATTCTTCTCTTTAGTTTTTTTTTAAGATTTATATGTATTGTACCACTGTGGCACAAAATTTAAAAAAAAAACTAAATCCAGAACTACCTGCAATAAGAGTGTTCTTGAAGCACCAACTTCATTCACGTCAAATCCATTTCTCATCGCTATCCAATGCTGGCGGTTTACTAAATTACTTTGTAATACAACAACAACAGCAACAACTCTTCTCTAGCAGTAGATACTCGTACTGTCGTAAAAGAAAATGCATAAGTTTTTTCTGTTGAAATTTTTCTTTTTCAGTTGAAAATTTGAATGCAAAAGTTTCCAAAAAAATTGTGCTTAAATTATAAATCTATTTCCAATAAAAATGATTAAATGAGCCGTTCAAAATGACAATGGTGCAACTCCAAAACGAGGCAAAAGTAACGTCATAATATTAATTGGATGACATTTTGTTAGGGATGAATAAAATTGATTTCTGTTTTAACAAAAAATTTACTTGATCATATGGAATTATTAAGATTAAATTGCAAAAATGATATCGATCAAATAACCGATCATTATGGCACATAATTTATATGACATTACTTTCGCCTCGTTTTGGAGTTGCACCATTGTCATTTTGAATGGCTCAAATTATTAATTTTATTTGTTGGCTTTTTATGTTTCTAGTGAATTATGTTGAATTTTTATTTATATCATAGAGAAATAATTTCTTTTAACTTCAATAATATTTTATATTCTAAAGCAAGCTTTGGTGTATATGGAACTCAAACAAATAATTTTCAAGAACATAAATTAATATCCATTGCTGCTTAAAATCTATTCTATTGTATAGCCCTAAAGCGTGACTATGCAATTATCAAATACCCGGAATAATTTTAGAGCTTTCCAATTATAACATTCTGTGAATATAGTGGCCACGAAGGACAGATGGTGGGTTTGTATGTATATAACAGTGTTCATAAATAGCACACATAGAACTACTACAGGCACGCAAAAGCCAACTGAATCTGACTGCTCCACCATTCATGGTAGAAGTGGTAATACTTGTTTTTGGCTTCAGATTTTGCGATACTTTTTTGGCGACACAATTTAGGACACTTTTTTGATAACACATTTTTCGATACTTTTATTGGCGAACTATTTTTCGACACTTTTTTGAAAATTCAGTTTTCGACACTTTTTTTGAGAACTTTTTTCATGGTGACACAACTTTTCGACACTTTTTTGGAGACAATTTTTTTTTTTTTTTGGCGACGCAATTTTTGAAATTTTTTTTGGGGACCAATTTTTCGATACTTTTTTGGCACCACATTTTTAGACACTTTTATTGGGGACATATTATTCGGCACTTTTTTTAACGACTCATTTTTCGACTCACTTTTGGCAACATATTTTATAACACTTTACTGGAGACAGCATAATTTTTTGACACTTTTTTGGGCGACACATTTTTGAAGTGAAACTTCTTTGGCCTGGATGGAGTGAAATTTCGTGAGACTTTTTCTGTGACACTTTTCGTTACATCCCGCTATATCTCGGATACTATTCAAACTATAGCTTGACGAAATTTGGTAAGTAGGTGTCAAAGTTGAATAGCAGGGTGGTCGGAGAGTGGGCGTTATCAGTTTAGTGCCATGCCCACTTTTTGAATATTAGTTTCACTTCCTTCACTTGCCAGCACACGTATTTTTTTTTTTTTTTTTTTTTTTTTTTTTGTTTTTTAAATATTTTTCAAAAAGTTAAGCCTTTTCGCTCTTTTCTAATTTTTTCCCTTATTTCAGCATCTCCAGTATTTTTACATTTTTCAATCATTCTTTTCTACTTGTATCATAATCCTGTAAATTTCCTTTGAAACAAATCGATAGCTTGAAATTATCAGCTTATGTATATCTTTCAAGCTAAATTGCACTTCAAAACAATGGCTAATAAAGTGATGAAATAGTTTATAATTTAAATTTATTTTTCTTTTTTAAATGTTTTGGGGCGTTTTCTTAGCAGAATTTTTCCTTCAGCACTTTTAGTTTGATTTTGTAACACTTTAAGTAAAATTTTGCGATTTTCTATATCAAAACCGTTTCAAAATTCATTATTCCGCATAACAAAAAAAAAAAATATTTGTTTTCACAACAATAAATTGCTGAACGCTTTTTCATCAAACACCCGCTGGCAGTTTTTTCGTGCCGCTAGAGAAATTTTTCCGCTTAGCAAAGTTTTTCATTTCTTTATTTCAGCTAACAGTAAACAACATGATAATAAAATTGCGCTTTTTTTTAATTAACTGCATATGTGTGTGTGTGTGTACGTCGTGATAAAAATGTGTTGAAAAACTTTGTATTTTTTTTTTTTTTTTCTTGCTAAAAATTTTCTTTCCTCAAGTAAGATAGTCCCAAGTCTGCTTAACTCGCGTAGTGACTTTTTCAAGTCAAATTTATTTGCGAAATAAATAAACTTCGCTGCTGCAACAACTTCTTCTGCTGCTGCACTTTCTTGAAAAAGTTTTGATGCTGCTGCAACAAGCTTCATACACTGATTGGATGCATGTGTGAAAATATTCATACACACATTCTCATACACAGCATTATACCATAATCCCGTGGGAGTAGTCGTAGTATGAATGCTTTCAAGGGAATGCGAAAACAATGCGTTGCATACTTATGCGCACCGCGTGGTGTGTGAAACTTCTTTTTTTTCTGCAATTTCATTTATGAAAATGATGTGAACGCAATTTAAAACTTCAAAACTTTTAAAAAAATTTCCTACAAAAATTTAAATAATAAATAAAAAATAATATGTATGCAGATGTAGAAAAATAGCAAGAAAAACAAATGAATGACGTTCTTGACTGTGCAATGTGTGTGTGAGTGCATTGCTTTCAGTAGAGTAGCTATGGGCGTTCTAACTCAAAAAAGTGACTTTTTGTATGAAAATCTCTATACAAAAATTTAAGGTCAAAATTCACAAAAATTGTCTCAAGACATAGTTGCCAGACTTCTGTTTTACTGTAAAGTGTACTATTGGTGTACCGTATTTTGTTTAGGATTTATTGTGAATGGGCCATATTATTTTGATAACATTATTGATTGTAGATGTTGTTATTGACTCCTTTTTTTCCTTTTCTGCTTCTTCCTCATCTTTCGGGTGGTCAATTATTGTTCTTTCTGTGGATGTAATTTTTCCCTTTTCTCATATTCTTCTTTGTACTTATATTCGTGTCTACATATGTTGCACTATGTCTTGGCAGTCAATTGTTGTTGTTGCTGTTGTATTTATTTATTTAAAGATAACACAAATTTTTGATTATTTCACTAGCAGACCAACTGTTGGATTAACGGACAGAATGACAGTCAGATTTTCAGACTTTGTTGAGATAACATATCATATATCTTAGCTTAGGAGTTCGATCTTGACTTCATTTGAATTGTTAGACTTGTAATTTTTATTAAACTTTTAATGTGAAGTTGATCCTCCACAACAAAAGGTATTGGTTTGTTTGTTTATGTTAGATGTATTCTAGTTTACCATCCCTAGATTATTTACATAATTTTTTTATTTAAACTTTAAATTTGTTTACGAAACCAGACGAATAGAATCCCAGTTTGTTTACATGAAGATGAATCATAACTAAGGAGTTTGATCTTAAATTTATAACTAATTTTGTTTTTTTAATGAAATATACATTGGAAAGTGCTTCATATGATTTCACCATGCAACGCATTTTGAAAGAGCACCATAAAAGATCCTCTTAGAACTACATAACTTAAATAAAATAGTGCTTTATTGGATAAACCAAGATATATATGCACATATCTGTAGATATGTATTTTTAAAAAATATATAATTATATATGTAAGTAAGTTTAATTCTTTATAAATATTATTACATACATATACGTACATATAAAAACATAAAACTCAGCGCTTTAGAAAAATGAATGGAACTACTGTAGCTGCTTCTACATATAACCTGAATGCCACCTTCTTTATTTAAGGGTTATTATGTAGATTCTGGACAAAAATATGACATTTTATATGGAAATCTACATATTAAAATTCAAAATTCTCAAAAATGGGTGCGAAGCTATAAAAATCTACCAAATGTTAACTAGGTGAGCTTTAATTCTTAAGGTGAATACATCAACCAAGTACTGATGACACACCATATGATATGGATTATGATGCTGTGCGCCACATTATGGTCTGTGCAAATGATGAACCATATTACTAGGCACATACATTTGCTGGCGAATATATGAAGGTAGAATATAATATTATCATATTCTCAAATTGTAACAAAATAATGCTACCAAGCATTTGCTAGTACCTAAAATACAAGCAAGATAGATACATACATATCTATTACAGTTCAAATAAAAATATTTTCAAATTTTCAAATATTTGAAAAATTTGAAAAATTTTGAAAAATTTTAAAAAAGTTTAAATTTTTCAAATTTTCAAATATTTGAAAAATTTGAAAAATTTTGAAAAATTTGAAAAAAGTTTAAATTTTTCAAATTTTCAAATATTTGAAAATATTTGAAAAATTTGAAAATATTTGAAAAATTTGAAAAAAGATAAAATTTTTCATATTTTCATATATTTGAAAATATTTGAAAAAAGTATAAAAATATCACACAGATGGTTCTCACACATACATATATAATAGTCAAACAAAATTGTTAAGAGATCATGTTTTCTTATGTAAACAAAAATGATTTCATCATAACTCAGGATATTGCCGATTTCATGATTTCATCATCAAAGGCTGATATGTTGATTTAGGAATATAAGCAAGGAATCAGTTTATGCTTAAGTATTAAGCAACGTTGACGACAAGGATTGTTTATATAAATAGTAGTGATTTTAGCATAACTCAAGTTCTGACTTTTTTCAAATATTTTCAAATATATGAAAATTTGAAAAATTTTGTCTTTTTTCAAATTTTTCAAATATTTTCAAATTTTTCAAATATTTTCAAATATTTGAAAATTTGAAAAATTTAAACTTTTTTCAAATTTTTCAAAATTTTTCAAATTTTTCAAATATTTTCAAATATTTGAAAAATTTGAAAATATTTTTATTTGAGCTGTAATAGATATGTATGTATCTTGTTTGTATTTTAGGTACTAGCAAATGCTTGGTAGCATTATTTTGTTACAATTTGAGAATATAATAATATTATATTCTACATTCATACGTTCGCCAGCAAATGTATGTACCTAGTAATATGGTTCATCATTTGCACAGACCATAATGTGGCGTACAGCATCATAATCCATATCATATGGCGTGTCATCAGTACTCGGTTGATGTATTCACCTTAAGAATTAAAGCTCACCCAGTTAACATTTGGTAGATCTTTGTAGCTTCGCACCTATTTTGAAGATTTTGAATTTTAATATGGGGATTTCCATATAAAAAGTCATATTTTTGTCCAGAATCTATATAATAACCCTTAAATAAAGAAGGTGGCATTCAGGTTATATGTAGAAGCAGCTACAGTAGTTCCATTCATTTTTCTAAAGTGCTGAGTTTTATGTTTTTATATGTACGTATATGTATGTAATAATATTTATAAAGAATTAAACTTACTTACATATATAATTATATATTTTTAAAAAAAAAACCTACAGATATGTGCATATATATCTTGGTATCCAATAAAGCACTATTTTATTTAAGTTATGTAGATCTAAGAGGATCTTTTATGGTGCTCTTTCAAAATGCGTTGCATGGTGAAATCATATGAAGCACTTTCCAATGAATATTTCATTAAAAAACAAACTTAGTTATAATTTTAAGATTAAACTCCTTAGTTATGATTCATCTTCATGTAAACAAACTGGGATTCTATTCGTCTGGTTTTGTAAACAAATTTAAAGTTTAAATAAAAAATGGGAAACTAGAATACATATGACATAAACAAACAAACCAATACCTTTTGTTGTGGAGGATCAACTCCACATCAAAAGTTTAATTAAAATTACAAGTCTAACAATTCAAATGAAGTCAAGATCGAACTCCTAAGCTAAGATATATGATATGTTATCTAAACAAAGTCTAAAAATCCCAATGTCGTTCCGTCGTTTATCCGATATTTGGTCTGCTAGTGAAATAATCAAACAATTTGTGTTATCCTTAAATATATAAATACAACAGCAACAACAACAATTGACTGCCAAGACATAGTACAACATATGTAAACACGAATATAAGTACAAAGAAGAATATGAGAAAAGGGAACAATTACAGCAACAGAAAGAACTATAATTGACCGGCGCACAGCATCATAATCCATATCATATGGTGTGTCATCAGTACTTGGTTGATGTATTCACCTTAAGAATTAAAGCTCACCTAGTTAACATTTGGTAGATCTTTATAGCTTCGCACCCATTTTTGAGAATTTTGAATTTTAATATGTAGATTTCCACATAAAATGTCATATTTTTGTCCAGAATCTACATAATAACCCTTAAATAAAGAAGGTGGCATTATAGTTTAGATAAAAATACATATATGGTTGATCAATTGATTGATTGATTGATTGGTTGAATCTTCAATACACTTTTGGAAAAACATAAATAAATCTTTAAGAAAAATTGTATTACTTCTAAGAAAAATTTTGTAACGAAATATCAATAAGCTATTAAAAAAATACAAAAAAAAACTTTACTCTTGTTCTTATTTAATATAGGTCAAGAACTTGCAAAATTTCAAGATCAGACACATACTGAATACATTTTATGGATTAAAGAGTCTTTTGTTTGATTGTTTTTTTAGACTGAAATTTAATACTCAATATAGAGAAGCTGCCAATATTATACGTATATTTTAGCTTCAACAAAGCAATAGGGAAAAATGATCAATAAACAAATTGCAGCATACGACGTACATACACACATATTTGTTTATCGAAAATTGGTTGACATATAAAATATGTGATCCACTAAGGTATACAAATAAGACTTGTAATCATAATAAATTTTAAGATTTTCTCCCAGTCTGAAGTTTCTGATAACCTGATACATTAATTTCAATTTCATATTAAAAATTCTAGTCTCTGGAAGGGTGGCGTGGATATGAATTTGATCATCTTGACCTTTGTTGGATTATTAAGGATCCTGTAACATCTGTTCGAAAAAAAAATGTTATAAATGTATAATAGTGTAAGTACCTAATATACAAAATCTATTTTTTACATATAAAAAAAATTATATTCGTCAGATAGCATGATTTTAATACCTAATAATATGAGTCATCGCTTCCGGTAACAATAAGTTTTAGAACTACCTCCATAATCTACTAAGGTATATGTTCACCATAACCCCATTAGCATATAAAACAACAACAAAAAATTACCGACAAAACAACAAAAATAAAAACAAAAGAAAAATATCTTTAAAAAAATTCAACTAGGAAAAAATATTCTGTCTCCTACAGCAGCAATTCTGCCAAGATATACTAGGAAGGGGCTCCTACAGGAGCAATTCTGCCAAGATGTACTAGGAAGGGGGAAAATTCTGCCAGGGGCCTCTGCCAGGAGTGCGCTAGAACCGGCTAATCCACCCTACTGCTTTCTATGCCAAATCATACCCATACTTTTTAGCTTTTACCCAGTAAACCGATATAGGTACTGTCTGGTTAAATCTTAATTTATTTTTTCGGCTAGAACCGTCGAGAGGTAAGCTATTGCAAGAAAGCAAGTATGTAAAGGTTGTAGCAATATAAATTTCATTGTAACTTTGAAGCATATACACAAACCAAAATAAATGAGGTGAGCTACAATTTGGGTGAAATAGCTTCCATAAGCATCTTGGAGCACATTCTTTGCCTATTAATTCAATGTTGATTGTGTGCAAATGCATTTGTATTGCATAAAGTTGAAAAACTGAATACGCCTTATAGAAATTTAAAGTGATTCCGAGAAAATTCCAATATCGCAACTATGAATCCGTTCAAATAATATAATTGCGAAAGTAACTCTGTCTGTCTGTTATCTTTTACGCGTAAATCGTTGAACCGAATCAGAAAAAATTTTGTATGAAAATAGACTGAGACCCTAAGAAGGACCCTAAAAAGAATATGTGATCAAAAAGGTATCTCGGACCTAGTTTCGGAGACATAGCCATCGGAAGATCCGGATATATCTTCTATGAAAACCGCTATAAGTTGGGAACCCTTGGATGGATTTAAAAAATATTGGTGTCATATGTAAGGTATTTTGACAACCTATAAAATTAAATTCATAGTTTTGGAGATATGACCTTTTTTGAAATTTTAAGAAATTTTTCAATTACAACAACAAATACATCAACAACATCAGCAACAACAACAGCAACAACAACAAAATACCGTTTTTGAACACATATTATTTTTAATTACCAAGAATTCAATGATAAAAAGTTAGTTTCAGAATTTTAGCGAATTTATCACTAAACGACACATGACCATTTTGACCTCCATTCGACCTTGAAATCTTTTTTCTCAGACGTTCTGGAAAAAATGGACACCGGATTTACATTCAGGACGTCAAAGTCCCTAGGAAATACATAGTCTGGTCAATACGCCATGACATTTTTTTTTTTTTTGTAAGCCTGTGTAATCTTTAAATGATAGTTTCCTGGGAAACCAGATAGTTCCCAAAGGCTGCCCGAAGGTTTAATAGTCAAAACGGAGAATATCTATGTATACTAGAGGAAAAACATCTATGTTGAACTATCAAAAAGCATAAATAAATGGTTTCTTACGACACCCGAAGGCTTCATGGTCAAAACGAAGAATATGTGGTTATACTTGAAGAAAAACATCCATGGCGGACTAAAAAAAGTAAAAGTGTTGTTAGGAAAAGTTAGGTCTGGCAACGCTTGTCAGTTGACAGCGATCAGCTGTTTTCGAAAACAGCTGTTCGGCTGAGCTGATACTGTATATAAGTGCTGGTGATCAGAAATTGGCTGTCAGTCGTTAGCTAGTAGCATGAGAAGTAGACTTAGACAACCAATTCTCTAGGCAACGCCGGAGTTGGCAATATAAGAGTAAGAGTAGTAATGAAATTGTAATTTTGGGATCATAGATCATATAGACAATGCCAAGAATGACCAGATAGATAGAACGAGCTAGCAATAGGTATTATTAGGGATAAAATTCCTTGAGGCAACGCCGGAAGTGATAGAACTAGGGGGATCGTGAGTAGAATGGGAATAGTGATCGGAGAGTATTAGGCAGTAGCAAAGTTGAACGATTGTGGTCTGGTAATAAAATTCATATATGCAACGCCAGGAGTAGTAGAACCAGATGGCGATCGTAAGAAGGAAGGGAATAGTGTTAAATAACGGGAAAAGGGGGAAAACTGACACTTTTACTTGGCAATGCCGGTAGCTGTGTGAATAGGTGCAGGAGTAGGCCCAGTTACGGGGTCACCTTTTCTATAGGCAACGCCGAGAATGGTGGCACGTCAGTGAGCAGGAGGCATAGGTATCCCTTTCCTACATACGAGGAAGGATCGCGACGCTTGCCGACAACAAAGGTGATGCCATTTTGAATTAATTAAGAATGTTTTTGTATGCCTACATAATAAGCAATATTAGAGATGAATAAAAACATGTTTACATTCTCGAGAGGAAACTGCTGTTGTTTTATTTGAACCTTTAGGTCTGGTTTCTTTTTTAGCAGCCTGCAAAAATATAAATTTTTGAAACGAATTCTGGTGACCAGCGAGCCCAAGCCCCAGCCGAAGAAATCTTTGTTACATAGGTATACAAAAGAGAAAACATCTATGACGGAATATCAACAAATATTAATTGAATATTTCCTGGAACTCTCGAAGATATTTTGACGAAGATTAAAAAGTAGTGTTTCTTCGTAAAAGTTGTAGCAAATGAAAAATCAACAGCAAACATATGCCAAGCCAAGCGGGGTGGGAAAGCCATACCATAGTTTAAAGACTGAATTTCGTAACAATAATAACCATATCCGTTTTTTTGAAGTTAAATAGCGCTACAAGGAGGTGCCATGCCCACTGTTTAAGCCTTTCACACCTTTTGTTCGGTGATTTTCTATATCGTAACAAATATTTTTGAATGATCCTAGGTTTTTGGAAGTAATCTTCTTGTATATGGATGCCGTGCTTAATAGGTGAAATCCGGCCGGAGATTCTTTATCTTGTTTTCTCTGCAATGAAAGCATATGGCAAAAAAAATCGATTCCAAACCATTCTAATTACAATTTCAAATTTTGTTTGCCTATTTCCGAAGAGTCTGTCCATCTCATTTACATATTTTAATCTCAATTACATGTGGTTGCATTTCTTTTTTATAAAGCGTCATGTGTGCATTTCGTAACAAATACTTGGAACTAGCTGGCATCGCCTATGAAAATGATACTTTGTAGACAACCAAAGCAGTTGACATATTCAATGTCATCATTGTCAGTGATAACATGGCAGTCTGGATACCACAAATTTTCTTTACCACCTAAATGTCATCAAATGCTTTACTGGGAATTCGCTTTGTTTGTTTGTGTGTGTGTCCTTGTGTTAATATGAGTAAAAAATGTATTCATTGCACTCGCAGCTATCAATTTCAATTTTCCTCCTTTACCGTTTTATACCCTTTTTCTTCCTTTTTTTTTCCTAGAAAATTTGCATCCTTGTCTGTCTGTCTATCTATCTGTCTGTCTGTTTGTATATAAATGCGTTTGTATGCCATATTGCGTAAGTCTATGTCAGTGGCTGTGTGTACGTTCATGTGCGGATATGCTGTTTGATTGCGCACATGCATAGAAAGTTAATACAAAGTTGAGTATCGTAGTATGAATTTTGCTTGATTTTTCAAGTTTTTAATATTTCCTTTTTTCGCTTCATTAGATGGTGATTTTTGATGAAGCAGTCAAATGTGTGCGTATTTTTCTTCATCTTCTAAGCCGTTGAAGAATTGAAAATCAACATGAATGTTCAAATAAGGAAAATGAATATCTTATTTAATCCTTTAAATAGAATGTAGCAACACAGTGTTAGTTGTTTGTTTAAGGTAACCCAGTGTGCCAGACGGTTCATATCTTTGCTTTTTTACCCGTTACGGATCCGTTACTGATCCGTTTGCGGGAGAAATTCCAAAAAAAAAAACGATTCGCTTTTTTTTTGGGAATCTTTCCCGCCAACGGATCAGTAACGGATTCGTAACGGATAAAAAAGCGGAAATTTGAACCGTCTGGCACACTGGGAAAGTATAAGATTTAAAGTTTTCTGAATAGAGATATTTAAAATTTTTCAGTGATACTTTCTTTTCCATTGAAGGTTTTTGGTTTTTTTTTTTTTTTTCATTTAAACTCACCTTTTGCTAATAGCCTAATTTACTACCTTTCTAAAACAGGTCAGGACCATTCAAATCGGTTGAGAAATTCCGCAGTTATGTATAATTTTAGTGAGATTTGTTAAGCAGTTTCGGTAAATTTTTTGACAGACAGTTGCACAGAAGTCGTAAAATTATCACGGTTCAGAAACAGTAAGTTCCAATTGTCAAATACTATTGCTTAAAATGAAACTGCTGATCGTGGATGGAAATTAAATGGTGGAATACAAATTCCGGCGATGATATCGTTCTCTAGTGATGTAACCGGCAATGAGGTAAGACGTGTTTTGTGAATATTTCAACCATCCTTGAACGAAACCTAGACCTTCAAGGTAAAATCAAGACACACTTACCAGTGGATACTGACTAAGGCCATAGGCTTTGTCAGTATTTTTTGACCTGACTCGAGAGTGTAGCGACAACGCAGTCTCTCGTAAGCGAACAAGACAAACAAGGACATGTTAGCAGGGGACAATTAAGTCCTGACCTCTGGAAAGAAACACAAACTGGCGACGCGAACGCGACAAATCCACTGGGAGGTAGTGGTGGCACAACTCTTGGTTCAGTTGAGTTTTATTACTCACGTCTTAGTCATGTTTTTTATCATCCATAGCTCAATTGCCAACTGTATTTATACCGTTACTCTCTAAGTTTATAAGTTAATCTATTCTAAAAGTGCTTTCCAGGATAAATAAGAGGTGAATAAAAAAACTTTTCATATAAAAGATTTCCTAAATTATGAGTAAATTTAAAATTTTTAAACATAAAATTTTCTCAGAAATTCCCCCCACACCAGGTGGCAACACTACAATGACAATCAACAGCAAAACACAGAAAACAAAAACTCATCAACAATGTTGTAATTGCAAAAGTCATCATGCCAAAATAAAACTTTTCTGCAATTGTCAACTTTTGAGTTTTTCCTTTTTTTTTTCCTATTCAACAGGAAATCCGCAATTATTTCTGCTACAGTGCACACAAAAAGCAAAAGGAAACACCCAGAAAAATGGTACAAAAAAACCAAGACTACATAGAACGAGACCAGCAAAACCGAAAGAGAAGAACCTTGAACTAAAAGTAAAAACAACGTGCATAACGTGTCACATTATAAATAAATATATTTACAACAATTTACAACAATATAAATTCTTTGCAAATAATTAACACTTTTTCTAATTAATGCGAAGTCAACTGAAAAAAATCTGGAAAAAATTCAAGACGGAAAGCTTGCAAGATTTTGTAAATTTTTGCCAATGTTTAATATGTTGATTTTTCACCTTCACTTCACCGTAAAACCTAAATAAACATTTGCTCAACATTAAACAACATTTTACCCAAAAGAAGCCAAAACGGAAAATTCAATTGTCAACATACCAGGGTTGACGTAGCTTAATCCTTAGAATTTCAATGATCACTGGCATTAGTGGCTTTGCGGAATGACGATGATGATTTTGTATCAAGCAGCGAAGATATATTGAAATAGTGAGGCCAAAAATCTTGAGCAAACATAAATATAAAACAAATTTGGTATTTTATATATAAAGCATTGAACAGAAAGTTTTCACCATCGTGAATGGTAACAAATCAAAGTGTATTGTTTACTGTACAAAAACAAAAACAACAAAAAATACAAATCCATCATTTTAATTTTGTTATGTACAAATTCTGCATATTTTCTCGTCTTTTACTTTAAAATTTTACAGTTAGAGTATTGCTGAAAATTTAGGATGTTCCGATTTAGAAATTACTAAAAATTTTTGAGTTTTGTATAATTTTGTATTCATTCTATGTTTCTATTAATCTTAGAATTAAAGAAGTATTAAATCTAGTGCTTTCTGTTAGTACTAAAAAAGTACTAAAAATAATACTTTTCGCAAAAAGCAGAAAACTTGCTTTATACATGCTTATAGCCTGTTTCATTAAATTTTCAAAATAGATCCAAACATTAAAATCAGTTAAGAAGTGTCCCAGTTACGTATAATTTTGTGAAGCAGTAACGTCATCACGGTCGAATCTATATTTTAAATACCAACTTAATTTTGAGTTCATATGAAAATAATGGTTTCTTTCAACAAAAAGTATGTTCAAAATTAGAGTTAACGCCAGACAGGCATGACTATTCAAAATATAAGTACCGAAAACAAAGCTCAGATTCTTTCAGGTAGGTCCCCAACTAACAGGAAAGTGGATGTTGCTAGGGTCTGCTGTCTGTCTGTCTGGTGATCAATTCTTTTTTAATCCACTAATCTACGTTCAATCCAACCATGATTTTGCATCCTCTGCTTTTAAATCCGTTTGTAGACAGATTGGGAACATCTTATTATGAATCTGATCTAAGTTTTTTCTATCATGTCATAATTTTAGTAAAAGGTAAAATCCCCACCGCATGAACAAAACGAGACGCAACTGCAGCGCTGCGCAACAGCTGTTTTTGATACGGAGCTGTCGTTCGATCTATTTGGTATCACAGAAACAGAAAATAAATTTAGACACACAGCAATTAGTCGAGACAGTCTCTGCGTGGCCAGCGACCAGTGAACAACAGCAGCAGCAGGAGTAAGCAGAAGTAGCAGACAAGGCGGTAACCGGCAACGTAGAGAGAAACAAGGTATTTGCTGAGTTAAAGTAGTTGTAGTAGTGGGGCGTAGTTGCGTAAAGACCACGGCACTAACCACACGTAGCCCGATAACAGTTGCCTGTGATTTGTACAAGAGTGAGGGGTCACATAAACGAGTAGCACGATAGTACTTATATCAGTTATTCGTGGGTGCGATCTAGTCTCAAATGGAGTCGGGTATGCAAGCAGCGCCGTAGTAAACGGAACAAGGGCGGATAGAGAACCACCATATCAAACTCGATAATAAATCAATTTGTTGCAGGTGTGCTCTCTCTCTCTCCGAAGTACAAACAAAATACAGAAGGAGAGACAATAGCGTAGAGTGGAAGGGGTAGCCATTGCGTTAGGTGG
Source organism: Calliopum simillimum (assembly GCA_951812925.1). Classification (NCBI taxonomy): domain Eukaryota; kingdom Metazoa; phylum Arthropoda; class Insecta; order Diptera; family Lauxaniidae; genus Calliopum; species Calliopum simillimum. Next base: position 112,710,418 of record OX638370.1, on the reverse strand, counting down.
GCGCAGCCCGATATTATATCAGCTATTCACGACTATAGAGTACGTGTTCAAGAGAATACCATTGTGTCAGGTGTGAGCAGCCCTATACTATATCAACTACTCGCGACTATAGAGTAAGTTGTCAAGAAAATACATTCAATATTCGGGAAGAGGCAACTAACTACCATTACACTTTGCAAGGCCACGGCTAGCGATGAGGGAGCGATTCACAGAAATAGAGAGTGGTGAGGAGTAGAGAGACGTGTTTTATTCATCATATTATTATACCTAATTATGTTGAGAGAAACCGAATAAAGAAATGAAAGTGAAAATGCGCAGATACAGATAGTTAACTGTTGAATGGTCTTTTCAAAGTTAAATCAAAATGGTTGCATTTCGGCCCCAAGGTAAACTCTAGTATGCTCTAAAGTGCGAAAATCACAATTTTAAGGCCTATTTTATGTACTTTTGATACAACAAAAGCAATAAAATGTACCAAAAGTAGTACTTTTTGTATAGTTCCAGAAAAACCCTGTTTTTATAGCTTAGTTCATGAAAATCTCGCTCTATTTCGCTATTTTTTACCACCCCAAAAAATTCCCGAAAAAAATCTCGAAATTTGATCTTTGACATTTTAATTGATCTTGGTCAGTGGTCCGAAACTACAAACAAAATTAGAGCATAATCGGTGAGTGTCAAGACAAATTCAGCTACGGTAGGCATGGAGGTGTTGTGATAGTAATATTTTATTCGGACTCTAAGTATTCTGCTGCCTCATTAGCTCTGAACTGCTGACTAAACCTTTTTTGCTGACTTCTTGAAATTGTTTTGAAAAAGCTCTTCCAATCACCCATAAATTTCTAGCAAAAGGTTGTAACCTCCTGAATTCTAGTTGGATACAGAAGACACCCTTCAAGACAAAGAGAGAAAAACAGCGAAAAGTAATGAAAATGTTAGCTAACCCATTGCACGAAGCTGTGCAAAAATGTAAAGTCAACATGTCAACAAAAATTATTCAAAAATCAACAATGTTACAACCACGAAGTGCAAGAGCAATATGCCACACGATATTGTTTGCATGCAGCAGCGGCAGCAACAACAGGAATGCGCTCTTTTGGCAGGAAATAAGGAACCTGAAATGTCGTCGTATTCTCAAAAGATGTAAGTGCGCGTGTTAACACTCAGTAGTTGGAGGAGTTGCCAACCTTCTGACATGTTATTAAAATAAACAATTAATAGACTCTCTTAGTGGGTGGCGCTGCAAAGTGGGCGTTTGTGTTTGTAACTTTGGCTATCGCGGTGATATTTTGCCACTTCTGAAGCTGTAGTGGTTATAACTACAGGGTTGTCATTTACTAATTACGCTGCATTGCGTTACGACGAAACCACCATAATTAGGGTTTGGAACAACAAAAGCAATAAAAGTTTTGCTATTTAAGTTGAGTGCATTACGGAGCGGGGATGTTGCAAATATTTGCATTAAATTAAAAATAAAAAAAATTTCAAATATTTATTTGGCACGTTCTGTAAATTAGCGCTATAATTTTTCTGTATAAAAAAATTTATGGGTAAATAAAGTTAAGCCTAAAATTATGCCAACATTATGCCTAAAATTATGTGTGTAAGTTTTTAGCAATTAATCTTAATGAAAAAACAAATTGCATAGTTTTAGGCAGGCAATCAACATAACCTTAGGTTTGTTCGTGTTATCTACCCAATTTTTTTAGATATTTAATTTAAAAGTGCTTCTTCAGACTATTGTTCAAAAGAATTCCATTATCTTTGTATATTTATAAGAAAGCATGAGAATTATTATTTACTCATTAACTGCGAAACATTCTAATTGGCAAAATACAGAATGTCAACAAATTAGAATTAATTTGCTCATCCATCAGTCGTATAGTTCATAGTTTATATATCTGCCTATTCATTTGTGATTTTATTTTGCGATAATGTCATTAGGACTAAATATACATAAACATCAAGAGATATGCTTAAAAACAATGGCACCAATAACATCATATCTATGAAACTTGGGCATCAGTGTTGCCAGCTAAATTTATAAATGTACATGCTTCTACAAAATAAAGTCTGCAAATTATGGTCAATACTTTAAAAGAGTACGATCAGTGAATCAAAAACGGAAAAGTCACTCTTAAAACAACTCATTTCAATTCAATTCAATTCAATTCAATTCAATTCAATTCAATTCAATTCAATTCAATTTAATTCAATTCAATTCAATTCAATTCAATTCAATTCAATTCAATTCAATTCAATTCAATTCAATTCAATTCAATTCAATTCAATTCAATTCAATTCAATTCAATTCAATTCAATTTAATTCAATTCAATTCAATTCAATTCAATTCAATTCAATTCAATTCAATTCAATTCAATTCAATTCAATTCAATTCAATTCAATTCAATTCAATTCAATTCAATTCAATTCAATTCAATTCAATTCAATTCAATTCAATTCAATTCAATTCAATTCAATTCAATTCAATTCAATTCAATTCAATTCAATTCAATTCAATTCAATTCAATTCAATTCAATTCAATTCAATTCAATTCAATTCAATTCAATTCAATTCAATTCAATTCAATTCAATTCAATTCAATTCAATTCAATTCAATTCAATTCAATTCAATTCAATTCAATTCAATTCAATTCAATTCAATTCAATTCAATTCAATTCAATTCAATTCAATTCAATTCAATTCAATTCAATTCAATTCAATTCAATTCAATTCAATTCAATTCAATTCAATTCAATTCAATTCAATTCAATTCAATTCAATTCAATTCAATTCAATTCAATTCAATTCAATTCAATTCAATTCAATTCAATTCAATTCAATTCAATTCAATTCAATTCAATTCAACTCAACTCAACTCAACTCAACACTCAAGTCAACTCAACTCACCTCAACTCAACTCAACTCAACTCAACTCAACTCAACTCAACTCAACTCAACTCAACTCAACTCAACTCAACTCAACTCAACTCAACTCAACTCAACTCAACTCAACTCAACTCAACTCAACTCAACTCAACTCAACTCAACTCAACTCAACTCAACTCAACTCAACTCAACTCAACTCAACTCAACTCAACTCAACTCAACTCAACTCAACTCAACTCAACTCAACTCAACTCAACTCAACTCAACTCAACTCAACTCAACTCAACTCAACTCAACTCAACTCAACTCAACTCAACTCAACTCAACTCAACTCAACTCAACTCAACTCAACTCAACTCAACTCAACTCAACTCAACTCAACTCAACTCAACACAACTCAATTCAACTCAACTCAACTCAACTCAACTCAACTCTACTCAACTCAACTCAACTCAACTCAACTCAACTCAACTCAACTCAACTCAACTCAACTCAACTCAACTCAACTCAACTCAACTCAACTCAACTCAACTCAACTCAACTCAACTCAACTCAACTCAACTCAACTCAACACTCAAGTCAACTCAAGTCAACTCAACTCAAATCAACTCAAGTCAACTCAACTCAAGTCAACTCAAGTCAACTCAAGTCAACTCAAGTAAACTCAAGTCAACTCAACTCAACTCAACTTAACTCAACTTAACTCAACTCAACTCAACTCAACTCAACTCAACTCAACTCAACTCAACTCAACTCAACTCAACTCAACTCAACTCAACTCAACTCAACTCAACTCAACTCAACTCAACTCAACTCAGCTCAACTCAACTCAACTCAACTCAACTCAACTCAACTCAACTCAACTCAACTCAACTCAATTCAAATCAACTCAACTCAACTCAACTCAACTCATCTCAACTCAACTCAATTCAACTCAACTCAACTCAACTCAACTCAACTCAACTCAACTCAACTCAACTCAACTCAACTCAACTCAACTCAACTCAACTCAACTCAAATCAACTCAACTCAACTCAACTCAACTCAACTCAACTCAACTCAACTCAACTCAACTCAACTCAAGTCAACTCAAGTAAACTCAAGTCAACTCAACTCAACTCAACTCAACTCAACTCAACTCAACTCAACTCCACTCAACTCAACTCAACTCAACTCAACTCAACTCAACTCAACTCAACTCAACTCAACTCAACTCAACTCAACTCAACTCAACTCAACTCAACTCAACTCAACTCAACTCAACTCAAATCAACTCAAATCAACTCAACTCAACTCAACTCAACTCAACTCAACTCAACTCAACTCAACTCAACTCAACTCAACTCAACTCAACTCAACTCAACTCAACTCAACTCAACTCAACTCAACTCAACTCAACTCAACTCAACTCAACTCAACTCAACTCAATTCAACTCAACTCAACTCAACTCAACTCAACTCTACTCAACTCAACTCAACTCAACTCAACTCAACTCAACTCAACTCAACTCAACTCAACTCAACTCAACTCAACTCAACTCAACTCAACTCAACACTCAAGTCAACTCAAGTCAACTCAACTCAAATCAACTCAAGTCAACTCAACTCAAGTCAACTCAAGTCAACTCAAGTCAACTCAAGTAAACTCAAGTCAACTCAACTCAACTCAACTTAACTCAACTTAACTCAACTCAACTCAACTCAACTCAACTCAACTCAACTCAACTCAACTCAACTCAACTCAACTCAACTCAACTCAACTCAACTCAACTCAACTCAACTCAACTCAACTCAACTCAACTCAACTCAACTCAACTCAACTCAACTCAACTCAACTCAACTCAACTCAACTCAACTCAACTCAACTCAACTCAACTCAACTCAACTCAACTCAACTCAACTCAACTCAACTCAACTCAACTCAACTCAACTCAACTCAACTCAATTCAAATCAACTCAACTCAACTCAACTCAACTCAACTCATCTCAACTCAACTCAATTCAACTCAACTCAACTCAACTCAACTCAACTCAACTCAACTCAACTCAACTCAACTCAACTCAACTCAACTCAAATCAACTCAACTCAACTCAACTCAACTCAACTCAACTCAACTCAAGTCAACTCAAGTAAACTCAAGTCAACTCAACTCAACTCAACTCAACTCAACTCAACTCAACTCAACTCAACTCCACTCAACTCAACTCAACTCAACTCAACTCAACTCAACTCAACTCAACTCAACTCAACTCAACTCAACTCAACTCAACTCAACTCAACTCAACTCAACTCAAATCAACTCAAATCAACTCAACTCAACTCAACTCATTTCAACTCAACTCAACTCAACTCAACTCAACTCAACTCAACTCAACTCAACTCAACTCAACTCAACTCAACTCAACTCAACTCAACTCAACTCAACTCAACTCAACTCAACTCAACTCAACTCAACTCAACTCAACTCAACTCAACTCAACTCAACTCAACTCAACTCAACTCAACTCAACTCAACTCAACTCAACTCAACTCAACTCAACTCAACTCAACTCAACTCAACTCAACTCAACTCAACTCAACTCAACTCAACTCAACTCAACTCAACTCAACTCAACTCAACTCAACTCAACTCAACTCAACTCAACTCAACTCAACTCAACTCAACTCAACTCAACTCAACTCAACTCAACTCAACTCAACTCAACTCAACTCAACTCAACTCAACTCAACTCAACTCAACTCAACTCAACTCAACTCAACTCAACTCAACTCAACTCAACTCAACTCAACTCAACTCTACTCAACTCAACTCAACTCAACTCAACTCAACTCAACTCAACTCAACTCAACTCAACTCAACTCAACTCTACTCAACTCAACTCAACGCAACTCAACTCAACTCAACTCAACTCAAATCAACTCAACTCAACTAAACTAGTTCAAACTAAACTTTAATCCTTATTTTGATGAAAACTTCAAAGTGCTCCTAACACAAGTGCTCGACACAACTTCATAGACCAGAAATATTAAGAGAAAACCAAAGGCATTACAATCTTGGTCTTGGCCTTGATTTAGATATTGAGTCTTGATCTTGGGTATTAAGTCTTGGTCTCGGCCTTGGCCTTGAACAAATTTCTAAAGATTGTTAGTTGGTCAAAAAAGCAGTCTTGGTCTTGATGATGGACGTGACTGCTATCGTTTTAGTCTTGGTCTGGAAATTACTTACATGAATTACTGGCTGAAGACTGAAGACCAAGACATATTTTGCTCATTACTGCACGGCCATATGAAACAAATTTGTCATGTCTCTGGAACTATCTGACAATGATGAAAAAGATTTGGTATAACAATTACCATCGGGTTAAAACTACAAATAGACGCCTATATTTTTAATATTTGAGTTAAGTACACAGAAACATGACTTAAAAGTAGTTCTATATCCTTGCATAGTCTTTTGAAATGCAGTCCACATCCGATACTATGCAAAAATGCAAAAGTTAAGATCTTCAAAGTCCCATACAAAAATAGGAATTCAAAAAAACTTACAAAGCGTTTTTCTCAAAACAATAAAAATGTAAATATCTAGTCGTAGTTTTAACCCAATATATACATAAATGATATCTGGAGAAATATCAACTACCGGAAAAATTGGCGGTTCCATACCCTTTGCTTATGAGGAATTACAAAAGATACTATGAAAAATTATGTTTCAAAAATCTTAAGCGTGTACAATGTATGTACATGATGCTCCAAAAGTCTTTCTTCGAATGTGCTCAAATTTGTTTTTATATTAAGTACATAACACACAATGTTCATTATTAGTTCTTACATGTTGAATTACAAAAGAAATGTTTGCATAAGTTCCGAGATGTTATTTTAAGCCATAAATGGTTAAATAATCGTTTCTAGTCTTTTAATAGTAATTTGTAATTGAAATTTCTATGAAAGGTTTGAGGGGACATTGGCAATCCAATCCGTATATTCTAGGAAGTATTGTTTAGCATGCAAAATATTGAATTTCAAGAATTAGCAAATGAACACAAATGTACATACACACACACATGACATGCATACATATGAGTCAGTAAGGGTAGTTGCTATCTATGCATTGGTCTGTCATATAATGAAATTTAATATGCTAAGGTGGCATTAACAAATATTATGGTATCTTCCGAGAATAAATCTAATGCGGTCATAATGTTAATTTTCTCTATTTTGCTGATTTTATTGGGTAAATAAGCAAATCTAATTGTTTATATAAGATAGTCACGTGGCATGGTTTGTAAAATTAATGATGTTTTATTATTTATGTATCGATTATTATCACAAAAATCGAAAACTTTAAAATAGAATTATGAAAAAAATCTAAAAATATTATCGAATACTATTTATGAATTAAAAAACGTCCAGTAACACAGAAAAGTTGTAGAATTTTAACGAAAATGTTTGAAAAAGTCAAAAGTGTCAAAAAAGGCGCATAGTTGGACAGATCGAAAAATATTGCAAAAAACCAAAAAATGCAGAAGAATATTAAAAAGCGGTGCCGTGACATAATCCCCACGGACATAATCCCCATTTTTTCAATGGGGATTATGTCCGCAAGTTATTCGGACATAATCCCCATTTTTTCAATGGGGATTATGTCCGCAAGTGTTTCGGAAATAATCCCCAGGAAAAAACGGACATAGTCCCCATAACGATATTTTGTTATTGACAACAGAAGCAGCTCATGATTTACAACTCCCAAAAATTCCACAGTAATTTTACATAAGGGTAGGGGTAAGTGGGCGGCCTGCGGCCGCAGCTCAGGATTTAAAACTCCCAAAAATCCAACACCGGCTTCGCGGCGGCCTTCGGCCGCGTTTCAGTCTATAACATCCAACACTATAAAAATTTTTTAAATGGATTATTGCAAAAATTTTGTTCAATCTTAATTAAATTTTTCGGACATAACCCCCATTGGGATTATGTCCGAAAAATTTGCGGACATAACCCCCATGGCCAAAATGGGGATTATGACCGAAAAGTTTTCGGACATAATCCCCATTTACGAAATGGGGATTATGTCCGTTGGGATTATGTCCGGTAACCTTAAAAAGCCAACAAAACTTAAAAATTTTGTAAAGGTCTAATATTCTGTTACGAGAGTGTGATTGGATTGTGATCCAACCAGTTATCTAAAATAATTATATTTTCTATAATGCCTCTGCTTTATCGTCCTCATTATTTTTATAACACTTAAAACACTTAAACTTTACAGCGTGCAGCATCAGAGAAAGTGCTTACCGACTACTGGTGGGATTTTCTCGATGTTTCTCGTACTCACTGCAACAGTTTCATGTAATGAAAATCTGTGTGAATTTATTGCTCTATTTATTGCTCTTCTCATTGTATTTATTTTCCATACGAAAAAGCATGAAAATAAATTTTCTAAGCAATGCACAATGACCTCGTCATTCACAATTATTTGCTGGTTACATTGTTTCAAATATAAAATTTTTATTTGTTAAATTGTGAACTCAAATATATGAATAACAATTTCATTTGTTTTTATTCAACGAAGACCTACACACTTTTTGTAGAGTTCAAACGTCTGGTATAGCCAATTCTATGGAAACATTGACATGAAACGCATGTCAAGACCAGACCATGACAAGACAGTTCATATCAAATGCATATGTGATGATAAGTAGTCCTCTTAGAAGGATGAAGGATGAGCTTCAAAAATTGTACAACTGCAAGTAAATACGTGTCAGTGTATTTTCTCTCGTACATATGAATCCTTTGAATTCCTCCACTACAGTTGATTGACCAAATAAAATTCGCATTAAATTGAAAGATGGTTTTGTTTCTATTACAATATTTATAACTTTTTGATAGCTCTACTTTTCTAAGTGAAGTGTATAATACTGAAAAGAAAAACGAAAACTCGCTAGATGATTCATAGCACTTGCAGGACCAAGTTTTTAGTAAGAAAAAAGTAACTTTTTTCTTTTCTTTGTTGTAACTCTACTAAGCTTATAAAGGTCTTAATATCAATTTTACAACACCAAACTAAAATATTTATAAAAAAATTATGTAAAAAACTTATATTTCAACAAAAATTTTAAACAGAGAATATATCATACAAAATGCAATTATAAGCTGCATAAAGAACAAAAAAATTTATTTCAAGAAAAAAAACATAAATTTACTGGACTAAGTAAGAACAAAGCAAAAAATTATAAAAATAACACAGGCCTACAAGAAATTTTACCAGAAACCAGACTATACTTTTCCGAGATATCCTAACCTGAAGGTGCTAAAAACACTGTTTTGGCCTATATTTACGCTTATATATCATCGCCTATCGATTTTGAGTTTGCTCAAGTATCTGTTTTTTTCAATGAGATATGCCACTTTGAAAAATTCAAACTTTATGAATTTATGCATGTGAACAAAAAACTCTTTCCACAAACCCATGAATTTTTCAAAAAGGCATATCTCAGTGAAAAAAAACAGATATTTGAGCTAACTTAACGGCATTTAAAAGATTAAGGGTCATACTTTAAGATGATGCTTACAGGTTTTGGAGTAAAAATCAATAGGCGATGATATATAACCGTAAACATAGGATGAAACGGTGTTTTTAGCACTTTTAGGTTAGGATATCTCAGAATTCTGAGCCAATAGAGCAATTCTGATCCAGGATTTGGATTAAGCACGTCAAAATACATCGAAAAAATATAGTCTGGTTTCTGGTAAAATAACTTTGCCAAATTGTGTAGGCCTGTGTAATCTTTCTCGAACTAAAAAATAAATTATTATACAATCTTTTTTTATATTTCAGCACTAATTAAACACATTTAAATTTAAAATTAAAAATATCTCTATCCAAAAAATATTAAGAAAACCAAAAGAAACCAAATAATACAACCTAAATATTATGGAACATTGATCATCACAAATTCTTATTCCAAAAAAATTTTAGGACTTTTGAAACCGTTTCTGAAATGATTATACACACACTTTAAACTAAGGAAATTATTTGCCTCCCAGTTCAACGCCACAGACTGTATACCATGGCCCATAAGCCATAGATCATAGAGACCACAGAGGTCATAGAGTTTACAGACACCATAGATACCTAGAGACCATAGAGGTCAAAGCTACCATATAGACTTTAGAGACCATAGAGGCCATAGAGACCATAGAGAACATAGAAGCCATAGAGACCATAGAACCCATATGAACCATAGAGATCAAAGAGAACATAGATACCATAAAGACCATAAAGACCATACAGACCAAAGAGACCATAGAAACTATAAAGACCACAGACCCCATAGAGACCATAAAAAATGTACAGACTGTACAGATCATAAAAACCATAGAGACTATAGACATCATAGAGACCATAGGGGTCATAGAGACCATAGAGACCATAGGGATCATATTTATCATAAAGATCATAGAGATTAAAAAGACCATAGAGACCAAAGAGACCATAGAGACCATAGAAACCACAGAGACCATAAATTTAATAGAGTCCATAGAGACCATATAGATCATAGAGACCAAAGAGACCATAAAGACCATAGTCTAAAATTTCAAAGATTTCTTACATTTACCCGCGTTACCTGTATGTGCCTTTTAGATTGCCAATAATTTGGTCTTGCATTGGACCGCGAAATCAGATAATTATCATTTTTGACACGCAAAGGCTGAATTTTATAACAATGTTACAGTTTTTATAAATTTTTTTCTTGTACTTTTTCGATATTTTTGCAAAAGGTGAAAAAAAAAATTGTTAACAGTTGAACTCCCTTTTTATTGTCTCCCATAGCGATGAACTTTGCCATTTCACTGACAACAACGGCAACGCATAACATTCATTTTAAAAAATATTCTTGAAAAGGCTACTTTTAACACCCATGCAACAAGCTCATCGTATACACTATGCAACATAATATAAATTTAAAAATTTATGTTCGCTATGTCACTATGCTCTTTAAGTGTTTCATGGTAGTGCTATATATGAAAATCATAATTTGAATTCATCCAAAATATATTTTTGTGCAAAAACTGTGACATGACAAAAAAAAAGTATCAAATTAGATATCTCCAAACAATTTTTTTATAGGATTGAGGACTTAAAATTATAATAAAAGGCATGAAAACTAAACGAATAAACTAAGTCGAGCTAAAACTTATAGAAAAACAAATTACGTTTTACCTTGAAAAATAGAATTCTAATATTTTCTGCTGCCAAGATATATCTCCTTAAAATGAAATAAACATCCATACTGAAAACACTTCGCTATGTACATGGCAATAACCTTAAAATGTGTCGACAGTTCGAAAAAGAAACTTTCTTGAAGTCTAAGCTTTATAACGAGTGTCCCATAACTCACGCAATATTTGTGTTTGCCACTTTTTGTGTGGTTAGACGTTGTTCGCCAAAAAAGAAAACATTTCGACAGCTGATAGTTTACGATTAGAAATAAATTGAAAAAGAAGATTTATAGCTGTATCAATGAAATTCAGCTACATTATGCAAAGTGGTTATGAAAAATTTCATCCAAAGAGAGCGTCGGCAAATCTGTTAACGCTAGATACCCAGTTTGCTATTTCATACATAACCTTATTCTATTTACTTTATGATTTAATTAAAAAACCAAACTCAATTTTTGAAAAAAAGTTCTGTTTTCCTTTTAGTACAAATCTTGCGTGAGTTATGGGACACCATTTACAAAAATATTGTCTTTTAAATTTAACCTTTAAAAAAATGAAAGATTCTCATGCCGCACACAAAACTTGTGTTGTCTAGTGTTGTGTATATAAAATTTTAATATTCAATAAAAATGAGGACTCTTCAGAAAAGTTTTATTACACCTATTAATTACAACAAAAATAATTCAATACGATATACGCACACACACATGCAATACAAAAAAACACACACAAGTATGTGTGTATGTATGCGCAACAGCATACAACCAAAGTGCACAGACAAAAATGAAAAATGTCAAAATGAATGTGCGTATAAACCTGTAATCATATTAAAAATGGCGGCAGCAGCCATCTTTTTTCCCGCAACGCTTATTCAACGGACCGTTCATATTGAAAACGGTTAAATGAATTTAACAATGTGTTGGTGGGTTTTTTCTTTTTTGTACAATTTTTTTTTATAAAATTGTCAGCGCGCATCCCAGCGGAAGTAAATCAATTTTTGTTGAATTTTTTTTTTTTTTTTGATTTTAGGGTTACCAACGGACTCTGCTACTTAAAGAGTGGTAAATTTTCTATGGGGCAAAGAAAAAAGTGAAAAAGCACAGCATTGATATATTGATAGGTTTTTTTTTTTTTTTTTTGGTTTTTTCGATCTCAGATGTCAAACGTATATTTATATTTTTTTTATCTCAACCACTTTAGCGTCCTACTAGTGTGCGTTAAGGACATGGCAAAGTACATATTTGACACTCAATAGCGTTAGTTCATGAAATATTAACATTGCAAATCAACAGAGCATGAAGTTGAGGCCGCCAGAAATGGCTTAAGTTTAAGCTACAAGTACACAGACACATATTTTTATTATGTATGTGTCACCACTATAAGTGTAATAATAAACATCATCACGTGACAATACACTTCGGGCTGTATGACATATGAGTAGCTACTTATGTTTGACATTAAAAAAAAAGAAAATTTATGAAATTCAATAACTGAATTGTGTTGGGGAAAGCAGCAGAGGATAAAGAAATGATTTGTTTAATATGAATTATTTATAGAGCTGGATCAATGAAGGACGATTTCTTTAGTTTTCTTAATATAAAATTGGAAAAAAGGTGTACAAATGTCAAAAACTGAAGCTTGGAAAAATATTACATTAGCTGATAAGTACTAAATATGTTTAACCCTTTCAGGACCAACGGGACATATATGTCCCATATGTATTTTTCAATGTCAGACCCAAATTTTCTTTGCGATTGGAGCCAAACATGTCATCGTCGATACAGAATATATATAGAGCTTGAGCTTTATATCCTCACGGCCTCACAGGGTGATCCCAAATCCAAAAATTTGTTGAACATGACCCGATTTTGATGGGACATGGCTCATTTTGCTCGCAATTAAATTAGGATACAAACCAATACTTTGAATTTATGCATTTTCCCTTCTTTTCTTTTAATCATAAACCTATAAAATCCATAAAACTGTGTTAAAACTTTTACTCTAAACTTTTACTTAAAAATGGAAAATAATGCTACCGCGGTTATTTTTGAATTAACTGAATCTGAATATGATATTGGAAAACTGAAAAATTTAAAATGGCGCCGGAAAATTGTGCATGCCCCCACGCTACCCAAAAAAAATTTTACCTATTTTTTTCCTTTTCAGAACCAATAGGAGATATGTGTCCCATCATTTTTTTACACTTAGAGTTAAAAATCAGAACCAATAGGAGATATGTGTCCCATCATTTTTTTACACTTAGAGTTAAAAAAAATAAGTTTTGAAAACACATTTGAATAGAAATGTTTTATCGCTTAGCACGAATCTGTAAAAAAAATTAGAAATTTTCCAGCGGTTCAGGAGCGGTCGGAAAATGGTTAAAACTTATATCCTTTTAGAAAAAATTTCCATGCTAATGTAACTCAACTCTCAGAAATTGAAATTGTGAATAATTATGAAAAGTACAATTCCAAACAGAAGTAGTAAAATCAAAAAAAAAAAAAAAAAAAAAACGAAGATGACACTGAAAATTTAATTTCTAAAAAGACCAAACCTTAAAAGACGCACAAAACGTACAAAATGAGCAAATTGCTTGCATTTTATGTCAATTTAATTGTAACTTTTGCTTCTCTGCTGCTGCTGTTGTTTGTTTGTGTCTTGGCTTCTTGTGTTTGCTGTCCGTTTGTTGTAAATTGCAGTGTGAATTGCATTTGTGATTTAATTAAAATGGTGTCAAAAGGTGCCATAGACAAACACAATCGGACAGACAGGAGATGAATAGGATGAATAAAGTAAGAGAGAAATGATGATGAAATTGCACTAATTTATTAATGGCAGTAATTGTGATGTTGAAACAAATTAAATTAAATTCTCTTAAAAATAGAAACTATGCTATGAATGGGAAAATGGTGTCATTTTGTATAAGAGCAAAAAAAAATCCTTTTTTAGTTTGGTATAGAATACAAAAAAAATCGTAATGACTTAAGTTGAAGAAGAAAAATAAAGGCAAAAAATGTCCGAATGCTTTTCCAACAAACTATCAGCAGTCTTTTGAATAGATTAATAAATTAAAAAATCAGGCTATAATAAGGATATGTCAATCATTATTACCTCAGTTTTATTTAAATAGACTTATACTGCATTTTTACTGGAGATTTATTACATGATTTAAGACTTTTTTGAGACTCAGCTCTATAACTCGGAATAAATATATTTCTGACAATATTTGATATAAATCTGTGTATAAATCTCAGCAGAACAACCTTTTTTCAAGTCCTATCCCATAACTTCGAAAATTAGCATTAAATGTCTTTTAGAAGAAAAGGAAAAGCAACTTTAGTGGAAATGGGCAGGATTTAATGACGAGCTTTTTTTTTTATATTTTATAACTTATATTATACTCGTCGCACAGTGCGTCGAGCCCATACAAGAAATTGTCAAAAATAGAAGGAGTGGTTAGATATCGATGAAATTTGGTATTATAAGTAATTTAAGGTCGCTGAGCTCAAAAATTATCTCAGATTTGTTGTGACCTTTATAGTTTTGCTAAAACCCATGTATTTAGGACGATTTTCTTAAGCTCCATACATAACGATGATGAAAAAGTAATGTTTAATGTTAACAAATGAAATATACGTAGTAGATGTTTTTTGTACTTTTCAGACCATTTGTGTTAATAAAAACAAAAAAAAATGTTCAACATAAATTTTATATTTCATGCAAATTTTTCCTTTTAAGCATTTTTTAAAAAAAGAAAAAAAATATTTGTAGGACGAAGTAGGAAACGTTATTTGCAGTTCTTGATTATATAGAATCCGTACTAGTAATTTTATTTATTATTAGTTTCGAAACTAAAAATAATATTCGGACAATACCGCACGGTCGAATTTAATATTTTGCAATTCTTTAAAAAAGATCTTAAAAACCGCCTTATTGACCGCGCTATTTTTAAAAAATTAAAACTAGTAGATTAAAAAAAAACGGCACTTATTTTAATAAGATTTGTTTTTTTTTTTGTCATCGAAATTTGTCAATTTCTGAAGTTTTTCATTTGATAATATCATGTATTAAAATCACTACAATATATATCAAATTATACATTTTCCAAAATTTTTTAGTTTTATTTATTTACTCAAATATTATTTATAATAAAAAACTTTACTTCGTTTAGTTTAATCAAAAGACAAGTTTTTGATAATCATTTGTTTAAGAGAACCCAAAACGAATTGAATAAAACATGATTTTTTTTGAAAAATATCTCAACTTTGAAGTGTCACAGCGTAGCCAAAACTGAGTCGTTCTCCTAAATATTTTGTTTTTATTTTACTGATGCAATTACCTGTCGACTGATACCAATATAATTAGGTTTCGAGTCGCAAAAAATTTTGATTTTTGCCCATTAGCCAACGCAGTGTGCGTTGGTCCTTTAAAATTAATTTTATTGTAAATAAAGCATTTTTAATATAGTTCATCAGTCCTCTGTCATGTTAAATAAAACTCTGCAAGTAACAAAAATCATAAGATATACCAACAGTAGTTGGTTTTGTTGTTATCTTGTCGATTACCAAGAAAATACCATCCAAAATAACAATTTCAAGCAAGCATCAGTCCTCTGGAAAAAATTTTTGATTTTACAATTTACTAAAATTTTCATATTGATATGTCAATAAAAGCATAAAGCTTTTTATTTATAAAACAGGAAAAATTTGTAAAAGTTATCAGTCCTCTGTCATTTCAATAAAAGGAAAAGTGCATGCACAGCCGGTGAAACAGTGCAGAATTATTAAGGTCTCATTTTTGAGTAAGTACTCTGTAAAGCATTTTCTAATATTTCTTTTTTAGTATAATTTTCATATTTGTAAATGAATCCAAACAGAATTTTGTTAAATAAAAGAAAACATTTTGTAATAGATTATCAATCCCCTGCTTTGTAAAGAATAAAAAACATGAAACAGAAATGGAATACTACTATATATGGCGGACGGTTTTATTGTAATTTAGCGCTATTTTGGGAAGCACAGTCAATGTCATGACGAGCGTCAATCCCCTGAAAAAAAAAATTAAGACAAAAGTATATAATATTTCTAGCTGAAACTTGAAAGCTTTGGCTTCTTAAATAAATAAATTTTTGCTTAGTTCATCAGTCCCCTGTTATGTTGAATTGGAGCTAACATGTAACAAAAATTGCAAAATTGTAATACCCAAAGTTGTAATTTTTCTTTTTCTTTTTTTTTTTGTTATCTTGTCGAATCCTAAGCAAACACTACACAAAATATCAACCTCAAGCAAGCATCAGTCCTCTGAAATGCTTTTTTTCTCTATTAACTTAAATGCTCATATCGTTATGTTAATGGAACATAACTTCTTTTGATTTACAAAATCAGAAAATTTTGTAAAAAATCATCAGTCCTCTGTCATGTTCAATAAAAGGAAAAATGTAGCAGCAGTGCTGTATTGTTAATATGACTGTTTGTTTATTAGTCCAGAATTAAATTATACTAAAATGTACGTTTTATGCGTATGCCAAAGTTTTTCGGACTAAAACTATAATTTTGGACTAGAAACGAACACTCTTTATGACTCGCTTTTTAAGGAAGTATGACTGACGTCATTATGCTTTTCAGTGCTCTGCAAAGTATTTACTATATATTTTTTTGTATAATTTTCTTATTTGTAGATGGAACCAAATAGATTTTTATTTAATATATTAGAAAATGTTGTAACAGATCATCAGTTCCCTGCCTTGTAAAAAACTTAATAAGAAATATAAAGCATTAAATTCCATAGTACGGTACGGTACGGTAGACGTTTTTATCATTAGCTTACCGATTTTTTGGGAAGCACAACCAATATATTTATGAGCGTCAGTCCCCTGTAAAAATTATTATGACATAAAATAGTATTTTTATATTTGTATATGAAATTTAACAGCTTTTTCCTTATTACATAAGAAAATTTTGTTATTTGTCAGTCCACTGTCATATTAAATACGAAGCAACTTTTAGCAGCATTCAGCATAGTATAAGAGTAGAGAGCAAATAGTCTTTTTTATTGTTAATAATGGCAATTTTTTTGGAGCCACAGCTCAATCCAGCCTGAATACCATTTGCTTTTAGTGAAATCACATGCCAGAAAGAGATAATGCCGATTTGGTCTCTTTGTAGTTAATTTTGAAATGTTGCTCGTAAAATCCAATTAGTTTACTTATCGCTAGATATTTCTCTATCTGTGAACAACTTAAATGGCAATTACATCTGATGCCAAATGCAAAAGTTGTGGTCTTATTCACATTATGATATTACTTTTGCTCTACCTAAAAATACAGAATTTCACTTAAAAATAAACAACAAAAAAATCATTCTTAGAAAAGCAAATACTTTAAGTAGCTCCGCACTTTTGTAAAGAATTTTTTCTTATAAATATCCTTAAATGATTTTATTGCTTTTTTTGTGGTAAGCTACAATATCACATTGTAATACATTTTCTCATTAAAAATCTTAATAATTTTTCATGATGTTGCATCTCTTCGAAGGCGATGGAACAGAAAAGAGATTTCGCATTATTTTTTCTTATTCCCTGATATCATTTGATTTAGAAATACTTTTTGCTGTCCTTGCCTATTGTGTGTATTTTGTAAGTTTTTTTCCTTGAAAAATATTGTTGAATTTTCTTTTTTTCTTCATTTAACTTGTGCCAAGGATAATGCAAAGAACATTATAACTTCTGTATTGCATTTATAGTGCCTAACATTTTGCTGGCATACGCATTGATGTCTTGGTAAAATGCCTTGATTATAGCAAAATCACGTTGAGGCGAAAAAAAAAGTTTGATTGTAGATTTCTTTCATGTTTCAATCAATACAGAAGGCTTCCGCGTGTAAAAGCGTATTTTGTCAGTGATATAGTCGGCAATTGTTATGTTTTAGTGATTTATATATTTGCGCTTTTTTTCATATTAAAAATCAAAGAAAATAGCATTTGTTTTAAAGTATACGTTTTCTGCGATTAAATTAAATGAATTTCTTTTAAATGAAGAATTTTACTGCATGGAGCCGAATACCCTTAAGGTTTTAAGTACAATATCACCATATAACATATCAATAACTTCACTTGTAAAGTTTCTTCAAACTTTCACGCAGTTGATTATAAAATTTGCGCATTTTACTCTAAGGTCGAGTTCAGAGTGTGCGCTTTGAGCAAAGTTGCACTCAAAGCAACGCTTTAGCTTTAAAACAATGTAGACCCATATGTATGAAAAAAGCGCAACACGATCACAGTGAAAGCGCTGCGATGCTAGAACTACAACGTTATGACGCTTTTTAACAGGTTAACAGGCTCCGAAAATGCTTTGTTTTGAATTGTTTTGTACGTTTCTTGTCAAATTAGAACAGGAAAAGGAAAGAGTAGATAAAATAGAGGTCAATAAAAGAAAACATATATAAAACTGCACAGCAAAGCATGTGCGGCGCCTTGCGTAAAATATGTCGGCGTTTTGAGCAAAGCATGGCGACTTTTTTTTGGTTGTTTGATTTTAATTTTATTTTAAGTGCAAAACAAAATAAAGTTTTGGAAAAAAAAAACAACAAAGAATTCAATCACATATTAAACCAAAACACGAAGCTATAAATTTTGCGTTAAAGAGACTTGTAATGCGCAAGCAAATTTTGCTCGAAGCGCTACCACGCTTTGCTCGTAGCGCCGCACACGCTGTGCATTGCTACACTTTCTCTTGTATAAAGGCATGGTACCGCCCATATTTTCCTTGGACATTATTTGTGCCAATACTCTTAATACTTATACCAAATCTCATCCATGTCCATTAAATACTTTCAGCGATATAGTATGATTTTTTGGAAAAACGAAAAAACGAATTATCCAAGAGGGGACCCTTGGGTGAAAAAAATTGTTTTCAACTAAAATGTCGTAAAAAATCGCAAAACGCGTAGAAAAAACCAAAAAAAAAAATTATTTTTTTTATTTTTGGTTCCGACATCCTAAAAAATTTTTTAAAAAATTTTTTTTTCACTAAAATGTTGTAAAAAGTCATGAAACGCGTGGAAAACACCAAAAAATAAAAAAAAAATTTGGTTCCGGGATCTTAGGGGGACCCTTGGGTGGAAAAAAAAACGAACAAACTAATGTTGTAGAAACACGTGCCGTACACAAAAACCCAGCCGTTTGGGAGTCTATAAGGAACATACAGACATACAAACATTCATTTTTGCATATGAACCGTTCAAAATGATAATGGTGCAACTCCAAAACGAGGCAAAAGTAATGTCATATAAATAATGTGCCATAATGATAAGTTATTTGGTCGATAGCATACTAACAACTAAATTCCAACAATTCCATATCATCAAATAAATTTTTCGTGAAATTAGAAATCAGTTTTATTCATCCCTAACGAAATGTCAGCCAATTAATATTATAACTTTTGCCTCGTTTTGGAGTTGCACCATTGTCATTTTGAACGGCTCATATATAGATTTCGCTTTGTTCTGCATTTTTTGACTTATTAGAACAGAAAAATTAAAGAGTACATAAAAATAGCGATCAATACTTAAATTTGCATCATTTACTTACATACTTTGAACGTAACTTTGATCAAAGCGCGCACTCTGATCGCGACCTAAGAAACCATAGCCCGAGAACACTAAAAACAAAGAGAAAATATTCATTTTCTATTCTACCGCTCTGCACTCCGCGCGCTCTATTGCACTACAAATACTCGTAAATCCCACTACGGTTATTATCCTTTTGGGAATAATAATTTAGGAGCGTCAAATTTGCCAGTGTTGCATAAAACCGCCACAAGGCGGCGGTGGCAATACAGCATAAAGTGAAAAACGCACACAAGAACACATAAGAGAGCGTGAAAGAGAAAGCAAAAATAAAACAAAATGAAAACAAAAAAATCAAAACCAATAAAAATGGAATAACTTCACTGAACTGAACTGCAATACTCTTACGTATAAATTATCCGAAAGTGACTACAAAAAGAGAGACATGAAAAAAACAAACAGAAATTCGTAGTAAGCAAAACAGTGAAAAAAGAAGAAGAATGTATGAAAAGCAGAAAAAAAAATTAATCCTCTTTTGCAATGGCAGCAGTAGCAGTAGCAACAGCCTTCTTCATTTATCTCTTTGCCATCTAACTCACAGAGACACACACACACAATGAGCTATACTATTACACTTTCTACTTAGTTTGGTATTTATCCTTTTACCCCTTTTCTCCTCCTCCTCCCCCTCCTCTACTCACGCTGTACCTCACTGGTTATTTATCTGTTGATGCTGTGTTTTGTTGTTTTTGTTTGTATTGGACTCCCGATGCGGGTTGTTTATTTTTTCTGTGGCTTTAAAGGGGCTACAATGACTTATGGGTTAAGAAGAGAACAACAAAGGCAACAACAACAACACAAACCCATAGTACACTGAGAGTGGTTTGTTCTTTGGATGACTAGCATCGGGAGGGGGATCGAATCAAAACAAACAAAACGTAATTTATTGCATCTTAAGGCTAAAACGCATTGTGCAAGCACTCGTATGTGTGCATAAAGTTGGCAAATTCAAATGTGCTCTCAAAGTTTAAACTACACTGGCAAAAATTTCATGAGCTATTGGAATTCTCTTTTTAAGCAATAATTCACATCTTCAACTGCAGACTATGCCTTGAAGATGAATTTACTTTAGAACCATTTCTGAGAAACGAGAAAAATCGTCTTCTTAAGAAAGACAATCAGTAATTCTTCCCATCCTTGCAAAAGTAGATTCAATGAGCATCCAATCCAATCTAATATTCTAACTTCAGGTTTCAAACTCCGAAACACTTTAATTGTTTTAATAAACTTTTCACAGTGTAAATTTATGAATGTAAAAATGTCGTGAATACACAACGCAGTGGTAGTATTAGAAAACAATGAGTCAATACAAAGTGTGCTTGTGGAAAATTACATTTTGTGACAGCTGTTAAGTTACAAATGTCTAGGGCGGCACGACGACACACACAAAGATAAAGAAAAAGCAAAATCATAATGGGATATTTATGGAAGTAGTAAACTCTATTTGCTAATATTGTTTTTTTTTTGTTTTAAAATATCAAACTTTTATTGTTTATGAGTCAATTGCGCCAAGTTGATTGTTGAATAAGTAGTTGGTTGGTTTAAAACAATTTTTTAGGAAAAAGCTTTGTAATGGAATTTGCACAACACTTGAGTTGACTCCGAACACCGGAAGTTCCAAATTTTTCCGCAATATATTGGGATATATTTAAGTAGTTCAAGTTTTTTCTATTTAACGTTTTGAAAAGCTCAGAAATGAATTTTGAAATTCATTGCGGTCGGCGCTTAGTTCCAGAAAGATAAATTTTGGGCAAATTTTTTGAATGACAATGTGGAAAAATTAATTCTACGATAGATTCATAAGTTTCTGGAATATAGTAATCTTAGTATTTTTCGATGAAAATTTTAATGATAGTTAAAAATTTTGAAATTTTTTAATGTAATTTTCTTCAGAACTCACCCTTCTGTTCGGATTGCAACATTGCGTTTTAAATACTTGAAAAATTCAATTCGTAGACAAAATGGAATTATCTGGTGAAAATTTCCATGCTATATTTTTTACTATTTTTGAGTAGGTTTATCTTAACAAGGGTGTGTCGATCGACTGAAAAAGGGTTTTGGCGACTAAGACTAGATTGTTTAAGGTATGTACACGAAAAAAAGTAGTCGCAGTAAATAAAAAGTGTGCCGTTAAATATGACAGTAAAAGCAAATGCAACAGATGTAATCGTCTTAGAAATCTTTGTCTTACATTTTTTCAGCATTGGTTTTTTATAATATTGAAAATATTTCAAAATGAGTTCATCAAAAGAAAATATGCTAGATTTAATTGTGCGCAAATAATACGATTTTCCACATTTTTCTCACAAAGTATAAATATTTCAAAATCAACGATAGCTTGCATACTTAGAAACTTCAGTGAACGTTTAACTACGGAAAGGAAAGTTGGAAGTGTTCGAAAAAAAAGATTTACAAAATAAGCAAAACACAGCTGCTAAATCTCACTCACGAAAGCTCTACGACCGTTTTGTACACAATTTTGAATTCATTTTAATGGACGACGCAACTTACATCGATGTTGCGTCAAATTTAAAGCAAAAAAGTGGATAAGCTTGCAAAAAATATTTGGCTTGGCTAGCAATTTGTAAATGAGGTTTCAAGAGCTCCGCATTTGTCAAAACTGGTACAATTAACCACCAAATTTATGCGAAAGAGTGCTAACAGAAACATCTACTGAATATGATACGCCTTCACGAAAATCCTGCACTAATTTGACCAGATTTGGCGAGTTGTCACTATGGCAAATAGGCCATGAATTGGTATGGAAAGAATGGGGTCAATGTTGTACCGAATCGCCTTAAGCTTCGGCCAATTGGAAAATGCTAGGCTTTGATGAAAGAAAAATTGATTAAAATAAAGAAAGTTGTCAAAAATTAAAAGAAACTAAAGCTAAAATGAATCAAGGTATCATCACAGGTCACCCAAAGTAATGTGCAGAGCCTAATGGTAGGTGTTAATTCAAAGTTACGATATTTTGCATCGATCTCAACCAAATTAGCAAACCTTTTAATATTCTTAAAGACATACCCTTGAGCTTCTGATCAAAAAATAAGATTTTTATACCCATTTTTTGTCGTATACATGCTTGATGCTGAGGTTGAGCCTCGCCTTCTGGGGCACTTTCTTGGTAAAAATTGTTAAAACTTTGGAGGGCGCCAGATGTTAGCGTTGGTGAGCCTATTTTGCCCGAAACAAAACTTTGATGGCGTCCGATGTCAGTTTTTTCTTCCACTTTTTGAAAATATAGTCACACGAAATTTGCAAAATCACTTTAGAAGACGTTAAATTTAAAAGGAGATCGCAATACAGCGCAATAGATATTTTGCATTTAAAACAGAAAAAAAATTTGCCTCTCGAATTGTGTGCGCTTCAAGATGGTATATTACGGCTATATCTTTTAAAGCCTCCAATAAAGTTCAAAACGTAATGGCTTGGAATATATGTGTAACTCTTAACTTAAACAAATCGAAAAGCTTTCTATAGACAAAAAGTATGATTGGAAGAGTATTGCAAATTTCAGGTGCATTTTGCAGTTCTTTCGCAGGGTTATTCTTCAAACTGAGTATGATATTTTTAAGAAGGGATATTAAGCTATCGAAATAATGAATAATCTTATGAATTTTATGTGTTTCAAAAAGTTCCGCTAAGCTTCTCAAATTTCGCACTGTGCAGCAGCCGCTTTTATCCTTTGTCTACCACAAAAATAAAGGAAATTTTGTGAAATTTACAAGTAACAAAAATAAAAACATAAAATCTGTAGCAATAATAAAGAAAATGCATTTCAAACAAAATTGATATTACAATAATGTATTGCGTTTGTCAAAGAAAACAAAAGATTCACCCGCACTTTATAAAAATAGAATTTTGGTAGCTTTAACACAAAAAAACGAACTACACAAAATGAAGAAATTGCTTACTTTTATTATATTAATTACTAGCGAAACTTTAGAAGATTAAATATTTTGTTCAAAAGAAACTTAAGCCATTACAATTTTAAAGTCTGGCACCATTCAGCACGTAAGCTGATGACTAAAAATCCTTGAAATGCACAGGTTTATGGATAATGAATAAAGGAAAATTTTTAAATACTTACGACAGGACACAACAGTTCAGCTCAAATTGCTTAAGCCAAGAACAAAAAGACAAAACAAAAAAAAAGAAATGAAAACTAATTTTTCAAAAGTGCACTTTAATTATATCGCCCCTGAGTAATCAAATTTTCAACTTTTTGGATTTTCGTGTGTTAATTTCTCTACAAAATACAAAATGCTGCTGCGTGTGCATGCTGTGCGCGCATAAAAGGAGAGAACTTATTTTATAGGATTTTAAGTAGCAGACGATTAATTTTGTTGCGATAAATCTAAGCGGAAGTTTGTTTGGATTTTTTTTCTGCTTCTTCCTGCTTTCTCAATAGTGTATGTCGTTAACAAGCGCTTCTATCAACTTCCACATCCTGTTGCAAGCTGCAGAATTTCTTTGCTTTTTCCATACTTCTCCCTCTCTCTCCTTCACTGTTATTCGAACTATAAGTATTTTGAGCAAGAAATTTGTAAGGTGCAAAATGCTACCTGACACCACAAGCAACACACATACATACAAATAAACCGCACACACACATACACGATAATGGACTCATACCTAGACAAGTTTAGTGCAACTTACAAGGCTAAGGACAAGGCAGTATATGTACAATAAAAATATACCATGGGTGTTGGGTATAAAAACATGCGATAGAACACATAAGGTTTTAAAATTTCTTCCTGAAGGATCAATTAATTAATCGCTATTTCCCGTTTCATCGCCTACTCAAAAACAAACATTTTTTTATGTCCTTTCTTAAGGCGCATTCTGTCTCCATAACAAATTTCATAAAAATCGATACAACGGCTTAGCTGTGAGAGCCTTTTTCCCATTTATGGGCGTGGTACCGCCTACTTAAAAAGCTAATGACCATATTATCGTTTATTAATGTGAACCTTATCTCCATACCAAATTTCATAAAAATTCATGTCGCGATTTAGCCGTGAGAGCTTTTTTCGCTTAATGGGCGTGTTACCGCCCACTTAAGAACCTAATGGCCATATTATAGTTTTTTACTGTCAACTTTATTTTCATACCAAATTTCAAAAAAATCAATGTAGCGGCTTAGCCGTGAAAGTGTTACGTTAAGGTCATATTATTATTCCTATCCCCTATCTGAATACCAAATTTCCTTATATTCATAAAGGGATTATGTTGAGATTTGGTTATAAAAAGAGGAACTGAACCGATTTCGTTTGTCCAATTATATAGGGTCTAGGCGCAATGGTTCAGAGAGATAATATGGGAAGCCTAGACTAACAAAAAATTGCACCTGGAGGAGTTGGGTGTCTAAAATTTACACCTGACGATTTATAGAGTTAAGACTGATTTTCTGACTTGTTTTACAAAAAAATATTTTTTCTTGGGTCACCCTAACGATTTAGAGAAAACTTTTTTAAGTAAAACTTTTAGCTAATGGTATGAGTTTTCTAGAAATGTATTTGGTTTATAGAGTTTAAAATAATTTTGGAAAGTTCTGCACCTTTAACTTTGATATTTTCAATTTATCTTTCCTACTTTTTGACTTTGGCGATCATTTTAGTATGCAAAAGGTCCTACTATTCCACCATTTTACTATTTTTTTTTTGGAAATCCCGTTAAATTTCCTGTAATTCGATGGTACATTTGATATAGCAATTTTTTGATTTGAGATCAAGAAAAAATACTTTGATGTAACAACACACGCGTTACTTGCACACGTTGCTCCTTATCTACTGGAGCCTTCAAATGGATTGTTTCTGAAAAGCATTTTTTTCCTATCTCAAACCAAAAAATTGGTTTGACAAACGTAGCAACGAATTACAGGAAATTTAATGAAGATTACAAAAACAATTAGAAAATGGCATATTAATTGGATGAAAGCTAAAATGGCGGCCAAAATCAAAAATTTTAAATACTAACTTTAAAAGCTCCAGAACTTTGTGCAATCCTTCTAAACTCTATAAGCCAAATATATTCTTAAAAAGCTCATACAATTAGCTAAAAGTTTTTTATACAAAAATTATCTCTAAAACGTTGGGCTGACCCAAAGAATACTTTTTTCTAAAATTTCAGATCAATTTTTCCCTATAACTCCTGAGAGGTACATTTTAGATCTTTCTCCAGCTGCAATTTTTTGTTAGTCAAGGCCTCTTCTATCACGCCCCAGAAGCTTCATTACCACATCGTTTACACTCTGTGAGAATTAATCGGTAATATGCCAAGCCCCTTTTTGTTAAAATTTTTGTCGCACAGTGATACTTTTTATGCTTCAACAATGCTCCAACAATTCTTCCGCAAAGACTAATGGAAATAAAACTTTATTTGCTGGACTATATAGTACGAGCAAAGACATCGAATATATGAATGCAAGAAAAAACGAATGTCAGGTAAAGGATTTCAACATAAGACACTCGACTCTTTTATCTTTTTTTTTTTTTTTTGGTTTGCGGCAAGTTCCTTTGCTCCTCATGACTTGCAGCACTTGTTGGATCTTGGCGATGCCTTGAGGTGTCAACGTCGTCTTCATTTTCATCTCAACCGTTGAACTTCGGAAACTACTTTGAAGTTTTCCACACACACATAGGGAAAATAAAAAATGACTTAACTTTTTCTCGAGCTTCTTTTTTTTCAAACAATTTTTTTCTATTTTTCCACTGCTACAACTTTTAACCAGGCACATGAGGCTGCTGCCACCACTGCCGCCGCTGAAGTTCATTGAAAGTTATGTAACTTGAAAAACTTTACCCTTTGACTTGACGTTGGTGGCAGCAGCAGCGACTTGGTTTGACTTGACATTTTACGTTAGTTCATTGCGGCTTCATTTGCTAATATGATCCACATTTTTATGAGCTGCTTTTTGCTTCTGTCTCTTTCTTTCTCTAGCTGCCTCTTTCACTGTAATGGTTGTGCCAAGCAAAGTGTTTTTCTGGGAGTTGTTTGGGCCGTGTAGTAACTTTGGTGGTGCTAAATGTTTAAGTTTTACTGACTGCCAGGTGGCTGACTGTTGTTTAAGGGCTAAACGCTTATGCAATCTAATATTTATGTAGTTTACCATTGAAATCGTTGGCAACGCGTCAATTAGGCCACGTTTGTTCACCTGTTTGTTGTGTGCCTGCAATGTGATTATCATGATGTAATAAAATTTGAAAGGCTTAAAGGATAATCTGTGTAATATGTTTACTAAATGTTTAAATGTGTCTAGGTATGTGTATGCCATTCAACAGGTTGTGATTTAATGTGAGTCGATGTATGATTTACAAATTAAATTAATTTGATTTGATTTTTGTTCTGATTTTATTTATTGGTTTCCTAAGTTAATCAGGTAGAAAGATTTTATAATAGAAAAGTCAAAAAAAAAAAGACAAAATTCATAAAAGGAAACCAAAAAAATATTTTTATTGTTAATAATCACCGTTCAATGTTTTAGTAAAAAACACTAAAAAGATTACAAAAATAAGAGAAATATGCATAAAGGAAATAGTACAGTCAAATTGTACGATGACCTACAAAAAATTGCGCACTGCATAATTTTAGTAAAAGGTAAAATCCCCACCACATGAACAAAACCAGACGCAACGGCAACACTGCGCAACAGCTGTTTTTGACACTACGCTGTCGTTCGATCTGTTTGCTGTCACAGAAGCAGAAAATTAATTCAGACACACAGCAGTGGATCGAGACAGTCTTTGCGTGACCGGTGAACAAAAGCAGCAGCAGTAAGCAGAAGTAGCAGATAAGGCGGTAAGCAGCAACTGAGAAGAAAACCAGGTATTTGCTGAATTAAAGTAACTGTATCGTATACACCCTGTATACGAGTTTTGCTCAGAGAATCAACCAAATGTATTTTCATATTTGTATAATGTATTGAGCTATTGTGAAGTAAAGTTGTGCTTTTATTGTGCCTTTTGTGTGATGTGAATAGTTGTGGAATTTTTTGGACAAAGTTCCTTTTTCCACAATAATTATTGTATTTTATTCCGCTGACCTAACGAAGGTTTAAACAGTAGTTGTAATAGTGGAGCGGTTCAGCGTAGAGACCGTGGCACTAAACACACGTAGCCCGATAATAAATCAATTGCCTGTGGTAAGTACAAAAGTGAGTGGTCACACAAACGAGTAGCCCGATAATACATCAGTTATTCGTGGGTCTGATCTAGGCTCAAATGTGGTCGGATATGAAAACAACAGCGCAGCAAACGGTGTAAGGGGAATTTATTCGCATACAGAAGAACATTGCAGTCAATAGCGTGCGCGTAGTACAAGGAGATAGTGCTTGGTGGCGGAAAAAGAAGAACCACATAAGACGTGGGTGGCCCTATAATAAATCTGGAACAGCCCAACGATCAAGCCCGATAATAAATCAGTTGGTCACAGGTGTGCTCTCTCTCTCTCTCTACGAAGTAAAAAGAAGATGCAGAAGGATAGATAATAGCGTGGAGTGAGAAGAGAATACCATTGCGTTAGGTGTAAGCAGCCCGATATTATATCAGCTACTCACGACTATAGAGTACGCTTTCAAAGGAATATATATTCAGTTTTTGGGGAGAGGCAGCTCACTTCTACTACACTCAACTAGGTCACCGCTAGTGGCGGGGAGAGCGATGCACAGAAGCAGCGAGTTGTGTGGAGTAGAGAAACTTGTTTTATTTATTATTTTATTGTAAATATATTGAGAGAAACCGAAAAAAGAAATGAAGTAAATTAATAAAAGTCCAACTCGAGACTTTGAACTTAACCAAGAGGCTTTCCTTTTCTTTTATAAAGTTTTGTAGCCGAACTCCTGACGACCGGCGAGCAATACTGCTGGCAGTATTCGGGTTCGGCAGGGTTCGTTACAACATCCAGAAGAACTTGACATGCATATTGTATTTAACCTTGTGCATAGACTTGTTGAGAATCACAGCAAAAAGTAAATATTGCACATGCAAAAGATCTTTGTTTTTCCCTAATCGCCTTGCTGTTGTAACTCTTGGATATTAAAATTTTCTTATGAGCTTGTGTAATTTTCCAATGTTTTTTGAAACAAATAATGATTTACATTATTAGGTTAAATAAAGTATAGGTGTCATGTTCTTCTGGATGTGGGCAAACTCATCTGATGATATGATTGTGGTAATCGTTAAAACGTAACAAAAAACAGCCTTCCAATAAACTCAAACGAACAATATTTTATCAAATTTTTGACTGATTTAAATTTAAATAAAATCACCTACAAAATTATCTGCATTTAGTCTTTAATGTTTGTTATTAGTTTTCAGAAATTTGATCACTATATTGTTCGAAATTAATAATCTTTATCAACAATCACTTTATTTAAATCTTCACAGCAGCACTCTTTGAAAATTTAACTTTTTAAATTATTCAAAAAAATCCATAAAATTGTAATTAGTTTTCAATGTACTATATATGTATGTACAATCACTTTAATTAGTCGCTTGAGCAGTTTCTAATCTGTGAATTCAACTATAAAATTTCACACGAGGAAAACCACACAACATAGTGCTGGCATACACAAGTGTGAGTACCAATCCTCAATAAATGCTGACATTTTGACTTATTCATTGGACCGTAACTGAAAGAACATAGGTATGCAAGATACCCACAAATCAGAGTTCTACAAGCACACAATGTGTTGCAATCACGAGTGAATTAATAAAACAACAACAACGATAAATATGCGTATACGGCACATACCTACATAGAAGTGTCCTCATCAAAAAGCTGTAGTCCTTTAAGTAGCAAATGCAATGAAATGCAAAAGTGTGATGTTGGTGAAAATTGGCATTTTCCAAAAAAATTCTGTAGCAATATTGAGAGGTGAATACTCAGATATCATCACAGTAGTTCTGATTTGACTTAATGTTTGAAAATTATTCTTTAGCGAAATATATCAAAGTACATCAAAATTAAATATAATACTCGAATAAGGTCATAAAAGAGAAAAATCAAATTCAAAATATATTTTAGAATTTCTATCAATAAATTCCACTAAAAAATTAAACAAAAATAAAATCTACTCCCTCTACCATAGAAAACTTATCATACCATACCGTGTTATACCATACATCATTGGTTCAACAAATATGGAGCACATCAGCACAGTGCTTACTAGATAGTATCACAAAAAACAAAAGTTTGTCGTAAGCCCCCCATTTTGGAAACTTATCGGTTTTGATTTTTTAGGAAAAAAAAATTTTTTTCGACTCCTAAATAAGCTCCTAAAGGATTTTTGCGCATTGCTTCGCCATTTGACATTCTATCATCAAGTATTGAATATCGTTGTAAATCTCTCGATGTGGGTTATATTGCTTAGTTTTTTATTTTATAATTTATTTTTAATTCTTATAAAACGCCCAATTTCAACCCTTCGATGGTCTATAAGGGGGTGCTAAGGGATTACTTGGTGGTTGAAATAATTTTTTAACATGATTTTAGGTTTCGGAGCACCAAAAAACCTAAAAATTGATATTCATTTTATATTTTTATGAAACGTGAAATTTGAATCCCCTTGGAGGGGTGTTAGGGAGTACCTGTGGTACTAAAATTATTTTTTTCGTCATCTTCTGTTCCAGCCCACAAAAAAACCTACAAATATACATTCCTTATAAATCTTTTTAAAAAGCGTTATTTCATCCTCCTGGGGGGCTATAAGTGGACTACTAGGGGGTCAATAGGTTCTCCAAATTATTTTTTTACATTTGTTTCAGAGCATCTGAAAACCTAGCAATATGCACACATTTAAAATTTTTAGAACAAGTAAAATTCTACCCCTTAACGGGGTATAGAGGGGGCGCTAGCGGGGGAAACTAAATTTTTTTTTTTCTAAAAATACAATTTTCGCGCTCAGCGCCCTCCAATACATGGGACCTGGGGGGTGTACCCTCTGGGTCTTATCTCTTTTTTTTCTGTTCCTGTGTAATTGTTCGACCTTTGCCAACAACATCCTAAGCTATACACTGTTGTATCAACGGCAACTTTGATCTACATTCGTATGTAAAATACGTACGTGCGTTACCACAACCATTCCCAAAAAGCAACTCAGATTTGTTGTTATGTTTGTAAATTAAACGTCATAGTGAACACTCAGCAACAGCAACTTTTGCTTGTGATGTTGTTCTGCTGCTGTTTTTTCATTTTTAATTTAATTTTCTCACTTTTTACTACACCCCACTCCACTGCGCACGTTTTCACTATCTTCCTGGACACGCACACACAGGCACACAATCAGTCCGTCAGTCTCTTGAAAACTGACACTGACTGCTGCTGCTGTTGCTGTTGCTGTTGTTGCTACATATGGCGTCATTATCTTGTTTGGACACCATAACACAAGCCAACCAAGCATCCAATACAAGCGCCCAAGATGTGCAAAAATATGGCAGCTACGGCTCAACTCATGGGTTGCGTTGTTGTTCGCCGTAGCAGCTGCTGCTGCTGTTGGAAGACTCTGAGCATTCAGTTGTCGTTGAACGCACGCACGCATGCATAAATTTGGCCAAAAGTGTTGCCAAAAATCATCATCATGTGCGTACGAGTACAACATGTTTACGTAGTAGTGTGTGTATGCGTGTGAGTGCTGTGCAAACTACCAGCACAAGCATTGACTTCCGCATCCGAATTTGAGTTTTGAGATATTTTTTGGTTCCTTCAATTTTACAAAATTTTGTGTTCCTTTTTTTATTATTGGCTGCAGGAAAATTGTGTTTAATTTGAGCCCCTTTGAATTTTGTCGCTCGATACGTGTGGTAAGCCTTTCGTCCATGTTGAGCAGTTATTGTTGTTGTTGTTGATTAATTTTTCAAAGGGTATATTTGTCCAAAATGTCGTTTCTTGACGATTTTTTTTTTTTTTTTTTTTTTTGTAAATTGGTTGTTTTGCAAAATTTGTAAAAGAAAAAGGAATTACCTCCGAGTTTATGTATAAGCAACTGTGAGTGCGTGCCAAAAATGTTAACGTCAAATTAAAGTGTGTCAGAAATGCACCAACAGCATAACAAATTTAAGAAATTCAATGAAAAGTTTCTCATCTTTCGAAATTAAATTAACTTTGCCCAATTTTTTTTATGGGCTAATGGAGCTGTATTACAGAACTAAAGTTTTCTCCTACAAAATAGTGAGAATAATTTTAAGAAAATAAATAACACAATCTAAAAGTCTTTTCATTTCATGACGCTCATTCTCGAGATTTACAAATGTTAGAAATATATAAAGTAGTTCAATTTCAAGGCTCCTCATCTTGATCAGGCAGTTGACTGAATTGTGAAATGTTGGTTTGCATATCAGACAATCTAGATCAGTACAAAAGTCTCAATAGAATCCAATCCCCTCGCAAATTTTTCGTAAGATGTCTTGTTTTTCTCTACTACATATATTCCCGGGGAGTTTTCTCAAACTGCCGTGCATTCTCTATTCCCCGGGAATCTTGATTCACGATAACACCCAATCATGCATATTTTTGCACAGAATTTATTTAGAGATAGGTTAGGTTAGGTTAGAGTGGTGGTTTAGCGATGCAAGCTTAACCCTAAGTAGCACTAAATGTGCCATTTTAATACAAAAAAAGTGATCCGATAAACTGGTATATGTGGATGTGAAAGTTTTAATTACCTAACTTACCATATCAATATGCAATTAGTCCTATTGAGGTAATTGAGTAGCGAGCAAAATTTCAATATCTGCGATTTTGCTGAGTGTATTGAAGAAAGGCTTTCCTAGTGATTTAAGTCTAGCTCTAGCCAGAACTGGGCAGTCACAGAGAAAGTGTTCAAGAAAATCTTGTTCGTTTGCATCTAAGCAACTCCGACAAAAGGAGTTGAAAGTTATACCTAATTTTTCAGCATACTTGCCGATGGCCCAGTGCGATTAATCATGCTATATTAATACGGTTATTAACTAGCAAATAAGTAGTTCTATAAATGTAATATGAAGGCCAGACTGACCTGGATATCTTACATGTC
Organism: Calliopum simillimum; assembly: GCA_951812925.1. NCBI lineage: Eukaryota > Metazoa > Arthropoda > Insecta > Diptera > Lauxaniidae > Calliopum > Calliopum simillimum. Next base: position 112,677,676 of record OX638370.1, on the reverse strand, counting down.
GTCAATGCCTTCCAATTAGTAGTGTTCGCCTCAGTTAAGTAATATGAGAAGATCTGCTTCTTTACTAGACCTAAAAGGATATGAACTCGCACCGCACTGGTGACGTTCAAAGAGGAGCCATCCTTTGCCAGTTCGTCAGCTTTTTTGTTGCCTTCGATGTCCCCATGGCCTGAAACCCAAACGAGTGCAAGATCAAACCGACACTCCAGTCTGACTAATTTTTTCTTGCAATCCACTACTAATTTCGATTTTATTATTGTTGAATTGAGTGCTTTGATGGCAGCCTGACTATCCAAGAGGATTGCCACCCATTTGGAAATGGTACAGGATGGCAAAAACTTCTGCCTGAAAAACGCTGGCTGAATCAGACACGAAATGAGTGGGATAATTTCAGGTAAAACACTCCCGCACCTACACCAAACTCCATCTTGGAGCCATATGTGTATATGGTGGTTTCAAAGCTTAGATTAACGATACCATCTTCCCACTGAGCTCTCTCTGGAAGCCATACCCGAAATTTTTTATCAAAGCTGAGTATGGAACAGGCTTAGTCTGTTGAGCTGGTTAGTTCGATTTGCAGATTTTTGAGGATCGAAGAATAGCCATACTACTTTGGCGCCCAACAGCCTGTTTCCCTGAGTCTGACTGCACTGCATGAAGCAGAAGCTTTAATAAAAGAGTTAGGACGCAACAGGTGTAAAATAATAGTAAGAGCTGCGGAAGGGCATGATCTCAGTGCACCCGTTACACCGACACAGGCATCCTCTCTAGTTTTGTCTGATTGTAGCCCTTCTTAGTAGCTGGCCACCAAACTAGGGAGCCATAAGTGAGAATTGGACGTACTATGGCTGTGTACATCCAAAGACCATTCTTGGTTGAAGTCCCCATTTTTTGCTGAAAATTTTCTTGCAGGCCTAGAAGGCTATGCCAGCTTTCTACATCTCAGTTCAATATTGTCTTTCCAATTTAGCTTTGGATCCAGTATAACCCCTAGATATTTGGCTGCCTTGGTATTTAGAGATAGGTTGCATAATTTGTAGGCTTATGAACGGTTTCTACAGAGCCCGGCTAACTTTATGCGCAAGTATTTCTCAAGCTTGGTTTGGCTACGATTGAAGTAACTGAAAATCGTGATTCTCCAATAATCTTTACAAAGAGTGCGGTAATTTTTTTCTTTCTAATTTTTTTATAATTGGCTAGCAATATACATATCTAATATAGTAGAGTGCTTTCTTTGTTTCCATATCAAGATAAAATGCTACCGCTATAACTTATTGATACAAGGTATACATTTCGCGACCTTAGAACAACAGAGTTCCTAATACATATTATGTTGCTCTAAGGTATTTATTAGGAACTCTGTTGTTCTAATGTGACGATATATAGATTCTAATACTCCAAAGTGAAGTTTAAATTTTTAAATTTATTTTGACAGTGATCATAATCCTTTTCAAGTTGAATATTGGCAAAATATTTCAGAAAAAGGGCCAATTAGATTTAGTTTTTCAGTAACATAAAACAACTTAGAAAGGCAAAATTCAACTGTAAGTATTGTGTGATTTTATCGCATTTTGAATTAAATATGAGCTGCTTAAGCCATAATAAATTTCAACATAATTTTCAAATTTAAATATCTTTCAAATTCACTTTGCACCAAAAAGAAAAAGAAGTAAAAAATCCGAATAACGTTGAAATCAATACTCAAATAACTACCCCATAACCATGAAAATTTGTTACATTCATTACATACGAGCTTTCAACAATTTTTGGCAACGCATCAATTTGGCATCAGTTGCGGTCATATAAATTTAGAGACACACAAACCGAGAACCCATAAAAAACCTTTTTATTACTAAAACATCAAGCGGTTAGTTGGATACCTACCAAATGGAACAGAACAGAACAGACCAAAAAAGAATCGTCATAGACTCCCTAGCATACTCAAAATACTGTTAGCCAACGCCAACAGAGACAAAAAACAACAACAACAATAGAGGCCAACAGATACAGAAAATAAAAATCGAAACAAAATAACACTAAAAGGAATGTAAAGGATAATAACAACAACAAATAAAACATATAAAATACTTATAAACTAAAACAAAAGGAATTTCATATGCGAAAAAAAAACAGTAGTAGAAAAATTTCAAATTCCACCAATTCACTGTCACCGTCAACATACTGCACGTGAAGAATGGAAGAAACGCTCTTTACAACATTTCAGTATTTCACCAAGACAACAATGACAGCTCTCAGTGTACTTGTGAGTGTAGAAATAGAAAATGACAGAAAAAAATCACGATTATGTTGGAATTGTGCCATGAAAGCTTTTAAAGTCATAACAATAAAATTTAAAAGGCCTTCAAGTGCGACTGATAATCATGGGTCGGTCGTCGTCGTCGCAATGCTTCTCTTATCTGTACTGCTGTATAATACAACTGCATATTATCGCCATGTTTATCAAGAATTTGACATTTGCATTTGACGTAAGCTGCTTGGCTGAAAAAAAAAAAAAAAAACGAAAAACAACGACGAAAAAGCAACTACAACTACGAGCACAGGGACAACAACGAAAAAAAAAAGAGTATACTTTTATTACAGCTGGTGCTGCTGGTTTGTCATTCCCGTTGTGCCAGAAAGAGAAAATATTTATATGGACAGGATGATAAAAGGATACTGTGCGCTGACAATTTTCCACATTGAAAAAGTAAAACATAGAAATCTATGTCTAGTCCTTAATAGCTATAACAATGAGAGCAGCTTTTCATAGAATGTCGCTCTCTCCCGCGCGCTCAGGAAACTGTTGCGCCTTTATGTTGCCCAAACACTCAAATTTTAGTTTTGCGCGCTCTCGCTCTCGCTAATGCTCTCTATAACATATTCGAATGTGTAGACTTCGAAATATCCTTCATAATGTACTATCTATATGGGAAATTCAAGGTTTTACTATCAATGTTAATGCTTTGACGTCTTCTTTTCGTACCTTACCTCGCTTTAAAGCTCAATTTGCCTTCATTTTTTTTTTTTGGTCTTTTCGTTCGGTAATGCTTTATGCCGGCCTTTTGCATATCGTTGTTTGTCGTAAATTGTGAACGAAGTACTTCGATTAAGTGTTATCGTCAGAACAGTTTGAGCTGGAGCTAAGAGTGTGTGACGTGTTTTGAAAATTTAAAAAATTAATGCGATATTTTAAAACATTTGTAGAGTTTTTATAGTTAAATGAATGCAATATTTTGATGGTTTTATATTGATTTTTCTAGAATATGGAATAAGTAAGTGTTTAAAAAATTAAAAGACTGATTTTTGGCTTAAGCACTTGTAGAAGAAATTTTTTTTTTGTAACTTGTTATGAATCTTTTAAGTATTTGTACATTGTAATATATTAACATTTGTAGAGTTTCATCTGCATTTTATAACTAACTTAGTTATTTCATTGATGAATCGGGCTTTGCCGCTTAGTTTAACTAATATTTATTATTTTTTTGTATAATATCGTAGATGAACCCAGATTTTACCTCAATATTCTAAAGGTTTTACGGATATAAACTAAGCAATAAAGGCACGTTCCTCATTTGAATTTTGTTTTAGGGAAGCGCCACACTTTCAATTGAGAGATGTTTGGCTTAGTGCAATATGTGCCAAATATTATTCCTATGCGTCAAACAGATTCGAAGAAGCACTCCGGAAAGTCTTTTGAAGCACTTCTTTTCCGCTTGAAGTGGTTTTCGATCATATAAAAAACGGAGACACAGATAAACTTTAATTTTTATTTATTATTTTATTGTGTACCAATAATTTTGTCAGATCTTTCTTTAGAATATAAGATCATATGTTTTTTTTTTTTTTGGTTTTCATATAGACATTTGTAAAGTTTGAAGGTTCGAGCTCATAGGACATTTTTTCTAGTATACGTATACAGCAAACCTTATGATTTTATGATTCGTATATCAAATTTTAAAGGAATATTTCCTAATGAATTAAATTAAGTTATGAACTTATTTGAGACTGTTGTACTGGGACATTTGTAGAGCTTTAATAGCTTTCTTTTGACATTGCTTCTAAGGACTAAATTTTACAAGTTTTACATTTGAATATTCTTAGGAGTTTGATATCTTATCTTCGCAATAAACTTAAACTCCTTTAAACTTCTTTTACTTAAGATCTGACTGACTGACATTCTTAGAGTTTCATAGTTTATTTCGCCGGTGCTTACGAAGACTATCTCTTCTTTAAATGCGGACAAGAAAATCCTTTTTTTCAAACTGCGACAAAAAAGATCTTTTTTGTGCGAATGCGGACAAGAAAATCACTTTTTACAAAATTCGGAGAAGAAAATAACTTATTACAAAATGCGGCGAAGAAAATCACTTTTTACAAAATGCGGCGAAGAAATTCTCTTTTTTAAAAATGCAGCGTAAAACATCACTCTTTCGATTAGTAATGCAAATTTTTTCGAAAAAAGGAATAGGAAAAATTTCTCTATTCACTAAATAAAGAGATTTTCTTCGCCGCATTTTATAAAAAGTGATTTTCTTCGCCGCATTTTGTAAAAAGTGATTTTCTTCGCCGCATTTTATAAAAAGTGATTTTCTTGTCCGCATGTTACAAAAAAGATTTTTTTCGCCGCAATTTAAAAAAAGATTTTCTTCGCCGCAACTTTCGGTTGGAAGATTTTCTTCGTAAGCACCGGCGATTTATAGCATTCATGCTAAAGTTAATCTATTTATTTCCGAAAACAAACGTTGTGAAGCACAAAAACATTTGTAGAGTTTCAATATTTTTAGTGCAACGTTTGTACTGACAAAGCAATAATGGTTCTTCTGAAATAGCTAACTTTCTTTTTTTCAAAAAAAATAAATATTTATGAGCATATTTATTTTGTGCGATTTCATTGACATTTGTAGAGTTTAGATATTTTTCCATGACATTTATGGAATTTTTGAAGTGTCCAGTTGCACACAAACTGCTGCAATGCTTAGTTGTCAATGAGATTATAAACAAAGAACAGAATTTTGCTAATGCGCTTAATGAACGCAGCCTAATGCATAAAGACATTTGTAGAGTTTGAATGGTTTTCTTTGGAAAAGTGATTTTTTTTTTATTGTCGCAATAAAATTTAGGCATGGAAACATGATGAAATTTTAATTTTATTAAGGACTTGCTTGTTCCCAATTCCAGAAAAATTACAATGAAACAATCAAAATACTACATTAATTGAACTATGAAAACTCTACAAATGTTCTAAAGGGACACATGTCATATTATCTATACCAAAAAGTTAATGGCAGTAGCATATGATTTTTTATTTTGTTTTTTTTAATTTTCTTGAACGCAGCTTTATAGTTATTGACTTTATATGTCATTAGGGATATCTTCATGGAGAAATTTTATAAACTCTTCCTTTTTTTCTTCTGTTGGCAACCCCGTGACTTGTACTCAATTGCTCTGTCTCTTTACACTTTCACTTATTGAATTCTCTTTGCTGCGAGTACAAAATGTGTTGTATATTTCTGAATCCTGTGCTACTCTCTCTCTCTTCTTTCTAGAGAGAATTTCTGTTTCGTTTTTTACTTCCTCTTTTTATTTTTCCTTTTACTTCATATAAGTATTAACTTGTATGTCACTAGTATAGTTTTCTGTTTTCATTCTTGTTGTTGTTGTTTTTGCCATCTCTATTACCATCAGTTTGTGTGTTGCCTTTGATAGTTAGTTAGTTTGGTTGGTTGCTTGGCTGGTTCTTTGATACCATCAACATCGGTAGGTATCATCCCATTGAAGATGTAACAAGTTCCTCTTGCCAACTACTTTCGGAACACTTTTTGCTCAAAGCAGTTGTATAGGTACAACAACACTAACAACAAAGAAAAAAGACAATTTTTGTAAAAAAGTGAAATGAAAAAGCGCCATACACACACATATCCGTATAGACGCAAAAGAAAAATGTTATTTTAAGTGGTTTCTTCAGGTTCCGCTTTTAATGATTCTGTTATTTTTCAGTAGTAGTAGTAGTCGTCGTTTTCTTTTTTTTGCGTTCTTTGTGTCATCAACTACTTACATGTGTGTGCGAGCACTTTTTTGTCGTCGTACTTAAATTGCAGTTTTTTGTCAAGGTATGTTCGTCGTGCTATTTTCGGTTTCGCCTCCTTTTTTATTCTCATGTTTTTGTTCGTTTTCGGCAATTTCTTTTTTTCGTTCTCTCGGTTGTTTTTTTTTATTTTTTGCTGTTTTAGTTTCGTATTGTCTACCCTTGGCATACGAAGGAAACCTGTTGACAGTCTTGTTATAATTTTTTCTGTTATTTCCTGTTCTACATAACATGATTGTGACATGCACGCGATATCCTTTCACATAGGACATTAGCAGGACATTGCAACAAATTAGTAGGATATGTTTGTTTGTTTGCTTTGATGGTTGATGGCTGGTTCTTTGTTGGGTGGTAGTTGGATTTATGTGATTAAATCAATTCGATCGTATAATTTTGGTTAATTTGTTCATGTCACAAGTTAAAAAAAAAAAAAATTATTTGTGAAGGATTTAATGTCCTTTAATCTTTTAATTTCTCTTTTTTATTTTGCAATGTTTTTAGTCATTTTTTTTTTTTTTTTTTTTTTTTTTTTTTGGTTAAACATTTTTGCATCAAGTTTAATCACATGGATTTTTAAATCACTTTGCAAAACTATTTAAGACTGAAGATACCATGATTGTTTTGAATTTATGTGAAAGATAGCTTTATCTTCTTTCCATGAAAAATATTGTAGAAGAACTAAAAGTAAGGCCAGAGTAAATCTGGGAGAAGTGGCACCCCCCAAGTGATATGGCATTCCTTTGCATTTTAGTACCTATTTGCAGTTTTTGAAGCATTCAAATATACTTAAACAAAATTGAATTCATTTGCGCAAAAGTCTTCGTGTTGAAGAGTTTGTTTAGCTGTAGTTGCTATAAATATCGCTTGGGAGGGATTTAAAAAAAACTTTATTTCGAGAAGAATTATTTGTATGATGCATATGTGTATCAATATAAACAAATTTTAATGAGATTGTGTTTTCATTTTATTGCACCAAAAAGGAGAAATGGCACCCAAATACTGAGGGTGATATGGTTTAGGTGCCATTTCTCCCTTTGCATGTTATAAAATATTTGGGGAGCAATTATGAAGCATTTATAGTCACTCCAGAATTGACTTGGGAGATGTGGCACCCTAAGGTGATATGGCACCCGTTTCAATTTCAATACCTGCAATCTTTTGTAGCTTCCAAATATAAATAAAATTGAATTCATTTACGCGAAAGACTTCGTGGAGAATAGTTCCTTTAGCTGTAGTTGCAATAATTTGTGGAAGGGATTTAAAAAAAATTGAGAATGTAAATGGCGTACTGTTTTTCGCATATCTATTTTTCGAGAACCAGCATTTATATAGTGCATACTTATATCAAAATAAACAGAATTGATTGTAATTTTGTTTTTGAATGAAAACGAGCGCGAGTAAATATGTTTATGCATATCGAGGCATTTTTATTCGGCATCAACCAAAGTGGAGAAATGGCACCCAACTACTGAGGGTAATATGTTTTCGGTGCCATTTTTCCCTCTGCATTGTAACAAAATATTTGGCAGTACAAATATGAAGCGTTTGAACTAACAATCATCCCAGAATTGCAAAACTTTAGTCAGGTAGGACCTACAATGATACCGTTTTGATTCTCATCGGACTGATTTCAGCTTTTTGCTAATGATCTAGAAAACTCTTTGAAAACCCTTAATACAAGTGACATCACGCTAGAATAGGTGTTAAGTGAAATTTGCCTGTACTAACGACTAACGAAAAACTCTAAGCCAGAATTCTCATGTCTTCTTACAAAGCGGTCCAGCAAATTAAAACTTGAAGTGGAAAACACAAATAATGCCACTTATTGTGTTTCTAATGAAGAGGATTTTCAAACGGAAGGTTGTTACTAGTTATGTTTCTTCGGATGAAGATGAAGAAAATATTTAAATCTATTGGCACCTTTGGATGTGGAGAAGACAATGTACAAAATTGATTGAATCCAGTGCGTAATGTGCCGTAGGTGGTCACATGAAACATGTATAACTTTTACAACAACATGCAACAATTCTGAACCATGATATGGTGCCAAAACTCCCAAAGTCTCGGGTGCCAATTCACTCATGACATGGTACTATACCACGCGTAGTATCGTATGACTTGGCACTTCATTTCGTTTAATGTTAATAAAAGAATTATTTTGTGTTTATTTTCTTTAAAAATCTCTGCTTATTTTGGTTCTATAGCAGTTCAACAAAAATGTTGCCATATCTCTCGGATTTATCCTATGGAGCGCTCTTATGAATATTGGAAAATCAAAAAAATGTGACATGGAGCGTATTTTGTAATTTTGGGACAGAAAAAAAGTACTTTTCTCCAGATACAAAATCAACTGACCTTGTGCTTAAAGCCCGATTCAATACCAAAATAGGTTAGAGTATGAATACCTGTCAAGAAATAACCATATTATGGACAATTTTATGAAGCAGCATCTGTCATTACTTGAAGATTTTTTCACCCAAAAATTTAAACAAAAAATCGCAAAATTTTGCTTTGTTTTTTCCCTTTTTTATTGAGTTTGGCCTGAAACAAAGTTGGTCAATCCACACTTGTAGCTTAGCATCATGCTTCAAATCCTTTTCTCATTGGATAAGTCCACCACCTACACATTCTCCTAAACAAACAAGCAGTTACATGTATTATATACATATGTTTGTATATGTATAACAGCTTATAGTTTCATGCCATAACATTTAATTGCAGCTTAAAAACACTCAAGTGTCGCCATCGTTTAAATTTTTAATTTTATGAAATTTTAGGTTATCGCTAATAGGTGGCGCTATTGTTGCAATGAATACGTGCAATTACCTCATTAAATATAATTTGATCCAATTTATATTGAGTTGAATGAAACGAAGCAACAACAACAACAACAAAGTGAATATCGCGTGTTTCAAACACATATATGAATGAGGCGGAACAAAAAGAACAAAAACAACAGGTTTCAACCTGTTAGGTAAAACTAAATTGAAAATACTATATTTGTGAATATGTACTCGTATGTATTATTAACATGAACTAGAATGATATTTATAGTAATAAACAATCAACAAAAAAGTTTGCACTGTTAATGGCTAGAGGACACAAGATATCTTGAAATATATTAGTGTACTTTATTTTACTCACATATTTTAGATTCAAATCTACACTAAATACTTATTTTATTTTAACACTGAAGTATACATACAATCTAAATTAATCAGTGTCGAAAAACAATCTGATTCTAACAAATACTTCAGCCTAGTGTATTTTATATAAACAGTATAAGACTTGTGAGTAGAAACACTTGCAAGTTGCAACGAATTGGTAACCCAGGAATGTAGTAACTTTCATACACTTTCGTGAGAGAGAGAGAGAGCGTAAAAAAGCAAATTTGAGATGGGTATTATCGGTCTTCAGATCTAGGCTAATTCTGAACAATCTATCGAATTTTAGGTCGAATATTAAGTAAAAAATACCAAAAATATATATTTAACCCATTCTCTATCTCTTACAATACAGTCGTCAAAAATGGGCTCAATCAAATAAGTACCATCCCCACTTTTTGACGGCCAAGTTTTAGAAGAATATTTCTTTCTTCCCTTTGATGACCTGACCTGGGAAGTGATAAGATGATGCCATAGTGCATTTGTTTGTTCATTTATTAAATTTATAATAGTGGCATAATTTTTCATCCGATTTTGGTCCACAAGAGCGTGAAAATTTTAAATTTTTCGGTCTGGAAAAAGCCTTTGTTTGTTACTGAGAAATATCCTTACTTTCAAGGCTTATGGTTCAGAAAGTAAAAATCCAATTACTTTTATTATACAGCATAAATAAGCGATTTCTTTTTGACAAAAATGTCATAAGCAGGAAAATGAAAGTTGTTTTTTTCTTTTTCTTTTCTTCTTAATATTTATCTTTCGTCTGCTTTATTTTTAAATACATTTAATGTCAATTGACAGAGTCTAAATCGGTAGCCTTGCTGAGATTTATAAGCATATTCAAAACAAACCTCGGCAGAAATGAAGTTTAGAGCTGAATCTCGAAACAGCTGTAAATCACCTCAAAAATTTGTACTTATATCTTGGCCTGCTTAGAAACAACGACAGTAAATCCTAAAAAGAGGTTTTCTCATGGCAATCCATCAAATGATTTTCGCAATTCGATGTCCAATAACATCAGCATCATCAATGTGTAACAAAACTTTTTCGCCGCTAGCCGGGGTGTAGCCTTCGATGCCCATGGTTCCTATACAAAAATTTATTTCCCGCCAAGGACGAAAACACTTTTGACAATTTTCACAAGGTTTTGTTTCACAATTTTAATTCACTGAAGTTATTCCTCCTGAAAAGCACTCTTAAAATATATTAACCATAAACTTAAATAAAACGTGAATATCATAGTCAACCAAACCAGGAGTCGTGCTACCACTACCAACTCGTGGACTTGTTGCGTTCGCGTCCAGGCATCAGAATTCAAGAGAGTCGCGCTACCGCTGCCTCCTCGTTGTCCTCTTCTAAACTATCCTTGTTTGTCTTGTTCGTTCACAGGAGCCCGCGCCATCGCTACACTCGGGTCTGGTCAGGAAATTCTTCAGAAAACATAACCTACCGTCTTATTCACTGTCCACTGATACGTGTGTATTAGTACTCACTTGAAAGTCTCAGTTTCGTCCAAGGATGGTTGAAATATTTGAAGAACACGTCTTATCTCGTTGCCAGTTGGTTTACTAGAGAACGATACTAACGGCGGAACTTGCATTCCATTTTCGACCATGATCAGCTGTTTCCTTTTATCCATAGAATTTTGCAGTTGGCACTCACTGTTTCGGGACCAGGGTTGCTGCGATAATCTTGTAACCCTTATCCAACAATTTTTCAAGCGTTGCACTATAGTTTGTCAAGCCCGTTGGATGCGATTGTCCTAAATCTATCTACTTACAAAAAATCCTAATTTTTAAATTAGTTCTAGACTTATTTAACTGGAAATTCATTTCTTATTTTAACCTTAATTAATTTTTAATATTATTAATACTTTAAATAAAAGTGGTTAATACGAAGATGTGGACGCAAATGAGGGTTTCGATTTGTGTCGTCACAAATGAACCTAACTGTGGACTGGTAAATGAAAGTAACTTTTGCATGTATGAGAAGTTTCCTACTGAGAATGAGGTCCTCTCTAGCAGACAAAAATCTACTGAATATTGACTTGCTTACTGAATATGTTCAAAAACTGTACAGTTCATTAACCTTAAAATTTTGAATGTTTTTATTAACATTTTTTCAATGTGTGTAACTTAAACTTTTCGCATAAAGCAAGTGGTGGACAACAGAGAGTTAAACGTTTATCAAAGCAACAATAATGAAAAGCTTTTGACTTTGTGAACCTTGGGCGCTGATATAAACGTTCTTCACACATACACACAAACACACACACATACATATAGTGCTTGGTAGGAAATTCATATCAAAAGTACGAGTACATATAGCGAAAACAATGAACAAAAGCGATAGTGCATAAGTAGCGAAGAAAAAAAAAACAATAGAACAAAAGAGAGTCAGAAATGAGAACGAGAAACCTTTGGTTGTAACGCCACTGGACGACGACGACGGCTTAAGTGTATGCACGAGATTGTTTGCACGCCATTTTGGAAGCCATGTTGTTTTCCTTAACTGCTTCAATAGCAGCAACAAGAAGTATATGCAGAAAACAACGGTATTTTTCCGGTAACGGCAACAGACTGACGGACAACACACACACACACGCACATACACATGTATACTTACAACAAGTGAATGAACATAAGTTGGACGGACAGACAAACATATGAATAGACGACGAATGGAAAAATCGGACGGACAGTTGTAAATTGGAATTAAACGTTTAGCATGAAACATGAATTCGTACATGCATTCGTAATGATGGGCAAAAAGGAGAACGTTATACTTGTGCGACACTAGAGTGTACCTTATTTTATTAAATTTTTAATTTTTACAAATTTTTCAAGCAAAAAAGAAAAAATCAGAAGAAAACTAAAGAAGAATCATTAAGAAAAATAGCTTTAAATTTCCAGTTTTTTTTTGTATGCCACCCTAATCTAAGCATGCACACACTTATAAACATCATAAAGAGATAAACACATTTGTATGCTACAAAGACGATGGCGTTACTTTTGGAAACAGCAGCCTTTCCTCCTTAACTTGAAGTTGGTGGCATAGTCTGATTAATGGCTTTACTGGTTGCACGATTTGTTGTTGTTCCACTTGTTGCCGTTGTTGTTGTAGCAGTAACAATAGCAATAGTTAAAGCTAGCATTGTTGCTACTATACCCATGGACATGTTAAACTTCTAGTCTGCTTGTCGTAGTCCGATAAGACTGATGTTTTGTAATGGCTGACCGTTTCGTATTCGTTGGTCTCTGTTTATTTATTTATTGGACTTAAACCATTGTAGGCTTTAAATACCAGGCACGTGTTCATGCTCACGTAGTTTAAGTTGAACTAAATTCATTCATTTGCACAAGACAAATGTGAAGTAGATGTTTCGTAAAGGTAAGTGACGGCCTGAGGAGCGAGATCAAAAAAAAAACGTACTGGATTTAAGCATAGGAAGCACTTTAAAGAAAGAACTTTAATGTCTGCTCATATTATGAACACTAAAGGGGTTTCCCTAAAAGAAAACTCTGAACCAGCAACTAAACACTTTCCCCTTTTCCCACTTCAATAGTTCAGTTTGCAGCAAAAGTGAATTGTTGCTGCAACAAATGAATTGCAACACCAATATCAGCTAACCAAACAGCACCAATAAAGCAAACCCCGTGTAACATATTCGTTTGACAGTCGACAAGCAGTGAAATGTCAAGATAAGCGCAGCGCAGAAAATGAAAAATGTTGCACGAAATGGTAGAAAGAATTTAAAAAACAATAAAATGAATTGCATAAAAAATAAAACCGTTGAATATTTTTCACTTAACATTTTGGCATCCGGTCACTTGGTTTTATCAGACATTAATACAACTACAGGCAATCGGTTATTTTTGGCTTAGCTACAATGTTATTTACATTTTGTTGTAAGGATATGAAAAATAAATTTATAATTCATCATGATATCGATAGCTCAAAATCGAGATCATTTTGCTTTGACATTTATTTTACAGACAGCTAGATTATTACTCAGTAAACATAGCCAAATTATTTGAAGCCAAATATTTTTCGAGCAACACTTCAAAATACTCCGGAGGTAGCCATTTGACAGCTACAGTTTTTTCAATTTAAATTATTCAATTCTACATCTTTGGATAAATTTTTCGTGAAAAGAGAGACCAATTTTTTGAATTTTTTATAAAAAATAAATCAATTTATATTATGATATTGTAACGAACCTTTTGCCGCTAGCCGGGGTGAAGCCGTCGGTGTCCAGGGTTCATATACAAACATTTATTTTCACGCCAAGGAAAGAAACCCTGTTCACAATTTCTCGGTTGTTATTTCACAATTCACCCGTATACAAGCTTAGTTATACGGGTGACAAATGGGGTAAGCATGGATGATGAGGATATTTGTAAGTAGTGAATGACAACCGATCCAAGCGTCGTGTCACCACTGCCTCCTTGTGGACTTGTCGCGTCGCTGGTCTGTGTTTGCGTTCAGAAGTCAGGACTAAAGAGAGTCGTGCCACCGCTGCCTCCCCATTGTCCTTTAATAACCTGTTCTTGTCTGTCTTGTTTGTTCACGAGAGCCCGCCACACTCTCGGGTCAGATCAGGAAATTCTCTAGAAAATAATGCCTACAGTCTTAGTCACTGTCTACTGATAGTATGTACTGGGTTTTGCTTGAAAGTCTCAGTTTTGCCCACGGATGGTTCAAACATTTGAAGAACACGTCTTACCTCGTTGCCGGTTGGGTTACAAGAGCACGATACCATCACCGGAACTTACATTTCACTGTTTACATTTATTGATAAGATTTGACAGGGCTGTTGCTGCACGCGATAATCATGAAATTTTCGTCCAACTGTTTATCAAGCTGTTGCACGATAGTTTGTCAGGCCGGTTGGATGCGATTGTGTTCTTACTAAAAAATCCTTGGTTTTAAATTAATTCTAGACTTATTGAGCTAGAAATTCATTACTTATTTTAACCTAAATTAGTTCTTAATATTATTAAAACTTTAAATACAAGTAGTTATTATAAAGATGTGAACGTAACTGAGGGTTCCGATTTGTGTCCTCACAATGTTCTCGAATAAATGGCAAAAAACGGTTTTCAAAACACTTTTCAATATAAATTTTTGATTAAATTGCATCTCAGTCCATTTGCTGCTTAGAAAGTTGCCCCTTCTACGTACAGGCTTATAATTCGTGTCCGGTAGCTTTCATAAAAATTTTCGGTTAGCTTGTAAGCCACCAGCTGCTTTCATTGATATGATGTGGTACTTTTTAAACTTTGTAGATCTACAACTTATTTGCCTTATTGAGTCTATGTATGGTAGATTTTGAGGTACTTGCTCTTATTGCAATATTTTCAACTTTTTTACCAACTGTGCGTCTAAGTCAGGTTTTCTATTTAAGATAGTTTTTAGTGCGATTAGTAGACACTTCCTGTAATGCAAAATAATTCTTTGCAAGCGCTTTTTGATGAATAAAAATTCATTCTCTGTTGTAGTACAATTTCCTCCTCATTTTAAGAGGTATTTGGAAGACACAATATTCATCTTATACCCAGTTTCGTATATCATTTTCCGTGTACTTTTTTTTGCAAAGTTTTGTGATTTTATTTTGGAAAACGTTTAACTTGGAGTTACTTTATCATGTTCTCAATGGATTCTGTCTTCACGAAATAAGTAACCAACTTACCATAAACAAAGAAAGACATGAACCAATGAATAAATATTAAGATATTTCTCAGCATACCAGCAAAACTGAATGAGGCAAGAAATTGAGCGAAAATTTTAATAGAAGCATCGAGCTTAAGACAATAAAGGACACTTGCTAGTTTCCAGGAGACTAGTAAAATTGACTTCAATCACAGATGAGTGTGAATATTTAACAAAAGTTTTGAAGGCAGCTTACCTGTAGATGATACTTTGTATGACAAATATAAATAAAATATCTCTCAAATAATACTATATCGATATTTTTGTAAAAACTCTAACATATGTATATATTAATATTGTTGCATGTTTTCACGAAATGACCCAAAGGTCTGGCTTTATCACACAAAAATATCTCAAGTTTTTTCTTTATTAACTTGGTTTACTACTTGTCAGTGCGATATTTATGCTTGTTACTTTATCCATTCAAATACACACGATATGTTTCAACCTATTTATTCGTATGTATGTATGTGCATGTGAATGGACTTTTATTTCTTTATTACGTTACTTGTACTATCGTATGTATGCCGTTGTATATGTAAATGTACAAGCAGATATGGTTTGACTTTTGTTTTGCATTCATTCGCTTTGTTTGGTTGGTTTCATTTTAATCTTTTGCTACCAAAAAACAAGCTGTCAGGATAAGAACGGATTAACATGAAGCGTGTTGTTGATTTGCTCCATTGATTTTACACCCCGAAGTCATTATTTAGTTGTTTTTTTTTTAGTTCTGCTTCAAGCAAAGCTTAGCTTTTGATTCTTTTCAGTTGTTAGAGGTTGTATATAAGTGCATATTTGAATATTTTAGAAAGCAGTTTTGGGAATGCTTTCCAATAGAATAACTAAATTCGACTTTAATTTATGTTTAACTGGACCACTGTCAAATATTAGAACAGAGTGCGCCAACAGTAAGAGAATATTAAAAACCTCACAAGAAAAATAATAGTATATGGAAAAGAAAAATAATAGTATATGGAAATCTATTATTTTTCTTGTAAGATATTCAATATTCTCTTATATTTTTATTTAATTTGGTCTTTTTCAATTGATTTGAACTACTTTCTGAACACAACATTAATCAAATGGGCAACTCTATTACCCACGGCAAAATGTGCACTCTTGCTTTTGAGCATTTCGGGTGGAAGAGCCATGATTTCTGCACGAATGTTTGCCTTAAGCTCGTCAATAATCTGAAGCTTGATGGCGTACATTTTTCTTTTGAAATAACCCCACAAAAAGAAGTATAGAAGAGTCAGTTCTGGTCAATGTCGTCTTTTTTCAACATCACACGCCCATTGAGTTTTCGTTGCAGAAACTGCATTGTTTGATTTGCAGTGTGGCATGGTGGACTATCTTGTAAAGAACCAATAGCCAATCACAGATTTTCGGGCAGAACAAAATGAGCCAATATCCATAGATAACGATTTCCATCGACTATTTCGTCTTCTCTGAAGAAAAAACGTCGACAATAGTATTTCATGTGGATTTTCCATTCCCTTAATGCGGCAATTTTGCTTGCTAATGACACCACAGAGTATGAAGTGGTCCTCATCGCTCACCAAAATTTGCTTCCAAATATAAGGTTCGGTGTCAATTCGAGTGACTATTTGGCCGTACTCCAAGTGACTAGCAAGATTCTTTGAGTCAGTAGCACTTTTGCGGAAACAAATAGAAAGCATACTTCAAAAATATGCAACAAAGTGGTTCCAATGACGTATTGGGTGTTTATAAGGGTCCTGCACAAGACATTTGAAATATAGCGTTCTTTTTTTTACTCGCACAATTTGCAATAAACTGAAAAATTCAAGATACAAATCTTCTTTATACACTGATTTTATTCTGACCCTGAAGTACGCGGTCTTGTGTTAAACTATCAGTGTTAAAAAAACAACCTGATTCTAACAAATACTTCAGTGTACTGTACTTAAAACAAACAAATACAGGTCAGTGTAAAACGTGGGAGTAGAACACTACAGAAGTCTCCAGTAATTAACGTGAGCACCTGCCATGATGGGTTAATCCCACAGTGTTTTTCACATTTTTATAATCATGTGATCAGATGCAATTCCTTTCAATGGTAGGAAAATGAGGACTATCTAAAACCTCTGTCATTCTTTGGGACATCGCACCCGGTTAAGAATGCAACTCCAGACCGAGTTTTCAAACTCTTCCACGAAACTCCCCGAAAGGGCCATACCAATAGTCAGTTGAAATATCAAGCAAACAGGATGCTCCAAAGGGCTACTGACTCCCGTGGTACCAGAATAATTTCTGGTCAGTACGACTCTGATCAGCCTGGGACTAATCACCCATGTCGATTTATCATGGATTGTGGGAACACGTTTCTTGGTGCATCCCACCGTTCAAGAAAGCTCAAAACTTTCTTGGCAGAGGACCCAAGGTTGATATGGCCACTTTACCATGTACGACTTGACTTACTATGGATCGTGGAAATCGTATCTTCGATTGCTTTTTACCATTTTGCCATATGCGTGACGTGACAATTGGGATAAAAGGGAAAAACCCTCATCTCTCAAAAAGTCATGCCTTTCTGCTTTCCTGCTTTGGGTGGTAGCCGACAGCGACACTGCGGTCAACAGTGTCACCGCCAACCACCATTACCAGGGGTTGCCGCTGAGAGGCAGCAGGCTGCTAGAGGCCAGACATGGATAATGCCTAGCCAACAGCCTTTCTTATTTCATTCCATCACTCCTCTGTTAACGTTTAAGCCAACGCTTCTGGCGGCGGTTGATCAGGATAGTCTGATAAGATCTCCCACCCCCTCCAAATAAATGGGTGATGGTAGATCGGTGCCGGCCCACCATTACCCATGCTTCACCAACTTTCGACAACCTGGGTGGGGAGGACCTAGATCCTTCACCACCCCATGCATCACCATCTTTCACCTCCATTGCGACCACTCGGTCCACAACTTTGACACCCCTTATAACCGGCCGTGCACAACACAAGGTTAGAAAGGTTAGACCAAACCAATTCATTGTCTCCCTTCTGAGTTGTGGAAGAGGCAATCTTCTCCATAACCTTACCAACTACAAAACAAGAGAGACTGCTAACTGACTCTATCTTCTGGAGGGTTATTCCAACCCCCTGAAGAAAATCAAACAAACAAGTATGCAGTAAGCAAGTACTGTCGAGGTATTTTCCCGCAGCATTTTTCAAAAATTATTTCTATCAGAATTTTCTCTGCAGTAAATGTACATACTAAAAATTCAATTTAGTGAAGCTCATCCTTGATAAGAAGGAATAATTTCAACTCATAACTCCGTCAATTGGAGTCAAGTAATTATATGACTGTTAATGCCTCATAATTTCACTTTTGTGATTTGTTAAACCAATTTTCTTTTCAAAATTTCTCATATCAGATTATTTTTAGTGCCCCCTCAAATGCGTCAATTTGATATCCAATGTCATTGCTTTTGTATTTCCAGCACTTATGACTCATTGCTTTATATGGTACTTTTCTGCAATACTCCGTCGTCAAAGTCATTGAGCAATAAAGACTCTGATTGCTGCTCTAGGAATATTTGATTTAATTACTCTACACAGATTCTGCACAATAGACAAATAAACGTATGTCGTAACTACAAAACTACGTATTCCGCATGAGTAACAAAAAAGAAATTGCATATCGTCAAAGTCCACAGAATTGCACTGAAATTTGTAAAATTGAAATTACCTTCATTTGACCAACTTCTACTTCGACTGCTTCGTAGCTTTATGTTTTTTTATTGTTTTACTGCAGATTAAAAGTCGTAAATTAAAGTGCACACACACACACACACATAGTGTCTAAGTTTTACGAAACAATAACAACAAGATTAAATAGAAAAATAAAGGACAATGCAGCTATGAAACTTTATAGATTCAAATGGGAAAGGACAAAGTGAAAGGAGCAGCAGTTCAGCAACAATGTAATAAATTAATGTAGAGCTGTAACTTCCACTGTGACTTCTACTGTTTGCTGCTGCTGCTGGTTGTCTGCTCCAGAGCAGCACACAATTGCTTGACTCATACATAGAACTGACTCCTTTCATTCTTCCACACATACAAACACACATATCTTTCATGTCAAATTCACTCATACTTTTCCTTCTTTCTTTCAGATTTTATTACTTTCGTCATAAGTTTTTGGTTTCATTTCGCTCGGTTTCGTTTTTTTTTTTTTTTTTTTTTTTGTATGTTCCCACGGGGAAGTTTATTTGTGTTTGTGTGTGTTATGTTTGTGTGTCTTTGTGTAACTTGCGCCATATTTGTATTAACTGCTCCAACAGACATCAGTAGCGATTCAGCCTTTTTGTCGTCATTCTTAAATCACTTTGTTTGTATTTTGCGCTAGGGAAAAATGGGCAAATGCAATAAAGGCGTTGATGACAAGACATGTGGTAAAGGGTACATGTGACCAAAAGTGCTCTAGGGTTGCCAGTTAGGCATTTGGTTAAGAAAAATGAAACAAGTAGAAATCGCATATTCTTTTCGATCAAGCAAAATAATTGTTATATGGTTTCTATAAAAATTAAAAGTAATTAGGTACTTTTGAGTTTTATTTTAATTTAAATTTTTTCGCTCAAAATTAAAAAAACTTTCAAATTTTATAGATAGTTATTTTCAAAAATTTTTAGTTTTCTTCGGAAGGAAAAAATATTTATATATTGAAGAATGTCACGAAATACCGTAATTTCAGGATATGAAAATTTGAATTTGAAAAGTTGTTGAAATAGTCCAATAAACCAAATTTCGTGCATGGGCGTCGGATTCAGAAAATTCAAGATGGCGGACCCAAGATGACTGACGGTTGATTTTTGAAAATTTTGTCTGCCATTTTGTATTCTTCATCTTGAATTTTGTAAATCCAACCTCAGGTTCGTAATTAGCGACCTCGAAAACCCCCATATACCAAATAGTAAAAAATCGGTTGATTTTTGAAAATTTTGTACGCCATTTTGGATCTGCCGTTTTTAATTTTGTAAATCCAATCCCGGGTTCGTTATGAGCTACTCAAAAAACTCCCATTTGCGAAATTCGATTCACATTAGTTTATTTTTAAATAAAGTCCCACATATTGAATTTTTGACCGTCATATTGGAACGGCCAGGTTGGGTTTTGTTAAAAACATGATATTATTGATAAAGTATTTCTGCGATAGTAGTTGCATACTATTTCGTAATTTCCAACACTTGAAATAAAAATAACGCAAAATCATGACGGAGGGGACCACTCTTGCTACTGGGCATAATCGACTAAGTTTGACAGACTCTTCATTCCACAATGATGATGCACCAAAAATATTCCACTGCTCATCAATATTTTGACCATGACGGAGGAGACATCGATCTTTTCCCGTACTTTTGTCATTTTGTTTCGACCACATTTGAAGAGAATTCCTCTGTTGAGCTGGAAGCCCTCCAAGTCTAACGCTGCAAAATAACCGTGGTAATTTGGAATTACCCAAGGGATATGAAAAATGCATGGGACAATAGTGATAATGTCACCACCGAACATTGGAGGGTAAGAATTATGCTTGATCTACGAAAAAATCATCTTTTCTTATGGAACTTAAATATGTCCACACGCAGAACATCAGTGGAATATTGTATTTGGCTAAGTCAAGCATGGAAAATGCTTGATTGGTAAAAGGGCCATTACGATGGGGACATTTTCGGTAGTTTTCATGCGATTAAACTTTATCAGGACATCTTTTTGAATCCGCAATGTATGTACATACATTACCAAAAATATTAATTTTGAAATAATGTCATGGTGAGATGGTCAAAATTTTGCTTCAATCGCGCAATACACCCATGGGATAGGTATTTTTTCGACTTTTCGTGACATTCACCCACATATCTTCGTCAGCTAAAACCGATTAAATTGGCCCTATCTCATTGTTGCACTATGATATTTTGTCCATGACGATTAGGTCACTCTTTTTGTGCAGCGTCATATCTTCATTGTCAAAAAAAAGCCTATGATCGAAATTGACAAAGATCTGAGCGAATAAATTTAAATCAAAATAAAAATCAAAAATTTTTTTTTTTTATTTTGGAAAATTTTCTTTAATTGGCTTTTTATCATTTTTATTCGACTGAGTTCAAAAAAGAAAATCAAAAAGAAAAAGAAGAAATTTTTAACCTAAATTTAAAATTTCACTGTTGGCAACCCTATTTATTTGCATTGCTTATATTACAGTTTTTAAGGTACCTACCTTTTGCTTTTTTAGTGCTCTATCGTACAAACCATACGTGAACGTGGTGGACATTCAGATTGAAATCAATCAGATGTTGTTGATTTCACATTTGGATATACAACGCTGGACGCCCAACGCGGGAAGGTTGGCTGTGTTTTCCTTTTGTTGTTTACTTACATTTCAGCGGATTTTATTGAAATGTCAAATCAAGCAAACAAATAAAACTCTGCAACTGAAAATGTGAAATGAGAAAAAAGCGGAAATACTGAGGTGCTTTCGTGGTGGTTTATGCCACAACCATTTCATTTCTGTTCATTCCAGCTAAATTGAACGTATATAGTTTATTTTCTTTTAACTTTCACATTGGACTTTTATGATTCAACCGATTAAATGTCAGAAAATGTGCAAATAAAATTGAATTTATCGGTTGTGGAGGGGTTTTGTGGTGAGATTGTTCCAGCTAAAAAGTTTCAAGCTGATGTTGGTTGCAGAGATTTTCTCTCGAAAACATCATACAGTAATTTTTTTCAGAATTCCACATTATACCTTTACTTATTCATATATCAAAAGAATATTTCTTATAACTTTTTAAATTATTAGTTTTATTCATACTTTTCAGTTATTAAGGCATGCTACATTCCATTCTTTTCACGCCAAAATAAATTGAAGGGCTGACGAAAAAAAAAAAAATTTAACTGACCGGCATCAAAATTGAATTACTGGCAATTTATGAACGCAGCTGATGCCTTTTTTTTTTCATCGCAAAATGAATTGCCACAATTTGTGAAATTCAATAAAAGCAAAAATATTTCAAAATATGCAAAAATAAAATTTCATCCCCAAAACAGAAATAGAATAACAATGGCGGAGGCGATACAGAAAAGAATAAATTTTTCACATTTTTATGCGCACGTCAAATGGGAAAATTTGTAAACAGCCGAATAAAGTTTTAACAAAAATTGATTTTGTGTATAAAATCGCTAAAAATTTAAGTTGAGAAATTATTTAAGAGGTAAAATACACTCTACAGAATGTCTATGAGTGGGAAGGGTGACACAATGCAAAAAGCAAATGTTTAAATATTGAATGCTTAAAGTTTGACAGAGCATTCTGTTAAAATATAAAGAAATTACCAAGAAAAATATACAAATATCAAAGGTTCTGCGTAAGAACGAACCTACTTTCAAATCATGCATCACCGATCGTATTGAAACTTTTTGGCATTGTTCTTTAATCGATAATATTTGCCATAGACTGCCCTTGCCACTATTAGAAATCTGACCTCACAATGATTATTTAATATTCCTCTGTCCTAACTTGCCTGTCCTCTCGTTAAGGCTTAGATTATTTGTAAATCGCTTAAAGCTTCCCCGTCCTTCTTTCCAACTGCACCAGATCGCTTTTGCCTCTATTGGAAGTAATACACTTGTTAAAGTTTAGACCATTCTTCTATCGCTTGATTTTTTTTTTTGGGACTTTTTGTCCCAGATTGCATTTGCCTCTATTAGAAATCAGGACTTTTTGTCGATTATCTAATATTCTTCTCTCTCAATGTTCAGATCATTTGTTAAGCTTTTCCACAACTTAGTTTCTTTCTGTTTCCGATCACCCTGGCTTCTATTAGAAATCAAAAATTTTCGTCAATTATTTAATATTCCTCTGACCCAACTCACCTGTCTTCTCGTTAAGTTTTATTCTATTCGTCAGTCGTTTAACTTTTCTACATTATAGTTCTCTCCTCTCTGCTTCTGTTAGAAACCAAACCTCTCCTTGATTACCGAATATCTCTCTGTCTCAAATCGCCTGTTCTCTTTAGGGTACAGACAATTCTTCGATAATTTAACTTTTCAATTATCCTAATTTTTTCCTGTCCCTTGCCTCTATTAAAAATCAGACCTTTTTGTCGATTGTCTAATGATCCTCTGTACCAACTCGCTTGTCTTCTGGTTAAGGTTCAAACCATTCTTCTATCGCTTAACCTTTTTACATCTTTGTTTCTTTCTGTCACAGATTCCCCTTGCCTCTATTAAAATCAAAGCTTTCCGTCGAACGCTTATCATTACTACATCCTTGCTCCTCTTGTCGCAGATTGCCCCAGACAACGAGTAGTGAAGAGTGAACTAAGAACATTAAAAAGACCATAACAGTCTTGGTCTTATTTTTCGACATTGGGCTTTGGTTTTGATAATGAGTCTTGGTCTTGGGCATTAAGTTTTGTTCTCGGTCTTGGTCTAATTTTTCGAAAGCATTTTGGATTTTAGATACCAAATTTCGAATTGAGATCTGATTTTAAGCTTGAAAAGGTGTGACACACCGGCGCGTGTTTCTGCATCATTAGTTTTTTCAGGTTTTTTTTTTTGCACCCAAGGGTCCCCCCTAGGATGGCGGAGGCAAAACATTTTTTTTTTTTGTGTTTTCTACGCGTTTCATGACTCTTTTTAACATTTTAGTGGAAAAAAAAATTTTTCACCCTAGGATGTCGGAACCAAAAATTAAAAAAAAAAAAATTGTTTCTTTTTTTCTACGCGTTTCATGACTTTTTATGACATTTAGTTGAAAAAAAAAATTTTCCACCGAAGAAGTCCTCCTAGGATGCCGGAACCAAAAATTCAAAAAAAATGTTCGTGTTTTCTGAGCGTTTCATGACTTTCTACGACATTTTAAATGAAAAAAATTTTTTTCACTTAAGGGTCCCCTCTTGGATAATGCGTTTTTTTTTCATGTTTCCAAAAAAATCGTATCATATCGCTGAAAATATTTAACGGACATGGATGACATTTGTTATATGTATTAAGAGTTTCGCCACAAATAATGTCCAAGGGAAAAATGGGCGGTACCACGCCCTTAAAAAAATTTCATATCTCTGAAACACCTACTCTCTGAAACCCACATACTTAGATGAGATTATTAGAATTCTTTGGTACAATTTAATTAGAGATGCCTCGCCCTTTACACAAGAGAAGGTGCAGCAACGCACATCGGGAAAAGCTAGTTCACTATAAGTTTCCAAGACTAAAGATCTGTCTTGGTCTTGATGATAATCATTGGTACCAAAAAATTACCAAGACCAAGACAAATTTTGCCCATCACTAACTATGAGAAATCAGGCATTTTTGTCTATCACTCTGCCGGAAAAGTATGCCTGAATATTTATAAAGTTTATAAGACAATTTGTTAAGAAGTATCGAATGAACTGAGTTGTTGAACTTAAAACTCAATTTCTTCTATCTTCAAACGGACGTTGAATCGTGGAAAAGCTGAGTATATCCTAGTTATTGAAGCGGAAAAAACGGAGTTCTTTATAAATCTAAAAAATGCGATTCATTACAATGACGCGGCTTTCCCGATTTTTCAATTTCTTTCTCGAGTTATTTAAATGTTGCAAATTTATTGATTATAAAAATATTTTGGGTCAACAAAAATTTCCCAAAAAAAAAAATTACATAGACAAAGCATTCTTAAATTGCTAAAAGATATGAAAAAATAACAAATTCCATACTGGCTTTACCACAAAGAATGTTGTTTGCCTCGTCGGAGTATGTTAACAATTTTTTGTTACAATAAACATTCTCTGGCAAAATTCCCGCAACCAACTAGGATGACTACTATTGTGTTCAGTATCAGCAGTTTAACTTAATGCAAATTCCATTGCACCACCCGAAACGCCCACTTGATTTGTTCCAGAGTGCGAAGGCAGAAAAAACCAAATTGCAATACACCACAAAAAAAAAAAAAAAAACCGCAACATTGCAATACAATAATGTTGCATACCTGATGCTGCTGTCGAGAAGTCCTTCTGATTGAAAAAAGTAGAAGAATAAGGGATAAAAAACCAAGAAACAATATAGTATCAAAATAAAAAATGAAAATGAAAATAATTTAATAATTTTTTTGCAATAATTTCATATAAGTAATATGCGCTGCGGAAGCATAAAGTTGAAAACTTATGCCCCAGAATGTACCCAGTCAGGTGGAACGGAAAGATGGCGAGAGCTGAACTTGAAGTAAAACAGCAGATAAAGTTGTGTAAAACAGGAAAATTAAGTGAAAATTTTGTATGTTACTTTTTTATGATTTTATGTTTTTTTTATTGAAACACCACCAACATTCAATTGGCACAACACAAATTATGACGGTAAAAAAGTTGACCCATAATGATGTCGTTCAAAAGCGGAAAAGGAAGTGAACAATGGCGCATAATTTTTCTGAATATTTTTTTTCTTTTTTTTTTGATATAAAATGTATTTTATGTGCTATTGTTGTGCATTGTAGCAAATATATAAATTGTTAAATGCAAAAATATATAATTATATCACGTTGTATTATGTTATTTAAATTAAGAAAATCGGAAAAGTTTTTAAGAGTGCAATTTTAATTTAAAATATAAAATTTAAAAAAGTCATAAATGCTAATTTCATATCTTAAAGCACTTAAGTATCCCTAGGGGAAAATGGAACATGTAGCATATGAAGTGCGTGCTTCTTTGAAATGAATTTAGATCTGACAAAAAAAAACCGCTAAAACTCAAAATTTTAATTTCTGAGACCTAATTTGAGTTTTCATAAAACTTTTTTCTATTCGATACTGTAATTTTCAGTTATGATGGTAAAAGTTTTCGTCAATATACCATAGGTAGTTTGGCTTATTTTCGTGGCAAAAACTAATTAGCAACAAATAAAATTTTAGTTTTTGGTATCTGATAAAGTGGGCAAAGTGTAATCAAAATCATTGTTTGCGAGCAAAGTATTGATTGGAGTGCATTTTTGACCTTCCTTATTAAACTTTGTCTATAACAATTTACAATTCTATCTTTATCCTTAATTTTTAAGTTATTATTCATTGAAGTAAAGATATTAAAACTCAATAAATTGCTAAATTACACGTATATTTGTATGGACTATGTTCCTTTTTTCGATTAATGATTATTCGGCAAGTAGTGATTGTTTATGCGAACACGCATAATCCCTAAATGTAGGGATAAACTCCCCGTTGTTGGCAACGCACTTCCATTGCAAAATTAAACAACGTCCCACACTGCTCATTGCTGTCAAATTCTTTTGTTCTTCTCTTTCATTTTTTCATTTGCTTATTAACCACCTTTGAAACAGCATCGGGTGCAGCTTAAAAAAATTAGTACCTGGAGACCGATCCCTGCTCGGTCAACAATCTAATCTTATTATTTTAGTTGATGATATTATTCATAGCTACTTTTTGTGATGGAATTCGTACCTTTTCACCTCCAATGTTCATGCTTTCAAAATGATAAATTAACCGATGAGAATAATAATAAGAAAATATTTGGAAAGTGTGGAATGGTATAGAAAAATATCAAAAAATTAAATAAATGGGATATGGCAGGCATCCAAAATATTTCGTCTATTGTATGGGGGCTGAAATATCATATCTTCAAAAGATCTTACCCCGGAAAGTAAAAGACCTATTGGAAAAGTTTTGATAAGGAAGAGTGTGGCTATTCAACGCCATTAATAAAAAAGGATTTCACCTTTTCTTGTATACACGCAGTTAAGACTGAACACATCGTTTTCTTCAACTTCAAGCAAAGATATTTCAAAACCCTGCAGGTATAGTGACAGTTCTGCTGATGAAGACGGATAACTAAAATTTTTATTTTGGCAAAAAGTGGTCGTGGCAATTGTTGAACGAATCCCACTTTTCGTTATGCTTAAGATACTCATGATCCAGATCCGCATACCAAATTTCATCAAAATACGTTGTAGCATTTGCGAGAAATAGCATTTTATTTGTTTTACTTGTATGGGAGGTGATATATTGCCCATTTTCAGGTCGTAGGTGCCTAATAAAAAGGAGACTCCCTACAGTTAAATTTACGAAGATTGCTTTAGTATTTTTTTTTTGTAGCGTATTATATTTTTGTAGGCGGTGCCACGACTTTCAGTGGGTTTTTCCAATAAAACGGCATATCGCATATTATTCCTTGTTTTTAAGAGATAATTTTCATTAAAATTATTGAAGTCGTTTTCGAGTAATATCGAATCAAAATTTTGAATGGTTAAAAAGTGGGCCTGCCACTTTCTTGGTATCACCCACTTTTGTTTATATAAAAGGCATTTGCCAGCAAAAGCTGTGTACCAAATTCCATCAAAATATGTTGTACCATTTGCGTGAGATAACATTTAACGTGTTTTACTTGTATGGGAGATTCCACTCCCATAGGCGATATTTTCTCTACTTTCAGTTCGTAATGGTGCCTAATAGCAAGTAGACTACCTTACGTTAAATTCAGAAAGATTGCTTTAGTAGTTTTCTTTTTAAAGCGTATTATATTTCTGTGGGCGGTGCCACGCCCTTCATCGAGTTTTTCCAATATTACAGCATATCACATATTAACACTTGTTTTCAAGGGTACAATCTCTTAAATTTTCATTAAAATTGTTGGAGTCGTTTTCGAGTAATATTAAATCAAAATTTTCAACGGCTAAAAAGGGGGCGTGGTACTTCTTCGATACCGCCCACTTTTCGGTTATTATAAAGCATTAATAAGCAGTACCTACATACCAAATTTCATTAAAATATCTTGTAACATTTGCGAAAAATAGCATTTAACGTATTTGGCTAGTATGGGAGGTTCCACGCGCAATGGAAATATTTCGCCCACTTTCAGAACAGAGATGCTTTTTTGCAATTACGCACCTCACAGTTCATTTCAGAATGTTTGCTTTATTAGTTTTCTTTTTATACCGTTTTATATTTTTGTGGGCGGTGCCACGCCCTTCAACGAGTTTTCCCAATATAACGGCATATTACATATTAATCCTTGTTTGCAGAGGTAACATCTCCTTATTTTTCATCAAAATTGTTGGAGTCGTTTTCGAGTAATATTGAATCAAAATTTTCAAGGGCTGAAAAGTGGGCGTGGCACTTCTTCGATCCCGTTCACTTTTTGTCCGTTACGAGGTATTATTAACCCGTACCCGCTCATCAAATTTCATCCAAATACCTTGTATAATTTGCGAGTTATTACTAAACCAAATTTAAAATTTAAGGCTGTGCCACGCCCTCTGGTGAGCATTTACAAAGTTCAAACCTAGCTCATTCTTCATTGTAAGCTAATATCTAACACTACTCTTAGTTTCATTAAAATCGCTGTAGCCGTTTTCGAGAAAAAATATTGGCACAGAAATAAGTACAAAGAAACAAACAAAAAAACAAAAAAACAAAAAAACAAACATACAATTTTATCTCGTATAAGAAGAGAAGATAAGTTTAATTTTCATACTGAATAAACTTTAATTGTGAAATTATTAAATTAAACTTAAATTCTAATACTCAATAAAGAGTTCACCATAAAACTAAAACCCCAAAACATTTTTTGTTTTCATTCGTGTAGGTTTTTCCCTGGCTTACATCCCGTGCCGAAGCAGTCGCCGAAGTATATACGGAACACCAACAATCTTTAGTGGAGAAATTTGTACGACGTGCAGGCGATTTATGTCAAGCAACTTACCGACAAGATGTTAAACTGGAGAAAAGCAAACACAGCAACTCCTAATAAGTAGATTTCTGGTCAGGAACAACAAGGAAACCTTTGACATTTCTTCCACATTTCTCCCAAAAAAGAATACTCTGGTTCCTGTTTTACAACTCAAGCCAGTGGCCAGAACAATGATCTAATTGATAAAGTAGAGATGTAAAGTTTAATGAGAAAACTTATGGTTATTCGATGCTTATGACAAAAATTCATTTAGCCGTTAACTGTAAAAATCACATAGCTCTATACAGGGCATGTGGAAATCGGTAGAACGCCCGAAAATGTTAGATTGTTGGAACCATTCTGAACAACTTTTCTTAGAACCGTTTTTCGAAATTTGCAAAACCAACGCATTTATTCGATTAAGTTCATGAAGGAACAGAAGTAATATCATATAATTTACAATTGTTTAAGAGCATTAACATAACTTACATTTTATTAACTTAAGCAATTTTCTCATAACAAAATGATAATGTAATAGAAACCGCAAAATGTATGCTTTAAGGAAACATTTAAATGAAAATATTTTAAGTTATGAAATTTGTTTCTCTTAAAATAAATATATATAGAGTAGAACGGGGTAATGTCGTGCAGGGGGTAATGTCGTGCACTGGCTGTTTTAGCCCAAAGCATTGAATGATTTACCAACTGTTCGTAAGGTAGGGACCTGCTGACCTACTGAGCTTATGCATATAATACTAGCAATTTTCACCAGTTCGTCTCTACAGAGTAACCTTTTTTTCAAAACGCACGCTTTCGGGACGATAAAAGTGTTTTTTCATCGGATCAGAAAAATAATTTTCCTTGCGGGAAAATATACCAGGTAAGTGTTTTCTGAAACGAAATATCCTGCCAAAGAAAAGAAGTATTTGGTTTTCGAAAAAAATTTTGGGCTTCACCGAGTTATCGAAGTTGACCTTTAAAACGACCATTGGGGTAATGTCGTGCACATTCACTTACACAAACACAATTCCTCGCTACACAAATGTTGTTACACATTGATGTAACCAATGAATTTATCTTTCGATCGGATGCTTACTCGTTGCATTCGCTTGAGATGTACGGATTTATGAGCATGTCAAAGTTGAGTGCACGACATTGCCCAGTTATACTCTACACAACATATTATGTACTTCACACTTGTATAATAATGAATAAATACATGATAATGCTAAATCTCCTCTAATAGAACCACTACCTATAATTTCTCACACATTTTGGTACCTTTACTATACTCGGAAAACAATGCACGACATTACCCCACAAATTTTGAGGGGGGTAATGTCGTGCACATTTTTTTTTTCTTCACTTACACAAACACAATTCCTCGCTACACAAATGTTGTTACACATGGATGTAACCAATGAATTTATCTTTCGATCGGATGCTTACTCGTCGCGTTCGCTTGAGATGTACGGCTTTACGAGCATGTCAAAGTTGAGTGCACGACATTGCCCCGTTCTACTCTAATTATTGTAAGTTGAATGATATTTTTTTATGGAATTTATGTGCATAAGTAGATTGGTTTATATGGGCATGATATGAATTTTATATTAAATGGTTTTAAATGATTTCATATGAACTTCTATATGAATTTTTTACAAAAAAAGTATAGAAGATTTTTGAATAGTGATACTATAAAATTTAGACCAAAATAGTTTAAATTGTGTCAATACTTTATGTGTAACATTTTATACGAACAAACATGAACGGTTTGTATGCCAAACTGAAGCATAGATTTTAAACAAAGTTTAGTGCGGATCTATGTTCATTCCAATTTGGTTTGAATTTTACACCCAATCTTTTTGCTATGTAAAATTTAATGAGTAAAATTTTTGCTATCCAATGCCGTTTGCAAATATTAATATTAAACAACATAAAATTAAACATTGTCTTAGTTCCTTTTTTTTTTCAATTAACACAAAACTTTAATATCTTTATGCCTAATATCGGTTTTTATTGCAATACAAGTATTCAACATTAAACTTTCTAAGTATCTTCTCCAAAACCAAAAAACTGTTCCACAACATAAAGTTGTTATGCCTGAAAGAAAATGCAGGTTTCCCAATTTTATTGCATCGTAAGTTAATTTTAATATCACAATAAATTATATGCCAACAACATGCATACCATATCATACATACACACTAAAGTATTAAAAAGCTTAGGATATGGCTTAAAGCATAGAAAAATACAGCAGAACAAAAAAACCATAGGCTAAAATCACAAACGTTATCCATTATCACCCTTTTTTCTGTTGTGTTAAGTGCTTCTTTTGCTGGTCACTGGTACTGAAACTTTATTTCAATAGCAGGCCAGGCAACTGTCGAAAGAAAATTTATACAAGTAGGTACGAAATCTACATGAAAGCCCCACTAATCTTAAAACGCAGCATGGGCTTTGGTTTCACTACTTATCTCTTAGTGCTGGTTGTTTGGTTGCAATATCCCCAGTAGAAAGGATTAGCTTTTTTTGCAAAAATTTTAAAAATCATTCAGAAACTCTACTTTTTTGTTCAAATGCATCCAAGATTTGTAAAAACCTATGTAGACATTGAAAGCTTAATGCATTTTGCGTATTTAAAAAAGCCGCGGTCACTTTTCACACAATTGCAGTTGTTTTTCGAAAGTCTAATCTCTTGTGCCATATGGCAACGCTTACGCTAAATGGGTTAATTAAGTTAAAAAATCTAATTTTGAGAAAATTTTCAATATATTTGAGAAAGGAAAAAATTCTCCAACCTCAATAGAAACAGGAAAAATTTGTCAATTTCATTTCTTAATGGGAAAATCAGTGACTCTTTAATGCAGTCAGCAACATCACCAACGCAAACCAAAGCACAGAGTGATAAATGTAACGTCGCGCCGCCTGGTGACTGCAGTGGATATTAAATTGATTGTGTGCGTTGTGCGTCTGTTAGAATTATGAACATGACTTGACCTCAATAAACATTTAAATATAAATCAAATACGTTAAAAATCATGAAGGAGTAGGTAGGTGGAAACATCCCAACGACTAGGAATGTGCAAGAAAAAGCCACAGATAAATGGATGGCTATAAAGCAGTGAAGAGGAGAGCGAAGCGAAAGAAAAACAATCGAAAGGTTTTATTTTGTGGTTAGAATTTTTATTTATTTGCTTTTGTGTCTAGGCCACGTCAATGCATTGATTTGGGGCTGGCTGGGGTTGGGCTGTATCTTTTGGACATAAAATGTGGCAGGTCGCATTGTTATTTTCGTAGCCGCTGCTCCTTTCGTTGACTGTTGCGTTGCGTCTTTTCGATTTCATTCCTTTGGTTTTTGCTTTTTGCCAAATGTCAAATAAAATTGATTTTGTTTATTTTTTATATGCTAAGCTTCCGGTTGTTTTTATATCAATGCAATGTTGTTGTTACAACAAGAGTTATAGCCGGCAACAAAGAAAACGTGGAGTAGGTGGAAGGCAGATATGATAAAATAAATTAAATTCATGTTGACATCTGATAAATGATGATGTGGTCAAATTTTTCTTTTATTTCCTGTCTGTTATTTTTCGCTTTGTTTTATTGCTGTATTTCTTCTTTCTTTTTTTATTTTTTTTTTTTTTGTTCTATGACCTGCACTCTGGCGCTCCCACTCCCCAGGTCCTTCTCTCGTTAATGTCATTTTTAATTTACTTTTAAGTCTCCACTCAATTGCGGCGCTAAGTAGCACCAATTTTAATTTACTTTAAAATCCATAAATAAATAAGTTCTGCGCCGCTCGCGTATGTCAAAAAGTTATAACGCGTTTATCTTTTTGGTCAGGACTAAGTTTCGATCCTTGATGTTTCGCTGTCGCTGCTGCTGCTGCTGCCGATGACGTTGACTAATTTTCATCTACTTTGTGTTGTGTTGGACTGCTTCTTTTCAAAAATGGCTTTAGGCGTGAATGTTGAAAAGTTTCGTTGTGTTTGCCGAAGCGACGCCTAATTGCATAAAATTTATTTTAGATTTTTTTTTTTTCGAAAGTCGTTAATGTATTTAAATTGCTTATAAGAAATGAAAATCTGTTAAAAGTTGTAAGATTTAAAATTAAATTTAATGATTTAATTTTAAAAAGTTTAAATTATGTGACTAAAAAAAAATTTCAAGAAACAAGCAGTTTGAAGAAAGCCTCAAGGCTTGCAGAGAATTTAACATAGGATTTTAAATAGCAAAGAACATTTATAGGGAAAAACTTTAAAGTTTAAACTTCAAAATAATGAAAATAAATAATTTTGTTGAACTCCACTAAAAAAGAGGTACATTAAGCTAGCAGAGCGAAAATGGCAGAACTGAAAAAAAAAATATGGCAGAAATATAGGCTAATTATAGGCTAATTTTGGGCCCAAACGCCGAATTTTAGGCTCTTCATTTAAAAAAAAAAAAAAAATAGCTCTGCCAGCTTAAGTGTAAGCCATCAGAGCTGTTTCGAGAAAACACACACGGGACGTATATTGAACTAAAGTAAGTAGTCAATAATTATAGGCTAATTATAGGCTATTTAAATGCCCAATCGCCAAATAAAAAGCTTTCCATTAACCCTTTCGACCCGGCTTCGACAATATATATATGTAAATTGGGATATATTGTCCCAGCCGGGTCGAAAGGGTTAAAAAAAAAAGATTCTGCTAGGTTAAGCTTAAGCTAGCAGAGCGATTTCGAAAAAAAAAAACATTTTGTACTAAAGAAAGTATTCAATAATTATATCTTTTGGCTTACAGTTAAGCTAGCAGAGCTATTTTTTAAAAAAAAAAACAAGAGCCTAAAATTCGGCGTTTGGGCCCAAAATTAGCCTATAATTCTGCCATATTTTTTTTTTTCAGTTCTGCCATTTTCGCTCTGCTAGCTTAATGTACCTCTAAAAAAGCTTCCAATAGAATAAGCCTACAAGTATGCAATGAAATTTGGCTAACGGCTTTTGGGTCGATTTTTATAAAATTTTACACACCAATACATTCTATATATTACTAGCTGTTTTACCCGGCGTTGCACGGGTTTTAATAAAAAGCCAGATTGCACTAAAAAGCTAGTTACGAAAATTTTTTTTATTTTTGAAAACAATGTGCCATAAACAGATACTCCGATATATTTATTTTGTCGGTAAGATTCCAAAAGTATCGCAAAAATATTAAAATATGCATTGAAGAAATCGGTAAGAGTTCAAGTTTATGGAAAAACGTCCAAAATATCGGTAAATGTCCAAAAGTATCGAAATACACCGAAGAAATCGGTAAAAGCCCAAATGTATCGAAAAACATCTAAAATATCGACAAAAGTCTAAAAGTATAGAAGAACATCTAAAGTATAGGTAAAAATCCAAATATAACGAAAAACATCCAAAATATCGGTAAAAGACCAAAAGTTGCGAAAAATACTGAAAAACATCCAAAATATCGGTAAAGGTTCGAAAATTTCGAAAAACATCCTAAAATCGCTAAAAGCCCAAAAGTATTGGAAAACATCGAAGAAATAAAAATAATACTTGATTGTTATTATTATGAATAAGTGGCATGTTAAAGACTAAGTTCTCCTATGCGAACGATTCAAATCAATAAATACTATTTATAAAATAATCAGTAAAAGTCCAAATAAAGGGGAAAAGATCCAATATATCAAAAAAGGTCCAACATTTTCGAAAAACATTGAAACACATCGAAGAAATCGGATAAAGTCCAAGTTTATCAAAAAAAATCCTATATATCGGTAACAGTTCAAATACATATATCGAAAAGCATCCAATACATATATCGAAAGAAGTTCAAAAGTTTCGAAAAATAGTGAAATAAAAACAAAAATTTTCGAAAAACGTACAAAATATCGGTAAAAGTCCAAAAATGTCGAAAAACATCCTACATATCGGTAAAAGCCCATAATTATTGGAAAACATTGAAGAAATCGATGAAAGTCCAAAAACATATATCGAAAAATATTCAACAAATCGAAAAGGGTCCAAAAGTTTCGGAAAATATTGAAACACAACGAAGAAATCGGTAAAGTCCAAGTTTCTAGACAAACATCCAAAATATCGGTTAAAGTCCAAAAATATCGCAAAACATCCTATACATCGGTAAAAAGTCCGAAAGTTTTGAAAAATATTGAAACACATCGAAGAAATCGGCAAAAGTCCAAAAACAAAACATCAAATACATCGAAACAAAATCAAAAGTTTCCAAGAATAGTGAAATATGTACATCGAAGAAATCGGTCAAAGTCCAAGTGTTTCGAAAAACATCCAAAATATCGAAAAAAGTCACAAAGAATTGAAAAATATTGAAAAACATGTAAAACATCGTTAAAAGTCCAAAAACAGTTCAAATACATATATCGAAAAGCATCCAATACATATATCGAAAGAAGTTCATAAGTTTCGAAAAATAGTGAAATAAAAAAAAAAATTTCGAAAAACGTACAAAATATCGGTAAAAGTCCAAAAATGTCGAAAATATTGAGTTGGCATCACTGACAAAATCATGACGCAGCAAGCTATAGCGACTGAAATGCAAACGATCATTTTTATGCAAGCATTGAATTTTTTTTTCAACAATTTCATACTAAAAAAAAAGGTTTATCTTATAAAAACCAAAAAAAAAAGTATACAATCCTGTTCCTTACCACAAGTAGAAAGTTTTAAAAAGAAAATTATTGAAATCGGTTCGGTTTATTTTGCACCAAATCGTTACATAGGGTTTTCATATAAGCAATTTTATATAAATAGTATAGAAATACTTTAAAAAATGCATTCATTTTCTGAATGCAACAAACAGAAAACACAATATTCAAATAAATAAAATATTGTAAAAAATTTTTGTGCGTACTTTTAGGTAATAGTTAAGACTTCCCTGCAGCTAAATTTGGATCTAGTCCCAAAGAGTAACTACCTCGCAACTGTTCAAAAAGTTACTAGTGTTTTTTTAGTTCTCATGTAGTGCATAGATCGTCAGTTGACAAAAAATACACAAAGTTCTCATATTTTTTCCTGTCTTTGTTTGGTTTTTTATTAACTGAGAAGTGCCGCTGATTGAGAAAATGTCGTATCGCGAGAGAGTTAAATGTGCGAACAGTCATATTTTTTGGGATTCCGTTTTTTTTAATAAATAAACGAGTAAATACGCTACTTTAAAGTAAAAAGAATGGTTTTAATATGATCCCGAAACACTATTTCACATCTACATATATTGGTTTTTAAGAAATTGTGTTAATTTATTGATTATTTGAAAAAATTGTAAATTCTTCATTCGTCATTTAAATTGCGCATTAGCTAATACGTCATTGCTCGCTCATTCTTCTTCAAATTACATCGCTAAAAATTTTAGATACCCGTTCACTCATTTTTTAGATCTCGAATTTAAGTTCCGAAACTCTCAAAA
This sequence comes from Calliopum simillimum, assembly GCA_951812925.1. Classification (NCBI taxonomy): domain Eukaryota; kingdom Metazoa; phylum Arthropoda; class Insecta; order Diptera; family Lauxaniidae; genus Calliopum; species Calliopum simillimum. The sequence goes on along the minus strand of OX638370.1, from coordinate 112,641,636 downwards.
TTTTCAATTGTCTCTTGACTGGTGAATAGGTGATGCAAAGGGAGACAATTGACGATTTGTAGGACATCAACATTGAAAAATGGTCAGTGCATTATATGAAAATTCGTTAGTTGTGGAACTAGTACTGGTTTTGTTTGGAAGTAGTCAAAGACTAGTCATGCACTGAAAAAAAACTCAAAACTAGTAAGGGTCGTAGAGGGCGTAGTACCTCCTCTATAAGCAAAAGTTTCAAAATGTTATACTGAAAGATTTATTTATGAAAATCTTACCGAATTTTACTCTCAGAACAATAAATGCAAATCTATGTAAATCCAGAGACGAGGGCGTGGCACTTCCCATATAAGCAATTTGTCCTTATACTCTCCTAGGAGTTGTGGAAGAATAAAACAATTTATTTTAATAAAAACTTGTGTGTACAAGAATATTGCAAAGTATTCATCAACTAAGTATTTAATAGTATACTTGATATGCAGTGTTGGATATTTAATTTTTGGCCAGGCCAAAGATACCACGCTTACTAGTTCATTACTAGAATCACCCAATGATCAAAATTTTGCCACAAATGTATTAAATAATTTTGGAACTTTTTGGACAGAGTTGTAGTACTTTTTTTGCTATTTGGTACAAAATAGAAAAGCTCATTTATCATCCCTGCTACAATGACAAATGTGAAACGAAAAGAAAACAAAAAACATGAAGTCAGTGTCAGTCAGCTTTTTGTCTTTCTATTTGTGCTATATCCTCTGTGTGACCACCTTTTTTTTGTTGTTGTTAATATTGAATAGTTTGCACTTGACTTTACCTAACTTAACCCTTTCGACCCGGAAAAAAACTGTGGGGTACACAATATTTGTGATAGATTAATCTGTGAAACTAAATTTAAGTAAAATGTTTGACCATCTCTAAATTCAATATTTCACCGCCAGAGGCGCTTCCGGTCTGTACTCCCAACAGATGTTTTTGAATTGAATTTTCGGAATACAATGTCCTTGGAGTGGTTATAAGAAAAAACAGTGGTTACTAAAAATTGCATTAATTTTATAAATTCATTCAATTTAAGTGACGTTAATAACCGAGTTAAATTATTCAAATGTATTAAGTCAAAAATTTTTGGGATATATTGTCCCAACCGATTCGAAGGGGTTAATTGCAAAATATTAAAATACTTTTAACATTGTGCACATTTACACACAAATACTTTTCTATTGGTGAATAATTCAAAGTCGTGCTCCATTCCGAACATAGTCAAAAAGGTAGGACAAATTTTTGTCTTGTGTATATAGATTAAAATTCCTTATTGACACCAAATCAGGTAACAGGAGTAAAAATTAAGTGGAAATGGCTACTTATTGTTTTTCTTGTTTATTTACTTATTTATAAACTCCTATCAATAAGTTCACATGCGTGCAAAAAAAATTGGAAACAAAAAACTTACTTTTGGTCAATGAGCAAAAAAATTTAATTTTCTCTACAATAGGGCTCTTCGCTAGCAATTTAATTTTTTTGGGAGCATCGAAAGTGCTCTTTACCAAATACCTTTTCCTTTGTTTTTTTGGCACTAAACCTTAAAAAAATAAATTTCACTAATTCCGCAAGGATACATTTTAGGTTCATACTAAATTTGCTTTCTTCTTGAATACTCTCATAACGTGTGAATGAACAATGAAATGTGGAATTCAATATGTGGCACAAGCAGCAGCAGCTGTTGCTATCGCCACAATCAAATTTTTTATACATTTTTTTCTAATTTAAGCCAGTCAAACCCTTTACAACATTTGGTCACCTTAACACATAAGTAATGGCGCACAATTTTTATTCAATAAAAGGTGAAAGACAAAAAACTAAAAAAATAGATGACGAAAATTAAAGAACGTGGTGGGAGTTGGCTATAAAGGTGAAAATACAAACAATTGCTATGAATGCTGGCTGCTCCATCAATGCGCAAAATGCTTGACCCATTGTTAATGCATAAAATGAGCGTTGGGCTTTTTTTTTTTGCTCCTTTTCTTTTCGTTGTATTTGTATTTACTTTTGTCCTTTCAGCCATGATTTTTTTTTCGGATTTGTTTTTCCTTGTCGTTGGCTTACTTTGATTGTATTGTTTATTCAATATAGTATATTTTTCTGTCCTAATTTTGGACACTTAGACTTTTCAACAGCTAACCCCGATTATGACTCCCTGACTACAAATGAGTGGACAGCATGGTATAGCAGCGGCAGCAGCAACAGCAGTTACCAATCAACAAACAAAAACAACAAAGGATAATGGCTAAAAGTCATGGTGACCCTTTTTTCCATCTCTTGATTTCACAATGATTTTCTCTAATGTCGCACCTCAATTTCAACTATTTGTTCGGTTGGGATTTTTGCTCTGTTCATTCTGCTAAATCTCTTGATGTATTACATATAGCACCTTTTGTGTCAGCATATGGTCAGTATATTTTGGGGAATATTTTCTTACATATTTTTTATTTTATTTATTTTATTATTTTACACAAAAGTAGTTGATGTGAACTTTGTGGACGTTATTGAGAAAGTACATAGAAAATTGTAAAATTTGGACATACGGTGGGTATTGTCTGCAGTTGTGAGAATGAAAGTGGTGAACTCGTTTACATTCGCAACATAATATATTCAATATACAATATGCTTTTTTGACTATGGTAGAATTACTATGAATATGTATAAGTGATAAGAATTAAGAGTATAATCGTGTTTGACATGCTATGAGATAGTTGGCAGACCGTTTAGTGGGTAAAAAAGTATTGTTAGGAAAAGTTAGGTCTGGCAACACTTGTCACTTGACAGCGACCAGCTGTTTTCGAAAACAGCTGTTTGACTAAGCTGATACTATATATAAATTCAGGTGATCAGAGATTGGTGGTGAGTCGGCAGCCACCACTTAGCACGGTAAGTCAGCTCAGAAGTTAGCTAGTAGCATAGAAGTAGATTTAGACAACCAATTCTGTAGGCAACGCCGGAGCAGTGCTGTCGTTTTCACTTCAATTGAAGTGTTTTGCTACTTTTTTATCAAAAACACTTCGCAACTTCCCCTTTCATAAAATCACTTCACTTTTTCTTGAATCCAAAATTTTCCTAAAAATTTCTTTATTCTTTACATGAGAGTGCACAAGCATACTTTTTCTTATGCCCGATGCCTGACCTGACTGAAAAGAAATTTGTTTTTTCAATATATCAAGCGAACAAAGTAAAATTTCGATTAACTGCACAGGAAACTTTTTGTAGAGAATTAAATTTGCCATCGAAATAGTTTATAGACCACAAAAAGAAAGCAAAAATTTCGAATTCTTGTGTTTTTTACTATTCGTCTATAACTGCTTTAGGGTCCGAGATAGGTCAAAATATAGCAAAGTATTATAAAAGTAGATAAAATTTTCTTTAAAACGCTTCATTAAAAAATTTTTTAGGCTTCAAATTGGCCGAAATATAGCTACGCGAATATTTAAATTTTTTTTTAAGTGTTCGGAAAAAATTTTTTTACTCAAAAAAAGGCGTCTTACGAGAAAAGTGTATAGTGCCTAAAATACTTAGAATCATTCAAAGAATACATTTAATTTTAGGATACATTTTACAATTTGTAAAAAATTGGTCAAAAAAAAAAAATTAAAAAAGATCCAAAAAATTCTGAAAAAAAAATTCTAAAGTATTTCTTGGACTATTCTAAGCATTTTTTGCCTCAACACTTTTTTCGTAAGATGCCTTGATTTTGAGTAAAAACCGTTTTTTCGACCGCGTAAACAAAATATCTATGTTCGAGTGGCCGGCCATATTTCGGTAAATTTTTGATCTAAGAAATTTTTTATTTATTCTTTTCATATTTTTTTAAAATATATTTTCAAATTTTGTTAAAAATGAATGAATTAAATAAATAAAATTATGATTTTTGTGTTCATTTCGCTAATACTTCACTTTCTTAGAATTTTACTTCGCAACACTTCACTTTTTACAAAATTTCACTTCGCTCAAACTTTTCAAAATGACAGCACTGCGCCGGAGTTAGTCATATAAGAGTAAAAGTAGTAATGAAATTGTAATTTTGGGATCATTTCTATAGGCAATGCCGGAGATGACCAGTTAAATAGAACGAGCTACCAATGGGTATTAGACAGTAGCGTAGTGGGATACGTAGAACCGTTGGGAGTAGTAGAACCATGGGGCGATCTTAATAAGGAGGGTGATAGTGTTAAATAACGGGAAAAGGGGGCAAAACCGAAACTTTTACTCGGCAACTCCGGTAGATGTGTAAATAGGTGCAGGAGCTGGCCTAGTTACGGGGAAACGGTTACCTTTTCTATAGGCAACGCCAGGAATGGTGGCACGTCTGTGAGTAGGAGATATAGGCGTCCCTTTCCTACATACGGGGAAGGATCGCGACACGTGGCAAAAACCGCATCTAAAACCTCAATACAAAATATGAAAAACTGGATGTTTCAAAAACGTAAAATGTTGAAAACAAGAATATTGTCTACTTTTAGGGGACGATTTTCATTTTTGAAACATCCTGTTTTTCATATTTTGTACTGAGGTTTTAGATTTGCTATAATTCTATGAAGTGCCTTTGGCACCTCAGAGTGGTAGAAACTGAGATAAAGAATACAACTAATCGAAAAAAACATTTGAGATAAATCTCTTTTGTGAATAAAATATAGCTCACATCAAGAGACTTATAACGATATACTATACTTGATGATCGGACGTCATATGGCGGAGCAATATGAAAAAATCATTTAGGAGCTTATTTAGAGGTCGAAAAAACAAATTTTTTTTTTCTTTAAAAATCAAAACCGATAAGTTTTCAAAACGGAGGGCTTACAGCGAACTTGTTTTTTTTTTTTTTTTGCTCTCTAGTGTACACTGAAGATTTGAATTTTTTGGATCAAACACTTCAGTTCAGTGTAAAATGTGCGTGTAAAAAGAGTCAAAAGAAGTACCAGAGGTCTTGTGCATTCACATACTGCGGACCATAATTTTTTTATTTTGTTTTTCTCTTGATGTTTCAACTTAACACTGATTTTATGCTTCAACCTGTTAAAGGTTGTATGTAGATCCTTTTTAGTGTGCTCCTTAATATCATTGTTTTCGAAATTTGAACACGTGACAATGTGCTGTTGTGCAGCTGTTGAAATTGAAATTTCTTGTTTTTTTTTTTTTTGCCCCTTTAAGTTGTTGTTCTTTCAACTGCTGTTTTCGTTAGATTGGTCATTTTTCATGTTGTTGATTTTTTGGGTTGTTGACGTAAATGATGCTGCTGCTGCTGTCACAGTTTGGGAGTTTGCTCAACAGCAGCAGCAGCAGCATGTAGTAAAATGTCAGCAAAAAGAAAGAAAATCGAAATTGCTCTGCAACACTTGAATAAATATTTTAATAAATAAAAGTAGCTACTTTAGTACTGCTAATACATTTGTACTCTTCACTCATATATTTTTCATCTCTTTTTAACTTACGACAGTAGTAAACATACATATATTTGAGTGCTCCTTACCATATGGAGCAGCCATATTTGTTTATATTTGTACGTTACCTACTGCTACAATTCCTTTAAGCGTTGAAAGGATGGTGGTCACAAAACACGAATACTAGCAGCAAATGTACATACGTATGTGTGTGCTCTTGTGGTGCTCCAAGCTGACCAACAGTCACAGCAGCAGTAACAGCATCCTTGTGTTGGTATAAAATTGATGAAGCTTTTTGATTGTATTTACTTCCGCACTAAAAGCTGGTTATTTATTTTTTTTTACTTCAAATAAAGTGTTTTTTCCCTGGAAAAATACCGTTTTTCTTTCGTTAAGTGGTTTTTTGCTATAAATTTTGCATGGATTTTATTTAGACAGCACCTTTTAGAGTTTCGTTGGATTTTTTTTTTAATTTTTTTGAATTGTTTAAAGTCAACAGCAGCGTTTTGTTCGTAAATCCATTTGAAAAATACATTAAAAGTGCATTTACTTATTTGAGCTTACGAAATAGACAATATTGCATTTCTTTTTTTTCTATTTTTACAAGATTGCGTTTCCATTGAAAGCTTTTTTAGCAAATTCTTTAGAAATGCGCTAATACTTTAAAATAGCTGCATATTTAACGAAATTAAAATCCATATTCATTATTATTTTTAAATTATTTCTAGGAACAAATCGTTATTTTCACTGATTAAGAAACTTGAACACTAATGATTTTCAACTAGTTACTCTGTAGAGCCGATGGTATAGTTTTTTTGTAAGTGGTGCATATTGGAATACACCTAAAACTAGAAAAAATTCACTTAAATTATCAATTGTCAAAATTTAATGCAAAGTCAGTCAATTGTATCAAAAGTGGCCCAAATGTAGTGCATAATCCATCATTAGTTCCAAAAGGGGTCCAATTGCCTATCGATTGTGTCAGTGAAATTATATCGTTACAGACTACGGACTGTTTGGCAGTGAGTCGATTGTTAAGAAGAACAAAAGATAGTGTATCGGTCTAATGACTTACGCTGCGTGGACAGGCCCGGGATCAAATCCTCCACTCGGTGATTTTCACTTCCAATTTTTAAATTTCTATAAATTTGTACACAATTTGTCTGAATAGTCTTCGGAGCAGAAAATGAAACATATAAAATAATAAATAGTTAATAAAAAATTTTTCATTTCTGAGATTCGAACCCGGAACACATTGCTCAGAAATATTTATTAAACTCTTAAGCACATTCGGCTACAAAACTTTTTGACATTTGTGTGTGAAATTTGAATTTCAAATAAAATTTGTTGAAATTTATAAATAAAATAAAAAAAATTGGCCTTTTTCTGGTCCGAATGTAATGCATAAGCAGACAATTGATCTTTTTCTGGTCTGATTGTAATGCATAAGGAGACAATTGGTTACGCCCAATTACAAACAATGTAAACGTAAATAGAATTTTTTATGTGATGGGACCAGAATTTTGACTAGTCGGTTTCTCCTATGGAGTAAGTAGTTTGCAAACTAGTTTTGTAATAGTCCATAATTTTTATTTTCGTTCCTAGAAAAACTTGTGGAGCACTTTTGATTCTCCTGAAGGCCTATTTGGGCAAAAAAAAAACAAGTTTTTTACTCATAACTTGCTTGAAAAATAGTGACTATGCTCTTGCAAAAATTTTGGCGTTAAAAAATTACTCAACCAGCGATTTTATGACCTTTCCAAACGTTTTCGTAACCAATTTTCAAATGTTTGGATAATGTTGTTTTTTAAAATTTTCACAATTGATTCGTAAGGTTAAAATAAACAATTAGAAAAGGTTTATTTTCAAATGTTTTTGTAATCGTTTTGCAAACTTCCGAAAATTTTTTTATTTTATTTTTTCCATCGACTTATCGATCTTAGTAAGACACAAACATTTGAATCATAACTGGCACTTTAGGTCAGTTTGTAAGATTGTCGACTCATAACTCTGAAGCTATCGGTTCGATTCTCAGTTAACATGTGATTATTTTTTTTTTTTTTTTTTTGAATTTTTAATTACATATAAAAGTGCTTGGAAAATATTTTCAAACACACATACAAAACACTTACAAAATGTTTATTAAAAAATTTAAAAATCCATTTAAAAATATTGTATAAAAGCATTTGGAAAATATTGCATAAAAACAGTTGTAATAAGCTTTTTCCAAATAATTTTCACAAGCTTAATATGAAGGGTGCAATTTCGATTATTAGACAATTTAAATTGAGGTATTTCCAAACATTTTGCAAGTTAATTTCCAAACGAAATATTTGCTATAATAAGGGCATAATAAGTTATTTTCCAAACGTTTATTTTTATAGTCTAGATAATATTTGTTTGCAAAAATCGATTTTTTTATGTTTTTCAAATATGCATTCTGATTTTTTAATTAAAAACAAAGCATCTAACCAAAAAAGCTTATATAGTAAAAAGTGACTAGAATTGTTAAAAAAACACATGTAAATTTATTCAGAGTTTTTGAAAATTTTTTTATGTTATTTGTTCTGACCAATTTTTAAAGAATTTTAAAAATATCTGAAAAAATATGTATAAAATATACCCTGGGATGTTCTAAGCAAATTAGAGTGAATTCAAATCCACACCAAATTTGGTATAAAATCTATGCTGCAACTTGGTAAACAAACCGTTTATACTTGTCCGTATAAAATTTACACAAATAAAGTGTTAATACAATTTACAATATTTTGGTTTAAATTTAATAGTATCACCATACAAAAATCTTTTATATTATTTTTGTATAAATTTTATATAGAAAATCATATAAGAGCATTTTAAACTATTTTATATGAAATTCATATTTTACACCCAAACTGTTTGCTGTGTGGGATGGTTTATCATACGCCATATTAAACTCAAGTTAGCAAATGTATAATTAAATTAAGAGCAGCGCAAATCGAGCGATAAAATTGAATGAAATAATAAAATTTCATTTAGCGAATAATATTTTACTAACATTTGTTTATGCTTTCAGCATCCGCCTCCCACAGTGTTAGATTTTGCCAATATAGGACGTCAAAATTAAAAAAAAAATGTGCTTGAAAATCGATCATATTTAGTAATTTGTTAGAAAAGACCCCAATTATTACGAAAATAAGCATAAAAGAGAATAAAAGAAATGTCATTAGCATGATATCAGCTATCAAACACGTACTATTGAACAGCATGCAAAAACAAATTTTCAAGCTTGCATCGATAACAAAACTTTGAGCGATCAAATTGAAGTTGTGCGCATTTGTTTTTTGGCAAAAAAGTTGTTTGCGTTAAAGGTCAATACTTCCTCTAAAAATTTTTGCTATACACAACCCTTACATATGCACTTAAGTATTTTAATCAAAAAAAAGGTAAGACAAATTTCAAAAATCTTGAATATTTCATAGACTATAACTTACAAGTTGGGCGTAGTTAGGCTGTGACAAAGCATTCAGGATGAGCATACATACTCATAAAATAGACATAAAAAATAAAATCTTGCCCATTTTTGCCCAAAAGCACTTTTTTTACAATGACTAAAGTGTTTAATGAACAATTGCACTGAAGTCATGAAAAAAAAAAATTTATGTTATCCTTTTTAATCACTCCCATTTTTTGACAGTAGTATTCAGTTGCCACTGAAATGATAAATACAAATTTTCAAGTTGATATCTTCATTACAACCAATTTTTTTAAATTTTTTTTTTACACAAAAAGGCACATTTGTATGGGAGGTGCAAGTAGATTTTGTCCAATTTTTTTCATCTTTGAACCAAACCTCCGCATAAAGAATTAAAGTTCATATACAAAATTTCAACTCGATATCTTTGAAACTATGGCTAAAATTGAATTTTGACGTCCTAGATTGGCAAAATCTCACACTGTGCCTCGTGTGCAAATGTGACATTTTCAAAATTTTTCAGCTATTTCGCTAAAACTCAAAGTTCAATTTAATTTCATTGCATACTGGCTGCCATTGACAGCAGCTACCAATTGACAGTCAATCAATTTTGGAATGTGTACTTTTCAACTCTCAAAGGATGAAATTTTTTTGTATCAAATATTTCGCTCTTTTACAATTTAAGTTCGTTTCATCACATCGTCAAATAGGTGGAGATAATTGGAATGATGAAATTTTTTTTTCTTCTTCCTTCAATTGCCAAAATGTTGATAAAAATTTTGTTGTTTGGAATTTTTCAGCCAATTTAAATTTTTCGGCATTTTTTATTATTGACGATTTGTGCAAATTTTTTCATCACATTATTGCAAAATGAAAAAAATGAAACATATTCATATGATAAGCAAATATTGCATTTTTTCATAGCTTTATTTATATGTACATATGTATATACTTTATATAAATATTTTTTTATGTATTTGCATTAATTCTTTTTTCTTTTCCAATAAAAATTAAAATACCAAAAGCATTTTTTCGTGCGTAAAATTTATGTGCTAAGGTCATTATTCGTAAAAGGTTTTTCATGCTCTATTTAATTTGCTGTTATATTTAAATTATTACTTTTTTTGTTGCTTTTGTTAGCGTTTTTATGCAGCAGGAATATAACAAATTAAAGGGTTACGCTCAATTACGTCATATTGTTAAATTATTGCATTGCCGTGAGCTGTGTTACTTTAAATTTGGTTTTTGAATTTTGTTGAATTAAAAAATTTTATTCCAAATAATATACCTTCAGGCCATTGGTAAAACCAATTTCAGTGTTTTTTATTAGAATTTGCTTTTTTTTGGATAACTCATACAAGCCGTTATAACTTTAAGGTGTAGCTTCTTAGTTAAGAAAAAGCTTTTCAGATTCCATCGATAGACTGTGAGGATGCAAATCGGAATCCTCTTTTGCGCCCACGTCCTGTGTTTCCAGTATTTGATTAAGTTTTAATATAAATAAAATAACCCACTATTTAAGAAATTATTAACTAAATAAGACTAGAATTAATTTAAAACTAAGGATTTTTTAGTAAACAGATAGTTTATGGACAATTGTATCCAACGGGCTTGACAAACTATCGGGCAATCGCTTGATAAACAGTTGGACGAGAATTGCATTATTATCGTGTGCTGCAGCAACCCTGGTTCCGAAACAGTGAGTGCCAACTGTTAAATATTATCAATAAAAGAAAACAGCTGATCGTGGATGAAAACGGAATGGTGGAATGTAAGTTCCGGTGATGGTATCGTTCTCTAGTAACCCAACCGGCAACGAGGTAAGACGTGTTCTTCAAATATTTCAACCATCCTTGGAAGAAACAGTGACTTTCAAGTGAGAACCAATAGACACTTATCAGTGGACAGTGACCAAGACCGCAGGCTTTGTTTTCTGAAGAATTTCCTGACCTGACTCGAGAGTGCAGCGGTGGCGCGGGCTCTCTTGAACGAACAAAGTCAGGCTAGCGGAGGACAACGGGGAGGCAGCGGTGGCGCGACTCTCTTGAATACTGACGTATGAGTGGAAACACAGTCCGACGACGCGAAAGCGACAAGTCCACGGGGAGGTAGTGGTGGCATGACTCCTGGTTCGATTGACTCTGATATTCACGTTTTACTCATTTTGTCATCATCCGTACGTAGCCCATTTGTCACCCGTATTACTAAGCTTACCCGGTGTGCCAGACGGTTCATATCTTCGCTTTTTTACCCGTTACGGATCCGTTACTGATCCGTTTGCGGGAGAAATTCCAAAAAAAAAAACGATTCGCTTTTTTTTTTGGAATCTCTCCCGCCAACGGATCAGTAACGGATAAAAAAGCGAAGGTTTGAACCATCTGGCACACTGGGTATAGTTAATATATTTTAAGAGTGCTTTTCAGGAAGAAGAAGATCAGTGAAATAAAATTATGAAACAAAACCAGTGTAAATTTTGAAAAGTGCTTCCTTCCTTAGCGGGGAATTAATTTTTGTATACAAACCCTGAGCACCAAAGGCTACACCCCGGCTAGCGGCAAAAAAGGTTCGTTACAAGACAGTCCATTTGACAGTCTAAGATTCCATAAAAGATTGAGTAGCTATTTAAATTGAGAAAATATGAAAATAATTCAAATACATACTATATACAACAATATGTTTAAGTTTGGGTTAGGTTAGAGTATTGACTTAGAAAACAATCCTTAGCCTAAGTAGCACAATAGGTGTCTTTTTAATAGCACATAAATGATTGGATTGGCTAGTAGGCGGTGTATCAGAGACTGGATTAGATATCTTTTAAAAGAATTTGTAAATGATATTTATATCCAGTTTGTTCTATTGAGATAGTTGAGCAGGCGATCAACATCAATATCGCAGAATTCACTCAAATCATTCAGTCAAAAATCGTATTCCTGGAGCCCTAAGCTTAACTCTAGATGGAGCAGATTCGATAAATTCGATCTTGTTAGCATCGAAGCAACACCGACAGAAGGAATTAAAGAGGATGCCCAAAAAATTTTAAATTGGTCATGATCTGAGCGAATTTTAACAAAAGAGCATGACACTTAAAAATATTATAATGTGTAATAAAGTCAATTTTGTCGTTTGAATTGTTGTCATGAGTGTCACATTGAAAAAAATCCTCATTGGCAACATGTCACGAAAAAAAAGTTTACCGCAATTAATCCCATACATTTGGCACACATTTGACTAACTGAAAAAATTTAATTCCTAGCCAAAAACGAACATAGCTCCGCGGCCTAGACAGAAAATACCTACCTTTTATTCTTAATGATCCCTTTGACACTTTTCTCAAGTTCTAAGAACATCAAAATATTGAGACTTTGTGAAAAAATATAGTTTTTTTCTAATTTTCTTGGAAGGTTTGCTTCCTTCCCTTCAACTCATTTGACTGGAGTAATAATGAGGCTACTGGCATGAATGTTTTTTCTTATTTCATTTCTTCTTTTTTTTTTTGATAATTTAAAATTATGAAGCTCGAAGTCCCTGTCTACTTTCAACTTTATAACAATAAAGCGCAATTCCTTGAAGCATATTTTAGAAGAGTGAAAAAAAAAGTCAAACTCTCAGTATAATTAAATTACAAACTGACAAGAAATATTCTATTTAGCACAAAACAAAGCAGAGTTCTCGTTGCCCAACAGCAAACATCAAATAACGTCAAATGATTAAATTAAATTAACAAATCCACACCAACCCCCCCCCCCCCCCTCCCCATGCTCCACTTCCACCCACATACACGCACCAATACAATATCAAATCATTAGCAGTAACAGTAACAGAGCAAGAGAACATGACATTCTGCGTAACCATCACAACCATCACAACGGAGCCATCACTAGCAACAGTTAGAGCAGCAACAGTAACAGCAACAATAAAAATAACCATTCTGAGCAACAACATGAAGCTGTTCATCTTTATTGCATAAATCTTTTACGTAATTTTATCGAAATTTTCAACTTTTAGCAATTTATGCGAAAAAGTTTATGGTTTCTTTTTGTTTCAATGCCTTTATTTCGTCTGTTTGTCTAACCATCTGTCTGTCTGTCTGTCAGTCGCTCTGGCTGTTTATCTCTTTCAGTTTGTCTGCCACTGCTGCTGCTGCTGATTCTGCTGTGGAGTATGCAAATTATTAAGCAAAAAGATTTCAAAATTTTAAATACGGATTTTGTACATAAATATCAAATACAGTCAATAAAGTTTTATTTGAAGATCAAAAAGTTTGGCAAATATGGAAATAAAACAAAAAAGATGCAAAGAATACAAGAATTGCTTAAGTCATTTAAGTATGTAGGTATTTTTTGTTAAGGATATGCTGAAAGGATTTGTATGTGGTCCATTGGTATGCTTATATGATATATTTGCGTATTCATTAAACTGAAACAGATTTAACGAGCAAAAATCAAATGAATGGTTTTCATGAAAGGAATACTTAAACAAAAATTTTGCTTTTAAGTTCGTTGAAGTTAAATAAATTTCTAGAAAAAGCTTATTTGTAAATCAAATTTTTGCATTTTCAAAATTGATTTGATTTGATTTTTTTTTATATACTATATTTAACTTAATTACTTAATTTGAAAAAAGTATTACGATATAAAGACTCGCACTGTTCAGCCTAACAGCATAAGTTTATTTGATTTATTTTTCACTTTAAAATTTTATAATGTTTTGAAGTAGAATTTAACTCAAAATATTTGGTTTGGTCAATATTGGTCTATACATCAATTTTCACTTAGAAAAAAGTGCTCTGATATTTAAATAAGTCCAACTATGGAAATTTAATTGAATTGGATTGAATTGAATTTATTAAATACATATAATAGCTTAGGTCTGTTATCTATTCTGGAACAATGTGGTTGTCGTCACACAACTATTGCCTAAATCCCATTGGGTTTTCTCGGCAGCTGCAAAGCAAAAAATTTTTCCATTACCCATTTCAGTCGTAATGGGTCGATTGTATATTTTTCAAGCCGTTAAAGCTTACATCTTGGTTTTGAATTTATCTATATATAAGCCGTTTTTTTATGAAAGTGGGGCAAGTGGGTCATACTCACTAATTATTTGCCACAATTATCGCTTTTTTGACAGATATCAATTTTTCAACTTAACGGCATCAATTTTACATTCTCAAGTAAGCTTTTCGTGAAAACAGAGTTCAATTTTATTAATTTCTCACAAAATGTTAGCCAATTCATATAATGACATTACTTTTGCCTCGTTTTGGACTTGCCCCACTTTCATAATAAACGTCTCATCTATACATATAAAATCGACATAGGTTTTCGGGTGCGGAGCGTGTTTCTGCGTCGGAACCCCCCTTGAATGTCGGAACCAAAACTTTTTTATTGGTTTTTGCTGCGCGTTTCGTGAGTTTTTACGACATTTTAGTGGAAACAAATTTTTTCCACACAAGGACCTCCCCTTGGATAAGGAAACCAAAAATTTTTAATTTTTTTTTTTTTCCTTTTTTTCGCGTTTTCTACGCGTTTCATGACTTTTTACGACATTTTAGTGGAAAAAACTTTTTGCCGGAACCAAAAATTCTTAAAATTTTTTTTGTTTTGTTCGTGTTTCCAAAAAATTCATATCATATCTCTGAAAATATTTAACGGACATGGCTGAGATTTGGTATATGTTTTAAGAGTATCTATCGGGAGAAATAATGTCCAAGGAAAAAATAGGTAGTACCACTGCCTCAAAAAAGTGATATATCGCAGAAACTATTTAACGCACATACTTAGATGAGATTTGGCACGTATATAAATTGCATCGGGACAATTAACATCCGTAAGTTTAATTTAATTAGAGATACCCCGCCCTCTGTACAAGAGAAGGTGTAGCAACGCACAGCGGGAAATGCTAAGTAGTATGTATATAAAAATGAATGTTTGTAAGTATGTTGCTTATAGACTGCCAAACGGCTGAACCGATCACCGTGAAAATTTAAAAATATAGGTTTTCAGGTACGGCGCGTATTACTGCATCATTTTTATTTCACCTAAGTGTCCTCCCTAGGATATCGGAAACAAAAATATAAAAAAATATTTTTTTTCGTTTATTCGTGTTTTTTTCGCGTTTCATGACTTTTTACGATATTTTAGTGGGAAAAAAAATTTTTCGCCCAAGGGTGCTTATGCATCAATTAAATTTTTCATTTCAACAAAGACTGATAACTACGTCAAATTGTAACTTAACTAAAGTGATATTAATACAAGCCTTGACAATACACATGTATGATGCAAATTGCCTAATGAAATTAGCAATTCTAGCACATACAAGCTCAGATAATTGAAATGTCAGTTATTGAATTATAAAGAAAACTGTTGAAATAAAATATCTAACTCAAATGAAACAAGCAGCTTAATATGTATTTGATTCAGTTAACTATCTTGCTAAAAGTGTATTTATATATTTTTCTCAAAAACATCACAGCAGCAACACTGTGATGAAACTTGAAATAAATGTATTGTTGATAAGCCAAAAGAGAAGTGTCATCATGGTAATAAATCAACAAAGAGATAACACGCACACACACACAAAGAGCACTTTATTAAATTTATGTTAATTCAGCAAAATCTAAGAAATTTCGATTTAATTTATTGTATTAACACAAGTGCTATATTATAAAATTATGAATATTATTCTGTGCACAGTGGGTGCTAAATGTGACAAGGCATAATCTTCTTTGGTTTGGTTTATCACTAATACGTGGTGTATGTGATGAAGTGAAGTGTTGATGTTGAGATCTACTTATTTGCTCATTAGAATAACAATGCCATAAGAATTCTTTAGAAATTTCCAAACGAAATATTGTGTGAAGTATACTCGTATTTACAAAAATTCAATAAATCAACATTTTTGGTATTTCTATGGCGTTTGTGATATTTTTGGGTCTATGCTCAACTACAATACCACATTTCCCACCACATAAACATGTACATCTTGCACAAACACATAAATCTTTTAGCATTGGCTGTTAGTGATGAAGTGAAAAAAAAAATATTGTTAACTCTTTTTCCTCTTCGTCCTTATTGTTGCTTTTGGTTTTTGTTTAGCTGTTGCCAATGTCTTTGCTGTTGAAACACATTTTGCAGATCAAATGCAACACCACTGCTGATGTCGGTGTTGTTTGGATTTTATGTAAAACTATGCATTGTTGTGCCAATGTGTTGGTGTACGGACATCATCAAAATCACATTACAGTAGTGGTTCGAAAAATCATATAGAAAGAAAAAAAAAAAAAAACCGAAAAGATTTTTTTTTTTTAACTATTTTTGTCAAATAAAAACCCAATAATTAGTGATCTAGCTCAAAGGTTAATATAGGTTTTTGTACTTTGGCGCTTTTTAATTATTCGTGAACCTGCTTTTATACCCCGTCGAGTTGGTTACGAAGCTTCTGGGAGGATATAGAAAAGTTTTGGACTAACAAAAAATTGCACCTGAGAGGGGGAGTCTAAAATGTACCACCAAGGAGTTTTAGGGTAGAAAGTGATTTTCTGTCTTGTTTTAGAAAAAAAGTTTTATTGGGTCAACTTAGAGCTTTGGAGAAAAATTTTTTATAAGAAATTTTTAGTAGTTATAAAAGTAATTGAAGTATTGGCCCTATGCTCCTCCTTTTATATTTTTTTTTTTTTTTTTTTTTTTTGAATTCTCTTTAAATTTCCTTTAACTCGGTATTAGATTTGTTTTACCAAATTTTAAATTTGAGGTCGAAAAATATACTTACCTTTGTAACATACACGCATGCGAGTAATGCGTTTCACTTTATATAATGTGCGCGCTTTCTACTGGAGCCTTGGAGCTGATTAGTCTTGAAAAGTATTTTTTCTGACCTCAGTTAAAAAAATTAGTATAATAAATGTGCTACCGAATTAAAGCAATTTTAACGAAGGTTCGAAAAAAAATTATATTAGGATATGTTAATACTACCGCCAAAGTCAAAAATTAGGAAAAAAATTAAAATTTCAACTTTTACGGTCCAGAACTTTGAAAACCCTTTTGAACTCTATAACCCAAATACATTCTTAAAAAGCACATAAAATTAGCTAAAAGTTTCATGCAAAAAGAGTTTCTTTAGAACGCTAGGGTGACCCAATGAAATCAGTTTTAACTCTGTAACTCCTCAGGGTTACATTTTATACCCTCCTTAGGAGCAATTTTTTATTAGACTAGGCCTCTTCTATCACCTCCTAGATGCTTTGTAACCTTATGCGATACACCCTATATAATATACACAAATTTATTGTAACAAACCGTTTCTTCGCGGGCCTGGGTAAAGCCGTCGGCGTCCAGGATTCAATACAAAATTTCACTTATTTTACCACAGACGAAGGAAACAATTCAATTTTTCAAACCAATTTATAATTCATTTAATTCACTTTACTTATTCCTAAACGATGGCCAAACAGAAAGAGCATGATACGTATATAAAATATAAAGTAAAATGTTAATATTTTAAATATGGTTTTTAAGTCCGTCCGGGTGGGAGAAGCCAGAAACCTTCACTTTTCCCACCAATCCGTTATGTCCGTTCGTTTTGGTCTGCCTCGTGTCCCGACCGTCCGTAAGGAAGCCGCTTGGTTCCAACACTCCTTCCTTGGTCTTAGTCATAGTCCTGTCCATTCAATCAATACTGCATAGTTTTAATGTAGTCCCTGTGTTTGGTCTATGTCGTTCACAATATTAAACCCGATCAAAAAAACTTGTCAAGTTCTTGTCAATGTATCAGAAATGTATATCAAAATGATATCAAAAATGTATCAGCCGCTGATATCCATTTTTTGTATATCATTTTGATATATTTTTGATATCATTGAAAAACATGTCAATTTTGTATCAGAAATGTATATCAAAATGATATCAAAAATTTATCAGCCGCTGATATCCATTTTTTGTATATCATTTTGATATATTTTTGATATCATTGAAAAACATGTCCATTTTGTATCAGAAATGTATATCAAAATGATATCAAAAATTTATCAGCCGCTGATATCAATTTTGTATCAGAAATGTATATCAAAATGATATCAAAAATTTATCAGCTGCTGATATGTCAAATTTTACGTTTTCGTTTGTGGATTCTATGGAAAGATAACTTTAGAAGACAAACGCGCAGTCAATTTTAGTGTAAAAGAAGTGAATTTTCTACTGAAATTAGTGAAAGCACACAAATATAATTGAGTGGAAAAAAAACCGACACTCCCTACAGTTGTTGTATACAGCCTGTGGTTGGGAAAAAAAATGCTATGGAAAGCGGACGCGCAGCCGATTTTAGTAAGTGAATTTTCTCATGAAATAAGTGAAAAAGCACAAACATATAATTGAGTTAAAAAAACCGGCACTTCATTCATTTGCTGCATGCGGGCAATTTCTAAAAACTTGTTGCCGACGATCAAATACAATATTGCAAAATTTCAAAGACTCAAAGTTGGTTATGTCAATTTTGTATCAGAAATGGATATCAAAATGATATACAAATTTTGTATGTCATTGATATACAATTTTTGTATATCATTTTGATATCATTTTTTGATATCATTTTGATATATTTTTTTGATATCATTTTGATATCTTTTTTTGATATCATGGTGATATACGAAAAGCGTTACATTCCGTATATCATTTTGATATCCTTTTTTTGTCAAAATTATGTATGTTACTGACAAATTTTGGATATCATTTTGATATATTTTTGACATAATTTTTTTGATCGGGAATGCCCTAAGGAATGCAGAGCTATTTTCACAATACGTCTTACCTAAACGATGGTCAAACAGAAAGAAAATTAGTTGATGCCGGAACCACCACCATTGCTGCCATTCGGTAGCAACTCAACTCCCTCTAGCGGTAAGTAGGCGCTTCGTGCATTGATCGCGAGTACGTTCGCTAGTGTAGCAGTGCTATCTGCTTATGCTTTGTATGCACGACCGATCTTTGATTTCCCGATGATGCGTTGCACACAAATCCATCGCGCTTAACTTAAATAAATTAATTTACTAAAAACTACGTATATCATACTTACAATTCTAATAGAAAGATTATATATGAATAACAAAGTAAATCTGCACCAGGAAATTCGTGTTTCTTACGTGATGTGAACGTAAACGAGGAGCTGGTAACATACGTCCTCACATTATGACAAATAAAATTTAAAAAAATGGAGATATAGGCAAAAATTCAACTCGGCCATTTTTCATTCAATTTTATGCAAATTAACGATATTTTGATCGTTTTCCGAAGTGGCATCTTATTATCTTCACAAATGACTTTGATATAAAAAAAACGATTTTGTAAAATTTTTTTTTTTTTTTTTGTATAATTTTTTTATAGGTAATTTAATTACCTTTAATTTGACGTACAGCATGCTTAAAAATTAAAAAATTTTTAATCATTTGTAAACTAGTGTTACCTAAAGGTTTCCTTTCAAAAAGTTTTCTCTAAAATGATAGAAATGATAGAAATTTTTTTTTTTCTAAAACAAATCAGAAAAACAGTTTTAACCCAATAACTCCTCAGTGGTACATTTAAGCCCCCTTCTTTATCACCTCCTAGAAGCTTCGTCACATTATGCGATACACCCTGTATAAACAGGTTTTATAAATTTTCTTTATAAATGAAAAAATGTGCGGCAAATTTGTTCCCAATATATTTACATTGACTGTTCACACACTTATATTCAGTTACTCCCACTTATACACATACTCACATATTGCACAACTACACACACATAATGCACTTCACACTTAGTTAAATTATTGTCGGGGTTCAATGAAAATTCTGTGTCAAACCAGGCCACAAAAATATGTTTTGTGTTTTTCTACAATAGAGGTACATGTCAAATAACAGGATCACACATACACAGAGAGAAAGAGTCTGTGCACAGTATGTTAGATTTTGCATTTTTGTATGTCAGTAGTAATTTTTTGTATCTTTGTAGTTGCTTGTCATGTATTTTTCCCGATACTATACTTCATAAGAATAACAATATTCACCATATATGTATATATGGTGCTAAAATGCAACTGTTTTGATTTATTATTGGAGAAATTTTGCATATTACGTGCTTCGGTGAGTTAAGAGGGGCAAATCTATCGATACTCAAAAATTTTGAATTATATAGAACAAAAACGTATCAGCATCTCTGTGGTAGAATTCGAAAAGTATCAAGAGATGTGTAGATCTGAAAAATTTATATTTTTGCAAAAAAGTTCAATAGAAACATTAAAAACTTGTAAAAAGACTCTTTTTGTAATCTTCATAAAGAGCTCTTTATGAATGAAAATTTTAGAAGAAGCTCTTTTTAAAACATTTTTGAATCATTCATAAGCTTTAATTTTAAGTCTTTTCTTAAGGAAAATATGAGACTGAAATTACTCTTTTTGTTATGATTAGTAAGAGCTCTTAATGACGGAAAAATTTAAAATTAAGAATCATAATCATTCATGAAAAATTTGAAAGAACGAGCAACAATTTTCAAAACATTTTAGAATCAGCTATAAGCTTTAATTTTGAGTCTTTTATTTACGAAACTATGAGTCTGAAGAGATTCTTTCTGTAATTTTAATTAAAAGCTTTAAATAATTAAGCAGAAAGAAGAAGAGTGGCAGAACGTTCAAGTATCATTATCATGAACTTTGTACTTATGTATATGAACTCTTGAGCAGTAGAAACGTTCCAAAAAATGAATCATCACAGAGTCTTTTATGACTCAAATGGTTGTCAGTGTTCGCTATCAATAAAATGTCGATTCTTTTCACACTTCTGTCATACAAAATTAACGTGTTTACTTGTGGTTTCACAAAAATTTCGTGTAAACTTTACACCATTTTAGCTGTCACACCCTCGACACGCCCATTTTTTTGCGCCCACAAAATGTGCAGTCATGTGCATCTGCTGTAGCATCCGTCGTTACATGCAAAACGTTGCTTTGTTATGCTAATATAATATTTTGCCATATAAGTATGTACGGATATATAGTATTTACATACGAGTATGTGTATGTAAATATTTTTTTCTATTTTTTGTTTTTGTCGCTATTTTTGTTTGATCTTTTGAAAAATTTGCTATTTCACAGCAGTTAACCAGGGCTGATGCACAGCGTGTGCAGAGGACACGCATGACTCTGTAGCTGTTTTGATTAAATAAAGTCCTTAGAGATTCACAAAACCGTTTTATGTTGCAACAACTTGTAATAAATATTTCATGCTGCTTTCTCTGCTGCTGCTGCTATATGTGACGCAGTTGCTTTTGTGAAATGCATTGAAATTCCAAAGGCAGGGGGTTTTCGCTTTTACTAAAAATTAACTGGGTTTTTATTTTACATGAAAAATCTGGAAAATAATAATAATTTAATTGTATTCTTTGATGCACTTGAGCTATAAAATACTTAAGTGCACATCGGGGAATGTCATCAAAGAATTAATTTTGTTTAAACTTTTTTTCCTAGACATAATGTATAAGAACACGAAATTTAATATGAACAAAAATTTATATGAAAAATCTTCCAAATTTTGTATGTATGTATGTATGTATTCTCCTTTAACTCCTAGGAGGAGCATAGGGCCAATATGAAATCTCTCCATTTGTCACGATCCCTTGCGATGACTTTGATCTCTTGCCACGATTTTCCCGATTCTTGGATTTCCTTTTCCAACGACCTTTTCCAAATTTTAGGTGTTCCTTAAAGTGTAAGGGAAGATCCTCTTTCTTCCATAAAAGCCTGAAATTTTTCCTCAATGTATTTTTCCACCAAACACTGTGAGCAATTATAAAAATTTATAACATTTTTCAATACCTTGTGAGGACACAAATCGGAACCCTCATTTGCGTCCACATCTTTATAATAATTACTTGTATTTAAAGTACTCATATTAATAATATTAAGAACTTATTAAGGTTAAATTAAATAAAGAATTTCTAGTTAAATAAATCTAGAATTAATTTATAACTAAGGATTTTTGTAAATAGATAGTGTTTATGAAAAATATTAAGTTTTATCCTAAGTTTATTTGACTAGAATTTGAATTCTTTAATTTTGAAAATTTTGCTATTTAATAATTTAGTTTACACCGCCACTGGTTGTTTTTTCTACTATTTAAAGAACCGTAAAATCATTCGAGTAATTCTTCTTTCTATTTTGCTTTTCACCTAACTGTTAAATCATACGATTCTAATACTCTCAGTGGCGCATAGCAATGTAACATTTTAAGCTAGTCATAAGAAATTTGACAAAAATAAATTAGTCTGTTATGAAACGTTAAACTCAACGCAACTACTTAGTTTGTTCTTAGACATTTTTTGGTGACCCCGACGTGATCGTTGTCGCGTTAAAGAGAGTTAAATTTTATTTTCTATTACCGCGCTTAATAGTAAAAAACAAAAACAAAATTGTGTGTTTTAATTGTGGCTGCTTATTACTGCGCTTAATAATAAAAAAAAAAAAAACATTGTGTATATATATATTGTTGTTGCGTTGAAAACATACATACGAGCATAACTGTTTGCAAATTCTTTTGCCCAGCTGCATAAAGCTTCACATACAACTTGTGAAAAAACAAAAAAAACTAAAATAGTGTTTTAACTATCGAAGTGCTCCTCAACTGGATTTTGTTAAAAAAAACTAAAAAAGTGTTTTAACTGTTGAAGTGCTCCTCAACTGGATTTTATTATAAAAATTAAATTGGGTAAAAAAAACTTCCTAAGTAATTATGGCTACCATCGATACTCTACGGAATAAAATAACCTATCTAAAGGGAACTGCCTCCAGGAACGTGATACTGAATTAAAAGAATTTGAGAAATATTTTTAAATGAAAGCTAGGTTAAGTGAAATTATTGATTGCAAGCTGCTTGCTGCAAATGTTAATAGTGATCCCCTCAACTCAACAACAACGCATCAAGATGCTATGCAGAAACTGTTGGAGTCCCAAACATCTTTTTTGGAAAAATTGACAGCGCTACAACCGCCATTAGCAAATGTTGGTGCTACGACTTCGTCACCTACCGCGAACACCGCTGCCCCAGCTGCTGATATACGACTTCCTAAGCTGAATATTCCAATATTTGAAGGTAACTACTCTGAATTTAGATCATTCTTTGATTTATTCAACAGCTCAGTGCATAACAACCATACATTGACTGCATCACAGAAGTTTCAATATCTGAAAGGGTTGTTAAAGGGTGAGCCTGCCATGCTTATACGACATCTTGCTGTGTCAGATCAAAACTACGAGGAAGCCATAAAAAAGATTCAAGATCGTTATGATAAGCCTTCACTGGTTATTGATTCTTTAATCGAAACATTTTTATCTATATCTAAAGCAGATGACTCTCAAGGTCTTCGAAACGTATCGAATATTGCTGATGAAGTTATACGTGGGCTTAGAGCGCAAGGCGAGGAAGCAGAGAAACGTGATCCGTGGCTGATACATCTTTTACTTAAAAAAGTCGATAGAGAAACTCATCATTCTTGGGCTGAGCATTGTAGTAAAACTACATTTCCTACGCTGGAGAATTTTATCATTTTCATCAATGAACGTTGTGATGCATTAGAACGTGTTCCAACTCCAATTGAAAAGCAACGCGCTGGCGGAACACAATCTAAAATTAAATCCGTCAGAACTTATTCTGGCTACATGAAACGATCCTGTTTTGCGTGCTCTCAAGACCACCATCTTGCCTATTGCCCTACGTTTATCAAGATGTCTACGCCCAATCGCATAAATTTTGTAAAAGAGAAAAGATTGTGTTTTAATTGTTTGAAGCAGGGACATTCAGTACAAAATTGTCCATCTAAACACCTTTGTGAATTTTGCAAAGGTCATCATCATTCTTATATTCATCAAGAGCGAAATTCTAACTACAATACGGTCGCAGCTGCCGTGGTGAAAAAGGTGGATTCTCTCCCCACTAAGGATGAGAAAAAATCGAGTGAACTGCCTAAAAAAGTCGAAGCTACAATAGATGCTGTAACTACATCAATCAATCTTGCTGCCACATCTGAGGTAAGAAATCTAAATATGCTTTTGCCCACTGCTAGGGTTTTTGTTAAGGACAACATGGGTTGCTTCCAAGGCTGTAATATTCTATTGGACTCTGGATGCCAGAACACGTTGATTTCCGAGCGGTGTGCAAATAGACTTGGATTACAACGATCTGCCTCTAAAATATTTATCCACGGATTGGGAAATAACAAGGCTGGTGCAACACGGGGTATAGTCGAGCTTCAGGTAAAATCTATTTATAATTCTGAAAGTGTTGTCATGCTAGCCCATGTTTTTAAGAGTCTTACATCTCAATTGCCATGTTCTTCGCTTACAATAAACTATTGGGAAGATATAAAAAATCTGTCTCTTGCTGATCCCAAATTTGATACTCCAAAGGATATTGACATCCTTGTAGGATATGACTATTTCTTTACTCTATTAAAAGAAGGGCGTATTGTTAAAAATGGTAATTTGCTAGCTCAAAATACAATCTTTGGCTATGTTGTTTGTGGAGGTTGTACGTCTGAAAACACCTTTAGTACTTGCCACATAATGACTCAAAATATACCTGAAGTTGATTTGAACCAAACTTTGCAACTATTTTGGAAACTTGAAAGCGTCCCTCAGATGACTACTACTTTGACTGCTGAAGATCAGCAAGCTGAAGACTTTTATAAATCTACTACTATCCGTGCTGATAGATATTCAGTCAGACTTCCATTTGTGAAAAATCCTGAAACTGGTAAATCCTATGCGGGGGCCTTAAGACGACTACTGTCTATGGAAAGGAAATTTAAATCTAATCCTGATTTAAAACTATCCTATACAGAATTTATGAGTGAATACTTGTCACTGGGTCATATGAAACTTGTTCCCCAGGAGGAAATAAATCGTCCGTCCGAAAACGTTTATTACTTGCCTCACCATGCTGTTCTTAGAGAAAATTCTTTAACCACAAAACTAAGAGTGGTATTTGATGGTTCTGCTAAATCATCTAATGGAAAATCGCTAAATGACAATTTACTAAAAGGACCAATTTTGCAACAAGACTTAATAGCTGTTCTTTTGAGATATCGTTGTAAGAAGTACTGCTTTTCGGCAGACATTCAACAAATGTTTCGAATGATAAATGTACAAGAATGTGATCAGGACTATCAGCGCATTTTATGGCGAAATTCACCTAATGAGGAAGTTCAACATTATCGATTAACTACTGTAACTTATGGCACGCGTCCCGCACCCTATCTTTCTATTCGCACTCTCCTACAGCTGAGTGATGACGAGCATAATCGGTACCCTATGGCTAGTGAAGCTGTTAAAAATTCATTTTATGTTGACGATTGTATGGCGGGCTCCAATACCCTAAAAGAAGCTCAAGAGCTAGCAGAACAATTAAATAATTTGCTTACGGCTGGCGGTTTCCACTTAAGGAAGTGGGCCACAAATCAGAGTAGTATTCTTCAAAAGATTCCAGATAGTGAGAAAATTTATAGCATGGTCGATGTGCCATCGGATATGACAGTATGCCTCCTTGGCGTTATTTGGAATCCTATGACTGATTGTTTTTCGTATAAGGTAAAAGAAAATCAATATTGCCTTAACACCAAAAGGAACCTGCTTTCCGAGATTTCGAAAATTTTTGACCCACTTGGCTGGATATCACCTGCAATTATAGCTGTGAAAATAATTATACAGCGACTATGGCTATCCAAACTGGAATGGGATGAGCTGTTGCCGGCTGACATTTTAGACGAAGTCAAACTACTATTTTCAGAGCTTTATTTACTTAATAACATTAATATAAAACGACTTATTTTTTCCACAGAGCCAGTTGTAACCTTTCATGGATTCTGTGATGCCTCCAGCTTAGCCTATGCTGCAGTCATTTATTGTCGAAAAACGTCAGCAGATGGACAAGTGTCAACTAACATCGTCATATCTAAAACCAAGGTGGCTCCAATGGCCTCACTTTCAATTCCCAGGCTGGAACTTTGTGCAGCGTATTTGTTAACTCAACTGTTTGAATATTTAGCATCTGTCATTAACTTGAAATTAAATGAAGTGGTTTGCTGGTCTGATAGCAAAACCGTTTTAGCCTGGTTGTCTTCACATCCATCGAAGTGGAAAACTTTTATTAGTCATCGAACATCCTACATCTTAGAAACTGTTCCCAGTGCGCAATGGCGATATGTTCCCAGCAAACAGAATCCAGCCGATGCTGCTAGTAGAGGTGTAAGATCCAGCTTCTTAATTAATGATAAATTATGGTTTAATGGTCCATCGTGGTTGCTTATGGAGGAAAATTGGTGGCCACTATCCGAATCTCAGGATAATATTACAAGTGAAGAACTTCGTCCAGTAAATCATGTGGCTCTAGCTTCAGCTACTTACGATCCGGACTCCGTTAGCAGAATAAACAACAGAATTTCCAGTTGGGCTAAAATGGTGCGAGTACTAGCTTACTGCATACGATATGTCAACATTCTCAAAAATAAGTGCAGAGACACCTCACCTCTCAAAGTCAAAGAACTTAAGTTTGCTGAACTAAAATTGTATAAATACTATCAAGCGGTTGACTTTTTTGAGATTATGTCGTCTATTCAGCAAGGTCAAGCTACCCTAACTAACAAAAAACTACGGAAACTTTCACCATTCGTGGATGCTGATGGGCTGCTGCGTGTTGGCGGAAGATTAACTAAAGCTGACCTACCTTATGACAGTCAGCATCAAATAATTCTTCATAAAGACAGCCCAATCGTTCGGAAAATTGTTCACGATTTGCACGTGAAAAATCTTCATAGCGGAATTACTTTGTTGTTCGCTACACTGCGGCAAAAATATTGGATAATTGGTGCTCGTGAAATTGTTAAAACTGTAATTCGCCAGTGTGGAGCTTGCACTCGCTTTAGTGCACGAGCTCAAGAGCAACTTATGGGCGACTTGCCCAAATTTCGTGTCAACGCTGCCTTTCCATTTTACGAAGTTGGATGCGACTATGCTGGGCCTATATTGTATAAGCAGCACAGTGGCAGAAAGGCCCCGAAAGTCAAAGCATATGTTGCAGTCTTTATCTGCTTAGTGACCAAAGCTGTTCACCTAGAACTTGTCTCCGATTTGAGTACCGATGCCTTCTTAGCCGCTCTCGATCGATTTGTTGCTAGACGTGGTCTGTGTGGTCATATACACAGCGATAATGGAACTAATTTTCAAGGAGCTGCCAGAAAGCTGAATGAAATTCACAAAATGGTAACTTCTTTTGAATCTAATAATGATATTTCGAATTTTTTATCTTCAAAGGGTATTCAGTGGCACTTCATACCACCAAATACGCCACATTTCGGTGGGTTATGGGAGTCTACAGTCAAGTCTATGAAGTTTCATCTAAGAAGAACTATGGGTCAAGCTACACTAAACTTTGAGGAATTATCAACTCTCCTAGCTAGAATTGAGGCTATATTAAATTCGAGGCCTTTAGTCCAAGCTGATTCTGATGACGTCCCCTATATAACGCCTGGACATTTCTTAGTTGGAAGGCCCCTGAACTCGTTGCCAGAAGCAGACATAACTCATCTCAAAACTGGGTTATTATCTAAATGGAGATTGGTTCAACAATTAACTCAATATTTTTGGTCTCGCTGGTCAACTGATTATTTGCTGTCACTTCAACCAAAATCTAAATGGTTGAAAGAAAAATCTAATCTAATTATTGGTGACGTCGTCCTGATACGTGAAGATAATCTACCTCCCGCTTGCTGGAAACTTGGCCGTGTAATCGAAACCCATGCTGGATCCGATGGGCTCGTCAGAGTTGTCACTATCAAAACTGAGAATTCAACTTTCAAGAGGCCAGTTGCTAAACTTCATCAATTGCCAAAGGAATGTTGAACGCCGTTCAAGGCTGGCGGTTATGTTTATGAAAAATATTAAGTTTTATCCTAAGTTTATTTGACTAGAATTTGAATTCTTTAATTTTGAAAATTTTGCTATTTAATAATTTAGTTTACACCGCCACTGGTTGTTTTTTCTACTATTTAAAGAACCGTAAAATCATTCGAGTAATTCTTCTTTCTATTTTGCTTTTCACCTAACTGTTAAATCATACGATTCTAATACTCTCAGTGGCGCATAGCAATGTAACATTTTAAGCTAGTCATAAGAAATTTGACAAAAATAAATTAGTCTGTTATGAAACGTTAAACTCAACGCAACTACTTAGTTTGTTCTTAGACAGATAGTTTTAGGATAATCACATCCAACGGGCTTGACAAACTATCGAGCAACCGCTTGACAACCAGTTGGACAAGAATTGCATGATTGTCGCGTGCAGCAGTAACCCTGGTCCGGAAACAGTAAGTGCCAACTGTCAAATCCTATTGGTATAAGGAATCAGCTGATCGTGTACGATAATGGAATGGTGGAATGCAAGTTCCGGCGTTGGTATCGTTCTCTAGTAACCCAACCGGCAACGGGATAAGACGTGTTCTGTGAATATTACAACCATCCTTGGACAAAACCTAGACTTTCAATGTAAAATCAAGACACACTTACCAGTGAACCGTGACTAAGACCGTAAGCTTTGTTTACTGAAGAATTTCCTGACCTGACCCGATAGTGTAGCGGTGGCGCGAGCTTTCATGAACAATCAAGGACAGGTTAGCAGAGGACAACAAAGAGGCAGCGGTGCACCGCGGTGGCGTGACTCTTTTAAATCCTGACGTCTGGACGGAAATACAGACTGGCGACGCAAACGCAACAAGTCTGCGGGGAGGTAGTGGTGACAATACTCCTGGTTTGGTTTACTCTGATATTCATGTTTTACCCATTCTGTCATCATCCGTACATAGCTCATTTGTCACCCGTATTAATAAGCTTATAGTTCAATATATTTTAAGAGTGCTTTTCAGGAGGAATAACATCAGTGAAATAAAATTGTGAAACAAAACCAGTAAAAATTGTGAAAGTGTTTCTTTTTCTTGGCGGAAAAAAAAATTTTGTATACGAACCCTGGACACCAACGGCTACACCCCAGCTAGCGGCGAAAATGGTTAGTTACAACCTTTTCAGAAATTGTTCTGCATATGAAAACTGGCTAAGAATATAGTCATTTGCTAGTTTTACCTGGATAGTCATCAGGTAGTTTTGAAAATGGGTAATTTTATTGATGTGCTCTTTCCGAGTTTCAACTTTGCCACCGCGTAGGTATCTTTGCCGCTCGCTCCAAAAAAAAAAACAACAATGGCATCTAAAAACGGCCCTTCCTCTTTTTGTGCTCTTTTTCATAGCTTTCTTTTCTTTTTCATTGCTTAATTGACTCCTTTAATGTTCTTAGATTTTTTCGATATTTTTCGAACTTTCCGATTTTATTCGACTTTTTCACCAGTTTTTGTCTCAATGAAAAATTTTTAATATTTGAGTTTTGATCAATTTTCGTAAATTCTTACATTCATTCATTCAGGATTTAAATATTTTCCACATATATCAATTTTTTATTAATTTTTTTTCGTTCTTGCACTTATTTTTTTTTCAGTTTTTTGGATTTATTTCAACTCTTCAAATTTTATCGAAACACAACGAATTTGCTAAAATTTTTCTACTTTAAAAATTTTCCAATACTTTTCATCATTTTCCACACTTTTCCTAACTTTCTACATAATTTTTTGAATTTTCGAAACTGATTGATTTTTCCGGAATTTTCAACTTTATAAATACTAATAAAAATTTTGACAGTTTCTCGGTTTTTTCTTCCGAAGTACCCATATGTATGTAAACAGCAGAGATCTTGTTTAAGAGCAGTTTGCTTTTTTTAACAAAAACTTCCCAATTTATTTAAGGCACTAAAAATATGAACCAAAATAATCCAAAGAACACTTCTATTCCAAAATTTTCTATTAAATTTATTGATTGTGTGAAAAGTGAAAAGTCACACCCACCCACACATTAATGCCAAAAGACGTTGTTGCTGTTGTTTCCAAAAATATCAAGAGATAATTAGATTCAATGCCCTTTGATTTTAAGACTAAATATAAAATAATTTTATTATATAAAGTATAGAAAATGATGTCAACACTAATTAATATTATGCCATAGAGCAAAATTACAAACAAAAAAAGACTTTGTCTCTTATAGTCTACAAACTTACTCCCACCCCCTACTCAAAGCAAAAAAAGGACACTATTAACAACAAGATTGCCAACAACAGCAATATACAGTCAACCCACTGTTTCTAGGCGTCTTTCTAGGCTTGCTATGTGCTGCTCTTCACGACGACGACAACGATGATGACAACGACACAAATGGCGCCCATTATTAACACTTCATCATCAATTCATTAAAACCAAATTCATTATCAATTGAGCAGTCAGTAGTCATTTATTTCAATCCAATGGCAACCTCGATATGAACACCACCAACCAGTCAACAACGAACCAGCCAGCCTTTCAGGATTGAATGAAAATTTAGACCATCAGCCAAGAGGCATGCAAAATCGACAGCTAAGAAATACGTGAGTATAATGAAAATAAATGTTTGAGAACAAAATAAAAAAAAATATTTGTCTTAAATAAAAATTAAATTAAAATAAATGACAATAACAAGCAACAAAAAATAAAGAGTGGGTGCTTTTACAGCACGATTTCTACAATATAAAATAATGTACACGTAAAGAAAAAACATATCAAAATTACCAAACGCAAACGACAAATTTATGTAGGTGTTTTTGTAAGTCGTTTCAGGAAACATTAGGCAGCAACATTTCGATTTTTATAATAAATGATTTAACTTCTATAAGCTGGATTTTTTAATATAAATTGTAAAAAAAAAACAACAAAAAAAAAATTGTATTCCTGTTTAATAATTTTTACTAACGTGTTTGGTAATTTTTTGCTATCGTGTTGGTAAGTTTTTACTAAAGTGTTTGATAATTTTTACTAAAGTGTTTGGTAATTTTTAGTATCGCGTTTGATAATTTTTACTATCGTGTTAAATAATTTTTACTATCGTGTTTGGTAATTTTTACTATCGTGTTTGATAATTTTTACTGAAGTGTTTGATAATTTTTACTAAAGTGTTTGGTAATTTTTACTATCGTGTTTGATAATTTTTACTAACGTGTTTGGTAATTTTTACTATCGTGTTTGGTAATTTTTACTATCGTGTTTGATAATTTTTACTAAAGTGTTCGGTAATTTTTACTATCGTGTTTGGTAATTTTTACTATCGTGTTTGGTATTTTTACTATCGTGTTTGATAATTTTTACTAAAGTGTTTGGTAACTTTTACTATCGTGTTTGGTAATTTTTACTATCGTGTTCGGTAATTTTTACTATCGTGTTTGGTAATTTTTACTAAGTGTTTGGTAATTTTTACTATCGTGTTTGGTAATTTTTACTATCGTGTTCGGTAATTTTAACTATCGTGTTTGGTAATTTTTACTAAGTGTTCGGTTATTTTTACTATCGTGTTTGATAATTTTTACTTCAGTGTTTGGTAATTTTTACTATCGTGTTTGGCAATTTTTGCTATCGTGTTTGATAATTTTTACTAAAGTGTTTGGTAATTTTTACTATCGTGTTTGATAATTTTTACTTCAGTGTTTGAGAATTTTAACTATCGTGTTTTGTAATTTTTACTATCGTGTTTGATAATTTTTACTATGAAATATTTTCTTCCAAACAATTTCGAGACGAACGAAGACTAACAAAAAATCAGTAATTTTTGAACGATTTTCGCTACAAAAATTATAAAATTATAAAAAGTTATAATTATTCTTTCCGTGTAGAGTGTAAGGGATAAGAACGAACTTAGAAGTTGCTTTAAGTTTTATAGAAGAACTTTGGTTTTCTTGAGCTTAACGGCATCATTTTCATCGAAATGAAGCCAAATGACAGGTAACAATTTAAACTGGCTTAAAACAGAGATTAGTACGTGGTTTTACTGAACTTTTACTGAAATAAGAGTGCGAATTCCATTATCTGACTTGTAATATCATGGTTATTATAGTCTTTTTTACATTTTTATCACTCCCTTTTTCTTTTCATTTTTCTCTTCCGCCATCCTTGCATTATTTGCCCGCAATGTTTTCCATGAAATTTCTATAATTTCATTTCATTTTTTCATTTTGTTTCATTGCTGTTTCGTTTAAATTAAATAGCACAGCATTTCAATGGTTACCTACTCCAGAATAGAGCACTCTTCTTGCTGGCTGACTGGTCATTGTATGTAGCAAGCGGCAGGGTTATTGCTGCCACTACCACCACCGCTGCTGTTGTTATGACTTGCTCGCTCCATTCATTCATTGACTACCCTAATGACTTTTGCAGTTGTGAAGCCGCCGCTGCTGCCCCCGCCGCGTGTTACAATTTCCAACTACTTGGCCCCATAGCTGCTGACTCGTCCTGGATAAAGTATGAATGTCGTACATTTTGTTGTTACAATTTTTCTCACCATTTATGGTTGCTGTCCGCACTATTGTTGATGTTGCAGCTTTTGTTTGCGCAACAGCAGCAGCAACAACAATCCCGATCTTAATTTTCCAGGTTTCATTCTATGAAGTGTGGGTGGAGAGAGGAAGGACTCTTAAAAAATTTAACGCTACTTGTGACTAATGATGTTTATTGTTGCAATAAGCCATTGTACTCATAATAAGGACGGGCTGCATTGTTGTAGTTGTTGTTGGTGGGTTACCTACAAAAAAAAACAATTGGTAACGCGAAAGCTGTATTTGAGGTAACTGCATTGACTATAGAAATTTTGGAAAATACTGCGAAAGTTAAGGTATCCACATAGCACCTGAAATACAATTCGAATGAAAAGTAAGTGAAAACGTATTGAAAACGTAGTGAAATCAAATGACATGAAATGAAAAAAAAAAACTGAAAACAAAGGACTGCATACTGAACATTGAACACAGAACTCAGAACACTGAACACTTAACACTGAACACTGAACACTGAACACTGAACACTGAACACTGAACACTGAACACTGAACACTGAACACTGAACACTGAACACTGAACACTGAACACTGAACACTGAACACTGAACACTGAACACTGAACACTGAACACTGAACACTGAACACTGAACACTGAACACTGAACACTGAACACTGAACACTGAACACAGAACACTGAACACTGAACACTGAACACTGAACACTGAACACTGAACACTGAACACTGAACACTGAACACTGAACACTGAACACTGAACACTGAACACTGAACACTGACCACTGACCACTGAACACTGAACACTGAACACTGAACACTGAACACTGAACACTGAACACTGAACACTGAACACTGAACACTGAACACTGAACACTGAACACTGAACACTGAACACTGAACACTGAACAATGAACACTGAACACTGAACACTGAACACTGAACACTGAACACTGAACACTGAACACTGAACACTGAACACTGAACACTGAAATGAAATGAAATGAAATGAAATGAAATGAAATGAAATGAAATAAAATGAAATGAAATGAAATGAAATGAAATGAAATGAAATGAAATGAAATGAAATGAAATGAAATGAAATGAAACGATTTGTTAACTTTTTCAATGAGTATATAAATAAGTATTATATACTCGTACATCCTTTAAATTAATTCCTTTAAGAATCTTCTCTGGCTTTATACTTTGTTTGTTGACCACTATTACTTGCACCAAAGCCAACTGTATTTACTGTAAATTTCAAACTTTTCATTAAAACACATTTAATTACAAACAAATCAAACTTAAGCCCATTTCGGCCAAAAACGAATAGCCACAAAAATGTGGTTAGTTTTAAGCCTTTTGTTTCTTCATGCGCCAAATGTTAATAAATCCTGGAGTAGCAACTGTGAAACCCTTAAACGAGGATACAAACAAGCGGCTCCTTAGCTGTTGGCTAAATTTATCTT
Organism: Calliopum simillimum; assembly: GCA_951812925.1. Classification (NCBI taxonomy): domain Eukaryota; kingdom Metazoa; phylum Arthropoda; class Insecta; order Diptera; family Lauxaniidae; genus Calliopum; species Calliopum simillimum. Next base: position 112,607,823 of record OX638370.1, on the reverse strand, counting down.
TTACTTTAATCAAGAAGCTATTAAATGAGCACTCAACAAGGAGCAGCAGCCTAAAAACCAACATTAACTACCAGACAGCAACATCAGGTGGCATCACAGCAGCACTAAAGTGAAGGAATTTTGGGCAAGAAAGGGAAGCTGCTTAATGAAAGCAGCAGCAGCAAAAGTGCGAAAGAAGTACAAAGGCAGCAAAAGTAAACAAAAAGCCAAAAGTTGCAGCAAAGAGAAATAACCAAAAAGCCTTCGCCAGCCAATCAAAGGCATTTTATTGACAGAACAAAAAAAAATCGTAATCCTTTTGTTATAAGCCAAAATTAAGCAGGTGTAATAGTTTAAGCAGAGCCAAAACGAAGCAGCCAGCTAAGCTACTAGACAGGTCCTTGCCGTGCCGTTTTGTTTGCGTAATTAGTCAAAATATTATGAGGTGCACCAGGTCGTTGTTGTTGGCTTTTTTACGAGGCAGCAATACAGACACAAGTTTAAGGATGAGCAGCGAGAAAAAGAGAGAGTGAGTGAGGGTGGCCAAACGTAAACATTCTCTTCGTTATGCATAACGTATTTCGTGATTAGCGTTCTAAAGACTTTTCCAAGAAGTTTTATATTTTTTGATTGGATTGGGTATTTTCTCTTAGCTAAAACACATAGCAAGTGTTTTTTTGTGCTGCCTTGGCCTTTGCTTCTTGGCCTGCAGGTGTTTAGGCCGTAATTGGATTAACAGGTATTTAAGTTAATGGACGGACAACGACAGAACAAACGCTTTTTGAACGTAACATATTTTGGCAAATTTTATTTAAAAGTTTCTTTAATGAAATGCTATTAATAATGAAATGTCTAAAACAAATCCACTTAATTTGTATGCAAAGAAGCACAAGTTTTCGAATTCAAAAACCAAATTAAGCAGCTGGTGATGGAAGTAAACTTGAATGATAAATAATAGCTCTTAGCTGGGACTAATAGTTCTTGTCCAAAGTTCTATGCAGAGATCATCAAGAAAGCTATGCCCCCATGCAAATAACCAAAAAGTGTTTAATAGTATCCAGGCAAATCTATATATAAATAGGCAAACGAAATCGGTTCAGTCACTGTTTCTATACCTAAATTTCAACCGATTTGCTTGATTTTTCCTTTGTTGGAAAGGTTGTGAAGAGGAACAGTGCATAAGATTATATTTTTTTCAAAAGTAGGCGGTGCCACGCCCATAAATGTAAAAAACGCTGTCACGGCTAAACTACTGCATCGATTTTTATTAAATTTGCTATAGAGATAGGGTTTACAAAATGAACGACAAAGTTAACATTATGTTTTTTAGTGGGCGATGCCACGCCCCTTAGTGAAAAAAACGCTCTCACGGCAAAACCACTACATCCATTTTTATGAAATTTGGTACGAAGATAGATTTAAAACTATGGCACGATAAAATGACCATTATATTTTAGTAGGCGGTGCCACGCCTTTAAATTGAAAAGCGTTCTCACTGCTAAGCCACTACATAGATTTTAATGAAATTCGTTATAGAGCTAGGGCTAGCACTAAGGGTTGATTTTTATGATTTTTAATATGGGGTTAAAATTAACAGGATGGAATGATATCAAAAACTTTTTACTCTTTAGTAGAAGCTACAAGCCTCATAATGGAAGCACGGTATTGCAACTTAGCTGCTACACCGATATTTATGCATGCAGATGACCCGAACACTAGGAAAGAATATTAAAAGCTTTTTGTGCTTTATCGACCAATGAGGGGTATAAAAACTTTTTGCTTTATAGGCAAATGGGCAAATTTCGGCCACAAGGTGAACTCTAGTAAAATTAAATTGACCAATTAATCATACACTTTGCAATAAGACTGATTAAACAAAATTTTTTTGGTAATTCTACGATTACTTCCAAAAATCTGAAAGAGTTAAGATTTTTTTATAAAGTTTTTTAAGGTCAGCTGTTTCAAAATCAAAATCATGGCGTAATACGGGTTTTCATACGATCTCACAAATGCTCCGAATAGAGTTGTTTCACACAAAATATGTATTGTCATCTTGGCTTTCTTTGTGGTTCGTTTTCCCGAAGAAACCCACTCTCTTGGATATTTCTTGGTCTCTGGTGTCTTCTGATAGATCCATGTTTCGTCCGCGAAAACAACACGGCACAAAACATCGTTTAGATTGTGCCAAACTTTCCTTGGAAGTTGTTACACTGTTGCGTTTATGATCGAGTGTAAGCAGACATCTTGCAAATAGCTTTTTCATGCCCAAATGTTTATCTTTGTAAGCACTGTATATGTATTCACTTTTATTATTTTAATATTTGATTATCAATTTGTATTTGATTCTTGACTTGAAAAATAAATAAAAACAACTTCATTCGATTGAAAAAAGCTTGATGAAAAACATTGTTTTCATCTTAAATGTGATGTACCCGCTCAGTTCAGTTGTCTACAGTCTCAGCTACCTCACCCACTTTCATTCTCTGATCGTCCAATATCATTCCATGGACTTTATCGACGATTTCTGGTCTGACGTCGTCTTTTGGTAGAACTGAACGTTCCACTCAGGAAACCACTGTTTATCCCTTGAAATTTATGGTGCAGAGTCCCTATTTTATTTATAAAGTCTTTCCTTGATTTCGGTGATGGTGAAGAAAATTTCACAGTGGTCTGCTAATATATAATAATGGACTGGAGGAAAAGTCTCTTGTGCTTAACGTAAGCACCTGCCATAATGGCTTAATCTCACGGTGTTCTTCACAAACGGTCGAGTATACGATGAACGACGCAATCTTCTTCTATTTGACCACTATTTTTTAAAAACTGGATTATAATGGATTTAAGTATTCAAAAAAAGTATTTTACGGAAAATTTCACAAGGCTAAAAATGCCTAAAACTTTTTTTTTTTTGTGAAGAGATCCCAAAACTTTCCGTGATATAAGACTCTGCATAAAAGCCTTTGTATTGAGCCTTTTATCAATATAGTTCTTGACAATCCCCTCCTCTCCCCTACTAGCCTGACCGATTCCACACGTGATATGAAAACAGCACAGCTGAGGCCTTTTCAATTAGGCTCAAATCCAGTCTAACCTTTTCTATCTCTTAAAGAGATATTTTGTGGATAATGCACGACATCTGATGGCGAAAGAATTTCTGTTGTTTCCGATAAAAAAGTCCTAGTATCTCAATGACGCTAAAGAAAAGAGTTCTCTTTGGCAAATTCATGAGCTCGCCTTTGTTGATCTCTTGATTTTAGAAGACCATTTGATTAAATTTTTAGAATTTGATACAATAAATGAAACTTGAATATCGTTATTCCTAAAATCAACTTTTTTAATCATTCTAGTGCATGCAACTATTTTTCACGCCCGGCTTAACGAAAGCATTCGAGTGTTTTATACACGTTATCATATTAAAATGATGAGAATTTGTACCCGAAAAAGAAACTTCACGGGTTGAATTTTTTTTTTTTTTTTTTGAATTTTTTCATTTTATATTACGTACCATCCAACATACGCGCGTAGATATAAACTTTTCATATACGAATTAATATTTGATGCGTTGCGTTGAAGCTCATTCACTTGCCAACTCTTTCGCTTTTCTTGACGCATTATACTTTTAAATTTTGCATTGCATTCATGCCCCCAATTGGATTGGGTAGCTATGACTATAAGACTCATTTTTCATATTGCTGCCCTTCTTAAAGTTTGAAAGTTGCTCTTCCTTACATTATAAGGCACAAAAAGCTATGTTGTAGACACTTATTCGCAAGCAAAGTGACTTCTTTAAAGCCATATGCTTACCGCCTGCCTTACGTTGTAATCTTGCAGGTAAGCATATTGGAAAAATAATGAAATTTAAACTCTAGATCTATCTTTTCTCAACCTTGCACATTCTTTATTTTCATTTCGTTTATTTATCAAAAAGTCCAAGTGCCCTACATTACAGCTCTTAAGAAGAGCTTCTTTCAAGTAAGAACTGGGTCTTTACATTAAACTTATACACATATATATGAACATATATGTATATGCACACATTCTTAACGGCATTGACATTAAGTCGCTGTATCGCTGTTACGCGCGCTTGATACTCTTAAGCAAGGATTGTAAGCTTAGCAGGAAGATGGAGAAAAAAGCTCTTTCTTCTTTGCATGCTAAATGCTTTTGTTGCGAACTTTGAATTTTGAATTAAGGGATTTACGATTATTGAATGTATGTGCATGATGATTGTGCGAATGTGTGTGAGTGTGTGTATATATGTACATGTAATTGTGTGTTGAATATCAATGCGTAACTAACATATTTAAGGAAAAAGAAACAAAAACAACACATTGAAATTGAAAACCAATGAACAGAATTGGATTTTAAAGATTTTATTTTCGTATGTTGTAAAAAATTTATATTACGAAAATTAAATTTTGTTCTTGTTGCGAGTTGAAGATGTGTTTTCTTTTTCTTTTTCAATAAAAAATATACCAATTTTATGTTATCTCTTTATTATCTTACCTTTATGATGTTACATATCCTTATAAATTTGTTTTCTGTTTATTTTTTATTAGATTCAATATGAAAGAGGAAATAATATGGAATGTTATAACTGACTGCAGATCATGTGCTTAATGAAACCAATGGATTTGAGGGTTTGGGGGTATTCGTCACACAAACTTTTTTTTGGGAAAGTATTTGCATTGAGATTTTTACAAACTAAATCATACAAATAGAGTCTTATTCTAACTTCGTGGTATGAAGGTGTCTTATTCTATTAATCAAAATTGATACGTATAGACTTGATGGGAAAGAAAAATGGTCCGCACTTAGCTAATATGCTTACATAATTTTCCAGAAACATTCTCGAAAATTTGTTCTCGGACTCTCCAGAAAAAAATTTTTCTAGAAAGGGAAAATTTCACCGGAAAATATGATTATCGGCCATATATTGGGGAGAGATTATTTTCATATTTTTTGTAAGAATTTATCCTTCAACTTCTTAACAAGAAATTCGAAATGTGAATAAATAACACAACACAAGAAATAATGGGCTTGTGACTGTTGCATATTAGTTGTTTGTCAAGGAAGGAACTTTCCGCGTGGAATCCAAATCTGAGATTAGAATAGGCTCATCAGCTCCAGATTTTGAGATATTTGAGGTTAAGAACACGAACACGGTTATATTTGAGGTTAAATGAAGACTGCACATATCTTTTCATACCCTACACCCATGGTATGTTCACTTTGTCCTTCCATTTTTAACGCAGAGAAGGAAGCGTGTCAGATATAGAAAAGTATATATATTCTTGATCAGCGTCACCTCTTGAGTCGATATAGCCATGTCCGTCTGTCTGACTGGCTGGCTGGGTGTGCGTGGAAATACATTTTCTGGGAAAATTGAGCAAGATAATTCAATGAAATTTAGTACACTGCCTCCGTCGTCAGAGTTATCTCGTGGGATTTAAACTGAGCGAAATCGGTCAACGGACACGCTTACCGCCCATACAAAAAATATATTCAAAATGCAACTTTTGAAGTATTTTTCACGACAATGCAACCGAAATACACATAAATACAACGAATTGTAAGCGCAAGCTCTGAAAAAAACCTGGGCAAATTCGGACAAGAAGGTTTGGCACCTACCATATAAGCAAAAGTTTTAAAACGCTATACTCAAAGCGTTTTTTGAGGTAATGGAACTTAATTTTACTCAGACACTAAAAATTATAAATGCAAGCTCACAACAAAAACTGGGTGAAATCGGACAAAAAGGCGTGGCACTTTCATGCAAGCAAAAGCTTCAAAACGCTATTCTTTTTTGAGTTAATCCTAATTTCACTCAAACACCAAGAACTATGCATTATTGTATAATGTTCAATATTAATAAAAAAAATAAAAATAAATGAATGAACTATAAATGCAAGCTCTGAGCATAAAGTGGGTGAACTCGGACAAGAGGGCGTAGCCATATAAGCAAAATTTTAAAAATACTGCAGTGTAGGGTATTTAATTTTTGGCCAGGCCAAAGGTTACACCCTTACAAAGTTTTTTAATTCTAGCGATCAAAATCAAATGGAAAATACCAGGGTTATATAGTTGAACTTTAGAAGAAAACGTGTCCCTTTTGATTTCTGGTCATTTTTCCCGAAAACTTTTACTTTCTTCTTAAGAGAGCTAGTATATCGATTAATTTTCTACTGAAAACATAGCATTCTTCTTAGGTTACACTAAAGTCTTAACAGTCATATTGTCCTTATAACACCTCATTACATGAATGTACCTTATTTGGGTTTTGTTTTTAAATAGTGACTATAAAATTTTTCTTTTAATTTAAGCGCTCCTAAACCATTTAAACAACATAAATTACGTTATTTTACGACGTAAGCGTAGTTTTTTTTTCACATTTTATTAATAATTTAAAATTTTGCTAACACATAAATGCACGTAATACATTATGATTTTTTTTTTTTTCTTACGTAAGCCATTACGTACGTCAATATAATTTTACATTTACGACAATTCAATTTACGTCTGTTCTTGTAAAATTTTCCTCATCAATGAGTTTTTAGTATTTTGTTGTCATATTACGCACATAATTTGCATGTATGTACATATTTATACAGATGAGTACCTACATGTTTGTATTATACCAGTCTGCATGTATTTATATGAGTACCCAGGTGGAAACAAAGTGCTTCAAAAAAATTTCTAAAGTCTTTCTTTTTCGTCAAAAAAGGCTAACGAGCCATAAGGGCCATTGTTGCTTTTAAACAATGAAATGCGGCGTTAAGCGATCTCTTAATGAAATGAATAAAATTTTAAAAATCTACACGAACTGGGATTCGAACTCGTGCTAAATGGCTTAGAGCAAGATGACAAACTTTTCAGCACATCAGGCTACGGAGATTTCTTAAAAAATTTGTATTTAAAACAAATTTTGCATATTTTTGTATAATTTCGTTCTGGTTCTCCACACCTAGTATATCATAAGCAAAAATTAGTCAAATTTTAAAATAAATTTTGTTATCCGAACATATTGTGCACACGCTTGGCATAGTTCTATAGGATCAAGTGCCTTCTAAGTGCTTTCTTATGAAGCGCTTGATTTGTTTCCTCTCTGGGATTTCTTAATACTGTTGCTCACTTACTCACTACAGTAGCTACACGCGTTGACGTTCCAAATCAGCGATTATGTTATATGGTCGCACATCATTTTTGTGGCGTCAAATTTTTGGTTACATTTTACGTCATTTGTTGTTGTGGTATTTGCGTATATATGTATGTTTGTTTGTGTAATGTACTTAAACAATTTTTTACGTACAATTTTTATGTTACGCGTGCGTTTAATATATAGGGTGGAACTTTTTTTCCTAAATTTTATGTGGTTTTTGTTTGCTGCAGCCGTAAAGCACGTGTACCTATGTTATGATTAAGAGAAAAAGTGATTTTCTTTTCGAAAGTTGGAACATTAACATTCTTTGGATTAAATATTATAGATAATTAGTTAAGCACCATAAATCTTAATATCTATACATATCAGCCTTATCCAAATGTAAACAAAGTAAAACGTTCTTTAGAAACTACACGGAAAAAAATAGTTTGTACTACTTTATTTCTATTTAATTTTACTAGTTCAGAAAGTGATAACTCCCCAATAAAATAAAATTTACCATATAGTTTTAGTAAATTCAGAATTTTCGAATAACTTTACAAAACAGTAATTTTTTTGTACAAATTGGAGTAATATTTACTTACTGTAAAGCTCTGACAAAAAAAAAAAAAAAAACAAACGCAAAAAACAGAAACGAACTGGCCGCACTAGGATTCGAACCGTAGTCCATCCGTGTGATAGACAGAAACATATTATTTTTACTTTCAATTACAAACTTGTTAGATCTCTACACCAATGACCTATATGATGTAGAGGTATGAAATTTGTGCATTAAGCAAATGTCTCTACAAAGAGAAGTATTTTTACTAGAATAATAAAGAAAAAATTTTTACATATTTTTAGGATATTTACCTTACTATACGGTTTTTAAAAGTTTTTTATAAAAGTTTTTCAAAAAACTTCTAACATGAATTTTTTTTTTTTTTTTTGATAAAAAAAAGACAAAAAAAATATGAAATTACATGCTTATCTATAAACCTGCGAGATAAAATGTGATCGTTTTTGGCAGTTTTTTGTAAAAAAAATTGAAAATATATTTTGGAAATGACCAGAGGATTCCCAGCCCTCTCTTAGTTCCCGTTTTGGCCCATTTTTAAAAAAAAAAGTTTTATTGCACTAATCGATGAGCTAAGGTCGAAAATATATTTTGGACGTGACCAATGGTACCTACGGCCACTCTTTTGACCTATTGACCTTTCCCCATCGATTGCTGCAATAAAATTTTTTTACAAAAATGGAGCCAAAACGGTCATACCTATACTTCAGACACCTGATCTTTTTTCAAGGTTTTTTTTTCCCACAAAAATTAACTGTTATGTGATAAGTTTTTATCAAAAGCTTTCATATAAAACTAGAAGTTTTAACATAAACGTTTTTGGAAAAACTTTTATGTAAAAACTTTCAAGAATAAAAGTTTTTAAAAACTTTAAAAAAAAACTTTTATTTCAAAAAGTTTAAAGTTTAAATAAACTTAAAAAAAAAATTAAAACAAGTTTATTTCAGGGTCTGGGCACAACACAAAACATTGAGCTGGAGATAAAAGTTGGCACAGACCTTTTTTTCTCCAAGATTTAACAGATTTTGTAGTATCGTATCTGAGTAAGTACTTATGTTTCCCAAAAGGTGTATTGCTACTATTTTGCGCAATATACCACTCTGTCATACATTGTTATCATTTCATAGGAATAGAGACAATTTACGAATAGTATGTCATTCCATGAATACCATATGAATAGTTCGTATACTCTCCATGTTATTTAAGTCATTGTGCAAACAAATGCACTCTGACACACACTAATGCACAGCCACCACCACGCATAATGCGCCTATGAGATGCACAAAATGCATAACTCAAAATTTTGCAGAATGAAATTCCAACTAAAATTGTTCATTTCGATGTTTCGTATACGTTACATGTATACATATGTAGATATTGTATTATTGGATGAAGTGCAACCAATTACAAGAACAACAATAACAATTATTAAGGTTGCATTGCTTGCATTTGTGTGGGGTAATTGCAATATACATATTTGCTTATGCATTAATTGTAATTGTTACAAAAAAAAAATGGCCGGGGAAAAAATCTGTACTACAAACTTTACGTTCTTGTTTTGCATAAGCCGAATTTCAATATTTTGTTTATTAAACTATTAATTAATTGAAGTTGAAACTGTGAGACATCGTATTATGTAAATTTAAATATAAATCACCTAATTTTTAAAGTTTTCCATAATAAAAAGTACATACTTATACGGAAGGACTAACAAAAGTTCGCTCAGCAGGTTCGATGTAAAACAGGAAAAATATTTGTGTTCATAAATTTTTATCTTCATTTCTTGTTACCTTTTCTACAAAATCGCCATTCATTTCAGTTCATTTTTTAGACTAAAGACCAACTTATTAAAACGGTCCCCGAAATTGTTTATTTGAAGCTTTTCGATTTCCGCACTGCAGTTCAGCAAGTGATGTCCGATGTTTAAAAATAATAAATCGCAGTAATGAATTAGGCCTACAGTTTTCCCTCAAGTTTTTTGGTTCTCCGAAGTCATATTCTACTAGTACGACCTGATTTCTCTGATTCGTATCCTCCCAAATGCCATTTTTTCTTTATAAAATTAAAGTCTTTAAAAATATATTGTAACGTACCTTTTTCGCCGCTAGTCGAGGTGTAGCCGTCGGTGCCCAGGGTTCGTATACAAAAATTTATTCCCCGCCAAGGAAAGAAAGACTTTTCACAAGTTTCACTGGTTTTGTTTCACAATTTTATTTAAAATATATGAACTATAAGCTTAGTAATACGGGTGACAAATGGGCTATTTAAGAATGATGACAAAATGGGTAAAACGTGAATATCACATTCAACCGAACCAGGAGTCGTGCCACTACTACCACTCCGTAAACATGTTGCGCCACCGCTGCCTCTCCGTTGTCCTCTGCTTACCTGTCATTATTTGTATTTTTCGTTCTCGAGAGCTCGCGCCACAGCTACTCTCTCGAGTGAGGTCAGGAAATTCTTCAGAAAACAAAGCCTATGGTCTTGGTTACCGTCCACTGATACATGTCTATTGGTTATCACTTGAAAGTCTCAGTTTTGTCCAAGGATGGTTGAAATATTTGAAGAACACGTCTTACCTATCACCGGAACTTACATTCCACCACTCCGTTTTTATCCACGATCAGCTGCCTCCTTTTATTGATAAGATTTGACAGTTGGCAAACACTGTTTCGGGTACAGGGTTGCTGCTGCATGCAATTCTCGTCCAACTGTTTGTCAAGCGGTTGCACGATAGTTTGTCAAGCCCGTTGGATGCAATTGTCTTACAACTATCTACTTACTAAAAAATCCTTAGTTTTATATTAATTCTAGTCTTATTAAGCTAATAAATAATTCAGGTTATATTTCTTAAATAGTAGGTTATTTTAATTATATTAAGAAGGTTTTCAAATAGGGGGTGGCTTTTCCATAATTTTTTCATCGATCCGGTGGGGAGTTTTATAGAAATTTTTGTAAAAATTTTGTATGTGTGCCAATTTTTTAGGGGGTGGAAAAGAGGGACAAGTATGTTTGAAAGAAATGTTGAAGAGGTAAAATTAATGGAAGTTGGTGAATATTTTTACCCTCTCCCGAGAATGAGGTTTTTTTGAAATTTTATCAAAATTTTGTATAGGAGCTTCCTTAATGGGAGGAAAAAAGGGCTAGCATGTTCAAGAAAAATGTTGGAGAGGTAAAATAAATAGGACAGGGAATAGTCAATGAGGTTTTTTTATTACAATTTTTTTGATTTGAATTTATATTTTCTTAAAACAAATTAAATAAAGTTAAATTACATTCATAACAGCATTAAACATAAGTTCATTAATTTAATTTTTTTCCACAATTTATTTTGACATACAACTCAAGTGACACAAAACACGATTCAAATTTATTTGCCACCACAAACTAAAAACTGATATCAAACTAGCCCCCACTGCATCCCTTTTTCACTAGTTTCGGACTAGTACTAACTGTGTACTAGTATTTTTTGTAGACTGTCTCATAATTTTACTGCTGGGTATTTTTAGAATGGGAAAACGATGGGATCAATGTTTTTTTTAAATTTTTTTATAAAAGGAAAAGGGAGTGTAAGAGCACTGAAAAATTCCTATCCAACATTTCTCTCAAACATACTTGACCTTTTTTTCAACATATTGAGAGGGTTTCCTTACAAAAGACAAGGTAATTGTGAGCTATGAAAATTTATGAAAGTACTAGCCTTAAGAAAATCTGCTAGAATCTACTAACATGCAGGAAGTACTAATTTTTGTAGATATTTTTCTGCAATAATCTGTTTTTTTTTTTTTTTTTTTTTGGTTTAGGAAAAGCTGAATAATATGTCTTTTGACCATAAATTAAATAGAGATATTCAGTTTTGTTTCTTTGATCCATCCTATACATTTTCCCGAAAAAAAGTGTAGAGTGCCAGTATTTTTTGTTATAATGACGATGAGACAAGTGTGTTCCTAATGTTTCACGTGTACTCTGCATGCGTTAAAGCGTATCTCATTCCTGGCAATACCCATAGTTAACACTCTTCCTAATTTCACTCTTTCACTGAAACGCCGCTACAATTCCCCGAATTGCTCTAAATGCCAAGTGCAACACATTCTCGTAACTACTCGTAATACCAATTTACGTACAAGAGTTGCAAAGTCTTGAAATTAATGAAGAAACTGAAATTAAATGCACGACTGCGCTTTCAACATCCTATAAAATTCAAAGAAAATGCAATTAAATCCGATTCAAATGCGGACTGAGTTGTGTTGCGTCGTATGCAATGCAACCTTGCAATTCTAAAGCGACTTTTTCTGCTGGAGAACACAAGCGCCCGTTGTTAAGATACGCAACGAATGGTTTGGGATTTTGGTTGCAAAAGTACAACTACAAGTACGTACATACAATATACTACAAATTGTGGCATTCATTTTCATTTGTATGTATTAATCTTTAAGATTTATATGCGTTTCCGTTGCGTAATGAGGAAATTGTTGTTGCAGCTTTGATTGCTTTTCTGTTGCAGTTTCAAAAGTGACTTATTTAGCAAAGCTGCCATAGTTGCACTCCAAATTGGTGTGAATTGAAATATGCTATAGAAAATCTGTTTTATATCGTGAAAACCAAATAAAAGCTAAAGAATGAAAGTAAATATTCAGAGCACCCTGCTGGTAATAGCGCCATCTCTTGTAAAATCCAATTAACAAAGTATGAAAATACAAAAACATTGATACTGGCAAAATTCAGTGCCATCCAACCAATATATGAGAAACATGAGGTGAGTTTAGAATGTGGTGAAGAGAACTGCCTAAAGGTATGCAGCACTATTAAGAAACGAATACGTACACATTTAGTGAAGAAATAAACAACATCAACTACCGGAAATGACAAAAAGAGACGAGTTAAAATCTTCTTCACACAAAAATTTTTTAAAAAATCTGAAAAGTAATCTATGGAGCATATGCTAAGCCCGGGAAATGTAGCACTCCCAGATGATATGGTACCCTAGGTGATATGGCACCACCAGGTGACATGGCACCACCAAGTGACATGACACCACCAGGTGAAATGGCACATCCAGATGAAATGGCACCCCTCTTCATTTCAATACCTGCAGTTTTCATAGCATTCAATATGGGTCAAAGCAAAAAAAATTGGAATGTAAACGGTCGACTTTTTTTTCAAGAGTCAGCAGAACGATGAGTATTTGATACAATTATATGGTACATAAATTAAAATAAGCTGAATATAATTAGATTTCGGTTTTAGATAAATACAAATAAATAAATAAAAATTTTATTCGTTTCGTGGCATTTTTATTCGGTATACTCCAAAAAAGAAAAATGGCACCAAACTATTGCGGGTAATATGGTTCAGGTGCCGTTTCTCCAAATGCATGCTATGAGATATTTGACAGAACGAAGGTCTTGCGCTTGAACTGACTGTTATTCCATAATCGTAGAATTTTAGTCAAGTATGACCTTCAGTGATTTATTTTTCATTTTTATATGACTAATTTGAGGTTATCGGTAATGTTTTAGAAAACATTTTATGTTGAATAAAATCTTGGCTGTACCAACGACTTTGAAAAATTCGAAGCCAATCACAAGAAAATAAACGCCAAGAATTTGAATGTCTTCTGATAATGTTGTCCATCACAAAAAGAAAAACTTGAACAACCAATGAATCGTATGATGGTTCCAAAGAAGAGGACTTATAAACGAAAGGTGTTTGCTAGATGAGCTTCCTGGGATAAGGCTGAAGAAAGTATTTACTTGTAAGGTGAATCTGATGGCACCCTGGTATTTGGAGAAGACTATAAAGTAACCACTTAACCAAATAATTGTATTTAATGCCTTATGTCCCACATGTAGTTACAGAAAACATTTACATCTTATACGAAAACATGCAGAAATTTTGTTAAAAAAAACCTAAAAGCTACTTAGGGTGCGAAATCACCCGTGATACGTATACGGTGCCGAAATCTCGAGCGATTTGAATAACATTGAATTACTAATATATGTTTCAAATAAAGCAAAGGATAAATTTATTTTAATTTCCTTTAAAAATCTTTTTCAATTCCGGTTTTATAGCAGTTCAACAAAAAAGATACCATATTTCCTGGGTTTAACCTATTTATTAATCTTACTACTAAAAAAGTATTTGAAATAGTACTAGCTAGCAGAAAACTAACCTTGCGCTAATTGTAGATTGATTCATAACCTTTCGAAAATAGGTCAGAACATGAAATTCGGTTAAGAAATGTCCAAGCTAAGGACAATTTTATGGCCTGTATCGATCGATTTCATGGTTTGAATGTGAAAAAAAATCATAGCCCCTAAACCGTTAAGCCTTCCATGCTGATTTTAACTTTTTTTGAAAGATAATGTTGATTTCTTTCCACGAAAAATATTTTGGAAAATCAAAAAAGTACTTGGTTTTTTTGTAATTTTAATGCTAAATTTAGTACTTTTTTGTACCTTATGCTTTTTTACAATTTTCATTGGTTTTGACCTGAAACGAAACCATGTAACAAATTATATTAAATCGGAGATGGTGAAGCCTGGATTGGCCTAGGTCATAAATGTTTATGATCTTCACTGTACTGAAAGCATAGGTAAAAACTATTACCAAAAAGGTTCGTGTCATTACTAAATCAAATTTTCTAACGTTATCTGCGCCATCTCAGTATATGACAAAAACTGCTTGAATAATGGAGAAAACAGTTCCGCTATAAATGAATGAGTAATTTATACAGTTGAAATGCAACTGTCAATATCACAACCATTCAAGTGTTGGTTTGACTGCAGTGTAACAAAGTCAAATTGAACTTTCTAAGCCCAGTGAGCAATTTAATGTGCATTAATTTCAAGAATCAAAACTGTTTAAAAACCATAATGTTGATTAACAATATGAACGAATTACTGCATTTTCTTTAAACATATATTCTGTTAAATGCTCCCTTTTACCATTTCGCGCTTTCTTTTTGAAATCAAGTTTCCTTCGTTATTACTCTATTACGCTCCCTATGCGAGCAATCTCTCAACATTAAGTTTCTTTTAAAACAAAAATTAAAATAAGCACTTTTGCCCCACAAAAACGCTGTTATCACACAACATTCACAAGGGGGTGCGGCGGAAAATTAATGCCACGTATACACTTACACATCATAAAATTTAATTTTTCACATTTTTCACATGTCAGCAAACTGTTTATGTGCCTATTTTCAGCTTCTTACATTTCCGAAAACTTCAAACAATTTTCAAAATAGCAAAAGTTGTAAATTAACACATTCAAGCGCACGCACACCGATACACAAAAACACACACACACATACACGTTTTCATGATTCCAACAACGAACGACTGCTACTGTCAAAATTCACAAAATGTGAAAACTTTTGAAATATTTTTCCATATCATTTATTTTCCATTCCTAAATTAATCAAGCCAATGAAGCAAGGTTGTGGCATATTTTTAGGCGCCCCACATTCGCATCCATCGCACTTGAACTGATTGTGAAGTTTCTTTGGTTCTTGACATATTTGTTTGCTTTTGCTGTTTTTTTTTTTTCTCGCTTGTCTCGTTTCGTACACTTGTGAGATTTTTGTTTTTTATCCGTTTGAGCGTGCACAGAGGGAGTTATGAGGGACTAGGCTCGCCATCAAAATATACTATTTCCCAGAATTTTTGAACAAAAATTTTGCAGTTTAATAATTATGATATTTTTATTTTTTGTCTCAACATCCTTCCCCCAATATGTTTCTCTGCGTAAAGACATTTCCTTTTTTATTCATTCGACTGAGTGCACACAGAGGGTGAAATGGGTGATTTGTATCTCCTCAAATATTTAAGCGATAAATGTTCATTAGCTAAATATGATATTTCCTTTTTGCCTCAATATCCTCCCCCGAAATACTTTTCTGCATACGGTCTCGTAAGCCCTCAAGAAGCTTATGGGGGAAAAGCCGCCTCAGAAACTTAACACCACTTAGTTGATTTTTAAAGGGAAAATTTTTTTTCAGCATAAGGATATTTTTCTTTCATCCGTCTGAGCGAACGCAGAGGGTGAAGTGAGGGATAAGTATCTCGCCTGCGGAATATTTAAGCACAAAAATTTTATAGTAACATGCGATATTTTTTTTTTGTCTCAACATCCTTCCTCCAAAAAATTTTTTAACGTTTGGTCTCTCTGTCCCGTTTCGCACACTTGCGAGGTAAATATGATATTTTTTGTCTCAACATGGACCCCTTCCAAATATTTTTCTGCATACGGTCTTATAAGCATCTAAAGAAAATTTTTTTTCTCTCAACATCCTCCCCTCAAACCCCTTAATACTTTTCTGCGAATGAGACCATTCGTACACTTCTGAGATTTTTTTGAACAAAAATATCAGTAAGTTAAATATTTTATTTTTTTGTCTCAACATGCCTCCCCCCAATATTTTCCCACATAAGGAGATTTTTTTTTTCATCCGCCTAAGCGAACGTTGAGGATGAAGTGAGCGATTAGTATTTCCCCGGCGGAATATTTAAACTAAAAAATTTTATAGTAACATTTGATATTTTTTTTTTTTTTTTTTGGTTTCAACATCCTTCCCCCACAAAAAGTTTGTTTGCGTATGGTCTCGTTGTCCCTTTTTGAATATTTTCGAGATAAATATGATATTTTTTGTCTCAACATGCCCCCCACCCAGTATTTTTCATCATAAGGAGATTTTATTTTTTCATCCGCTTAAGCGAACGTAGAAGGTGAAGTAAGGGATTAGTTTCTTCTCGGTGAAATATTTAAGTGAACAATTTTTATAATAACATGTAATATTTTTTATGGACTCAACATCCTTCCCCCGAAAAATTTTGAAGTCTATGGTCTCGTTTTGCCATTTCGCACACTTACGAGTTTAATATGATAATTTTTTTGTCTCAACATGCCCCCCCCCAATATTTTCCCGCATTAGGAGATTTTTTTTTTCATCCCCCCAATTTTGATATTTTGCACACTTAACCTGACTTAGCATAGACCGAGAGGCTATTGGAGAATGGGCTCCATTTCATTTGGCTCAAAATCTTTCCTCCCACCCCATTAATATTTTTTAGCGTACGGCCTTGCTAGCATTAAAACGTTTTATATAAATGTATATTTTATCTAACATGTGATGAGTGTCAATGCAATCAAATTTCTGACATCTTCTAGAAATGGTTTGGTCATACACTGAACGAAAAAGACTGTCAAATGCAGTCAGAAGGGCTTAGCGCTTATTAAGATAATGTAATGATATTTTATGCATTATCTTAAGTATTCAGTTTATGAAGACTTTGAGAATTCTAGTGCCACTTTTCATATATTTTGAGCAAAACTCTAGACAAAAACTGGACGAACTTGAACAATATGAGAAAAACTCATTTCAAGCAAATAATTTTTTTTTGTCCAAATCGCAATGACTTGACCAAATTGAGCAAAACAAAAGACACCTTAAGTCCTCAAAAAAAAGTCAGCAAAAATCAACATCACTTGAGTGCCACCAGAGTACAAAATTAATAAAGATTATTGAAAAAAAACTCCATAACATTTTGTTCTTTTTTTTTACTTTTGTGCCGCACACACTTTGGGAGCTCTTAACTGAAAAATTTCACTGGAACTACACAAAAACAGCTGTTTACACGTTTTCATTCATTCATTCAGGAACTTATGTAATACAAAAGTTTAGCGTGTTTGCAATTCCAAAAACTTTTTTAATAATTTTTTGGGAAAAAAAAAACAAACTTGCGTAAAAATTACACTACTGAGAGGAATCTAATTTATATTACATTTAGAATGGGTAGATGTTTGTATAGTGAAAGGAAGAACAAAAATTTAAATAAACAAGTATTTAGAAATTATACAAGGTGTAGCAAAAGTAATGTCATTATGTGATTTGGCTGGCATTTTTTAAAAACGAAGAAAATGTCCACTGTTTTCATAAAAAGTTTACTTGTTAGTTACAGAACAAATAATATTAAGTTTAAAAAATAATATCAGGCAAATGCCAACAGCGCAGCATTTATAAAAAAGTTTCAGATTAAAGTCTTGTATGGCTTTTAAATTTTACTCTAAAAAAAAACGTACATTATAAAGCATAAGTGTCCTCAGCAATATCCCATTAAATTTATCTACCCCCAGTGACAACAACATTCACAATAACGCAGTACGCAAGTACATTGATATTTCTTATTGTCACTTCGTGATGTAATCAATTCACAATGTGGTGTTGTGACAAGCAAAATGGCCAACAGTTTTATTGTTTGAAAAATTAGCAGCATTAAACATTTACTCCCCATTTGATATTGTTTGTGTACGCTACACTCAGGTTGTACACACTTTGACCTTCAGTTTTTAATCAACATTTTATAAATAGGAAAAGTAAATCGTTCTATCTCTTAATCTCTACATATTTTTCTTTTTCGTTAGAAAGGTTAGGAAAATTTATGCTTTTTTTAAAGTAGGCGGCGCCACGCCTCTAAACGGAAAAAACGCTTTCACGGCTAAATCGCTACATCGATTTTTATGATATTTGATAAGAAGATAGGGCTAACACAAGCAAACAATAATATAACCTTTATATTTTTAAGTAGGCGGTGCCACGCCCCTAAAAAGAAAATGCACAAACGTGGTTTCTAATGAGAGTTTGTTTGCTTTTTAAAGTCAAAATTTTCAGATAAAACGACCTCCTGACACCCCCTAATGTCGATATTTTTTTTGTACACCTATTGGGAATTTGATTTTACACGTCTAGGGATATATTCTAGCACATTTGGTTATTGAACATGGAAAAAAAATATAAGAGGCGATTATTTTCGGATATGCCATTATATGCGCAAAAGTTTTTGACTTTAATTTAAAGATTAATTCCCACCTTTAATTTTTCTGTAGTTACAAAAATATTGAAAAACATCCAAAATATTGGTAAAAGTCCAAGATTGTCGAAAAATGATGAAAAACTAAAATATCTAAAACATCGGTAATGATCTAAAAATGTCAAAAAAACATCCCAAAATCAATATTAGTCCAAAAGCATGGGAAAACATCGAAGAAGTCGGTAAAAGTTCAAATATATCGAAAAAAATTGAATATATCAAAAAAAGTCCAAAGAAATCGGTTAAAGTCCAAGTGTATTGAAAATCATCCAAAATATCGGTAATGGTTTAAAAATGACAAAAAATATCCTAAAATCGGTAAAGCTCCAGAAGTTATGCAAAAACATCAGAGAAATCGGTAAGAGTCCAAATATATCAAAAAAAAACTTTCAAAAAATATTGAAATGGATCGAAAAAATCGGTCAAAGTCTAAATGTATCGAAAAACATCCAAAATAAAAAAATGTCCAAAAGTATCGGAAAATACTGAAAAACATCTAAAATATTGGGAATTATCTAAAAATGTCGAAAAACATCCTAAGTAACGGTAGAGGTCCAAAAGCATTGGAAAACATCGAAGATATCGGTAAGACTCCAAATATATCGAAAAACATCCAATAAATCCAAAAGTATTGAAAAATACTGAAAAATCGGTAAAAGTCCAAAAATGTCAAAAAATAGTGAACAGATTAAGTTGGCATCACTGATAAACTCAGTATCGTAACATCAAATTCTATATTTGTTCTTCAAAAAAAAAACAGGGTTTTCACGTAAGTATATCTAACATAGATAACAATTCACATAATGACAATACAATACTTTTGGTATATGGTGTAAGGTATCTTATTTTCGGCAAGGCCAAAGATAACACCCTTTCTTACCAGTTTGTTTTCCATTTTATTTACTTAGCACACTTTCAATGACATGCCAACCAATACAAATAAATATGTATTTTTCTTTTACGCATACACGCACACTGCAGCAGTAGCTGTAATGGGAGCAAACATCACATCAACTCAGCAATATTTTTACTGTGCAAAGGGACGACGGAAACGACAACATTGCAAGGACAAAAGCGAAGCGAATTAAAGGAACAAAAAAAAGAAAATGACAGTGGCATCACCTTATTGAGTGCATTGGTCGGAAGAGCAGCGTGCAAGGAGCATCAAATGTCATTTTATCAATTTTATAATTCCCCAGTTTCTTTTTCTTTCTCCATCTCCATCTACACACTCCTTCCTTCTCTTTACGAGTACATGCTGCTTTGCTTTTGACTTTGGGATCAGCAGCAGCAGCCACTTTACAATTGAACATCTCTCGCATTGAATTGTCTCTAATGTAGTGTGAAGGGATTCTTATCCTGGTTGTGGATGTGAATGTTGAAGGATGCATTGCTTTTACTGCTGCTGCTGCTGCCATCATCAGTGCACTGAATTGCATTTTTGTTGCATTTTGCAAATTATTTGTGGAATGTAAACGCATTGTAAACGAGAAATCGTGTGACACTGAGTGAAATTGTTACCGCATTAAGGTTTAAAGACCCGGAAAAAAGTTTTTAAGCAAAACACTTGGGGAGGGTGCGAAATAAATTGCAATTGCAAGGAATGTATCGAAAAAGTCTTAGAGTAATGGTAATTAACTTGAAGTGACGTTAACTTAAAGTTTTATAAAGCGTGTAAATCTCTGAGAGAAAAGTTTTATAGGTCATATGTACGAGGGTTGAGTTTGGTAACATTGAGCTAATGGAACTTTTTGAACTTTCTCATTCCTATGAATAGGGGAAAGTGGGGTAAAGTAGGAAATTTTTTTTCGAAGCTCCATAAAATGAACAAAACTTCTTATTTCTTCATGTTTCAACTTCCTATAATAAAGAAAATTAAATAAGCTATTGAAGTATGATAATTTTATATTGAACTATTGTAATTAAACAGTCATTTTTGCAATTTTTCAACAACAGACGCAAGCAAGTGTTAACATGGAAATTGATTACATATGTTTCGGCTACTTCCACATACATATTTATACATTTTTCATATATAAACATGTTTAGCCTCATCAGATCAGTTTTAGTTAAATCTTGCCAGAAACCGTACTCGAACCCGTGACTCCGGTTTCTAATGAAAGAAACGCGGTGCTTAAGCGATTGCGCTATAGGTCACAAATAAACTCTCTGAACAGGATCGCCATTATGAATAAATCATAAGGCTCACTAGCGCCGTCTGTTGTGAAAAATTGCCAAATTGTTAGTTGGTAACACACTCTGGTTTTGAGAAATGCTACGCTATACAAGCGGAAAAACAGTCAATAAACTAACTTCTTAAATAAGCTATATTTTTGCCGAAGAAACGAAAATATGCATTTTCTGTTGAGTACGACGCTTTGATCGAGGATGCCCAAAATGGCAAAAATTAAAAATCGTGGGGTAAAGTGGGAAACTTTCAAAACTCATAAAAACTAATACAAATGTTGGAAAAAAGTTCTAATATCTTTATTGTAAGTCTAAAAAGGTTCAAGGAACACACCCATAGGAGTAAATATAAAAAGAAATAATAATTTTGCTGGAAAAAAATATATAAAAAAATATGTTTCAAAAAATTTGTGAAATAGTAGCTTATTCGTCGTTCTCCGATGAAACATCAAAGTCCGAGTCACAGTGTTAGTAATAAAAGAAGCTCGTAGTGAGATTAACGCATTTCAAGTGAAATGGGCGTTGACAATCCTTTAGGTTGCATTTGATGGTATTGTGTCTGGTCATGATTTCGGGCCTGAGTTCCATGCAAATGGTGCAAAAATCGCGATCTTCATCTGAGCTAGAACTTCTTTCTTCTTTCGTACAATATTAGGGAGTAATTTTTTTCGGTTTCATTGTGGAATGTTTCAAAATTTTAAAAGTTTAGTCAAGAAATATTCCAAAAACGGACACGCCTACTTGCCGTAGAAAATGTACTAAAATTCTTTATCCCTAAAGGCATGCAACACAATTTTTCCATAGGTATGCAACATATGCTATAGAGTAATGTTCGGGTATTGTGGAATACCTATTTTTTATTCTTCATTGTGAACAGACTTTTCGTTAGAATCTTGGCTAATATGCATTTTTCGTTTAGTGTGTCATTAGTCGTAATGTGATTTATTCTTTGTTAGGTGGAACATCATCCTCAGAGTCTATTTACTTTAAACTGACGTCAGATTTGCTGGAAGAACTGCTGCTTTTAGGATGATGTTGCACTGTTTTCAACAACTTGATTTTTCTGCTTCCATTTTTCCTTCTTTGTTTTTCCTTTCCGTCCTGAATAGCTTCAAAACTCTTCTCCAGTTGATTTTTATATGGAGATTTCGTAAGCACTGTTGGCTTAGATTTTTTTCCTCGATTATTTATTAAAGGAAGTTCAATTTTCGGTGGAGAGGATATCTCCCAAGGACTGATTCGCTTGCTTGTAACAAAAGTGGGTCATCAATAAGAAAAGGATCAGCTGAAGAATTTTCGGGACTTACTTGTAGATCTGAATTTTCTTTTTCTGTCACTGTGATCGTTGGATATCCGATCGATGGATTTTCTGTTGAAGAGTTTTCTATTGGCTCTTCAGGATCATCTTCAATTTCTCCAGCAATAAAATCGCTGTCAGAAAAATTTTTTTGGCTCGCAAGGTTTCACACATCTATATTTCTCGCATGGCTGCAGTGGCCGTCCAAAATTAGTAGAGATCTCTCCTTTTTACTCGGTTTTGTAAATTTTAAGAAATAAATAAACCATTTGGTGCACGAATCCACTTGAACCCATCCTGAAATATGGCATGCTGAGTCTGAACCAGGAGGACTATTTTTCATTAATTGAGCGTTGGCATTTTATATAAATTTTTAAATATATTTAGGTATTTATGTATTTAAATATAAAAAAGCCTAAACAACGGATTCTCCAGCGTTCATGCAGCTGATGACAGTCACTAACGAGCCTCGTTCAGCAGTTGTCTTTGCTTCAATCTGTCGTTTTCCTTTTCTTGCCAAAATTTTGGGATGCCTACTTTGAATAACAGAATGACCAGTTTCATTAAGATTCCATATAATGGATGGTGGGAAATTGCGTTTTTCATATTCCCCTTCAAGAATATTGAAAATCATTTCCACGTGTTCTTTAGTAAAGCCTCTCGCTCAATCGAAAGAGGTACCGGTTGGAGTTTGAATGCTCAATCTTTCCTTATGGCGTTTAAAAAAACTTTTAAGCCAGTCTTTGCCACCGGAACAATTTATAATAGAAAATTTATTTGGAATATGGTTTTTCTTGACAATTTTCTTTTCAGTTTCGGTGTCAAAAACTGGCTTATGTCCTATCGGAGTTGACAACAGTTTGGGTATCGCAGCTTCACCTTGGGCTATCCTGTAAAGAGTGGTGTGAGGTACAGTGAAAGTTTTTGCGGCCAAGCCTATTCTCATATCCCCGCGTCTTATTGATGCTACAGCTTCTATCATATCCTTTTGACTCCATTTTCTAATTTCACTTTTTTTGGCATGTTTGATTAATCTGAGAAATATTAAATAGATATTTAATTATCGTAATGGGTTACCAAAAGTAGTTAGGTAATGTTGAATTGGATTCCATAATACCCGCTTTCAGCCCTTTCACATTACCCGTTTCGTATCTTGAGCGCTTTTTGATTTGTTGAAAATTTTGAAAGCTATAGATGACGCACCTCCCACAATAAACGTAAAGTTTTAGCACACGAATGAGAAAAAATTAATTTTTTTCAATAGCTAAAGTGCTCTGAAATTTGAAAGAAAAAAAGTCAAATTATAGTGTCTACCCTTTTCGAGCTACTGAGCATTAACTGACAAGCTTTTTGGGCAAAATACCGACGTTCCAACCATATGTTTTGGTTTGCAAACTGTGGAGAGATATTTGCCAAAAAGTCATGACTTTAAAAAATAAGATGCCCTTCCACATTAGACACCTCTTCCACATTACCCGACTTTACTCTTTACAATTGCTGACACTGCAAACTCGCATTGAAAATTACATGACTTTTTTCAGAAAATATATGAGTTTTTCAATTGGCGCAAATATGCCAACAATTTTTTGACTCACCTTTCATTTTTTTACAGATAGAAAACATAGCTCAAAGTTTATTCCATAGTTATGGAGAGTTTTTTCTCATTCTAGAACTAACAGGTATTAGAAATTTTAAGAATTTTCTCAAATTGAACTACAAATTATTAAAAATTAGCGAAAATAAGCTTTAATTAAGGATACCTTAAACTCAAAGCGGAACAATTCGACATCTTCGCTTTTAGTTTTTCGGTAGCTTCTTCTTCTTTGCTTATTAAAGGCACATTCCAAAGGTTTCCAAAAGGATAGTGGAAAACTTTCTCTTTATTGCTACGTAAAACGTAGCGTGAATGTAATTAATTAATTTTGTTGTTGTTGTTGTTGTCACCACCTAGTGTTAATGTTGTTAAACATAGTTGTAGCTCGGTGTTGTTGTTGTAATAACAATAGTTGTTGTTGTTGTTATTTTTACAATAAACACGCACGTGTTTCACTTTAATTACAAACTGCGCGAATTAAGAGATTTATTTACAAAGTCAAACTTTCGCCATCTTTTTTTTTCTTTGTACTTCCGTTTTCACCAAAATCCTCATCTCACCATTCAGTTTTTTCTTTCTTACTTTTGCTACCTTTTTGCGTAATGACAGCAGCAACAAACAACTTTTACAAGGGGTAATACGAGCAGCAGCAGCAGCAGCAACAAAAGCACAACAATAGCAACAACTATTCAGCAGCGAAACTTAAGGAAAAACTTTTTAATTTGCTTAAAATTGTTTGTTGTTGCTGTTGCTGTTGGTGTTGGTGTTGGTATGCTGTTGCTTTTTGTCTTATTAATAAAAAAACAAAAAAAACTTAAGTAAAATGAGCTCATTACTGAGCGTCAAGTCAAATATATATAAATTATAGTCAAAAATTTGAGAATAATCATATTTCCTTAAACTTAAAGATGGAGTTGTGCAAATAAGTAAAAGTTTATAGTCATAAAGTAAAGTCCAATGTTAATTAATTATCGCTGTAAAATTACTGTGCGTGAAAGTAGTGTTGGAAAACGTAGCAAAACTTTATGAAAATATTCAAATGCAAAATACTTGTTCCAGAAAAATCAGGGAATCTCAAAAAACTTAACAAAAAGAATTTTTTTCCAAGAATCCCGAAGCACTAAAATCATTGAAACTATGTTCTGGCCCTGGACTTTAGCGTTGTGAAGAGCAGCAATCAGCTATCTTTAACACTATTATAAACATAGCGTTGCTTCGTGCTTCTGCCGAAGAGCGCCTACGGTGTGAAGTTGTTCGAACATATGGCCTACACGAAAAGCTCTTTGAACAAAGATTCAATACATCCAGAAGCGGTGCCCTCCAGACAAACTAATGCATTTCAGGCGAAGAGGTATGTAGTAACCATTTCTGTAAAACTCAGCCGCCTAGAAGCCGATCATTAAGACACACGCAGAAATTTTTGTGTGTCTTCAATAAGGTCTTTGGAGACAGTCGCTTCAGTTCTCTCAGTTCAGATGTAGTTATTTATTTATCTCAGGATAATAAACCACGTGTCCCTATTGCACTTACAGCAGCTAATATACAGGCATCATTGCACATGCATGTAAAATATAAAGTTTCTTTACCGGATCGCGAGTTTGTGATTGCGTCTCAACTTAAATTAATTCCAAGTGTGTACGCTATCTGTGAAATTAAACCAAATGAGATGCGGCACCCTGAAGCTGTATGCGTTCAAAGAATTTGTCAAGGACAATCATGGCAAAATAAAGCCCATTTTAATTATTTCTTGCGATGGTGTGCCGGATGAAAGTCCGCGCTATTCTAAAGTAATCGCATCTTATGAATCACACCTAAATGAGAGTGGCAAAACTATTAATCCCACATTAGAACGGAAGATTTTCCAAAAAGTGGATGAGGTGCTAGCCGAGAAATAAAGCTCAGTATTAATTGACGGGAACAAAATTGATGCCGAATACATATAGCCGGAAGACAATTGAGGAGTTACTTTTCAAAAGGGCTTATTTCCAAAACGAAAGTAATGTCATACACATTACCTGGCATAATGATAGGGGTTATTTGAGTGACATAATTTTTTTATCTTAATGCCATAAATCTTACATTTTAATTAAACTTTTCGTGAAAACAAAAACCAATTTTATTAATGTCTAACAAAATATCAGGCAATCAATACTATGACATCACTTTCGTTTTGAAAATTAGCCCTTTTGAAAAATTTTAGCAGGCGCCGAAAATATTTGATTTGCAAGAAATTTCTTTTCGTAGTTTGTCTGCTGTGTAAAGTTGCTGCTGCCGACGTCGACTGCGGACGGCTGCCATGTGAACTGCTGCTTTTGACGATGGTGGCTGTGATGATGGATGACCGCTGGAGCGATACTGATGATCACCTGGCTGATGCTGCTGTTGCCTTCGATGATTAAAAATGCTTTTGGGCTGTGATGTTCCCAAAAGTAAAATGCATGAAACAAATGTGCTAGCACCGAATCTTCTTTGCGAAAAGAAAAAAACTAACTTTTGTGCATACTTTTACGTTAACATTTATTGAACAATATTTTACTTTAGATTTAAGTGCTAGTTTTAAGTTATTTTTAAGTTTTCAAGTATTTATTATATTAAAAGAATTTAATTAAGTAAATTTCGGCGGCCGCTGCTAAGTACAATGGAAAAACGAATGACCAAAAATCATGAGTTTGACGTATGCCACTTATACTCATGAGAGTGAGGGATATGGTGGTATGAATTGAAGAATTTTCAATGGTACAATTCACGTTGCCAATCGTTGGAAATTAAATCCGGTTTTTGGAAGTTTATACGTATTCTTGCGTTAACAATATGATTGTGATGATCATTGAAACGTAAGGAAAACCAGTCTTTCAATAAATTTGTTTTATTTTTCTTTATACATTTTGGCTGGTTTTTGTAATTTTATTGGTGTTTTTACTTAAATACACTGAACAGTATGCTTAAGCCAACAATTTCAACTATTCCATCATTGTTGTTAGCAAAGAACATTTAAAGTACGATGTAAGCATGACAGAAGTACGTTAATTTTGCTTGTATGGGAATTGACACGCCCTCTTGTTCGATTTTGCCTAGTTTTTTTAGAGCTTGCACTTACTGTTTTTAACGTTTAAGTGCAGTTTGGTTGGATTATCTCAAATAATGCTTTCAGTATAGCATTTTGAAACTTTTACTCATATGGGAGGTGCCACGCACACTGCGTTGTCTAATGGACAAAAATCCAAATTTTTTGTGACTCGAAATAATAATATTGGTATCAATCGACAGGTAATTGCATCATTAAAATAAAAACCAAATATTTAGGGGAAAGACTTAGTTTTGGCTACGCTGGGACACTTCAAAGTTGAGATATTTTTTTAAAAAAAAATCATGTTTTATTCAATTCGTTTTGGGTTCTCTTAAACAAATAGTTATCAAAAATTTGTCTTTTGATTAAACTAAGCGAAGTAAAGTTTTTTATTATAAATAATATTTGAGTGAATAAACAGAATTAAAA
The DNA here is from genome assembly GCA_951812925.1 of Calliopum simillimum. Lineage (NCBI taxonomy): Eukaryota > Metazoa > Arthropoda > Insecta > Diptera > Lauxaniidae > Calliopum > Calliopum simillimum. Next base: position 112,580,684 of record OX638370.1, on the reverse strand, counting down.
AATTTTAGAAAATATATAATTTAATATAGAGGAGAGGTGTGTTCCTTGATCCAAGTGTACCTCGGTCCGAGTGCCGTTTGCCACTCAACAGCTGCACGTGTACGATAATGTTCTTCTATGGAATTTTCCACTCATACCGGTGACTCATATTAGTAAACTTCAGACCGTCAAGCTGTATGCGTGTGTAAAAAGTGACGGAAAAAGTGTTTTTTGTGTGTAAAAATTTGTTTTTGGAGTAAACTACGAAACGTTTTTTGAGAAACTTACTTGAAATATTTCAGTTTTAAAACATCAGGAAGGAAGTTTGGTTATTGTTTTAAGCTTTTAGTGTGTTTTAGATGTATTTTCATTAATATATGTTATGGGTGTTGACAGTTTTTAAAACATGCTGTCTGTGTGTACCTTGGACCTATGCTTATTGACCAGGAAGCCTTTTTCGACGGGCAACCAGGAAGCCATAATCGCCTCTCAATATAATATTTTTATTATTATTTACGTGATTAATGTATTTATTTGCAACCATTTGTGTTTAATTAATTGAGGAGTGGCCATACCAAAGGGCCTAAGTACCATTTCGTGGCAAAAGTAGTGTCATAATATGTAACGGGTGTCATTTTGTTAGAAATTAATAAAATTGTTTTTCGTTTGCACCAGAAATTTATCTGATAGTGTGAATTTGATGTCATTATGTAAAAAAATTATAACAATTATAATAACCGACTATTAGGCACATAAAAAGTATGACATTACTTTTGCCGCAAAATGGTACTTAGGCCCTTTGGTACGGCCACTCCTCAATTGTTTTTTACTAAATGCACTTTTTTGTGTTATAATTTTTGTTTATCATAATTTTTTTTATTGAAAAAAATGTTACTTTTGATTACATAATAAATGGTTCTTTCATAATTTATTACCTAAATACAATGTATTCGCTTTTATTTTGAATAGTCCAAGGTACACTTGCATAGTGTACCTTGGACCGTTTGAGATTGCAACGAAAAAAGTAATATTTCTACTCAATGGTAAGACATAAATATCATTGTCACGTCATTTGATGCTGCAAGCATTGTGGAAATATAACTTAATCAAAAAACTAAAGAAACGTTTTTGGAAAATCCAGTACATTGAAAAAACTGAAAAGCGGACCAAGGCGCACACATCTCCCCTATACTGTAGTGGTTTTAATATATGATATTATCAAATGAAAAATATTAGAAATTGACAAATTTCGATGAAAAAAAAAAAACAAATCCTATAAAAATAAGTGCCGTTTTTTTCTTTATCTTCAATTACAGATCCTATATAACCAGCAACTGAAAATAACTTTCCTACTTCGTCCTACAAATATATTTTTTCTTTTTTTAAAAAATGCTTCAAATGAAGAATTTGCATGAAATATAAAATTTATGTTGAAAATTTTTTTTGTTTTTATTAACACAAATGGTCTCAAAAGTACAAAAAACATTATTTCTTCTACGTATATTTCATTTGTTAACATTAAACATTACTTTTTCATCATCGTCATATATGGAGCTTAAGAAAATCGTCATAAATACCTGGTTTTTAGCAAAACTATAAAGTTTACAACAAATCTGAGATCATTTTTGAGCTCAGCGATACCAAATTACTTTTAATACCACATTTCATAGATATCTAACCACTCCTTCTATTTTTGACCATTGCTCGTATGGGCTCAACGCACTGTGCCACGCTTTCTTTCTTGGATTCGCCTAGTTTTTGCTCAGAGCTTATACATACTACTTATTGTACTTGTAATGCGTATTTTGCTGCGCTATTGCAAATAATGCTCTTAATAATGCGTTTTGAATAAATATTTTGTATGGGCGGTAGGCGTGTCCGTTGACTGATTTTACTCACGTAGGCAGTGTACTGAATTTCATTGAGTTATCTTATTCAGTTGGTCCGTGAAATGTATTTCCACTCACAGACACCCAGCCAGCCAGACGGACATGGATATATCGACTCAGGAGGAGACACTGATCAAGATTCTATACATGCCTCCTTCTCTGCATTATAAACGGATGGAGAAATTAAATATACCATGGGTGTAGGGTTTAATTACTTATATTTTCCTTGAACTTGGAACATTCTTAAGGCTCAAATTGAGAACCAAAAGTAAACATTTTAATTATAAACATTTTCGAGCACTTACTTTGCTGAAAAACGACTATTGTTACCTATGGGTAAAATGTAATAAAAGAAAACTTTCAAAGATTGTTTAAGGCTTCGCTTGGTCGTTTCATTTGTTCATTGACTTAAATCAGGTAGTATGTATGTATATTTGTATGTAGGCAACAAAAAGTTTTTAAAGAAATGATTATTGCGCTTTTAAAAAGGAGCAAACTTACACTAAAAGCATTCTAAAATTTACTACGATTTCGTGGGAAAAGTACTTTGTTATAACTTTTTGAGCGAAATGATAATAAATTTAATATTTTTGCACAAGAACAAAAAGTATACAAAGAAAACTTTTCCAAACTGCAAGCCAGCCTTAGGATACAAATGGTAAAATGCTAAATTATAGGTCTTTGTATAGTAATTTATTTGAACGTAAATTTTCACAATGAGCATAACAGCACAGTGTCTTCTTTTTCACTAAAGCACATAAACATTAAAAACAATCTGGCCCCTTACGAAAAAACTTTTCAATTTCATGTTTGAAACATAAGAACTAAATATCTGACAAAACATAAGTATTTTCTCCTTAACGCCGTTGTCTCCTACCCCCATCCCACCCCACCAGTACAACTTACATTTTGGCCAAATGGTTACGCAGCGCAAATCTTAACTACCTGGTCCCATTGCGGAGAGATGGTGGCATCATCCTCTTGTGTTACCCTTGATACCGTTTACTATTTGCCAAAATGTATACTTCGCGTCAAAAACATAAATTTGAATTTTAAAGCAATAAAAACGCACACGAGAAGGAAAGCTACCAACCAAGAAAAAAAAAGGAAGAACGTAACAGTTAAAATAAAGATTTTATGAAAGTGAATCCTTGGTGAATAGTTCAAAACGAAACTTTGTCCTTGTCGTGTGAAACACATCTTTGCAACAACATAAAAAAGGTTGACTTTGAGGTACAGTGGGGAGATTTATAGTTGCAGAATAGTTTAAAAAATGAAATGAAATGTCAAGAAATGATGGGATATGTAGATAGATAGATACAGTTACACAGATAGATAGATACATAGATGGATAGATAGATACATAGATACAGAAGATAAATATCAAATAAAAGATCAAAAAGAAATAAAATTTTCACAAAAACAAGTAATGCGTACAAAAAAATTAGCTTTGCGGGTTTGCTTATCGTTTTATCTTTCTCTCGCATACACACAGAGCTATGTAACGATATGTGACGTGACTTTGAAATTTTACACACAGCTCAGCCAAAGGAGTTTTATTTCGAAAACATGAAAAAATCAAAATTTTGATATAAAATTTCAAGGCCGCGACACTTTTTGGCGACATAGTTTTTGACACTTTTTTGGCAACATATTTTATGAAGCTTATTTTGACGACACATTTGCGACACTTTTTTTGGTGACAGATTTTCAACGCTTTTTTGGCGATACATTTTTTGCCGATACATTTTTCGACACTTTTTCGTTGACACATTTCTTGACACTATTTTGGCGACACGTTTTCAACACTTTTTTCGGCGTTGTATTTTCGACACTTTTTGGCAACACATTTGTGACACTTTTTTTGGCGAATTATTTTCGACTTTTTTTTTGGCAATACATTTTCCGAAACTTTCTTGGGGACACATTTTTGACACTTTTCTTAGCGAAACATTTCTTGACATTATTTTGGCGACACATTTTTCAAAGCTTTTTTTGAAGACATATTTTCGACTCGCTTTGGCCACACATTTTTCGACATATTTTTTTTGCGATTTATTTTGCGACACTTTTTTTTGGCAACAAATTTGTGACACGTTTTGGCGACACATTTGGGCAACTTTTTTTGGCGACGCATTTTCGACACTTTTTTGGCGGTACATTTTTCGACACTGTTTTTGGGGACATATTTCTTGATACAATTTTGGCGACACATTTTCGACAATTTTTTTGACAACACATCTTTCAAAGCTTTTTTTGAAGACATATTTTCGACACTCTTTGGCGACACATTTTTCGACATTTTTTTTATTGGCCACAAAATTTTGACATGACTGGGCGACACATTTTCGACACTATTTGGGAAACTTTTTTTAGCGACACATTTTTGACACATTTTTGACACATGTTTTGGCGATACATTTTTCGACACTTTTTTTTTTTGGACACATTTCTTGACACCGTTTTGGCAACACATTTTTAAACGCTTTTTTTGAAGACATATTTTCGACACACTTTGGCGACACATTTTTCGACATATTTTTTTTCGATTCATACACTTTTTGGAAACACTTAATAACACATTTTTCGAAATTTTTGTTTGGTGGCAAATTTTTTGGCACTTTTTCGGCGACAAATTTTTGACACTTTCTTGATGACTTATTTTTTGACTTTTTTCATTAAATCTCATTATGCGTTAACATCATACACTGGGCAAAAAGTGGGCGCAATCTCAATTTTGAACTTTGAACTCAATATTTTATTATTCGTTGCACAATTTTTTCGAAACAAAAATGCCCACTGTGCGCGCGCATAGAGAGATCAGACGCACTCGTAAAAGCGACGGCTCATGAACTTTTTATGCTTATATCTTTATACTTAAATGTATTTGCTTTTGTGCTGCGCTGCTGTTGTTCCCTCTATTTCCTTCTCACTCAAACTGCTAATGTTTTCTCTTTCTTTCGAATGACTGAATGTTGCTTTTTTGTTGGTTTTTAGCTTCACTTGATTATGATTATGCAGCGAAATTTAAATTTATCACAAACAGTTTTGCTCATTTTCGCAAACATTTTATATGATTGCTTATGTATGCGTAAGTAAAACAAGCAAGCACTCATGCACACATATTTATTTAAATACATTTATACATGGGTACGTATGTGTAAGTATGCAAAAAGTAAGTGTGTAAATGTTAATAAAAGCACTTACTTGCATATCTGTATGTGTATAAAGATTACTTTGCTCATAGCAATAAGGATTTCATATAATGCGCTCTTCTGGGATTGCATATCATAAATGTTTAAGGTTAAGAAACTCACTACTACGCAAAAAGATGGATGCAAAGACAAAAAGCACAAATGAAATTCTCAGACATTTCCATTAAATTGGTAACGTTAAAAATTATCACATATTTTCAGTTGTTTACATTTAGAAAAACAATCAAATATTGAGCATTTTAAGTTAAAATTTTTCAACACAAGCACCTTCTCGTGAAATAAAAATAAATCCTAAGAGTATGCTATATGCTGAGGGAATTTTTTTTAGTATTCCTACATAATAGCTGCTTTTAAGCCCACTGCCTAAAAGAATGCAATGCTAGAACATTATTACAATATAGGTCTTTTAGAGAGCAGATTACTCTTTAAGAGAGCAAAACACTCAATTATCCCAAATCCATACAGAAACGTTCGCTGAAACAACGACTACGTGAAACAAGGACACGTTGGCGAGAATTGAAGGCACTCTCACGGCAGATAAAACACACAAAATAGAGATTTCTATTGCATAGTTTCAGGCTTGTGGGTAGCAACAATGTAGAACATAAGTCATAAGCCAAGCTTGGACGTAATTTTGCATTAAATTCTTGATCCCCGCATCAATTAACCATTTTTTCTTACAGCATAAACTGAGTAATTTATGGTTTTGCTTCTTTTTTATGCACACAACACATGTTCATCTCGTAGCCATCTTTCCAACAAAATTAAATTATCAAACAAAAACCTTTGAAGAGTGGAGTCAGAATTCAAAAGAAAAAACTATACGTACTTACCCTCAAGATAAAGTTGAGTTGAACATAAAACACCATCTGCAATAATTGTCTGTCACAATGGATTAAATGTCACGTTTCAGCAGTAAAGCCCAACTAATTTACGATCTATAATAAAAAAACAAAAATACAACAAAAGATAAAATGAAATAAAACACAAAACAAAGAAGAGAGCAAAAAAGAAAATGCCATAACTTATGTTGGAAAAGTATAGCAGTAACAGGACAAAAAGCTGTAATAATGGCGCAATTTCGACCAATGTCAAAGCATGAAAAATCAAAATCATCTTCGAACGACCGAACGACCACACCCACTAATGTTGGTCGTGGAAGGAATGCGATGACCACAAACATCATTGCGTCGTTTCATAATGTGATGTTCCTTAGCGCGTCTGTCTATTTGTTCACATTAACTTCGAAATGAATTGAAATTTCGAAATATATCAGTAAGGCTTTGATGCGGTTTTTAGCGTTATATGTGAATTATGCGGATTTTTCAAACATTAAACTAAAAATTATTAAAATGGAAAAATTACAAACTTTGATGAAGTTAGTTTATTGACTGTTTTTTATTGCTTGTATAGTACTAATGAAAGTACCAACGCGCTTTTTCTAAATTGAAGTATGATAATTTTATATTGAACTAATTAAACAGTCATTTTTGCAATTTTTCAACAACAGACGAAAGCAAGTGTTAACATGGAAATTGATTACATATGTTTCGGCTACTTCCACATACATATTTATATATTTTCATATATAAACATGTATATAGCCTCATCAGATCAGTTTTAGTTAAATCTTGCCAGAAACCGTACTCGAACCCGTGACTCCGGTTTTCTAATGAAAGAGAACGCGGTGCTTAAGCGATTGTGCTATAGGCCACGAGTAAACTCTCTGAGCAGGATCGCCATTATGCATAACTCATAAGGCTCACTAGCGCCGTCTGTTGTGAAAAATTGCCAAATTGTTAGTTGGTAACACACTCTGGTTTTGAGACATGCTACGCTAGCTACTTTGATATTAAAAAAAAAAAACATATTTCCGGATCTTTGTGATTTTTAAATACTTATATGTAATATTTGAGGAAGTTTGGTTAATCGAAATCCAAAGTTCCAGCTGCAATCTTTGAGAACTGTTTTTTTATGTGATCCAGTGATCCAATGGCCATAATGCGCACTTTAAAGCTAAATGCCCAATACACAGCTATTTTTACTTTAAAACAAAAATATCTCAAAATTTTGACGTAATACAACAAAACTGTTTACGGTGTCATTTTTAGTATGAACAAAAACCTTCAGAATTTGAAAACAAAACATATATTCTTCACAAAATGTGGCGTCTCTTTCAAAAAATGTAAAATTATTCGAAAAGTATATACATAATGGCCCAAGGAGTAGAAAACTACCCCAGCAAATTTAACATCGGATATTTCAGACATGGCAATCCCAATTTGAATTATTTTTTCATTTGCTGAAACTACCATCCTTTGGCAATATGAATTAAGTGCTGATGTTATTAAATAATAAAATAATTTCAGTTTTTTTTTTTCAAAAATGGTCTTGGAGACTTTCGGTTAATATGAAAAGGGCGGTATGAGCGTGGTGAACCCAAGATCATCGTGATACATAAATGATAGCCAACAGTTCAAAGATCAGGTATTTACCAACAAATAACTTTTAGAGTTTCTAGTTTCATAGAAATCCCTATTTTAGTTTAGGGGTCGGTAACTACCCCTCTGGACCAATATGGGTTAATTTTAAAAAACATTTGTATCAAATTTCAAGAGTCTAGCTCTATTATATTATTTATGACCGCAGTTCAATACAAACTCATCCAATGTGGGCCCCCATGTTAAATTTGTTCATCAAATGCATCATAGAATAAAGTTTCTATATGACGGAATACTAGATGACACTGGCTTAAATATGATACAATATATTTAAGAGAAGGAGTCAAAATTTTTACATAAATGGTCTAGAACCATTTTTGTGGGGTAGGCGGCTGAACAAAAGATCAGGGGCTGAAGCGCCATAACGTGTTTCGCACATGTATTTCGCATAACTAAATACATGATTTTTCGTCACGAGTTGTACGTTCGCTGATGCGGCGATTCAACCCCAGATGTTTTTATAAAGAAAAAGTACGACTTGATTAAAATTACTGAATTTAAAGTCTCTCTCAAGCAAAATCAAAAATTTACCCTCTACATTATTCTCAAAATTCGAACGAAGCGTAGGCATGTAGCTATGAAAGCAAAACAAAACAATTGATAACACAAAGGACACGCACAAACACAAAAAAAAAAGATTAAATGTGTAAATGTCTTAGTCAGAGTCTCTGAGTCCTGAGTGATCTATAGCATTTGTAACTGCAACCAAAGCAAAGTGTAAGTACATTTACTACAAAAAGTGTAGATAATTGTACCCCACTGAGAAAACTTCAAGATTTTTAATATGAAATAGCGCATTTGCTTGTAAATCTAAAACCTTTTGTGGTATCGAACTGAAAAACCCTTTTCATGAAAGTAGGCTTCATTCTATTGGGTGTACAACTTAAAAGCGAAATTTGATGCTTTATTGTGGAAAAATGTTACAATATATTTTATTCAAAGTATTGTCCATTGGAAGCTACAAGATTTCCCCATCTTTCAGGTAATTTATGAATTCCATCCCAAAAAAATTGCGCCGGCTTGGCGGCCAAAAATTAATCTATCCAATTTCGGATGCCTTGCTCTGATGTGAAGCGTATTCCGATGAGGGCGTTTTGCATCGAGCAAAATAAATGAAAGTCAGACGGAGCAAGGTCCGGACTATAAGGCGGGTGAGCCAAAACTTCCCATCCATTATTTTCCAAATAGTTTTTCACGGGTCTTGCAACATGCGGCCGAGCGTTGTCATGATGAAAAATTATTGCTTCGTGTCTGGTCGCATTTTCCGGGCGTTTTTCGATGATGGTACGCTTCAAACGTATTAATTGTGTTCGGTAAAGGTCACCTGTGATTGTCTGGCCCGATTTCAACAATTCATAATATAACGGCCCCTTCTGTTCCCACCAAATACACAGCATAACCTTGGCGCCATGGATATTTGGCTTCGAGGTTGATTTGGCCGGGTTTCACGTATGACTTTTTGCGCTTGGGATTGTCATAATGGATCCATTTTCCATCCCCAATCACAATCCGATGCAAAAATGATTTGTTTTTATGGCGCTCAAGCAGCACTTCAGACATACAGAAGCACCGTTCAACGTCCCTCGGCTTTAACTCATAGGGGACCCAATTACCTTGCTTCTGAATGTATCCGGCGGCTTTCAAACGTTTCGAAATGGCTTGCTGAGTCACTCCCAACGATTTGGCAAGCTCGTCTTGTGTTTGACACGAATCCTCATCGAGTAGCTTCTCTAATTCTTCGTCTTCAAACTTTTTTGCCTGTCCTGGGCGTTCTTTGTCTTTGATGTCAAAATCGGCACTTTTGAAGCGTTTAAACCATTCAAAACACTGTGTTTTTCCTAAAGCATCGTCGCCATAAACTTCTGCAAGCAAACTATGACTTTCCGCAGCGGTTTTCTTTGCAAAAAAATGACCCAACAGAACCTCCCGCAAATGCTGTCTTTTTCTCCAATTTTCGAAGTTATTCATCGTGAAAAATAATAATGATGCACACAAGATAAAATTGTTTTGTTGACTGATTTTGACAGCTGTCAAATGTACCTTCAAAATGACATATATATAAAGTTCGAGCTTTCACGATATTTGTTAGTACGGACATCCACCGTCAAATTCCGGTTTTTAAGTTGTACACCCAATAGTTCCAAAATATTATTTCTAAATGGAATGTTTCCAACATTTTTCCTATGTGCTTGGTTATTTTACGCACATGTACATATGTATGTCTGTGATTACACATTTCATATTGTGCGTGTACATATGAAACGAAACCGGAACTGTGTTGCAAAAGCGGAAACGGAAATCTAAAAAGACAAACGCAGACAAGTTGTGAGTAGAGCAAAAAAAAAATATTAATTCTATTTTTGAAATTTTGCTGAAAGTACACGCAACATCCGTAGGGACGTATTGTCAGGCACATTCATACAAATGAATGTTCATATTGCTTAGGAGCCAACTCTGTGTGTGTGCCGGATTTTGTAGAATAAAAATACAAAGAACGCATAGGACATTTGAAAATTATACATTTTCTATTTTTTGGGTAACATGTGATCATTAAATATGGCAAAAGTTTTATTTTAAATTGTTTGCAATACAATAGAATACAAGTTGGAGTACTGAAGTGCCCTATGAAAATATTTATAAAAATTATAAACAGAAAAGGTTTCCAAAATATGAAAGAATTCAAAAACTGATTTTAAGTATACAGTTAAATGAGTTTTCGTAAAATCTTATTTCAAAAACTGTAGAGTTCAAAGAAATACCAGAAATGATTTCAAATGAAAAATTGTTTCCCCTTAAAAGATACATGATATGGAAAATTAAGGAAAATATACTGTTATGCTTAATCTTACCTAAATATCTGAAAAATAACTACTAAAGTAGGATTTTCATGCGAGAATCCTTTAAGTGTCATTAAGCAAGTTTTACCACTTTCGATTTCCACAGTCCCCCCTCCTGCGCTTCGCTTCGATTTCAGCCTAATTTGTATGCAATTCGTGTGCGTAACGTTAAATGACACAAAAAAGTGGCAAAAACAACAACAACAACAATAACAACAGCAGTTTTACGCACATATTACAACAACAACAATCGAATTACAGCAATAACGGAAAGAGTAACTAAGTATTCGTAAAATACAAACATCTCTGAGGCATAATTTGCAACTAATGGATTGTGTCAAGATTTGATGCTATTTTGGTAACTTGCATATATATTCATATATACACACACTTACATAAAAGTATATATATGTACATATTAAGAATATGCATAGTGAGCCCAGTAGGAACAAAGAAGCCGCTCTTCAATTATTTACTTTACTTAAAATTTGATCATTTGTTATACCCATTTAATCCATTGTGAAGCACCTGTGGCAGAAACTCTTCGTAATGTTGCAAAAATACTGCTCTAGAGTCACAGACCTGAAAAATTTGCTCGCTGGAAAAAGATTTGGTTCGAGTGAGGTGATCGCCGCAACAAACGTCTTTTTTTGTGCCCAAAAATAAATTAAAACTAGTAAGGGTATAACCTTTGGCCTGGCCAATCATTAAATACCTTACACTGCAGTATTTTTAAAATTTTTCTTGAGTTTTAGCTCAGAGCGTGCATTTATAGTTCTCTGTATTTGAGTGAAATTTAGTTGGATTATCTTTTCAGTATAGCGTTTTGAAGCTTTTGCTTGTGTGGGTGGTACCACGCCCTCTTGTCTGAATTCGCCCAGTTTTTATACAGAGCTTGCACTTACAATTCGTAGTATTCATTTGTACGTTGGTTGCATTGTCGTGAAAAATACTCCTAAAGTTGCATTTGAAGATTTTTTTGTATGGGTGGTAGGCGTGTCCGTTGACCGATTTCACTCATTTTTAGTCCCACGAGTTAACTTTGACGACGAAGGCAGTGCACCAAATTTCGTTGTATTATCTTGCTCAATTTTCCCAAAAAATGTATTTCCACACACAGCCAGCCAGACAGACGAACATGGCTATATCGACTCAGGAGGTGACGCTGATCAAGAATATGGTATATATAATTTTCTATATCTGCCACACCTCCTTCTCTGCGTTACAAACGGAAGGACAAAGTGTAGGGTATAAATATGTAGGCCTTATTATTAAGCCCTTTATAACGATACATAATTTTTAAACATCGGACATCATCTGCCGAAGTTATGGAAAAAATATAATTTTTTCTGTTTTAAGAGTGATCTAAAAAAAAATTTTTTGTTTCCTAGATATTTAAATAAGGGGCGATTTTTCAAAACTTTTTTTTTTATATGGAAACCGACCCAGCCTAGTATACAGCGCCTAGAATGTTAAAAAATGCTAAATAGTTTGGCTAGAAGTTGAGAAGATTTCGTAATAAATATACTCGTACTTGGAACATTGCTTATTTTCTTGTTCTTTCCTTCCAAAATCTGTAAAATACCCAAGATCGTAGCAAAACATTTCAGAAGAACAGATTATTTCTTTTCTTTTCTATTCTTTTCTTTTCTTTTTTATTCTTTTCTTTTCTTTTCTTTTCTTTTCTTTTCTTTTCTTTTCTTTTCTTTTCTTTTCTTTTCTTTTCTTTTCTTTTCTTTTCTTTTCTTTTCTTTTCTTTTCTTTTCTTTTCTTTTCCTTTATTTACTTTTCTCTTTTTTATTTTTTTTCTTTTCTTTTCATTTTTTTTCTTCTTTTTTTCCTTTGCTTTTTTTAATTTTTATCTTCTACTTCTTTATCTTTTTCATATCTTTGTTCACAGCAAAATCCATTTTTAAACCTTTCAGAGTGAAACCTAAAGAGTTACATCAGATTATCTATCCTGCCATCAAAGTTCCCAAATACTTAATTTTTTTATTTTATGGAGATATTTTCTGATGATATTAGGGAACAGTGGTAGCGAAGAGTAAAATCCGAAGATCTCTCTTCAAGAACGCGTTTAAATGGTTTTGTTGTCGGATCATAACGTCACTTAAGCTAATGATCCCAACTTCATATTTCCCACCTGGGTCTAATCACACGCAAACTTTCGCATATATTCGCCACCTTGTTGGTGGCAATCAACAAAACAACAAGTTTAGATGAAAGTTGACTAAAAGTTGCAAAAATTTTTGCGGATATACACAACAAACGACGGCACCAAGGACAACAATAGCGCGCCAGCAACAACAAAAACACTTTTGATGGGCGTCACGTCACGTGCTCTGTAGCGGCGTATGCCGCGCCATGTCATGTTATGCCACACGGCGGTAACTTGCCGCATTTAAAGAAACCACAGCAGTAGCAGCAGTCAGTTTTGTGACTGCGGCTTGGGAACCCATGCGGAGCAATTAACACGTCGTATGCTGCGGCCGTCTAATTCCTGTTTTATATTCCCATTTTATTGTTTTGCTGAAAGTTCACTTTAATTAAATTAAATCAAAGCCATGCACAATATACAACAACAGCAACAACAACAACAGCAACAATAGCAAAAACAACAACAACATAGCAAATTTAATGTGCGAGCAAAGTGCGAGTAGTTGTACTCTGTGGGAAATTTGTGCGTTAATTTCGAGGAATTTAGGAAAAGCACGACTGTGAACTGTGACTCAATGGAATATTAAAAACAGACACATAAAATTTAGTTGTCATAATCGTTGTAATTCCCCATAAGAATTCATTTTTCCACTAAGAACTTAAGCAAAATTTGTTTTTCATGGTAAACTTATCATATATTTATAATTATGTAAATGGATAGCGAATTTCAACTGAAATTATATTTGATTCTACTCACAACGAAGGGAAATACATTATTTTTGGCACAAAATGAGGTTAGGAGGATGAGCACCTAAGGAATAATCTTATTAAGTGCTTTTTGTTAAAACCCAGTTATCTTTAATACTAAAAAACAAAAATTAAGTTTCTAGGAAACTGAGGTTGTTTTTCACTTTTCTGTCAATAAATCGTCAATAAAAGGCTTAACGACGAAATTATCGATTTCTGGATTAAATTGCCATGGATTTATAATCCACAAATATAATAAAAACTTACTACGAAAAATATTTTTAACGAAAATACTAGCCAGGGACCTGAAAATTTGTCTGGCCACAATACAACTCCACAGACAAAACTGGGCATAACGACTAAAATATCCATGATCCGAGACAAATGAGAGTAATTCTATGATGACTTTACTTCATTCATTTGCATCAATTTAGCAGTAACGCGATAGATATGCAAATTCATCAAAATTTTTAAATGTTTAAAATGTCAGGAGGCTGTGGTCAAACTCGAGTGTCACTGAGGATTTGGAACTGTAAAGTACGATTTTTTCAAGAAATATTTCTTTTTTATTAATAAAACAATGAATGTGAATCTAAGAACAAAGAAAAGGGACTTGTTTCTCAAATATAACAAAATTTCGCAATTATAGTAGTGTGGAGCGGATATACCAATGTGATACTACTGGTACTATCGAGAAAAACCAAATCAACTCGCACTATATCTTAACTTCATCAGCATATCTATTGATAAAGATATCACACACTACGCAAATGGTCTTGAGACAAATTGCTCCATGTCATATTATAACCAAAAATGCGCTAAAGACAAAGCCAATTTCAAAAAGGTATAATCAATTCATAGCAGTCTGAAGTAAGTTTTGAAGCTTTACCAAAACTTTCAAAGTAATTAACTATTAGCACTCAGTACAACTCTACATTGTTATTTTGTGGATGTGTGCTTGAGAGGTGACATTAATTTATATTTAAATTTTTGTCATAAAATGTCGCATATGTGGCAACGTTGTGGCTATGGTGGATACTAAAAAGTCCGTTAGAGTAATCCTTTTTACTGCATATTGCATGGGCTGCAAGTGAGGATTAAACAAATTAATGATATTTTTAAATTTTTATCGCTTTAAACGGATCATCTACCTACTAAGAATGTTTTGATTAGAAAGGGTGAAAGTTGACATGCAATTATCTTACAATCTTGTCAAAAATTTGGTATACTCAGGCATAATCACTATGAACGGAGAAATGAGATGACTAACATTAAATTGTCATAACTTCTAAAATAGAAGGCTTAGAGGGGTCAAAGTTGACAAGTTTTAAAATGCTTTATCTTAATATTGCTATGACCGAAAGCAGATAGAATGGCCTCTGCATGCTTAGTATATAAGTATAGGAAACATTACATACCACCACTATAGGTCAAAAGGCACACTTTTTTGGCCAAAATTCAATTTTTACAAGTATTGCTATTGAAATTCCGTTGATGCAGTAAAACGGAGAATACTTCAATACATACAAAAGTGTTTTTTGTTTTGGGGTTAAATAATTTTTCGTTCCTCAGCGATGTATCAAAGTTGATGCATTTGCATTTTACTGAGATAACTCAAAAAAGTCGTGATTTTAGCTATTTTCTTTGATCAATAAAAAGTAATTAAAATAATTTTTTTTTTTTTCTAAAATAAAAATGAATAAAATTGATGATGTTATGTATTATGCAATATAGTTCAAAACATTAAAATATATTTTGGTTTTCTGTGGAAAAATCTAATATTCAAATTAGACCCCTGACTTTTAATATTTTTTTAAAATTTTGAACTTCGTCTAAGATTTTAAAATTTTGTTGGAATTTGTTAGTCCTACAAAATCCAAAACTAGTAAGACGTTGCTATTGTTAATATTATTTAGAAATATAGACGCCCGATTTTGCCCGTTTTTTTAATGAATTTTTTTGTCAGGTGACTTTTCTACCTTCAAAATGAGCTCTTAAAAAGTGCCATACAATACTTACTTCAAAAGTTATTGCAGATTTAAGATGATATCATGAAATCCAAAGTTGTGTCGTTTTACCCGTTTGATGGGATTTCAAGATGTCATGACATGTCATCTTAAATCGGCCATAACTTTTAAAGAAAGTATTGTATGGCATTTTTTAAGTGCTCATTTTGAAGAAACACAATAGAACTACGTGATGCATTTGGTAAAAAAATAATGAAAATTTTGTGCAGTTTGCATCGAACCTCAAAAATAGCCGAAATAGCCATTTTTCATGAGTTTGACCTCAAATATCTCAAAATCCTGAAGTGGTGGGTCAATTCTGACATCGGATTTGGATTCAACGCATGGATTTACTTCGTAAATGCTTAAAAACAAAACCTTGTTGATATGTGTTATTTGTTTAGAGAATTTATTAAGTGCCACTTTTGACCCAGTAGTCCAAGGGTTAAGATTTTTTTCAGAATTGTTCTTCTAGTCCAGGGTCAACACAAGGACTACATTTGCAGTCGGTATCCATGATAATATGGACGTTATGAATTTTGGCCAAAAAAGTGTGCCTTTTGACCTATAGTGCATACATTCTAATCTAGTCAGTTCTCTAAATTTTAGTAGACATTCTAACAGCATTTCATGAGTGTAACGGTTCCCAGCATCATTCGCCCACATTGTCTGACTAAATCAAACTTTATGCTGCGCCCATGAGAAATCCCAACATATTCCCAAAATAGGCAGTAAAAAACACCTGCGTTTTCTTCAAGCATTTCTCGCCTTTTGTGACCCTCGGAGAAACTTTCCGTAGAATATTTTTGTATAATACTTTAACCCACTATAGTCCAGTGTTGAAATTTTATAGCAAAAATTTTTCTGGTACATACTAATTCATTCTAGGTGTCATTTTTGTAGCTATCACAGTGATTCCGTTGGGAACGATTGACATAAATAGTAATCATAGCGCTATGCTCTTGAAATTAAGTACAAATGTTTCTTTGGTTAACACATTGTGATTTGAATAAAATCGATCTACCTCCCATGCAAAGTTGAGGCGTCTCTTATTTGGGAAAAGTCAAAATTTTATGTCGCGCTCCTCAAGACCAAGACCGCTCTTTAGTCTTGCGAATTTATAGTTAATAGGTGTGTCACGCCCCTCTCAAGCATAAAATCATATCTCAATTCGAAATTTGGCATCTTAGGAACGCAACTGATTTGTAACAACAAGGATTGGAAATTCTGAATACTTTAGAAATTTTTTCAAGGCCAAGACTTAATTACCAAGATCAAGACCAAGACCTAAAATGCAAGATCAAGACCAATTCATACTTGAGCAGAATGTTAGTTTTTATTCTAAATGACCTACATATCTTGCACTTATTTTACTTTCCACTGTCTACTGTCTGTACATTTTTAGAATCGCATCATTGTGCTGGTATAAAATAAAAATTAAGGGTTTTTGTTTTAAGTTCGAGTATACACGTATGTACCCGTATGTACTTATGTACGGAATTGAGTATTGTAGTTTGAGTAAGCAGGTAGGTGGCATGTGACACATACAAATATATACTACCCGTAAGAGAATTAAACGTTTTATGTAATGTTTTGACAAATTAGTGTCAAAAGCAGAGCGTAATTAATTATAAATTCAGATTAGTTTTCATGCGATAAATTATTAAAATTTTAATTAGAAATATCAAATGATTTTACTATCTGTCTCGCTCGCGCCTGTCTTGATACATTTCTATCACTTTGACTATCTGTTCTTTTTGTGATTTTGTTGATGTTATCTAACAATTAAGAAATTTCCCTGGGGAATGCTGTGAAAAAAAAAGTGTCTTTGCAATTACAACAAATTTATATTGAGGATGTAAAATTTTATGGAGTTAATTTAAATAAAATACATCATAAAGGAATGTGTATGGGTATATATTTGTATATAAAATACAAAAATATTTAGTTGGATTAAAGATAAAAGGCATAAAGGTATATACCTAAGGCAATTTTCTGATATACATATTTATAAACGTTATCATTATCGGGCTTAAGCTGAAAATCTTTACTGGAGTAAATTATCTTAAATATGTATTTATAATTACAGTCTTATGGACGCAGGCTTTAATTGATTGTTTTGAATTTATTTAAACTAGAATCGCCCAATGTTCAAAATTTGACCACAAATGCATTAAATAATTTTGGCACTTTTTGGACAGTTTTAGTACTTGTTTTGCTATTTGGTACAAAATACAAAAGCTCATTTATCATGACTTAATGTGAAAAGAAAAGAAAACAAAAAAAAAAAAGTCAGTGACAGTCAGCTTTTTGTCTTTCTCCTTGTGATGTATCCTCTTTTTAGCTCTATGTGGCCGCGTATTTATTCGTTGTTAATATTGAAAAGTTTGCAATTAATTTTACCTGGCTTAATGGCAAAATATTAAAAAAAAATTATCTTTGTGCACATTTACACAGAAATACCTTTTTAATGGTGTAAAATTCAAAGTCGTGCTCCATAGTAAAAAAGGTAGGACAAATTTTTACCTTCATATATATAATGATGAGCAAACCAAGTCCACAGCAGTCTTGGTCTTGATCTTGGACATTGAGAATTGGTCTTGATATTCAGTCTTAATCTTGGTCTTAATCTTGCTAATAAAGTCTTGGTCTTGGAAAAATTGCTAGACATATTGAGTATTCAAAATTTCAATGCTTTATTTTTCCAAAGCAGTTGGGTTTTTAAGATGGCAAATTTCAAATTGAGAGATGATTTTATCTTCGAAACGGGCATGAAACACCTATTAACTATAAATTACAGAGACTAAAAAGCAGTCTTGGTCTTGACGATTATCGTGACCAAAATATCAGCGTCTTGGTCTTGGTTTTGGTCTCGAAAAATTACCAAGACCAAGAACTAGACTCAAGACCAAGACTAAACACAATACTAATATATAGACTCTTTCGAGATTTCTCATATCTTTTAACATTTTCTTTATTTTTCGACTTTGTAAAAGTTTCTCAGTATCTTCATCAATATTTTTTACTTTGGCAGCATTTTTCGATTTTGCAGACATCCTTCGACTTTGTCAAAGTTTTCCAATATTTTTAGACTTTGTTAATATTTTTCGACTTTGCCAACTTTCTCGAGATTTTTTATTTCATCAACATTTTTTGACGTTCTAGACTTTTCATGCATTCTTTGACTTTGGCAACATTTTCCAATATTTTAAGACTTTGTCAACATTTTCGACATTTTCCGAAATTTTTAGATTTTGTCAACATTTTCAAACTTTCTCAAAATTTTTTGGACTTTCTCAACTTTTCACACATTTTTCAACTTTGGCTACATTTTCCAACAGTTATAGACTTTGTCAACATTTTTTACTTCGTCAACATTTTTCAACTTTCTCACTATTTTTTTACTTCATCAACATTTTTTGACTTTCTCAACTTTTTACAGATTCTTCAACTTTGGCAACATTTTCCAAAAATTTTTACACTTTGTCAACATTTTTCGACTTTTTCAAAATCTTAAACTCTTTTGTCAACATATTATGACGCCGTTTTTGTCAACTTTTTGAAGTTTCTCAAATTTTTGGAAACTTCAAAATTTTTTGGAAAACTCTCAATATTTCTCAAATTGTGAAAATTTTCATTAACCATTAATATGAATGAAACATCATGCCGCAAGTATATGATGCTGTCCAATTTTTCTACTTAATTTTAAGGTCACAAACGAAACTAAGCAAATTATATTTGAAGTTGGAAGTTACTTTCAATTCCTTTAAGCAAAAAAAAAACATTAATTTCCAACACAAACTTAAACTTACCAAGCACGAAGAAACCATCAACTTAAAAGAAATGAAAAATCTTTAAAACTGAAATTAAAAAAACTCTTCAAGCAAAAGCATAAAACACTAAAACTCTTATACGACGTTAATCATAAGTCAAAATGAAAAATGTAACATGTGGAGCAAGAGTTTTTCTATGGCGCCTTTATTGTTATAGCCAAGTGTCCTGACTGTTGCTGTTGTAGTTATAGTTATTGCTGTAGCCGACCATTTCAAATGTCAGGAGACAAATTTTGTTTAAAAGCACAAGCATAAGTCTTCAGTGGAAAGTGAGGAAAAAGAGCAGAGAGAACTTAAGAACTTGATGGAGAAAATTAAAGTTGGGCAACAGAGAGAGAGTGACTCAAAAACGATATATTACGAAAAAAGTGTGAAGACTATTATTTGGAAATATTGCAGCATTTTTAGAAAGTATCACAGTTTGGTATTAAGTCACGTTCAGCAATACACGTATGCGTATGGTATAGCTAACCCCAACATACTTTTTTATTGACGTTATTTGATTTACTATGAAAAAGGTTCTTTAATTAAAGTTTTATTATAGCAAAAATTCTAATCTTACTCCTCATCAATAATATCATAATATCGGTGGCATCAACAAACATCACAAGAGCACAACAAATAATAGCAATCATCATCATCAAAATGATTGCTGTCATCGTATAGTTATTGCTTTTCTTCTTTTCCCCCTCTCTCAAAGCCTTTCTCTGTTGAAAACGAAAGTTTCATGGCATTAAAAATTACACATATTTCCGGGAAACGGAAGTTGCTACATTTTTTTCACAATTCGTTATGGCAGTGAAATACAACGACGCGACGTTAATACAACGTTTGTGTAGCTCGCAACAAACGTTAGCGATAACAATTTTATCACTCATGTATCATCATCATCATCGATGTTGTTGTGTTGCTGTTGCGTGAATTCAGTGTGGCGCGCCTACTTTACTCACTTGGCATCATCATCACGCTTACTCCATTGCACTTAGCCATTTCTTTTCGACTCCTTCAAGTCTTTTGCAATCATTTCACAACTCATAAAACATAAATAGCAGCTATTGATTTTCCTGCTGCTATTTCCGTCTATTTTTCTTTCTTTTTCGGCTGTTTTCTATGTATGCGCACAAAGGAGTATGTGTGGGTACACTAGGGTTACCAGTATGTGAAGAAATGTTTGCAATGTTAGAGGCAGCGATGGCAAGTTCTGGCTGGGGTTTCTGAGATTGGTGTTGATTGGATTGGGTTGGCTTGTATTGGATTGTATTCGATTGGATTGGAATGGAATGGAATGGAATGGAATGGAATGGAATGGAATGGAATGGAATGGAATGGAAGTGAATGGAATGGAATGGATTGAATTGAATTTGATTGAATGGAATCAGAATAAATTGGATTGATTTGGATTGGATTGGATTGGATTGGAATGGATTGAATTGGATTGGATTGGATTGGATAGGATAGGATAGGATAGGATAGGATAGGATAGGATAGGATAGGATAGGATAGGATAGGATAGGATAGGATAGGATAGGATAGGATAGGATAGGATAGGATAGGATAGGATAGGATAGGATAGGATAGGATAGGATAGGATAGGATAGGATAGGATAGGATAGGATAGGATAGGATAGGATAGGATAGGATAGGATAGGATAGGATAGGATAGGATAGGATAGGATAGGATAGGATAGGATAGGATAGGATAGGATAGGATAGGATAGGATAGGATAGGATAGGATAGGATAGGATAGGATAGGATAGGATAGGATAGGATAGGATAGGATAGGATAGGATAGGATAGGATAGGATAGGATAGGATAGGATAGGATAGGATAGGATAGGATAGGATAGGATAAAATAGGATAGGATAGGATAGGATAGGATAGGATAGGATAGGATAGGATAGGATAGGATAGGATAGGATAGGATAGGATAGGATAGGATAGGATAGGATAGGATAGGATAGGATAGGATAGGATAGGATAGGATAGGATAGGATAGGATAGGATAGGATAGGATAGGATAGGATAGGATAGGATAGGATAGGATAGGATAGGATAGGATAGGATAGGATAGGATAGGATAGGATAGGATAGGATAGGATAGGATAGGATAGGATAGGATAGGATAGGATAGGATAGGATAGGATAGGATAGGATAGGATAGGATAGGATAGGATAGGATAGGATAGGATAGGATAGGATAGGATAGGATAGGATAGGATAGGATAGGATAGGATAGGATAGGATAGGATAGGATAGGATAGGATAGGATAGGATAGGATAGGATAGGATAGGATAGGATAGGATAGGATAGGATAGGATAGGATAGGATAGGATAGGATAGGATAGGATAGGATAGGATAGGATAGGATAGGATAGGATAGGATAGGATAGGATAGGATAGGATAGGATAGGATAGGATAGGATAGGATAGGATAGGATAGGATAGGATAGGATAGGATAGGATAGGATAGGATAGGATAGGATAGGATAGGATAGGATAGGATAGGATAGGATAGGATAGGATAGGATAGGATAGGATAGGATAGGATAGGATAGGATAGGATAGGATAGGATAGGATAGGATAGGATAGGATAGGATAGGATAGGATAGGATAGGATAGGATAGGATAGGATAGGATAGGATAGGATAGGATAGGATAGGATAGGATAGGATAGGATAGGATAGGATAGGATAGGATAGGATAGGATAGGATAGGATAGGATAGGATAGGATAGGATAGGATAGGATAGGATAGGATAGGATAGGATAGGATAGGATAGGATAGGATAGGATAGGATAGGATAGGATAGGATAGGATAGGATAGGATAGGATAGGATAGGATAGGATAGGATAGGATAGGATAGGATAGGATAGGATAGGATAGGATAGGATAGGATAGGATAGGATAGGATAGGATAGGATAGGATAGGATAGGATAGGATAGGATAGGATAGGATAGGATAGGATAGGATAGGATAGGATAGGATAGGATAGGATAGGATAGGATAGGATAGGATAGGATAGGATAGGATAGGATAGGATAGGATAGGATAGGATAGGATAGGATAGGATAGGATAGGATAGGATAGGATAGGATAGGATAGGATAGGATAGGATAGGATAGGATAGGATAGGATAGGATAGGATAGGATAGGATAGGATAGGATAGGATAGGATAGGATAGGATAGGATAGGATAGGATAGGATAGGATAGGATAGGATAGGATAGGATAGGATAGGATAGGATAGGATAGGATAGGATAGGATAGGATAGGATAGGATAGGATAGGATAGGATAGGATAGGATAGAATTGAATTGAATTGAATTGAATTGAATTGAATTGTATTGAATTGAATTGAATTGAATTGAATTGAATTGAATTGAATTGAATTGAATTGAATTGAATTGAATTGAATTGAATTGAATTGAATTGAATTGAATTGAATTGAATTGAATTGAATTGAATTGAATTGAATTGAATTGAATTGAATTGAATTGAATTGAATTGAATTGAATTGAATTGAATTGAATTGAATTGAATTGAATTGAATTGAATTGAATTGAATTGAATTGAATTGAATTGAATTGAATTGATTGAATTGAAGTGAATTGAAGTGAATTGAAGTGAATTGAAGTGAATTGAAGTGAATTGAAGTGAATTGAAGTGAATTGAAGTGAATTGAAGTGAATTGAAGTGAATTGAAGTGAATTGAATTGAATTGAATTGAATTGAATTGAATTGAATTGAATTGAATTGAATTGAATTGAATTGAATTGAATTGAATTGAATTGAATTGAATTGAATTGAATTGAATTGAATTGAATTGAATTGAATTGAATTGAATTGAATTGAATTGAATTGAATTGAATTGAATTGAATTGAATTGAATTGAATTGAATTGAATTGAATTGAATTGAATTGAATTGAATTGAATTGAATTGAATTGAATTGAATTGAATTGAATTGAATTGAATTGAATTGAATTGAATTGAATTGAATTGAATTGAATTGAATTGAATTGAATTGAATTGAATTGAATTGAATTGAATTGAATTGAATTGAATTGAATTGAATTGAATTGAATTGAATTGAATTGAATTGAATTGAATTGAATTGAATTGAATTGAATTGAATTGAATTGAATTGAATTGAATTGAATTGAATTGAATTGAATTGAATTGAATTGAATTGAATTGAATTGAATTGAATTGAATTGAATTGAATTGAATTGAATTGAATTGAATTGAATTGAATTGAATTGAATTGAATTGAATTGAATTGAATTGAATTGAATTGAATTGAATTGAATTGAATTGAATTGAATTGAATTGAATTGAATTGAATTGAATTGAATTGAATTGAATTGAATTGAATTGAATTGAATTGAATTGAATTGAATTGAATTGAATTGAATTGAATTGAATTGAATTGAATTGAATTGAATTGAATTGAATTGAAGTGAATTGAAGTGAATTGAAGTGAATTGAAGTGAATTGAAGTGAATTGAAGTGAATTGAAGTGAATTGAAGTGAATTGAAGTGAATTGAAGTGAATTGAATTGAATTGAATTGAATTGAATTGAATTGAATTGAATTGAATTGAATTGAATTGAATTGAATTGAATTGAATTGAATTGAATTGAATTGAATTGAATTGAATTGAATTGAATTGAATTGAATTGAATTGAATTGATTTGAATTGAATTGAATTGAATTGAATTGAATTGAATTGAATTGAATTGAATTGAATTGAATTGAATTGAATTGAATTGAATTGAATTGAGTTGAATTGAATTGAATTGAATTGAATTGAATTGAATTGAATTAAATTAAATTAAATTAAATTAAATTAAATTAAATTAAATTAAATTGAATTGAATTGAATTGAATTGAATTGAATTGAATTGAATTGAATTGAATTGAATTGAATTGTATTGAATTGAATTGAATTGAATTGAATTGAATTGAATTGAATTGAATTGAATTGAATTGAATTGAATTGAATTGAATTGAATTGAATTGAATTGAATTGAATTGAGTTCAAAACAAAGCCAAATTTTATAATTTGCAAGGAACAGTATCTATCTTTTAGCATAAGTAAGTAGTACAGTGCATTGGCAACCCTACCTTAAGTGTCTTGTATGCGTGCGTTTGCGCTTCTTTTCCTTTTCTGTATTTACTATGCTTAACATCACGTGGACAGACGACATAAAAGGCTCCTTTGGGTATCATTTCGGCGGTTTTTTCTTTGTCTATAACGTCGGATTAGATGTGAGAGCTGCTTCAAATTTATTGAATTTTCTTGGAAAACATGTTGAAATTTTTATGCTCTTGTCAATAAATGAATTTTTTTTTATGTGCCAATTTTTTTCCGTTCTTTTTTTTTTCCTTTACCACAAACTGTATTAAATTGTCGTTTTGGGAAAATAAAGAAAAAGAAAAAACTTAGAAATTGCACTGCCATATCATTTGGAGATTGACGAAAAATAAAGAGGGAAATGTTAAAAGAAAAGGAAAATTTTTGTTTGCTGATAACAATTTATTTATATACCTTATTATATGAAATTGTTGTGCATACTAGATATTTACTGTTTTCAATGTCAAATAAAGTTGATTGCATTTCGGTTGTTTTGTTTTTATGAATTTTTATAAACATGAAAAAGTTATAATTTTCGTTACAATACGAGCAAATGTGGGTTAAAATTTATTTGATGTAAATCAATAGGTATCAGGCTGATTCGTAGTTAAATTGACAGCATATTGACTGATTATTTTGCATGTAATCATGCATTAGATGGTCTGAATTCATTTGGATTGTCTAGAGTTTCAGTCTGTTGCCTAGTGGCGAGATATACCAAATATATCCAGATAAAATTTTGATTATGAAAGTGAAATGAGAAATTTAGATGCAAAAAATATTTAGGACATGAAAATCGTCTAACTCAAATGGCAACTTTTTGCCTTTCATTATTTCCTGTTGTTGATCGGTTAATTTAAAGCTTGCCAACCATTAAAAGGTATTTTTTATCCAGAAAAAAACATTGATTTTGTTTTTGACCTCAAATGTCCAGAAAAATCTAGATTTTTTTACAAAAGCCCAAGCAAATGCTATGGTGTATATGGCAATCTTACTCTCATTTACAGATGTCAAATTGAATAAAGAATGTTCAAGATCGCTGTTGAAAGTTCGGGAAAAACTGCAACTATACGATATGGTTATCAGATAGAGTTGAGAAAAGTGTGCAATGTCATCGCTGTTTGGTTGTAAGCCTTTGCAAGGTGATTTGCTAAAGCATGTTACATATAAATATGTATTTAAGGACTCATGTGAAGTTGACCCCAGAATTTTCGAAAACCGAAAATAAAAATTTTTGATTTCTCCAAAGTTGTACTGATCTCTTCAAACTTCTTCATCCATTTTCGAATGAGGAGTATGCTTGGCGAGTTATTTGAATAGAAAATAGTGATCACAAAATAGCAGCCATTACAGAGTCTACATGCCGAGTCGCCATAAGAAATTTTAATGTTCGAATAAATGAGTGCCCTGACCGACGGGGGTATACATTTGGACGATATTATTGTTAAGAAATAAGTTCCCAAATTGTGTACTTAAATTAACAATAAACACATTTTCGATAGATGGCTTACTTTCATTTTAATTGGTCCACTGAACATAACATAAAATTTCTTTTGGAACACTTGTTATTTAATATATATCATGAACCGTCAATTTGATTAACACAAACATTCCTGAGATCTATAAACATTTTCTCGTACTTTACACATTCACTGTGTTACTTTTTTCTATAGGCCAATAGCTTGACTTTTATGTAGTTTGTATTAAGACAACAGTTTTTCAAAAAGCTGTTTTTGTTTATTACTTAAGTAAACACATAATTTTTATTTTTCATAATTTTTTTTTTTATTTTTTTCGCGTGTCATGCCATAACTGAGGTAATTAAATTTTCTGTATTTTTTTTTAATTTACGCGTTGAGGGCAATTTCTTTGTTGACATTCTCTCAAACCGCAGAAGCAATTTAAATTTCCGCCACATCCTCTGTACTGCATTTCCGTGCAACGTTTTATCTAAGCGTCCTGACCTGAGCGTCCTAAATCCCTGCAATCACTGCAATTACGGTTATAACGTGCTAGAAAGTATAAACAAGGATAATTATTATATGAATGGATCTATAGTACTCGTATTAAGAAGAGAAATATTTTTAATAAAAAAAAACATTGACTCACACAAACTCAATAAATTCTGCTCAACGACTTCAACAAAATCAGCGTCACTGAAAACGTCTGGATCGAATGGCATCATGCCTTTTGATTGTCTTCGGCGTCAATGCCAGATCAATTGTTTTGCAGGCTAAGCCAGCTAGGTGACGTAATTTCTAGCCCTTGTTGGCATTGCTATTTTGCCCAGCATGCATTTTTTGTGCTAATCCATGCTTGCCATCTGCTTGTCCAGTTGTTTGGTAACTCAAAACCGAGATTTTTTACAAAGTGGTACGCCATCTTACCAGTGAAAACAGTTTCTTTTTTTCGATTTTTTTAAAGGGTCTATTGGTTCTTTTCTTTCCACCAAAAAGAGAGTAAAAAGGGATAAAAACACCATTTAAATTTGTTATGTTGACATCTACGACGATATTTCAATAAATCACAACCATTAAATAAAAAAAGAGAGGTGCCCATAACTGACTCTATTGTGTGCCCACACTCGACTTTGACAGCCACTTTAAAAAGCAATAAGAAAAGTCTCTTGTGTGAACATTTTAGTTGGATTCGATTTTGATTCACAAAATATAGTAAATATAAATAAATATACATAGATTGCATTCAACTTTTCGGTTGATTCACTTGGAATTATCGCACTTGGAAAATTCTTAAAAAAAAATTTGTGTTGACTTTCACTTATTCAAAAATTGTTTTCTTCTCAGCACAAAGGAAATGCGTCTGTTTGCTCCGGTGTATGCACAAAAACATCGTGCTGTCATAACACGCGCTTAACAATTGTCATAACAGCCGCATTTGTTTTCTGTCAAAAGTAAGGGGGGGTGCCCACATCTGACGCATGCCCACAGGCGACATTATTTCCCTACTATTTGCGGTATCACACATTTAAAGTGTTTTTGTGAAAGGTGTCATGCCCACCAGTGATATTTCGCCCACGTTTTGTTCAGAGGTACCCAATTGCAAGTAGACTCTCAAAATTAATTTTTTCTTTTAATTACGCCCTTTTTTCGAGTTTTCCTAATAGAATGTACAATATTAATCCTTGTTTTCAAGAATAACTTCTTATCAATTTTCTGCGCAGATTTAAAAAAACCGAGTAGTCGAGTAAAAACCAGTAACTATTTAGTATTAAAACGTTTTTAAGCTGTATTAATTAACTCAATAGGTATATGGAAGTTATATAATCAAATAATTTTTTTTCATGCAAGAACCGAGACAGTTCGAATTTTTTCTTGTTATTTTTTTTTTTTTCTATTACTGAAGGTATTGCCATATTAAATGTTCTGCTGTCATATTTATGCTCGACTAGGACAACGTCTTGCTTGACATTCTCTCAAACTGCAAAAGCGATTGAAATTACCGCCACATCCTAAATACTGCATTTCCGTGCAACGTCTTGTCTGAGTATTCCAATACCAATTTGTTTGACGACGGCAACCAGGACCTGAGTTTCCCACATTCCTACGTTCACTGCAATTACGGTTATCTCGCCCTAAAAAGTATAAAAAGGTATAGCTATTTTATGGACGTATGATAAAATTGCCTATATTTAATAGATACTCACGAACTGGACGACAACGCTGCGCCTGTACTTGTGCAATAACTACGCACAGGACGACCAATAAGAAAATTGTTACTTTCATGATGATGTAGAGAACAAACTGTAGAATCAGTTAATATGATAAATTAAATTTTTGTCTGGTCTTTATATACGAATTTTTTAAGGTTTAAACTGTGCACAAAACAAAGTATGTAGGTCAAAAAGTTATTGTTGCCGAATATGTATTAATGTATTATGCGAAACAATGCATAGAACTTTTCAGAAATTTATATCTTCATAACAAGTAGATGATGTTAAACAGATTTATCTGCTACAAGAGTACATGTGCGAGCAAAATAAAATGTGTCGAAATTATTGAAAAAAAAAGATGTTTTGTTTCTTAATCTTTTCTAAAAAGGTTATTTTTAACGTATTCAGCAACAGCAAGTTATTGACCTATATTTTTATTAAAAAAAAAATAAATTTTGTGAATTCGTATAAAAATCTGCGAAATCATTAAATTTTTCATTCAATTAACTGATTCTACGATTTGTTGTATAGTGCTAGACGTATTAACACGAAAGTAACCATTTTCTTATTGATCATCCTGTGCGTGTTCGTTTCACAAATACAAACGCAGCGTAGTCGTCCAGCACGTAAATACTAACAATATTTCACTTTTCAATACATCTATAGAAAATTATTATTGTTCATTCTTTTGTAGGACCAAATCGCCTCGGCTGCCTTGATGCTTCGCATCAAGGAGGCTCATTTCATCAAATTTGCCATCGCCAAACAAATTGGAATTTTGATACCCGGTCAAGACGTTGCAGAGCATTTCAGTACACAGGATATGGCGGTAATTATAATCGCTATTGCAGCTTGAGAGCTTGTCAATTGAGATGTGAGAATCGGTCTTAAATAAAACGGCATGAAGTTTCCTTTGACAACACATTTATAATATAAACAATAAATATAAATCTACAACAAAACAAAAAATCTATTAACCTGCATAATTTTCTTATATGGGCATTAGACCGGGTCAATTTTGTATGAAGCAAAAAAATAAAAAATCATACCGAAACCCACTCAAAAGTTAGAAGGACTTTTTAAAACGATATCTGCATCATTTTTTTTTTTTTTTTTTTTTTTTTCATTTTGAGAAGAACCAATTGAGCACTTTTGATTCCTCTGAAAGCCTCTGAAAGGTATTTTGGTCATAACTTTTTTTTATTACAAAGTAGATGCCCACGAGTGCTATAGAAATAAAAAATATGTTCTTGCAAAAATTTTGGCGTTTAAAAATTGGGGTATAGATAATATTCGCAAAAATGGGCCTTCAGGTGAATCAAAAGTGCTCCATTGGGTTTTCTCGGAATGAAAATAAAAAATTATGTAGATATCGTTTTTAAGAGTCCTTCTAACTTTTAAGTTGGTTTCGGGATGAATCTAAATATTAACCCCGTCTTATATATAGATATAAAGTATAACTAAAATCGGAAACGTCAAAATTGTTCACCTGTCGCATAACGTGGAATGCCGAAGACCCATTTTGAAATGTTAGTCAATCGATTTGTATAGGTTTAATGTTTCTTGGAATTATCGTAAATTAAGGTTCCTTTCTTGACTGGTCTAATACGGCAAAGCATAAAAAATATGTGAAATATTCATGTTTTGGATTGCCATTAAGGTAAATTTTCTTCGGTTGCATATTTTTAATCATGGTATAAACTCTTAATAGCTCTTAAAATTAGAAAGGATATCATTTTACTTTTTTTATACCCTACACCCAGGGTATATTAACTTTGTGCTTCCGTTTGCATCGCGGAAAAGTAGGAGACAACCAAAATATACATAAATACTAAGAATTGTAAGCGCAAGCTCTGAGCAAAAACTGGGTGAACTCGGATAAGAGGGCATGGCACCTTTCATATAAGCAAAAGTTTCAAAATGCATTACTGAAGGAGTTTTTTGAGATAATCCAACTAAATTTCACTTAAATACTAATGACTATAAGTGCACTAGATGAAATCGGACAAGAACGCGTGGCACCTCCTTTAGAAATAAGAGCTTCAAAACGCTGTACTGAAAACGTTTTTAAGATATTCCAACCAAATTTCACTCAGAGACCAAGAACTATAAATAGAAGCCCTGAGCAAAAACTGAGCCCTTTCAAAATACTGCAGTGAAGGGTATTTAATTTTAGGCCAGGCCAAAGGTTACACCCTTTTTAGTTTTTTTTTTATTAAGTACCATCATTTAATCCTTAAATTGCTGCTCTTTATGTAAATATCCTTACTAAATCAAATTAAATGCCTCTAAGCTGTTAATTTTACACATTTGGCTAAAATGCCTCACACATTAAGGCATCAACAACTTGTTGAATTTAATTGCGACCACTTCAGAATAAAAAAACCCACAGAAAACACTTTTATTTGACACTTTTAACTATTTAACACTTAATTATATGTATATACATATATATGACTATTTGTTTGTTTTTATGTTTATACCACCAACCAATTCGGAGCAAATGTCAGAAAGACAAATGTCTCTACACTGTATTTTTTTTTTTTCTTTAGTTTTTGACGTGACCATTTATAGTTTTATGTAATTTAAACCTTATCTTAGTTCAACATCCCATGCCACCACCTACGTCATGTTTGCGTTGATGTATGGAAGTGTCCGTCCAAGAGATGACAACAAGCCGCAGTAGATTTTGTATACCAGACTTGCTACTTTTTTCGGCCATTGCTTTTAATGCCGAAAGTACCCCTTATTTTTATGCAAACAAAATTTCAGAGTTATAAAATATCCAAAACAGAAGGGCAAAACATGTTGATGGTTCACTTTCACTTTCTCTGTAATGTGACCGAAACTAAATCGTGCTTCATTTGCCAAAAGGACATTTGTGCGGCATCGCAATAGAGCAACAGCAACAAACAACTTTATACACATAAACCGTGGTCAAGCAACACTTGATATACTACGAGTAAATTGGCCACATTTTGTGGTACTTATTGCACCACGACTGACCGAATGACCGACGAACTAACCGGGGCATCAATCAGCTGGGGCTGCCCAAAGCAACAACCAACGCAACACTGAATGTTGAGCTACAACTGGGCAGTAGATGGTGTTTTTTACTTTTTTGGATACTTTTTTTATTTCGGTAGCACAACAAAAACAATAACAGGAATAGCATGAAATTTTATGTTAACCAAAAAAGGATATTTTATTTCGGCCATTTTAGTGGTCGTTTGCTATTTTTCTATGAAGCTGCCTGGCTTATTTTTAACTCAAATGTTGGTGACACAGGCATAGAAATTAAGCCGTAGCACGTACATTGTGTTCTTGTTGTTGTTGTTGTTGTTGTTGTTGTTGTTAAAATGTACTATACAAAACAATGTAGTAAAGGACAATGAATTTTTCAAAAAGGGACTTGCAACAAGTTTTTGAATGCAGAAATTGCTAGCAGTTAAAGTTTGCATAATTTCCAACTGTTTCAGATAATACTAAGTGAAAGTTGGTAAAAAAAAGTGTAAGCGAGTTCGAAATTATATTCCTGGCAAAATAAATATAGAAGAGATTAAGAAAGATGATAAATTCTCTAGAGATTACGACCAATGTCCCGCAGGTTTTAGATATATTCGAGTTTAAAAATTAATTACATACAAGTTTCCACCAATTATTACGGCGACATAAATTAATAACATACAAGTTTCACCCCACGTTTGTAGTGGCGCTTGTAGCCAAATAATTTGGATTTTTCACAATTTCTTTTAATGTATATTTATACTAAAATCTTGCAATTTTTTTTAGCTATTTTTGCATTTTTGTTATGGTTTTTTTTCTGATTACTTTACTGTATTCAGATTACAAAAATTCCTACTATGTCAGTCCTCTAGTTGTCAATAAAACATTGTTGCAATTTATTAAGCCGCTGTACTTAACTTTTGACCTAATATCACTAACACAGTTACCAAGTTTTTTTTATGTTTCGTTAAAAATCGAATGATTCTACAGTTTTAAAATTTTTCCGACCTTTGTAAGTTACTAAAGTGATTTTGATCGTTCTTTCCTGATACAGTCATCGCCTGAGTCGGTTTTATAATTTCCAAGCCTCTACTTTAAAATTTTATTAAGTATTAAAACATAATTCAATGTGTTAAAGTTTAAAAAATTATATTGAAATTTGCAATAAAAATTGCATTTCGCTTAATTTTGGCTTATTAAATTTAAGCTACTTAATTTTGAAATTGGATTTCATTCGGAATTTCTTTTACATAATTGTAAATTACTTATATTTATGAGTTTCGCAAATTCGAGGACCAAGATTTTCATTGGAAAAAAATCTACAATAAAATGTGCCAATTCCTATAAAGGGTAAGAATTTTACATTAATCAAAGAAATTGAAATTTAGTGTAACATATTAAAATTATTGAATGTAGATTTGGCACAAAATAAACCACTGCAAGTCATAATCAAAAGAAGATTTGGTAATCGAGAGTTAAATCAGCAAGTTTTTCTGAGTACTCTAGCATGATTCTTGCTTGTCTGAGTAAGACGTTCAACACCAGCTCTTAACGACCAACCATCATAAAAACAGTTTTTCGGAGAAACCGACGCATTTGGACGCGTAAAACAATCGCCTTAAAAATCATTTAATTTCTTGAAAAAAAGAAAAAAAAACAAACAGTAAAATATGTGTTAATTTCAATAGGAAAAAAAATAGCTAAGGCAAAATTTCTAAAAGAGAAAAATAAACATTCTAAAGCCATTCAAAAACAAACAAACATATAGAAGAAGAAATGCTAGAAAATTAGTGATTAAAAAAGTGACTCTAAATTTCATAAAAATGCTTGGTTGTAGTTAAAAAAAAAAAATTACAAAGTTCAAATAAAGTTAAAGTAAATAATAAATAAGGTATTGCAAAATTGGAAAAAAATATAGTGCTAGAAAAAGGCTAGTTTAAATTACAGTGCATTAAAAATAAAAAGAATTTGGTTTAAAGTTTGAAAGATGTCTAAAATAAAGTAAACTTAAAAATAAGTAAATTAAAATTAACTAGAAAATAGGGAAAAATTAAGTGAATTTTCTTAAAACTAATTTCATATTATATATATATATACATAAATATGTATATACATATATTTTATTGAGTGCATAAAAAAATAAAACCCGTAATCCAGTGCAAAAGTTATATACTGAAAAAAAAAAAAAACAAAAACAGCAATGTGTATAACATTTTACAGCTATGTCAAAAATTGCATGCTATAATTTGTTACCAACATTGGCTGTAGAGTGTTAAATTTGTAAAGTGTCTTGGCTTAGCAACATCGCTCTTACATCAATTGTTGTATTAGCAACATTTTATTTACATAGAGCTTAGATACATTTTCGGATATTAATTTCTAACATACGAAGATAACAACAAATTGTGACTCTCTTTTTTTTTGTAACTGAGAGATGTTGCTGATCAAGGTGTTTCACAGGTTCATAATGTTGCTAACGCTCACTTAGAATTTTTGGGTTATTTGATTTTCTCAATTGCTTTTATGCTATGTTTTTTTTTGTTTTGGAGCATCGTTACAACCACCGTACAAAGAAAGATCTTTCTTCGTGGGAACTAATCATCGCTGCTGTCAAGTAAGTTTGCTCTCTCTTTCAGTTTTGTTACAAGCAGACCCTGAAATAAACTTTTTTAAAAGTTTTTTTTTAAGTTTATTTAGACTAAAAACTTTTAAATCATCTAGATAAAAGTTTTTAAAAACTTTAAACTTTTTGAAATAAAAGTTTTAAAAAACTTAAAAAAAAAACTTTTAAAAATAAAAGTTTTTTTTAAAAGTTTTTAAAAACTTTTATCCTTAAAGAGTTTTTTATAAAAGTTTTTTGAAAAAGTTTTTAAAAACTTTTATCCATAAAAGTTTTTATATAAAAGTTTTTTCAAAAACTTTTATATAAAAACTTCTAAGCAAGAAGTTTTTCATGAAAGTTTTTGATGAAATCTGTCACATAAAAGTTTTTTTTTGGGAAAAAAATACCTTGAAAAAAGCCCCTGTGGATAATTACGGCCTAAAAAAATTTTATTGCAACAATCGATGGGGAAAGGTCGAAAATACATTTTGGACATGACAAGAGGAGTCCCCGACCCCTCTAAGTGACCGATTTGGGCCCATTTTGGTGAAAAAATTTTATTACACCAATCGATGGGGAAAGGTTGAAAATACATTTTGGACATGACCAGGGGTGTCCCCGACCCTTCTAAGTGACCGATTTGGGCCCATTTTGGTGAAAATTTTTATTGCACCAATCGATGGGAAAAGGTCGAAAATAGATTTTGGACATGACCAGGGGTGTACCCGACCCCTCTAAGTGACCGATTTGGGCCCATTTTGATGAAAAAATTTTATTGCACCATTCGATGGGAAAAGGTTGAAAATACATTTTGTACATGACAAGAGGAGTCCCCGACCACTCTAAGTGACCGATTTGGGCCCATTTTGGTGAAAAAAATTTATTGCACCAATCGATGGGAAAAGGTTGAAAATACATTTTGGACATGACAAGAGGAGTCCCCGACCACTCTAAGTGACCGATTTGGGCCCATTTTGGTGAAAAAATTTTATTGCACTAATCGATGGGGAAAGGTCGAAAATAGATTTCGGACATGACCAGGGGTGTCCCCGACCCCTCTAAGTGACCGATTTGGGCCCATTTTGGTGAAAAAATTTTATTGCACCAATCGATGGGAAAAGGTTGAAAATACATTTTGGACATGACAAGAGGAGTCCCCGACCCCTCTAATTGACCGATTTGGGCCCATTTTGGTGAAAAAATTTTATTGCACCAATCGATGGGAAAAGGTCGAAAATAGATTTTGGATATGACCAGGGGTGTCCCCGACCCCTCTAAGTGACCGATTTGGGCCCAATTTGGTGAAAAAATTTTATTGCACCAATCGATGGGGAAAGGTCGAAAATAGATTTTGGACATGACCAGGGGTGTCCCCGACCCCTCTAAGTGACCGATTTGGGCCCATTTTGGTGAAAAATTTTTATTGTACCAATGGATGGGAAAAGGTTGAAAATAGATTTTGGACATGACCAGGGGTGTACCCGACCCCTCTAAGTGACCGATTTGGGCCCATTTTGATGAAAAAAATTTTATTGCACCATTCGATGGGAAAAGGTTGAAAATACATTTTGGACATGACAACAGGAGTCCCCGACCCCTCTAAGTGACCGATTTGGGCCCATTTTGGTGAACAAATTTTATTGCACCAATCGATAGGGAAAGGTCGAAAATAGATTTTGGACATGACCAGGGGTGTCCCCGACCCCTCTAAGTGACCGATTTAGGCCCATTTTGGTGAAAATTTTTATTGCACCAATCGATGGGAAAAGGTCGAAAATAGATTTTGGACATGACCAGGGGGTGTCCCCGACCCCTCTAAGTGACCGATTTGGGCCCATTTTGATGAAAAAAATTTTATTGCACCATTCGATGGGAAAAGGTTGAAAATACATTTTGGACATGACAAGAGGAGTCCCCGACCCCCTCTAAGTAACCGATTTGGGCCCATTTTGGTGAAAAAAGTTTATTGCACCAATCGATCGGAAAATGTGGAACATATTTATTTCCATAACAGATGTATACTATAAATAACGCTACGCCAAAATGTATACATCTAATACATACAATTCGAAATATTTTTGTCACAAATCAAAACAAAAGTTCCCACAGTGCAAGAATTTTCTTCTCGTTTAAACAGATGCACAAAATTTAAAAAGAGTGCATGAAATGGATTATTGGTTAAACAACTATTGCATTATTTGAAGCCCTTAAAACCAAAATCATTTTTGTACTTAGGTAGAATGTAAAAAGCAAAAAAAAATGCAATTTTGGTGACAAATGCTGGTATACAATGTAAGCTATTTTATTGCGTATCTATTTGAGTGTCCCAAAATTTAAATTTTTGGATACACACTAACATATTGCCGTTTTTTTACCTTAACCCTTAAATACAAACCTTTTTAAACTTTTTTTTTTTGCGAACAATAGTCAGGCAACTTCAAAACGGTTAAACTAAATAATTTCGTACTAAATCTACAGGTCAGACATTAGACGCCAACCGACGCATGAATGTTTTTTTACGGCTTTTCCTTATAAATACTCACAACACAACACTCTATTTTTTGTCATTTGAATGTCCACTAACGAAATTTTAAAAATATGGCAATAAACGGTCACAAGAGTAGCCGGAGGTACATTAAGTCATGTCCACAATGTATGTTCCACAATTTCCCATAGATTGGTGCAATAAAATTTTTTTTATAAAAGGCGTCCAAAACGGTTATTTAGAGGGGTCGGGGACACCCTTGAGTCATGTCCAGAATCTATTTTCAACCTTTCTTCATCGATTGGTGCAATAAAAATTGTTCACCAAAATGGACCCAAATCGGTCACTTAGAGGGGTCGGACCCACCCGTGATCATGTCCAGAATCTATTTTCAACCTTTCCTCATCGATTGGTGCAATAAAAATTGTTCACCAAAATGGGCCCAAATCGGTCACTTAGAGGGGTCGGGGACACCCCTGGTCATGTCCAAAATCTATTTTCGACCTTTCCCCATCGATTGGTGCAATACAATTTTTTCGCCAAAACGGGCCCAAATCGGTCACTAAGAGGGGTCGGGGACACCCCTGGTCATGTCCAAAATCTATTTTCAACCTTTCCCCATCGATTGGTGCAATAAAATTTTTTCACCGAAATGGGCTCAAAACGGTCGCATTTTATCTTTCAGCTCTATATGTAGATAAGCGTGTAATTTGTAATACTTCAGTCACTGGATTTTTTTCAAGGTATTTCTTTTTTTTGCCATGTTTTTTTCCAAAAAAAAAACTTTTATATGAGAAGTTTTTTGAAAAACTTTTATAAAAAACTTTTAAAAATAAAAGTTTTTAAAAACTTTTTCAAAAAACTTTTATACAAAAACTTTTATGGATAAAAGTTTTTAAAAACTTTTATAAAAAACTTTTATTTTTAAAAGTTTTTTTTAAAAGTTTTTTGAAAAAGTTTTTTGAAAAAGTTTTTAAAAACTTTTAAAAATAAAAGTTTTTATAAACTTTCATACAATAAAAGTTTTCAAAAACTTGCATTTGCAAAACTTTTTGAATAAAAGTTTAAAAGTTTCAAGGTCTGGTTACAAGCAATAAAAATTCTTTTTGTGAGTAAAAAAACAAATGTAAAATATTGGCAATATGCACTACAAGAAAAGTGATAGTAAGTTTTTTTTATTTAACAATTTTGCACACTCAACATTTCTTTTAAAATAATTAAATTTAAATTTTGATTTAGTATTAGAAATAAAGTAAATATATATAATATTGAGATTTAAGAAATTAAAACAAAAAAAAAAAAAAGAAAAGAAATATTAAGTCAAGCAAAAATCCAACTTTTGATTTTGTCTAATTCATTTTTTTTTAATTAAATTTTCTATGCACATGGAAAAAAAAAACAAAGATTAATATGTACAATTTAGAATTAAAAGATTTTGGAAATTTAGATTTCGAATTCTTGATTTTGCTCAGCACTATTTTTACGTTTAGATTAAACACATGAAACTTATAACTTTTTGAATTCTATATGATTATTTACAAAAATTTATTTTTTTTGAATAATTTTTAATAAATTTATAATGCCGGCTTAAATATCTCTTTTTGATTTCTATCTACGAAATGTCGTGAGGTTGTTGTTATAGTTGTAAAATAGGGATCACTTTAAAAGTTTCCTGTTCGAGTTATAGACTAAGTGATCATGGTTGGGTGGGTTTATGTGGCAGCAAAGACCATTTATATGCAGTCACCATTCCAATCAACAGTTTCAAACATTTTTGTCACCACATCAAAAACCTTGTATATTTTCTTTTTTTTTAATCCACCTCCCCTTTCTTTGCCTCTTATGATGCACGTTATATTTAAATAGTTTTTGTTTGTAGTAACGTTACTACCCCAGGTGAAAGGATGCAAGAACTACCACCCCATTAGCCGACGAGCCGAGCTGGATTTTAATGCGTGCATCCGCTTCCTTTCTTGCCTGCACAGACAGTTCAACATTCATACCGTTGCATGCTACACGTTGGACGCCAGTTTAGGATTATGGTTATTTTTATAAAAAAAAATCTATTAATAACAAAAACCATAATCCTGCACTGACGCCCCACGTTGGGCGCCACGTTGCTTTTTTTAAGAGTTTGAATTTCTGTCTTTTGATTGGTTGATAATAAGGAATTTATCGTAATATTTGCAAGAGTTATTATTTATTTCAAAACTATTTTGTATTGTGAGGAGGAAAGTTGGCGGAGCCTCGTTTTCCACCTACAAATCATCGCTTCATATAACCGGCATATTATACAATATTATGTTTTTATTTATATATAGGTAACTCATTAAATAATTATTTTTGAGTTACAAATGAAATGTAATTATTTTTATTATTATTTATTTAAATAATGACTTATTGTCCTAATTAAGTAGTTAACTAAGCAATTTAGTTGAAGGTAAAATCCCCACTACATGAACAACGGCAACACTGTGCAACAGCTGTTTTTGATACGCAGCTGTCACAGAAAGAGAAAACAAATTTAAACACATTACAGTGGATCGAGACAGTCTTTACGTGGCCGGCAATCGCCAAACGACAGCAGCAGCAGGAGTAGCTGATAAAACGGTAAGCAGCAAGGAAACAAAATATTTGATAAATTAAAGTAGTTGTAGAAGTGGGGCGTAGTAGTGTAGAGACCGCCTCACGATCAAGCCCGATAGTAAATCAGTTGATCGCTAGTGTTCTCTCTCTCTCTGAAGTGCAAAAGAGATACAGAAGGATAGAAAATAGCCATTGCCTTAAGTGTGAGCAGCCCGATATGATATTAGCTACCCACTAGTAGAGAGAACGCGTTCAAGAGAATACCATTGCTACAGGTGTGAGCTGCCCGAAACTATGTCAGCTACTTATGGTTATAGACCACTCGTTCAAGAAAAGTAGCAACTACCCGATACGATATTAGCTACTCACAGTTAGAGAGTGCGCGTTCGATAGAATAGCATTGCGTTAGGTGTGAGCAGCCAGATACTATGTCAGCTACTCATGGCAATAGAGCATGCGTTCAATAGAATACCATTGCGTTAGGTGAGAGCAAGGCAACTAACCACTACTACACTCAACTAAACCATGGCTAGCTGTAGACAAGAGCAGAGAGTGGTGGGGAGTAGAGAAACGTGTCTTATATATTAAATTAAGTAAGTACAGTAGATTTCCGATTGAACGAACGCTATGTTGGCAGGCCAGTTCGTTAAATCTGATTTTTCATTAAACCGAGTACTAAAACCAAACGTCTGTTTTTCTTAATTAAAGTGACTTAAATTATCAGAAGTAAAAATTTAAAATTTTTTATTGAAGTACTGCGCAACGGACATGCGTCAGTCCGGAAACTCCAATAATTTGGACGCTTTTGTAGTTCGGACAATTTAAAATTTGTACGTCTACAATCCGGAAAGAAATTTTTTTATGCAAGAAAAAAAAGTTAATAACGTTTTTACCTCTGTTTTGATAATCGCACTTTAATTCACATTTTGCATTACTTCAGTTTTGGTTCTTTCCCTAGAAGCGTGTTTGTCTATTTTCGTACCAAGTGACACTCACTTTAAAGAAAAAGTGCCATATTTTACAAAGTCTTGATGAGGGAAAAACTATAAGGCAGGTTGCTGAAAAATTCTATGTTTCCAAACCAACGATTTGCGACATTAAAGAAAAAATAAGAAGATAAAACTATTTACTTCGATGCTTATAATGAACCCGGTAACATTTGAACCAAAATAATGTATTCAACCATGTTCAAATCAGGCATGTTCTGAAATCCGATTCACTTCGGAATCGGAATGAAAGCAATTTTCAAGAGCTCCGCATTTCGATAATTAAAACCAAACCGGATTTATGTTTCGGCAAATCGAATAGGAACCATTAAAAAATTTTATTTAATGAAAAGCATATCCGATTCCATCTTATTTGTCGCAATGCAGAGCTCTTGAAGATTGCTTTCATTCCGATTCCGAAGCGAATTGGAATTCAGAACATGCCTGAATATTAAACTTTCTGTAAGGAAATAGAAAGTTATAAAAAATTCAGAAAATCCAGATGTAGAGGAAGCGCTATATACATGGTTTTCGGTTTGATTAAATAAATCTGCAGCTAAAAAATAAATCCATGTTTTAATTCACTCAGATTATTTCAAAAACTTTCAAAACTATAGTCCAACAACTGTAGACAACTCCGAACGAGCCTAAATCTATATGTGTCCGGATTTTCGAAGTTGCGCTGTACCCGTTGATTTAGCGAATCGAGCTTAGAAAAGTTTTTCAGAATAATCCCAGAAATTACATTTTCCGGTGTTCTACCGATTTGCGCCCACCCTGTCTACGTGCTCTGTCTTCACTTCGATTTATTCCGTTGGAAAACACTGATTTTGCATGTTGTTTGTTAAACTGAGTGCAGCCAAATGTCTGATCTTCGTTATATAATAATGTACTCAATAGAAAAAAATTAGTTGTTCGTTAAATGCGGTTTTCGTAGAATCGAATGTTCGTTAAAACGGAAAACTACTGTATATTGTGAGGAACCAAATAAAAAAATTTAAATGAAGTAAATTAATGAAACCTCAACCCGTGACTTTGAATTCAACCAAGCGGTCGTCCTTTTCTTTTATTAATTTTTATAGCCGAACTCCTGGCCACTGGCGAGCAAAATCGCTGGCAAAAAGGTTCGTTACAGTAATTTATCATGTGCAACATGTCGTTTGAGTAACGTGGAATGTTTAAAATTTCTTATTAAACGTTTTCTGTACTTTCCAATAAGTTGGAAAAAGTTTAAAATATTTCATGAGATGATTGCGACTTTTTGTGCATTGTTTTCAAGACTGTCATATTCCAGATAAATTTGTGAAATTGTTGCATTTCCAATATACAAAATTATCTATAAAGTTGTATAGCATTAGTATTTTTAAATCAACGAAATCAAAATCCAAGTATACAACAAAAGGTTAAACACTGCCCCACACTGTGGAAAGACAAAAACATTAAGTAAATAGGATCATAGTCAAGTTTAAACCAGCTAAAGGGATTTCGTAAATTAATAAAATCTATTCGTAGCCAAAGCTCATACTTCCCTTAACATAAGACAAATTTTCAATTTAAAGTAACTTTTGCCACTTGGCCGAAAACTTTCTTTTTTGTTGTTTTTCTTCGTGGTGATTTTCATGATTACGACGTCATAGAAACCTAGAAAAGTTAAAAGTTTTTCAAAAAAAAAAAAAAAGATAAAACAGAGATAAGACGTCATTTGGCTCAATTTAAAATGTAAGCTTACACACATAAAATTCTTAGCGAAATGTATGCGTAAAGATTTGTACAAGCACATAAAATCTGAGCACAGCAGTGTGCACTGGAAAAATAAAAAATAAAATTTTATAATTAGCTACCAACAAATCACGTGTCAAGTGTTTTTGTGGCGTGAGCTTACTGTTCTGTGTTTTTGAGTAAAAACAACAACATTACAAAAACAAGGCAAAATGCATATTTAAAAAAACCCAAAAAATTTGTTGGTAGGTTGGTTTTTGATACGTTTCACCCATAACCATCTGGGATCTTCAGTCGAATTCACCTACAAACCAAAAACTCGACCAAGCATGCTTTATTAATTTTTTGCTTAGATTAGACGCGAATCACAGCAAAAATTCAATGCAGCATATGCAAAGTTCTAATTTTTGGTTTTTTTCCAAAGTTAATTGCTGATTTCTGAAAAAACCCGAACCAACTTCGCTATTCTGGCACCATATTCGGATTCAGCGACCCCGAAAACATAAAGTTTAGGTGGTCTGATCTTTCGCGCATGGTACTTTTTTTTTGTGGGCCTGTGTAATTACCACCAAAAATCTGCAGAAGGTGTCAATAAAGTACGCTGAGTTTTTAGAAATTTTTGAAGGTCATCAAGAGGTCGCTCATCGCCGTTTTATGCAAAATCTCGGCTTAGTACAGTTTTTATTTTATTACGATTTAAGAAATGCTCGGAATGAGTCATCCGATATATCAAATTTTTTGTCTTGAGTCAAGGTATATAAAAACATTATATCTCGAATTTAAAATCATTCATATACTGTTGTTTTTTATAAAAAGACCGAAAGAAAACATATTTTCGATATTTCGGCCTGCTGTAAAACTCTTAAACTACATCTTGGAAAAACTTTTTTTCATAAGTTTATCATAAAATCATACAAAAAACAATTTTCTACTGCATCTTAACCCATTATATCCTGTTTTTATGGGTCTTCTTGACCCTTTTTTCCAAAAACTTGGTTAAAATGGGTTAAAATGTTATACAAAAATATTCTTCAAAAAATTTCACTAGGATTCACCAAAGACGGAAATTCTTAAAACTTCAGAATAATGCGTAAGAAATTTGATGACAATTTTCATTTTCCGTTTTTTATTGCTATTAAAAAAAAATTTCGCTACATAATGTGCAACTGCATAAGTTTCTACTTTTTTATGCATAATTAACTAAAAAAATAAGTTATTATAACCCTCAATAGTCTGGATGAATTAATAGCGTGTTTTGGTATCCAATACCCCACTGTGCGCTGTCTGTAAGTCGTTGATATTATACTTTCTTGCAAAGTGCTTTCGAATTTTATGGTTTAACCTTTGCCCTGGCCAAAAAATAAATACCCAACTCTGCAGCACTGCGTAAATGTTTCTTGCAAGGGAGATGCTATGCCTTTTCATCTGGATTTGCCTAGATTTTACTCAGATTTTGCATTTACAAGCCTTAGTTTTCGAGCAAAAATAAGATTGAACTATCTCAAAAAACACATATTGAATTTTTTGCTTATATGGGAGCCCTCTTGTCCGAGTTCACCCAGTTTTAGTTCGGAGCTTGCATTTACTCTATGTAGTATCTGAGTGAAATTTAATTCGATTACTTCAAAAAACGCTTTCAGTATAGCATTTTTAAACTTTTGCTTATATGGGAGGTACCAAGCCCTCTTGTCCGAGTACGCCTAGTTTTTGCTCTGAGTTTTCATTTACTGTTCTTAGTGTCGGAGTGAATTTTCTTTGAATTATCTGAAAGAACGTTTTCTGTATTGCATTTTGAAAATTTTGCTTAAATGGGAGGTTCTTCGTTTTAAATGTTTTTTTTTTTTTTTGCATAGACGGTAGGCGCGTCTGTAGACCAATTTCGCTCATTTTCAATCCCATGAGCTAGCTTTTTCGATGGAAGCAGTGCACAAACATTCATCAAATTATCTTGCTTAGTTTTCCCGTGAAAAATATTTCCAAAGATGGAAACTGAAAATTGGAACCTGTACTGTACTGTACTGTACTGCACTGCACTGTACTGTACTGTACTGTACTGTACTGTACTGTACTGTTCTTAAATGAAATAATGATGGGAATAGATTAGTCACAACTATTTGTGTTCTTTTTCCAAAAAACCACATTCTCACAGTGTAGTCGCAATGCATGTTGGAGATTTCGTTACTTATGCTGCGTTGCCTGCTGTCAACGATTGCGTGTCCAACTACTTTCAACATATAAACTACGACTATACAGCGAAGAACTAGAAGACAAAAGAGAAAAACACGAGCAAAAATCGAAAATGAAAAAGTTAACGCTTTTTGCAACAATTGAATTTTGAGTCAAGTTTAGACATTGAAACTTTTTGGTGCTTTGGGTTTGCCAAACCAAGACAAGAAGAAGAACAAAACGCAGCAGCAGCATGGATTGAAATAGAAGAGGAACGAACGATACTACAATTTTAGACAACATGCGATACGGATGCACATAAGACGGAAACGGAAATGAAATTCAATTTGTACATCTTGTTGCTGCGTATGACGCGCGCTGCTCCTCTGGTTGCTGCTACTGAGATGACGATTTCTTAAATCACTTTAATTGGTTAAAATTGGAAAATCTACGAGCAAAGCAACAAAATA
Source organism: Calliopum simillimum (assembly GCA_951812925.1). Taxonomy (NCBI): domain Eukaryota; kingdom Metazoa; phylum Arthropoda; class Insecta; order Diptera; family Lauxaniidae; genus Calliopum; species Calliopum simillimum. The sequence goes on along the minus strand of OX638370.1, from coordinate 112,536,688 downwards.
ACAACATTAAACAAACAAAACAAAAAAAAAAAGTTTTATTTCTTAAAGTGAAACAAAATATAAAATTCGAAATTGAATTAATCAATGCAAACTTTTGATTTTGATCAACACAGCAAGTTCTTGCATATCGAAAAGAAATTGAAATGAAATTGAATAGACCAAAGTATAGGAAATAAATCAGATTTATATGATAAGCAAATAAATTGGGTCTACATTATTTATAATGTGATTTTACTTATAGCAAAATGGGGGAAGCTAAACAAAGAATTATCTACTGATTTGCCAGTAATTGGAAAGAGTGATAAATGAAAGAGGAAGCTGAAAGCTGCAGTTGGGAATTGTTTTTATTTTTACCGCTATTAAAAATTAAAAACTGTTACTGAAATATATTTTCCACTTTTTCCAAATTATTGAGTGTACACTAGATAGTATCACAAAAAAAAAAAATGTTCGCTGTAAGCCCTCCATTTTGAAAACTTATCGGCTTTGATTTTTAAGGAAAAAAACATTTTTTTTCGACCTACAAATAAAACGCTATTTAATTGCTATTGCTTCGTCACATGACGTCCGATTAACAAGTATAGTATGTTGAAGTAAATGTCTCAACATGGGCTATATTTCATTCATGGAAGTAATTTATTTCAAATGTTTTCTTCGACTAGTTGTACTTATTATCTCAGTTTCTACTGCCTTATGGTGCCAAAAGCACTTCAAAGAATTAATGCCCATAAAAAATCATAAAATTAATTTCTACAAAGTTTCCCCAAATTGTTGAAATTGAAGAAATTAGTGCGAATCTAAAACCTCAGTACAAAATATGAAAAACAAGATGTTTAAAAAATTAAAATCGTCCCCTAAAACTATGCAATATTCTTTTTTTTAACATTTGACATTTCAAACAGTATGCAAATAAATAAATAAAAAAAATTCGCATAGTTTTAGGGGGCGATTTTCATTTTTTAACTTCATGTTTTTCATATTTTGTACTGAAGTTTTATATTCGCTATAACTTCTTCAATTTCAACAATTTGAGAAAACTTTGTAGAGGTAAATTTTATGATTTTTTATGAGATTTAATTCTTTGAAGTGTTCTTGGTACCTTAGGGTGGTATATACTAAGATAATGAGTACAACTAGTCGAAAAAATCAATTGAGATAAATTACTTCTATGATAAAATATAGCTCACATCAACACATTTACAACGATATACCACACTTGATGATCGGAAGGCAAATGGCGAAGTAATAGTAAAAATCAAATAGCGTATTATTTAGAGGTCGAAAAAAAATAAATTTTTTTTCCTTTAAAATCAAAACCGATAAGCTTTCAAAATGGTGGGCTTACAGCGAACTTTTTTTTCTGTATCGGGTTCGATACTATCTATTCTACATGCCAAGCCGCCATAAGAAAATTTAATGTTCGAAGAAATGAGTGCCGCGTTTTCATTTGTATGATATTATCGTTAAGAAATAAGTGCCATTTCATTTTCGATAGATGGCTTACTTTTTTTTGAGTTGATCCACTAAATATTCGGGCCTGTTTCGTAATCCATGTGGTTTGAATTACTTTTCATTTAGGAGGGTTTTTGATTAAAACGTTGAGTCACACGATAAAAAGTATTTGAATCTTTTTTATAGGAAATTACAAGTTTTACTAATAACATTGATTTGCAAAAAAGCAAAAAAGTAACCGTTTAGGAAATATTCTTAAAAAACCGCAAAATTTTGAAAAACTCGACTTTATCGAATATATCCGAAACAGCTCCTTTTTCGCAAATACATCTCAAAACCTATAATTTTCTGCAAAAAAGATAATAATACTTTTTATCGTGTGACTCATCATTTTCACCAAAAAACCTCCTAAGTGAAAAGTAATGGAAGCCACGCGGTTTACGGAACAGGCCTGATATACTTTCTTTGGAACACCTGTTATTTGATAAGTATATACCATGAACCGTCAATTATTGAATATTTGATTAAAACCATAATTCCTGTGATCTACAAACATTTGCTTGTGTTATTTTTTTCTATAAGCCAATTGCTTGACTTTTATGTAGTTTGTATGAAGACAACAGTTCTTCAAAAAGCTGTATTTATTTATTAAGTAAATATATAATTCACGCCTGTCCTGTGGGTGATTTGAATAAAATTTTCGAGTACCCCATTTTTTTACGGAATTCTGTTAAACATCGTATTTCAACATGTTTTCAATAAAAAATTTCAAAATCCTAAAAGCACTTCGGAAATGATCGGCTAACGAACGATTTCCATGTTGCTTTAGCCGAAGCAAAAAAGGATAATTCTGAAACATAGTTCCAAATGAATTTTTTTTTTCGGAATTGTATTCACTAATGCATAAAAATAACGTGTGAAAAGTACATTGCAAAATCGTATGCCCAAAAAAAGTTATTCAAGGTCAAAATATGCGAAAATAAATTTTTTTCAATTATTTCGCTTACGGCTGCAATTACGATAAAATAGTGGTTGACAGTTATTTGCCGAGTAAACAGTTTTTTAACTTCAATGATTTACTACGAAAGAGCTTCAAACATTTTTTTCCTATTACTCATGGTTTAGGAAGTATGTCAATTTAAAAAGTTTAATAACTTCGCGATATTTATATGTTGTACGTTTTAAATTGAGATAACTCTCGAACGACTAATCGCACAAAAAAAGTAACTATATACTTGTTTGTAAAAAATTATATTTTCTACAAACCATTCTCAGCTTTGTTTTTCGTAGGACCTATGGTTAAGGAGATGTTTTTCACAAACTGTTCAAATTTTGAAAAACTAGTTTTTAAGGAAATCTCTGGAGCTGTCTGGAACAGTTTGTGAAAAATATCTCCTGAACCATAAGTCCTACGAAAAAAAGAGCTGAGAATGGTTTTTAGGAAATATAATTTTCTACAAACAAATGTATATTTACTTTTTTTGTGCGATTAGTCGTTCGAGAGTTATCTCAATTTAAAAAGTACAACATTTAAAAATCGCGAAGTTTCAAAACTTTTTGAATTGACATACTTCCTAAACCATGAGTAATAGGAAAAAAATGTTTGAATCTTTTTCGTAGTAAATCATTGAAACTAAACAACTGTTGACTCGGCAAATAACTGTCGACCACTTTTTTTTCGTAATTGCAGCCGTAAGCGAAATAATTGAAAAAAAATTATTTTCGCAACTTTTGACCTTGAATAACTTTTTTTGGGAAAAAAAAAATTCATTTGGATGTTTAACAGAATTCCGTAAAAAAAAATGTGGTACTCGAAAATTTTATTCAAATCACCCACAGGATAGGAGTGTAATTCTTATATTTTATGTTTTTTTTTTTTCTTTTTTCGTTTGTTATGCCATAACTGAGGTAATTCAATTTTCAGTTTTTTTTGGTTACCGGACATAATCCCAACGGATTACGAAATGGGGATTATGTCCGGAAATTTTTCGGTCATAATCCCCATTTTGGCCATGGGGGTTATGTCCGCAAATTTTTCGGACATAATCCCAATGGGGGTTATGTCCGAAAAATTTTATTAAGATTGAACAAAATTTTTGCAATAATCCATTTAAAAAATTTATGTAGTGTTGGATGTTATAGACTGACCGGCGGCCGAAGGCCGCCGCGAAGCCAGTGTTGGATTTTTGAGAGTTGGAAATCCTGAGCTGCGGCCGCAGCCAGGATTTCTCTTATGTAAAATTACTGTGGCTAGCAAACTAGGTGTTGGATATATTATAGACTGATCAGCGGCTGAAGGCCGCCGCGGAAACGGTATTGGAATTTTTGGGAGTTCTAAATCCTGAGCTGCTTCTGTTGTCAATAATAAAATATCGTTATGGGGACTATGTCGTTGGAAAAGGAAATCCAAGAATCGGGAAAATCGTGGCAAGAGATCAAAGTCATCGCAAGGGATCGTGACAAATGGAGAGATTTCATATTGGCCCTATGCTCCTCCTAGGAGTTAAAGGAGAATACATACATACATACATGGGGACTATGTCCGTTTTTTCCTAGGGATTATGTCCGAAACGCTTGCTTACATAATCCCCATTGAAAAAATGGGAATTATGTCCGAATAACTTGCGGACATAATCCCCATATCGTGAATGGGGTTTATGTCCGTGGGGATTATGTCACGGCACCTGTTTTTTTTAATTTACGCGTTGAGGGTAATTTCTTTGTTGACATTCTCTCAAACTGCAGAAGCGATTTAATTTACCGCCACACCCTCTCTACTGCATTTGCGTGCAACGTCTTGTCTGAGAATTCCAATACCAATTTGTTTGGCGGCGGCAATTACGACCTGAGCGTTCCAAATCCCTGCGATCACTGCCATTGGTTATTACGTGCTAGAAAGTATAAGCAAGGATAATTATTATATGAATGGATCTGTAGTACTCGTATTTAAAACATAACTATTTTTAATGAAAAAAAACATTGACTCACACAAACTCAATAAATTCTGCTCAACGACTTCAACAAAACCAGCGTCACTGAAAACGTCTGGATCGAATGGCATCATGCCTGTTGCCTAAAACCAGACTTCATTGTCTTCGGCGTCAATGCCAAATCAATATAGGAATGTATCCGGGTATGAGACGGGTTTTGTTTTTGAGCCATAACTTTTTACTGGTCAAACCGTTGCAGGTGTCTTATATATCGTTCAAAAGGCAAGAAGTGCATACAACTTTCTTTTGAAGGACGTAGAAAGTTATTTCATGACATTCAAAATTTATGGCCAATTTTCTAAGTACTTTTTTTTAGCAATTTAAATTTTGCATCCGGGTATGCAATAAAAATACCCCTGCGGGTAAGGGGTCAGAATATGCCCGAGGTAAGCATGAATGTCGTAAAAGGCGACTAAAAGCGGGTGACCAGCCAGGGTGTGGAAGGGTGTAGCGTTGGACAGCGTTGCGCCTCGAAAGAAAAACCCACAATGCCCGTAACTGGCACTGACAAGGCGAGTCGATGCCGCCTTAAAATAAGCATCTTGTCGAAATCCTGAAGCATCTGATCCAGAGTGGGCGGCTCCCAGGTCAGCGTCTGTTCCAGATTGGGCGGCTGAAATTAAAAGTGAATTTGGCCACTATATTTGCAGCGCTTGCCGGATCCAGCTTTAAGCTTATAACTTACTGCGTGGGGCGTTACCGAGAAGATTATACTAATGAAGCATGGATCGAAAAACGATGGGAAATAACTCTCCAAGTGGTACCCACCAGAGTGTGGTTAATCCACCTGCCTCGGCAGCATGCACATCGGATTTGGAGGTGCAAGAAACATGCATAGTTAGGAATGATTCTCCTATAACTGGAACCAATATCGAGCCCTAACCGCAACTGTAGCGTATGCGACAAAAAGCAAATTTTACAGGAGAGAGTTTTTTTCATTTTTTTTTTAACATGCATGGCGGATTTTTTTAAAACGTTAAATGTAGTCTATATTAGACCTCGTATAAATAATAAACGCGTTTTTAAATTCATTTTGTGCATATTTCACTCATTTATGGCGCATACGACATTTTCGCAGTCACTCTTGGCTAAGATTGAAATTAAAATGTGGCGCATACGTTTTTTGAAATAACATGGCTTTGCCTTTGAAGAATACATTTATTACATTTATTTAATACACAGAAAGAAATTTGTAACAATTTGAACAGTTAAAATTGTACCAACCCACAAAAACGGTCAGATTGACTGTAATATTGTTAATTTACAATACTATTTAGTATTAAAAACTTACAAAATATCACACACACACATCCTTTGAACTTGGTTTTAACAGATGTAGTCCCACTCCAGGTCTTTTTTTGCAAAGTTGTTCATAGAGGTCCAAATAAACAGAAATTTTTTTTAAATCGATCAACGAGCTAATCGATTTTCCGAGTCGAATTCAGGTTACCAAATGGTCTTCACATTGTTTCTGCATAAAACAAAAAAGTTTGACAAAAACTAACTAAAAACTGGGTGTGCAGTTAGTTTTCTGTTTATTTGTAGATTCAAAAATATTGTCTTTACTGATCGCGTTTACGAGATATTGTATTTTTAACATCTTTTTTTTGAAATTTTTTTGTTAAAAAATAATGAACTTTCGCGTTTTTTTAGAAAATTAGCAACGGACGAAAACAAGAAAAATCATTTTCAATGTAAGTTTTGAAGTTGAATCCGAATCTGGTTTTAGAGTTGCTATATCTAAAATGGTTTGAGAGAAATCCTAGCCTAAATACTAATTTTCCTTCCACTTTGTGAAAAGTTAAAATAAAATTTTTTTTATTCTTTTGAGGTTATATAATAGAACAAGGAAATCCATAAAACATTAAAAACACCTTAAAGTCCTATTATTTTACTTCAAAACCCAGTTTAAATTATATCGACATATTTTTTCTTCTTCGAATTATTACAACCTGAAAAGGTGAAAAAAGGAGAAATCCACGTTTTTTAGCTATTTTAGCTTACGATGTTTCGAAGACAAAAAAGATATCGATATAATTCAAACTGATTTTCAAAGTAAAAGACTTCATTTTCAATCCTTCGAGCCAACTTTTACAACGAACCCTCTTTACAAAATTTCGTCGAATTATCCAAGTTTTCCCATGAATAATATTTCCAAGGACACAAAAACATCCATCCAAACAGACGGAAATGGCTATACCGACTTAAAAGGTGCTTCCATGCCTGCCACTTCTCCTTCTCCGGTTTTTAAGGTGCTTACGTTCTTTTTGCGGTCAACAAAAAACATATGTGGCTCTTACGACATAATTGAAAATGCGATATCTTTTTTAATACACTAAATTCAGTTTTAATATTTGGCATAAAGATGTGAATGATATTTTGGTACATATTTGCATCAAAAAAAAAATTTCGAAAAAATGTCGCATACGCTACTGTTGCGGTTAGGGCTCGATATGGTTTCTCAAAATTTTAAAATCCTTTCGATGAAAACTCGAACACGCATCGGCTCTTGGAATGTCCGAACTCTAAATGAACCTGGCAAAATACACAAAGCCGTTAGAGAACTCCACAAATTCAACCTTGAGATATTGGGATTAAGCGAGTGTAGATGGAACGGTGCCGGCGAATATGTACTTCCTGACGGCGAAAAATTTCTATACTCCGGTAGATCGCAAGATGACATCCACAGGGATGGAGTTGGATTTTTGCTAAGTAAAACTGCAGTAAAGGCAGTAATGGAATGGAAACCTGTAAACGAAAGACTCATTTGGTGCAGATTTCGAACCCCCGCAAGAAATATTACCATCTTCCAAGCATACGCGCCCACAGAGTTGGCAGAGAGAGACACCAAAGATGAATTCTACAGCCAGCTCGCTGCAGCAATAAACAGTGCTCACAAGAACGACATCATAATGGTTATGGGCGATTTGAATGCCAAAGTAGGCTCAAAAAACCTTAACCTAGAGCACGTGATTGGAAGACATGGCTTGGGTGCGAGAAACGACAATGGAGAGCTTCTCATTGACGCCTGCAATACAGCCGGTCTTGTCGTTGGAGGTACGCTATTCCCACACAAAAAATGCCATAAAGCTACTTGGGTGTCTCCAAACAACACCACTGAAAACCAAATCGACCACTTCTGCATTAGCAGAAAATGGAGAGGGAGTCTTCTGGACGTACGAGTAAAGAGGACCGCTGACATAGGCTCCAACCACCATCTTCTCGTCGCGGTCATTCGACTAAAACTTGCCGCTAATAAACGTCCCAGCGAACAATCTGTAGTAAAAAAATTCGACGTGCTTAAGCTTAAGAACGACGAGGTACGCAGAAGAACTTAAAACAGTTTCGTTCGATTGTGGTGGAAGTATTGAAACATCATGGAGGGCCGCTAAGGCTGCGTTCTTAAACTCCAGTGAAAAAATACTTGGGTTTCGACCCTCGAACAAGAAGCACTGGATGAGCGAGGAAACGTGGGGTCTTGTCGAAAAAAGAAGAAGCGCGAAAAAACTGAGAGACGACGCTAAAACTAGAGCGCAAAAGAACGTCGCCGAAAAGGTCTTTAACTCTCTCAATAAAGAAGTCAGGCGATCGTGCAGACAAGACAAAAGAAGAATGTATAACGACCTCTCGAGCGAAGCCGAAAGCGCTGCAAATCTCAGGCAGCTTTACGATATCACCCGCAGATTATCAGGCAGAAAACTCCAACAGAGCCGTCCTATCAAAGACAGAAACGGAAATCTCTTAACATCTGCAGACGACCAACTAAACAGATGGAAAGAGTATTTTTGCGATATACTAAATCCCATGTCTACCACATCCCTGCAACCAGAATCACCAACTACAACTGCCGCAATGACTCGCAGTAGTAGTCGAATACAAACACCGCCGCCTACAATTGATGAAATTGTGAAAGCTATCCAAAGCATGAAAAACAACAAGGCCGCCGGTATAGATCAAATAACAGCTGAACTGCTAAAGGCATGCCCCATAACATCAGCTAAAATTCTCCATCCTCTGCTCAACAAAATCTGGAGTGAAGAGCGTTTGCCAGAAGATTGGCTACATGGCATGTTAGTCAAATTGCCGAAAAAAGGTGACCTAAGCAAGTGCCGAAACTATAGAGGCATCACCTTGCTCTCAGTTTCATCAAAAGTACTGACAAAAGTGCTTCTGAGCAGGGTAAGCGAAAAACTTGATTCGGCCATTCGAAAGCAGCAAGCAGGATTCCGGCGAAACCGATCATGCGTGGATCAAATCAACACGCTCAGAATAATTGTCGAACAATCATGCGAGTGGCGTGCTGCACTTCAACTTGTCTTCGTTGACTATAGCACTGCCTTTGACAGTGTCTCCCGAGAAAACATCTGGGCGTCACACACTGCGTTGGCTAGTGGGCAAAAATCAAAATTTTTTGTGACTCGAAACCAAATAATATTGGTATCAATCGACAGGTAATTGTATGAATAAAATGAAAACAAAATATTTAGGGGAAAAACTTAGTTTTGGCTACGCTGTGACACTTCAAAGTTGAGATATTTTTCAAAAAAAATCATGTTTTCTTCACTTCGTTTTGGGTTCTCTTAAACAAAGAGTTATCAAAAATTTGTCTTTTGATTAAACTAAGCGAAGTAAAGTTTTTTATTATAAATAATATTTGAGTAAATAAATAAAACTAAAAAATTTTGGAAAATATATATTTTGATGTATATTGTAGTGATTTTAATACACGATATTATCAAATGAAAAACTTCAGAAATTGACAAATTTCGATGAAAAAAAAAACAAATCGTATAAAAATAAGTGCCGTTTTTTTTCTTAATCTACTAGTTCGAATTCTATATAATCAAGAGCTGCAAACAACTTTTCCTACTTCGTCCCACAAATATTTTTTTTCTTTTTTTAAAAAATGCTTAAAACGAAAAATTTGTATGAAATATAAAATTTATGTTGAAATTTTTTTTTTTGTTTCTATGAACACAAATGATCTCACAAGTACAAAAAACATTATTTCTACTACGTACATTTTATTTGTTAACATTAAACATTATATTTTCATCATCGTTATATATGGACCTTAAGAAAATCGTCTTAAATACCTGGTTTTCAGCAAAACTACAAAGTTTACAACAAATCTGAGATCATTTTTGAGCTCAGCGATCCAAAATTACTTATAGTACCAAATTTCATCGATATCCAACCACTCCTTTTATTTTTGACCATTGCTTGTATGGGCTCAACGCACTGTGCGTCACTGCAATGAAGAGGTATTGCCGCAAAGGCCATAAACTTAGTACGTGCACAATATGAAGGCTTTAAATGCAGTGTGTTACACAACGGGTTGTTGTCACCGACATTCACCACTAATTCAGGCGTACGGCAGGGGTGTTTACTATCACCATCACTCTTCCTTATCGTTCTTGATGATATCCTAGATAAAGCTCTTAATAAGGCCAAAAGGGGTATTCAATGGAACTTTACCGAACATCTGGAAGATCCCGACTACGCTGACGACATCTGCCTCTTATCGTCCAAACATTCAGATATGCAAAGCAAAATTGAAGACCTTGTCTTGGAATCACAAAAGGCCGGCCTAAAAATCAACGTATCCAAGACTAAAAGCATGAAGCTAAACGCAAGCAATGACATCACGTTTAAAGCTGGCAGTGATGACATCGGAAACGTCGATAGCTTCACGTATTTCGGCAGCATTATCTCCATGGATGGTGGAGCAAAAGAGGATATCAATTCAAGAATAGCAAAAGCAAAAGGCGCGTTTGCTCAACTGAACAAAATATGGTCTTCATCCGTTATATCCACCAAAACGAGAGTACGCATTTTTGATTCGAATGTAAAATCGGTTTTGTTATATGGGTGCGAAACATGGCTTGTTACTGAACAACTAACAAACAAGCTCCAAGTATTCGTCAACAAATGCTTAAGGCGTATACTAAAGGTTTGGTGGCCTCGCACTATATCAAATGCCGAGCTACATCAAAAATGCAAACAGAAGGCTATAGCAAACGAGATCAAGCTGCGCAAATGGGGATCAAAGTCATCGCAAGGGATCGTGACAAATGGAGAGATTTCATATTGGCCCTATGCTCCTCCTAGGAGTTAAAGGAGAATACAAACATACATGCAATAAAAATCAAAAAATATGAAATAAAAATCCCATGACTGTGTATCAGCACAAATTTTTATTCATTTTTCGTTACATTAATATTGATATTTGATAGTTGCACTAGATTTTGGCTCGAAAGAAAAAATGTCCATATCGTCACAAATTTTGTATCCGGGTATGGGACACCTTTCAAAATGCAATTTAAATCAAAAAATACGAAATAAAAACAACGAAACTGTACATAAACACTTGTATCATTTCACACATGTCGAAAGTGTCTCATACCCGAATACATGATGTGTCTCAAACCCGAATACATGACACTTTTTAAGAAAAGCTTAAAAGTAATGTTTTAACCATTTATATTTACACAAACGCAAATCGTATCACAAAATAGATATATAACACTAAACGCCAACACATGACACTTCCCATATCCAATTGATTAAATCCAAAATATAAAACTTTGAAACAGATCACAAAAAATTTTTAGAGTCGAGTTGCGACCTGAGGTGTATAACTTAAATAAGCAATAGATCTTTTCACTTCGGTGTTGGCTTAAAATCTTGGTCATAGTAAGACGATAGTTCGACAGTAGTCAGATTGGCAATATTAATTTTGCATCATAGAAAAAATCGACTGTCTCATACCCGCAGATGTCTTATATCTAGATACATTCCCCTATAGATTGCATTAAGCTTTTCGATTGATTCACTTCGAATTATCGCACTTGGAAAATTATTAAAAAAAACTTTTGTGTTGACTTTCACTTATTCAAAAGCACAAAGCAAATGCGTCTATTTGCTCCGATATATGCACAAAAACATCGTGCTGTCATAACACGCGCCTAACAATTGTCAGAACAGCCGCATTTGTTTTCTGTCAAAAGTAAGGGGGAGTGCCCACATCCGACACATGCCATCAGGCGACATTATTTCCCTACTATTTGCGGTATCACATATTTAACGTTTTTGTGTGAAAATTGTCATGCCCAGAGGTACCCAATTGCAAGTAGAATCTCAAAAATTATTTTTCTTTTTATTTCGCCCTTTTTTCGAGTTTTCCTAATAGAATGACATATCATGTACATTGTACAATATTAATCCTTGTTTTCAAGAATAACTTCTTCTCAATTTACTGCGAAAATTTAAAAAACCGAGTACTATTTAGTATTAAAACATTTTTAAAGCAGCTGTATTTTATTAACTCAATAGGTATATGGAAGTTATATAATCAAATAATTTTTTTCATGCAAGATCCGAGATAATTCGAATTTCTTCTTGTTATTTTTTTTATTACTGTAGGTATTGCCATATTAAATATTCTGCTGTCATATTTATGCTCGACTAGGACAACGTCTTGCTTGACATTCTCTCAAACTGCAAAAGCGATTGAAATTACCGCCACATCCTAAATACTGCATTTCCGTGCAACGTCTTGTCTGAGTATTCCAATACCAATTTGTTTGACGACGGCAACCAGGACCTGAGTTTCCCACATTCCTACGTTCACTGCAATTACGGTTATCTCGCCCTAAAAAGTATAAAAAGGTATAGCTATTTTATGGACGTATGATAAAATTGCCTATATTTAATAGATACTCACGAACTGGACGACAACGCTGCGCCTGTACTTGTGCAATAACTACGCACAGGACGACCAATAAGAAAATTGTTACTTTCATGATGAGATGTAGAGAACAAACTGTAGAATCAGTTAATATGATAAATTTAATTTTTGTCTGGTCTTTATATACAAATTTTTTAAGGTTTAAACTGTGCACAAAACAAAGTATGTAGGTCAAAAAGTTATTGTTGCCGAATATGTATTAATGTATTATGCGAAACAATGCATAGAACTTTTCAGAAATTTATATCTTCATAACAAGTAGATGATGTTAAACAGATTTATCTGCTACAAGAGTACAAGTACGAGCAAAATAAAATGTGTCGAAATTATTGATAGAAAAAGATGTTTTGTTTCTTAATCTTTTCTACAAAGGTTATTCTTAACGTATTCAGCAACAGCAAGTTATTGACCTATATTTTTATAAAAAAAAAATAAATTTTGTGAATTCGTATAAAAATCTGCGATATCATTAAATTTTTCATTCAATTAACTAAATCTACGTTTTGTTGTATAGTGCTATACGTATTAACACAAAAGTAACCATTTTCTTATTGATCATCCTGTGCTTGTTCGTTTCACAAATACAAGCGCAGCGTTGTCGTCCAGCACGTAAATACTAACAATATATCACTTTTCAATACATCTATATAAAATTATTATTATTTATTCTTTTGTAGGACCAAATCACCTCGGCTGCCTTGATCCTTTGCATCAATGTGGCTCAAATTTACCGTCGCCAAACAAATTGTTATTTTGATACCCGGTCCAGACGTTGCAGAGCATTTAATTTAAATCGCTTTATCCATTTTAGAGAAAAATTTAGCCTCAAACATATAACCAAACAAACATACAGTTTGAACTTGTATAAGAAATAAAGATATGTATACTCGCATATATAAAATACACAAGTGAATGAAATGAAACAAAAGAAAACGTTTTTGTTCCACAACTCCGATATATTTTCATTATATCTTTACTATAGGAGATAAACATGTTTCACGAAAAAGAAATATGCTTCTATACAAATAAACAAAAACGCGTTTTATCAAGTGACTTTATTTTGTGAAAAAATTTAAATCTTTAAAAATTAGTATATAAAACCCAGGAAAAAATTAAATTTATTATATTCACTGATTCTACAGTTTGTTGTCTAGTGCTCTCTACGTTTTATCATGAAAGTAACAATTTTCTTATTGGTCGTCCTCTGCGTGGTTATCGCACAAGTACAGGCGCAACGACGTTGTCGTCCAGTTCGTAAGTATTGAAAACATATCTATTATATGTATATACGAATACAAACGTTCATAAAATAATAATCCTTTTTTACACTTTTAGGACGAGATCCTCGTAATTGCAGTGATCGTAGGAATTTGGGAGAATCAGGTTCTGGTTGCCGTCGCCAAACAAATTGGTATTGGGATGCTCGGTCAAGACGTTGCAGGGAAATGCAGTATAGAGGATGTGGTGGTAATTTAAATCGCTTCTGCAGTTTGAGAGAATGTGAACGAAGAAATTGCCGTGGACGAAGAGAAGAAGAAGAGGAATAAATATGACAGCATAACATTGTATTTGGCAGTACCTACAGTTGAAAAATAGACAGAAACAAAAAAATCGAAATACCTTACAACTTGCATGAAAAAATGTTCATATATTGACTTAATTAAATAAATACAGCTGCTTTAAAAATGTTTTTAATACTAAATAGTTATTGGTTTCGATTCGATTACTCGATTTTTTTAAAGCTGCGCAGAAAATTTAGGAGGATTTACTCCTGAGAACAAGGGTTAATATGTGTTATACCTTTATATAAGGGAAACGAAAAAAGGGCCCACCTAAAAGAAAACTAATAAAGCAATCCATCTTTACTTAACCTTAGCGGTTCCACTTGCAATTGGGCACCTTTAAACAAAAAGTGGGCGAAATGTTATAGTAGGACCGCAAATGGACAACATTTTTTGATATATGTATATTTTGATTTTCTAGGTGGGTTTTGATCACCAGTATCACCAGCATTATGAAAAACGTGCGGTATTCAATAAATGCCACGCCCACCGTTCAGTTACTGCAAATTTTCATTCAATTTTTTGTCAAAAATTAGGAAAAAATTGTCCCGATAGATTAGAATGTATGTATGTATATTGTACAAACATTTTGTAGGGCGTGGCACCGTCCACAAAACTTTGAAACGTTATAATAAATGATCCAATATAGCAATCTTTCTGGGTTTAAATATAGGAATTCTATTTACTATAAAGTATTTCTGAAATAAATGTAGGCTAGATATCACAAGTGGGCGTGATACAAATCTCACAAGTGAAATTCATTAAGTGTTATATCTCGCAAACTGTATGAGTTCTAAACATGAATGTCATGTATTCGACGAAAATTGAGCGGTCAAGCCTACTTTTTAACAACTGACTTAATTGGTTAATATTAGAAATATTGCTCCAATGGACAAGCGTCGGTATAAGCTATAATGGGCAAGTTTCTTGAAAGGCGTGACTTCGCCCTCAAAGCTTTAAAACGTCATAATAAGGTAATGCATGGATTAATCTTTCTGAAATTTTATATAAAGAGTTTTCTTTGAACCAAAAGTAAACGACATATCATTAGAGGGCGTAGCACCTCCCACAAAAGTAAGCTACGCTCCATGCTGTTAACTTTAAGAGTGAATGAGTGCTGAAATTGACTGTAAAAATGTTAGTAACTGAAAACTCTTGTTGAATTCTAAACTGTTAAGCCATAGCCCCTAAGCTACTAAGCCGATTTTGACAAATGCGGTGTCAACCCTTTTGTATTACTAAAGGAATAACCTATAAACGATAAATCAATGCTATATATTTCAAAATTTTGGCCATTGGGCTGGATTCGTTTTTATAATTTTTCCAAAAATTGTTCCAAAAAAAAAAATTCAAACATAATCTTTCGATGGTTCTAAGCATTTCATACCATATACACTTTCTTCGTATTTTTCTCTACTGCCAAAAAAAAGACTTGCACGACATTACTGTATTGTTAATAACTGTTTTACTAATATCGATTACCACAATTTATTAATTAAAAAGTACTAAATTTACTACTATTTTAGTATTAAACTACTAAAAACGCTCCGTTATACACTTTTTCACCTTCCATAATATATTTTTATAGTAAATAAATTTAGTACTTTTTAGTTAACACGAAAAAGATTTACTTTGTGTCTATAGCGGAATTTAATACCTTTCTTAAAATTAGCTAAACATGAAAATGAGTTAAGAAATGTTCTACTTATGGGCCATTTTGTGGTCGGATATTTTTTTTAAATTTTCGAATAATCGAAACTCCTAAGCCTTCCTCCCTTTTCATATGAAAGTTTTTTTTTACAAAAAATATATTATGGAAGCAGAAAAGTGGACAACGGAGCGTTTTAAGTGGTGATTATCAAAAATTTTCAAAAAAAAAAAACATCCAATGAAAAATATCCAAAAAAACATTCAAAAATAAATACATCTAATATTGCGTAGTTCAATACCTTTCCAAAATTTGAGCATGAAAATCGGCTAAAGAATGTCCAAGTTACATATAGACAATTGTGTGAGGAGAGTTAGTCACAATTTGCCGATTTTTCCACAAAAAAAAATCGGATAATTTTTTTTTTTTTTTTTTTTTTGCTGCTACTATCAGATTAGGTTTGAAAGGAAACCATATACCAAATTTCAGCTATATCGGGTGTGGCATATCTTGTTGCGGCATGGAATGGCTGTATATTCACCCATTCACGTCCCTAACTGCAGACAACGTGAAAAAAGTCAAAGATGTCGTGTGGTCACAGAGATCTCACATGGCAGTGTTCAAAGAATCTTTGCAAAAGAACTGCATATGAAAAAGGTCTCTGCGCGTTGGGTGCCGAGAATGTTAACTGACGAGCAAGAGAAAAAACAAATCGAAATTTCGAGGATGAATCTCAAAAAGTTCCAAGCGGATCAGGAAAATTTTTTGTCTCATTTCGCTACCATCGACGAAACCTGGATCTACCATTTCGATCTGGAAACCAACAAGCAGTCAATGACATGGAGACGAGCCTCTTCACCGAAGCCGAAGAAATTCAAGGTGTCAAACTCGGCAAGAATGGTTATGGCGTCCATTTTTTGGGACGCTAAAGGAATTATTACGGTGGAATACTTGAAAAAGGGAGCCACTATTATGGGCTCTTACTACGCAGACCAAATAAGAAGATTTCGGAAGGCCATCAATGAAAAAAGACGAGGCAAACTGCGAGCTGGAGTGTTGTTTCACCAAGACAACGCACCAGCTCACAAAGCCGCCGTCGCAATGGCTGCTATTAAAAAACGGGATTTGAATTGCTCGAACACCCTCCCTATTCACCAGACCTGGCTCCCAGTGACTTTTACCTCTTTCATCGGCTTAAGGAACACCTCCGAGGCAAAAAATTTGACAACGATAGCGAGGTGATGACTGCTGTAATGGCGTTTTTGGAGGGTCAAGCCAAAGCATTTTTTTTTTTTTTTCAAAGGGAATTATGGGTTTAGAAAAAGATGGACTAAATGTATTGACTTGCTAGGAGACTATGTAGAGTAAAGAATTTTATTTTATTTTTTTTTTTTTTTTTTTTTTGAACTGAAATTCCCCTATTTCATATTGATTATCATTACTTTTGGAAACACAAGTGAATGAAATACAACAAAAGAAAACCTCTTTGTTCCACTACTCCGATATATTTTATTGTATCTTTGCTATAGCAGATAAATCTGTTTCACTTATTTATTTTTCTTCTATACAAATAAATAAAAACGCGTGTGTATTGTTATTATAAACGTTTTATTAACAAATTCAAATGACCTACATACTTTGTTTAGTGCACAGTTTAAACCTTAAAAAATTCGTATATAAAGACCAGGAAAAAATTTAATTTATCATATTAACTGATTCTAGGGGAGATGTGTGTACCTTGGTCCGAGTGTACCTCGGTCCGAGTGCCGGTTGCCACTCAACAGTTGCACGTGTACGATAATGTTCTTCTATGAAATTTTCCACTAATACCGGTGACTCATATAAATAGACTTCAGACCGTTAAGCTGTACGCGTGTATAAAAAGCGACGGAAAAACTGTTTTTTGTGTGTAAAAATTTGTTTTTGGAGTAAGCTACGAAACGTTTTGTGAGGAACTTACTTGAAATATTTCAGTTTTACAACATCAGGAAGGAAGCTTAGTTATTGTTTTAAGCTTTTAGTGTGCTTTAGATGTATTATCATTAACATGTGTTATGGGTGTTGACAGTTTTTAAAACATGCTGTCTGTGTGTACCTTGGACCTAGCTTATTGACCAGCGAGCCTTTTTCGACGGGCAACCAGGAAACCATAATCGCCTCTCAATATAATATTATTATTGTTATTTACGTGATTAATGTATTTATTTGCAACCATTTTTGTTTAATTAATTGTTTTTTACTAAATGCACTTTTTTGTGTTATAATTTTTGTTTATGATTAATTTTTTTTTTTTATTGAAAAAAATGTTACTTTTGATTACATAATAAATGGTTCTTTCATAATTTATTACCAAAATACAATGTATTCTCTTTTATTTTTAATAGTCCAAGGTACACTTGCATGGTGTACCTTGGACCGTTTGAGATTGCAACGGAAAAAGTAATATTTCTACCCAATGGTAAGACAAAGAAATATCATTGTCACGTCATTTGATGCTGCAAGCATTGTAGAAATGTAACTTAATCAAAAAACTAAAGAAACTTTTTTGGAAAATCCAGCACACTGAAAAAACTGAAAAGCGGACCAAGGTACACACATCTCCCCTACAGTTTGTTCTCTACATCATCATGAAAATCACAATTTTCTTATTGGTCGTCCTGTGCGTAGTTATTGCACAAGTACAGGCGCAGGGTTGTCGTCGAGTTCGTGAGTATCTATTAAATATAGGCAATTTTTTCATTCGTCCATAAAATAGCTATCCTACTTGATACTTTTTAGCGCGACGTGACCGTAATTGCAGTGATCCTAGGAATGTGGGAAACTCAGGTCCTGGTTGCCGTCGCCAAACAAATTGGTATTGGAATGCTCAGACAAGACGTTGCACGGAAATGCAGTATTTAGGATGTGGCGGTAATCTCAATCGCTTTTGCAGTTTGAGAGAATGTCAAGGAAGACGTTGTCCTAGTCGAGCATAAATATGACAGCAGAACATTAAAATGACAAAACCTACAGTAATAAAAAAAACAACAAGAAAAAATTTGAATTACCTCAGTTCTTGCATGAAAAAAATTATTTAACTATATAACTTCCATATATTGTACCTATTGAGTTAATTAAATACAGCTGCTTTAAAAATGTTTTAATACTAAATAGTAACTGGTTTTTACTCAACTACTCGGTTTTTTAAATCTGCGCAGAAAATTTAGAAGAAGTTATTCTTGAAAACAAGGATTAATATTGTACATGATGTGTCATTCTATTAGGAAAACTCGAAAAAAGGGCGTAATAAAAAGAAAAGAAATGTTTGAGAGTCTACTTGCAATTGGGTACCTCTGAACAAAAAGTGGGCGAAATATCACTGGTGGGCATGACACCTTTCACACAAACACGTTAAATGTGTGATACCGAAAATAGTAGGGAAATAATGTCGCCTGTGGGCATGGGTCGGATGTGGGCACCCCCCCCCCCCCCTCTTACTTTCGACAGAAAACAAATGCGACTGTTCTGACAATTGTTAAGCGCGTGTTATGACAGCACGATGTTTTCGTGCAT
Source organism: Calliopum simillimum (assembly GCA_951812925.1). Classification (NCBI taxonomy): domain Eukaryota; kingdom Metazoa; phylum Arthropoda; class Insecta; order Diptera; family Lauxaniidae; genus Calliopum; species Calliopum simillimum. Next base: position 112,517,734 of record OX638370.1, on the reverse strand, counting down.
ATACCGGAGCAAACAGACGCATTTGTTTTGTGCAGAGAAGAATACAATTTTTGAATAAGTGAAAGTCAACACAAAAGATTTTTTAAATAATTTTCCAAGTGCGATAATTCGAAGTGAATCAATCGAAAAGCTGAATCCGATCTATATTTATTTATATTTATTATATTTTGTGAATCAAAATCGAGTCCAACCAAAATGTTCACACAACAAAATTTGCTTATTGCTTTTCAAAGTGATTGTCAAAGTCGGGTGTGGGCACTAGGGATTCCAATTTTTGGACTTTTTGCGATCCCGGGATTTTCGGGATCAGAAATATTTGAATCCCGGGATTTTTCGGGACTTGTATGAATTTTTTTTCTTTCTAAATAAAGCAGAATTTAGTGTTAAAAATTCTTAATATTTTATTTTGTATATCCCTACTACACCCCTACAAAAATTTTATTTAAAAAGTGTCAAAAATATTAAAGAACAATTTCTTAAAACAGGTACAATTTTATTAAGCAATTCACGCCTTTTTTAAAAAACAAAAATTCATAAATACTTTTTTACTTCAAAAACAAACATATATGTAAATTGCAGCTTTATATCCCATTAAAACTTTTTAATAAATTTGTAGCCCCTTATACGATAATTGATTACCTAACGCATTACTTTTAAATATTACATGTAATGCAACTTTTTCAATAACATGTAATGCAATGGGTAATGGAGAACATAAATATCGAAAGTTTTTTACTTAAAATTTTTTGATTTTTAAGTCATTTTGACGTTAACATTTGTTCATATTTTAAAAGAAATAAATAGTAAAAATATAATTTTTCCGATAACGTTTGCTCTGATGAACTTTTGGCCCAAAACAGAACCCAGAATATAAGTATAATGTCCTACTACATTGATTTAATACTTATATAACGCAAAAGTAACCCAGAAAGTAATCGATGCAAACAATTTTTTAGATTACTCGACCGATTACATGTAAACGAAGATTTTACTGGGATGCTTGGTTAAATACATATATAAAATATCATACATATTTAATTATATAAAATAGTGAGATCAAAGTTTTAACATGTGTTGGACTTGAAAGAATTAACTTTTATTTTAATCAGTTTTATTATTATTAAAATATGATTTTAGGAAAATTAAAGCATTTATTGTTTTATCATCCAATTTAGATCTAAATTTATTTCATATCTGTGGACTTTTGACAACACACCCTTAGTTGAGATAAGACAATTTTCCAGGATTTTAGTTCTGAATATAAAATTTAAATACGCTTCTATTGGTATAATCTCTATGATTTCTTGTTCCAGAGATATAAGGGTGTCTCATAAATTCGGGCGGTGAAATGTTATGAACCAAAAAACATTAATAATTTGACAGCTGACACTTTAAAATTAGTAAAAAAAAAGGTTCAACGATGCATCAACGAAATTAACCCACATTATTGAAAAATAGTTAATCAGTTTTTAGGCTCTCCCGAAAAGTTCCAATTTCGAGTTAGGTTGTTTTGTCAAAAGTCCACAGATATATAACATGCACACGAAAAGCAAATTTTTGATTCAACACTTGTTGGTTGAATTGAAGAAAGATAATCGAAAGTTTTCTGGAGGAAATAACACCTATCACCACCATTACAAAATATATCAATTTCTTTCATTAAAACGTCGGATAAGAAATAGGACTTTCTAGAAAACTAAATTAAATTTTTCTTTCATGTTTTTTGCTGTGTTTACTTTAACTGTATGGCTATTGTCCTCAATTTCGCAAGAAGTTTCAGTATCAAATCTGGAGCGAATTTTTATCTCTACTTAATGCGATTTTTCTGTTATTTAAAAAAAAAAAACTTACAAAAGAAATCCCGGAATTGGTAACACTAATCCCGGGATTTTGGGGACTGCAAATAGGCTCGAATCCCGGGATCCCGGGACTGAAATCCCTAGTGGGCACCTCTCTTTTTTTATTTAATGCGTGTGATTTACTGAAACATCGTCGTGGATGTCCACATAACAAATTTAAATGGTGTTCTTATCCCTTTCTACGCTTTTTTTAGTGGAAAGAAAAGAATCAATAGGCCCTTTAAAAATATCGCCGGAAAAAAACTGTTTTCATTAAGTGTAGGTGGTAAAGTGACATACCACTTTGTAAAAAATCTCGGTATTGAGTTTCCATGGATTGGTACAAAAAATACATGCTTGGCAAAAGAGCAATGTCAACAAGGGCTGGAAATAGTTTATGATATGGTAACACTTGCAGAATTGTAGTAGCTTTCATACATTTTTGCGACAGAGAGAGAGAGAGTAAACAAAATAAGAGGCACAAGAAGAGAGCGATAAACTACTCTTATCACACCATTAGCACTTAGTAGTGTACACTACTACTACAGTATGCAACTAAAATAACTGAAACAAATCAAACAAGACAAATTAGCACAGTATTTGTTTATTTTCTTTCAAATTCTAGTTCTGTCAAGACATTTACACACGACACTGAACTAGAGCATTTGATAAATAAAAAACGGGTACAAAATATAACGTATCTTGAAACGAAATGTCTTAAAACGCAAACAAGACGTCTTGTGCAGACCCCTAGCTGAAAATTACGTCACCTTGCTGGTTTAGCCTGCAAAACAATTGATCTGGCCTTGACGCCGAAGACAATCAAGTCTGGTTTCAGGGCAACAGGCATGATGCCATTCGATCCAGACGTTTTCAGTGACGCTGATTTTTTTGAAGCCGTTGAGCAGAATTTGTTGAGTTTGTGTGAGTCAATATTTCCAAAATAAATTAGTTTTGCGTTTTACTTCATATTTTCCCATTTTTAGCCGATTTTCTAAGGGTGCCCACAATCGAATTAAAAATTTCTTTTGTCAAAAATTATCACTTCACCATTTTTTTGATATAATTTTTCTAACTGACGAAATCAATTTACTTTCTTTACCTGTCTAGATTTCCAATGATACTTATGTGTCTGCATAATATACATTTAGTCAAAAGTTATGAGCTGAAAACAAAAAGGTGCCCACACCCGGTACTCCTCCCTTATATTTTGAATCAGTTATTGGATTTTATTGAAATTACGCATCAGGGCTGCTGTTTCGTTAGATTTCGTTGACTACATGATATACTTAATAAAACAATTACACATGCACACAGTCAGTTTTATGTACTTTTTAAAGCTGAATCCTCAAAATTGTCAATATACCAGCAGGATTTCGATAAATACTTACGTTAAGTTGGAGAAACGCTGATTATTAAAATTATTTTTTATTTTATTATTTTTTTTTTTTTTTTTTGCATTGAATAACCACACTTTTCATTATCAAAATTACCATCGATGCATTCATGTTTCTTTATACTTTTTCAATCCCATTCGAATATTTCCGACTTTACCAATAACATTTGACTTTTTGACACACATAATACTTTTCGTTATAATTGAATATTTTTCAATGCTCTTCAATACTTTTCGACTTTTTTTGATGTATTCCAGTCTTCAAGCCTTTTACTATGTTTTTCTATATTTATTCGTTAATTTCGATAATGTTTCTAAATTTATTACAATTTTCGAAAGTCCCATTTTTGTGCTTTTTGGATTTTTTCCAATATTTTCCGATAGTTTTGAATCCTTGTAACTTTTCTCAATAGCTTTTGATTGTAGTTACGTTTTTCCATGTTATTTGAAACATTTTTCCTCTTGGGTTTATGCATGTAAATGTGGACAAGGTGGAGAAAAATTTCTCACTTCTTTTCAACCTTCAACTAAGTATATCCAAACTAATGTTTTATTGAAGAAAAATCACCATTTAGTGCCAAAATTAAAATTAAACATTGCAATTCGTTATTACCGCCTTTTTTAGTTACTTTCTGCACTTCAAAAGAAATAAAAACGGGCATCAAATTAAAACGGTACTTCTGCGAGGAAGTATATTGATCTGGTGGTGACAATAATAGTTCTGATGATAATATAATTTCTGTATCAAAACCATAAACAATTGCAATCGCGATATAAGTATTAGACTTAGTTGATCAGTTATTAAATTTTGCATCCTATGCATAAAATCCTCAAGAGCTTCTTATTATTCTTGTATTTTGACCCAATTTCAATTTTTACATCTAAGAACTAGAAAAATTCCCTTGCATTTGTGTAAAAATCGATAGTAACGCGAGTTACCGATTTTTTGTAACGCGAGTAACCGGATAATTTTTGCATTATCTAAAAAAATACGATTTTATATTGTCTTATTGATATCCTGCTGCCTTTTTTTATGACTAATGTAAAAAAATCTACCCACAAAATTTGCGGAAAATTGCGAAAAAAATTTACTCTCTGAACATGTTGTCTAAAAATGGTAACGCGAGTTACCAGCTCAATTTGCTATTTTACTGGTTTAATATTAAGTTATCACTGAAAATTCCATCTAATCTGTGACCAGAACAATTTATTATGTTCATAAAGAATCCAATTTTATTAGTCAATCCAAAGGATTTTTAAAGGCTCCATTAAACTCTTTAAATTTTTTCTTTGTCGTTTGACTATTCGATACTTTTTGCGTGTTTTCTGATTATTATTCTTATTCGGTAAATTTGTCATCGACATCGACTGAAATGATCATATGGATCAGTTTCAAGGTACTCTTTACTACAGCAGATTAATCTGTTTTACTTACTTCTTGTTCTTCTATACAAATATTTGTGTATTGTTCCTTAGAATGTTTTATTAACGAATTCGAATGACCTACTTATATACCTAACGTCATCTGAAATGCAAAAAGACCTAACATTTTTAATTTTTCAGAGGTGAAAAACTCAAACTCCAAATATTTTAGTATTTAAAGCCAGTAAGCAATACAAGTTGAAATAAAAATCGGTACTAAGTAATACTAGCCAAAACTGGCCTTAAAATCTAAAATATTTGGAGTTATAAGACTTTTTTGCTTCGCCTGTGAAAAAATAAAAAATGTTTTTACGCCTTTTTGCATTTAAGATGACGATATTTTATTTTATTTAAAAATTCGTTTAAAAACCGATGAAATTCATACTCAATTTCATATTAACTGATTCTATATACTGACATCTATACGTACATTATCATGAAAGTAACAATTTTCTTGTTGGTCGGCCTGTGTGTTGTTGTGGCACAAGTGAAAGCGCAAATTTGTGTTCCAGTTCGTAAGGAATAAAAATATATACATATATCTCTTATTCATAAAATAATTATTCTTTTTTATCCTTTCTAGGAAATAGGTCCCGTAATTGCCTTGACCCTAGGAATTTGGGACGCGCTGGTTCTAGATGTCGTCGTCAAACAAATTGATACTGGGATCCTGAGGCAAGACGTTGCAGGGAAATGATTTATAGAGGATGTGGCGGTAATTTGAATCGCTACTGCAGTTTTTGGGCTTGTCGACACAGATGTCTTATGCGACAGATTGGTTAGGTAAGATTAGCATGGGGGATAACAGGCCGCAGCAGGGCCCATTATATATATCCGGTTTATAAAATCATTGTCAAGCACTAAGAACCATTTAAAAATTAACAAAATAAAAAATAAATAAAAAATCGAATTACCTCAGATCTTGCATGAAATAAGCATTTATCTATATAATTTCCAATAATGTATTGAGTTATTTAAATAAATACAGCTGCTTTAAAAATGTTTTCAATACTAAAGAGTTACTGGTTCCGAATCGATTATTCGTATTTTTTAAGTTGCGCAGTTGTGCAAATCTACCAATTTTTTATCCACGCGAAAACTTAGGGCACCCTACTTAGAATAATAGAGTACATAATAGGAACTACGTTGCTTAGAGCAAATTCTCGTCATAAAACTAAACTGAGTAAACAAGAGGATAATCGATCTTTATATGTACAAATGGAAATACATACGTTCGCATTCACAACTGAATCAAAAGTTAACTGAATGGGAAAATATGTAAATAATAGGGAATGTCGGGAACATATCTTCAATTAAGTATACATGGTAAAACTTCAAAAGTAAAAGACAAATTGTGTTTTAATAAATCGCGTTTGTGTCCTGATGACTAAAAAACCATCGAAGTTAACCAGGTTTGGGCATGGCCTTCGATAGACTTTTTTGTGGGACTTTCCGAAAGAAATTAATTGGCAAAAGAATGCGAAGGCTTTTAAAATGATCTCAATTTATTTATTCTAAATTCATGCCATTCTCAATGCCTATTGGTTAGTCAAAACTATTAAATTCAGTTCCAAAATGGTGACTACCTTCAGGTTGATATTAGTGCACTGAACTCAGTTACCATAAAATTAAAAGTAGTCGAGGAATTTATGAACATTTTTTTCGAACTATGGCGTCAGTCTAACAATACCTTTGATTAAGTTGCAGTTGTGCATGAAGATTCTGATCATTAAAAAATAACAGAGAAATTTTAAGTAAAAAAAATAAAAGGATTTGGTATCTTGAAAGCATAAGTGAAATGTAGACCGTTAACATGTGCCATATGAACGCATATGGATTTATTAAAAAAATATGGCATTTCTATAGAAAAAGCAACAATATTAGCATTTGTTGAATTAAAATCATTTCCAAATTGAATGCACGTAAGTCGAAATTGAAAATAAAATCGATTTTCTTGAGCGGATTTGCCAAAGCAAAAGATGAAGATAAAAAACGAAATCTTAAGAATGTAAAGGAGGAAAAAATGAAAAGCCATCAAATGCAATAAGAAAAACCACCAAGTTAAAAGAATTTCATACATGTAATACAATTATATGTATATGTGTGTGTACGTGTTTACTCGAGGGAAAAAGAGACGCTTCAAAAAGCCCTCTGAAGTGCCTTTTGGTAAGAGTTCCTTCAACTAAAAATTTAACAAACTGACTACTTAGTATTCGAACCGAGGACCGTCCGTCTCATAGATTGAAGCATATTAATATATGTATTTCAACTACAAACCTGTTAGACATTAAGACCGCTGACCTACATGATGTAGAGGTATAAAACTTGTATTCTAAGAAAATTTTCAAACAAAAATGTCTCTCGAAACAGAAATTGATACTCGAATGCCTTACAAAAAATCATTTTGTAATCAATTTCAATTCACTTCAATAAAAATAAATAAATCAAATAATAGGAAAATTAGAACGTTAAATAAAAATCAATTAAAAAATTGCCCATGGTGGGAATCGAACCCGGGTCCACAGCAAATTTGTATAACGTGTTTGTTAAATTTGTATATTAAGCAAATTTCTGTTGTTTTTTATATTCTGTTCTGTTTATCTTCCTATTTTTCAAAAATAATACTCAAATATTAAAATAAATATATCATTTCAAGCAGAGAACGTCTCTCAGTTTCTATGCAAACAAAAGCTTTCTCAAGAAGCGCTTGATACTTTTCCCCTTGGGTATTTGCACTTTTGGAAATATTTCGCATTGTGTCCACTTAAAATGGAATGCATTCCTCTTTGCAAATGAATATTCATTGGAAATTCAAAAGATAAAAATTTCATACAGTGCTGTATTGAATTCCTATAGAAGAAATGGTTGCTGCAAAAATTTTATTAAAATTTGTTATTAACCGAAGAAAAATTCACAAAAAAAAAAAATCCAATTATGAAATTTAATCGAGCGAATGAAATGATTCCTAACAGTTGTTGTCAGTGCCGTAACTGGAAAAATGTTTGCCTGGTGTACTAAAACCCACCTATCGAATTCAAAAATTTTAAAAAACTACTAAAAATTAGTAGTAACACTTTAAACTCCTACTTAAATTAACTCATTTACTACATAAAATCCAAAACTAAATGACAAGGAAACAATTTTATTTGCTTTATCCTTAAGCTTAAGAAGCTCACACCACACACATACTCACACACAAACAAAAAGAAAGTAGCATGCACTCTTCCTGTGTCTTCCTGGTATTGGCAACACTTTTTTTTTGTCTTTCACTTTCCACTTCATGAATTGAGCTTATGCAACTTACTCCCTCCGCCGCCGTTTAAACCAAACAAACGACACAAGAATACAACAGTAAATCTACCAAAGACTATAACAAAACTATTTAAACTTATACACACATAGATGGAGACACACACACACACACTTATGCGGCCATTGCCAGGAACAATGAAAGCAGAAAGCAATTTATTGTCGCACTAAATTAAAGCTTTGATCCTTACAAAAATACGACAAATACAAATACGGAAGGAAAAAAAGGACATACAGCAGCAACAACAACAACAACAACAACATGAAAACAGTAGTAAAACGTATGACAGCAATGTCACCTCATCATCGCAACGCATCGTCGCACTGAACTTCAAAAGTAAATGAAACGTGAGATTCCAAAGGAAGTACAGAGAATATCCAACAATCTTTGCTGCAACAAAAGAAAATCTTACTTTTCTTACTTGCACATCCTACATACTTATGTATGTATATATAAATATGTAAAATTGTGCTGATACTATCGAATGCGAAGCATCGATCAATAAGGCATTTCCGTTGAAAAGTTGAGTGGAAAACATCAGATCTCTTCGAAATTGTGTCCTCTACACTAGAGTTCACTTTGTAGCCTAAATTCGACCATTTCAATTTGACTTTAGAGACCGTGGGCTCTTAAGGCAACAAAGTTTTATTAATAACCGTGTCTGGATATTTTCTTTTAAGGATCGAGGCACTGCTCACTATAAAAAAACCACCTCTTTGAGGCTGCGATAAAACTATCTTTAGTTTTTTTCCTTAAGGTTTATCCCATCTCCATACCGAATTCTATAAAAATCGATGCGTTGGTTTAGCTGTGGCAGCGTACTTTTCATTAAGGGACGTGGCAGCACCCGCTTAAAAATAAACAGTGTTTTATATCCTTTTTTAAGGTGCATTCTATCTCCATACCGAATTTCACAATAATAGATTCAGCGGTTTAGCTGTGAGAGCGTTTTTTACATTAAAAAGCGTGGTACAGCCTACTTAAGACTTAATAATTATACTTTCACTATTTACTGCTAACCCTATCTCCATAGCAAATTTCATAAAAATCAATGCAATAGTTTAGCTGTGAGAGCGTATTTTTCATTTAGGGGCGTGGCCCTGCCCACTTTTGCGAAAATGAAAATTATATGATTTGCACGGACAGACAGCCAACCAGCCATATCCACTGACTGACAGGCAGACGGAAATGGCTAAATGCACTCAGGAGGTCACGCTGATCAAAACTATTTTAACCTCTCCATACCTGCCACGCCTCCTTCTGTGTGGAACAAACGGAAGGACAATATGAATACACTCTGATTCAAGTGAATAACCTTTCCGGGATCATAGTCCACATACATATGTAGACATAAATTTTCCTATTCAAAAATTTCCGTCATATTGACTGCAGTCCCTTGAGTGAAATACAGAAGACAGTACAGGACATGGTTGAACAAAAGTCTACCGAAAAATTTCGTTGTGAAAGGACATTCAAAAAAGAAAAAGTCATAAAAACGGCGCTCCCTTGGATCCCTAGGACAGTTCAAAATTCAGAGTGTTCGCTTACTAGTCCAGAATTAAGGTTTTAGTCCGAAAAGCTTCCATTTATGACCTTAATTTTGGACTAGTAAACGAAAACTCATATTAAGTTAACAAATTTCCAGAATGTGGCATCTATGCTTACAAATATCGTTCTGTCTCTAACGTAGTCGCTCACTCTCTCTTTATACAGTTTTTCCTTTAGTTTATTTACTCTCACTTTTTCTCTCGCTCCCTTTGTTTAACATTTTTTGTGTGGATCAAATGTGTTCATTTCAAATTAAATCAAATTTTTTCAAGCGAAAAGGATATCTTTTGGTTCGTCAATATCTTCCTTCTATCTACATTGAGTTCCATTTTGTTAAGGCAGGCAAGCATTAAGGTGTGCAGCTAAAAAGGAATTTGACACCGGAAAGCTGTGTCCTATTAAATATTTTTAGTTGGTTGACATTGACGTTAATGCTGATGCTGATGTTGTTTCTTGCCTTTGCTTTTCACTTGTCTGCATCCTCCTAACTCATATGATTCCTTCCATACATTGGTTTGATTTTTCTTTAATGGTTTCTTTTTTTTATTATTACAAAGTTAATGTAGCGTCTGAAATTGGACTTTGAGCTAAAAAACATAATGGAGTTTTTAAATTTTAAATTGTTGCATTTTTTTTAAGTGGAATTAAATAATTTACATCAAGAAAAGTTATGTTTATAAACATAAAATGATCTTCAGCAATCATCTGAATATTTGAAACATACAAATTATTTTCTTCTCTTTTCTCTGCAATCTTTTTCATCTGATTCACTTACTAAATAAACTGTATGTATGTATGCGTTTGAATCCTTTGGCAATTTCAACAAGTGGCTCATACCAACTGTCTGGCAAATCTCAAAGAAAATCTTTATTTTCATATCTATCAATTTATTCAACTTCTTTGCAACATAGTTTTATTGCAATTTCATCAAAATTTTGCTGAAAATAGAAAATTAATGATGATCTTAAGGAAGTCAATGAAACTTGAGTGTGTAAGCATACAGTCAGACACAATTTTTACACAAACACATACGAATTTACAAAAATACAGTACTAACACGATTTTCTCCCAATTCAAAGGTAATGATTGCACTGTTCGACACAAAAAAAAATACATGAGGAAATCCAAAAAATTCTTAAAGTAGACGTTAAAAAAAATTACCCGTGTCTCGTGGTTTTCCTCCAGCACGTTTTTTGAAGTTTTTTTATCCACTGTATATGAAAAAACAAAAATACCTCATTGTTGTGCTAAATCGATGAATTTAATTATATGATCCAAAAAGATGGTAATATTTCTAGTAAAGGTTCGAAATCTGCACCAAATGAGCCATTACTTTACTGAATTTCAACTTAACATAAATCCAACTCCATCCTTGTGGATGTCATTTTGTGCTATACCAGAGTACAGAAATTTTTCGCAGTCAGGAAGTTCTATCTACACTAGCGTAATCCCAATATCTCAAAGTTAAATTTGTGGAGTTCTCTTACGGCTTAATGTATTTTGCCTGGATCATTAAGAGTTCGGACATTCCAAAAGCTGATGCGTGTTCGAGTTTTCATCGAAATGATTTTAAAACATTCCTAACTATGCATGTTTCTTGCACCTCCAAATCCGATGTGCATGCTACCGAGGCAGGTAGATTAACCACATTCTTGTGGGTAGCACTTGGAAAGTTACTTTCCATCGTTTTTCGATCCATGCTTCATTAGAATAATCTTCAGTAATCTGCAGTAAGCTATAAGCTTAAGGCTAAATCCAGCAAGCACTGCAACTATAGTAGCCAGTTTCATTTTTAATTTCAGTCGCCCAATCAGGAACAGACGCTGGCCTGGGAGCCGCCTACTTTGGGTCAGACGTTTTAGAATTTCGACAAAACGTTTATTTTAAGGTGGCATCGACTCACCTTGTCAGTTACAGGAATTGGGATTTTATTTCGAGGCGCAACACTGTCCAACGCTACGCCCTTCCACACCCTGGCTGGTTACCCGCTATTTAGTCGCCTCTTACGACAGGCATGCTTAACTTAGGAATATTCTGACTCCTTACCAGCAATGGTCAGTATCTAATTTGACTGGTCTATATGTTGTTTATCCATTCAGTATTGTTTTGATTGCAGTGCATTAAGGTTGAAGTATTGACTATTGAATACAAAAACCAAGTGAAATAAATGTTAACAACAGTGTGTGCTTCGATTACAAGGAGGTATTGCAACTGTGAAGATTTAAATAAAGTTATTTAAAATTGGATCAGTGCAAAAAGATCAGAATTATTTTGTTTGAGTTTTAATTGCATGACAATCCAGAGGTTGAATCCTCAAAATGTGCAATTTAACTAAAATCTTAATGACTAAATATCTTAAGTATAGATTAGTGTAATTCAACATATTTTATTCTTAAAAACATATTTTGGATTATGCTAAAAAACTTTAATGAAATCTTAAACAATCATGGTATTACTGTAATAAATCCATTAAGACCTGCTCAATGCTTATAGCAATATTGCAAATATGCTTGTATTATTTTTTATTTTTTTCCTTATTTTTTTGCTTTAAGGATATACATTAAGGACGTCAAACTAAATGATTTAGCAGCAATTCAGCGAAGTCTTTGCAAAAGCAACCAGCAGAAGGGTAGCAAAGCAAAAATCCAACCAACGCATTCATTGTCAATCGGAACTTATGAATAAATGAAACAAATAGAATTGAAATAAAATCAATAATTGAAATCCGAGCGCAGGGAAGAAGAGCGAGAAATAAAAAAAAAAAAACAAAGAGAAAAAAAAGTAGGACAAGAAAAGTGGTTTAATAACGCAAACGCAGCGTATCAAGTGAACAAAGGATATTTCTCTTCTTCTTCTGTTTTGTCCTTGAAATGTTATTGATATCAATGAGATTGCTGTGGTTGTTGCTATGTCATGGAAAAAAAAGCAAAATACTCTTGAACAATGATTATAATAATCTTATACATATCTTCCACTCTGGATTGTGATGCAATTAAAACTCCTGCAAAATAAGTAATTCTGATCTCTTTGCAATGATCCAATTTCAAATAACTTTATTCAAATCTTCGCACCCATATAGCAAAACCGATTTCACATTCGAATCCAAAATGCGCACTCTCGTTTTAGTGGATATAACGGATGAGGACCATATTTTGTTCAGTTGAGCAAACGCGCCTTTTGTTTTTGCTATTCTTGAGTTGATATCCTCTTTTGCTCCACCATCCATGGAGATAATGCTGCCTAAAAACGTGAAGCTATCGACGTTTTCGATGTCATCACAGCCAGTTCTAAACGTGATGTCATTGTTTGCGTTTAACTTCATGCTTTTAGTCTTGGATACATTGATTTTTAGGCCGGCCTTTTGTGATTCCAAGACAAGGTCTTCAATTTTGCTTTGCATATCTGAATGTCTTCGGTAAATGATCTTCGGTAAAGTTCCATTGGATGCCCCTTTTGAGAGCTTTATAAAAGATATCATCAAGAACGATAAGGAGAGTGATGATGATAGTAGACTCCCCTGCCGTACGCCTGAATTAGTGGTGAATGTCGGTGACAACAATCCGTTGTGTAACACACTGCATTTAAAGCCTTCATATTGTGCACGTACTAAATTTATGGCCTTTGCGGCAATACCTCTTTGTTGGAGTGAAACCCAGATGTTTTCTCGGGAGACACTGTCGAAGGCAGTGCTATAGTCTACGAAGACAAGTTGAAGTACAGCACGCCACTCGCATGATTGTTCGACAATTATTCTGAGGGTGTTGATTTGATCCACGCATGATCGGTTTCGCCGGAATCCTGCTTGCTGCTTTTGAATAGCCGAATGAAGTTTTTCATTTACCCTGTTCAGAAGCACTTTCGTCAATACTTTTGATGGTGCTGAGAGCAAGGTAATGCCTCTATAGTTTCGGCACTCGCTTAGTTCTCCTTTTTTCGGCAGTTTGTTCGGTTCAAAAGATATGTATGACCAAATTAAAAGTTTGGGGCGGTGCCACGCCTCTTCACTAGTATATACTAAGTCAAAGTCTATTTCATTCTTTAGTATATGTTAATGCGCATCATTTTCCAAAGTTTCATTAAAGTCGCTTAAACCGTTCTTGAGAAAAACATGACAACAGTTTTTATATACACAATTTTAGACCCTATAAAAAGGGAAGATATCTCAGAAACCATATAAGATACAGCAATTCTAATACCAGATTCAGATTAAAAATTGCCAATTACATATAAAATGACTGTCTTGATTTGTGTTTGTTATATTTTTTTTCCAATTTTTTTTTATGAAAACATAAGTTTTTTAAATATGGCTTAAAAAATTATATAACTCCAACCGCGCTCCAAAATATTCTTGATTTTAAATAAAAAAAAAAAAAACAAAACTTTTTAAAAAAAATCATCAATATCGGAGCTGTTGTTGAGAACTTCCTCATTTTGCCTGTTTTTTGGCTTCATTGACTCCAATATATGTAATTTTTATAAATATCAACAAATAGTTGAATAAGTAGGAAAAGTACCTGGAGACCGATCCCTGCTCGGTCAACAATCTGATCTTATTATTTTAGTCGATGTTTTTATTCATAGCTATTTTTTGCTATGAAACTCGTACCTTTTCACCTGCAATGGTGACGCTTTCAAAATGATAAATTAACCGATGAGAATAATAATAACAAAAAACTCGGAAAGTATCGAATGGTATAGTAAAATATCAAAAACTCAAAATTTTTTTGGTTAAATAGAATGCCCTAAAAAAAATAAATGGGCTATGCCACGCACCCAAAATATTTCGTCTTTTGTATGTGGGCTGAAATATCTTATCTCGAAAGGATCAAAACTCGGAAAATAAGAGTGCTATTGGACAAATCGGAAAGGATATTTGGATAAAGAAAAGTGTGGCAATTTGATGCCATTAATAAAAAAAGAATTTCACCTTTTCTTGTAGCTATGCTGTAAGACTGAATACAGCGTTTTCTTCAACTTCAAGCAAGGGTATTTCAAAACCCTGCAGGTATAATGGCAGTTCTGCTGATGAAGACGGACTCAGCGTCAAAAATTAGATAAGACTGCATATAAGAAATAAAAAGTTCATTCCATTTTTTTGTGCCCGAGTTACTAACCAAATTTTTTATTTTGGGAAAAGAGGGCATGGCATTTTTGAATAAAGCCCACTTTTCGTTATGCTCTAGATACTCATGATCCAGATCCGCATACCAAATTTCATCAAAATATGTTTTACCACTTGCGAGAAATGGTATTTAATGTGTTTTACTTGTATGGGAGGTTTCACGCCCACAGGCGAAATTATTCCTACTTTCAGTTTGTAGATGCCTAATAGCAAGTAGACTCCCTATCGTTAAATTCAGAAAGATTGCTTGGGAAGTGTTCTTTTTATAACGTTTTATATTTTTGTGGCAAGTACCACGCCTTTCAACGAATTTTTTTAATATAACGGCATATAACATATTATAACTTATTTTTAGAGGTACAATCTCTTACATTTTCATTATAATTGTTGCAGTCGTTTTCGAGTAATATTGAATAAAAATGTTCAAGGGCTTAAAAGTGGGCGTGGCAGTTCTTTGATCCTGCCCAGTTTTTGTCTGTTACAAGGTATTATTAAGCCGTACCCGCTAACCAAATTTCATTCAAATACCTTGCACTGTTTGCGAGTTATCCAATTTAAAATTTAGGGCAGTGCCACGCCCCTGGTGAGCGTTTACAGAGTTCAAACCTAGCTCATTCTTCGTAGTATGCTAATGTCTACCACCATTCCAAGTTTCATTAAAATCGCTGTAGGCGTTTTCGAGAAAAATATTTTAGCTGGTATACGAAGAGAAGATAATACAGAGGGCGTAACAGCAGAACTTCGGTTTTTGCGTAGACTTAAAACTTTTTATTTGAAATTAAGTTTAACCGGTTGCATATGCTTAGGATGTACTACCAATTGTGGTTTGTGCATACGATTAGAATTCAATTCACAGTTTAATGTTAACTGCTACAGTTTGAAAATTACTCAATATACGATCGTCATTTTGTACATGTAGGGTAGTTCATAGGGTCATACAAAAGACTTTAAAATTAAAAAAAAAAAAAAATACATTTTAAAAATTGTAACGAAAAACTACTTACCAATGACGGCGTCACAACAACATCCTATTGTACAGTGCGCGCTGCATACAGTGAATTGTGAATAAAGCCGATGGGCACGTAACACAGTGGAGAGCGTTAGCCGATCATAGCTCCGAAAATTTTTGTATCAAAAATAATAATTTTTTTGCACAAATTTAAAGTAAAATATCTAGATGACATATTTCATGTACCAGAATACCAAGAAATAATACCATATTTGAGTATTCGTGTCATAAGCTTAATGAATTCAGAATTTTTTTTCCATATAAAAATGATATCCAGATCATCACAAAAAATCTCTAATTTCATTTCCCAAATTTACGAATTTTGCACTCCGTGGATTATAACTAAAAAGTTTTATGGAGTTGCAACGGCTCGATTATTTAAGTGTGTAATATGAGCCTCTGAGCTATTATCGGCCACCTCCTTCAACCCGCTTTTTTCAGTCACTTGGTGTCCACCATTTTGGATTCGCCATTTTATTTAGAAAAAAGGTTGTATTGAATTCAAAATCAGCAACCTCAAAAACACCCCAGCCAATATTTTGTCGTGATATAATCAAGTTTTGAAAAAATTGCTTACAAAAAAAATATATCAAGATCAAAATCAGCGACCTCAAAAGCTCCCCTAGCCACAATTCTATCGTGATATAATCAATTTTTAATAGGACCTTTTTCCTACTAAAATGGCGGATCAGACCACCAGAATCAGAAATAATGCTGAAAAAAATCTCAAATTTTTCAGCATAATTGCTGATTTCTGAAAAAACCCGAACCAACTTCGCTATTCTGGCACCATATTCGGATACAGCGACCCCGAAAACATAAAGTTTAGGTGGTCTGATCATTCGCGCATGGTACTTTTTTTTTTTTTGTGGGCCTGTGTTATCTATATATAAATAGGCAAAACGAAATCGGTTCAGTACCTGTTTCTATACCTAAATTTTTACCGATTTGCTTGATTTTTTTTTTTTTTTTTTTTTTTTTGTTGGAGAGGTCGTGAGGAGGAGCAGTGCTTAAGATTATAGTACTACTCCCCTAAGTAGAAAAACCGCTCTGACGGCTAAACCACTGCATCGATTTTTATGAATTTGGTATGGAGATAGGATTATCACAAAAGAATAATAAAATGACCATTATGTTTTAAATGGGCGCGGTGCCACGCCCCGAAATGGAAAGCAAGCTCTCACGTCTAAGCCACTGCACTGATTTTTATGAAATTTGGTATGGAGATAGGGTTAGCACTAAGGAACAATAAAATGATCATTATAATTTAAAGTGGACGGACACTAAGAAAGGCTAATAAAAGTCAATAATTTTTAGAGGAGGGTGCCACGCCCGTAAATAGAATGCAAAGTTTCAAGGGGAAACGGTAGTCTTAACGCTAAGGATAGAAATTAAGAGGGATGTTAAAAGTATTTGTTTCATAGTGAACAGTACCAAGCTTGTAAAAAGAAAATATGCAACTATTGTAAGTATTTATAGTTCCATAGTCTCTTTAAAGTCAAATTGAAATGATCGAATTTCGGCCACAAGACGAACTCTAGTAAAAATAAATAAGTATTTTCGAATTAAGTTTTATAAGTCTACTTTATTTAAATTTTTAAAATTACAATTACAATATGCTTATGGACTATAATTTAAATCTAGCTAATGAGAAGATTGTGGCAAATATTACAACAACATTATAACAAATAATCAGATTCAGAATAAAATAAAAAATAAAAAGAAAAAATTAAAATAATAATTATAAAATTTACACAAGTTATTTGCATTGATTTTCTTGAATTAATTTGTTTTTTATGCTCTTAAAAACTAATAATTGTAATTTTCTGTTAGATTTTAACTAAATAAAAATATTAAAAAAAAACAGTACTAAAAAATCTTTACTTATTTAATGAAATTTTGTATTTTTTCATAAAAGAAAAAAAATCGAACAAAACAATTAAATTTAATTGAACTAATTTCGTATGTAATTGCATAACAAATGCTAACAATAAATTCAAATGTTTGCTAATGTTTTACTTAAACTATTAAAATATATTTATATTCTATATAATTTATTGCTATATAGTATTTAGAACTAAAATGTTTAGTCATTCTCAGGAAAAAATAATAATAATAATAATTAACAACTTTTAAACAGCTACAACAACAATGTTATTTTGTTGTGCCATTTGTTATCTTTTTCGGTTTTGTATTGGGATTTTCACGCTGATATTGCTCAAACATTTCACGTATATCGGCAAATGCTTTACAAATATGATCCGAAAATCGATGTACATCCTGAAAGGTGAAGAAAACAAATATAAATAAATGAAATAAAAACATTAAATCATTATATTTTCAACCCACCGTGAACTGACACGTTTTCTTCGCTGATATATGGAAGAACATTAAATCTTCGCCGGCAATAATGTATGAAACACCATAACCATCATCGGCGACTGGCCCAAAGCCGCCACCAGAACTAATGCAATTTGGATGTTTTTTCAAATCCATTTTTGGCGTTTGTCCATGTGGAGTTTGACTAGTAGACAAGCGCCATGGTTCACTCAAGACCTCATTAAGGAATGGCGACTCAACTTCTAAATATTTTGATACAACATATAAACAGAAGAGATGACGATCAATACCACGTCCACACATAGCATCTTGATAGCCCAATTGATGACGTTCGGAGGCATTACGTAAAAGTTGTACACGTTCTGCGGCCTATTTTAACGAAAAAAAAAAAAAAAAAACAGAAAGCAAGAATGTGTTATATACATTTACAATTCTTTTTGAAACAGCTTTACACTTACCGTTGCACTTGGATTTTCCATTGACTTTACCCATGCTGATGATTCAATTGTGCATGGTCGTACAGTCTCAGTACGACCCTCACGGAATAAACGTGTCATTGAAGCTTCATAGGTCAGTGAAAATCTGCCAGCATCACGATAGTAAGCCAACTGCAGGGCCATTTGTATGTAAGCATCTGGTGAAAGGCGACATTTTTTCATGAAACCTTTACCGTATTGATTGTGTACCAATATGCGTAGATCGACATCCTAGAATTTCAGAAATAAATGTTTTCAATTAAATAGGTTTTTCCTTGGGGGGGTTGTCGAATATTTCGAAATATTCAGAATCCCGAATAACTCAAATAATTTGAATAAATCTTATGATTCAAAATAAAACACATGATTCGAATAAAACGAATGACTCGAATGGAACAAATGCTTCGCGTAAAATACTAATATCGAAAAATAATATAAATTAAATAATTCAAGTGGTTTGATTAATCAAACGTTAGAATATGTCTAATGTTTCGAATAAAATTATTGATTAGAAGAAAGCGAATGATTCGAATAACTCGAATGAGTGGAGAAATTCAAATGGATGGCTGGAATAAATTAAATAATTCGACTGAACCCAATAATTTATATACTTTGAATCATTCGAACAATTCAAATGATTCAAATAAAATGAAGGATTCCATTAAAACGATTGATTTGAAAGAAAATAATTTTTTTGAATCGTTCAAATGATTGAATCAAATGATTCAAATAGTTTGAATAACTTGAGAGGTTAGAATTATTTCAAAGCTTGAATAGTTTGATTCGAGTGCCAATCGATATTGCTATTCGATTCGTTTTGATTCGAACAACATTTATAAAGTATTTACTTTTTGAAATAAGTTAGTATATTATAAAAAACTTACATTGATCAATTTAGTAGCACTTAATGTTGCTTCTTCAATTTGTGCTAAACATGGCGTCAGTTCCCATGTTAATCTTGTTGGTGTAGGTGGTTGGAATTCTGGGATGCCTTTACAGTTGCCATTTTCATCATATCTATTATTTTATTTAATGAGGATAAAATTTTATGGTTAATTACGAAATTTTTTAATAACGATTTGCACTAATTTCAACAATTAAATTCTACAAGCATAAATATATGAAAATTAAATAATGGGTCTTATCCTGAATTTATCGAGAAATATGAGTATATTTTCGAATGTGAACATAATATACAATCGTAAATATTTTGAGAATGCAAATATCACTTCCAGCAGGGAAACTATGACAACTTAAAAGTAAACTACTAAGGGTGTTACCTTTGGCTTGGCCAAACATCAAATACCCTACACTGCAGTAATTTGAAAATGTTGCTCATATGGGAGGTGCCACGCCCTTTTGTCGCAGTTCGTCTTGTTTAAGCTCAGAGATGCACTCTCTAGTTCTTAGTATTTGAGTGAAATTTAGTTGGATTATCTCAAAAAACTTTTAGTATAGCAGTTTGAAACTTTTACTTCTAGAGGAGGTGCCACACCCTCTTGTCCGATTTCACACAATTTTTGTTAAGAGCTTGCATTTATATTTCTTAGTGCTTGAGTAAAATTTAGTTCGATTATCTCAAAAAAACGCTTTCAGTATAGCGTTTTAAGCCTTTGCTTATATGGGAGGTGCCACGCCTTCTGGTCCGGATTCACCCAGTTTTTTTTCGGAGCTTGCGCTTACAATTCGAAGAATTTATGTGTAGTTCGATTGCATTGTCGTGGAAAATACTCCTAAAGTTGCATTTTGAATATATTTTTTGTATGGCGAGTATAATAAAACATAAACCAAAAGACATTGTGTCTCTTGTTTCTTTTGAAGTGTTAATAACTGAGATTGCGTAGCATTATCTTTAATACAACTCTTGTGCGAGTTCTTCTCGACTGATGTATCATCATCTTTTGTAGGTCGATTTGAATCGCATTTACACCGAGGATTTGAACATTCCTATCAATACTATTCTCATTGCTTTTTTAAACCTAGCTTATTTTATAAGGCTTTTAATTCGTAGGAATGATATGTAATCAAAAAAGGTCTCTCAGGCTTAGTTTTGGGGATATAGACATTAGAATAGGATGACCAACAGTCCCATATTTTGCAGATTAGACCTGGGTTTTGCCCTCTCGTCCCAGATTGCAAAATGCTCCGAAAATATCCCGCATTTTCATATATGTATATCCCGGAATTGTCCCGGATTTAAGATGGACACATATTGTAATGTGCTTTTTTTTTGTATTCTATAACAACCATAAAGGTTAGATCATAGAACAAAGACAATGCATCTTAAATCATATATTAATGATCATAGACTGTAGATCATGGAACAAAGACCATAAAAGACATATCATAGACTTTATATTTATTATGGACCATAGACTATTAAGGACATATGAAAGTAAATTCCCACCCCAAACTATTTCAAATAACCTTACTTTCCAGTGAATTTTTTCACTTCCGCTAAAAATTTTTTGGGATTGCATACCATTAAGTCTGAGAAAAAATGCTCGATAATGTTTATTCATAATAAGGCCCAATATATAAGTATGTGTATGGAAAGTGTAATATTTTTTCTACGATTTATAGAGATTTTCTCAAAACTACAAGTAGATGGTGCATTATTATGGGTTGATGTGCTAAATTATTGAAAAAATAAAATGGTTATATACAATTAACAGCATGAAAATATATGAAGAAATATACTAAGTAATAAAGTATTGCAAAAATAAAATAACTTAGATATTAAAGTGTAATTTATTAAAATAAATCAGACTTATTAGTGTGTTAGATAGTTAATAAGGTATGAATGACACTTTCACTACAATGCAATGCAAAATTAGTTAGGAATTTAGTTAGAGATTATTAGTAAATTCATTTACAAATAAAATTAACCAAAAATTACCCATGAATAATATCTTCAGCAAAAATATATTCCCAAACATTTGCCTTTATCGGTGCATCAGCCCTAATAAAAAATGAAATAATAATGATAATAATAAAGAAAATAGTGTGTGCAGACAATTTCAAATTGTTATTTTCGGGTCATATCTCCAAAAAAACAATTCAAAATTTACAGAAATCGATAAAAAAAAATGTTGAAAAAAATTTCAAGCTTAAAAAAAAACCAAACCAGTACCATTTAACCTAAAAAAGCTAAGAAGAAATTAATGGGGAGCGGGGGCCAACGTCGATAATTAAAAACTGCGCTTTTGCGTAAAATCCAACACCAAACACCAATTAATAATTCGAAAAGAGACAAATTTTCGAATGATAGAGAAAAATTAATTTTTGTTTTTACCCATTCGTCAACAAATCGTCCATGATTAAATTTTCCCACATATGTGATCCAACAGCAGCATCGGCCCTTTTTTTGTAAAATTTTAATATTAAACACTTTTTTCAAAAAATTTGTATGCTTTCTCAAAAAAAAAAAAAAAACAAATAATTTGGAAGCCACTAGTTCAGAGAAGAATTTTATCAAAATAAATTCTTTCAACTTACCATGTATGCTCAGCATTAAAACCCAAACGTCCATTGGTACCCACACAAATTGTAAAGCTCTTATCGAACCAACGATTATAGCCAGTGCCGTGTAATAGTATTTTGCCAAATTGATCGAGCAAATGCGGTTGTGCCATATCGAATTCATAGGGTACCTCATCGAGCGCCAAAACAAAGGCAGCCGATTCAATGCATTGCAATGACACGCGATTAACGCCACGTGAAAAATGCGCATTACGTGCTTCAGCCCATTTGGAGCGATTCCAGGCAGTAAGCGCAGCCAAATGTTCTTCACCAGGCAATGGTGTAGCCTTTGAATTGAGTATTTCTTCCATTTGTCTGTTAATTTGAGAATGAAAATGTTTTTCAGAGTTATTCAGAAGCAAATAATTGTTTAGTGTACTTACACTTGAAGTTCACAAGGTCTCAAAATGCGTCCTTTATGATAGATTATCACCTTGTAGTAGCAACCTTTATGTAAAACAACAATATGATTGGATTCTTTGTAGTGCACAATACGATCGGTTTCGAGTCCAGGTACGCGCACTGTATTAAATGTGCGTTCATATTGCCAAGAGCAAAGTGGCACCATGCCTTGGATCATTATCTGAAAAGAAGTACAAATTTTCATTAGTTTTTGTTTAAAGGTGGTTTTCAACTCCAACTTAAGCCTTGTCCACTTCTATTTCTGAATTAAATTAAACTTTTTTCCAAGCCAAAATAAACTTTTTCCAATCAAATAAACTTTTTCCAATCAAATAAACTTTTTTCAAATCAATTTAAACGTTTTCCAATCTAATTAAACTTTTTCCAAACCTAATTAATCTCTTTTCATATCAAATTAAACTTTTTCCATTCGAATTAACCTTTTTCCCATAAGATAAATATTTGTTCATATCAAATTAATCTTTTTCCAAATTAAAATTTATTTTTTTCCAATCAAATCAATCTTTTTCCAAATCTAAATAAAACTTTTCCAATCAAATAAATCTTTTTCCAAATGAAAATAACCTTTTTCAAATCAAATTTACATTTTTCAAATCAAATTATTCTTTTTTAAAATCAAATTAACCTTTTTCCAATCAAATTAACCTTTTTTCAAACCAAAATAAACTTTGTCCAATCAAATTAATCTTTTTCCAAATCAAATTAATATTTTCTCAAATCAAATTGACATTTTTCAATTCAAATTTATATCTTTTCAAATCTAATTAATCTGTTTCCAAATCAAAATAGACTTTTTCCAATCAAATTAATCTTTTTCCAAGTCAAGTTATCCTTTTTCCAATCAAATTAATCTTTTTCCAAATCAAAATAAACTTTTCCAATCAAATTTATTCTTTTCCTTATCAAATTAAACTTTTTCCAATCAAAAAAATTCTTTTCCAAATCTAAATAAACTTTTTCAAATCAAAATAATTCTTTTCCAAATCCAAATAAACTTTTTCCAATCAAATTAAATCTTTTTCAAATCAAAATAAACTTTTTCCAATCAAATCAATATTTTTCCAAATCAAAATAAACTTTTTTCAAATCAAATTAAACTTTTTCAAATCAAATTTAACTTTTTCCAATCAAATTTATATTTTTCCAAATCAACTTAAGCTTTTCCCAAATCAAATTAACCTTTTTTCAAACCAAAATAAACTTTGTCCAATCAAATTAATCTTTTTCCAAATCAAATTAATATTTTCTCAAATCAAATTGACATTTTTCAATTCAAATTTATATCTTTTCAAATCTAATTAATCTGTTTCCAAATCAAAATAGACTTTTTCCAATCAAATTAATCTTTTTCCAAGTCAAGTTATCCTTTTTCCAATCAAATTAATCTTTTTCCAAATCTAAATAAACTTTTTCCAATCAAACTAAATCTTTTTTAAATCAAAATAAACTTTTTCCAATCAAATCAATATTTTTCCAAATCAAAATAAACTTTTTTCAAATCAAATATAACTTTTTCAAATCAAAATTAACTTTTTCCAATCAAATTTATATTTTTCCAAATCAAATTAAGCTTTTCCCAAATCAAATTAAACTTTTTCAAGTCAAAATAAACTTTTTCCATTCAAATTTACGTTTTTCTATTCAAATTAAACTTTTTCCAAACCGAATTAGCCTTTTATATCCCAAATTGCTAGGACAACCCCCTTCAGATTTTGGAAGGTATTTGGTAGACACAATATTCATCCATATACCAAGTTCCATAACGAAAGGTGCTCTAGGTACATAGATTGAATTTTAGTGTATTTGTTGCAAAGTTTAATTTGATTTGGAAAAGTTGAATTTTATATGAAAGAGAAACATGATATAGAAAAGGTCTAACTTGGAGTGGTTTCGGGCAACATTATCTTTCAACTTACCGGCTCCAATTCCTGACGTTCAATCAAACGCCTAAAGTTCAAAAGCAGATGCACAGCATTTGCAGCACGTGCAGCCTGTATAGTTGTCAATTCCATGAAAATAGCATCGGTACCATAAAAGTTGCTATTAATCATAAGTGGACTGCGACCACGTAGATAAACATATTCCTCCCACCAATCGGAAACATAATTGGTTGCCCACCAGCTTTTCAATACCAAATACCATTGTAACTTCTTGCCAATTGTATTCTCAAATTCATGGGCCATTTTTTCAATGCGCGCATAGGCATCATCATCCAATAGCGGGCGTGCTGAACGTAAATACCGTGTCATTGTATCATGTATCGATGGTACGGGCAAACGTGGTAATGAACCTTGAAAACTATACAATCCTGGTGGTGTATTCCAACTGGATAGCACTTTTACTGCACCAGTCCAGAGCAATGTTGGTAAGGATATTTTACTGCCCGGTGCACGCGATTCATACATCCAACCTTTGTACATTAGGAGTAATTTAAGCGTATAACGTAATGTATAACAGATGCAAAGCCAAATGATGAGTGATGCACAAAAGCATGCGGCAATCTGCCAGTTTATTGTGTTCGCAGGAAAATATGCGAGTGTTCTATTAACTAAATTAAAAGGTACTTGATAACCGGCAAAATGTAAGCCAATTGCTATGGCCGTTATAAGCCATAGACTTTGTATATGCGCTGGATAGACGCCATTGCGTATGCCATTCTACAGAGGGAAAAAATATGGAGTTAAAGGAAAACTTTGCATCTAAGAAATAAAACTTACTCTGGCTCTGGCTAATCGTTTCTTCCATGAACGTACACCTGAATTCCATACAAGATTTAAAACCTCTTGGTCATAATTGATATCGAAGCCTTCATGCGTGATGGCAAATGAGAAGGCTACAGCTGAATGGGCTTCAGCCATTTTGGCGTTGTCCTGTCCGCAGCAACTTAGTTAAAAGTGTGTCTTTCTTTGGAATTTGTTAAACTACAAAAGAGATGGAGAAAATTGATTAGTTTCTTGCTTTTATTAGATCATTCTCTACTCTGAAACAAAAGAATAGTTTTGAATATATTGCTAGGCATATAAAGCTCAACATAGATTTGAAAGATTCAGTCAGTTAAAATTTTTTCATTTAGTTCAAATATATAGCAGATTTTGTATTTAAGTAATACATTCGTACTATTTTCCTTAACAATATTATCTAATTTTTTTATTATCTTATGATGGTGTTAAACATTGACAAACTACCTTTCAACTATTTTAGTTTAATCAGTTGCTCGTGCCGACCTTATCTTATAATTTTCTTAGATCGTTAAAAAATACCCTAGTTTATATCAAAATCATGCTTGGCCTTGAAGTTAAACTAATTTTTATATATTATATAGATTTGCAACTATATTTCAATAAAAAATTTAATTTTTATAGCATTTTTTGAGAACGATATGCTTAGATGAGTACATGTTCGGACTTTCTTTGACGATATCATGTTGAAATCTTTAGTGATTGTTAAATTAAACAGCCTTTTTGCAAAAAAAAAAAAAGAGTTCTAGTTTTTTCCAATCTAAAAACTTTCCCTATTTTTTTGCTAACAAACTACTTTCACTTATCTGAGACTTTACTCACTTTATCAAGAAATACTATTCAATGTCCAAACTTATCATAATAATTAATATAAAATAAGCTCATGTGGGGTTTAATTCAGTTCTCGTGATAATGATAAGATTAGGAATAAATATGCCCTTTTTTTGTAATATAAGTATACGAACGAACACTTGAAGCTCATTAACCATTATTTGTCTGAAAATTGTTGTATGCATCGAAAAGCTAGATTTTGGGATGATGAGTCCCCAGATTGCCGATTAAAAGGGCTGCTCTTGGTTTTAAGTCTGTATGAAGAGTTCAAGTAAGTTTTTTGCTAAAAATGCACTTTATTTGGTTTATAAATAGTATAACTTCACCGTTAGGAACTTTTTGTTTCTTTACTTTTTCGCTCGCCAAAAATATAACACAAGCATCTCAGAAACCAGACTATATAAATCCGAAGGGTTTTGATGCGCTGAATCCAAATCTGGCCTGAAAAATGCTCTATCAGCTCTGGTTTTCGAGAGTTTACTCAAATATCTTCTTTTTCTCTGAAATATCACATTTTGAAGTTTTCCTGTTTGTAAATTTTCCCATACCTGAAAATCGATTGAGATAACACAGACATGATAACTTATAACGTTTTTTTATAACCTTCGGCCGTAGCCGAAGCCGAAGCCGAAATTTCATTTATTTTATATTTGTATGCCCTACTCTCAGGGTATATTCAATTTGTAGCATTATAGGCATTATCAGGCCAAATAGAACACACTTAGCGCCGATTTTGCATTGTTCAGATAAGCCTTTAGAATGGATCTTGAGAAGTGGTGCCTTTGTGAGATATCAGGTGCAAAGGTTTTTGCGAAATGTTTTCCCTAATTTGATCCACGATTTTTTAACTCAGAAAATTTGCATAAGTTGTTTTCGTACAAATTATATTCTATTTAAAGGTATTTTCTTGACCTTTAGTACCCGATTTCTCAGGAAGGCACAACTTCTCAATGTTTGACTATTACAAAAGATCACACCTACTATCGGAAGACCAAAAAACTGATTTACTCGACCTTTAGTATCCGATATCTCACGAAGGCACCACCTCTCTTTAATATTGCAGCCATTTATCATCCGCCTTTGTTCTGCAAGGGCTCGAAATTTTTATAATAAATATGTTACTGCCAAAAAATAATTAATAATGCTCTCTTTAATTTTTCGGTCCAGAAAAATTCTTTGTATGTTATTGAGAGATACCCTTATTTTAATGGCTTATAACTCGGAAAGTAGGAATAGAATTGAAAATGTAGAGCGTTAAGGGTGATGTTTTTCCGGCGGGAAAATGCGGGGGGGGGGGGGGGGAAATTAAACTTTTATTATAAAAACTTGGGGGAAAATTGGTGGCAAAATAAAAACTCGCGGAGTTCGATTTTAAGTGACTTTATTGTTTCAACGACATGTGAGCAATGTCGTTCAAAAAGGGAGCGAGAAGCGCTGCCCACACACGAATTTAAGAAGAAAAAGGAAAGAGGAAAAAACATAGAAAAAACCTTAGTGAACTAGAATGAACACCGCTGTACAAACACAGGGTGTTCATTACTGGTGCAAACAGGTGATCTTACCTATCCAAATGCAATAACAAAATTAAATTTTTTTTATCTCAACACAATGATTTTTGTACTTTTGAGCAAGGATAACTCAGGATTCTGACGTAATAGAAAAAATCAAAGTTCAGATTCGTAATTAGAAAAGTCCCAATCCAGTATAAACGGCCATCATTTTGTTTAAGTTTTTTTTTAATCAACAAGTTGCTTTATGCTTGAAGTTACAAACATTCGCTTCGGCCAAACATTCGGTTTATTTTTAGCCGAAGGCCGAATGTGAGGCCGAAGGTGGCCGAAGCCGTAGCCGAAGCCGATTATTCGGTCGGACTCTACTAATTTTCTTGATATCTCAGAGAAAAAAAAAAAGATATTTGAGCAAACTCAACGCTATTTGAAAGAAGAAGACTTGTGCTTAAAGAAACCAACCTTTAATTTTAGTGAAATAAAAAATCCGCAAGGCTACATAACCCTAAGTATAGGCAAAGGACCATGACGGAGGGGACATTTTCATGCGATTAAACTTTATTAGGAGTTTTTTTTTATTCCGGGAGGTATGTACATTACTTTAAATGTTAATTTTGAAACAATGTCATAGTGGGATGATCGAAATTTTGCTTCAATCGCGCAATACACCCGTGGGACAAGTGTTTTTCGGCATTTCGTGACATTCACCCATATCGTATTATTTGACTTGCTAAAAACGATCAAACTTTTCAAACGTGCCAAGCGATGAGGGCGAAAGCACAGCAAATGAACTTTGTAATTTAAGATTAAACATTTACTACGAGGTTATTTAACACAATTAATGCATTTTCAATGAATTATATCACATTTTATTTTATACGTACTAGACTCAATAAGTAGACTCGCCCGTCAATTACTCAAAAGGTTATCTTGGGCGAGTGAAAAGTTTTTTTCTGATGTTCGATTAATATGACGTCAATAGACGCATTTAATCGCAAAAAAAAAAAAAATTGCAAAAATATTTAATCAATTTATTGAACGCAAATTAAATGTTAAACTTCAATAAACGAAACGAAATCAACACTTGTCATCTTTAAGGAATACAAGAAATTCGACATAATCTAGAAGATCGCAAACAACTTAAAGAGTATCATAATCGTAAATCACAAATGGACTTTAAACTTTAGGCATTTGAAATAAACAAAAAAAACAAATCTTGTCTCACATGAATCTGTTATTTTTGTTATTTTTGTTGTTTCAATAATAAATATGCAGCTATTTTTAAATATTTTCGAGAATAAAACAAAAATCTTTAAAGAGTAAGCACAGCAGACGTTTAGGAAGACTCGATTGAAATTTGTCTTTTGATAGTGCGAGTACATACAAAATTGAAAGTAAAGATAAAGAAAAACTGCACAATATATTGATATACTGTGCCATTCACATAATAGAAAAGGGCATTGCTTCGAAAGTAGCAGCTCCGAGGAGTCGTGCCTTCTTTTTGGTACACTCCCACACATTGGTGCATTGAATTCAAAATTGTGCCTTCCAACATTTTATCAGCTGCGCACCACTGATAAGTACTATATTTATGTTGATGAAAGGCAGCAAACGTGTCCCTGGTTGGTCTATAAAATTTAACATTTTTGATAGAGAAGTTTTTCCTTTTTTTTGCACGTTATTAATCACAATACATTGTCTAGGCGCGTTGAATTTTTTTTTTATCAGGTGTAGACATAGATTACGAAGCATGAAGCGCATGTTTGTAGATTATTGGGCCACGAGTGAAATTTAAAATGCGTAGAAGTTTGACAATATCAGCATTATATTGGAAAAACTTTACCCTCTCTGATAAGTCCGTGTGGTAATTTTAATCAATCGATATTTTTTATTGCAACTTTTTTGCTTGCACCATAGAAAAATTGTGCGGAATTTACTTTTAAACTGATCCAGACATTTGATAAGTTTTTTTTTTTTTTTTAGTAATTAAAAAACTTTATCGATATCTTGACAGTATAAATTATCTACGCATGTTATACATTAACTTTTAGTTGTAAATTCTGCGAAATATAATATATCTTAATCGTGACATTTGATAAAATTAAGAAATGCTATGTATTGACGTCATTAAATTAAGGTAAATGTTAACGTGTGATATTATCCTATTGCACACCTCCCGGGAAGACAGGTACAACCTCGTAGAAGAGTGGGTCACCGAAGTTTTTTGGTTTTGATCGTTAACTTCTCCTAATCGGTAAACGTGGAAATTAATATCCCGACACCTTCTTCTGCGAAATTTTGGAAATTAAATTTTTTTGATGAGATTTTTTCATTAATTTGTCCATAGTTGGAAAAAATTAAAATTAAATAAGAACAATTCCTTAGTGCAAAGAAAAGAATTCGCAAGAAGGAATTATTCCGATTTAATTATCATATTTCCCAACTCTGGACTAATTAACAAACAAAACTTCATCAAAAAAATTTAATGTCCAAGACTTCGAGATTACTTTAATATGAGCAATTCAAACAAGCATCGAAAAAGAAACTTAAGCCAGGTCTATTCGCAAGAAGCAGGTGTCGGGATTTCAAAATTCATATTTTCCGACTCACGGCATGTTAAAGAACAAAACCCAATCTCTACTATTTTTGAGTATAGCGCGCAGTAGAAGAAGAAAAACTAGAAAGGGTATTACCTTTGGCCTGGCCAAACATTAAATACCCTACACTGCTACGCCCTCTTGTCTGAGTTCACAAAGTTTTTGCTCAGAGGTGCACTTACAATCCCCATTATTTTTGCTCAGTTTTCCAAAAAAATGTATTTCCACACACAGCCAGCCAGACAGACGAATATGGCTATATCGACTCAGGAGCAGTGGTGGATCCATGGGAGGGCGATGGGGGCGATCGCCCTCCCCCCTCCCCCTCTCAATCCAAGTGATTACATTTCTTTTAAATTATATGTAAAGATTTTAAAAATATTCTGTTATTATCAAGAAATGTAGTCAATCGGCCTATATATGCCTCGCCTCCTTCTCTGCATTACAAACGGAAGCACAAAGTGAATATACCTTGGGTGTAGGATATAAAAACTGTTGTCTGAGAAAGATTTTAAAGTAGACGCATCCAACCATAGCCACCTTCGTCAATTGAATGATGACAAATTTAAAGCGATCTTAGTCAGATTGAAGGGTCAAGACTACCTTTCAGTATTGGCAATATAATTATAAAGTTGAGTCATGCCCCTTTCAATTTGAAATTTGGTATCTTAAAAATCCAACTGCTTTGGGAAGTTGAGGTCCTCAAATTTGGAATGCTCAAAAATCTTTAGAAATTTTTTCAAAACCAAGACTGTGTCCAAAACTTAAAGCCCAAAACCAAGACTCAATATTATAAACAAGACCAAGACTGCTATGGTTTGGCTCATGACTAGAGAAGACTATCAAAAAAAGTTCATTCAAATCAAAAAGCTAAAAGAAGGGTTTTGAAAAATATAATATAAGATGAAAAATTATCAACGAATGTTGCAAAGTGTCGGATAACTCAATAAGATGTTTAAAAGATCGAAGAAATTATAAAAGTCCAGTTTGAAAACTATTGAAAAGGTTTAAAACACTAAATATGTAAAATAATAAAAATTTAAATAAAGCGTTTGTTTTTAAAGAAGTAATATCAACATAAATTGGGTTGTATTATTTAGTTAATAAATTATCAATAATTACACTGTCCAACACGAAAATTTGAATGAGATCTCGATAACTTTTTTTTTCGGTTTATTTGCGGTCATTGAATCCGAATCTGACAACCGTTTTCTCTATTAGATCTATGATCTGAGCTATCCTTGGTCTAAAGTGCAGAAACAATTTATTCCGGTTATACGGTGCCCATCCAAGGATTAGTGAAATTACGTTTTGTCAACGGTATTTAATAGTCATAATCTTCCTCAATAAAATTTAACTTTCAACTTTTGCAATAGGATCATAACTTTCCGAGTTATCTTCCATTGTATAGAGTTGAAATACCTTTATTGCAATGCATGGATGATATATCTGCAAGTAAAGATCTATTTAAAAAGTTAAAGGTATGATTAACAGAAAAGCTTACGGCTTCTCGTTGTCTTTGGCAAATGTGAACTACACTACTTTTTGAATGTACGCCATATATCTGAAAATAGTGTTGCTGCACTTAAAAGTAAGGATAACTCGTATCATTGACCCAATAGAGAAAAATTAATGGCAGATTTGAAATTAGCGACTAAAAATAAACCAATAAAAGTTCACAAGATATCATTCGAAATTTTTTCTCTCAATTTGTAGCACTGTGTTATCAATAAATATCGTTAGTAAAAATATTACATAAATAGTATTGAAAAAATGTAAGAGCATCTTCTAGTATTAAAAAAGTCAAAAAATATCAAAATTATCATCAAAAAATGTATACCAATGTAAATGAATAACATCAAATAATTCGAAAAAATCGAATAAAACCAAAATTCGACAGAGAACAAACTTTAACCATCCCACTCTTTAAATTATGCCATGAGCGAAAGGAATATTGACTTGATTATAACTAAAAAAATAAGTATGAAAAACATCAATGATATAAAACATACTTTTAATCATTTGATATAGATCTCTTTACGAGTGTTATTTGAACATTTTAAATACTTATTTAGCTAATGTGTTCAAATCCAAACTAATTAACCACAATATGTCAATGAATATGTAAGTATATTCAGTTAAATTAACATACAAATTAATTGTTCCAACAAAAAGAGCAATTAATGACAATTTTCAAAATTAAAAATTCATTAATGCAGAACAATTAATTAAATATTTTCGAGTTCAGTGCACAGTTCAGGGAAGAAAAAAAAATACAAAGTGCAAGTACCAACTTACATCATATATTTGCAAGTAACTGAAATAGCAATGTGCACTTCATGCTTAAAATAGAAACTTTCAGGGAAGTTGTCGTTCCGAATACGGAATAGGACAGAATACGTTTTAAAAAAAAATGCTCAGTTTTTGCCGATTTCAAGTTCGAAACAGAATTTGCAAAGATTATAGTTTCTTTGAAACCAACTTTTGGTCAAATTCAAAACCAATTTGGACAGTGGTTTCTACGTCATTATCCGTTTATATTTTAGATTTGTTGAATGTCTTATAAAAAATATAAAAAAATTCCAAATTAATGCGGAAAGTTTTGTAAACAATCAATAGAATGGGACAAATATTACACATACACTTAAACTTTGCTTATAATTTAAACCTTTGGCCACGCATACATTGTTAAATGGTTTTGTTAGGCATGTGTATTACTTAATATATTTATCATTTAATATACAATATACATTTACGTTTAATGACTAGTTTATTTACAATATTATATTGTTTTTATTTTTTCTTCACGAGTATGAAGGTATTAATTTTCAAGTTGTTTGTTTTGCGGTTTTTTTATTTATTTATTTATTTAAAATCACTGTTTGTTTGCGTAAACAAAATTCTTATCAAGGTTTGGTTGGAGAAATATTTATATAAGTTAAGAATATATTATATAGTTTAATATCGGTCAACTTTTTTAATAACAATGCATTTTGTTTAAATTAACATAAAATCAAAATACAAAAAACCGGTAAAGTAACAAACCGGAAAATCTGCTTGAAGTACTGATTTGAACAACATCCATAGATAAAAAATATTTTCATTTTCATCATACTTAAATCTTTTTCATTAAAACTTTATCTGTGTAAATT
This sequence comes from Calliopum simillimum, assembly GCA_951812925.1. Taxonomy (NCBI): domain Eukaryota; kingdom Metazoa; phylum Arthropoda; class Insecta; order Diptera; family Lauxaniidae; genus Calliopum; species Calliopum simillimum. Next base: position 112,484,502 of record OX638370.1, on the reverse strand, counting down.
TAGGTTTTTGTTTTACCATATCAGTGCTACTGATAGTAAATACTTAGTTTTTTGTTTTTGTCTTAAAAGTTTCCACGTGTAAACAAACAAGCCCTTAGTAACAATAGGGAAAAGCTTTCAATGATAAGATGACAAGACTTTGAAATGTTTAATGATGTAATTAGCACCGAATAATTATATACAATCTTGTACAACTTAAGGTTTCTTGATATTATCTTTCAAAGTCATATTTTGTATTTTCATAATAAAGAACCATCATTAGCTTTTTTTGGAACTAAGTTGGTCAAGTCTATTTGTGCCGCTACTTAGTATAAGTCTTGCACCCGATACTCTAGAGTCTAGATGTACGTAAATTATATATATATTAGTACTTAAAAATTGCTTTTAACTACCGTCTTCATGTCGAAATTTGTTTGTTATATCCGTTGAACAAATTTTTAGCTAACTTCTAGTATGCAAATGTTTTTTATTTCAAGGCAAATAAACAAAATTTATAATTAGTATTTTGAAAATATGTTAATGGCTGCAGCTAATTTAGTCTTTTAAACGATGTATTTATATATATAAAACACTTCCCCATTTCTTGTTTTTTTTTCCTTTATCTTTTTGTTAATTTTATTTCTAATTCAGTACTAAGCCTTTAATTTATTTATCTACTTTATTTTAATTAAGTTCAATTCTCGCAGTCTATATTTGCCTTTCTTATTCAAAGTGTAGATATGATGAGTTCAAAGTCCACAAATTGTTTGCATCACAAAAAAGCTTTTTCGCCTACATTTTTTTTTTAAATTTTTAGTTTTTATTTTTTCCGAGTTCTTGCATAATTTACTTACTTGAGCACGAGTTTATAATATTTGCCGCTTTTTGTATATAATTTTAAACTGATGTTGGAAATACACTGAGAAATTGGCAATGCTCTGCGTCAAACAAATGCATTTGGTTGAACATTTTATAGAGATAGATTTAAGACTAGCATTGATGATATTAAAAATTTTGACAGCTTTACTTATCAAGAAAGTAACTTGACATAGACATTAACTCGAGAATTTCAAAAATAAAGGTAATATGCAGAATATCGGTTGACATTTTTGAATCTTATGTAAAAATTGTTTTGTTGTATATCTGCGAGTTGTGCCATGTTAACGGCCATAAAACGAATAAGGCTGCGCTTATAGCTAAGCGAATTCGCATCGCACGAAGCGATGCAAATCGTGGCTAACGCTTAATTACATGGATGGATGCGGTACGGTATTTGACCGATTGCGAGCGTCGAAAAACAATAACCAAAATATTTTGAACTTTTTTCGGAATAATAGATAAATTTGTTAAAGATATGCGCGGAAATGAATGGGTGATATATAAACATATATATTTTACTTATCTAATAATGATGAGATTAGTATTGTCGTGGAGAAATACTTAATAAATTTTTTGAAAAAGATTTTATTCAATGAAAAAAGTTTTAATTTTTTTAAAGAATTAAATAAAAAGCAAAATATTAAACCAACAAATCTCAAGTACCAATCAGTTTTTCTAATATTTTGCTATGATTACAATTTATCATTATCAAATTGTCAATTTTGTAACCTTAATATACTATGAATTTTACAGAGTGCTCATATTGTCATAAAAGTTTTTAGTTTTGTTTTTGTTTTTATTTTATTTTCTTATATACAATTTTGTATTTAGGTCAAGAACAAATTTTTATATGGTATGCCGGTTCATTGTGTTGTGTTTTGTTTTTATTTAGCCAATTGCTGTTTCATTTCATTTTATTTTATTATATTTTTATGACAGTACTAAACATAAAAATAATGATTTTTAGTACTATTCTAGCTAACATTTAGTCAGAATAAAAACAAACAATTTCAAAGTTATAAAACAATAGTTTAGCAAATATTTTTATTGTAATGAATTTAATTCAGTGCATGCACAATAAGTCCACTGATCAGATTTTCTGTATGAAACTCAAGTTTCGTAATAGCCATTATTCGATTAGGAATACTTCAAAACAAAGGAATATGCACATAACATAATTCGACATACCGCTGAAACTATTTGAGTCAGTTTAATGAGATTTAGGTACGAATGTGAAGGGAACCAAGATAATTAACATTCATTGGAAAAATAGGCGGATTCACGCCCAATAAAAACCAAACAATTCGAATCTTCGAAACCATTCGTCGCAGATGAATGAAATTTGGTATATGTGTAAAAGGCACCGGGACAGAAAATATTCACGGAAAAAAAATTAAAAAAACCCTTTTTACGTTTATTCTCGAAAGGCTAAATGTTCATGAATTTAATTAATTTAATTTTTTAAAAATTTGTTTTAAATTATTCTTACTTATCTTTTTGCTACAACTATTATTGGTCCAAATAATAGAAGACTTTGGCTTTTATTCACCCTTATAATATAATTCGATTTCGATTGGAACTAAATAAAATCGAGATTTTGCAAATTTTTCCAGTCAAAATCGTATCAGCCTTATTATCTATTCGATTTCGGTTGAAAAAATTTTCGATTTCAATTCTGGAAATCAAAATATCCGATACCTTAGTCTCAATCCGATTTAGTTCCAATCGAATTAGATAATAAAAGTGTTTAATTTCGTACAGAAAAACTAGTCATTTGACCTAATGTGCAATGGTTTTGGTTTTCTGTTTTTTTTTTAGTTTTTCTGATACTTGTGTTGCTGATATCTGACCTCTTTGTCAAAATTTTATAGGGCCCTATCATGAATAAATATTCTCGAGAATTTTTCATCAGACTGCAATGGAGACTGCAAGGTAGTCTGAGAAAAAATTCTCGAAAATATCTATTCATAATAACCGGTGCTGTGCAAAACGCTACCCTAGGGTAGCTTTGTATCAAAGAGAGGACCTTTTGCATATCTTTATGTATAGGATAAAACGAGATAAAAAAAAAGAAGTGGGAATTTCGTCTAGCACCGATGATAACCGATAGTTTTTACTATGCAGAAGCCAAATATTTAATTTTTTTTAAAAAATTGTTTATCTTGGAGGTTCCGCCCAGGACTTTAGGATTTTATATAAAATATGTCACTTTTTCTAAAAGTAAAAATTAAAAACTTATAGACATTACATTAAAAGCATATTGGGCAAAGTTATTCGAAAATTTTCTTTAGAAACTGATTAATTTTTGTCCAGTTTTGTTTTGGAATTGTGAAAAAACCGATTTAAACCGAAACTCCTACACAAAAGGATCAGTTTCATAGATCAATCGGCTAGTTTTTGACAAGTCTGTTAAATACGACATTCTTGTTTTTGTTACAAGCTTCTAGAAGACCTCGTGAGTTAACTTTATATTAATTACGATTTATTTTTATTTATTTTTAAACTAATTTTTATTTATTTTTAAACTAATTTTACAAGCTAAATTTAAAACAAAACTTAATTCTACTGAAGTTAAATTGAATCTGTTCTTTCTGAAGCATTCATAAAATATATTGAGTGACTTTTAATAATTTTCTTTTGTTTTATTTTCTTTGTTTTTTTTATTCGTACCATATCAAAGTGATATGATACTCAAAGCAAATCGTACCACGGATGTGTAGCAGACGCTTGGTCAGCATTTTGCTGCTGTAAATTCTGAAGAAATATTAATATTTTTGTTTATTGCGACACCGAAATGTGTGGTGCCAGCTCGGTAGGAATCGTTAACATCTGTTTCGTTAACTCTTCCCCCTTTAAATGTGGACGTCCTCGTTCACCTTTGGAATTCTCCGTTAGTATTTCTTGAAATCTTTCCTTATGATCATTTTCTGTAGATTTTAAATTTACTGTTTTTGATATATTGCATAATTTTCGCTTTATAAGGAGGCATCCCAGAATTATGATAACCACTGTTATGAGCGATGAATTTGTATAAAACTTCCACTCTATATCTTCGTTTATCAATTCTATTTTTTCTGTGTTGTTCATATTTAACTCCTTCATGAGTTCGAGGGACAGTATTTCTTGAGTTGATGAGTAGATTTCTTTTGTTTGAACAACGGCTGGCATTGGTTCGAGCATCACTTTATTGGAGGAGATGTATTCTTCATTGTTTACAATTACTGTGAGATTTTCATATTGTATGATGAATGTTCCGGTCAGATTAATGCTTTCGTTGTCAATTTTAATTGATCCATTAAAATTATTTAAAAGAAGAGTACCGGGGCTAAGTTCCTCTATCATTGGAATATGCTGGTTATTCGTTATCGAACATGAAGTCGTTTTTCCTTGTAAAAGTTGTACGGTGCAGCTATCTTTATTTAATGTAACAATACTATTCTTGTTGCAAATAGATAAATTATTAAAAGTCTTACAATTTTGTGTTATTCCGTAAATTTCATTATTACATCTTATGATATTTTCATATGGTATTTTCATAATGATTTTATTTCTTTTTATTGGTTTTAATTTTATTACCTTACAATTTTCTTTATTTGTAATAGGCAAATTAATAAGAAACATTATATTGGTTGTATTTGATGCAACCTTTACTTCGGCAAATTGAAGTGATTCTTCTATATTTATAATGGGTATTTTATCATTTTCAATAACTTTTTCCAATTCAAAGATTTCCTTATTTGATAACAAAAATGAGTTTATAATGTTGGCCTTTGCCCAATTAATTCCATTTTCAATGTTTGTTATTTCATTTCTTAACATTTGTAACTTAAATTTCAAATTCATTCCTATAACTAATTGTGCAGTATCACTGCTCTTAAAAAATGATATAATTCTATTATTACTTTTTGTTATGTTATTCATTCTTTCAATTAAATTTTTATTAATAACAACTTGTTCGTTATTATTGTCTAACAACTTGTTTATATAACTTTGAATAACGATAAGGTCATGGTGGTCAGGACTTCCTGCCAACCATTTCCATGCCTTTCCTAGTTCATCTAGGGCTCTTTTATTGGTTTTTGTTGGTCGGATGCGATTAATACAGGATTCAATTTGAGTTATTTCTTGCTGGATGAAAGGAAGGAAGGGATTGTTGATGTGGATATCGGTGTTGACAAAACTTGTTAAATTTTTTAAACTTTCTTCGTAGGTTGCCATTTCTATAACGTGGATTAATTTAAAAGTTCCCTTTTGGATCTTAGAAATTCCGATTTCGAAGGTTACTATTGGAGAATTCGTATAATCCAAAATCCGATATTCAGCTCTGCATAGAGCGAACAAAAATCTGAAATGTGTAAATTCAATTCCGAATTAAACTTTTGTGAATTATGTTCCCTTTCATTGTTAAAACTGTGCTTGGATTGTTTTCTTTAACTATTTCTTTTCTATATCTCGCTGAACCTTTATTTCTCGGTTTTTTATCTCTTCTCACATAAATGACTTGTCCTTCAATATAATCTTTATATGAATCCCGATCTCTGTTGTGGTAGTTTAAATCTGCTTCTTGTTTTTTCGTTAGGTTCCCTATATTGTTTTGTCTAAATTGCTCTAAAAGTTCCTGGTCAGTTGTTACTCTTGTGCCAAAAAATGCTTCTATAGGTCTTGCATGCGTCGTAGAGTGAATGGAATTGTTATATTTATAGAGTGTTTGGTGTAAAAGGTCAGAAAATGAGGAAAATGTTTTTTCCGCCTTGACGCATCGTAACATTTCGCTAAGGGTAGAATGAAACCTTTCCACTTGTCCATTGACAGTGCTTACATATGGAGGGGCTCTAAAGATCTCTATTCCAAATTGGTCTTCTAGCATAAATTTTATCGGGGCTGCTGCTAATGATTTCTCGTTGTCAATAACAATACTTTTTGGGAAACCAAATGCTGTAACTAATTCTCTTAGAGGTTCTTTAATATCTTCCACCGCTCGTGAATTTACTATTTTTGCCATTGCATATTTTGAAAACTTGTCGATAGCTGTTAATATCTTTTTATTGTCCATATAGTATAAATCTATATGCACTATCTGTCCTGGGAATTGAGGGATTGGAGTAGCTTTAAGTATTGGCTTATTCGGGTGTCTTTCGTACTTTTGCTCTTTGCAGATACTACATTGCATTACTAGTCTATTAATTTTTGTTTGCATATTGGGGAAATAAAATTTCTTTAAGAGTTGTACTTTGTTTTCTCTACTATTCCTATGGGCTCGTTTATGTTCCTTTAATATTTCAGTCTCCTGTGCTGTTTCGTCAGTGAGATCAATAATTTTATCTCGTGCATATCTGATTTTGTAATTCCTAAAATAAGTTGGATAAATTTCCTGGATTTTTCCCAAAGTTCTATCGTCAGTGTAGATTCCATTAACTACAGATGGGTTCAAGGATTTTTTTAGAACACTAATAAGATCTTGTTGTGAATATTCTGTTTGGGTTATAGTGTGCCTATGATATGTAGGAAAAACAATTTCAAATTTGTAAGTAGGATCATTGTCTAAGTTCAAAAATATTTGGTTTTTGAAAACGTTTATAGGTGCGTTTGCAAATTGAATTAGATTATGTGATGAACTCTCATCACTATGTTGGGTAGCTGTCAAAGAATTAATTTGCGGTGGTCTGGAAAGGGCGTCAGCAACAACATTTGTTTTGCCTGGTTTGTATTGAAGAACATAATTATATTCTTCCAATGTCGCTTTCCACCTTTTCATTTTGCTATTATTGTTTTTATTGCTAAGAGCATATGTCAATGGTTGGTGATCTGTTACTATTTTGACTCTAGCTGAACCATATAAATAATTTCTTAAGTTATTCAAAGCCCAAATTATCGCGAGCATTTCTTTTTCATTCGTCGCATAATTTTCTTCGGCTTTATTTAATGTTCTTGAAATAAAAGCTATTGGTCGGTCGTCTTGGGATAAGACAGCACCAATTGCATAGTTTGATGCGTCCGTGGTCAAAGTAAATTCTTTGCGAAAATCGGGATAAGCTAGTATAATATCTTGACTGATTAATGAGTTTTTTATTTTATCAAATGATTCAATGGCAACATCATCGAGAAAGATTTCTTTTTTCTTTGATTGATTCTTAGGCATATTGCCATCTTCCCCCCTTAAAAGGGCTGTCAGGGGTTTTGCTATTTTTGAATAATCTTGTATAAACCGACGGTAATAACCGGACAGACCTAAAAATGATCTAAGATCTCTGACGGTTTTTGGTTTCGGGAAATTAAGTATAGCTTCTATTTTTTTCGGATTTGTCTTAATACCGTTATCTGATATAATAAAACCTAAGAATTCAACTTGTGTTTTGAGAAATTCACATTTGTCTAGTTGAACTTTCATATTTGATTCCTCCAAAGTTCGAAATACTTTCGCTACATTTTGAAGATGTTCCTCTTCATTCTTTCCGAAAATGAGTATGTCGTCTATATAGACGTAACATATTTTCCCTATATGCTCTCGTAAAATATCGTCTAGAGTTCGTTGAAAAATGGAGGGAGCATTTTTGAGTCCGAATGGGAGTCTAGTGAATTCGTATTTTCCATTACACACGGAAAATGAAGTTTTTTCAACGTCCTTCTCTTTTAATGGTATTTGGTGGAATCCACTCTTGAGGTCGATGACCGAAAATAGTTTATTGTTCCCAAGTTGTGTCAAAACATCATTAATCTCGGGTATGGGATATCTATCTGCTATCGTTACTTGATTTAGTTTCCGATAGTCTATCACGAGCCTAAATTTCCTTATTCCGGAAGAATCTATTTTTTTGGGTACAACCCAAACTGGAGAGTTATATGGCGACCGAGAAGGTCGTATAATGCCATTAGAGAGTAATTCATTGATTTGTTTCTCTACCTCGTCTTTGAGGGCAACTGGGTAAGGGTAACTTTTCGAATAAACGGGATCTTCCGTTGAAGTTCTAATTTCACCTTTTACTCTGGTTGTGTACGTCAGTTTTTCATCTGGTTCTAAAAATAATTTACGGAATCTTCTTGTGAGTTCCTTAATTGATTCTTTTTGTTTTTCCGTCATATGATCCGTTTTGATAGAAATATTATTAACATCTTGTGAAATCTGTTGATGTATTTTAATTTTTCTACCATTTTTAATAAGCATATAATTATATTCGGTGTATATAATTGCGGATAATTGCTTAAGGCTGTCATTTCCTATTATTGCATGGAAGGATTTAAGTGTTGGGAGTAAAAAGAATTTAATTGGAGTGCTAGGTTCACCGAAAAGATTTGCATAAACATGATGTGAGATTTGAATTGGCCCTCCTATTGAGTTGGCAAAAAATATTTCATCATTTTCCTTTGGGTTTTTTATTAAATTTGTCTGAATGTAGTTCTTGTTGGAACCTGTGTCTATTAGTATCTTTATAATATTTCCGTTATCTAGCTTGCATTTTATAAAGGGTAATGATGATTGGTTTAACCTAAAAAATGTATATCTGTATATTCTTCTGTTTGCAATTGTTGGACTTCCTGAACTTGTTGCACAACTTGCTCTGGAATTTCTCTCATATAACTTTCTAAATTTTGTTCATAAAAATTATTGGTATTTGCCGATTGCGGTGGATATTCTGAATTTGTTTCGACATGATGAATTTGATCGTTGTTATTATCCACCAGATTTGATGGATGCTGTTGTTGAGTTTGAAAGTTATTTTGTGTGGTTTGTTCATAAATGTAATTGTTTGGAATTGGGAGTGGATGTTGTGGATAAACATGGAAATTCCTTTGCAACTTCGGTTGTTGCTGAAAATGTTGCGTAGGTTGTAAAGGCCTTTTCCCTTGAAATTGATTAGGTCTTGGATTGTTCATATAGTTAACATTTCGGGTTTTAATAGTTTGGTCAATTTCCATAGGTTCGGGTCTAGGTAGAGGTTTGGGTGCAAAAGGACGTGGTGGTGGTTGGTTATAAGCATAATTTTGTCTTATTTGTTGTGGTATAAAATTGGGATAATGGTATTGTTGGATTGGGTTAACTGGATAACGTTGGTTTGGAATAGAATTTTGTGGGAAATATGTGAGTTGTGGGTAGAATGGTGTGCGTTGGATTTGGTGGCTACGTCGTGGGGGTAATGGTGGTTGAGAAGGTGTGTTGTATTTCTTTGTGTTAGTGTTTACATTGTGGGCGTAATTCGCTCTAAAATCTTGATTTTCTAATTTTTGGCACAAATAAAGAGCTTGAGGTAAATCTGCAGGCTCTCTCATTCCTAAAAGTCTGGGCATGTCTCCGTTGAGACCTCTAATGAAAGTGTCGAGGGCTTTGTCTCTATAAGTCTTTGATAAAATATTCATAGCTTCGGTACCTACTTCAAGGGACGCGAGTTTATTTAAAATAAGAGATAGGCATGAATAAACTTGCTGGTAGAATTCCTGCACAGTTTGCCTATTTTGGACAAGAGATGTCATTTGATATTCCAAAGTTGTGACGTCTCTCTTGTCTGCGTAGTGGGTAATCAAACATCTTATAATACAGTTCCAATTTAATGGAGTGTTATACGATTCTAGCACATTGTCTGCCTGTCCTGTGATTTTGTTTCTAATTTCGTTCAGTATTCCATAGTATTTATTTGTCCCTCTAATTGGTTCATATAGTTGTAGAACTCGTTCAACGCTTTTTTTCCATGAGGTGAATTCACCTTCATTTCCTGCGAATCCCCTAAGGCCTCGGACAATGTCTGGTATTTTGTCTAAGTCTCCCATATTTCCTCTATGCTCTACATCAATAATTTGATCAACGCCGCTAAATTGGTCTGCGTTTGGGTTTATTATTGACGAAACTAATTGTCTACCTTCTCTTTGTAAGGTTGCAAATGCTATACTTGCTATAGCTTGTTGTAATTCTTGAGACATTATTAAAGGTTGTGGTTGTTGATTTTGAGGTGGTTGATCTTGGGGTTGTTGAGGATTTCCTACAGGCGGATTAGGGTTTTGCTGAGGAACAGGAGGATTGGGGTTTAGGATGGGTGGCCGCAATAAATTGTTTTGATTAGCCATATTGCTCTTTGTTCTTTTTAACTAAATTCAAAACTTTGATTCCGATTCGATTTAAACCAGATGATCACTAGGGCAATTCTATATTTGAAAAATTTAATCAAGGACGTTTAATTTAAGTTCAGTTGTTAAACAATTCACATTGCTAAAATCACTTAAAAATTTATTGCTATTTGAAGCACTTTTACTCAATTTAAAAATTTAATTAAATTTAACTCTAGCTTTTATTTTCACTTAAAAATTCTTAATTATTCTTTTTCATTTGGATAGTTCACTTAAATTCAAATTTTTCTTATATTTTTTTTATTGAAATTACTTAAATTCTAAATTTTCACTCTTAAAAAATAAAAAATTGTATTTTTCCTTACATTAGAAGTAACATTCTTTGTTGGACTCCACACCGATTCCTTCGAATAATCCTTTTTGTCCGCTGGTTGACGGTGACTCAGGTTCGTTGAAAATCGTTAATGCTGTGGCTCCTAAGGGCTGATAAGCTCCAAAAGATTTTGTGTCCTTTTTGTTTTAGTTGGGCGCCAGTTAACTTTATATTAATTACGATTTATTTTTATTTATTTTTAAACTAATTTTTATTTATTTTTAAACTAATTTTACAAGCTAAATTTAAAACAAAACTTAATTCTACTGAAGTTAAATTGAATCTGTTCTTTCTGAAGCATTCATAAAATATATTGAGTGACTTTTAATAATTTTCTTTTGTTTTATTTTCTTTGTTTTTTTTATTCGTACCATATCAAAGTGATATGATACTCAAAGCAAATCGTACCACGGATGTGTAGCAGACGCTTGGTCAGCATTTTGCTGCTGTAAATTCTGAAGAAATATTAATATTTTTGTTTATTGCGACACCGAAATGTGTGGTGCCAGCTCGGTAGGAATCGTTAACATCTGTTTCGTTAACTCGTGTAAGTAGATGACAACGTGGAAACAATCATTGCAACAAAAAATACATGAATAAGAGAAATTTTGAGAAGAGTTGAAGGCACTAGCTGGTCACTTCTGAGAGAAGATAAAGCGCATAAGAAGGTGTATAGAACACGAATCCTAAACTCATCAGAAACTCCTTAAATCTGTAACTTGAGGCTTAAACATGTTTGTGGAGCGACCTGTTGATGTTTACTAACAAAAATGAACAAAATTGGAGCTGTGTCGACTATTTATTTACAATAAAGCGCCTTAAAATCTGCGGTTTTTTTAGGAATACGGTGATAATGATCAATATTTTTTTATATATAAAAAAATAATATGTAGGCCATTGGAACGAAATCAAAAATTTGTAAGAAAAAAATTTATAAAAAATATAACTAACAAAAACATTTGAATTTTTTTGTCGAAAAAAAATTTAAAAAAAAAAATTGCTTAAGCACCAAACTTACCTTCAAATTTCTTGTTTCTGTAGGTTATTGCTTTTCCTTAATGTCTTTTAAGTTTTTATTTCAGTCGTTATGTCTTTTGGTTGTTTTAATTTTATTCAGCTTCACACTTTGCACTTTTTTTAATAATCACAAGGTCTCTTTCGGCCTCCTACTCTTTAAGTTTTCTGTTTTTTTTTTTTTGTCTTTTTCTATTGCTTCTTTTTGTTTTTTTTCAAAGAACTAAAAATTTTTTCGAAACTACAATTATATATATTAATTTAGCGCAAAATATATATGTAATATTTTCTCTATATAAAAAATGTTATACCGCTTAAAAGCATAAACACATATACCGCAATTATGCGTAGAAATTTCACGTTTTCCGTTATCGTCTAGATTTTCACTAGTTTTATCCACACAACGCTGAGTATTTTGTATGCAGATATGTCGTTATGTTAGTATGTACAATGTATGTCTTGAATAGTTTAAATATAGCCAACGTATAGACGATTATATATATAAAAGTAAAAGAACACGAAATTCGTGCACCCTTCTCTAGCTTATGTGAGGGGGGATAAATAGAAAAATCACAACTTGATCGGCTCGTAGCCAGAAGCTAACTGAATTTCAGACGGTATGTGAAGGCCCTAAAAATATGACTCTGTCTGGCTGGCAGAATGAACGTTGGCTATGAACGCGACGACGACGTTGATTGAGCAAACGAACTAGTGAGTGAGCGAATAATTTTTTGTACAATGTTTGCACGAGTTGTTGTTTGTTCTGTCCAAAGCTACAACGTGCCTAATCTACACAAATAGTTTAAAAACAACAACAACAACGAATACTGATAAATAAAGACCCCCACAAACAGGGCCGGCTATTAGTGCTGAGTGTGTGCTGGGCGAAAATGTGCTAAATTTATATGTAAGTACCTAGGCACATAAGAAAATCAATACAAACGGTTTAAGTCGCATAGTCAAATTGGCTATTATCTTCTTCTATTACTACGAATACATATTGGGGTTTATCGTGAATAAATATTCCCGGGAAATGTTCTCAGACTGCCGTGCATTCTCTATTAAGAAAATTTCCCGGGAATCTTGATTCACGATAAGCCCCATTATGTATATCAACATAGTTCAAATAGGTTATGGTCATGGTTTCGATCTTGGTCTCGGTTTTGGTCTTGGCGTTGGTTATTGGCCTTTGGCCTTTGGTCTTTGGTCTTTGGTCTTTGGCCTTTGGTCTTTGGTCTTTGGTTTTTGGTCTTTGATCTTTGGTCTTTGGTCTTTGATCTTTGGCCTTTGATCTTTCGTCTTTGGTCTTTGATCTTTCGTCTTTCGTCTTTCGTCTTTGGTCTTTGATCTTTCGTCTTTCGTCTTTGGTCTTTGGTGTTTGATCTTTGATCTTTCGTCTTTCGTCTTTCGTCTTTCGTCTTTGGTCTTTGGTCTTTGGTATTTGGTCTTTGGTCTTTGGTCTTTGGTCTTTGGTCTTTGGTCTTTGGTCTTTGGTCTTTGGTCTTTGGTCTTTGGTCTTTGGTCTTTGGTCTTTGGTCTTTGGTTTTTGGTCTTTGATCTTTGGTCTTTGGTCTTTGATCTTTGGCCTTTGATCTTTCGTCTTTGGTCTTTGATCTTTCGTCTTTCGTCTTTCGTCTTTGGTCTTTGATCTTTCGTCTTTCGTCTTTGGTCTTTGGTGTTTGATCTTTGATCTTTCGTCTTTCGTCTTTGGTCTTTGGTCTTTGGTCTTTGGTCTTTGGTATTTGGTCTTTGGTCTTTGGTCTTTGGTCTTTGGTCTTTGGTCTTTGGTCTTTGGTCTTTGGTCTTTGGTCTTTGGTCTTTGGTCTTTGGTCTTTGGTCTTTGGTCTTTGGTCTTTGGTCTTTGGTCTTTGGTCTTTGGTCTTTGGTCTTTGGTCCAAGTTCAGTGTCGAGTGCAAATGCATTGAAAGTACTTGGATATGTAGGAAGAAAATACAAATGCCACACAGACCTGCCTTGTTTGGATTGCTTCAGTTCAGTGCATATGATGTAGTTGAAGTGCTACTTTAGTGACAAAAGTAGTTTTTTGGTCTCTTCTTGCGCTTATTTTTTGTTTAAGCTCCCTCTCCGGCTCTCTCTGTCTCTCTCTCTTTTTTTCCTCTTTCTCTCGCAAAAATGTATGAAAGCTACTTCAATCCAGTGTTGCCAAAAAAAATTATCAAAATCCTTAAAAATCTAAAAAAAAATCTTCAATTTTTAACGAAATTCCTCACGTTGATGTAGAAATCCATAATTTCGTTGTTGAGCGTTGCAGTGACGATTTACCGACTAAAAAGGCCTCCTGGCCTCAGTTTCCTGGGGACTGTAATTTTTGAAGATGTAATTTTTGCTTTTTAGCATTTAAAATTTCGTTTATCTCATTTTTTGACCGGCCAGTTTTTAATAATTACAAAAAAGACCCAAGCTGAACTTAGACCACTTGTCTGAACTCAGATATAAAAAAAATTTGTGCCGGATATAATGCGTTATCCTTCGTCCCATCCCATCACCCATATTTAAAATACTTAGATAAACTTTTTGTAATTATATAAGTTCAGTGTTAAGTTTTAAAACTTAAAAGTATATTTAACTCTATTGAATATTATGTGCCGGAAACATATTAAGTACATTTCTTATTGTTTAGTTTAAACAATTGCACAGTGTGAACGTCTCGCGAGTGTGACCCTTATTTATGATGGTGAAAACAAAGGGCTATTCAATGGGTAACGTCAGAAGTAATGCGTTAGTAAAAAAATCCTCAAAAATTCCTCAAATAAAAATTACTCAAAAATTCCCCAAGAGGGTCATGAATTCCTCACGTTTTGAGGAATTCCCCACATTTTGGCAACACTGCTTCAATCCTTGGTTACCAATGTGTTGTAAGTGTTACCATATCATAAATTTGAATGTAGTTTTTTTACTCACACGTTTTACACTGGCCTGAAGTATATGTTTGTATAAAATACAGTACAGGTACATTTTGACACTGCTAAAACAAGACAGTGTACTTTAACGTCAAAATGAAGTAATTTTTCCAATCAAATATATAATTCAGTTGAGTATTGGTAAAAAAAAGCTCATTATTTTTCAATATGTCTTGTGCAGGCCTCTAATACAGGTGTTACTTCTAATATTGGTGAAGTCGCGGCCCGGCCTCCGTTACAAAAGACCTACCATACCGCCAGTCACTAATATTTATATGATTCACAACTTTTCGAAAAACAAAAATACTTGAAGATAAGCATTATGGCGGTGTTTCGAGGGGGCTTGCCACATGTTTGAAACATTCGCTTTTATTTACTCTTGCTCTGTGACTCTCTCTCTATCTCTATCTCCTCGAATACACAGCTCAATTGAAGTTCTCTCGTTCTGTCGATCTTTCTCAATGTTTCGTGTCACACCTTCTCGTTCTACATGTTTACAACAACATCTTACAGATAATATTTTTATGCAATCCCCCACAAGTGCCTATCACAGCAAGAAGTATCAGCACTAGACCTACTAGTAAATTATACGAGTACGTAATGAAGAGAGCAAATACAATAACAATTTACTTATACACACGAGTACATACAAATATAAGAATAAATAAAAACAAAACTTTGAACTCAGGCAGAGCAGAAAAAATGTAAGAAAATAATAAAACTCACACGCCCCGCAAAAAAACCCTGCATATTTATCACAGTTATGTATAAGGGGTGGGCTGGTTTCTATTCAAAAGCCGTAAGATTTTCTGTGTGTTTGTATTTGTGTCCTCACGTATTCCCCAAGGAGAGCATGGGGCCAAAATGTAGCAACTCTATCGAATGCGATCATCTGCTGTGACTGTAATATTTCTCCACGACTGTCCCAATTTAATTTGAAGCTCTTTCTCCAAAGTCCTTTTTTTAAATGATATTTGGTCTTACTCCTTTGTGGATTTGCGTTACATGTTTCGGGATCCACCATGGGTCAATCTTTATCAGCCGCATTTGCTGGCATTCGGAAGGACTTTCAAGCACACTATATTTAATCTTTGGCATAGATTTGTTGAGAATCATAGCAAA
This sequence comes from Calliopum simillimum, assembly GCA_951812925.1. NCBI lineage: Eukaryota > Metazoa > Arthropoda > Insecta > Diptera > Lauxaniidae > Calliopum > Calliopum simillimum. Next base: position 112,469,160 of record OX638370.1, on the reverse strand, counting down.
AAGAAAAAATGCCACAAAACCGTTTAGTATCTCATTGATATTATATATATTTGGCGAGACGAATCGAAGCAGCAAAGCTCAACAGACCTATGCTTAAGATAAGGTACAGTATGTTTGAAAATACTTCTGGATGTCAAAAAATGCGTCTGATGACGTTTGACCTATGGTAGACCTTGAAACATGTAACGCAAACCAGTATTCCAATAATTTTTTTGTTTCTTTTATGTATTTTGCCTTTTTTTGTAATTTTCTCGCACAGTAAGCTCAAATCAACATTGTCATCTGATCCATGCTTGTTTGGTAGCAAATAATGTAAATCATTTTCTGTTCCAAGAAATAATTAAATTTTAAAAATGTGATGTTATTTAAAAAAATAAAAAATCAGAAAGCCCAACCTTTATATAAAAAGTAAATGCAAAATTAAAATGAGGGCCAACGCTCTAAGCATTGGGATATAGTCTTGGAATGTAAATGTCCCTGTTTTTAATGTCTTCATCACTTTCCGAGGAGTTTTCTGCTATTTCTTACAGCATCTCACTCCTTTCAGATTATAGGTATCATTGTTTCTCAGAAGCCGGTATTCTCCATGATTGCCTAATCAACCCCTTGACCTTCGTTGATTTCGTATCTAATAGTTTTGAAGATTGTCTTATATGTAATTTATTCTATATATATGATTCAAAGGAGTGGACTTTTATCTGTTGAACTATAAATATCCTAATAGTTTTTTACAGCTCGTAGGTATCTCACCTACATTTTTATACCCTACACCCAGGGTATACTCATAGCCATATAGCCATGTCCGTCTGTCTAGCTGGCTGTCTGGCTGGCCAGCCGCCCATGCAAAAAATATATTCACAACGCAATTTTATGAACATTGTCCATGATAATACAACCAAAATAAACATAAAGACTAGAGACAGTGACTGCAAGCTTTTGGAAAAAACAAGGTGGATTGGGGCAAGAGGGCGTGGCACCTCCAATATAAGTAAAAGTTTCAAAATGGTATACTGAAAGCGATTTTGAAAGAATTCAATCAAATTTTACTCAGACACTATAAATAACAAATGCAAGCTCTGAGCAGGTAAACTACGGACGAGTGGGCGTGGCACCTCCCATATAAGTGAAATTTTCAAAATGCTATTTTGAAAGCGATTTTCGAGATAATTCAACCAAATTTCACTCAGACACGAAAGACAGTAAATGCTAGCTCTGAGCGAAAACTTGGTTGATTCGGACAAGAAGGCGTGGCACCTCCCATACGTTCAAAGTTTTCAAAATCCTGTAAAGTAAGCGTTACTTGAGGTTATGCAACCAAATTTCGGACAAATTCTTGAAATACTTAGTTAGCGCTCGGTCTGAACAAAAACTAAGTGAATTCAGGAAATAAGGCGTCGCACCTACCATACAAGCTAAATTTTAAAAATGCTGCAGTGTAGCGTATTTAATTTTTGGCCAGGCCAAAGGTAACATCCTTACTAGTCTTCTTTTAAATAACCCTACACAGTGTTCTTAAAGAACAAGATTATTTCAAAAAAATTACGACAAAAACTGAAAATGAGGGATGATTTCATAGGCCTTTTGTGATCACTTTTTCATTAGCCAGAAAATCCTCTTCGAAAAAACCCGTTTTCTAGTTAAGCCATTTTCTTCATATAAAAAACTTCAACAAACAAAAATCAAAATAATCACATTCGATGTGCTTCGCGATGCTGAATTCGAATACAACCTCAGAATTGCTCTATCGTGTATAGTGTTCGAGTTCTAACCATTTTTGCCATTTTTTTAAGCTATATAACTATGTATGTAACATGTAGTTTAGTCGTTAAATGTGGTAAGGTACTTGAAAGCCTTAATATTTTTCTTTAAAACCTAATTTCAAAAATGTATGTCGATATCTTCATGTTTCTAGGAGATATCGTAGACCGAAATATTGAAAAAAGTGTTTTTTGCACTTTTTTAAAATTTGTTTTAAAGACAAAGATCAAATACTTTATCGAATTTTTACGGGTAAACGACATGTTATCTAGATATATAACTTTAAAAAATGGCAAAAAAAATTTTTATTTTTTTTTTTTTTGATTTCGATATTCCTCAAAATTTATAAATTGCTGGCAAACTAATGCTTTCATGTTGCCACTAGATTGAAATAGATATTATTGTTTTTGCTACTGCTGTTGTTGTTGTTAATATAATTACTGTTTTTGTTATATTGTTTGCTAGTTATTTTATGTGTTATATAAACAATTCCACATTTGAGAAACCAAAATTGATGATTGCTCATTTTTTTCGAACAAACGACGATATCTAGGTACGGAGTAGATGGAGAGACTTCTAAAAAGTTGTAGAATAATTGATATGGTTGTTGTTGCTTTTTTTAATATATTTTTATTAGTTTTATTGTTGTTGTCGAAATAGTCTATCGTACATACTATATACTTTTCAATAATTGTTTTGATTAGTTTGTTGATTTTGATCATTTTTTTCCGTCACTTTTATATTATGCCACAGCAAACTTTTTATTTTTTCTTACTTTAGGCAATTACGCAGAAAAATTTTAGTTTCATGGCATTGTAATGAAAGTATCGGAAAAAAAAAATAAAATTTATTTCAGGAAAATTTCAAACAAATTGATAGGGGCCATCCCCAAAATAAAAAGAAAATAATTTTTGATTCCGGATGAAAACATCTTATCTTCAATGCTTTAATCACGCTGTACAATCTGAAAATGGCTTTCTACAAAAAGTACTCATATTGCAGAGTCATTCTTATTTTTAGGCAATTCTTCTGAGGAAAATTTTGAATATTTGAACTATTTTTCCAACTTATAATGCTTCTTAACTATCTATCTACCTATCTCTATTAAACAAAACAAAACAAAACCCTTCAAAATGTTTGTAAATGTTTTTTATTTCCAAGTAATCCAAATGAGTTGTTTTTATTTACAATAAAATTTGCAATCTTATTGTTTTGTAATTTTAGTTTGTTTACTTTGAAAATTAAATAAAAATTAATTTATGAAACGCAATTGAAAATGCAACTGATTAGCAAAAAAAATCTTCGAAAACAACCACTAAAATCGAAGTACTTAAAGCACTAAACAGCAGATAAAAGTTTAATCATGACCATTTCACTTAAAAATATCAATGATAATACGTTTGTTTTTGCATGAATAATTTGTTTTTTTGCCAAATATCTGTAAAGTTCCGAAATTTTAGTAGACATGTTTCCGTTTCTCTTATCTAAGAAGATATTTGATAATTGTCCAGACCATATAAAAGCTTAGAACGTAGTACTTATATATATGAATCATGAATGGCGTAATAAATACAAGAGATTATTGCACAAATCTTTTACGCTTGATTTTTCATATCGCCGCATTATCCAGAGAAGAAGGGGCTGTACGAATTACGTTGAACTCAAGAAAGTCATTGTAACCTCCAATGACTTGAATAAATATTCCCGCGGAATTTTCTCAGACTGCCGTGCATTCTCTATTGCAGATTCTTGATTCACCATAACCCCCATTAACTTTTGCAGCAGTTATGACTAATTCAGTTTTCGACTATTGAAAAACTTCGATTAACAAAAAACACACCCGTTTCAAAATAGTGAATCCTTTGAAGAATATACTTTAACGAATCTGTTTATAATACTCATCAATAGGGGAACTGTTGCTATTGTGGCATAGTTTTTCAATGTGGTATGGTCGCATATCTCCGAATTGGCAAGGAACCTGCGAACGTAACTGCTTTTATCCTGTCAGAAAACATGAAAAACCAGGGATGTGTTGCTGTCATGCACCAAACAAAATTTTTCTGATGTCAGTTGAACGAAACGTAAGTCGCGTGTGGTTGATTTTTTTTTCCGGATTCTTTGAAAAAAAATTTTGTTAAGAAAAAGTAGCTTTTTGGTGAAGTTTTATTTATATTCAATAAAGGTAAGTGCTAAGTATTGCGAAATAAGTGTTCAACTGTGTAAATTCACAAAGTATCCCATTTTATTCAAGAATTTTGTAATTTCTAAAAATTGGCCAGTGTGGTATAGTCGGGCTTCGCTAATGTGGTATATGAACATTTCATGATATTCTTAACATTATATGATGGCTGTTTATTTTTTAATAAGAACTATGAGTTTAGGAAACAATGCCAACGTTATTATGAACTTATTTCATACCTTTCAATCTTAATATTTGGTTGTATGGTTAAGTATACCACATTACGCCATTTATATGTACCACATTAACAGCCCAATTTGCAAGTACTGATCAGTATATATACCACATTGCGCCACCATATATACCACATTACCTGCCAACTTTTTGAAAACAGCTTTTTTTTTTGACTTTTTTCAGATTTTGCTCAGTAACTTTTTTTAATGAAATTGCACAGATTTTATTGAAATATATTCTGTAGCCAATACTTCAATGATCAGCATAACAAAATTTGGCTGAAATTGATCTAATAGTTCTCTTTCAAAATCCACCTAAACATTACCTATACCACAATAGCATTAGTTCCCCTATCGATTTGATTAACACTGCAAAATCCGATTGGGACAAAATTACGCTGGGCTCAGTCTTTCTAAAGTCTGAGCGTTTCGATGTCTCCAAGTATAATTTTGAAAAAAAAAAATTGTAGGGACTGAAAGAAATCAACGAGGCGACAACATTACAAATGCTTTAACCAGAAAATCTAACTATTCCATGTTTTCTTTGTAAATCTGAGGTTTCATACACAGAAAGAAAACTCTAGAAGTCCTTGTGAAGACTCACATTCCTGGAAATAGAAAAGATATTGTAGTATTATAAAGAACTTTTTCTCAACACACTCAATTCGAACTCAGAATAAAAAGGATAAACTTATCACCAAAAAAAAAAAGAGTTGTCTAATATATAACTAGTAAGGGTGTTACCTTTCGCCTCGCCAAAAAATTATATGCCCTACACCGCAGCATTTTTAAAATTTTGCTTGTGGGGTAGGTACCATGCCTTCTTTTCTGAATTCACGTAGTTTTGCTCAGACCGTGCGCTATTTCAAGTATTTGTCCGAAATTTGGTTGCATAACCTCAATTAACGCTTTCTTTACAGCATTTCGAAAACTTTGAAAGTATGGAAGGTTCTACGTTTTCTTGTTCAAATCAAACAAGTTTTTGCTCATAGCTTGCATTTTCTGTCTTTCGTGTCTGAGTAAAATTTGGTTGAATTATCTCAAAAAACACTTTCAGTATAGCATTTTGAAATTTATGCTTATATGGAAGGTGCCACGCCCTCTCGCCCGAGTTTGCCTTGTTTTTTTTTTTTCAGAGCTTGCATTTGCTGTCCATAGTGTCTAAGTGAAATTTGGTTGGATTCACTCGAAAAACGGTTTCAGTATAGCATTTGGAAAGTTGCCATGCCCCGTCGAAAGGGGGGGGAGACACCACTTCATCGTTCTTATGAAATTTGCTATGGTGATAGGGTTGACACTAAGGAACAATAATATGATCCTTATGTTTTTAATTGAGCGGTGCCACGCCCCTAAATGGAAAAAACGGTCTAACGGCCAAACCAATACATCGATATTAATGAAATTTGGTATGAAGAAAGGATTTGCACCAAGGAATGACAATGTAACTTTTAGGTTTTTCAGTGGGTGGCGCCACGCCTCTAAATAGATAAAACGCTCACACGGCTAAGCCGGCGAATCGATTTTTTTAAAATTTGATATGGAGATAGGCTTCAAACTAAGAAACGATAATATGACCTAAAGAAAAAACGCGCGGCCATGGTTTGCTTAAGTTGAGAGTTGCGCGGGTTTTTTAAAATCAAATGTAAATGGTCGAATTTCGCCCACTAGTCAAACTCTATTAAAAAAAGCATTGCAGCGCATTCCGAGCATTAACAAGAAGAGAATAAACTCTTTCTGTCGTTTTGAATCAACAGGAACTATGTAGTACATACACGTATTGGCCCATTTGGGTATTAATAACAAAAATGAAGAGAGTAAAATATACCAAAAACGGGGAAGCTACCCAATATCGTAATATTTCCGAAAAACTCTAGAAAAATACTAGATCTTTATGTTAATGGGCTCCTAGACTCCAACAAAAATTACACTGATAGGGGCAACACACTGTTTTCGAAAAAATTCTACTTAACAAGGTTATATGCAAGACAATAGTTATCCATAACAAAATCTAAATGGTTCAAGCTTTGAAATTAAAAAAGCAAAGTCAACATAAATTTCTTAAACGTCAAAACGCAATTACTTTTAACTGCATTAGCAGATATTAGAACTTTCTGATTAACTAATGATAACTTACTTCATTTTAAACAGCCGAATATACATATTTTGCGATAATGCCGTCTATGGGGTTATCTATCAAGGAAACCTTAAAAAAAATATCATTTCATTTATTGACTAGAAAAAAAAAAAAAAGGAAAAAAATTTAAAAGCGATTTTAATCTTCATCAACAATACCCACAATCTTAATTGTGTTCTCAGTGGACTTTGGACCTTACTGAGCCTAATTGCACAAATAAAAATGAGAACGTAAACAAGATACTTGTACAAAATGAAAAATGAAATAAAAAATAAAGAAAAAATACCTGTTTGTTAAATTGAAGCCAGTCAGACAGACAGACAGTCAGTCAAATCTACACAGACCGATCGCTAATTGAGAGTAAGAGACTGGTGAGAGAATCAAAAAGCATGCAACCTGTCTGTTTTAAGCCACAGAGCTTAAAGATACTAAGTATTTTCGAAGGTAACTTTTATTTGGATGATAGCGGCGATAAAGCTCAAAATGCAAAGCTTGTAAAAAAGCCGTCATTTTGAAGATACATACATGTCTACAATACAAATCTACGCTCTCAAAAAATTGCTTAAATGCAATACACAAAATACATAAAAATAAATAAAGTCAAAAGCGTAACAACAACAACAACGTTGTGATGACGTTGTTATATCTTTTGAAAATGCGCAACTTGAAGGTTCAGCTTGGACTTTGGACTCACAAGAAATAATGGAAACGAAAACGATCGAGTAAAAGAGAAGGCTAAGCAAAACACTACGAGTACTTCTGGGAATTGAATTTAACAGCTGAGGAATTTTTGGAGAATTCTCAAGAAGGTTTTTGCACATAAAATGTAAACAAGAGGGAAAATCATAACAAAGGAATATCAGGATTTATTGATAGCATCGGTTACCTTGCAAATTCAATTGTGTGGAAAAAATAGTGCACATTAGCACTGGTCAGTTAAGCTTTTCTTGGCATAAAAGCTTTTTAAACTGCCTTGTTGACCTAGTTTACCAAAAAGAGTTAAGCTTAAGCTGCATAATACTAAGGCACGTATTAATAAAAAATAGAAAAAAAACCGAAAGCATACATATTAATGTACCTACTAAATATAAACAAAAATTTTAAAATGTTAAAACAACCGGAAACTGGTTAGTCTAGTATAGTATATCGTTGCCGTATACATTAACGTACTTATAGCATATGACAACAAAATTGTTGTCCGACCTTCCGCCATGCATTCCAACCGCTAAGATTTTTTTAAAAGCAAAGTTCAAAATGTTACTATGAATGTTTTTATTGACGAAATATGCAGTCCTGTTTTACTGTATGAAAAGAGGCATTATTTGCTACCAACAAGCATGGATCAGATGGCATTGTTGGCTTGAGCTTACTGTTCAGTGTCTTTAACTAAAACACCAACAAAATTACAAGAAAAATGCAAAATACATAACAGAAAAACAAAAAATTTATTGCAAGCCTGGTTTTTGTTACGTTTCAATGCCCACCACAGGTCATTTCATCAAACGACTTCCGGAAGAACTTACAAGCATACTATATTTAACCTTTAGCACAGATTTGTTGAGAATTAAATGGGATTTCCATAGAAAAGTAAACCGTGAGCCAAAAAAATTAAATCATCATACCTCTCAAACTATTTAATGTACTTGGATGAGACAATGACAATAATAAACGGCAAGAAAAATAATGTGTACTGGGAATAATAGCGGTACCACGCCCCCACAAAAATCACTTCATCATATCACTGAAAATATTTAACGCACAAGAATGAGATTTGATAAATGTGTCCAGAGCGCAGGGACGAATAATGTTCACCGGGAAAATGGGCAATGCCACGCCCCTAAAACAAAAATTCATCACTAATGAGGTTTAGTACATATGTCGCAGGTGCTTACGAAGACTATCTCTTCTTTAAATGCGGACAAGAAAATCCTCTTTTTCAAACTGCGGCGAAAAAGAATTTTTTTTGTCCGAATGCGGACAAGAAAATCACTTTTTACAAAATGCGGAGAAGAAAATAACTTATTACAAAATGCGGCGAAAAAAATCACTTTTTACAAAATGCGGCGAAGAAAATCTCGCTTCATTCGCTGCGATTTTAAGTGAAATGTTTATTTTCGTCGAAGTATTCACTAAAAAAAGAAATTTTCTTCGCCGCATTTTGTAAAAAGTGATTTTCTTCGCCGCATTGTATAATAAGTGATTTTCTTGTCCGCATATTACAAAAAAGATTTTTTTCGCCGCAATTTAAAAAAAAAGATTTTCTTCGCCGCAACTTTCGGTTGGAAAATTTTCTTCGTAAGCACCGGCGATGTAAAATGGATAGGGCCAAATAACATCCTTTGGAAAAATTGTTGATGCCACATCAACTTCACAAGATTAAGTGAAGCAATGTACGAAAAAATTGCTCAACATCAACATTAGCATCAATTATAGGGCTAATTAAGAGCTATTAGTTAAGCTTATTGTCAAAATAAAATCAGTTTTATTTTGACTTTCATGTTCGACACAATGGAAATGTCCATGTGGTAAATGAAATCGTCTCTTTAAAATAAAAACCAAACTGATGTTCATCCAAACGCAATGGACACTTAAATGCGCCCGAGTTAGGATCTGCACAAGATGTCTTGAAATATAATGTAGTTTTCTTTGCACGCACATTTTACACTGAGCTAAAGTATTTGATCCAAAAAATTCAAGATTCAAATCTTCAGTGTGCACTGATTTCAACATAACATTGAAGAACACTGTGTTGTTATATCAGTGTCAGTGTTTTTTCTTCTCTCATATCTATGTACTGTCAAGACATTTGCACGCGACACTGAACTGAAGTATTTGATAAATAAAAAGCGGATACAAAACATAACGCATCTTGAAATGAAATGTCTTAAAACTCCAACAAGAGGTCTTGTGCAGACTGCTAGCACGAATTCAAACGAATACATCGGAATGCATATTCTTAGAACTTCTCAATACAACTCAAAAGTAGCAGGTTTCTTCTCTACTTTTCGGAACAATAAGAACACTGTGGAGGAAACAGGATGGGAGATCGATGAATTCTAAAAAAATTTGATTGCCCATCATGAAGACGATTGAAGTGAAGCAGTCAACGTTTTTAATATCATTACTGCCAGCCTTAAAAGTAATAAGCATGTCTGGATAAGTTCAACTTTGTATTGATAGTCTTGGATGAGTTGTTTTTCGCGATTCAATGACAAGTTAGACTGACTCATGATGTTTTTCTTGTGTTAATTCTTTTATTCATAATTATAACTAATTAAGCCATTTACAACCACAATTCTCATGCTGACAGTCAACGAAATGGTATATGTCAATTTTTAGATGTTCGTAGGACGTATAAGGAGTTGGGGGTTAAAACTTATTTCGCTTTACACTATAGATATGTATACATAAAAGAAACTCTACACTAACATATGATTTGGAAGACGTTTTTTTTCCTTTCTTTCCTTCCACACAAAATCGAAGCTGTCACTTTTGTTTACCTGCGCAGAAGTGCAAAGAAAAAATTTTATACAATAAACTAAAAAATAAAGGGATTACGAAAATAAAAATATATAATAAAATCTAAGAAGAAATAACAGAAACAGAAGAAGGTCGTTGAAACTATGTATTTCCTTAAGGGGGAAAAAAAGAACAAACACACATGGTGGTCATTTGCTTAGATTGTTTTTGTTTCTTAAAATGGCAAAACGACCACCCATCATTCTGCTTGATACAACATTGCAAAATAAGAACGCAAAAGAATTTTTTCTAAATGTCATTAAATGAAACTTACATTATGCTTTCAGCTTTATATGAAGATTATCCACTTAAAGCGAAACCTTAAAACAGGTTGCTCAATCACTTAGATTTCGTTTTTTATTCAAATAAAATTCTTTCCAAAAGTGGGAAAAAATTTATTGCACAATTCACTGGGTCAATGCAAAAACGAATGCACAGCTAAAGAAGGCGCATTACAACACAATCAATAAAATAAAATTAAAAACTGTGGCAAATTGTAAAAGTTTAATCAACAGCTGCACCACAATAAAATGAAAAATGGGAGCAGAAGAACAAATGGAAGCGCGATGGCGATGTAGACGACGACCTTAACAACAACCACACAATGCGAACGTTTACAACGAAATGATTCGGGGTATGAAGAAAATTATGGGCTTTGGGAGATCAAGTCGTGTTCTCTGCCGCTCTCTTCACATTTTCTGTATTTTACAGAGAAAAATATTTAGCGAGACAAAAAAAAAAGAGCGACTTACACAATTTATGCTCAAATATTAAGTGTTGTGTACATTTACATTTTTTCGTTGAAGCGCAAAATTAAATAAATTTTCTAAATAATATTTTCAGTATATTAAATATTTAGTAATAAATTGTACTTTGTATAAAAAGAAAGCATCGGTTTACATCCTTAAACGACTAAATTTTGAATGTAATTTTTTTATTATATGACAATGTTTATTTTACTTAGTAGTGGCTGCTTTTTGCACCTGTATATCTTCCTCCTTTGTGGTATCTTGTGCGACTACACTACCTGCTACGGCTGCTGCTGCTGCTGGTATATTACGTAAACCACGAATGCTAATGTCGTAAACAACTTCTTCTATCTTCTTAACATCATATTTTAAAGCATCGAAACGTTTACGCAGTCCATCATTTTTTAAATTAAGTAAACGAAATCCAGAATTAAGATCAGCAATAAAACGCGATATGTTCAACGGTCTATCATAATCGCCCATTGTTACTGAATTTGTGGCAAAACGTGACAATTCGGAAGCCATTTGTAGTATGCCCTGTAAATAATCTTCAATGTCCAAATGAAATCCTTCTGTTTGGTTTGTTTTCACTATAAAAAAAAAGTTAGTGCAAATATTTTTTTTAAGAATTTTATCACTTTAATTCACAATAGAAATATTTTGGGCAAAAAATATTAATATTAATAAGAAAGAAAAAAGGTTATAGAAATAAAATAAAAAAAGAAGCCAAGCCTGCACAAGACATTTTGAAATATAATCAGGCATGTTCCAGATTCCGAAGTGGAATTGCTTCGCTGTTCTAGAATCCGAATGAATTGACAAATACGAAATTAAGTTCGAATCCGATTTAAACTTCATTCATATGTCAACAAAAAATAAATTCAATTTGTTGTTAGAATTATAAAATAAAAAAGACGTGTATTTTTAAAAAGAAAAAATAAAAACGTATTCTGTTGTGTTGGCGGTGGTTTTATTTGAAAATCAGCAAGAGACCACAGCAATCCTTTGGAATTACCAGATTCTGCGTAAGTAGCGCTTTGTATAGGGAAATGTAGCTAGGTTATTAATTTTTGATCTGGACCTAACTGAAGTGAAACTTTTTTTTCGCCACAGCTCACAATTGGCTACTGGACGCCGGTGGATATCTGCTTGAGTGCTTTTTACTTACTTACACCTTAAAGAAGTCTACAGCCCCGGACAGTGGAACACTGAATGTATCTTTTAATTACGAAATTCACTAAATCTATAATACTGCTGTCATTTTCCATCCGACCTTCGTCCGCAAGGGCTCGATATTTTTTTAATAAAATATTTTATTGGTAAAAACTATAAAACGTAAACTAATTATTTTTTCGGTCGGAAAACGTCTTGGCATGTTCTTTAGGGATGCCCTTTTTTAAAGATTTATAACTCAGAAAGTAGGGATCCAATTATAAAATGGTTAAATAATTGCTTTTTTATTATGTAGCTTTAAGTAGTTCTAAAACGTTAGTTTTGCACTTCTGAGCAAGGATAACTCACTTGATAGAAAAAAATCAAGTAGAGAGATATCCAATTCTACTATAAACGGCCATAAAAACCAAGAACGGAAGACCATGGCTGGACAAGATGGAGGGTAGTATCCTGGCAACATCCACTTTCTGTTTAACTATAAAAATCTGAGCTAAATTTGCGGTACTCATATCTTGCATACTCAAGAATTTTTCAATTTCACAAACTGTCAACTGTTCGGATTGATTTTACCAAAAATTTCCGAACGTCGGAGTGCGGAACATCAAATATTTTAAAGAAATCCGTTCGAAATTCAAATCGAAATTCATTTCCGAACTTTGGAATACAGAACACCAATTATCGGAATCAAATCCACTTCAGAATACAATCCGATTCTGGAACATGCCTGAATGGCACTGAAGTACACTGTCTTGTTTTGTAAGTGTCAAAAAAACACCTGATATTAAGATATACTTCAGTGTACTGTACAAACAAATAATCCAGGTCAGTGTAAAACATTCGCGTAGAAAAACTACAATAAAATTTATGATATGCTTACACTTGCAAATTGCAACGCGTTATAGTAGCTTTCATACATTTTCGCGAGAGAAAGAGAGCGTTAACAAAAGGGACACAATAAGAGAGCGAAAAACTACTTTTGTCACTAAACTGCAGCATATGCACTGAACTGAACTGAAGCAAATCGAACAAGACTCGTCTGTGCAGCATTTGTTTTTTCTTCTTTCATACCCATGTACTGTCAAGACATTTGAACGTGACACTGAACAGAAGTATTTGATAGATAAAAAGCGGGTACAACACATAATGTACCTTGAATCGAAATGTCTTCAAACTCCAACAAGACGGGTTGTGCAAAATTCTAGCTTTAGTTATCGAAACATTAAAAAGGAAACACGAATTAGGCGTGCCTCTAAAGCGCTCAAACAGATGTACGATAACAAAGAAGATTTTGCTCCAATTCTTGAGTAAGCCCCTCCACTAATATATATGCTATTTATATCCAGAAATTCACGTCCGAGGATTATGTTAATGGATGTCATTTTCCGGCTTATTGCTTCAGTAAAAACTTCATCACAATGAGTTAACGCAGATCCATATGGAATGAGTTTGGAGTTTAAGCTTACGGATTAGGGGATACACCAGACGTCTTGTTGTAGTTTTAGACATTTTATTTCAAGATATGTTATTTATCAAATACTTCAGTTCAGTGTCCCGTGAAAATGTCTTGACAGTACTTGGATATGCAAGAAGAAAAAACAAATACTGCAGAGACGTGTTTTCTGTGATTTGGTTCAAGTCAGTTCAGTGCATATACTGCAGTTGTAGAGTACATTAAAAAATGCTACTTTAGTGACAAAATTAGTTTTTCGGTCTCTTCTTGTGTCTCTTTTGCTTACGCTCTTTCGCGAGAATGTTTGAAAGGAACTCCCAAGTTTAACCATATCATAAACTTTACTGTAGTTTTTCTACTCGAACGTTTTACAGTGGCCTGGATTATTTGTTTGTATAAAATACAGCACACTGAAGTATTTTTTAAGATCAGGCTTTTTTTCGACACTGAAATCTGTGCAAGGATGGCTATCGCTGCTATCGAGCAGTTTTTGTGAAAATAAGTTATTTAGTCCAGGGTATTGTTCTCGGTGAGATCTACAAGCTGGCAAAATCAGATTTGCTCTAGGACTTGTAGTTCTTTAGAAAAACAACTTGAAAACCGGATTTTATGATTCTTTCATATTAATTAAAAATTTAAATTTGCTTCTCTGAAAATTTATGAAAACATGCGATAGCAGCAATTGCCATCTTTGCACAGAAATAATAAGACAGTACACTTCAGTGACAAAATGAAATCAGTGCGCAGTGAAGATTTGAGTCAAAGAATTTCTTGGATCGTACACTTCTGTTCAGTGTTAAATGTGCGAGTAAAAAAAACTACACCATGTTTCAAGATGTCTTGTTCAGGCACCTATCACGGATGAGTTTAAAATGGAATTAAACGAGAGCTATATTTTCAAATTAATTACTGCGTTGATTCCGAATTCGGAATGAAAGTTTTCAAGAACAAAATGACAGAGAATTTGCTCAAAAAAAAAATTAATCAGTCGTGTTCTGAAATCCGATTCACTTCGGAATCGGAATGAAAGCAATCTTCAAGAGCTCCGCATTGCGACAAATAAGATGGAAGCGGATTTGTATTTCAACAAATAACATTTGCTAATGGTTCCTATTCGATTAACCGAAATATAAATCTGATTTGTTGTTAATTATCGAAATGCGGAGCTCTTGAAGAATGCTTTCATTCGGATTTTAGAACATTCCTGAATATACAATATTTCACGACAAAATTGTGTTTTAGATACTTTTGAAAGTCTCTGATTCGGATTAAAACTTTATGAAAACAAAATGGCGGAAGTAAAAGTTTTAGTTGTATGGAAGAAGACCGTATAATTTATCCGATCACGCCCAACAAATACTAAGATCCTACAAATGCTATTTCATATACCAAATAAGATTTTTCTACTTCAAATATTCACGTGTCCTCAATTCCATTAGGACCATTTTTAACAAATGCCTGGATGCTGCCAATTCTACCTCAGATATTGAATTTAATTGCTGTACCCCCATCAGACTATGTAAAACCATTAGTCCACCCTTCCAACAACAGCAACTTAAACTTGAATACTTTAAGCTTAGTTTCAAGTTATGTATTATAAGAACGCCTCAAATATTTCAAGTACATGAAGTTTTTCCAAACTGATTTAGCTATTAACCATAACCATTTTCATTTGTTACTTACATCCCAACATTTCAGCGACAGTCTCACGTGCAACTAAAAAGCCGGCCTCCAAGTAAACAACCATAGCACAGAGAAAAACCAAACGTTGTGTTATGAACGTCCAGTGATCAGAGTAACTGTAAAGAAAATCGAATGAAATAAAATTTATATGGTCCAAGATATTTGGAAACTTTGCAGCCGTGGCCGGCCTCTCTGCTGACTCACCGATAGTACTGGCCAATAGGTATTATTGCTGATAATTTTTTATAGCTCTCGGAACAGATGGTAATTTGGCTACGTGCTTGCAGACATGCTTGACCAACTATGAAAGTGGGAAAATAAGAAGTGGGTAATTTTTGAATGTAATACACATGATATGTTTACTTTTGGAAATGTCGCTGTGTATGGTCTGCAGTTCAACGGTTGCCTCCTTGGCGCTTTTCTCGATTTCTCTGACAACAAGACGGATTTGCTACATATATATATTTTTTAAAAATATAACATTTTATGCTAAATTTACTACACTTACCTCACGTATTTCCTGTTCATTATCAATATATTTTTGATAATTTTCAAAAATATCCAAGTTAACAAATTTACTCATTTTGTCTGCAAATTTTTGTTTTGTCTCAGTTTCGCACAGAAATTGCCGCTTTATAAAATCAACTGTCAACCGAACAGGGATGTCATGTGAGGGCTTATTATAAGGTCAATTCGGCGGTAGTTGTCTGATTTCTTAAGGCTCCGATATATACAAGGCAGCGCATGAATTATAGGCTTTGACAGTTGATTTAAAAACATAGCTCCGTATGGAGAGTGATACATACAGAATAGCGAACAACGCACGCGCTGTGTTTAATGCGTAGAGTTGACCAACTTTCAACTTTTTGAACGCATCATTAGCGTTTGACATATCGTGTCTTTTGTTTATTTATTTATAAATAATTTTCATAGTTGATCAAATAAATTAAAAAAAAAAGTTAAAAATGAAGGAAAAACGTATAAGCGAAGTGCAGGAGCTTGTCTGCCTATATAATGAATGCCATTCTGAGTATATTTGAAACCGCCTTTACGCGTTCTATGTAACAGTACACACGTTACTTGCGTGTGTTGTTATGTATATGATGCGAGCACTGCCCTGTATATACTGGCGCCTTTATCAATAAAAAAAAAATCAAATAATTGTGTCATTTGAAATCGAGGCGAAGAGATATATAACCAGAGATGCAAAAAATCACTGGCGCAATTTTTTGTGGTTTGTGTTGTCTGCAGATGGTAGCTTTAACGAATTTAGAAGTTTAACGGCAGCGTAACTGCCATACCTAAATTGGAGCGTTAAACCAGCGTCAGGCGTATTTTACCATCCCTGTCTGTTACATGCACATACAATTTGTATGGAGCATACCGAAATAGAGACGTTTAAATTACGCTGACGCTCGTCTAACTGCAATACCTAAATTGGAACGTCAGCGTTATTTTACTGTCAAAAAATTCTCATGTACATCCAATTTGTATGGCGCGTACCGAAATTGCCAACGCTCAACGCTGAGCTATTCGAATTTCCAATTTTGACAAAGCGTTATGGAGTGAAGTTAGCTGCAGAAAAGTAAAAAAGAAACAACAATATGATTTTGACAAACAAATGACTTCAACGCAACGCTCTTTATTTCGGCATGGCGCTTGACGCTTTTATCTAACGCTAAATAACACAACGCCTGACGCTCCAATTTAGGTATGGCAGTAACGCTCCAATTTAGGTATGTATTTAATTCAACCAAAAAATCTGTATACATCTCTTCTCATCCGGAAGCGAAGAGATTTAAACAGATTTTTTGGTTGAATTACGCTGCCGTTTAATTTCTTAATTCGTCAAAACTACCGTCTGCGGCTAACACAAACTTCAAAAAATTGCTCCAGTGCTACTTTGCATCTCTTGGTTATATATCACTTCAACCGAGGTATATCCTATAGAAGTGCAAAAAAGTACATAAAGTGTTTTTTGACGTTTGCGTTGTCCGCAGACAGAAGCTGAGAGAAATTTAGAAACTGAGCGGGAGGAGCTTGTGGGATTGAAAATGAGCGAAATTGGTCAACGGACACGCCTACAGCACATGCAAGAAATATATTCAAAATGTAACTTTCGGAGTATTTTTCACGACAATGCAACCAAAATACACATAAATTGTAATTCGTAAACTACGAAGGAAAAGAAGGTGAGAAATCATATAATGTAATACCCTTTACTCAGTAGATCGCCATTGCGAATTTTGGGTTGAATGTGTAATCTGACGTGAAGAATGTGCTGGATGTGGAAGTGATATTTTCATATGCAACTTCTGTACCAAATAAACATGTGGGGCATATAACGCTACACTTTTTTATCTTCATTTGAAGTATTTTCAGTTTTTTAATTTTTTTTTTTTTTTTTTTCTTTATCCTGATGAGATATATATCTTAAAGTGAATCAGAATAAAGGTGAATTGTTTTCTTTAATGAATGACATAAAATTATTTGTTTTTTTTTTTTAAGTTTTTTGAGTTTTATTTAAAAAGAAAGATTGGTGGTCCATATTACCCGCCATTACCCTAATAATGAAAAAAAAACATACTAACATACTTATGTCGTTTTCAATTGGGCAAAAAAGAGCAATCTTTTTTTGATCTAGATCAAAATCTATTACAATTTGCGTTCCATTGGGAAATCTAGAGCAAAATTTTTTGATCTCAGATCAATTTTTTCAAATCTAGATTTTTTCTTAGATTTCATTTGCTCGCACACATACTATTAAAAGCATGTAGGAAGATTGTCAAAGTAGCATTATAAGGAGTTTTTCTTTTTTTGTTCAGAGTAGAGCTCTGAACAGAGCGTGAGCACGTCGAGTATAATCTGAACAGAGCACGCTCAGAGCACTCTGATTTATTTATGAAGCACACTTGAACATTTTTCCATTGAAAGCCGGTCAAACTGCCAAAAAATTCAAATAAATTATTAAATTTATTTTATTTTACTTCAAAATAACCAGCATAATCTAAAATCAAGTTTTCTTTTATTTTATTTTGTTTATTTTTCTACTTTCAAATGTCTATTTTGATGTGCTCCGTCTTTTACTCTGAACGCTCCGTCGTTTCATTCTGAGCCCATAGAGCGCGCTCCGATTTCACTCTGAACAAAAAAAGAAACACAAATTATTTTTTGACAACTCAGACTCTACTCTGAACGAAAAAAGAAAAACGGCTATAATTTCAAAATTAAAAAATAAATAAATATAGGTAAAGTCAGCCAAAATTGTTTGGAAAATTTAAAAACACGAAATAAATTTTTTAAAAACTTTCAATTTATTTCAATCAAATTATAAGGCGTTGCATTGCTGAAAATCTTACAGAACATGCGATGTTTCAATTGGTTTTGTGTTTTTCATTCAAACAAATAAAATTTCAAACGCTTTCCGCCTAATCCCATAAAATCAACTTATTTGAAGCCGTTACGGACTTTCCTGGGAAATTCGGAGCAGACTGTCAAAGGATTTCAAGAAAAACTCGCGGAAAAGACAAGTCTGAAAGCAGCCAAAAATCGTGTTGGACAGCTGCTACACCAAATCATTTTTGCTTATACAAAGACTGATATTTACAAGGCAGCAACTGCAGCGCATGAAGCAAAGGTCAATGCTTTGAAAAGTCATATGGGTGGCAAGAAATATTTATATACTTATGCACATGAGACTGATGTTGAAGTAGGTTTTTGCATGTCTTGTTTTTGATTGCTCTGCTTTAAAAAGGCAAATAATTCCTCTTTTTATTTAATAATTCAGTTTGTTTTTAAAAATTCAAACGTCAAATAATTTGCCGATACATTTTATTACTACAACTTTATTTGTCAAAACATTTCTTCCCGTCATCCTCCCCAGCAAAAATAAAATACTTGCTCTGTTTTCGTGTTCCATTCAGCAAGAATAATTTTTGATCTGAGAGCAAAATCTAGATTTTCTTTAATTTTAATATGAATTTTGTGGGGCTTATGCGTATGTATTCTCCTTAAACTCCTAGGAGGAGCATAAGGCCAATATGAGACGTTTCCATTTGTTAAAGTTAATGGGAAATATTTGTTTAGTATTCATTTATAATAAAAATTTTTAACATTTCTTCCAATTCATACACAAAAAGAATTGAGAAGCATCAAATTAGTTTTTTTGCTCTCCTGAAAAGTGGGCAAAATCGAGATAGGTTGTTTTGTCAGAAGTCCACAGAATTTTAAACATAAAAAGATTGTCACTACTGTCTTGATGGCTTTTCGATATACAACACCAAAATTTGATGTAATCACTGAACCAATGAGCTATCAAGCTCATATTGACGTTTAGATTGTTTGTGTAAGAACCCCAAGTGTATGGAATTTGGACTGTCATCTCACACACAGAAATTAATATCTGTCAAATTAAAAAGTGAAAATTGTTGCGAGTTCGAGGAATTCCGTGAAACACGTCTTTTTTATCAATTTTTAATAAATTTAATTAGCGTGAAAAATGTCATATGGTGTAAGTTGCCGTTAATAAATCATGAGTAATACAAAATAACAATTCAATACAAAATTTAGCAAGGTGGTCATAATCCCTATGGACAACAATCAGGAGGCTATGGACAACAACCAGGCGGCTATGGGCAACAACCTGGTGGCTATGGACAACAACCTGGTGGCTATGGACAACAACCTGGCGGATATGGAGCACCTGGTGGCTATGCCGCCCCACCCGGAGCATTTCCACCACAAAACGCACAGAGTTCCCCACAAGCTCAGCAATGGTTCGCTATGGTCGATCGCGATCGTTCTGGAAAAATAAGTTCCCAGGAATTAAAGGCAGCCTTGGTGAATGGAAAGGGAGAAAATTTTTCAGATAATTCGTGCAAACTGATGATTAGTAAGTGCTCGCATTAATTTTCACGTATATTTATTAACATAAAAAGTTGTTCCAGTTTAATATGACGTCAGTTGCGCGTCAGTTGTTAATTGCAACGTAGCGGTGGGGCCTATTCATAGATCCCAAGCGATATCTTCTACATGTTGTGTATTATTTAGTTTTTATTGCTTTGCTGTTATCTCTAATGGAAATTTTGTTTATGTTATTGTTGTTTTTGGTTTTTGTATTTTTCAGGTATGTTTGATAAAGATGCTAGCGGTACCATAGACGTCCATGAATTTGAGAAACTCTATGAATACATCAATCAATGGTTGACTGTTTTTAAAACTTATGATCAGGATAGTTCCGGGAGTATCGAAGAACATGAGTTGACACAAGGTAAGGGAGTAATCGTAATAAAGCTACTGATTGAAACAGCCAATATGTATTAAAGTCTGTGGGAAAAACTGAAAAAAAAGTCTTGATTACCATTAGGAAAATATGCTCAAGATTAAACAACTCTTGTAAATTCTTCGGCATTTTTGTTTAGTTTTGATTGTATTAAAATAAAAATGAAAATACCACTTTTTAACCTTGAATCGCCGAAGCGACGAGAATTTCAGTAACCACATTAAAAAGCTGATAATGCAGTTTTATTTTTTAGCGTACTAGATAAAGTTATCAATATTTTGATACATTCTTTTTTACAAAATTTGTTGCTATTTTGTTTTTTTTTCTTTTTTTTTCCAACGTGCAAACATAAAATGTTAATGAAATCAAATGAGCGCTAAAGAAGCAAAGTTAGCATTCTCCACTTTAGTGCTTTTTGTAAAAAATAACAACAATATATATCTGTTAATATATTATGCTACATCTTTTGCTTATTCAGTAGAAAAGAATTGAATGCAGACATATAGCAAGTTGATAAGAAATTTGGAGTAGACTTGAGTTTGTTTGCGTCAAGTGGACAATACTACGGTTGAAATAATCCTTTAGGATATTGTATTAGGGATTATCACCTTCATTCTATTTTTTCAAATTTCTTTTTCTATTTAAGAAGAAGAAAGTTTGCTCCAGGAAAAAGTTTAAATCGTAAAGTTCTCAAAAGTTTAGTAATCAAAACAAAAGTCACAATCTCCAATGAACATTACTGTCTTTGTTGCGATTGGTAGTTTTTAATCATAGATTTGTATTGAATATACACGTTTTTGGAATTGCTATTTTGACTGATCAAAAGCTTTCATCAAATGCAACTCGGTGGCAACTCACACAGTAGATTGTTTAGAGTCAAATCCAAATCTGGGTGTAGAAAAATTGTTTTGATCTTTATAAGATTTCCTAAGACTTTCGGTGTTCCAGCGCAAACGTTTTGTGAAAAAGCTCATAAATTACCCACCCAAAAGCTTTAATGGTAAACATGCCAAATTTTGAAGTTCTTACCCAAAAACCTGACAGCTAACAACTGACAGCCCTAAAACCTCCTAAGTTGCTATAAAGACAGAATAAAACTTTCTAATACAATTTTTCCACTGAAGATTTATGAGGTGATTTACGGCTGTTTCCAGATTAATTTGACGTTTAATACATGATGAATGAGGTGTGTTATCAATCTTCGGTGAAAACAAGCTATAACTGCTACCGGAATATCAAATCATCTTAGTAAAGACTTTTTTCTTAGTTTAGATTGTGGTGACTTGTTTGACAGCCGGAATAGCTCTATTAATCTAAAACTATTTATTACTAGCATTTCCCGGTGTGCGTTGCTACACCTTGTTTTGTACAGATGGCATATACACTCTTAATACTCATTCCAAATATCATTCATGTCCGTTAAATATTTTCAGGGCGTGACACCGCCCATTTTTTTACTGAAAATTATTTGTCCTAATGCACTTTACATATGTACCAATTTTGAATTATCTGCGTTAAGTAGTTTCGGAGATATAACGAATAAATTTTTGTGGGGGCATGGCACGACCCACTTTTTTAGCCTATGACCTAGCTTTTTCTAATACTAAGATACTGTCCAAATTTAATTCGAATCGATCATTTAGTTTCCGAGTCCATAAGTAACAAACATACAAACAAACCAAATCTCATTTTTATGTAGTAGATATGACCTGATTTAAATTCAGCTTTTAACATTCAAAAAGGAATGATTAATTTTATGTAGACTTTTTTTTAACATTTGTTTTTGATATAAAAACGTTTAACATTTTCACTTCACTACTAAACTACTAAAATATTTAAAATTTTATGATTTTACCAGTGTCAAATAAAGCTGCCAGTCTTTAAAAAAATGTTATACGCTGCCCTTTGTATAGCACCATAGCCGACAATTACTTCGGTCGTCCTCTGTGTGGCAATGTTTAAGCAGCTTATGCCTACAAGTAATCATTGCAAATTTACATTGGCAACATACAATTTTTCATTCTATTTTTTTTTTTTTATGTACTCCACCCTTATAACCATTTACTATACTAACGAAAGCTTTTTTTTAATTGCTTTCAAACATGCAAAACAAGTAACATATAGTGAAAGTATTCAATGAAAAAAAAAAAAAAAAAAAAAAATACATACATGTGTGTACATTAGAGTGGTCCAAATTTTGTATGGAAAAACCAAAAGTGTTTTCGGAATCCTTGGGTCCTGCTGATTACAAAAAGTGCTTTGGAACCAAAAAAAAAATTGAGTTTAGATATTCCGCAACGAGCTTAAAGGTACCTTATTAGGAATTTTTGAGTTTTTGAGTACTTTTTTTAATTTAAACGCTATATCTTTTTAACCAGATAAGGTATTTGCAAAAATTAAATTGCATTTTTGCAAAAATATTTTGAGCCAAATTCTGCATTAATAATAATAAATCTACTCTTTCCCAATTTTTCTTAGCAGCACTTTAAACTTCAAAATTTGTTAATTTTTTTAAAGTGTTTGTACATTCAAAAACCGATTTTTTTCTTATTTTGCTCTACCAAATTTTTTTTTATATCATTATTTTTTTATGCATTAATTTATCCATCAACCGACTCCAACAACTAAGCTATAAGCTTCACTTTACTAACTAAAAACCGTAAAATACATTCAAATTTGGCCAAAAAAAAAACTTTGAGTTTAAAATTTTCATGGTGA
Source organism: Calliopum simillimum (assembly GCA_951812925.1). Classification (NCBI taxonomy): domain Eukaryota; kingdom Metazoa; phylum Arthropoda; class Insecta; order Diptera; family Lauxaniidae; genus Calliopum; species Calliopum simillimum. Next base: position 112,446,283 of record OX638370.1, on the reverse strand, counting down.
AACGGAAACAACAATAGTCAATAGATGTATGTGTTCATGAAAAATCTAAATCCGGTCTCAAAATTGCTCTATCTCATACGGTTTTAGAGATATCCTAACCTAAAAATGGAAAAAGCTCCGTTTTTGCTATTTTTGAAGATGTTTTATCACAACATGGTAACTTTCAGCCTGGTATGGAAGTCACAAGTGACAGCCTTTTTCTTCAAAACCCAATTTAAATTGTATCGATATCTCTTTGTTCCTCCGAAATATCGTAAGCAGAAATAACAAAAAAACGTGTTTTTTGCACTTTTTCAACTTTTTAGATAAGGATAACTCAGAGGATAAAAAAACTATCGGTATAATTTAAATTGAATTTTAAAGAAACAGACTGACACTTTTAACCACTATACCACTTTTTGTGGCTGAAAGAAACCTTGACTTGTAATATCACTTTAAAAGAGCAAAAACGGTGTTTCTTATACTTTTATGTAAAAATATCTCCTTAACCGTACAAGATACAGCAATTTTGAGACCGAATTCAGAATCAGCATCAACGAATACATCCAAAATGGCTATTTTAGTTTCTTTTCGATTTATTTATTTTTTTAGTTTCCTTCGAAAATCTATGAAAACTATCTGTAAATCTATTTTGTCAAAAATAACATGAAGTGTCAAGGTTTCGATATTGCGAAGAATGTTGTTTTACTCAGAAGATTAGGAACTAATGATTTTATAAGAAAAAAGTGGTACCTTACGTCATCCCATTAAGATATCTTATTTTAATGCCTTGAAAATATGAAAATTAATTTTTTTTAAGTCCAATTTAATTATACTTAATTGTTTTTAGTGAGTAAAAGTGTTACTAATAGCTTAGTTGTTGAAATTATTTTAAAGATAAATTAATGCATAAAAATATAAAAATTTTAAAAAAAATTTGCTAGAGCAAAATAAGAAAAAAATCAGTTCTTGAATGAGCAAACACCTCAAAAAATTAACAAATATTGAAGTTTAAAGTGCTGCTAAAAAAAATTGGGAAAGACTAGATTTATTATTATTGATGCAGAATTTGACTCAAAATATTCATACAAAAATGCAATTTATTTTTTGCAAATACCTTATCTGGTTAAAAAGATAAAGCGTTTAAATTAAAAAAAGTACTCAACAACTCAAAAATTCCAAAGAAAGTACCTTCAAGCTCGTTGCGGAATATCTAAACGCAATTTTTTTTTGGTTCCAAAGCACTTTTTGTAATCAGCAGGATCCAAGGATTCAGAAAAGTCGCGCGCACCTTGACTTTTTAACACTTTCGGATTTTGGACCACTCTAGTGTACATGAAGGCAATTGTCTCCAATTATACGTTCTTAGTCCTCATTATTTTATTTCATTTATTTTTATTTCATTTCATTTCATTTCATTTCATTTCATTTCATTTCATTTCATTTCATTTCATTTCATTTCATTTCATTTCATTGCATTTTATTTCATTTCATTTAATATCAAATTATTTTATAGCACTTATTTTCTACTAGCTATTTCCCGGTTACCTTTGCTTCACTTGTGTCTTGGTGCTTTTTACAAATGTACCAAACCTTATTTATCTGCGTCAAATGGTTTCATAGCCATAAGGATTTTGTTGTTGTAGGGGCGTGGCACCGCTAATTTTTTCTAGTATTGTATATTCGAAATTTCATTCCTATACGTCAAACAGTTTCATAGATATGTGAAATTTGAATTTTTAGGGGCGTGGCACCTTTTTTCTACTCTATAACCTTCCCCTGATGTAAGCTAACATACTCTGAAAATTCCATTGAAATACGTAGGTCAAGTCCCAAGGGGAAAAGGAGCGCTTGAAATAACTTTCATAAGCCTTTATTTATCAGCACCAAGTGCTTACAATCCATAAGAAGCATCGTTTCATTTTCTTAAACTGCAATAGAGAATGCACGGCAGTTCGAAAAAATTCCCCGGGTATCTTGATTCACGATAACCCCCATTGTATATCCTAAGGCGTATGCTAATCATACAAATAATCTTTTCTTCTTTCGTTATAAGTTGGAAGGGACTTCAGTCTTTTCGAAACTTGGACTTATGTGTATTATTGGCAGTCATTAAACTCATTTAAACTTTACTTAAATATGATCGAAAATAACTAAACTTTAATTTTTTTTTCTTTATAGCATTCACCCAAATGGGTTTCCGTTTCACACCAGAATTCATACAATTCCTTGTGAAAAAAAGTGATCCTCAAAAGCAAAACCAAGTCTCCGTGGATCAATTTATTACTTTATGCGTGCAAATTCAACGCTTTACTGAAGCATTTAGGCTACGTGACACTCAACAAAATGGAACCATAACAATTGGTTTTGAAGATTTTCTTACCGTCGCGATTGGTTGTTCCATTTAAGGAAATTCGAATGTAGTAAAACAACATTAATAAATATGTATTTCCTTAAAAATAATTGCATTCTATGTACTCTTATATATTTTCTATTTAGTATTTTGCTTAAATTCAAATATTGTTGTTTAAAAGTGGAATAGCTAGCATTTGTTTTTTTAGTTTTTAATAACCTAAAGTATCCACGTTGCTTACAGTGCTTAAGTGAAAATTGCAATCTCTTTTTTTTATAAATTATTGCTTCTCTTTAATATTGTCATTATTGTTATATTTTTTTATTTGATGAACAATATGTATACATGTGTCAAATTCATATAGAACTTATTTTTTTTTTTTTTTAACGTAAACAGAGCTGCAAATTACATGCATATATTACAAACATAAATAAAATAAAAAGCACAATTCATTAATTTCCTATCACGTAAAACAGTACAAAAAATAATTATGGTCAATACGAAAGATTTATAAAAGCTGTAAATCATCTATAAAATTTATGAATAATACAATACAATCCATTTTAAAATGCAAAAAAAAAACTTGTATTTGTATTTCAATGTTATTTATACTTTCGCATAGGCTTTTTTAAGCAATGCGGCAAGTTCTTTTATTTTAGCTTTTTCTTTATTGATTGTCGTCATACCACCTGTTGCTTCAACATCTTTGTGTGTGGGTTTTTTAGTTTTTTGCTTTGGCGTTTGCAAAACGTACGGTCGTAGTATTTCTACCTTCTGCACTATTGCTTTGTGACTCAACTGAGCTGTTGGTGTGTGCTTTGTTATATTTTTCTTCTTCTTCTTACTAGGTACAAGTCGAGAAAATTCCTTGCGATCTACGATAATAAAAGCTAAGAACAAATTTAAATGATTAAACAAAAGTTTAATTTTACTACTGTATGGTATTGGTAATTTTTTAAATAGTTTCTTAAACAGCGTTTCCGATATATTCAGGATTGATATAGCAAATATTGAAAATACACATGATATTAAATAAAGCGGTTAGAAACACCACAAGTGACAGAAACTACAGTTTAAGTAAAATACAATTAAAGTTAAAATTGTGTTGTACTTAAATTCCAGAATGGATGAAAAACAATCCAAGACCACTTTTAGAAGGTTGGAAGTGTGCCCCAGCTAAGGTACACGATTTTTAGCGGTCCACGTGATAAATTTATTAGTGCTTTAATGAAAACCCACTGCCATTATACACATTTTCCTCTAAATAAAACAGATATGATAAATTCTTATCCGCATCCGCATGAATGCACTCATTTTAATTGTGACACTACTGCACGCTACTTCAATCCACTTCATAATCAAGTACATTGTATAACCGATATGAATGAATACAGCACGCAAAAACTATTTGTACACTGCGTTAGTGCAGTAGTCGAATATTTTCGAACTGAAGTGACGGCAGTAGTGTCATCAAATTGTTCTCATGAATATTTTCAAACCGAAGTGAGTAAAATTAATATTTAGTATTTATTTTGGGAAAGGTCGACTCCTCTAAGTGATCGTTTTGGGCCCATTTTTGTAAAAAAAAGTATATTGCAGCAATGGACAGAAAACATTAAATTTTTAGTGTCGACTACAAAGAATGCCGTAAAGAATTTTGGCCACATGTGATTTCATTTCGATGATTTTGAAAGTTATGACTCAGCAAAGTAATTCCTTTGTCGAAATATAATGATGATGCTTTAATTCAAGGGTGTCAGCGTAGAACAAAAGTGAGCCAATTTTGGCTCGCCTACAAAAACGAGATTATTTCAATAATTTTTTAAATTTCTGAGAACTACAACACAGACGAAAAATGTTTGTTGTATTTTTTTGAGCTCGTTAAAATTCGCGGAATTAAAATATTTATGAAAAATTGTGTTTGTTGTTTCGCATAAAAAAAAAACAACAAACATTTTTCGTGTGTGTTGTAGTTCTCAGAAATTTAAAAAATTATTGAAATATTGTTGTTGTTGCAAACGAGCCACGAAAAAAACAACAAAAAATTGGTTTTGTGATACTTGTAGTTCGAGGAATTTGAAGTTGTTGTAAAAGCGAAAAGTTTGCGCTGACTGCGCTTGGCTCAGTGATTTGAAAACGCTGACACCCTTGCTTTAATTTGACCACTGGATTTAAATTTAACGAAAAGTATTTTGCAGCTAAAATTGTTTAGATCAATGATTCCTTACCAACTAATCGAGTAATTGATGGATTCTATCTAACGTGATAGGTTGGATTTATTTTTAAACAAATTTTTACGTATGTTAGTGGCAGTTAACACCAGGAAATTTTTCAAACAAATTCGTAGAGTTTGGTGGCAAAGGGAGAGAAATTTTGCTTTTCAATTCCCTCCGCTTTCCTACAAACTAAAAGGATTTATTCGAAAAATTTCCTCGTGTAAATTGTCACTTAATAAATCGCACTGCGTTGGTCCATGGACAAAAATCAAAATTTTTTGTGACTCGAACAATATTAGTATCAATCGACAGGTAATTGCATCAATAACATAAAAACAAAATATTTAGGGGTAAGACTCAGTTTTGGCCAAGCTGTGACACTTCAAAGTTGAGATATTTTTGAAGAAAAAATCATGTTTTGTTCAATTCGTTTTGGGTTCTCTTAAACAAATAATTATCAAAAATTTCTGTTTTGATTGAACTAAGCGAAATAAAGATTTTTTTATATAAAAAATATTTAGGTAAATAAGTTGAATTAAAAAATTTTAGAAAATATATAATTTAATATATATTGTAGTGATTTTAATATATGATATTATCATATGAAATTTACTGTTCGTGTGACTATAGCGATATGAATAACTGCATAGCACTTCTAAATGAAAACACCAAGAAAATAAGTCAATGGGCTACTGATAATAAGCTATCAATTAATCCAAAAAAATCCCAATGTATAGTAATCTTCAAAAAAAATATCGTTACTTCTAGCCTTCCTAGCATCACTATAAATAACACTAATATAGAATATGTACAAAAAGCAAAGAACCTGGGAGTAATATTTAATAAAACGCTTTCCTGGAATGATCACATTACTTACAATGTTGGTAAGGTGTACGGTTTACTAAGAATGTTATGGGACACCCAGTTTTATCTACCAGTAAGCATTCGGATGCTCATCGCTAAAACTCATCTTATGCCTATACTTCTGTATGGATGTGAGGTCTATGCAAATTGTGATTCAGCACATAAACGCAAGTTACAGGTTGCATTTAACAATATAATCCGGTACGTCTATGGTCTTAAACGGTTTGATCACATCTCCATTTTTGCAAGCAATCTGTATAGCTTAAGTTTCGAAAATTTAATACGTTCTAGGGTTGTTTTGTATCTACAAAAAATAATCTGCACACGTGAACCCAGCTATCTGTTTGATAAAATTCGTTTTTCAAGATCTGAGCGCAACAATGATCTAATTCCTGTCAGGCACTCTACTTTAACCTCTGAAAGACAGTTCTTTGTTTATTCAGTACGTCTCTGGAATACTCTCCCCAATAATATAAAAGGCATAGTTAATGCGGGTCGATTTAGGAATGAACTTGGTAAGCACTTTAAAGAGAACAATCATTGAAACTTCTATCTATCTATATATATAAAAATGACTGTGTGTCTGTGTGTCTGAAGCATTATCACTCAGAAACCATTCGTTCAATTGAGCTGAAAATTTGGAAATGAGTATATATTAGGTTTGGGAATGTTTTTATGCTATACACGAAGGTTTCCGAAGACCACCCGAAGGCTTAATAGTCAAAACGAAGAATATCTAGGTACACTAGAGGAAAAATATCTATGACAAGCTTTCAACAAGTTTTAACTGATAGTTTTTTGGAATACCCGAAGTTTGCCGAATGTCACCCGAGGGCTTCATAGTCAAAACGAAGAATATCTAGGTATACGAGAGGGAAAAAATCTATGGCAGACTAACAACAAGCTTTAAGTGATAGTTTTTTGTGACACCCGAAGGTGTTCTAAGGTCACCCGAAGGCTTCATAATCAAAACGAAGAATATCTAGGTATACGAGAGGGAAAAAATTTATGGTGAACTATCAACAAATTTAAACTGATAGTTTTTTGGAATACCCGATGCTTCCCGAAGGTCACCCGAAGACAAACTATCAACAACCCTTAATTGATGGTTTCCTGGGACACTCCAGCTATGCCATTGCCAATTTTTAAGATGGTTTGAAATGAAATTAACTTTCTCAAAATACCTAAATTTTTATTGGTGACGTGGCAGTGGCGTAAATCAAAATTTTATCCCTGTATACCTTCTAAACTATTGGGAATCAAAAAACAAAACAAACATGCCTAGCGAAGCGGGCAAAGAAGGCTAGTATTTAATAAAAAAAAAAAAAAATATAATTTGTAAACCTTATGTAATTGTATAAGCTTATTCCATATATCTATGTGTATTATTTCTTATTTTAAAAATCCATTGAAATTATAAATGATCAGTGCCAACTTATAAGCTTTTTGTATAGTCTTAAGGTATTGAGATGTGTAAAATATAAATAAAATATAAAATGAAAGACTTCAGAAATTGACAAATTTCGATGAAAAAAAAAAAAACAAATCTTATAAAAATAAGTGCCGTTTTTTTTTTAATCTTCTAGTACGTATTTTATATAGCCAGGAAATGCAAACACACAAATGGTCTGAAAAGTACAAAACACATTATTTCTTCTACGTATATTTAATTTTTTATGTTAAACATAACTTTTTCATCATCGATATGTATGGGGCTTAAGAAAAACGTTCTAAACACCTGGTTTTTAGCAAAACTATAAAGTTTACAACAAATCTGAGGTCGTTTTGAGCTCAGCGACTCCAAGTTACTTATAGTACCAAATTTCATCGATATCCAACCACTCCTTCTATTTCTGACAATTGCTTGTAAGGGCTCAACGCACTGTGCGTCCCCTGCAAGATAAGAGCCAGTATCTCTTATCTTATGGTCAAACATTTTACAATTTAATTAAAAACAACGGTATTTTTATAAAATATGTATGTAAATATTTATTTGATTATATTTTTTTTTTTTTTTTTGGTTAAGTTGTAAATTTTGCATGAAAATTCATTAAATAAAAAAAGTATTGAAACATTGCATGTTTTAATACCATAAATTCATAATAAAATAATAAAATAACTTAATTACATAATAATTGTGTGTTTAAATACTTAGAAAATTTCTTTGAAATGTTTTGGATTTGTGCCATAATATTCGAAATACATATTTATATACTAAAAAAGAGTTTATGACATTTGTAAATTGAAATATTTCATGCATAAAAATAAATTTCGAATGTGCGTTTTACTTGTTTATAAGACTTTTGGCATTTAAAGCATAAGTTTTAAAAACTTATTGCCTGATTTTTCTTTAAAACATACATATAGAATATTTGAAATTAAGTTTATCTATTACCTATGCTTCTTTTTCGTATCAAAATAATGAATGTATGTATTTTAAAGTTTAGACAATAGGCGTGTTTTTTTTGACGCGTATATACAATTGTGGTAATTTTCAAATTGCGATAACTTATGAATCGTGAGTCGTACGATAAAAAGTACAAGAGTCTTTTTAATTGAGAACCACATGCTCTACAAATAATTTTAATCTTTTGTGAAGAAAAAAGAATTATTTAGAAGTTATTTGAAAAAATGTGATTTTTTGCAGTTTATCGGCGCTTAACCAGTTTTTAAAGAATAACTCCTAAAAGATAAATTTTTTAAATATAAAATGAAAGGTTTTTGTAGAGAACGTGATTCTCCATAAGAATTTTTATTGTGCGACTCACTGTTCATGAGTTATCGCAATTTAAAAATATCCACAATTGTATATACGCGTCAAAAGAAACACGGCTAATATGTATGCTTCATGTAAGATATAAACATCTTTTATGAAGACACTTCTTATCGATGCAAAAATAAGTATTTTTTATTTTTTATTTTGCTTTTGACTTTTTATGTATGTACTTAGTATGACTTGAACGTGATATGACTAATATTCTTAAAAGAAAAATGTTTTCTTCATTTTAATTTGATGTACTGTATTCGGTCTTGGTTCATTATAAAACAAACCTAAGTACCTTTTCATGCTTTAATTAAAAATAAATTAGTTTATTGTTAACTTATATCGTTTTTGAGGAAAATCAAAAAAGTGAATTAGATTGGTAAAAATTGATTATGTGTATACATATAATGGTATATCTTTAATTCGTATTTCGATTGTTACCAAAACTGCCTAAAGAAATGGGTGCCTAACACAGGGTTTTAAGAAATCCTTACAGAAAAGTCCAAAAAACATCGGTTTTTGTTATTTTTAAAGTTATATAACAAGACAAGGTAATCCTTAGTCATTAAATCTGATAAAGTGGTTGAAAATATAAGTCTTGACCTTTAAAACAATTCTGCGATCGGATTCTGCATCAAAAAGCTTTTCGAAAATGACTATTCTTGCTTAATTTTTTTTCTAAGTTTTTTCACTTATATGTATTCACTTTGTCCTAGCGTTTGTAACGTAGATAAGGAGGCGTGTCAGGTATAGAAAAGTATATATATTCTTGATCAGCGTCACCTCCTGAGTCGATATAGCCATGTCCGTTAGACCGGGTCGATTTTGTATGAAGCAAAATAAAATCATCCCGAAACCAACTCAAAATTTAAAAGGACTCTTAAAACGATATCTGCATCATTTTTTTTTTCTTTTCATTTCGAGAAAAACCAATGAACCAATGGAGCACTTTTGATTTTACTGAAGGCCTATTTTGGCGTAAAAAACATGTTTTTTTGTCATAACTTTTTTTTCATTACAAAATGGATACCCAAGGGTGCTTTAGAAATAAAAACTTTGTTCTTACAAAAATTTTGGCGTTTAAAAATTATAAATTTTTTTTGGGGATATTGATAGTATTCGCATCCCGAAATCGGTTTCAATTACGCGGTCAAAAAAACGAATTTTTACTCAAAAGCAAGGCATAACGAAAAAAGTGTATCAGGCAAAAAATGCTTAGAAGTGTCCAAAGAGTTTTTTCAGAGTTTTCAGCAGTCAAGCTCACGCTTATCAGAAAAATGATAGGCTTACTTAAAACCAAGGCATCTACGAAAAAATTTCATACGACGTAAAATGCTTAGAATCCTTCAAAGAATTGGTGTGAATTTTTTCAGAATTTTTGGAATTTTTTTTTTATTTTTTTGACCGTTTTGAAAAATTATCAAATATCTCAAAAAATTCTAAAAAGATTCACACGAATTTTTTGGACAGTTCTAAGCATTTTTTGGCGTATACACTTTTTTCGTTAGATGCCTTGCTTCTGAGTAAAAAATCGTTTTTCCAACATCCTTATTGAAAAACGTAAAAAAATGTATTTTTGGAACCGAATATTATCTATAAAACATGTTTTTTCAGCCAAAATAGGCCTTCAGCGGAATCAAAAGTGTTCCATTGATTTTTCTCAGAATGAAAAAAAAAAAAAAAAAAAAATGATGCAATGTCGTTTTTAAGAGTCCCTCTAACTTTTGAGTCGGTTTCGGGATGAATCTGAATCTTCTGAATCGATGTAGCCATGTTCGTCTATTTGTCCGTTGAAATCATTTTAATATTTTTTGAGATCAAGATATTTCGATGAAATTTTGCACACTGCCTCTGTCGTCAAAGTTAGCTCGTGGGATTAAAAATGAGTGAAAGCGGTCAACGGACACGCCCGCGCTCTATGTGAATTCGGACAAGAAGGTACCTCCCATATGAGCAAAAGTTTCAAAATGCTATATTGAAACCATTTTTTTAAGATAATGCGACTAAATATCACTCAGATACTAAAACAAGTAAATACACAATCTGTTCAGAAATTTAGGTTACTCGGACAAGAAAACGTGGCACCTCTGATACAAGCAAAATTTACAAAATGCTGCATTGTAGGGTATTTAACTTTTGGTTAGACTTAGAGATGAGTAAAATTAGTCTTGGTCTTGCGTCTTGTTCTTAGTAATTTTGCAAGACCAAGACCAAGACCAAGGCTCTGATATTTTTGCAAGACCAAGACCAAGACTGCTATGGTTTTGGTCTTGGTCTTGCACACGATAATCGTCAAGACCAAGACTGCTTTTCAGTCTTGGTAGTTTATAGTTAAAAGGTGTTTCACGCCCGTTTCGAAGATAAAATCAAGACTGCTATTGTCTTGGTCCTGGGCTTGGTTTGCTCATCACTAGTTATACTAAAAGTAACACCCTTACTAGCAGCATAATTTTCATATATTTTCCCATTTCTTTTAAATTTTAGGTTGCCGCCAACTTATAAGTTCTTATACTGCCACCAGATGGGGTCGCTATGTAGAGTTTTAGTTTTCTAGAGTTTTTTGCAAAACGAAATCTCGAATTTAAGTGAATTGATGATTACTATGTTTGAATATTATCTGCAGATTTCAATTGATTGGACATTACCGTTTTATTGCAGATCCTTAGAGGAGAATAATGGATGAAGCAAATCGAGTGGCTCGCGTTATCATACTACTATATAAAATACAATGTCTGCCGGTCTGTCTGTGTCTCCATAGCTCGAGAACCATTCGTCCGATTTACATGATTTTTTCTCTTCTTTAAAGATATTTTGCATGGCAAGGTTTTAGGATACATTTTATTTCGAAATCCCTCGGCTTCGTCCGTGTTCTTGGAAAATCCCATAATTCAAAAATCAGTTATCCGATTCGTATTTTTTTTTGCTTTTGAAGACAAGCTATTAGATGAGATTCCAGAACAAACTCTAATTTTAAATATCCTTGGCATCGCCTAGAATATTAAAAAATTCTGGCACCGGGACAAATAACATCCGCTGGAAAAATGTCCAATACAGCGATATAAAAAAACGACCTTCTGATACTGTTTGACAGATATGGATGAGATTAGTTACATACATTTTTAAAGGGTATCAGGATCGGGCGATCGAAGTCGCTCCTGGGCAACTAGTACTACTATATAAAATACAACGTCTGTCTGTCTGTGTCTCCATAACTCGAGACCAATTCGTCCGATTTGCATGATTTTTTCTCTTCTTTATAGATATTTTGCATGGCAAGGTTTTAAGATACATTTTATTTCGAAATCCCTCGGCTTCGTCCGAGTTCTAAGAAAATCTCATAAATCAAAAATCAGTTATCCGATTTGCATGATTTTTGCTTTCGAAGACATGCTTTCGGTGAGCTTCCAGGACAAACTGAAATTTGAAATACTCTCGGCTTTGCCCGGAATATTAAAAAATTCTGGCAGTGGGACAAATAATATTCGCTGGAAAAATGTCCAACATAGCGAAATATAAAAAAATACCTTTTGAGACTGTTCGACAGATATGGATGAAATTACGTACATGCATTTTTAAAGGTTATCAGGAACGGGCGAACGAAGTCGCTCCCGGACAACTAGTAAATGATAAAATATAGTAATAATATTATACATAAGGATAACAAAATGTTCCCATCAATTTATTCCAAGCCCTGCAAGCTGACAAAGCGACCTTGGTTTTAGTTATGGCATTTTGTGACTCACAGATCTTAATCATTGTAGACTACTTATCTAGAAAACGGACCACCAAATAAAGAATTACCTCTATTGATTGATTCTACTTTACGCAAAATTATTAGAAAATCGGCATCATTTGGTAATGATAAAAGTGCTCGAAAACAATTGACTTGTCGAATTGTGTAACACATTGCTTCCCCGTCTTTATAAGACTGGCTTGATACACTGTGACGCTTAACTCATTGTAAACATGAAGGAATATGTACATATCTTGAAGCAAAATGATTTTCTGAGAAAACAGCTGACTATTCAGAAGAGTTTGTCTATTTTCTTATTGGATTATTTCATTTTCTCTTTTTTAAATAAACACTCGAAGTCTTCACGCACGTCTTTGCGCTTGAACTTTGACCTCTTTTTCTATAAAATTGAACAAGAAACATAATTTATTTTTTAAACTTTTCAAAGTTATGTCGTTGAACAAAAGTTTACCCACCTTTTTTTTAATTTGATTGGAATATTTTGTCATTATGGCGATAAGTCTCTGATCCGAAATCACCAGCTTATTAGTGATAATTTCTGAGTTTTTCTTGGAAAATTGCTTACGACTAATGTGATTAAATCACTTCAATTCTTTTTTTAATTTATTCAAAACTTACTTAATTTCTTGAGAAAAGAAAAATATTATGAAGAAAATATATAGTAAATAAATATATAAGTATGTATATTTTATGTAGATTATGTTTTATATTTTGGCTTAAAATTTTTTTTGCATCTTAACTAAAGTTTAAGAAAGAATATCATTGGTTAAATGTATAATAATGGTAATTCTTTAAATTGAAGAACATAATATTATAATATTAAAAGCACTTATTTTAAAAGTAATATAATCATTATAAAATTAAATATTCTATGACTAAAAACATAGAAATCAGAACGTTTTTTCGTCAAAGAGAAAATATATCACTTTTAAAATAAATACCATGATTAAATATGCATAAATGTTATAAAATAAATTATAATTTAAATGGCTGACAACGATGTTGACTAAATAAATGAATGAATGTGACATTAAGAATGCATTAGAGAAGATTGGCTGTCTGACTTAAGTCCCAAAGTTGAAAAAATCGTACTTAATAACTAGCAATTTGAAATTTATTTCTATTCCATCTTCTCTATAACTTGGAGGTAAGTGTAAATTATGCCAATCTTCTTTTAAAATTTATAAAATATACTCAATTCTATGATGATCTTGATAAAGAAACATTAAAATTGAAAATAACATAATGATAACAGTCAGGATGCATTGAAATTTGGAGAATTTTACGAAAGGTTTGTTTTTCGTTATTTAAAAAAAAAACACAAATGTTATAATCGACATGGTTAACGTACAACGTAAACGGAATATGCTTTCAGGTCACTATTTTATTAAGCGTTGAATTCGACACTTTTATAGACCAATGAACTGTTTTTTGGGAAAATATTTTCGCGTACTTAATTTTAAAACGCGCGAAAGTTCTATTGTAGGCCCATGTCGAGTTGCGTTGTCTGATTACCAACTTAAACTGGCAACTACGAGATAAGTTGTGAAACGCCATAAGACCTTAGTTTCTTAAAATTTTCAGGAGGCGCAGACAATTAAGTTATAATTTTAGCCAATATACACATCTGAGTTCTCTCCGAGCACATTCAAATTTCTACGCAAAATAAAATAGTGATCAAAAGACATAATGAGTTCACTCGCGTGGAGCACACCATATTGGTTTCAGTCTTAAGAAACGTTATAAAGATAATCTTACATGATTTATATCAAATCAGTCAAAAAATTTCGTTTGTAGAGATCGGGTTGGATTTTCGAAAAAAAATATCTAAATAATAATATATAACACAGTGCAACATTTTATAAGTCATTGACGGTGAACTAAAATCCGTTATAAGGCATCGAAAGTACTCGCCGAAACAAGTAATTCTGCCAGAGCGTTTTGCAAAGTTGACTCATATAAGGATTTTATGGTAATTTTTGCGATTTTAAGGCACAAGATGAATTTTTTTCGGTTAAGTTTGTTCGGCATTTTTTTTTTTTCTATATACAATAGCTACAACATTGCTGAAGTCATCAAAACAATATCTCGGCTCGTTACCGAGATATAGCCATATGTAAAAATCGAAAAATCGCTCAAAATTCTCAAAATCGCACAAAGTTGCAATTTTCAGCTGGATAACTATAATTACACGTCGTGCTTGAACCAAGTTTAAATAAAAGTTTCTTGCATATGAGTTCTTTGACTGAATTATGTTACGTAATAACTTCACGAATCAAATGATCCCAAAATTAAAAAAATCGAATGGGCCCTTTTTGAAATAAGGAGCCTTAAGCAATAACTATAAAAAGTTAATACAACACAAAATTAAAAATATTTGTAACATTTTCAAACTATTTTTTCTAAACTAATTTGAGGTCGCTGAACACGAAAAACGCATTTATTTTTTTTTCCTTGGGGTCGTTCCCAAGATATTCGATAATTTATAATTTCGAGGTTATAGCTTCATATACATCAATATATTTCTATGACGCCAAGTCCGATCAATTTTATTTTTCCACGCTTACAAAGAGTGATTAACGGCGCTTCTAACAAGTATACCAATAATTATGCTCCAAACAAAATTGACGGAGTTAAAGCAGGAAAAAGCTTGATATTTCAAAAATTTTTTAAATTTTTCACATAACTTCAAATGAAACACTTTGTTTTTGGCACATATTTTTTTTTAAATAATTATTTTTAGAAATGTTATTTAATGGCGCATATAAAAGCAAACATTTTAAGCCTATGTTGAGCAAAATCGAATGAAATTTCCAAGAGATATAAAGGCTTTAGTGCAAAAGGAAGATGTGAGAATTTTCGAAATGTTCGGCATGAGTCAACAGATCCAATTTTTCAGCCTCCAAATAGGACACCCTACACTTATTGAACACTTTAAAGATGATTTAAGTAACTTCTAATCATTCTCTGTAGAAGAACATTGCGGATTGTATCAAAAATATTAATTTTCAAAAGAAATCGAAATTTCTCTATTGCACTAAAACCTTAATATATTTTGGAAATTTCATTCGATTTTGCTCAACATAGGCTTAAAATGTTTGCAATTATATGCGCCATTAAATAACATTTCTAAAAATAATTATTTAAAAAAAAATATATGCCAAAAACAAAGTGTTTCATTTGAAGTTGATGTGAAAAATTTAAAAAAATTTTGAAATATCAAGCCTTTTCCTGTTTTAACTCAGTCAATTTTGTTTGGAGCATAATAATTGGTATACTTGTTAGAAGCGCCGTTAATCACTCTTTGTAAGCGTGGACAAATAAAATTGATCGGACTTGGCGTCATAGAAATATATTGATGTATATGAAGCTATAACCTCGAAATTATAAATTATCGAATATCTTGGGAACGACCCCAAGGAAAAAAAAATAAATGCGTTTTTCGTGTTCAGCGACCTCAAATTAGTTTAGAAAAAATAGTTTGCAAAATGTTACAAATATTTTTAATTTTGTGTTGTATGAACTTTTTGTAGTTATTGTTTAAGGCTCCTTATTTCAAAAAGGGCCCATTCGATTTTTTTAATTTTGGGATCATTTGATTCGTGAAGTTATTACGTAACATAATTCAGTCAAAAAACCCATATGCAAGAAACTTTTATTTAAACTGGGTTCAAGCACGCCGTGATTATAATGCTGATTTTGACGCAAAAAGTTGCAATTTTTAAGATTTGAGCGATTTTTCGATTTTTTCATATGGCTATATCTCGGTAACGAGCCGAGATATTGTTTTGATGACTTCAGCAATGTTGTAGGTATTGTATAGAAGAAAAAAAAATGCCGAACAAACTTAACCGAAAAAAATTCATCTAGTGCCTTAAAATCGCAAAAATGACCATAAAATCCTTATATGAGTCAACTTTGCAAAACGCTCTGGCAGAATTACTTGTTTCGGCGAGTACTTCGACGCCTTATAACGGATTTTAGTTCACTTTTCATGTGTTGCACTGTGTAATTTAAGATTTCTAAATTTGCTTAAAATATAACAAAGTCTTTTTTATTTAAGTTATAAACAACGCATAAATAATGAACAGTAAATTTTCGCCCAAACATCAGGGGTAAAAACAGTAACTGTAAACTTAAAGCTGAAGACATTCAGACTCATGTCATCATGGGCATTATAATGAATAAATATTCTCGACAATTTTTCTCAGACTGCCTTGCGATCTTCATTGCAATCTGAGAAAAAAATGTTTGAGAATGATTATGATTACTTCCCGTATCGATGCCTCTTACGAAAAATAGGATGATTAAATTGTCTTACGAAAACTTAGTTGTCGTTGATTCTTGCGGCAAAAAGTAAAAAATTTCACCCTGTTTTTGACGAAAACTAGGGAGTTTCATTATATAAAACGAAAAGTAGGACATTCCAGATTTTATTTCGAAATGTATGATGTATACCATTTTTAGACGAAAACTATGATATTTTGATGCCACATTATGAAACACTAGCCATCTTTGCCCGCTTTGCTATGCATGTTTGTGTTGTTTTTTGATTCCCAATATCTTAGAAGATATACATAAATAAAAGTGTTAATTTACGCCACTGCCACGTCATCAATAAAAATTTAGGTATTATGGGAAATCTAATTTCATTTCAAACCATCTTAAAAATTCCCAATACCATAGCTGAGGTGTCCCAGGAAACCATCAATTAAGGCTTGTTGATAGTTCGCCTTAGATGTTTTTCCTCTAGTACATCTAGATATTCTTCGTTTTAACTATGAAGCCTTCGGGTGTCCTTTGAGAACCTTCGGCTGCATCAGGAAACTATCACTTAAAGTTTGTTGATAGTCCGCCATCAATTTTTTCCCTCTCGTATACCTATATATTCTTCGTTTTAACTGTGGAGCCTTCGGGTGACCTTCGGGTATTCCAAAAAACTTTCAGTTGAAATTTCTTGATAGTTCGCCATACATTTTTTTTGCTCTCTTATACCTAGATATTCTTCGTTTTGACTATCAAGCCTTGGGGTGACCATCGGAAAACTTCGAGTGAACCAGAAAATTATCAGTTAAAACTTGTTGAAAGTTCGCAATAGATATTATCCTTTTAGAGTACCTAGATATTCATCGTTTTGACTATTAAGGCTTCGGTTGGTCTTCGGAAATCTTCATGTGTAGCATGAAAACAATCCCAAACCTGTGATACACTCATTTCCAAATTTTCAGCTCAATCGACCTAGCAGTTTCTGAGTGATAATGCTTCAGACATACACGTACAGACAAACACACAGTCATTTTTATATATGAATCGGCAAATGTTAAAAGGGTGGAAGTCAATAAAGAGCAAAAGTAATGTCATAATATTAAATAGCTGTCATTTTGTTAGAGGTTAATAAAATTAATACCTGTTTTCACAGAAAGTTTTCTTGATAGTGTGGAATCGAAAACATTGAGTTTAAAAAAATAATATCGGTCAAATAAACTATTGTTCTGGCACATAATATGTATGATAAAACTTTTGCCTGTTATTGACTTCCGCCCTTTTAACATTTGCCAATTCGTATATAGATTATTCCGTATGTAACATCTAAATTTTCATTAAAAAGTATGAAGTATCTTAGTTTTCGTTAGAAGCATTGAGAAACTTCCTTCTTTTCGTCGAAATCTTCAAGGTCCTACTTTTATGTCCTAATTTTCGTATAACAGATGAATTATATACTTTTCGTATGGGGCAACGATATACCATATACATAAGTAATAACAGACCATTAACCAACTGAAGCAGCGGGATGTGCACAAAACCCTCTACAAAATTTTTTTAACTTAACAGTTACTCCTATCAAGACTTCAATCAAAATGCTAAATTCGCTGCTCTCCAGATAAAAAACGCTTGCACAAAACCTCTTGTTGCAGTATGAAGACATTTTGTTTCAAGATATGTTATGTCTTGTAATCGCTTTTTCTTTATCAAATACTTCAGTTCAGTATCGTATTTGGATAAGAAAGAAGAAAAAACAAATACTGCACAGATCTGTCTTGTTTGATTTGCTTCAGTTAAGTTCAGTGCATTGTAGTTGTAGTATGCATACACTGCAAAATGCTATTTTAGTGATAACAGTAGTCTTTTGTTCTCTTCTTGCGACTCTTTTTTGTTAACTGTCTCTAGCTCTCCCTCGCAAAAATGTATGAAAGCTAGTAAAATCCTGTGTTACCAATGAGTTGCAACTTGCAAGTGTTACCATATCATAAATTTTACTGTAGTTTTTCTACTCGCACGTTTTACACTGACCTTAAGTATTTGTTTGCATTAAATACAATACACGGTAGTTTTCGTTAATAACAGGTTTTGTTTTAACACTGATAAGATAAGACAGTGTACTTTAGTGTTAAAATGAAATCAGTTGTATAGTGATGAATTCGTATTTTTTGCACCAAAAACTTCAGTTCTGTGTTTAATATGCGTGTAAATAAAATGCACTATATTTCAAGATGTCTTGTGCAGGTCCCTACTATTTATTCCGTGGGATAGACAGCCTTCTCAGTCTGAATTGTTTGATGTATTGAAATGAAAATCTTTCAAAGCATTGAACGTTGACAACACTTTTGAAAGCTTTTTTCGAGTATTAAGTTCATTATTAATGCGTCGCTTTATTTAAATTTAAAATTAAATATTAAGCTGCGCCATTAGTTGCTAAAAAGGCTAAAATAATTAAGTGCGTTTATTATGATTTTTAGTTTTTTTGTTTTTTTTTTTTTGTTTTAAGAGTATTACATTAGGTTTCAAAACAAAGAAATTTTTCGCATGCATACAAATTATATAATTTTTTTTTTTTAAGTGTAAAAAGTTATGTTGGATAATATCAAATGGAAAATTTTACTTAATTTAGGTTTTTTTTTTGTTTTTGATAAAATATAAAAATAATCACTTAAAATTAATTACAATTATTGTGTTTTGATTTTGTTACATTTGATTAGAATACATTTTAAGATGTTTTTAAATCTAAATCTTTTTTTTTTCTTTTGCATAATAAAAAGTTTAGCACAAGTTTAAAATGAAACAAGCACATTTTATGAAAAAAAGAGAAAAAAACATAATGACATAATACAATTATTTTTTTTTAAATAGTTAAGTTTCAAAAAACTTTAACATATAATTTAAATTGCATAATAAGAATGACAAAAAAATCACGTTAAAATAAAATGCTTGAGTTTGACTACAAGTTACATAAAAAAAAGTCTTTAAATTTCTCAATGGTTTAAAAATAGTCCTAGTACAAAGTCAGCGTAGATTTGTTTTTACTGGAAATAATGTAGTGTAGATGATTTGGATTTGTGCAGTTCCGTAGATCATGAGCCTGATGCAAAACAAAAAAACAAAAAAATTGTTTTTTTCGAAGTTCTTTTAGTCATTTGGGATAGGGATAGCCCAATTTCACAAAAATATATCAACAGTGGCTTACAAATTTATAAATTCTTTGAACGTTAAAAATTAGTAAAAATGAATTTAATTATATAATATATTACGAAATATTGAGAATTAGTTTGACTTAACGGCCAAACAAAAGTTATAATGGATTTATCATTATTTTTACTAAAGTTATGGTCGTTTTGAAATTTCTTCTCATGAAATTTAAGTTGACATCTACGCTAAACTCTTATGTAAAAATAAAAATTGCGCATACGCCCTTAAATTAAGTCGAAATTTATTTTTCAACAGTTATAACTTCTGTAAGAACAATAATAAAATAAAAGTTTAATGCCCCTTTTAGAGCCAAAAGTACTGAATTTTATGAAACTTATGTACATAAACAATTTCAGAAAGTAAAATGCACTGAACTCCATCTTCTTATCCAGATTTAGTTTTATTTGAAGAGTATTATTTATATAAAACAACAGCCAGCAAACTGAAAATGTTTTATATAGGGTGTAATCGATAATGTTACCAAGCTTCTGGGAGGTGATAGATTAGGCCTAGACTAACAAAAAATTGAACCTGGCGGAGAGTCTAAAATGTACCCTTGAGGAGTTATAGGGTTAAAACTGATTTTCTGAATTGTTTTACAAAAAAAAAAATTTCTTGTGTCAGCCTAACGTTTTAGAAAAAACTTTTTCCTTGGAAAACTTTTAGCTAATGAGCTTTCTAAGAGTGTATTTGGTTTAGAGGGCTTCAAAGGATTTCGCAAAGTTCTGGAACTTTAAAGTTGATATTTTCAATTTCTTTTCTAATTTTGACTTTGGCGGCCATTTAAGTATGAAAAAGGTCATATTAACATAATCTTTCATGATTTTTTTTTTTTTTTTGGAATCTTCGTTAAATTTCATTTAGTTCGGTAGAACATTTGTTATACCAATTTTTTGATTTGAGATCAGAAAAAGTACTTTTAAAGAACAATCCGTTTGAAGGCTCCAATATGCGAGTAAAGCGTGTATTGTTACATAGAGAAAAGTATTTTTTTCTGAGCTCAAATCAAAAAAATGGTATGAAAAATGCACTACCAAATCAAAGGAAATTTAAGGTGGATTCCAATAAAAATTATTAAAGGGTATGTTAATAGGACCTTTTTCATACTTAAAAGGTCGGCAAAGCTAAAAAGTAGAAAAGAAATTGAAAATATCAACTTTAAAATTCCAGAACTTTGAGAAACCTTTTTAAGCCCTACAAACCAAAAACACTTTTAGAAAGCTCATAAAATTAGCTACAAGTTTTACTCTAAAACGATAGGGTAACCCAATAAAACCTTTTTGTAAATCAAGTCAGAAAATCAGGGTGGTAAATTTTAGATCCACCAACTGGTGCAATTATTGTTAGCGTAGGCCTCCTCTATCACCACCCAGAAGCTTCGTATCCTTATGAAATACACCCTGTATAATGGACTAAGCTGAATTCAGTTTAATTTGTAGAGTATTTTTTAAAACCACAACCAAGAAACTGAAAAAGTTTTATGTAAAAAGTAACGATAACAGCTTTTGAGTTTGAACTTTAAACTGTTTCGAAACACTTTCGAGAGAAGGGTCTGTTTTTTCGGAAATTTCAATGATCGTATTCAAGTTTAAAGGTCTATAACTTCAAAAAAGCGAAAACTGTTTTATTTTTTGTTTTTGCAGTTTTAGGTTAGGTATCTCGGAATCATTATGCGATAGCGCAATTTTGAGACTGAATTCGGATTAACCATCAAAAAATACACGGAAAATGGCTATTCTCATGTTTGTTTGTGCTAGTTTTGATATTTTTCATTTTGTAGGTTTTCATTTCTTCCATAAAAAAAATAGTCTAAGCTTTTTTTTTGTTTTGGTCGGAAAATTATCTTTAAGCGGTATAAAAACGAGTTCTGAGAACAAAATTATTCACCTTTGTAACGGTTTTCATTACATAAATCCTTATAACTACGGTTTTCATTTTACTTTGTATATTTTTTTTGGCACCCACGTTGGGCGCCATGTTTTAATGATTTTTTTGCGACTGAATGAAGAAAATTTATGTTTCTTATTCTTATTCTATCAATTTGTTATATCCAACAAAGCAAATGAAGGCTGTAGTTTAAGGATTTATGTAAAGGTGTAACAGGTACACCTTCAAAATTTTATTTAACTTCGTTCCAGATCACCATGATATATTATTGTGAAATTTGGCTTAAACATACAAAACCAAACCGGCGAAGTCAACAGCAAGTTACTAAAAGGCGAAAATTATTCAACCTTTTCCCGCTCTCCCCCTCTTTCCCGCTCATAAATCGTATTCACGTAATTTTCACTTGCTACAGTCAATCATCAATTTACTCGAAGAATCATCCGAAGCATTGGCACTATCGGGCACACCAAAACCATCCCCTCCAACACCACCCCCGCCGCCGCCACTACCACCACCCTCTAATTTAATTGAGTACTTCGAGCGACGTTTACTCGCCAGTTGTGGCAAATTTGAATGATGCTTCCTCACATGTACGCCTAAATTCCCGCGTTGCTTTGACTTATATGGACAATACGGACACTGATGTGAGGGCTCTTTGCCACCGCATTCAACATTTTCATGACGTCGCAATGTTGACTTCCAACGATATTTCTTGCCGCAATGACGACACTCATACATGGCCTCACCATCACCATTACCGCTACCACCATAATCGCTTAATGAATATTCTAAATTACGAAATGCCTGCGCCTGTGCGGCAATCATAAATTTTTGTGATTCATCTGAGAGATAATCAGCTGGTGCTGGAGCACTTGAATTGAACATATTTAAGGGGCCACCAGCAGCACCGCTAGGACCACCACTGCTGCTATTAAAGGCAGCTACCGCCTTGGAACCCTCAATCAAATGTATATCATCAAAACCATTATAACGTGAGTCATCTTCATCATCACCATCATTGGTATCCGATGCGGTATCATTGTCACGTTCGCATTCTGCGTTACGTTGCTGTGCAGCATCACGTTGTTGGCGTAAAAAATTCTCAAATAATTTTGTGGGCGTGACTTGTTGGTGGTGGTGGGTTGTATCACCAATACCACTGGCACCACCTTTGCTGGAATTGCTAGCAGTTGGGGGCGGCACACTATGATGTTTTAATATCTCTTGGGCACGCAACTGTTGCTGAAAATTATGATAGCCATCGCGTAACAATGCAGCGGCAATAGCAGCTGCCTGTGGCACTACAGCGCCGCTGGGCCCGGCGGCTGGTGCAGATTTTATAACCGATGCGGCATTAACCGGTGTAATGACCAAGCCTGTTGTGGGATGTATCAGCGGTTTAACATCAATTTGTGGTGAAGTTGGTACCAGCACTGATGTCGGTATTGCTGCTACGATGGGTGATGATGTCGCCGCCACCGTTATTGCTTCTACGGGTGGTGCTGTTGCTCCTCCGGCTGCTGCTATGGTCACTTTATTTACACTTGTATATTTGATGCGTGGATGAAATGATGTTGTAGCTTGTGACCCAGTGGCTACTTCTTTGTTGTTGTTGTTGTTGTTGTTGTTTGACATCATTTCATCACCCTGCAAGTTTTTTGGAGCCGTATCATGTGAATTATCAGCGGCAGCGCCATTTGTTGCGATTGCAGCAATTGTTGAGGGTTCAGTCTCAGCCGATGTTGGTGAGGTTTGACCCAATTTACTTTGGGATACCACTTGCAGTTGGTTATTCTTTGGTGCTTTAGCTACATTTGCCTTATAGAATTCGAATAGCATATCGGAGACATCGGACATAGAGAGACGTTTGCGATTGCCATTGATTTGTGCAGCAGCAGACTGGTTGCTAGCATTTTGTGTTGTTTGATCTTCTGGTCGTCGTTGTTGTTGCTGCTGCTGCTGATGCGGTGATTGTCGATTACTACCGCCGCCATTTGTTGTTTCCGTCTGCAATGTATTGCGACTGCGCGGACGTTTTTGTAAGTTGAGTATTGAACGTGGTTGCGTACGTTGAATTTGTATCAACGATGGTACAGTGTTTTCCTTTCGCTGAATGATTTTTTTGCTCAAGTCTGAAAAGTAAAATAAGATATTTAATATTAATTAGAATTAGTAGAATAACAAGTATATCAAATTTAAGTTTTCTCCATGAAGACAGACAAAAATCTCAGAATACTGAAGACAATATTCCCTCATCCTCCTTCCTAAACTTATTTCGCTGTCCTCAAATACGATATTTTTTTAGACCTTTAATTGGATATCATAACATTTCTGTGGTAATGAGGGAAAACAGCTTAAATCGAAAATAGTTTTGAGCTCAATTTTCTAATACTTAGTTCCGGGAAAAATTACTCTTTCCTTTCTGGACATTATGAAGATCTAAATAAGCACTAAAAATATACCCAAAAACGAAAATATAATTTTACCCAGATCTGATGAAAAATTTAGCTCCAACCTATTTTGCTTAAGTCGACTTAAGGTGTTTTCCTTTTTTTTTTGCCACAGATTTGATTAAAAAAAGATTAAGATTTTTAAAGTATCAATTCAATTTGCTTGACTATAAATAATCTTTCAAAAAGAAATAGACTTCATGACTTCAACCTGAAGACACTTCTATGCTCAGCTAAAAAGATTTTCGTGTGTCATTCTTCACAACAAGTTCTTACATAAGGGTCGTTTTCTCAATGTCTGGTTAAGTACTAATCAAAACTTTAACAGAGATTTTAGCACTGAAAATTTTTGTTAAATTTTCAGTGCAAAACTCTCTGTTAAAGTTCTGATTAGTACTTAACCAGACATTGAGAAAACGGCCTTAAGAGTTTTTAATTTTATCTGCCCAACCCAGTAATTATAAATCCAAAAAGTATTTTTGAAATCTATATGATATGCATCAAGCTTAAATCAGGCGCTTCCGTTACGTTTCGGCAATTCCCAAATTTCGAGAATATTGCTTTCAGTTAGATTAAACTTTAGAAAAGAATAAGATTCAGTCTTTTACCGCCGCTTATTAAGGGTGTTCCAATAGTAGGCGTGGTACTCTGTTATCGATTAAAATCTGCATTATCGACCTTTGTCCGCCATATTTGGGTCATTTTTATTGTGACAGTACAGGATTTAAGTTATGGATCGCTACACGAAATTTTTTATTTTTTTTTATATGGAGAAATTCCCGCTATTAGAAAAACGGTTTTCTCGAAGAGGATTTCTCAGGTTTTCTGGGCAACGGGAAAATGATTAAAAAAAAGTCTCTAGAATCTTCCCCCATTTTTAGTTTCTGTCGGCATTTTTTTTTAATAATCCAGTAATTCAAGAATATACTGTTAATAAATATGGCTCCTGACATTCTATAACTCTATTAAATATAAACTGATTCATTTAGATAGGAAATATCTGCGGGTAACTCAAAAATCAACAATATACGACGACTAAGAGGAGACAATAAATAATACAATTGACCACCGTCCTTTAACTTCATGAAATATTTATATATGATTTATAGTTTAACATGAAACTTAAGATGAAATCGCTGAATAAAAAAATAAAAAATGATATGCAATTATTACACTGAAAACAAATAATTAACATGCAAAACTAAACATAGCAAACATTAAAAAATAAATGATTAAATATAAAAAAAGTTAAAAAAATTTAATAAAAAAAAATTCTACTACAGGGAAAATTCCACTGAAGACAATGACGAGCTATAACTACTTTTAAACGTTTACACAATTTACTCCCTCCCACTTCAAAATGAAATGACATACTTATATTATCGAGCCGAAAATTATTTCGTCTGCTCTGGATTTGTCAAGCATTAAACTCGAAAAATGTTTACCTCATTAAAACAAAAATCCAAAATTTTAGTTTTTTCTCAAATTCCCCTTTTTTAAGCCAAAATTCATATGGAAACAATTCCATCAAAAAGTTTTTTTTTTTTGGAAACAACTGTATAAACTTATTAGCTGCCATCCAAGCATGTGTCAAATGTCATTGTTGGTTGAAGCTTACTGTCCCATGTTCTTTAGTAAAAAACACCAATATTACAGAAACAAAGCAAAATGCATAGCGAAAAAAAAATGTATAAACTTAAGTTTTTCGGCTTAAAAAGTTTTTCGCTAAATCTAAACTGTAAAATCACGATAATAAAAAAACTTGTTTAAAACAAAAATAAAAAAAAATCTTTACATATAAATGATTATATAATAAATAAAAGTAAATATAAATATGAATATTATAAATTAATATAATACAAATTAAAATTATGTATTTAAATGAAATAAAATAATGTTTTTTTTACTAAAGAAAAATAAAAATTTTATTTATTTTTATTACTGTTACGTTGTTTATGTATGTAAATTAATGATGTTAAAATAATGTAGTCGTGTTGTATTTATTTTTTTTTTGTTTTTTGGCGATATGTTGTTGTTGTTTTTAAATGTAGTTGTTGTTTTTGTTATAACAGCTGGTAATGCGATGATTGATTGATTTATTGTTGCGATGATACTCTACAATATGTATTAAAAGTGTTATTAAAAAATGATTATGACATTTATGATTTTTTTTTTTTTTTTTTTTTTAAAAAAAAGCGTATGTTTATTAATATTTTTATTTTTTTTCTTTATTTGGTTTTAATGTATCCACCTATACACAAACGATACATGAAGCAGCCCAGCAACCATAAATTTTGTGTTGTTACAACACAGAAAATAATTTACCTTAAAATCAATTGTATGAGAATGTCATATTCATCTTAACTGATGTTGTATCCTTAACGTAAACGATCTGAAATTTAAGAAAAAGGAATAGGTTAATATGTGTCTTAAAAACAATATCCTTTGCATTGAAGATTTTAATGTTTTCCAACATTTTTGGTATAAGTAAACGAATTTATCTGAAAGTAAACAAAAGAAAAATTTAGTAATTATTAGAAATAATGTACTGGTAACTTCTTTGTGATCTAATAATGCATAAAAATATTAAAGAGAAACAGTGAAGTACTAACGAAAAAAAATTTCTTTTAAAAATTGTAACCATATTCGAGCATGTAAAAGAAAAACCTCAAAAATCGGATAAAAATCTGTTTCTGTATTTAATACAAACATAGCTCAAAAAATTGTCCCCAGAATCCTTCTGGGAAAGATGAAAAAAAAAAACTGTTTCGCTTGCTATACTTTTGTGTTTGGAAACGAGGACCCTCATGTGCTGATAGCTAAAACAATTTTACAATTGGATTAAGATTCATAAATATAAAATCGATTGGTATTAAATGTCTCTACATAGATCATGGAAAAGCTCATACCCACGGGGCAAAAATTAGCTTCGGCGACACATAAAGTTACACCCAGATAGTAAAGGGACGATTAACCGGAAAATGATTAATAATACCTTTCGATTAATCGATGATTAATCGACGCTACAATTTAATCTTAAATTATATGAAAATATCCAATTATTAATCGTTTTTCTGTTAATCGTCCCTTCATTGCCTGTCCTTCTGTTTGTAACGCAGAGAAGGAGGCGTGGCAGGCATGGAAAAGTATGTATATTCTTAATCAGCGTCACCTTCTGATTAGATATAGCCATGTCCATCTGGCTGGCTGTCTGTTGGTGGATTTATTTTTCACGGGAAAACTAAGCAAGATAATTTGATGAAATTTTGTACACTGCCTCCGTCGTAAAAGTTCGCTCTTGGTATGAAAAATGAGCGAAGTCGGTCAACGGACACACATAAACCATTTAAAATGCAATTTTATAACCATTGTTCACGATAACGCAATTCAAATACACATAAGAACAAGGGATTATAAGTGCAAGATTTGACCAAAATCTAGTTGAATTCGGACTAGAGGGCGTGGTACCTCTCATAAAAGTCTCAAAATGCTATACAGAAAGTGTTTTTTGAGATAATCCAACCAAATATCACTCAAACACTAAGAATAGTAAATACAAGCTCTGATTAGAAACTTAGTTGATTTGAACTAAAGGGTGTGGTAGCTCCCATATTCGGAAATTGAGGTAATCCAACTAAATTTCGCACGGATACTTGAAATATTTAACTCAAGGTCTGAGCAAAAACTAAGTATATTCGAACAAGTAGACGAGACACCTGCCATACAAGGAAAATTTTCAAAATGCTTGAAAAGTTGGACATTTAATTTCACAGAGACACAAAAAAAAGTGCGCAAATGGGGATGGATTGGTCACACTCTCCGGAAAACACACAGCGAAGTTTGTCGCCAGGCCCTTGAGTGGAATACACAAGGCAGTAGAGGACGTGGTAGACCCAAAACCAACTGGAAAAGGTCGTTGGAAAAGGAAATCCAAGAGTCGGGAAAATCGTGGCAAGAGATCAAAGTCATCGCAAAGGATCGTGACAAATGGAGAGATTTCATATTGGCCCTATGCTCCTCCTAGGAGTTAAAGGAGAATACATACATACAAGCCAAATAGCACACTATAGGAAAATGGGCGGTGCTACTCCCCTAAAAAACACAATTCGACAGATCTTAGGAACAGTTTGGAGCATAGGACTAACATTTGGCACATATGTCAAGGACACTAAGCCAAATAACATTCATTAGAAAAATGGGCGGTGCTATGCATCTCTCGGACGGGCGTGTTGGGATCTCAGTGATTGTTCGGAACAAAAAAAAAAAAAGCCACGGGATAAAGGTGAGGCAACGCTCACCGGGCAGTAGCTAGTAAGAAATAAAAAGTTCATGCCGTTTTTTTGGTGTGCCTGTGTTTTTGGCCAAGTCAAAGAGTTTAGCTTGCTCGAAAATGGCCATATTTACGGAGCGTTTAAGACTGTTCGGAGCTATACACATGTGGAAATGTAAATCTTTTTTATATGTAACATATTAAATGTATGCAGGTATGATAAAACTTTTTTGAAAATTTAAGTTCTTTCTGCGTCATTTAACAGAGATTTAAGTTTTTGAAAAACACAATTATTACACTTGCTGGCGAATTTTTTCACAGAATAACACAGGAAGGATTAGAAATACGATTTTTTTTTAAATTTAAAGATTGAAATTTTCAACAGCAAAATTTAAAGCTTTTATTAAAGCTTTTTTAAGAGTTAAAGCGCACAAAATTATTCACAAAGCTCAAGCGAGCTCAAAGCTTTTTCAACAAAACACAGCACAATACACTAAGAGCTTTAAAATCCCGTTAAAAGCTTCAAAGCGAAAGAAAAAGCACAAAACCAACGTTCTCTTCCAAAAAAAAGCGTCTCAACTGCATCACATTACTCTATGCACTAGTTGCAGTGAAATTTTTAGCTTAAAATTCTATTAAATTCATGCAAAAGCAAAAACAATTTAAAGGAAAATAAAAACAAAATGCAACAAAAACAACAACAACAAGCTCTAGCAAAATGAAAAACACATTAAAAGAGAAAATTGAAAAGGAAAACGAAAACGAAGTGAATTATTGTAATGGAAAAGAATTTTAAAAATGTGTGTCGATCTTGATCCTTTTTCCTATGCACATACATACATACATACACTGACAGAATTCAACAACATCTGCTACAACAACAAATTGACTAATATACTATGGCTATGTAGTATTCGGAAACATATAAAAAAATAAACAAAACTTGTCGCTGTTGCTTTACACTGAGATGAAAATGTTCAAGTTTTTGAAAACGAAATGCAAAACAAATGCTCATTTGACCCGGTTCTCTACACGATAACTTAAAATTTCTTCCAGAAACAGAAGCCTTGAAGTCCGAAGATAAAGAAACCACTAAAACATTTTTGTGCCCGCTCTAATGGTAAATGATATTAAATATTGTTTGGAGCCGCGCACAGTATTTTAATAAGATTCTTTTGTTGAAAATAATAATAATTTTTAACTTGCATAAACGCAACGTTAAGCGCGCAAGCATTAGCCTGCAAACGCGCAGCTCGGGCGCATAGTATCGCTGAATGCACTGAATGCGGGCACAAAAATGTTTTAATGGATTTTTTATCGTCGGACTTCAAGGCTGCTGACTCTTTAAGATATTTTAAGTTATCGTGTGGAGAACCGAGTCAAATGAACATTTGTTTATAAAAAACCAACGAAAAAATAGCAACAACTAATAGAAACGCGTTCTGATTATTATTCATCGTTTATCGTATTTGTTTTTTACCATACCACTCAATTTTCAAAAACTTTCAATAAAAAGTTAACGAGAAATTAATTTTCTGTAAAATGATGCATCAATTTTCAATCGTGCATTGTAAATAAACAAATTAACTTTTTTCAAAACTTTATATGTCATAGCTTTCTACCACTTAATAGATTGCATTGCGATATTCGTTTTCAATTTTCGTCACCATGTCGAAAATCATGGGCCCACTTGGCGAATTTCTACTCTATTATCAAATGAGATATTGATAGTATATTTTCGCCAGTGTACCACCAGTAAAAAGAGATTAATGCACAAAATAGAAAAGTTTTCATTGTGCAGCAGCATGCGCATGCGTACCTGCGCGCAAAGCAGTCAGCTTACATTTTGTGTACATACTCTCAGTTGTACATATGTATACATACGCTTGCGTGCAAGTGTCTAGGCAGGATTAATGCGTATTGCCTCACTATCCGACGTCAAGGCTTTTGAGGACTTAAATAACCAGAGTAGGTAGCAAAGCAGAAGGCGACATAAAATCCCAGCTAAATCAAATTTCACTGGAAAATTTTCGATATTGTTGATGCGGGTTGTTTTGATTTTCATACTACATATAAATATTTTGTACATTAAAGAAGAAAATTGTATTCTTCTATCCTATTTTCTATGACTATACGTTTTGTTGTTGTGGATTTGTTTTTGGTTCACCATGGCATAGTTTACTTTCAATATCAATATACAAAAAAGCAACAACATGCATGGTATGTTTGTACTTTTATATGAAACTTGTACAAAAAGTTGTGCATACTTGTATGTATGTTAGTAAAATCATGTTTCCAAATTCAAGGTCATATGGGATTTAACATTATTTCCTAATGATATTTTTGTAAAGTTTTAATTGATTGCTTGGCTTATCGTTGAGAGTTCGGTTAGAGACGCATAATAACATTATAATGAAGTTTGATGAGGAAATATTCAAAATGTTGGGATTTTTTTACCGAATCTGGGAAATTTGAAAATCTTCTTAAATTTGTGTAGAACTTTGCAACATAAAGTTAAACTGATAATAAATATGTGCAAAAGTTTTTACTTAGCATAAAGGGTCAAAGGTTGGGTTAGTGCGGAAGTTAAAATTCTGATATTCATGCCTGTTCCGTATTCCGTGTGGTTTCAATGACTTTTCATTTCGGAAGCGTTTTGATAAAAATGGTGGTGAGTCCTACGATAAAAAATTGTTATCAAAAATAGTGTATTACAGTAAAAATTCACATGAAAATTTGCGTTTAGTGGGTAGTTTGAAGTAGAGGTGTTATGGAGCTTCGGTTCTGGTTACGAAAGGTTGAAACTTCCGATTTATTTTTACCTCAGACTACGACTTCGGTACCGAAAGTTTTTAATTAAGCCTGAATAAAATTTTGTAACGGGAAATTCCTCACGTTCGTTCTCTCTTTTATCTCCGACTTCTGTTCCGACTCCAGTACTGGTTCCGAAAAATCAAATTTAAAATATTTGATTCCGACTCCGGTTCCGGTAAAACCACCTTCGTAACATTCCAAGTTTGAAGTCAAACCTTTTATCGAAAGGTACTCTAACTGTGAGGAAAAATTGTCTTCGCCTAACAATAAACCCTGAAAAATAGCTTGTGCTTGGACTTTTGATATTTCGAAAGAAAGGTTCCAAAGATTATTTTTATGTTACAAACAAACTCATCTATTTCTAATAAATCTTTTGACACCGAATCCGAAAAGAGTTTTAACTTTTCGCTCAGATTTCTAACAATATCAGATATATGAACTAAAACAAAATAAGAACCAGAAGTTATAGGCGTAGGCCGACTCCGGATTAAAAATTCTTGAAATTCTAGCTTCTTTAAATTACGTTTTTTTTTTTCAAAGTTTCCAACATCAAATAAAACTGATTGCATGAAAAAGACAAAACAATTCAAAATATATAAACAGCTGCCTCACGTTTAACAAAACTAAGAGATAACTATCTCGAAGAAAAAGTACGAAAACATAGAAAAACTTCAACAGAACGAAGTGTGTGTTTTCTTTTGAAACTTCACAAGTCTTGCAGGACTTTCTAAAAGTCTGGATCTATGTATGTATGCTGCATAAGGAGTATACCGAAGGGCATAATATGGAAAGAGAAAGAAAATTATGATTTCAAAAGAATACACATTAACAAGCAGAACGAATCTCTTTCTTCTGCTTTAAATACCAATTGCTTTAAAGAAGAAAACGGAAAAAGTTAACAATAACAAAATGTTTTGGAAAAACTGATAGGCATTTGGTATGTACGCGTACATAAAAATGTGTGTGGGCGAGTGAAAGGACAAAAAAAAGAAAGAAACCCTTATGGTACAACAATGCACAACTTGTATTGCCCTGTGCAACAGGATTATTTTTAGCAAAACTTATTTTTAGAGATAGGAAGGAAGCTAAAGAAAGCAACGCAAATAGAAGTTATTGAAAAAGCAGAAAAAAGTACAGTAACTGCAAAATATACTTAGGTACAAGTCTTATTTTAGGGCAGCCTGCTAGCTTCATTATATTAAGTGGTTACCTTTGAAACTTAAATTAAAACATTTTTTCCACTTCTAAGTAACATTCTGCTAAGGAAAGGATTTAAGATGCATATTTTATTGCGTCATTTATTTTATTTTATTCTACAATTTTAGTATGTATATGGACGGACCACAGATCATAAACGACAGATCACAGGCCAAAGATTATGAACCATAGACCATATATTATTTACCATAGACTATAGATTATGGACCATTGTCTATAAAGAAGAGATTACGGACCATTGACTATATAGAAGAGATTGTAGACCATAGATTATGGGTCATAGTCCATAAGAGGCAGATCATAGACCAAAGATTATGGACCATATACTATATCAATAACATAATAGATCATATATTATGAGCCACACTCAGTAAAAGACGGATCATGTATCATATATTATGGAACATAGACCATAAAGGACAGACCATAGATCATATTTTGTGGACTATTACTTTTGCCCCACTTGTATTAAATAATTTTTTTCTTGTCGCAGATTGGGCCATCAAGAAAGTGATCAGCATACTAAGGGAATGAGTTTTATATTATTAATAAAAAAAATTTTTTACTTACCAAAACTCTTATGTAGCACCCAATCGAATACAAGAAATTATGATTTTGTAAATTTAAAATCTTAATAAAATTTATAAGAACCCATAATCTAAAAAATAAAAAGAGAAAAACAAAAATTAAAAGAAATATAGAAATTTTAAACAAAGATAACTCACCTTAAAAAAGATGCAAGGCTTGTTAACCTGAGAAAGTAAATGAAAAAGTACAATAAATAAAATAAAATAAAAAATAATTAAATAAGATTAAAATGTCTTGAAATTTGTGAAAAGTTACCTTTTATTGTACCAACGTAATGTTTCCAACATATGTTAAAAAATTTTAAAGTTTACGATCTTGAGATTTTATTAAATTTCGACGCTGTATTTTATTTAAAAAAATATTTCCTAAAAACATCCTGATTTCCGGAGAAGCCAAATCTAAATTATTATTCAAAATTCAAGTAAATTTTTTTCCCAACTTTAATTTGGAGCACTTCCTAATCTTCCTCAGTTTTAGAGTCGGATCTTAAATAGCAGCTTTTTGTAAGGTCATCAATTTTGTGCTTTAGAATTTTGGAGATTAATTTATTTATTTTGTTTATTTATTTATTTAACCCTTTGGAAGACTAAGACAATTTTACTTAATTTCAACCTTTCTCCATGTGGTAATAAATGATTGCGCAGAGCTTTTTCTGTATATGGCGTCTACGTTTCATTTATATGCACTGAGAATCCAAACTACGGAAACATATTCTAAAATACATATCGATACGTCCAACGTAAAAGTTGGTAACTCGAAAATTGCAGTTTTTAGTTATGAGCATTTTTGTATTTTAACTTTTTTTTTTATATGAAAACCTATATGAAAAAAAATTTAGGTTGTGAATTTAAAAATAGCTCTCAGGCCTTCAATTTCAAGCTAGAGGTACCAAAATTTCACACAAGATGGAACCAAATGTGCAGATTTCGAAAAACCGTAAAATAATTATGATTATGATTACGTTGAATGTTTCGATATTGACAGCAACAAAGTATATCGATCACAAGACTCTTTGAGCTAGCGAACAAAGTCTGAGCCTTCATTCCATATGTATAAGGTGCTTCCAACTTATGTTTAAAAACAAAAAATGCTACGTGTGTATTTTTTAAATTTTATCCAAAATTTTTATTTCAAAAATAACTTAATGATTCTTCTTATGATATGTATATAAAATTCATATAGTTTGGAATGATATGTGATGACTTAAATAACAATTAAGATTAATGCATGGATCTTACGAAATAAAAAAGAAAAATATATGTAAATAAAAACTTAATTTCATTTTTAAATATGGTTATATGGTTACATATGATTAAGTTGGACTTTATAAAAATCTAATTTTAAGTGATCTTTAGCTCCACCCCCCCCCCCTCCTTTATCTACGCCACGGATTGTATTATTTTTGTTATGTTTTAACTAAAATGATACTACATAACATATCCGACACAATAATTGTATAATGATTATGAATGTGGAATGTTTGGCTCTTAGTACGTGGCCAAAAATTTCTCCAGTGAGCCACCTTAGAGTTTTAACGTTAAAACGTAAAAAAGGCTTAAAAAAAATTATTTTTTGTAGCATCTAGTAAAGATTTTGTAAAGAAAAATTTTTCATGAAATATTTAACATCGTGCCTGGTCGAAATTTTTTTTTTTTTTTTTTGGACCGAAAAATCCCTATTTCAAAAAAATTTAAGCAACATCTCCGCCTTTGAGAAAATTATAAAAAATAAGTGGGCACCCTCCGCATGTCTAGGAACTATATTGCAGAAAAAAATTGGGGTGATCGATATTGGCTCAAAAAATACTAGCAATATAGTTTGCCGTGCAATTCTTTTTTGTAGAGAAAAACAAGGCGTCTTACGAATGTATATGGCATAAAATGCTTAGAAATGTCAAAGGAACACGTGCAAATTTTTTTCAGAATTTTTCAAGACATTTTGTAATTTTCTAAAAATTGGTTAAAAAAAAAAAAAAATAATGCGTTAAAAAAATTCCTAAAAAAAAAATCAAATGTGTTTCTTAGAAGATTGTAAGCATTTTATGCCTTTTACACTTTTTTTGTAAGATGCCTTGTTTTTGTCCACTACTGAAAAAAGTATTGCACGGCACACTATATTACTAATAACTTTTGAATCAATATCGATTACTCCAATTTTCTGGAATATAGTCCCTAGACATGCGGAGGGTGCCCACGTATTTTTTATAATTTTCTCAAAGGCGGAGATGTTGCTTAAATTTTTATTTATTTAAAATAGAGATTTTCAATAATAAATGAAAAATTTGGATCCAAAAAAAAAAAATCATTTATTCCATGGTCTATGATAAATATTCTAGAAAAAATTTTTTTATATTTAATAGGGAGGAGTTTAAAGCTATAGTAGTGCTCTATAAACATTATAGTTCAACGTATGTAAGTTGCGATTAAAAAAAAAAAATACTCAAAATAAGGCACTACAGTTTTAGATATAAATAATTATCTTAGTGAAAACAATAATATTTCTTAAGAAAAGGTAAAAAAAATCTTAAGCTAGATAAACTAAATAATATAAATTCTTTTAATATAATCGGTGGTTATAAATATATTATTATATGTGGACATAGCTAAAGTAAAATAGGAAGTTATCGCAAGTTAGTCCTGAGGTGGCCGCCTTTCCTCTAAGGGACATTATGATATTTGTTAATGCCTTGCGCCTATCGACTGACTTCTAATTGAGTCTTATCAGGGTTTGTAATTTGGTGAATGGATCCTAAGCCTTTTCTTATTCTAATTCAAGATATAGAGCAGTAAAGAATTTCCAAAAAAATTTTTTGTTATAGCATAGGGCCTACGTAATAAAATGTTATTTTTTGAAAACAAAATATTTCATTTATTATACAAAAATCACATTTCTGATAATAGAGTGGGCGTCAGCATTACTTGAGTATGTTATATGAGACAAATCACGCCAAGTGTGTACCCCAAATTCCACTATTATTAGTAAACACTCACTATACAAAAAAAAAAAAATTTCCTTTAAACAGATGGTTTTGATTACTTCGTGCGACTCATCGTTCTTGAGTTATGACACTTTAAAAATCAACATATTGCCATGCACACTAATACGCTGCATGTATGAATTACCATGCTTTACCACTTTTCTAATTAGAATATCTCCTAAACTATAAGCCCTACGAAAACAGCTTTGAGGACTTTTATATAGGAAATTACCAGGGCTACAAAATTTTCTGAAAAAGCAACCGTTTACGAGATATTTGCAAGAAACTGGTTTTTTTGATCTTTGACCTTGAATAACTTAAGACGCAGACAAGAGACTTTTCAGACTACTTTTAGAACATTATAATGAAGGTGTATACCAGTTTTCAGCTTATTATCTCTCATTCCGAGGTAAAATCATAATTTGACTGGCCTAAATAGCGTGAGCTGCAGATTTACAGCTCGCCGCTACGCAGTTAAAAAATTAAATTTGACATAAATAGTGCCGTGCAGTCCAATTTTCTTACGAATTTAAGAACTTAAATATTATACGCTTCTACTTAATAAAAAAAAATGAAAAAATTAACTCATTAAGAAAGCATAAAAAAATTAAATTGTTTGTTTAAAAATTTAAAAGAAGTAACAAAATAAAAACAAAAAAATTTTTTTTTAAATATTGTATTTTTTTAAAATTTGACATTTTTTTTAACATGCCTGCAAAATTTCATTTAGTTTGAGTAAACAGCTTTCATGAAATAAATTTTCAAAATTTAAGTTTGATCAATTTTGAATTTTATAAAAATTTATGTAAAAATTAAAATTTTAAAAATTTTAACATTTTTTGTATAGGGAATGTTTACTAATAACCTAAGCATTAGATTCAGGTTATTAGAATTAAATTTTATCAATAAGTGGAATTTGGGGTACACACTTGGCGTGATTTGTCTCATATATGAGTACCTAAAACTGAGTTCAGATTCTTAAAGACAAAAAGACAAGACCACGTTTAACAAGAAAGTGGATGTTGCCGGGATCTGCGGTAGCCCATTTTTCTTTTATCCCCTACTTTCACCAAGTCTTATTGTGGTTTTTCGACCCCAGTACTTATAGGCGTTTATGGTGGAATGGAATCGAATTCGTTAAAAAGTTTTAATTTTACTATTTTTCTGTTTTTGTTATATAGTTTTAAGTATCCTCAAAATATTGATTTTTGCACTATCGAAGTATAACTCTGGATCCCGATATGATAGAATAAACCAAGTTCAGATTCATAATAAGAGGTCCCATGGGAATCCAAATATGAATGAACTTCTGATATTTATTGCTGCTCTTTTTGTTTTACTTCTTGGAATATAAGTAAAAAAAACTTTTAGCTTTTAAATATTCCGAATTTCGTTAAGTCGTCCATAACTTTTATACTTTGGAATTATAAAGTTTAAGCTCAGAAATCGACTTGTAACAAAGTGCAAAGGAAACTTAAAGGTATACATACTACTTATATACATAAAGAATAGAAGTATAAAAATCAAAAATTTGTACTTGCATCATTAAGTCAATTTATAATTTAAGCTTTTACTTTCACTACTGCATAGACATATTGAATAGATCTGCATTATGCGATAACGAATCGTACGTATCATCATTATCATCAACAGGTTTATCATAAATACTCGTATGCCTATCTGCTGGATTTGTTTTATAGCGTGAGGTATATAATGTCGGTAACATTTTAACTTCAACATCTGGTGGTAGGCGTGGTCGATCTAAAAATACATTATGTATTTTAATCAAATGTCGTTTCAGATCTTCATTGCGTTTATATCTTGATGGGCAAATCTCACAACAAAACTTTGGCGGGACACCAATGCATTCGTTCGTGATGTGACGTTTTAGATGCGCCTTACGTAGATAGCTGCGACCACAGACATGACAGGGAAAACGAAACTGCATATGCTTAAGCAAATCACCGGGTTCCGAGTGTGCCATATAAAAATCTATATGAAATTATGTAAACGAAAAAATAAAAGACAAAAAACAAAAGAAAAAATATATTAGAAAAATAAGAATAATAAAAATAAAACAATAAATATAAATAATAAAAATAATAAAATGAAAGTTAAAAAACAATAAATTCTAGTATTTATTTTATGAAAAAAAAAAAAGAATTAACTTAACAAATCTATAAGAGAATTTGCAGTGGAGAATTCAAAAATAGTTGAAGAATTGAAACCGTGAAACCATTAGCGCAAAAGAAAGTTAAACCCAATAAATAATTCTAAATACAATAAATGATATTTAAGAAACTTCAGGCTTCAAATATTTATTTATTTATAATTTTTTGTTTTTTTTTTTTTTGTTTTTTGCAATATCAAATTACTTAAATATAAACAGTTTCTTTTATTATATTTCATAAAATATATATTTTTTTCGAATAACTTAAATAACAGCAATTTATTAATCATTATATATAACTTTTGTTTTTTTATTTTATTTCGATTCCACAGGACCACAAAATAAAAAAAAAACAGAATGAACTTCTTAATAGACAAATGTATCCTTATATACTTTTTGACGCTGAATCCGAATCCGAGGTCAGAATTGCTGATAAACCTGCATCATTTCGAGATATCTTTACTTGAAGTTGAAGCTCTGTTTTCAGGCTTATGGCACAGTTCCAGGAAAAGATATAATTCCATTTTTATAATTGTATCAGAAAGCCAAAATCTTTCTCATTAAACTATACCTTGAAACTTTTTCAATTCGACCCTAACTCTTGAAGATATCACCATTAGAAGTAAACGCATCTCGACCCATACAAAGGACTACGAATTTGTAGAGAAATATCAAAGTTTGGCCAAAAAACATTTATAATTTTATGCCTTTACTTCAAACGTAAATAACTCGGAAAGTAAGAATATGATCGGAAAAATTAAAAAGTATAGTTTGATGGCTGCTACCAAAGCTTAAAAACAGCGCTATCAGCAACTTCAAGCAAGGATAACTCGAAATCTTGCATGTAGGCAAGCAATTATGACCTCGAATTTGGATTCAGCGTCGAAGAGTACGTAAGGCTACACATGTCTAGTCAAAAGTTCATTTTATTTTTTTAATTTCTTTGCCAGTGTTATTATTTGAAAAGTAAAGGACAGCTTCATTTTAGTATCGTACAATATGTCACTCGCGTTTCATTGCTGCATATATTTCATTTATATTATAAATATATTAAATTATCAATAGTTGAATTTGAAAAAAAAGTACACTATTAATGTATTAATAAAATACATTTTTATTTTTACTTCCGCCGATGGATGCTCTCATACAAATGTCACATTCGCCAGAAATTCTTTGGTTTTTTAAGTGTCTTCCCATGTTCTTTTAAGAATATTTTGTGCAACACGTGTGAGACATTTAGTGCGGTATCACCCAAAGTGTTAAGTTTAATATAAAGGCTGTAAACAATAAGGCCACGAAGCTTCTAGGAAGTGATAGAGGAGACCAAAACTAAACTAAAAATTGCACCAGAGGGTTCTAAAATGTACCTCTGAGGAGTTATGTATAAGGAAAAAACTAATTTTTTGACTTGGTTTATAAAAGATTTTATGAGCTCACACTAAAGTTGTTGAGAAAATTTTTTATTGAAAACTTTAAGCTACCCTGCAGGACCACGGACTATTCCAAAACTAGTTTGCAAACTAGTCCATGGGAGAAATCGACTAGTCCAAATTCTGGTCCCAACACATGTAAAGTTATATTTACGTTTTACATTGATTGTCATTGGGCGTAACCAATTGCCTCCTTGCGCATTATAATCGGACCAGAAAAAGGTTAATTGCACCAGTACTAATTGTACCAATTCGGACCAGTAAAAGGCCAATTTTTTTTTCTTATTTTATTTATAAATTTCAAAAAATTAAATTTAATCAGGCATGTCGTGAAATCCGATTGATCTTAATCGGATTTCATTTGGGAGGCTTTTTGATGAAAACGGTGAGTCGAACGATGAAAAGTATCAGAATCTCTTTTGTGGAGAAAAACAGGTTCTACCAAAAGTATTGATTTAAATTAACGTAAAAATTACTGTTTAGAAAATATTCGATAAAATCAAATTTTCAACTTTTTGCAGTTTTTTAAGAATATTTCCTAAACGGTTATTTTTTCGTTACTGCAAATCAATATTATTTGCAGAACCTGTTATTCTCCACAAAAGAGATTCTAATATTTTTTATCGTTCGACTAACCGTTTTCATCAAAAAGCCTCCCAAATGAAATCCGATTGAAATCAATCGGATTTCACGACATGCCTGATTATTCAAATTTTACACAAAAATGTCAAATGATTTCATAGACGAATGTGCTTAAGAGTTTGTTATAGATTTCTGAGCACTGTGTTCCGGGTTCGAATCTCGGCGTGGAGGAATTTTTTTGTTTATTAATTTTTTTTATTATTTTATACCTCGGCTATGTTGAACACATGTTTCATTTTCCGCTCCGAAAACTCCTGCAGACAAATTGTGTTCAAATTAATAGATATTTAAAAGTTGGAATTGAAAATCACCGAGTGGAAGATTTGAGCCTAGGCCTCGCCACGCAGCGCAAATCATTACACCGATACACTATCACTTGCTCTTCTTCACAGTCTACAAACTTCTAAACAGTACATACGTATTCAGTAACATTATAATTTCACTGACACAATCAATACACAATTGGACCACTTTTGACGGATTATGCATTACATTCGGACCATTTTTGATACAAATGACCGACATTGCATCACATTTGGACCATTTTTGG
Organism: Calliopum simillimum; assembly: GCA_951812925.1. NCBI lineage: Eukaryota > Metazoa > Arthropoda > Insecta > Diptera > Lauxaniidae > Calliopum > Calliopum simillimum. Next base: position 112,405,893 of record OX638370.1, on the reverse strand, counting down.
TACTAATTACAAAATATCTAGACTAAAGATGGGACTATTGAGATACTTAGTTGTCTACGCCGGTCTTACAGGGTAATTGTATGAGCTTTCTGTGAGTGTGTTTGGTGTATAGGGTTTTAAAGGATTTCGCAAAGTTGTTGACCTTTAAAGTTGATATTTTAAATTTTTTTCCTATATTTTGACTTTGGTGGCCATTTTAGTATGCAAATGGTGCAATTAACGTACCCTTCTTAGAAAGCTCATACAATTTATTGAAAGTTTCGTATTTAAAAGATTTTCAAAAAACGTTAGGGTGAACAAAGAAAAATTTTTTTATGAGCAAAGTCAGTGAATTAGTTTTTTCCATATAACTATTTAGAGGCACATTTTAGACTCTCCCCCCAGGTGCAATTTTTTGTTAGTCTAGGCCATCTTTATCACCTCCCAGAAGCTTAGTTACCTTATAGTTTACACCCTGTATATTTCTGTGCAAAGATGGCAAAGTATGATATGTACGATTTTTTTCGTAATGAATATTTTTCAGTGAGATCTAGAAGCAGGCAAAATGTCATAATATCTCTTCGCTTTTTGATTCCCGAGCTAAAATATATGTTAGATAGATTTGTATGATTTTTCTTAACAAATTATAGTTTAAATTTCTGCATGTCTCCTGCAAAATTTATAAAAATGGCCATATGATATGTTGCCATCTTCCTACAGATCTAAGATGTGATTGTGCAATATTTTTATATGTATTTTTATGTTAAATTACAATTTATTTCAAAAATTAAAAATTCCGCCGCTTCACAAAACTATTCCATATGATAAACATTTGAACCTTCAAACAGTAAGTACTCGATGAAGGAGCCGTAAGCTTATATCTTGAAGTTCTGTAGGGTATATCGCATAAGGTTACGAAGCTATTGGCAGGAGATAGAGGAAGCTTAGACCAACAAAAAAATTGGGTTACCCTAACGGTTTAGAGAATACTCAGTGATGAGAAACTTTTAGCTAACTGTATCAGCTTTTTTATAATGCATTTGGTTTATAGGGTTTAAAGAGATTTCGCAAAGTTCTGGACCTTTAAAGTTGATAATTTAAAATTTTTTTCCTAATTTTTGACTTTGGCGGCTATTTTAGTATGAAAAAGGTCTTATTATCATACTCCTTTATAATTTTTTTTTGGAATTCTTGTTAAATTTCCTTTAATTTAGTACTACATTTGTCATACCAACTTTTTAATGTCAGGTCTGAAAAAAATACTTTTCAAGAACAAACCGTTTGAAGGCTCCAGTAGATATCATATGCAGCGCAACGCATTCAAGTAACTCGTGTGTTACTTAGAAAAGTATTTTTTTTTCGTCCTAACATTAAAAAAAGTTGGTGCGACAAATGTGTTACCGAATTAAAGGAAACTTAACAAGAATTCCAAAAAAATTATAAAAGTATGTGCTAGTAGGACCTTTTTCATAATAAAATGGCCGCCAAAGTCAAAAATTAGAAAAAAATTTTAAAATATCAACTTTAAAGGTCCAGAACTTTGAGATCTCTTTAAGCCATATAAACCAAATGCAATATTAAGAAGCTCATACAGCTAGCTAAAGTTTCTCATAACAGAGTATTCTCTAAAAAGTTAGAGTGACCCAAGAAAATTTTTTTTCTGAAACAAGTCAGTTCAGTTTTAACACTATAACTCTTCATATAGTCTAGGCCTCCTCTATCACCCCCCATAAGATTCGTAACCTTAAACGATACACCCTCACGGGTACATTTAACACTCCCTCAGGTGCAATTTTTTGTTACATATTCCAATATATACCAAAATAGAAAAATTGCCCAAAGCTAAACCATAAAAAAATCAAGTTCTAGAGAAACCTCTAGCAATCTACGCAAAGTTTAGAATACTAATAAAAAAGTTAATTGGGTGGCAAAATATAATTTCCGGGACTTTTTTTTTTTTTTTTTGTAAGACTTTAATTATAAATTTATTCAACAATAGAGAAAAATGACAACTTTCAAATTTACTCATTATCGTTAGGTATCTTCAAAATATCATTTCCGGTATAAGGCGCATTTGACGGTGGAGTTTTCAGAGCCTAAGACATAATAGTGTTTTGAGCGTATTATCCACAAGTAATTTCACTCTAATACTAACTATAAGTTGCTTTATTTCCGTAACATTTTTTTTCAAAATTTAAATCACTTTAACAAATATAAATTTCAGTTAAATTCAAAATTAATAATTCTTCATGGCAGGGTTGCAAAACTTGTAATAAAAAAAAAAAGAAAATCTTAATCTAAATTAGTACTGAATGTTCCTTTCGCATGTGTTCGTTTAGAAACGCTTGCGAACGATAAACACGCGAACAAAGCGGACAACGACGATTTAATTCATATTGATTTCCACGTTTCGTTGAGAGGCGTGGCAGCTTACCACCCGGCCCCCGTCCGTAAACCAAAACATCACTACTAAGTTGCAAAGTTTTTGGTAGCGTTGGCAGCATGCGCTCAAACGATTGTGCCGATGATATGGACGCAAGTTGTTGCAGTGCAATTAAGGCACTTGGATTATGATTCAACAATTCGGGTACAGAACGTTCCTGTTGTTGTTCATGTTGCTGTAGTTGAACGATAGAAAGTGGCTCATCACTATCAGAATCAGTATCGGTAAAATGTTGTATGTCTTGCTTTTCTTGATGATCACTTTGGTGGTGCTGCTTTGTGCCGCGCGATGTAGACGCTATGACGGGTGGTGTTGGTGATAGCGGCGTTGGGACATACTGTACATCGTAAAGTTCTTCATCATTATGGCCATCATCATTGCTGCAACTGCTGTTTTTAAAATCTGAAAATAAAATAAATTAAACAAAAATAAAGAAATTACATAAAAAAGAGACTAAAGAACATAAAACAAAATGAAGAATTTTGTTTAAAAAAGGAATAAATAAATAAATACGAAAAGATATAGTTGATATGAGGAATAATATAAAAGAAATAACTTTAAAATTTAAATAAAACTTTTAGTAGACATGTATTAAGTAAAGAACGTTGAAGCAGCTTAGGCCTATACGATACAAAATACACTTTAAAAAAATCATCATAAAAAGTTTTTCGTTGAAATTTCAAACGTTTTTATTTCATTAAGTTTTTTTTTCTTTATTACATTTAAAATAAATTCATATGCAAGTGTGTCTTTTGCTATGTTAACTTTCATTAACTTTTATAATTTAGTTTATGTATTAGTAACTTTAAGTTATACAATATATTTTAAATTATTGATTAAATGTTTTAAAAAATGTCTTTTTTGCAGTTTTATTGGATTTAAAATTAACAACCTTATTCTGGCATAAAATAGTAGTAATAATGCTTTACAATACAAAGAATTTATATTTTTACATAAATACATACATACATATATTTTTATATGTTTTTGTCCTTTTGTGAACACTTGAGAAAAATAATATATGGGGCATTACATACCCCGCAGGACCACGGACTATTCCAAATTTAGTTTTCAAACTACTCCATGGAAGAAACCGACTAGTCCAAATTCTGGTCCCATCACATATAAAGTTCTATTTACGTTTTACATTGTTCGTCATTGGGCGTAACGAATTGTCTCCTTATGCATTACAATCGGACCAGAAAAAGGTCAATTGTCTCCTTATGCATTACATTCGGACTAGAAAAAGGCCAATTTTATTTATTTTATTTAAAAATTTCAACAAATTTAATTTGAAACTCAAATTGTACACATAAATGTCAAAAGGTTTCATAGCCGAATGTGCTAAAGAGTTTGTTGAGTGTGGATGAACATTTTTTTATTACAATAATTTTTTATTATTTTATACCTCGGCTATGGCGGACATATGTTTCATTTTCTGCTTCCAAGACTCTTCAGACAAGCTGTGTACAAAATAATAGAAATTTAAAAATTGAAATTGAAAATCAACGAGTGAAGGATTTGAACCTGGGCCTCTCCACCCATCGCAAGTCACCAGACCGTTTTTGCTATTCTTTACATTTGGACCATTTTTGATACAATTGATAATTTAAGTAAATTTATTCTAGTTTTAGGTGAAGTCCATTATGGAAAACTTACAAAAAAACTAGACCAAAGATTGGACTATTGACGATTGACTCCGTCGGTCCTACAGGGTTATTGAAAGTCCAAAATAAAATTACAATAAAAAGACTAAAATTCTCTAAAGTCAAAAACCAGAACTAACTACATAATTTTCTTTGAACATGGAAAAACCTAGACATAAGCATTAATATTCTAGATCTACTTAGTCGAACCTCTGGATTCAAACAAAAGTTATTTAAACAATATAAAGGCTTTTTTATATTAAGGGGATACCTTTAATCTCGTAAACTCGAAAACCATGAAAAACTCGAAAGTTTACGAGCTTGTTTTCAGGAACACACGTGTAAGCAACGTATCAGCTGTCATATAGTTTGAAAAATATTCAATTCAAATTCAATTTTCAAAACAAAAAATATTTTTTCAATACATTTATTTGACAACAATCGCTCTCGTACTTTTTCGAGGCTATTTACGCATCGAATTTGCCTCGTAAGTTTTCGAGGCCTGGTAAACTTTTTTTTCATACAAATTTTTAAATTTTGTTTACGAGACTCGAAAGTTTTCGAGGTTTACGTGCTTTTCGACGCTTTTACGAGTTTAAAGGAATCCCCTTATTGATTTAAATATATTTTGTTTTTTTTTTCTTTGCACGGCATGATAATATATTTTAACTAAATCAATGTAATATACATTTATTTGTTTTTAAATCTTTTTCTTTAAACAATCGAATAAATTTTCTAGAATATAGCGACATTTTTTGACCAGAAAGAGTGTTTTTTATTTACAAAAATTTCTTAAATTTGTGAAAGACAGGTTAGATATCGGATCTTAAATGATAAAATATCACATTTCTCATAAAACTGAGGTCTATTCAAAACATATAGAAAAACTATGTAAGATTACGATAAGTAAGAGTGTTGACAAACGATACCAGAAGCCTAAGTGCCGTTTTAAGACCACATAAGTGAAAGGGCTAGCTGGTTGAAGGGGTTGTTAGTTATCTTTTAAAATAAACTTTAAAAAATATTTATGCACAGTTTGTTCTCAAGTTATTAGAAAAGAGTTTTCGTACAGCCTGACTTTAAATAGAGCGGTCAGTTACAGAGAAAGTTTGCAAGAGATTTCTTCTCGTTAGCTAAATCTCGAAACAGCTGAGTACATCACCTCATAAATCTCCGGTGGAAACGTAGTATTACTGCCTTCCCATTGAAACTACGTTTATGGCACGCAATTGTGAAAAAAGTGATATTTTACTATGAAGATTCAAAATGTGTATAACCTAGCCTATTAGTAGAGTTCCCAGGGAGTTAAAAACACTGTATACGTAGGACTTCTACAAGACCGCATGAAATTTAATTATTAAAAGTGGAATGCTTAGCTTAAAATATAAATAAAAAAGTTTACCTATTAAAAAGTTGTGATCTTTTTTGTAGTGCGGTCATTTGGTAGATTTACCTGGAAAGTTTTTCGAAGTTTTTTAAACTGATTTTTTCTTTTAAATTGTGATAATACATGAACGGAGCGTCGAAGCAATAAAACAAAAATTCCAGCTTATAGGGAATTGTTTGTTCTACAAACAACATTCCGTTTTTATTTTTACGACTTAAAGTTTAGGAGATATCTTTTGACAAACTTAAAATTTAGAAAAAAACTGTTTTTGCAAAATATTCCGAAACGATATGCCGCAGAAAAAATTTTATTCTTGGATTTTGCAGAACATGTTATTCTCTATGAATGTCTTTACCAACACTTTTTCCGTCCGACTTACCGTTCATGAGATATCGCGATTTGAAAATGAACATAGTTTTATGAAAAGTTAAACGCAGTAGGCCTCTTCGTTTTGCCTTTTTGGACAAAACACCGTAGTCGGTGTTGGAAACAACTTCAATTACGAAGAAATTTACTAGAATTTTTCTCTAGAAGTCCCCGTTACAGAGATAAAAATAGTAATTGTAAATGTGTTTTCCGATTAGTGGAGTGCCTGAGACTTTTAAACTAGGATATTTATTAGAGTGAATGAATTTATATAGTTGAGGTGGGATTTTGTTTTTTATACCATAAAAAGAAAAGTTTACCAAAAATTTTTTTGTGCAATTGATTTTTTCTTTATTTAAGCAATAACTATAAAAAGTTAATACACACTAAATCCAAAATAGATGTAACATTTTGCAAACTATTTTTTCTAAATTAATTTAGAGTCGCTGAACTCGAAAAACCCACTTATTTTTTATTTCTTTGGACCGTTCCCGAGTTATTCGGACATTTTTATTTTCGAGGTTATAGCTTCATATGCATCAATATATTTGTAGAACGCCAAGTCCGATCGATTTTATTTTACAACGCTTACAAAAAGTGAGTAATGGCTCTTTTAACGAGTATAACAATGATTATGCTCCGAACAAAATTAACTGAGTTATAGCAGAAAAAACTCAGATTTTTTAAAAATTTTTAAAAATTTTTCATATCAATATCAAATAAAAAACTTAGTTTTTCGCATATATTTTATTTAAAAAAAAATTTTTTAACAATTTTATTCAATGGCAAATTTAATTCCAAACATTTTAAGCCTAGTTTGAGCAAAATCGAATGCGGTTTCTTGAAGATATTAAGGATTTGGTGCAATAAGAATGATGAGAAGTTGTCCGGAGCATTTTCAAAATGTTCAGCCTAAGTCAACAGATCAAATTTTTCAGCTTCCACATCGCCCATTCTATACTCATTGAACATTTTAAAGAAGCTCTCATCATTTTTTGTAGAAGAACATTTCGGACCGGGTTGCAATTGCATCAAAAATATAAATTTTTGAAAGAAAACGATATGCCTTCATTGCACTAAAACCTTAATATCTTCACGAGATTTCATTCGATTTTGCTCAAAGTTAGCTTAAAATGTTTGGAATAAAATGTACCATTGAATAAAATTGTTAAAAAAATTTTTTTTAAATAAATATATGCGAAAAACTAAGTTTTTCATTTGACGTTGGTATGAAAAATTTAAAAATTTTTTTAAAAAATCTAAGTTTTTCGTGCTATAACTCAGTTAATTTTATTCGGAGCATAATCATTGGTATTCCCGTTAGAAACACCATTAGTCATTCTTTGTAATCGTGGTAAAATGAAATCGATCGGATTTGGCGTTATACAAATATATTGATGTATATGATGCTATAATCTCGAAAATAAAAATGGCCGAATAACTCGGGAACGGTTAGAAGGAAAAAAAAAAAATTGCGTTTTTCGTGTTCAGCGACCTCAAATTAGTTTAGAAAAAATGGTTTGCAAATTGTTACAATTATTTTTAATGTAGTGTTATACTAACTTTTTATAGTTAATACACAAATCAAAAGCACAAAAAAATTTCGGGTAAACTTTTTTTTTTATGGCATTTAAAACAAAATTCCATCCCAACCATATAAATTCATTCGGTCTTGTAGAAATCCTAGGTTAAAAGCCCCAGGCACTCCACTATATTCAAAATTTTACATTTGATTAATGGTTGACACCACAGTGCAGATATGCAAAACTTATATAGGGTGTAACGCATAGGGTTACGAAGCTTCTGGGAGGTGATAGAGGAGGCCTGGAATAACAAACAATTGCACCTGAGGGGGGAGTTAAAACTGATTTTCTGACTTGTTTCAGATAAAAAAATTTTCTTGGGTCACCCTAACGTTTTAGAGAATACTCCGTTATGAGAATCTTTTAGCAAACTGTATGAGCTTTCTAATAATGCATTTGGTTTATAGGGTTTAAAGAGATTTTGCAAAATTCTGGAATTTTAAAGTTGATATTTTAAAATTTTTTTCCTAATTTTTAAGTTTGGCGGCAATTTTAGCATGAATAAGGTCCTATTAATTGCCCTTTGATGTTTTTTTTTAAATCCTTGTGAAATTTTCTTTAATTTGATAGCACATTTATCATACCAGTTTTATAATTTGAGGTCAGAAAATAATACTTTTCAAAAACAATCCGTTTGATGGCTTCAGCAGGAGAGCGCCAATCATATACAGCGCAACGCGTACGAGTAACTCATGTGTTACATAGAAAAGTATTTTTTTCTATGACAAATGTACAATTAAATTAAGGAAGTTCCACAAGCATTTTAAAAAGAATTATAAAAGGGTGTGTTAATAGGACCTTTTTCATACATAAAATGGCTGTCAAAGTCAAAAATTAGGAAACAAATTTTAAAATATCAACTTTAAAGATCCTGAACTTTGAAAAACCTCTTTAAGCCCTATAAATCAAATGCATTATTAGAATGCTCATACAGTTAGCTAAAAGTTTCTAATAACAGAGTATTCTATAAAACATAAGTAGGACCGAAAAAAATGTTTTTTCTGAAGCAAGTCAGATAATCAGTTTTAACCCTATAACTCCTCAGTGGCAAATTTTAGAGCCCCTCCCCCTATTTTTGTTAGTCTAGGTCACCTCTATTACCTCCTAGAAGCTTCGTAATGCAATAACGAGTCAACCCTCAGAAAAAATTTGTTCGACTTATGAATGCAGTTTGATTCTAAATGATAAGAAGCATCTATTTAAAAAAAAAACCGAACCAATATCTTGTTAATAAGAGGTTGAAAGAACAAAATATGTTTGACACTTTCATATCATTTGTTCTACGACATCTACACAAAAACGTAAATATCTCAAAACTAGTTTCGAGTGGGTTGACACATTATTGCATAACATTGCCCATATATCATTAACATCGTCGAAATTTCTGGTTTAGATGTTCGAGCAATTTTTTATTTTTTTTTTTTTGATTTTTCACAAAAATCCCACAAAAATCTATCTTTTAAAAGAATATAAATTAAAAGACTAAAAGCCTGTGGCTGGCCGACCTATGTACGTCATAGTATCAAGGCTAATTTATTTTGTGGATGTTCTTCCAATGGTTGGCAGAAAGTTTCGTTCTAGTCAAATCTTGAGAGTTGATGACTTCGTAAGATATCGGGTGCCAAAGGTCGAAAAAATTTGTTTTTGCAAATATCTCGCTAAGGGTTAATTTTCGATTCACAATTTTGCGGCCATATAATTTCCTTAAGTCGTGAAACATAAGTTGTTGGATTGTCCAATTTCACTTAACCACATCTTCAGAACTATAAATCGTACGAAAATATTTTTAACAACTTTTCTATAGAAAATTTTCAGAACTTCAAAACTGTGAACCGAAATTTTTTGTAGAAATAAGCCGTTGCGAGATATTAACAAAAAATTGATATTCTCGACCTTAAGCAACCAATATTTCATGAAGGCACTACCACTTAAGATTTGTCTAGAACAAAAGTTAAAATTGGAATAACAGCCGCAAAAAAAAAATTTTACTTGATACTTTGATGTAGGTCAACTAGATGCTAGCACTCCATCTATAATATATTTCTTTTACAGAACATTATTTTTAAGGTGTTTTTTTGGCTTTACAGTTCATTAAATTTTTGCTAGTCCCTTGCTTTAACTATTGTTAAATTCTTTTCTTTTTCGACCAGTGAATTGTTGCCTTATTTGTCCATTTGTTATACAATCATCATTATCATCCAAAATTGTTACGCATGCATCATCGTCATCATTATCATCAGCATCCGCAACTTCACCATTGTCATTGTCATCATAATGTTTATTTATAAAATGTTCATATCGTTGACGTTCGCTTTCCACAATATCCTCATAGTTGACACAGTGCGTCTGGTAATGACGTTTCAGATGATATTTCCGTTTGAATTTTTTCTCACAAATGGTACAGCGAAAGCGCCGCAAGTAACTACAAGTTTGTTGCATATGACGTAACATATGACTGTGGCTGAGAAAATGTTTACCACATTTGCGCACACAGGGTACTGATGTTGGACCGGATTGATTGGATTCCTGCAGTTGATACGGATTATATGATGTTTTATATGAGGGCACGAGTAAATCTGAAATTTGTTGTGTTATGCACAAAGAAAAGAAAAGATATTTTGGTTTCTGCTTGGTTTCAATTGGTTTTTTTAAATCTTTTTTTTTTTTTTTTTTTGTAAATAAATTTAAATGAAAATTCGTGTAGACACCACAAAACTTATACGAATACATACATGCTAAGAAATTTTTCTACTCATTTAAATTATACCTACTAACAAAATGTTTATTTTTTATTCTTAAAATAAAACTTAAAAAAATTTAAATTTGAATTATAAACAAATCATTTTCCGAAAAGTTTCAGTTCAACTTTTTCGCACAAATATCTCGAAAATTAAAAACAAAATATTTTCGGAAAACATTTTCCATAAGCGCGCCATGGGTTAAAAAGTACAAAAGCTGTATTTCAATTTATATATCTGAACCTATTTTACTCCAATGGCTCTTAGGTACACACATATACTTAGAATATAAGAGACACGGAAACAATTCACATCCTCCGGAAAACCGGCGTTACAACACCCCCAACAAACAACACATAAACATATAGGTATACATAAAGTAATATATCTCTTGTGATAAGTAAACCAAGATAAAGACCATAACAGTCTTGGTCTTTTGATATTGACATGGGCAGTAAGTCTTAACCTCGGTCTTGGTCTTGAAAAAATTTCTAAAGAGTGTGAAGTACAATATAAAGTTTTTGAACCTTAGTTTCAGATGGTCAAACTTAACGACACGTTCTACGTTGAGGGCGATGTGGCCACTTTATGACGCCAATAGAACACGTAAAATTATCTCAGCCTCAGGATTTCAATTGGTGTCATTACAGGGTACTATTTTATAGGCAGACACGCCTCATGATTGGGACTCACTGACGTAGGAGTTCTTTGTAGAAGTTGTAAAGACCCTGGCGTCGAAGAGTCAATTTTTCATTTCCTTTGTGAATGCCCAGCGCTGTCTAACCGACGCTATAAGGTATTCGAAAGCTACTTCTTCGACTCTCTTGAAGATATTGCTCAAAAGAGTCCCAAATCTATTTGGAAATTTATAAAAATTTTGAAATTCTATTCTAAAGTAACCTCGGGTATCTATTTTTAATGAAAAAAAAGTTATGACCAAAAAACATGTTTCTTTAGCCAAAATAGGCCTTCAAAAGTGCTCCATTGGTTTTTCTCAGAATGAAAAAAAAAAAAAGGGAAAAAGATATCGTTTTTAGGAGTCACTCTAACTTTTGAGTCGGTTTCGGAATGAATCTAAATTTCTACCCGGTCTAGTGTACATTTTACATAAAAGTAGATGATAATAATTTTTACAGTTTTTTTCTTTCAGTTCATTGTTTTTTATTTAAAGTTTTTTTTAAATTTTGTTTTTGCTATATAATAATATCTAATTTTTCCAACTTATGATAAAAATTAAAGAAAAAATCAAAACCTTGAAAAATTTAGTCGCTGCGCTTTTGACATTTATAATTAAAGTCGGTCGGTTTTAGGCGTCTACATGGTATATAAATAAAGCTCTTGCTGACTTGGGCCTTTCGAATCTCACCTAGAAATGAAATGAGAAAAGAATTTTATTAGTTTTTATATTTATAAAATTGGAAGGTTGGAAAAGAAAGAAAACTGAAAAAATTTAAGAACATTTAAAAGACAAGAAATTTATTTCAACAAAAAAATATATTAAAATTACTTTTAAAAATAACTTTAGCAAATGCTGAAAAAAAAAAAAAAAAATAAAAATTGAGAAAGAAAAATTAAAAATTAAACTAAACTAAAAAAGCATATATATATGAGTAGTTCCGCTTCAAAATCGTCGTATCCACACTATGATATAAATTGAGTGAGTCTTTCAAATCTGTTTTATCAAAACTTGCCGAGTGTCGAAATTATAGCATGGCCCCACGTTGGGCGCCATACATAAAGGATAATTGATAAATTTATACAAGAATTATTGAGTTTTAATCAAGCAAGTGTATTATATTGGCAAATGAATTAAGACAAGTTTTGAAAAGGAATGACTCATAAATGTATATATAAATATATTAAAAACAGTTGTTTCTTTTTAATTTTTATATTTTAATATTTTTATTAACTTTTTAAATTTAATTCTGTTTCTTGCTTTTAAAGAAAACATAAACGTCGCTTAAAATATGCGTATTAAGGAATAAATTGTAATTTAGCTTAAAGTTTTTTTTTATTATTTTAATACTATATTTGGACAGAAATTTTGCATTACTTTTTGACTACACGTTGTTTTAATTTTTTTGTTTGTTATAATTTTTTGTTTTACTTTTTACATAGCATTTTAAGTAAATAATTTTGACATTTATAATTAAGCTAACTACTTAGATTTTATTTACAACGATTTTTTTGTTCTTTAAATTTGTATTGTACTGTTTTACTACACAACTTGGAACCAATTGAACCTTTTATTCATATTCAAAAAAGTTTTTAATTTTTTCTATTTTTGTTTATTTAATTTTTATATTTACTTAAATTTATTCAATAGAACAATTTATACTTTAAGTGTTGTTTTTTTTTTTAAATAATTTTTATATTATTTTTTATATTGTTTTATATAGTTTTCGTAACCATATGTTTTGTGTAATATTGCAAATATAAAGATGCCACAAGAACTTCATAAAAGTTTCGGTATTCAATTCAAATGCAATAGATCAGAGGTGCCTCCTTGCAAAAACTTTTAATGATCTTATATGTAAGTAGGTAATACTTCAACTACATATTTCGCAATATAACGATATAAAAATATTGTTATTACCGAGGTCAATATAAAACGCCATAAGACGGGGATTCATCAGAATAGATAGAAATTTATTGTAGTTTTAAGCTTTTATATTAAGAAAGAAATATTTTAAATTTAAGTAAACATTTTGATTGTTACATCAAACAGTATTTTAGGTATAGATTTTTTCAGATCATCAATCTAACCGGTTTTTTGGTTTTTTAATTTACATAAATTTCAATCTTTTTTTTTTTTTTTCTTTTCAAATTATGTATAGTAGACCGGGTTGAAATTTAGATATATCCGGAAGAAGACTCAAAAGTTAGAAGAACTCTTAAAAACGATATCTGGATAATTTTTTTTTTTTTCATTTTGAGAAAAACCAATGGAGCACTTTTGATTCTAGTGAAGGCCTATTTTGGCTAAAAAACATGGTTTTTGGTCATACATTTTTTTTCATTTGAAAATGGATTCCCAAAAGTGCTTTAGAAATAAAGATTATGTTTTTACAAATTTTTTATTTTTTTTGGTATAGATACCTAATATTCGGTTCCAAAAATTGATTTTTTTACGTTTTTCAATAACGAGGTCGGAAATTCGATTTTTAACTCAGAAGCAAGGCATCTAACGAAAACAGTGTATATGGCGAAAAATGCTTAGAAAAGTCAAAACAATACGTGTGAATATTTTCAGAATTTTTAAAGATATTTTAGAATATTTCAAAAAAGTTCCAAAAATTCTAAAAAAATCCACAACAATTCTTTGAAAGATTCAAAGCATTTTACGTCAAATGAAATTTTTTTGTAGATGCCAAGTAAACCTAGTATTTTGCTGACAAACGTGAGCTTAATAGCTGAAAACTTGATTTGAAAAATCTTTTCAAAAAAATAAAAAATTCTGAAAAAATTCACACACTTTTTTCGTTAGATGTCTTGCTTTTGAGTAAAAAATCGTTTTTTTTTTTTACCGTGTAATTGGAAAACGTAAAAAAAATAGATTTTGGGATGTGAATATTATCTATATCCCCATAAATAATTTATAGTTTTAAATGCCAACTTTTTTGTTAAAACATAGTCTTTATTTCTAAAGCACCCTTGGGTATCTGTTTTGTAATGAAAAAAAAGTCATGGCCAAAAACATGTTTTTTAGCCAAAATGATCTTTCAGTAAAATCAAAGTGCGCCATTGGTTTTTCTCGGACTGAAAAAAAAAAGATAGAGATATGGTTTGGTTTTTTTTTTTTTTGAGGTGAGTAGGGTGAATACACCCTACTGAGGTGAAAAAAAATGATGCAGATATCGTTTTTAAGAGTCCTTCTTACTTTTGAGTCGAATTTGGGATGATTTTATTTTGTTTCATACAAAATCGACCCGGTCTAATGTCCATGTTAAATAAAATTTCAGTAATGAGAAAAAACGTTTAAGAGCTGTTTGTATTTTAGGTGGAAATTGCTTTCGCCTTTGAAACTCTGCAAATCACCTACTGTATTTATTAAATTCCGCTTACCTGTCTCTTCTAGCATATACATATATAGTATGTATATTTTTTACATATTTACACATCATCTTAAACTCATTTTCATAAAAGTTAAAAATTGCCTTATTTTTCCATTTTAGTTTTTTTAGGTTTTTTGCGTCTTCCACGTTTAGTGCCACCAGCGCCACCATTATGTTTTTCATTCTCCATACCATGTACTCGCTGTAGGTGAGACTTCAAATGCCAAGAAAAACGAAACTTTCGTAGACAGATCGCACATGGAAGATTTTTCTCAATACCGCATTCATGCTTCAAATGGCGCAGCAATGAGCCTCGTGAGCTATGGCAACGTCCACACTGGGGACACACATTATTAAAAGTACATGGTGCTCTCTGATATGTTCTCGGCTGCTCGATATTGAATGAAAAGTTACTGACATCTGCAAAAATAGAAGAAGAAAAAACAATTTTCCAGAGAAAAACGTATACGTTGCAAAAATAAACATTGGCAGAGCTCAAATACAGTAGGTGGAGTGAGAGGATCTTCGGGAAAGTATGGATTTACAAAAAAATTAACATAAAACACATAAAGCTTATATATTAAAATTAGATGTAAAATTAGTATACAAAACAGTAAAAAAAAAAAATAAATAATTAGTGCTAAAAAATAAATTTTTGATTTCTAACTAAACCATAGTACCCCAAAGAGATTGAGAACTCGAATAAATGATCACCATTAAACAAATTTATATTTTTTTAAATAGTTTAGAACAAAGATTTCTTCTACAATTTAACCATATAATGAATTAAACAGATATCATGTTAACAGCATGTTATAATTGTAATAATTATAATTTTTCCTTTTTTGCTAAGTTATAGTGATTAATCTTTTTTAGGCCCTAAATAGAATACTGAGCACATTCGCCAAGCTAACTGAACTGACCGTTTATCGAAAAACTGCTTAGTCTAGAAACTTGTCATAATAAATTGAGCAACTTATCATAAAATGTTGTAGCGCATTATGAACTTATCAAATTGGTGTTTACTTATGTAAGACACTTAATTTAATGCTTATTATTATTAGTTATTTGTTTTCAATAAACTTTATACAAATACTTATGTTTCAAGAATGTGTTTAAGACAACATTTGTAGAAAGAAAGAATTCTTCAGACAGCTAATGGATGTATTCGTTATTACTAAAGTCTTTAGCCCATTGCACTTATTTGTTTTAATCAGAAAACACATAGGGCCTTATCATGAATAAATATTCTCAAGAATTTTTCCTCAGACTGCTTTGTACTCCCTATTGCAGTCTGAAAAAAAATTCTCGATAAGGTCCATATTATTTTCAAAGTATGTTTTTAAACTGAACATGAGAAAATTATGGTATATAGTGGTACAAATTGAGGGGAAAACAATTTGAATTTGATCTCGATATGTTTTTTTGACTAGTTCAGGTTCGCTGACATATGGCGTGCATGTAGGCCCTCAATTCTGTGTAGTAATGTTCTTCATTTTTGTCAGCGTCATTGAATGGGTCTGATCTTCCTCTTAAAACCGTAACTTTATCTTTTCCAATTGGATCATGACTTTCCGAGACATCATCCATTGAAGTAAAGGTATAAAGGTATAGGGTTTTACAATACCTTCACTTCAATAGATGAAATCTCGAAAAGCAATGATCCAATTCGAAAAGTTAAAGTTATGGTTTTAAGAAGAAGATCAGATCAAGGCTATTCAGTACCACTGACAAAAGTGAACCACTACTTCCTGAATGTACGCCATATGTCTTAAAATTGCGTTTTCTTCACTTTAAATCAAGGATAACTCGGATCTCAGACGTGATAGGAGAAAGCGGTGGCCAGATTTGGAATCAGCGACCCTGAATTAGTCAAAAAAAAAAAAGAAAAAGTTCTCAAGATCAAATTCAGATTTTTGTATTGCACAGTGATATTTATTGTCAATTATAGAGAGTTTAATTTTTTGAAACGAACACAGTAAAAACTAACTTGCTCAACTCAAACTTTTTTTGGTGGTTCTTTGAAGAGTTTTTGACCAGGATTATTGCCTTATATTTTTTTTTTTTTTAATTCAAATTTTTATTAAAAGTTATAAGCATGAAATTTTTGTGAGAGGACTTAAAATAATTCAAAATTTAGATCAAATAAACTTTTCATAAAAATTTTTAAAATTTCTTATAAATAATGCACTTTTTAATAAACAAATAGATATTAAAGCTATTTCTACCTATAAATAAAAACAAAATTTTTACACAGAAGTGTTCTCTGAAATCTGCACAACATTTCTATGAAAAAAAATAGGAAGAATTTATCATTAATAAAAAAGTTTAGTGTACTTAAATGCCGCTACAGAGGCGCCTTGCATAAGCGATTCACACATTTACGATCGCTGCTCGTTTTAACGTGCATTCTCAATTTCTGCATAGATTATGATTTGTTGTTTTGAGACGTCATGCAGCGGTGAAATGCGAAAATCACATAGGAAAGGCGCCTATGTAGCGGCATTTCAGTACGCGTAACTTTTTTATTGATTATAAATTCCTCCAAAATTTTTTTCTTCCAAATTTTGAATTATTTTTATTCGTACCACAAAAATTTCATAAATTTTCGTTCAATATTTACGAAGAAATTGCAATTTAAAAAATGACATACATACATAAAAATTCAGGTGCTTATAACTTTTAAAAGAATTTAAATCTTTGAAAAAAAAAAAAATATAAGGCAATAATCCCGGTCAAAAATTCTTCAAAGAACCACTTAAAAAAATTTTGCGTTGAGCAAGTAAGTTTTTACTGTGTCCGTTTCATTAGTATGTCATTCCTCTATATATATCTCATACATTCCGGATCAGCTCATGCTCTCTAAAGTTTGTTTTTTATTCATGGTATAAGCTGATGGTTTTGATTGAATTAAATATTTCTTTGTTACATATGTTCACATGTTGGAGATTACCCAAAAAAAAAAAAAAACGTAATTATCGCTAATTTCAAAGCAATTTTACATTACAAATTGGTTTCGCATGAATAAAAATCAAAAAATTCTTATTTTAATAACCGATTTTTTTATTTTTTCCAATTTGATAGGTTAAGTATACCTACCATAAGTTAAGAACAAAGCAAATAACAGTAAAAGGAGTTCAAAACAAGTTACAGTCAAAACACATTTTTTAAAATACAGTTTTAAAACGCCATAAAATCAAGAGTAAAAGGTATATAATAGTTAAGCTTCAAAATCGGTATCTTAAGTACAACTTTACGAAACAATTTTAGCTCTATATAGCCTATGTCAAAACATGTTACCTAGGTCGACTGATTTCGAGTTTTTATAAATAGATTACGCAATACATAGGTCACTGAGTTCAAATAAAATATTTTAATGGAACGACGTAAGGTAATCTGTAATCAATAGTCCTAAATCTCTTGAGTTTTTTTATTTTTGACAAAATGGATAGTTTTCCTAGATCTTCTAAGGAACTCCAAAAAATAAATATATCAAACAAAAACTTAAATAGTAATTTTCGATGTGTTTTTCGATGCTGATTCTGAATTTGAGCCTCAAAATTGCTCCATCGTATATGGTTTTCGAGATAATCTTACTTAAAGGCGCCAAAAACACGGTTTTTTGTTATTTTTGAAGCGATATAACAAGACAAGTATACTATTAGCTATAAAACCGTTGTATTTTGGTTGAAAGTATAGATCTTTTTCTTCAAGACTCAATATCACTTTTTTCCTCCGAAACATCGTTAACTGAGAAAAAACTTGTTGTTCGCACTTTTCAACTTTTAAAATTATGATATATCCGAGAAAAAAAAGATATCGGTATTATTCAAATGGGGATTTAAAAAAAAGCAGAACTTTCAAGCAAAATACCACGTTTTATAGCTGAATGTTGCTTTGTCTTGCTGAGTAACTTCGAAAATAGCAGTTTCTGTTTGATTTAATAATTTTTATAGTTTCCTTAAAAGATCTATTAAAACTATCTAAATATCTATTTTACCAAAAAATTACTTGAAGTGCCAAGGTTTCGATTTAACGAAGCAGGTCGTTTAACTTAGGAGACTAAGGACTATTGATTTCAGCAAAACAATAGGGTAATTTTCGTCGTCTTGGGATCTGAGAAAAACAAAATACAATAACATACATAGAAACACATAGTTACACAAAATATTCAAAAGTGAACTTATACATACATACAAAAGACAACTCAAAAAATCAGACATTTCTTAAGAGGGTTTGCAATTCACTTACTTATGTACCCTCAAAAAGTAAACAAACAAAAACTGGTTAATATTGAAAGATGACTTAAACCTATTTTATTTAAATCTGGAAACATGAACCCAAAACGTTTTAAAAACATAAAAAATTGGCAATTTTTCTCATTCACACTTCCCAATATTTTTTTATGTAATTGAAACGCTCTGAATCATCTATAAATGTTGAAAGGGCTTAATTTATGAGAATGTAAGTTTAATAGAATAAAATAAATTTAAAGAACATACACTCAGGGAAAAATTGGTTTGTAAAATCAACTACTTTACTGTTGATTCAATGTCAAAAATTAGTTGTTAAGTTCAACGAAAATACGACAACATGACGTACATGGATAGGTCTTGTTCTTATTTTTATGCCTTCTAACCATGTAGCACGTCACGAAAAAATGTGAATAAGAACAAGAGTAAAGTTCAACGAAAACGTGTGCGTGTGTGGTGCCGAAAAAAAGTAAAATGGATAATACCGACGAGTACGAGGAAGCTGAATACCTAAACATAACAATTGAAGAAGAAACCGATCCGGATGATGAACTTCAGGAACTTTCAACCGCGAATGTTTTTTAAATCAAAAGGAAATTTTCTTTGCATCAACCTCAAATGTTTGTTAAATCAAAAGAAAATATTATTTGATTTAAATACTAACCAAATTCAGTTTTTCACAGTCAATTCAAATAATTTCGCCTTCGGAGCTAAATCGTTACTGATATCTATTGAATCAACAGTGAAAGTTGTCGCTTTTCTCTGAGTGTAATATGTGAAAAATATCGTTTTGATTGAATAGCCCTAAAAAACAGTCAGTTTTTTTGAATTAACATAAGGAATACCACTTAATCTTATATAAAAGACAAAGGAAGATAAGGATTTTAAACAATAAAAGAAAATATCGTACATTTTTCTACGCATCTTTGGCACTAGCATTTATACAAATAATATTCAAAACGGTTTGTCATACATACACTGAAAAAGTATTTATTAAGTAGTTAGCTTTTTTTCTATCATTTGTTATAGTGAACAAGAATTAAAGTAGCTATCACTAATGGTTACCAAAGCAAGTTTAGCAGTGATGATATATAGGGTGTATTGCATTAGGCGGCGAAGTTTCTAGAAGGTGATCGGAGAAGGCCTAGACCCGTGAGTAGTTATATGGTTAAAACTGATTTTCTGAATTTCTTTAGAAAAAAAAAGTTTTCTTGAGTCACCCTAGCGTTTTAGAAAAAACTTTTAAAAGGAAACTTTTAGCTAATTGTAAGAGCTTTCTAAGCGTGTAGTTGAGTTATAGGGTTTAAAAAGATTTCGCAAAGTTCTGGACCTTTAAAGTTGATATTTACAATAAAATTTTTTTTACTAATTTTTGACTTTGGCGGCCATTTTAGTATGCAAAAGGTCCTATTAATATACCCTTTTATGATCTTTTTTGGAATCCTCGTTAAATTTCCTTCAACTCGGTAATTTTTTGATGTTCAAGAACAATCCTTTTGAAAGCTGCGGTAATTAAGGACAGCTCATGCAGCGCAACCCATGCGCATAACGCGTGTGTTTTTACATAAAAGTTTTTTTTTTCTGATCTCAAATCAAAAAATTATAAATGGGTATGTTAATATGACCTTTTTTATACTAAAATGGCAGCCAAAGTTTAAAGATAGGAAAAAAATTTAAAATTTCAATTTAAAAAGTTCAGAACCTTTTAAACCCTTAAGACCAATTGCACTTTTAGTAAGCTCATACAATTAGTTAAAATTTCATTTAAAAAGATTTTCTCTAAAACGTTAGGGTGACCCATGAAATTTAATTTTTTTTTTTTTTTTTGGTAACACAAGTCAGAAAATCAGTATAACCCTATGACTCTTCAGGGGCAAATTTTAGACATGCCCTCGATATAAATTTTTTTGTTAGTAAAGGTCTTCTTTTTCACCTTCCAGGAGCTTCGTAACCTTATGCGATACACCCTTTATAAAATAAGCCTGCACTTTAAAGTTTTTTTTTATAGTTTTTATAGTCAATTAAGTGGATTTGAGACATTCTTTCTACGAGACTGAACTTGTTTTCTTCTATCACATCAGTATTCTTTAAAAAGATAACTCTAAAAATAGGCGTCCAATTCGAAAAAATTATAGATAAAGCTTAACGAAGAAGATTGTGACTACCTGCATTACATGTATATAGCTTCAAAAATGCTTTTAAACAGCAATTATGGTACTTTAAATCAAAAATATCATAAAGCCCTGAAGTGATAGAAACTATGAGAGGAGGTACCAAGCCCTCATAAATGGGTATAAAAACCTTTAAACGAAAAACCATTGTCAGACTTTGTAATTTTTGTTCCGTAACAAAATTCGAGCGAAAAATAAAGCAACGACATACACGCTTTTGTTTAGATTGAATATTCAAGAAGTAGTCTATTTCTTATGACTTAAAACTATAAATTTATATAATACATACTTCATACATACAAAGAAATGTTTGAGTTAAAATCGTTATTTTTAAATTTCAATTTTCTAAACAGTACTTACAAGTAAACCTAAATATTATTATTGATCGAAAACAATATTCGAATCCAAAATAACGATTATATTTGTTTGTGGAAAATAAGAATCGCTAAATCGCAGCAATACAATTTGGCCGAAATTAATATACAGGGTGTAAGCTTTTGGTAGGTGATAGTGAAGACCTAAGCAAAAAAAAAATTGTATGTGAGAGAGGATCTAAAATGTACCCCTTAGGAGTCATAATGAAATACAATACCAACCTTTATATCTTGTTTTACAAACAATTTTTTTCTTCTATGGTACACCCGACCGTTTAAGAGAAAAATTTTATTTGGAAAATCTTCGGACAATTATATGAGCTTTTTAACGGTGGAATTGGTTTATAGGATCTAAAAAGATTTTGTCAACTTCAGCGCTTTTTAAGTTGAAATTTTAAAATTTTTTACCCATTTTTTGACTTTGGTGGCCATTTTAGTAAGAAAAAGGTCTAAATAACATATTCTTTTACAGTCTGTTTTTGAATCCTCGTTAAATTACCTTTAATTCAGTAGCGCATTTGTCCAATTTTTTGACTTAAGGTCAGGAAAAATACTTTACTACAAGAATCTATATGCTTTGAAAAATTAATTAAAGTATTTTTCTGAGCTCAAATTATAAAATTGATATGACATATCTAGCACCGAATTGAAGGAAATTTAGGGAGGATTCCAACAAAAATTTAAATGGGCTATATTAATAGCACATTTTTCATACTAAAATGCCCACCAAAGTCAAAAGTAAGAAACAAAATTTAAAATATCAACTTTAAAAGACCAGAACTATGCGAAAACCTTTTAGACCCTATAAATCAAATACACCCACAAAATTTTTCTCTAAGACGTTAGGGTAAACCAAGAAATCTTTTTTTTTTTTTTTTTAAACAATTCTGAAAATCAGTCTTTTCCCTATAACTCCTTAAGGGCACATTTTAGAGCCCCCTTTCACATACAATTTTTTGTTAGTCGAGGCCACCTCATTACCTACCAGAAGCTTCGTAACCTTAACGTTTACACCCTGTAATTTTTTTCTTTTTTAATCATAATTACAATGTTTCCCTAAATTAAGTAATCTCAACTTTACCTCACTATCAATTAACCAGCAAGCGTCAGTTTGAGCAATAACTGTTTTAAAAAGAAAATACTACGCACGTACAAGACAAGAACATTTTTTCAAGTTACAAATTCATAATCTTTTCTATATACAGTTATCGCTCGTCCCTCCCCCTAGGTGGTTATATATTGATTGCTATCGCCACCACCACCGCCACCGCTGCTACCAGCATGCTTCTGCGACACATGCTTGCGTAAATCTGATTTATATTTGCTCTTATGTGGGCAATGCGGACACGATAATGCCGGCGTTACACCACATTCATAGCTTTTATGACGCTTCAGTGAGCCCTTAATTTTATATGCTTTGCCACAAATATTACAGACATATTGCAATTGTTGTCCACCGCCGCTGGCAACATCACTCTTAAAACGACGTTGCTGCTGCGATGTTGCGGTACTTGTCATTGATGATGCTGTTGTTGTTCCAGCTGCTGCATGTTTTTCCTCATCAATGCTGGCAAATTCAACACCATCATCACCAACATCATCCTCTTCATCAATAACATCACCTTCATGTGCCACTTTTATATGCGCATCCGTCAGCAGCAACTCTTGCGATTGCATTTGAATTTTCGTATCACTAACATCAACTTCTTGTGCTTCAGCAGCATTAGTGCTGGCTGTCGTTTCGTATTGCATCATGTTGCGCAATAAAATTTTATCCTCTAAACGTGATGTATTGATTTTGATGTAAGCAGCGGTATCTTCCGTTTGTGTTTGCGTTGGTTGCGTTTGTGTTGTTTGTTGCACAACACTTGCAGTTTCTATGCAACATTCTTGCAATGAAATTTGTTGCAATTGTTGTTGATGCTGCTGGTGATGTTGATGATGACGTGCTTCTTTGACAATTTGTATGGTAGCATGCTGTGGCGTTTGTGATTGTTGCTGACGTTGATGATGTTGCAGTTGATGGTGATGTTGGTGCTGTTGTTGATGATGATGATCACTCTTTGGTATCGTATATTGTATTGTGCTACCAGCAATGCCTACTGAATCAGAGGGTATTTCCACAACAACAGTTGCAGTTGTTATCATATTAGCAGCATCGTTTGCTGTAGCAACATGTTGCTGCTGCTGTTGCAAATGTTGTACATGCGTTTGCTGTTGTTGCTGGTGGTGTTGATGTTGCTGTGCGTTGGCATTGGATATTGAGGTGGCTGTTGTAGTTGCGTTAGCATTGCCAGCGCTTTGTAAAGAATATGGCACTGTCTCCAGTATTGTCCAATAGCCCTCTGGGGTGCCTACAAGAGAGAAAATGTGTAGAATTAAAATAAGTTGATGAAGTTGAAATTCAGCGCAACAAATTTTATATTTTTAATTTTTAAGTTTTTTTTTTTTTTAATTTAAGAAATTCAAAATTTTTTTAATAAAATGTTTTAAAGGAAAAGTTATGCAAAATTAAAAATAAATAAAAAATTCTTACTTTGTATTTGATGTTTACGAGTGTAATAAGTAAAGTCCAATGTAGAATATATTTTTTTTTTTTGTTTTTAGAGTGGTTTATACAGGGTTTAAGCGTTAAGGTTACGAAGTTTCTTGGAGATGATAGAGTAGGTTTACTAAAAAAAATTGCACCTTTAGGGATTTGTCTAAAATGTACTCCTGAGCAGTTAAACGAAAAAAAACTGGTTTTCTGACTTGTTTTACAAAAAAAAAAAAAAAATTTTGGGTCACCCTAACGTTTTAGAGAAAATTTTTTTATGTCTGCACACGCTGCTTTTTATTTACCGGAGCATTTTAACGTATTGTTCTTGAAAAGTATTTTTTTCTGACCACAAATCAAAAAATTGGTATGACAAATGTGCTACCGAATTGAAGGAAATTTAACGGGGATTCCAAAAAAAAAATATAAAGAGCTATGTTAATAGCAATTTTTTTATACTAAAATTGCTGCCAATGTCGAAAAGTAGGAAAAAATATCAATATCAACTTTAAAGGTTCAGAACATAGCAAAATCATTTTAAGCCCTATAAATCAAAAACACTCCTAGAAAGCTCATATAATTAACTAAAAGTTTTCCATAAAAAAGTTTTCTCTAAAACGTTAGGCTGACCCAAAAAAATTTTTTTTTATAAAGCAAGTTAGAACATCAGTTTTTTCCTATAACTCCTCAGGGGTGCATTTTAGATCCTCTCCCACGTACAATTTTTTATTAGTTAAAGCCTGCTCTATCATCTTCCAGAAGCTTTTTAACCTTAACGTTCACACACTGTAGAGTGTATTGCTTTTTGTTTTTTTGAAAATTTTTTTTCTTTTGAGCTGTCCATGACACAAAACTCTTGTTGTTTGGACCGTTCATAATTCGGAAGTGAAGTCGCGTTTTAAAAATTGTCGAAATATGCCCGACATAATTTACAAACAAAATTGTAGCTTTATCTGACCTGTTCTGGAATCACTGATTTCAATTACATTTTGTTTCGAAAGCTTTTTAATGAAAACGGTGAGTCGCACAATAAAAAGCATAGGAATGTCTTTTGTCGAGAAGTATATGCTCTATAAACATTATTGATTTTTGTATACGAAAAAATTTGCGTCTCTGAGATATATTTTAAAAACCGCGAAATGTTCAAAAAATTCGATTTTATCGAATATTTCCTAAATCGTTACTTTTCGGTTTACAAAATTGATTAGTATTTATAGAGCATAAGATTTCTAACAAAAAAGATTTTTATATTTTTTATCATAGTTTCCATGAAAAAATTTTCGAAACGAAAAGTAATTGAAAACGCACGAATTCCGAAACAGTAATGTATGTTTCGCAACAAAGTTCACAAACAAAATTGTAGCACCATGTTCTAAGCCCAACAATTCAGTGTTTTATTTTGGAACAATGTTTATATGCATTGTTTAGAAACAATATTGCGCAATGCATTTATTTCTTCAAACAAAAGTAATTTCACTTAAAATCGAAAAATAATAATAAAAAAATTAGTTTAATATACAAAAATTTTTGTTTCTGTTTTTCACTTTAATTCACTTTTATTAGACTTAATTTTTATTGTATTAAACATTTATTAAATAACAATCGTATATTTGTAGAATAATTAACAATTATAAATTTTTTTGTAATTTAAAAATAAAAAAAGAAATGATTGATTACTTTTAATTGGCATAGCATGGCATATTTTTTATTTATTTTGTAAAGATTTTGATAATAATTTTATTTTAAATAAAATTTAAATTAGGTATGTCCTATATGTAAAATGTCCGTCTTTTTTGAGCAAAGCTATATAAAAAAAAAAATTGATTAATTTATATTTTGAGCTTTTTCAAAGAAACTTAACAAATAATAAAAAGCAAAAGATTTAAATTAAAAAACTTTTTTATAACAGAAATAATGAAGAAAATTTAAAGTGGAGTTGTAAGGAATTACTTCAACAAAGATATGAAACAATAACACTGCTCAAAACAAACAAAAAAAAAAAAACACAGTTGCAGTGTCGCCCAAAAATGATGGAGTTTTAAGCTAAGGCAATTTTTCTTGAAATAGTCTTCATAAAAGTTCCATTGTAAAGGATAAATCTCATTATTTCTTTTTAAATCAAGCCATCATGGCAGGTGCTAACGTTAAGCACAAGAGACTTCTGCCGCCGTTCCTATAGATAAAAGTCATTGACGAATTATTAGAAGTTCTCGATGGTCACAAATTCAAGGTCAAAGGCTTTACTGTTGATTTGGTAAGTATGGTTAGAGGTCGTTTTGACTCTGCCATAGCTAAACGAATGCAACTACGGTGCGAACGGTTTACGAGGAAATTTAATACTTATTTAGGAGTAATCCTAGTCTAACATGGAATAGTCATCTATCATATCGTCACCGGAAATGCAAAAAGACACGCTGATTGGAAGAAGAATGATACAAACATAAAACAGGGCCCATAGTAATAGTTCACTGATGCGTTCAGGAGCTGGAGTCGTGGCACCAAGATTCCAAAAGCAGTTGCAATTTAAAAAAATTCATTTTTTAAGCAGAGGTCTACGCTTTTTGAGATGTGTGCCAGTGAATGTCTACGTAGGGGCACTTCTGGCATAATAAATATGTAAATATTCACTTATTTTCGGTTTTTTTTTCTCTCAACTTCGTTTTTGGGCAATTTTTTGAAGAAATAAATACTAAGTGAAATATCATAAAATGAAAATCTGCAAAAGAAACTTTTTCGGCAATTTTTTTGGTGATTATTTTTTGGGAGATTTTGTAAACACCCAATCATAAACGGACAGGTTTTCATCAGATTATTTTTAACTAAAAAAAAATTATTACTTAAGTGTTATAATCAAGTCAAGCTGTCATGCAAATAAATATGAAAACTAACTGACTACTGCTATAAACAACGATATTTTTTCAAGAGATAACAGATTATAAAATTCAACTAGATTGAAAATATATTAACAGAACTTTGAAAAGCTCAAAATTTGGCAAGAATAAAATTTAAAAATTGCAAGAAAGATAAATATTTAACAAAATTTTTTTAGCTAAAAACTATTTTAAACCCGCAAAATATAATTTAAAAAAAAAAAAAACAACCTAAAATATTATAATATAAATTGTAAAGAAAAAGAAAAATAAATTGAACTAAAGTTATGTAAACCAACAGACTTCATAGTATTGTATTTATAATTAAAGAAATACATAATTGTATACATTTTTGAAATGAATAAAAACTAATGCTAAAATATATATATTGTATTCTTCCTTTGCGCGTATGTCTTAAATTTTAAGTTTAAATATGAAAAGTTTGAATTTTTTTTTTTTTTTAATACACCATTTTCCAACAAAAAATTTTCAGCGATATTAAATATTCCTTAAAAAGTAATGGAAGTTTCATCTTTGATTTTTTATTTTTCTTTCATTTTGAATGGAATGTAAAGCTCTTCTTAGACTAAATATGTAACTTAAATTAAGTCTGAGGTACATGATGACAATATTAGTAGTAGTAAATAATTATTGAGAGAGAAATGAGTCTGCGGCAAACAAAGACTAACAATCTACGATTATGTGTACGTAATCTGTGGCAGTTTGACAAAATAACCTAACTTTCTCTTCGGCTGAAAAAGCAAAAGTAAATAGCTTGTGCTTGCATCGACACAAGTTAGGAAGGCTTACGTTTTCTTGTCAAACTTTCACAGGCAAATATAAGTACTAGAATCGCCCAATGGTCAAAAGTTGACCGCAAATGAATTGAATAATTTTGGTACTTTTTGCACAGTTTTAGTACTTTGTTTGCTATTTGGTGCAAAATAGAAAATCTCATTTATCATCCATGGTATAGTGACAAATGTGTAACGAAAAGAAAACAACAAAAATTTGAAGTCAGTCAACTTTTTGACTTTCTCTTTAAGCTGTATCCTCTTTTCAGCTCTGTTTGACCGCATATATTGTCGTTGTTACTATTGAAAAATTTGCATTTAATTTACCTGGCTGAGTGGCAAAATATTAAAATAATTTTAAGTTTGTGCACATTTAGTCATAAATACCTTTCTAATGGTGTATAATTCAAAGTCGTGCTCCATT
This sequence comes from Calliopum simillimum, assembly GCA_951812925.1. Classification (NCBI taxonomy): domain Eukaryota; kingdom Metazoa; phylum Arthropoda; class Insecta; order Diptera; family Lauxaniidae; genus Calliopum; species Calliopum simillimum. The sequence goes on along the minus strand of OX638370.1, from coordinate 112,378,274 downwards.
TCTATGTTCTTTGTCAAACGTTACAAAACTCTGGCTAACATTCATGTTGATGGATTTTAATGATCTTGGGCTTAAAATATTCGTTCTTTGTGGGTAGTGTGGTCTTTTGCAAATTTTCAAATTGGCGACTAGAAACCAAAGGAAAATCGGGAGCACAGATTAAAAATTTTCTGAAAAAAAAAATTGACATCCGAATCGATGGGTTTTGGCCTCAAATTGTTGGTAATCAACGTCTTCAAAAAGTTGGCATGGTAAAGAACGTCCCTTATATAATTTAAAGACTGATCATTTATTAAAATATATGAATATATCGAACGAAATTCGCATTTTGAATAAGATCTTCTTATTGGTTTATTTCCTATCGCTGAATCCTAATCTGATGAACGTTTTTCTCTATCAAGTCTTAGATCCGAGTTATCCTTTCTCGAAAGTGGGGAGAACGTTTTGTTAAGACTTATGACACACATCCAGGCAGTAGTTTGGGAAATTTTTCCTAAAGGCATCGAAAACTCCTAATCTTTTTCATTTAAGTCTGCCTCTCAACTGTTCCAATTGGATCTTCACTTTCCATTCATATAAAGGGCTAAATTAAATTTGTATGGGTTTGAGGTACCTTTACTTCAATGGATAATATCTCAGGAAGTAATGATCAAACTGAGAAAGTTAAAAGGTAAGTATGGTGAGGAAGATTTTGACTATTCGATGTCGTTGTCAAAAAAGAATTACACTACTTCCTGGATATGTGCCACATGTTTGAGGAGATCGTTTTCTGCACTTTGAAGTAAGGATTACACAGATCACAGACTTGATAGAGAAAAACGGTTGCGAGATTGCAAATCAGCGACCACAAAACTAACAAATAAAAGTTAACGAGATATCATTCAAAATTGTGTTCTAGCAATTTATTGCAGTATGCGTCATCTACTCTTGAAGAATATGTGATAACTGAAGCAAATTTTTGACTGTTCAAAATAGGAAAACTGATATTTTTTAAAAACTGTTCGTTATGTTAAGAACACGGCATGATTTGTTGGTTTTTTCAAGATTTTTTTCTGCAATTTCTTTGTTTCTTGAATGATATGCAATATATTCACTCATTCTCTCTCTCCCACCGTCATTTTCTCACATAGATTCATTTTAATATTATTTTTATTCCCTTATACTCTGCACATTTTTCATACACATATTGCGGTTCCAGGCAAAAAACTACTTTTCAAATTCTTTCGTCTTTCAACTCTGGTCCATCATCATCGTAATCGTCGTCATCATCATCGGTCTCTTGCAGAATGGGTACCGCTGTTATTGTCAAATCACGATTGCCAAAATCAAATACGAACGAACCCATCGCAGAAGCTGCCGCCGTCGCTGCTGAGCTTAAATCAATTTCGTTATTGGCTGGCTCATTTGAAATGCCAATACCAGCACCACCGATACTGCCGCCATCAGCAATACCACCAACATCACTACCAAATAACATTTGTAGATCATCATATTTCTCTTCATCTTCATTGCGTATCTCATAGAGACTCTCTTCATCTTGTCCGGCATTCATGGCATATAATTCGCAATGTTTACGCTTAGCATGACGCAATACATGATCCTTACGACGTGACCGATACTCACAGGATACACATTTATATTTCTTTTCTTTGAGACAATATTTTCTCACGTGCTCCTGTAGTTTCTGATGTGATTTATAATAACGTTGACAGTGTCGACACTGCATGAAACTATTGCGTTCGAGCAATGTTTCACCAGCGGCGAGCCCAATTACTCCAGCTCCTCCTCCCCCCATTGCTGCCGCGCCTAATGATACTGTGGGCGCCAATATAGAATTGTTGTTGATGAACGTATACAGATCGTCATTGGAATGATCATTGGTATTAGTATCGACACCTAGTAGGCTGCCTAATATGGGATATATATCTGCGATCCGAACGAACGATCGACAAGTGTGGAGTGCGCCGCCATATATATCGTTGACGGACAGACGACGAAAGAGTTCGGGAAAAATGAAAAAAATAAAAGAGAAAAAATAAAAGAGAATAAAAGAAAAGTGAGTAAAATAAAATTAAATTTTAATAAAAAAACCGAAGAATTAATTTTAAAAGCAACTTAAATAAAAGTTGAAAAAATTTACAATAAAAAAATGTAACCCAAATGTGCTGTGAGTAGTAAGTTATTCCATAAGTGAGAGAGAAATGTAGTGAGAGTGAGTTGATGAGTGAGTGAATGTGAGTGTCGATGTTGATGACCATGATGATAATTAGTTATTCCTGTTCGTTTTCTTCAATAAAGCTGTTAATCTTAAAATAAATAAATAAAATATTATCTATAATTAACGAAAGTATGGGCCTTATAATGAATAATTCTCGTGGATATTTATTCAAGATACGGCCCTATACATAAATAAAATCAACCATAATCCTAATTGAGTTTTTCATGTTATACGTCGAAAATAACTCCAAGCCCTTTCTCTTTAAACCAAAGTTTGATAATAAATGAAAATCAAGCTTGAGGATTCCCAATAACAAATGTGCTTGATGAATAAATATTCTCGAGAATTTTTTCTCAGGCTACGGCTGAGATTCACAGAGCGAGCACTACTGGCGCCCACGTTGGGCGCTATTCTTACATTCAAAGTCCACATGATTCAAGAAAATTATTATTATAATAAATACAAAGTACTTCGCTATAAGTTTAAGTTGTGGACCAATATAAATTTGTTTTATAAACATAGGACTTTATTTGCCAAAAAAGACAAAGTTGCTTTTATCGATAGAGAAGATTTACAAGTTTTTTTTTTTCTCTTTAAAAGAGATGGTAATGAAATGAATTTCTAAAAGCTGAAAATTTTTACATAGATTATTTATTTATTTAAGTATTTTACTGCATAATGCATATAAATAACAATTATGCCGGCCAGTCAGTTAAATGTTAGAATAGAGCTGTTCAGTCAGGCTCGTGGTAGGCAAAACGCTTTTTTACTCAAGAGGAAGGCTTCTTACGAAAAAAATGTACATGGCATAAAATGCTTAGAATTGCCCAAGGAATACGTGTGCATTTTTTTTTTTTTTTTTTGATTTTATATGCATTATACAATCTGTATAACAATGTTCAGCTTTTAGAAATTCATTTCATTACCATCTCTTTTAAAGAGAATAAAAAAAAAACAACTTTTAAATCTTCTCTATCGATAAAAGCAACTTTGTCTTTTTTGGCAAATAAACTCCAAAAACCTGCCAATGTACGACATATTTTATAAGGATCAAAAAAGCGGTAGGAAATAAAGTCTTGTGAAATAACGCCGTTTAAAATTTGGGCTTAATATTTCCTAAACGGCTACTTTTTGGAAAGTACAAATGAATATTACAATATTTGTAGAACCTGTAATTCTCCACAAAAAAGATTCTAATACTTTTTATTGTGTGACTCACCATTTTCAACAAAAACCCTCTTAAATGAAAAACATTTGAAACCACACGGATTACGGAACAGGCCTAAATATCTCGTTAACGCCATCAGCTAGAGTTTTCCAAAATATCATTTTTGAATCTAAAAATAATCGGGAAACTATTGCATATACAGTTTTTTAGGTTATTGTTCTCAAACCTTTATTTTTTTTTTTTTGATACAGAAACAATTTGAAGACCGAAGACCATTTCATAAATTTCGATACTGAAAATCGATTAGTTCGTTAACTGATTTTGAAAAAAAAAAAAAATTTTCTGTATATTTGGACCCCAGTGAATAACTTTGCATAAAAAGCTTCAGTAATACATATATGACTAAAACAGCCAACTCTACTGAGTTTTTCAGAAGTCTCCGGATTTTTAATATGGTCTTCTGATAGAGATTGAACTACAACTACTGTTTCAGGAAAAATACGATTTTAAATAGATTGAAAATCGGAAACTTTAAATTTTGATGTATTTTTACTTGTATTGATTTTAATAACAAACTCCTAATATTTCGGTAAGGATCTCCTGATTTTCACTCAAAATAAGTTGGATGCTCTTTACATGTCTAATATTTGAGGAGCATGTGATTCTTCACAAAAAAAGGTTATCTTTGAACTTTATGTTTTCGGGGTCGCTGAATCCGAATATAGTGGCAGATTAGCGAAGTTGGTTCGCGTTTTTTCAGAAACCAGCAACCCAGCCCACCATATTCGGATTCAGCGACCCTAAAAACATAAAGTTCAGTTGGTCTGATCTTTCGAGCAGGGTTCTTTTTTTTTGTGGGCCTGTGTTATTATAAATTTTTCAACAAATTATAAAAACAAATGTCTGAATTGTTTATTTTAACTCTTTTCTTATTATTGTTATTTTTTTTTTTTTTTTTTTTTTCAATATATATTCACACATAATCAATATCTGGCAAAACCATTTCCTCAGCAGTCTGCATATCACTACTGCTTTCGTTCCAGTTTCTGAATACGCTAATTTCGCCGCCACCTCTGCCGGTTAGATTATATTTTTTTCGCTTTTTTCCGTTGCCATGACCCGAGGCTGATATTTTCTTAGTATAGGAACTGCCACCGCTACAACGGGTTAGATGCACACTCTGTATATGTGATTTAAGATTACGCTTCTGCGTGAAATGTTTCTTACAAAATGGGCAGGTGGCACCGATACCGCACTCTTTAAGATGATGTCGCACCATGCTACGCGTCTTATAACGTACACCACAACGTGGACATAGATAACGTACTTCACCATTGATCATGGTTGTTCGAATGCCATCTTTATCAACCGATTCGGCAGCATTAACATGAACGTTAACGCTGATATCACGATTAGCAAGCACATGTTGATAGGGCACAAAGAATTCTTTGGACCCTGTCGCTGCTGAAGATTGCAAGTGCATAGAGGAGGAGTTGGTGGTGGTGCTATTATTCTGTGGATCATGGTTTAGTAGCGATAAAAGTGATGGGTGCTGTTGGTGCGTTGATGACTCTGGTGGCGGCAAAACATATAAAGGTGGGTGTGGCAATGCTTCTAGGAGACCTAAAAAAGAAAAACATATTAGTATAAGAATACAAAAAGCAGAAAATGATCAATATATATATATGTAAATTCAAAAAAACAGTTTAAATAACTCGAAAAAAATTAAATAAAAGAAAAAAAACTAAAAGAAAAATAGATGAAAAATTAAAAGAATAAAAAGTATCTACTTCAAAAAGAAAATATATAATAAAAGACATGAGAGAACAAAAGTAAAATAAACTTGAAAATGGAAATAAAAAAAGTTAAGTAAAGTGGATGTAGGCTTAATCAAGGATAGGATAATTGCATAAAATGAATAATTCAAATTGAAAAAGAACAAAAGGGTGAAATAATGAAAATTGAGTGACGCTTTGCTTGCTTGAGTTTTTCTTAAAAGCGTGTCTAAATTCTTGTAATAACTAGACAAATCGAAAACATTCCAAGCATAAGTCGCATATTTTCTTAAGTCACTTGTGTTTCATTACCCCAAAACAATATATTAAAGTTTTAAAAATAAATAACAATGAAAATGTAATTTAAGAGAGTAGCTCAAAAACGGGTTGCAGCGAAAAATTATAGGTACTTTTCCGCATACCAATGTGTTTTTGATAAGTGTTTGTGTCTTTGTTTGTGTTTAGCTGAAATAATGTAAAATTTTTGAAAAAAATTATATGTTTATATGAATTTAAGAAACCGTTAAAATCAGCAAAATGAAAATATAAATAAAAACCACAATGATTTTTACACCATCACCAGACTCTTTTTTTTTTTCTTCTCAATAAAATAGACTAAGAATAATGATGAACAAGAAAAGAATTATTTTTTTTTTTTACATTTTATTTTATTTTATTGTTTTTTTTTCTTAAATTTTTTTTTTTTTTCTTAAAATTTTTTTATACATTTTTTCTCAAAATTCTTTGAGAATTTTTTATGGAGTTTTTTTTTTAAATCATTTTTAATTTTAAAACATTCAATTTATTTTAAAAGTATAGATTTTTGGTTCTTACAAGAAGCTTAGAATAAATAATTGAAAGCATTTTGTAAAACTCGAAACATTTTAAATACATATTTAATGGCAGGCTAATGATGGTCATTCTTCCTTTTGTTTAGAAAAACATTAAATTTTATTTTCCCAAAGATTCGAAAGATTCCTTGCTTATTCAGGGGATTATTTATTGTTTTCAAATAATCAAAATCTTTTTTACAAAATTCAACATTTTAAACATTTTTTTTAGGAATAATTTTTTTTTTTAACAGATTATAAAACTTTCATCAAAGTTTTTGAAGCTTAAGTGAATTTTCAAACGATTTATTAACACATACATAGGTAAATATAACATAAAAATTAAAAAACAGGGCATTTCCTGAGGCAATATCAAAAATTTTTAAATGAACTAAAAATCTCTTTGTAAAATTTAAATTGTAAAAACACTCAAAAGAAAGTTTCACTTTGAATTGATCATCAAATGTAGCATATATACCAACCATGATTTTCCATCAAAGATCTTCTTTGATCGTCAAAGATCTTCTTTGATCGAAAGCGGTTTAATAAATCTTCTGTAATATAGCAGAAGTTCAGGTTTACATATTTCATACCTTAGCTTTCCTATACATGTTTATTAGACTGCTTCATGAGATTTTCTTTTTGCTTTTAAACAGTTTTAATAGTTGCAAGGAAACAATATAATAATTCTGGTGCAAGCAGAGCCAATAATATTAACATTTACTGGTGGGCGCATCTTAGTTCTTTATTTTATTTTACCATACAAAGAGTAGGTGAATAGTGTCGCCTGCGGGCATGGGTCGGGTGTGGGCTGTTCTGACAAATGTTAAGTGAGTGTTATGACTGCACGAAGTTTTTGTGCATATACTGGAGCAAACAGACGCATATGCTTTGTGCTGATTAGAAAACAATTTTTTAATAAGTGAAAGTCAACAAAAAAGTTTTTTTCAATAATTTTCCAAGTGCGATAAATCGAAGTGAATCAATCGAAAAGCTGAATGCAATCTATATTAATGCAGTAAATTTATTATATTTTGTGATTCAAAACCGTCTCCAACTAAAATGTTCACACAACAGAATTTGCTTATTGCTTTTCATAGTAGCTGCCAAAGTCGGTTGTGGGCACCCAATAGGGTCGGTTGTGAGCACCCATCTTTTTTTATTTAATGCGTATAATTTACTGAAATATCGTCGTGGATGTCAACATAACATATTTAAATGGTGTTCTTATCCCTTTTTACGCTTTTTTTTTTAGTGGAAAGGAATGAACCTTAAGGCCCTTTAAAGATATCGCAGAACAAAAATTGTTTTCCTTAAGTGTGGGTGGTAAGGTGACATTCCAATTTTTAAAAAAATCTCGGTATTAAGTTTACAGACAAGTGGACCTAGGAGCAGACGTCGGAAATGGATTGGTAGAAAAAAATCATGTTTGGCAAAACTGCAATGTCGACAAGGGCTAGAAATTGCAACAACGCCGAAGACAATTAAGTCTGGTTTCAGAGCAGCAGGCATGATGACATTCGATCCAGACGTTTTCAGTGACGCTGATTTTGTTGAAGCCGTTGAGCAGAATTTGTTGAATTTGTGTGAGTCAATGTTTCCAAAATAAATTAATTTTGCTTTCTTCTCCATTTGATTGCGCTTAATTTTATATTTTCCCATTTTTAGCTGAATTTCTAAGGGTGCCCACAACCGAATCAATAAATTTTTTTTTTGTCAAAAATGATCACTTCACTATTTTTTTATATAATTTTTCCAACTGACGAAATCAATTTACTTTCTTCACCATTAGTCAGCTAAGGTCTCTAGTTTTCTATTGATACTTATATGTCTGCATAATATACATTTGGTCAAAAGATATGAGTTGAAAACAAAATGGTGTCCACACTCGACACTTATCTCTTACTCATAGTAAAAAGACCAGAAACTTTTTCTCAGCTTTTTACCCATTAAAGGCGTCGGCTAGTCATAAAATTTATGCAAAAAGTTTCAGAATTATAATCTTCACGGAAAAATTATTATGAAAATTTGTACGTTCTTACCAATGGTACCTATTAGCCCCATTCGTCTTAGTTTTCTCTTTCACGAGATATACACTAAACTGTTTAGAAAAGTGCTTTTTACTATATAAGTCATACTAAAAACAAAAAGGATCTATACATATGTATATTATGTATAAACTACAGGTACACAAAATAACTTAAAAATGGAATGAAAATTTATCTAGACCTATGTACCATTACGTACTTTTTTGCTCGCGGGATAATGTACCTTGCTGATTTGCATAAAAGAAAATAGGATAATAGATAACTCAAGTTATCAACTTTTACGGGACAGTGTTTATCACTAAAATATACTTAGGTTGTAACTACAAAAATAGCTGCCAGCCCTTAAAAATTTCAAGCTAGAAGTACCAGAACTTTACACAAAAAACGGGTCTAATTCGCAGAAATACATTGACCCGTAAAGAGTTGATAACTTCAGTTACCAACTTATACGTTGGACGTTTTGATATGTCTGGTCAAAAGTTCATTCCATTTTTTTTTTTTTAGCATAATTTTGTGCTTTGCGCATTGAACAATTTAGATGAAAATCTATATGCAAGTACATATATAACCAATATTAATCAATTCAATATTCTTCGATGGCCCAGATTTACATAACTTATATGTCGGAACTTTCAGGTTTCATAATAATTTAATTAATTAATCCCTAATATAAAATCAATAAATCCATTGAAGACAAGATTTCTAATATATTGTTATTATATAGAAACCTTATGATACTCCATATAAAGACATTTTTTTGGGCCAGAAATGCTTCGCAAGTTGAAGTTTTTCATCTGTTGAGTTTGAAATGTCTTTTACGAGCTTGGCAATAAACAACTATTGAAGAAAAGAAAAAAGACAAAAAAATTAAATATTAGTGAAATTTTGTAAATTTTAGTTGAATTGTTTTTGAGCAAAACTCACCTTTTTGTAAGAGTATGCAGATAAAGCGTTCAAACAAACTGCAATGCTTATGGTGTAAAGCTCCCTAAAGTATAATTATTTTTTGAAATTGGACAAAAAACACTTCTTTTTTTTTTGTTTTTTTTATTTTATTTTTGCTTTTATATTTTTTTTTTTTTAATTTTTTAGTTAAATTTTTTTTTAATTAAGTTTTTTCTAAACTTATAACAATATTATTTTTATATTATGTAATTTTTCAAAATAATGAATATAATAAAAATTATTTGCTGCACATTTAATTCTTTTTAAATTTGTTTTGATACCTAAAAATAGATTTTTTCGTTTTCTTTTCATTAAAATATTTTTTTTTTTTGTTTTCTTTTGTTTTCTATAACAGCATTACAAAAATTAAGGCTTTTTCTTTGAAATATTTTTTTTTTTTAAACATATTTTATGTTGTTGTTGCTATATTTAATGTATTTTTATAAACCTTACGCACACACATTTGCTTAAAAACTAAGAAAAGAAAAAATATGCTTTAGTTTTTTCTTCTTTTTAATAATTTAATTAAGAAAATATTATAAAAGTTTTTAAAATATAATTTAGCAAAATATTTATGAACAGCAGCATTTCAAAAAAAGGAATGTAATGTGAGTGACTCAATAAATTATAGTGACAAAGCGTTATTTTATGGGTATTTTTGCATTTATAATAAAGCAAAAACAAAAGCTACAAATATGAGAGAAAAACTATATATTTTTTGCGTCACTTGTGTTACATTCCTGTGGGAATACATAACTACTTTAAAACATTGCATGATTTTTTTTTTTTTTTTTCATTACTTTGTATAGAAAAGAATTATTATATTCTGTTACATTAAGTTTTCTTTTGCTTAAATTATGCTTTATTTATAATTTTTACTTTTTTCAAATATTTTTCTACATTTTTAACAATTACTAATTTAACTGCATGCCTGTGTGTGTATGTGTACTATTTTTTTTTCATTATTTTGCTAAATTAGTTTGTGTGTGAGTGTGTGAGTTATTGCAAAGAGGACAAAAATACAAAAGACAAACTTATTTTATGCGCAACAGTTACGAAAACATAAGTTAGCAATATATTGAAGTATAAGTAAATTATTTTAAAAACTTTTTTTTTAAATCGCCAAAACTTTTTTTGGTTAATTACCGATCGCTGTTTCCGTATCTGTCAACCATTCACTTTCATCAACGGCATCGAATGACCCCAAACTGTTTTCATTACATCTTTTCTTTCAACTTTCCAATTGAATCATTTCCGAGATATCATGCATTGGTATTTTATCCTTACTTTAACTAAATTGCCGCCCAACGTGGGGCGAAAATTTAGCATGAGATTAATTTATAGTATTTTATTTAAGTTCTACGTTCCAAAACAGACTACTTTCGCATAAAATTTTGTACTTGTAAAATTCAAAAAAAATTATAAATTAAATTAACGCTAAATTTTCGCCCCACGTTGAGCGGTAATTTAGTTAAAGCAAAGATAACTCGGTGCACAAACCTGTTAGAGAAAAATGGTTGCCAGATTCGGAATCAGCGACCACAAATTAATTAAAAAACGTTAAAAACATATCATTCACAATGCTTCATATTAAGTAGATATAATTTTTTTTTATTTTCGTCGTTACTAGGAAAGTTAAAACAATCACAAAACAAAATCACATCAATTTCATTTCATTCACAGCGCCCAGTTTACAAGATTTACTTTATTTTTTTAATATTCTTTCGTTTTACTACATTTAAATATATGTTAAAATTTTTATTAATTCTTTATTAAAATTGTGTTAATAGATAATAAAATTTTGCTAAGAAAATGTTAAAAATGACATAATAAGGCCCGAAATCACAGCCATGAGTTAACCAATTAGTCAACTAAAAAGGTGACAAGAGTTTAACTAATGTTTCATATTCACAGTGTTTTGATTAAATAAAACAATGAACAAGAGAATAATATGGCATTTGCGGTTTTTGTTTGTGAACAAATTTCAAAATACTTGTTGCCGACGAATAACCGCAATATTTCAAATTTTGTCAATATCTGCCGCTTTCGATATCAGACTCTAAAAACATTTTTGGAATTTTCAAAAAAACAATGTGGATTCTATTTCTTCAGCATCAGCTATTGCTTAACTGACGCTTAACCACTGAAATTTTGGAGGTTTAACTAGTGGCTGAAAGTAAAATGTTGTTGGTTAAACTCTTAAGTAATTAATGACTGTGAATCCGGGCCTAAGTCATATTAACAATATGTCAGCATAACAACGTTAAAAAGTTTAAGCCTAAAAGTTTTTTATATTTATATCAAGTTATTTTGTTTTTACTGTAACTTTTTAAATTTCATAGCAGAAAAATAAAATTGATATTATTTTTGAAAACTTATAATTTGTTGCACTTCTAATTGTTTAAAGTTTGAATTTTGTATTTAAGTTATAAGGCATACTATAAAAAATCTTGCTTGATTTGTTATATACTATATATAGATATTTATTAATTTTAGTATTTATATGTATATTGTGTAGTTCGTGTTACGTGCTAAGTAATAGCATTTTTATTTTGTATTTTACATGTGTGGGTGTAACGTTACATTTCCCGCAAAAAATGCACTTGGCGTTAAACTAAGTCGGAACAGTACTTTTAATTGCTTAGCTTTGAAAATCATATACAAATTGGCGCAGTTTTGTTTTTTATATAACATTTGTATTGGAAATAGACTTTCCCATATAAAATTTTATATCAAAAACATGACAAATTGTTTGCGATTTTTTAAGTTAAACCTCAATTGTACGAGTGCACGCTTATACATATTTTTGCAGGTTTTTTACTTTATATTTCATTCAACAATCAACTCTTAGTTTTTTTATTTGATAAAATTATAGATAAAATAGTAGAAATAAATAGTATTACATAAAATTAATTAATTTGTTTTATTTTTTATATCACACGCAGAGTTTTTAAATTTTTCTTTGTCTACTACAGAGCGCTATCGCTATTACATTTACTTGATGAACTTTTTAGAATGTGCACACATTTTTGAGAAAAATATTTAGTTTTTTAATTTTTATAAAATAAAAAGAATTATATTTTTAAGAATTGAAATTATCAATGCTGAAAAAATTTTGAGACACAGCTCCACAAAAAATGCAAGAAAATTAAAAAAAAAAAACAAGAATTTTTAATTCAAACCAAACCAAGATTTCATAATTATAACAAAATAAGAAACTTTTCTCTACAATTTCAAAGAATCCAGAAAGACGACAAAACTTTAATTCTTGGTTGAAATTAGAGCTATCTCGTTGTGTGATTCCACTCAAAAATATCAAAAACAAAAAAAAACATCCAAAAAAATTTCCAGTGAAAAACATCCAAAAATTAAAACATCCAAAAAAAAAAAAAAAAAACATTAAAAAATAAAAACATCCAAAAATAAAAACATCCAATAAAAAACACCCAAAAAAACATCCAAAAATAAAAACATCCAAAAAATGTTGGACATTTTTTTAATAGAAATTTTGTTTTATTGGATGTTCTTATTTTTGGATGTTTTTTTTTTTTTTGGTTGTTTTTATTTTAGAATGTTTTTTTGGATGTTTTTCATTGGATGTTTTTTTATGTCTTTTTTTTTTTTGATATTTTTCATTGGATGTTTTTATTTTTTTGGATATTTTTGATAGTCCCCGGTTGAATACGTACTTCGTACTATTCGGGCTCACGTGAGAATGAATTGCGAACATTAAGAGTACGTACTCCAGTCACGTGAATTTGAGGATTCCATTTGAACTTGCTCATTTATTTCGTAAAAGAATTTTTTTTATTAAAACTGTTACGGCTACATATATGTTCTTAAATGATAACTGATTGATTTTTTTGTGCAACTCCAAAGAAATTTTTGTTGTTGTTCCATCTTTAACAAGCAAAGAAAATAATCACAATTTTGCTGCAGTTAAAATAAAACAAATCGAATTTTCATTTACAAGCATTAAAAATCAATAGAAATTAATTATAATTATAATAATAAAACCATAGAAAAAGTCACCACAACCTTAGTTAAAAGTATATGTATGCTTATGCTTATAAACTAAACAAAATTTAAATTAAAAAAAAAAAACAAAGTTAAAATATTTTTTTTTCTATTGAATTTGCTTTTTCTTCATTTACAAATTTTTAGGAAATAAATGTAAACATAATTAGCATAAAATTAAAAACTAATTTATTTAAATTTAAAAAAAAGATGCTTAATAGTGTAACAGTTAGTTAATGATTATGCAACTTTTGACTAGGTTAAACAAAAAAAAAAAAAAAACATAATTAACAAAACAAAAATATTAAACCAAAATTTCTACAAATTAATAAATTTGGAATTTTCGTAAAATTTGCTTTTCTTATTATCATATAAAAAATAGTCGTAAATTTTAACGCGAATACTGACCGAAATGTTTCTACTTCCAATTAAAATTAACATTAAAAGCATTAAAAGTAATTAAAAAATCACGTTGCCAATTTTTTCACTTTTTTTTCACATTTTCATTTTAGGTACAAATGTTTGTCTACATACTTTTGAATTTTTCCATTTTAAATTTTTTTTAAAAAAAAACAACAAACAATAATTTTGCATTTGTTTTAATAATCAGCTTTTTAAAATAAGTTATATAAGTTTTACTTTCGCATTATAAGTGAAATTATAAAAAAGCAATAAAAAGCTTAAAGCCTACATATAATATTAAAAATAAAACCAGCTAATGTTACTGTACAAAAATTGCAAACAAATTTGTGTTTTCTATATCGTCATAACTACACATATATATTTTTTTTATAATAAAAAAAAATATTTTTTATCACAAGCGCCACCCACAAAATTTTGTTTTTCACAATTTTTGTTTTCTTTTCAAAAAATAATAATATAAATTACATATTTCTATATATTTTCCATTTTATACACAATTTTGCTTTTTCTTTCGTCTGTTTCTCAACTTTTTATATATGCATGCAATGAAACAAAATAATAAAATAATCATAAATTAATTTAATTTAGCTTTTAATTTAGTTAAAAACATAAAAAAAAAATTATACAAAATATTTAACTTAAGCAAATTGCGTAATAACAATCATATAGTAATATATTTAGTATATGTATGTTTGCATAATTGTTTAATATAAATGGTATAGTAAATTTTAAGTTAATTAATTTTAGTTAGTTTTCAGTAATTTGATTTTTTTTTTCTTTTCTCTTAAATATAAATTAAATTATTTTTTATTCAGTTATTTCAATTAAATTTGATTTAGTTAAATGAGGACTATTTATTTTATATCACATTCCAATTATTTCAATGATGACTCTGACTGACTACTGCATGAGCAAATGGTGTTTTTTCAACGCTCACTCTCTCTCTTTTTTTGATTTTCAATTACTCAAAAGTTCATTATGAGGGTTATCGTGAATCAATATTCCCGGGGACACAGATTGCCGTGCATTCTCCATTGCAGTCTGAGAAAAATTCCCCGGGAATATTGATTGAAGATAACTCCCTATTTATCTGTAATGCATGCATGTAGCTTTGCAATCAATCGCTGTCGATGTTTTATCTTACGTTTTCATTTTACTCCGTTTTTCTGATTTTTTCATTTTTTTTTTTTTTTTTCATTTTCTTACCGCAAACCAAAATATGTAATTGCAAATAAAAAATTATGATTTTTTTCAAACCACACCTCGTTTTCGTTTCGTTTTCTACAATTCTACTCGTATTTTGACGTTTGTGGAAAATTCAAGAAGTTTATTAAACTAAACAATTTAAAAGCTGTCTATATTATACCTTTGACATGGTGAATTTTCGTGAAAGCAGTAAATATAATGCCAGGGGACTGAGGAGAAAATGCAATATCATCAAATAAACTTTTATATTGCATACACATAAACAAATACAGTATGAATAATATATAACTGATGTTTGATTTTAATTTAATATTTTAACATTTTTAGATAAATTGATGCCAGGGGACTGACAGAAAAACTAAATTTTCAATAGAGGTTACACACCACATCCCCTATCAACTTCATCGCATGACGTTGAAACCTGTCTAGCAGTTCCAAGCTAGTTTTTGGAGCCCCATTCCATATGGGCGAAATGCACTCTAGTCTAATACAGACGAAATAGACGGTACGAAGGTCAACAGCAGAGTAATATTTTTTACACCGTTTTAGATAACCTAAGCCGTTTCTTTTGACACAAAGAATACAGCATCTATGCACCCTTAGGTCAGCTTGATTTGATTAGCCCAGAACGTTAAGAGTTGCTGATCTCATAATATATACGCCAGTCATATTAAAGTGGGTGGCGCGGAACAATCCACTAGTTTGTGAGACAATACACAACATTGGGTCTTGCTAACGTTGAATTCAACCCGATTCGCACACAATTCTACTCTGAAATTGTTTTGAGATCATAAGAGAGTGTGTCATTTATATACCGCCTTATCCTCTCAAACTTCTCAAGTCTTGGACGCTTTTCGAAGCAATACGAATGACAAATGCTGACAGGAGGCAGCAGTTAAGATTTGGTCTTTCATTAAGGGCGTTGCAATAGACGTTGAAGACTGGTTCTTCACTTTCTTGAAAAGCAAGCAAAAATATTTACTCAGCTCAATTCTGAATAGAAAATCAGTGAGAATTTTTTCACTTTTCCCATTTCTTCTATTCCAAATTAAAATTCTCGAGAATTTTTTCTCATTTCCCTTTCCTCTATTCCAAAAAAACTTGGAAAAGGAGAAAAAACTCCCGGTAAAAAAAAAGTAGGCATCAAATAAAGGAACACAGGTCTTGTTTAGCCTGTAATATTTTACAAATCTGTGGAAATAACGGTCAAATTAATACATAAAAGCAATTGGCAAATTCTGTTATCTACTTACAATGATTTCGAAAATTCGAAAGTCTCTTTCCCAATTTTGCTTCTCACAGTTCGTTAAGAATAGGAGGATATTTTTTCTCGAAAAAATAAAATTCGCAGGGAAAAAATACGAGTGAATATTTAGAATTCGGCTGACTACCTTTCAGTTTTCAGTTTCAGCGTTTCTTCAATTCTGAAATGCTTCCACTTTGGAATTAACTGTAATCCTGCAAATCTCATTAAAAGGAGAATGGTCCTTTGGTTCAATGTTACATTTTTTTTATTAGTTATGAAGAATCTCATACACAATAATATAACTGGCTTTAAACAGCTTTTGCAATATAAATCACTTAGTTTAGAACTTTCAATTGATATACTCCCACGTCAAACTTAAAATTTTGTTCTAATAACACGTTCTCATACGCAATGCCGATAGCACTAGGTTTCCCACATGACTTAACATACACATTGTACTGGGTTGTATATGATGGGCTCCACGTTGGGCGCCATTTCTGTTATAAATATTTTTTTTTGGAAATTATGTGAGTCATATGCAATCCAGTGCAATATATACATACATTTCAATTTATAAATATTTATACGTATACTTATATTTTTACTATTATAAGTTTAACATTATTTTTTTTTTTTTTGAATTATTTAATTTTAAGTCCGCTAGAAATTGAAATTGATAGACTTTGCAATTAATTTCCTTTCAATTTAAAAATTCTTAGTTTTTTACTTTTTAAAATTTTTTTAAAGTTTACATGCGCTTTTTTATTATAAAGTTACTAGGCATATTTTATTAAATTTTTTTATTGAATAATACTAGCATAATTTTGGAATTGCTGAAAAATAAACAAATTTTACTGTGCAGTGCTATCGTAAGAAATTTTCAATTATTTGTAACTAAATATTACTTTTTAGAGCATGGTTTTCCGAATTGTAGACTCATAGATGAACATTTTGTGTTTTTTCATAAAAGATTTTGAATTTATAATAATAATTTCAATAAACTTTGTATAATATTTTATCATCAATTGAATTCAACTGCAACAAAAATAATGCGCCATGAACATTTTTAATGAGTTAATATTTTAGACAATTATTTTATTTAATAATAATTTTCTTAAGAGATCTTTTGCTATTTAAATCGAAAAGAATAGAAATAAAACAGAAGGACGGCTTTTCGCTATTATCTGTGCATTAAGCGATAAATTGAATCACATACGAATTTTGCAAATTTTTGGATTTTAAATGAAGCTAAATGCAAAATTTTTATATTAAAAATAAAAATTATGTTCTTGTTCTAAACATGTATGTATTCATTTTTCATAAAAACGCCACATTACTACAAAATATAAATTTTTCTACAGCATGTGTTTCATTAAATTGTTTGTCTATGACTTTCCATTATTTTGTGCAATTAAAGAATTCATTTATTTGTTTTTTTATAATTAGTATTATTATTACTATTATTATTAAAGGTCTTTACCTAAAATATTTCTTATACACATATAATTTAGAAAATATGCTTTATGTGAATAAAACGCCTTTTAAAAGAAAAAAAAAACAACACAAAATTAAATCATTTAAAACCTTTTTCAAATGTATTCCCAGTGCTATCAACAGTAGTGTTGCCATGTTTTGAATTACTATTAACGTCTAAATTTAAAACAAAAAATAAAAAAAATTGGAAATTTTCTAATAATTTTTAAATTTTAATTTTTTTTTTGCTTTTTTACTGAATGTTACATAAATTTTCTTGCTCTTTTTAATTAAAAAATTTGACAAAATTTTAAAAATTTTTGTTTGTTTCGTTTTTTAAACGCGATCACATTTTTAATTCCATTTCATTTCGTTTTCCAAGCATTCCATTGTAAATAGTTTTTTCTTTCTCTATATATTTTTTATATCTAAATATATATAAATATATTTTTCTTTTTTCATATATGTATAGTACATATACATGTATGTGGGTATATAGTAAATATAAATTGTAAAATTATACAAGAGTTACTTAAAAATTAAAATTAAATAAGAATTGGTGCTAAAGTTATAGACATAGTTATTGCACATTATTTTTACAAACTCATTCTAAAAACTCGCTGATACGCTACAATTTTTCTTTCATTTCTCTTTTATATGTTTGCGCATTTATCACATATTTTGAAGATATCTTGTGTTTTTTTTCTTCTGTCACGCCCGTCCTTCCCTACATATATCTATCATACTACACACTGTTGCTATTTTTTTCGTTCCCCTTTTGTGCCATCACTTTTTTTTTATATATATATAAAATCACGTTACACTTTTTAGTTTTATTGTCAACCTACTTTTTTTTCCAGTGTAATCTTTGCTTTGTTTAAAAATAATACAACGAGAAGAGTCAAAATCACAAATGCACAAAGCATAAGTGCTAAAAGTTTGAATTAAAAAAAAAGAGGGATAATAAATTATCAAGCGAATGTTCCGAAAAATTGCAATGCTTTTGTAAAATATATATGTATACATACCTACATGAATAAGTATGTAAAAGAAAAGAGCAGGCTTTTTTTTAGAAAATTATCTATATATGTATATCCAATATGTATGAATGCTGAGTGAGAAAACTGATTTTAAAAATGCGCGTTCTATAACTAAAATTGTATTCAAAAAGTTGTAGCTTAAAAAATCATAATGAAACTTTACAACTGTTATATTGAAACTCTACAAAGTTTATATTGAAACTCTACAAAGTTTATATTGAAACTCTACAAAGTTTATATTGAAACTCTACAAAGTTTATATTGAAACTCTACAAAGTTTATACTAAAATCACAAATTTAAAATCAGCATCACAACAATACATAGCAAGTATACAAGTATTTCTTTGTTTGTTAAGTTTAAATTCCGTATATAACGAACATTGTAATAATATAGTTCGAAATCATTTGTTGTTCTTATATTCTTGTATAAAAATCTATAGTTTTGCATTTGTTAGAGACTATCATTATAAAAAAAAGAGCTTTATTTTTAATTAAAAAAAAAAAATGCATTCTTGAGATCGACGCAAACATTTTATGTGTATATTTTGAACTACAAATTACAGTGATCGAACGTTAAAAATATGTATTTTTGGAATCGCAGTCGTTATTGAAAAGACCATAACCGCTCGAACTCTTTATATACGGAATCTTAACTGTTTTCTATAAATATACAAAGTTAAAGTTATCATTTAATTCGGAATTCACGTGAAATATTCTGATACACCCTCTAACACTGACATGCTACGTACTTCAAATTATAGCGCAAACGTAAGTTCATTCTTATATATCATCATTACACAGGCCGACAAAAGTTAACCAACATTCAGACCCAGAAACTAGACAAAATATATTTCCGAAGGTTCTTGATGATGCGCTGAATCCAAATCTGGGCTCAAAAATGCTCTATTAGCTCTGGTTTTTGAGATATCCTAACCTAAAAGTGCGAAAAACACCGCCTTGCAGATTTTTTATTTTACCAGTATTAAAGGTTGGCTTCTTTAAGTATAAGTCATCTTCTTTCAAATAGCGTTAAGTTTGCTCAAATATCTTTTTTTTTTTCTCTGAGATATCGCATTTTTGAGGCCAGATTTGGATTCAGCGTATCTAAAACCTTCGGAACTATATAGTCTGGTTTCTGGGTCTGAGATGCTGTCGGCCTGTGTTATATAAATAAGCAAACGACATCGGTTCACAGGGGCTGAATGCCTTAATCTCAACAAATTCGTTTATTTATTAGTACATAAAATGTTCCTTTTTCAAAAAGTGGGGGTTTCCACGCCCCTAAAGCGAAAAAACCGCTCTCACGGCTAAACCACTGCATCGATATTTATGAAATTCGGTATGCAGCTGGGGTCAATACAAAGGAACGATAATATGACAATGATGTTTTTAAATAGGCAGTGCCACCCCTAAACCTAGAAAAAATATGCCCTTAAGACTAAGCCGCTGCATAGATTTTTATGAAATTTGGTATGCAGCTGGGGTTAGCACTAAGGAATGAAAATATGACCAAAAGAGCGTGGTCTTTTAAAGACAAATCAAAATGGTCGAATTTCGTTATAAATTATTAGATACATGCCAAAGAAATGTGTACCAAACATGTGGAAAAATATTGAAAATTTAAATAATGGCTAACACCCAATTCATAAAAAAAGTTAATTACAAAGTGCAACCAATTGAGGTGAAACCAATCTGAATTTGATATCAATAATATTTTTTGACTAATTCAGGGTCACTGATTTCAATTAATCTTCCCTCTTCACTAAGCGATTAAATAATTTGAAGTGCATAGCATTTTACATTTATCTCAGTACCGATCGAAATTGAAATGAAATTTTCCAACAAGTTTTCTAACTATTCAAGTAAAAGTTTGCTCATATAAAATTATGAAGAGAATTTGAAAACTTTTGGAGAATTTCTATTTCTTTCCAAAAAAAAAAAGGACCGACAAGAATTTTTTCTCTTCCTTTCATTTCCCTCTTGCAGTTGTTACACAATATTCTATGCGAAAGTTAGGTAAAATTGTTAATCATAGTTTTCTTTCTTTCCTTCTTTTCGTTAATCTAATGTTAAAATATTTAATTAATTAATTAAATAAAAATAAAATAAAAATAATAATAATAAAAAAAAACGACTACAAGTTTCAAGATCATTTGGAAAATTACAAAAATCACATTCGTGCAAAATTGTTTGTTTTTGTTGTTGTTGTTGTTTGTGTAAGTCACGCGTGACGCTGACGCTTTAACGTCACATTCGCGGCGACGGCGCCCCATCTAAAACTGTTGACCCGGCTGTTGCCGATGACTTCAGCTCTCTTCTGATGCGTCGCCGCCTATGTGGTCCCCACAAACAAGTGGTGCTACTGCTGCGTTGCTTGTCGGATTGTTGTTGTACAATTGCTATCATACACAAGCGATCCCTACGAAGACGATGACGAGCACCACTAACACTACCACCACCAACACCCCACAGCGTCTCTTCTTGCCGACAACGCCACTGTCGACCACCGTTAAATCGTTGTTGTTGTTGATTATATCATCGATTTTGGTGCGTGCGCATGTGTAACACGAGATTGTGTTTGTGTTTCGACTTCTTGTGGCAGATTGGGCATTCGAATTTTGGCTCAACGCCACACTCAAATCGCACATGTCGATTTAAGCTGTGCGGCCGTGCATACGAATTTCCACAGCGTTCACATGTATAGGCGCCACCCCAGGTGGTGCCACTACCACCACCACCGCCGCCGGCGCCACCACTGCCCGCAGTAGCTGCTGGCGCTCCTGTTGATGTTGAGGCACTTACTGCTGCTCCGGTTGGTACTGCTGAGATAACTGCGCTCGTGGTGCCGGCAACAGCAGTTCCTGCGCTTAACAATGTGGCAGATACGCCACTGCCAAGGCTAAGGCCTGGCGGCAAATGAGGCGATATAACACTACCCGCACCACCGCTGATTGAGCTGCTGCGTCTTGTTGTTGTTGCAGATGACGCTGTTGCTTGCGTTTGCACCGTTAACGGTGGCGGCACTTGTGGCTGTGTGAAACTAATGAGATGCGTATGTGACGCTGTGGGCGTGGCAGTTGACAACAAAGTAGGCGATCGTTGTTGCTGTTGTGTGGTTTGCATACCTGAGGGTGTAGTAGGAGAATGAGGAATTACACTACCATGCGGAATTATAGCTGCCGCCGCTGCTGCAGCGACAGCACGTCGATCTGCAGCGCTTGTTCCGCCTCCAGGAGAGGCATGCCCGACAGCAGCAGCGATCGCAGCATGCTGTAGCGCAGCCATAAGGACTGTATTGAGGCGAAGATCACAGGGTTGCTCATTGTCGTCGTCATCGTCGTTGTCGTCAGCATCATCATCATCGTCACCATTATTGGCGCCTGCGCAACGGTGACGACTCAACGTCACCGCACTACCCAAAAGAGCTGATGCGCCGCCAGGTGTGACAACACCACCGGTCGTAAGACGTTCACTGTCATCATCTGTTGTGCTAGGCTCATATTTGATAACACCGATGGCGCCCACAGTGTTGGCACCCACTAAGCCGCCCATACCAGCGGTGGGTGTAGCAATGGGGCTAGTGATTGGACTTGTTTTAAGGCGCAAACTTTGACGGCTGATTGAAAGAGATGGCGAAGTAACAGCCTCACCGCTGATGGGAATAAAAACTGCACACATAGAGAGTGTTGAGAAGTTGATGAGTTGGGGGGAAAATAGAAATACAAAGAAAAAACAAGTGATTAGATATTTTTTATGAAATTCCCAGAAAAAAAAAAAAAAAATAGAAAATTGCATTTCAAGAAAATATTTGTTTTTTAAAAATTTAAATTTTATATATATTTCTCATAAAAGATTTTTTTTGTTTTTAAAAGACAACACAAATAATTATTTATATTTATGATAAAAGGAAATATTTTTTAAGAAAAAAAAAAAACAATTTAATATATATAAATGTGATGATTTGCAAATTTTGAAAAAGAACAAAAAAATATTACCATTGAATTTAGTGATCAGGGCAGGGCGACATTGATGAAGGGCGAATTTGTTTTTTTGGTTTGATTTTCGAATTTTTGATTTTTTGTGCGTTTTTGGTGCAAGTATTTTATGTTTTTATATTTTTTGTAATGTGAGAAAAGCTGCAAAGTCTGAGTTAATAATTAATATTTGTTTAAATAAAATAATAACTAAAAGAAAAAATGTTTAAATGTTTCGTAAAATACAAATTTTGAAATAATAGTTAAAAAAAAGGAACATTTTAATAACGAAAATTTGATGAAATTTTGTAAAGAATAAAATTTTTTCGTCTTTTTGTTAGTGACATTAAGTAAATAAATTAATATTAAATAAAAGTTAGTATGTACTATATAGAGGTCAATTGAGTATTTAGCAGATGTTTTAATATTCTTCATATCTAAATAAATTAACATTTTAGCTTAACGAATACTTATAATAAACATACGATGTTAATTTTTTGAATGGTCTTTTCAATATTTTTATTATTCCGTGAGTTATTCTTAACAAAGTTATAAACAAAAAAACGTAATTTTCCCACATCGAAAAAGATATACCCACTTATCATTTGGCGAATTAAATATAGTGGAATCGAAACCAATTTAAATCCATAATTGTCGTTTTTGATAAGAAATCCCTGACTACCCCTAAACATAAATTGAAATGTATTGCGAAAAAATATGCAGCATAATTTCAGGCGCTAGGAGTTATGATTATTTCTAAAAATATTGCCAAATAATTTGTGATAACTATTGATAAAAGTGCGTCCAAACTAAGGACCGCAGGCGCCCGGATTTTGCTGGACAGTTCTGGATTTTGCCCTTTCGCCCCGATTTCAAAAACGTCCCGGAAATGTACCGGATTTATGATGGAAGCATATTGTAATGTGTAATTTATTTTATTTTACTCTACAACAATTTTAGTTTATGGACCACAGATCATAAAGGACTGATTGATTATAGACCAAAGATTATGAACCATAGGCCATATATTACACAGTGCAACATTTTTCAAGTCATTGACGGTGAACTAAAATCCGTTATAAGGCGTCGAAAGTACTCGCCGAAACAAGTAATTCTGCCAGAGCGTTTTGCAAAGTTGACTCATATAAGGATTTTATGGTCATTTTTGCGATTTTAAGGCACTAGATGAATTTTTTTCGGTTAAGTTTGTTCGGCATTTTTTTTTTCTTCTATACAATAGCTACAACATTGCGTAAGTCATCAAAACAATATCTCGGCTCGTTACCGAGATCTAGCCATATGAGAAAATCGAAAAATCGCTCAAAATCCTCAAAATCGCTTAAAATTGCAATTTTCAGCTGGATAATTATAACTGGATAATTATAATTATAATGCTGAAAATTGCAACTTTTTGCCTCAAATTGGATTTTGATATAGCCATATGAAAAAATCGAAAAATCGCTCAAAATCCAATTTGAGGCAAAAACTTGCAATTTTCAGCATTATAATTATAATTATCCAGCTGAAAACTGCAACTTTTTGCCTCAAATTGGATTTTAAGCGATTTTACGATTTTTTCATATGGCTATATCTCGGTAACGACCCGAGATATTGTTTTGATGACTTCAGCAATGTTGTAGCTATTGTATAGAAGAAAAAAAATGCAGAACAAACTTAACCGAAAAAAATTTATCTAGTGCCTTAAAATCGCAAAAATTACCATAAAATCTTTATATGAGTCAACTTTGCAAAACGCTCTGGCAGAATTACTTATTTCGGCGAGTACTTCGACGCCTTATAACGGATTTTAGTTCACTTTTCATGTGTCGCACTGTGTTATTGACCATAGACTTTAGATTATCGACCATAGACTATAAAGAACAGATCATGAATCATGGCCTATAAAATAAAGATCATAGACCAAAAATTATGGACCAAAAACCATAAAACACAGATCATATATCATGGACCATAAGACAGATCATTTAATGTAGACCATAAAGGGCATATGAACCATAAAAAACAGATCATAGACCATAAGGAACAAAAACTAGATCATATATTATGGACCATATACCATAAAGGACAGATCATAGACCATATATCGTGGACTATTACTTTTTTTCCGGTCTGGGATCGAGCCATCACGAAAATGTTCAGCCTATCCCAAACAGAGTAAGCGAAAAACTTGATTCGGTCATGTAAAAACAACAAGCAGTTTTCCAGCGAAACCAAACATGCGCGGATCAAATAAAAAAAAAAAAATTAGCACCCTCAGAATTATTATCGCACAATCACGCGAGTGGCATGCTGCGTTTCAACATGTCTTCGTAGACTACAGCACTGCCTTGGACAGTGCCTTCAGAGAAAATATATGGACAGTATAAAGGCTTTAAATCCAGCGTCTAAAACAAACACAATATTTCAATAATTTTCAAAATTTTTCCGAATTACAACACACATGAATAATTTGTTTTTGTTGTTTGAAATATTGAGTTTGTTGTAGACGAGCCAAAATTCTATGCTGACTGCGCATGGCTCAGTGATTTTGAAACGCTGACACCCTTCCTCTAAAGAAGGCCAAAAGAGGTATGCGAGGGAACTTCATCGAAGAGCTAGAAGATCTCGACTACAGGAGAATGTATACACACATAAGACCGGGTCGAAATTTTAAAACGATGTTATCATTTTTTTTTTTTTTTTTTCATTCTGAGAAAAACCATGTTTTTTGGTCATAACTTTTTTTTTCATTAGAAAATGGATACCCAAGAGTACTTTAGAAATAAAAACTATGTTCTTACAAAAATTTTGGGGTGTAGATAATATTCGGTTCCAAGATAATATTCGGTTCCAAAGATCGATTTATTTACGTTTTCCAATAACGAGGTCGGAAAAACGACTTTTTACTCAGAAGCAAGGGAACTTACAAAAAAAATGCATACGGCAAAAAATGCTTGGATTTATCCAAAGAATACGTGTGACTTTTTTCAGAATTTTTTGAACTATTTTATAAGTTTTCAAAAATTGGTCAAAAAAAAAAAAAAAACTGAAAAAATTCTCACGTATTTTTTGGACAATTCTAAGCAATTTTTGCCGTATACACTTTTTTCGTAAGATGCCTTGCTTCTGAGTAAAAAATCGTTTTTCCGATCTCGTTATTGAAAAACGTAAAAATATTGTTTTTGGAACCGAAAATTATCTATACCAATAAAAAAATGTAAGCGCCAAAATTTTTGTAAGAATATAATCTAAATTTCTAAGGCACTCTTGAGTATCCATTTTCTAATGAAAAAAAAGTTATGACCAAACATGTTTTTTTTTTTAGCCAAAATAAGCCTTCATTAGAATCAAAAGTGCTCCATTGGTTTTTCCCAGTATGAAAAAAAAAAAAAAATTATGCAGATATCGTTTTTAAGAGTCCCTCTAACTTTTGAGTCGGTTACATTGTTTAAGTTAACCAAAACACAGTGAATATGAAACATTAGTTAAGCTCTTGTCACCAGTTCAGTTAACTAATGACTGTCAATCCGGGCTTAAGCCGGTGCACGTGTTAATTTTAATGGCGCTCTTGAGGAAAACCTCACAAATTGTAACGAGCTATCGCAGTATTAAATAACGAACCAATTGGATTGAAATTGTCATTGAACCCTTACGCTGCTAATCGAATTCAGGGATATTGTTAGTTGTAATAATATTCATTTAAAATACTGTACTTTTGTGTGTAAAACTGAAACACAATAAAAGAGTGACAAGGGATAAATGTTCCAAAATCAAAAAGTAAAATAGTTTTAAAAATTTACTGCAGCAGCGATATCAAATCCCTTCCGCAGAATATTTTTTAAACGATTGCACATTTTAATTTCGGCTTGTTTTTCTTGGCGCAGAGAAAGAAGCCCCCAAGAAGTTAAGGCCCCAAAAAAAATTAAGAAAGGCCCTAATTTAATGTATGGGCCACAACAAAAAAAATAAACTCCCTAAATTTGGGGCATTATTTCCTTTTTTTTTTGGGCATTATTTTATTTTGCAAAAGTCGGAAATGAATTACCCCAAATAAAATATTGGAGCCTTATTTAATTTTGCTTATTTTTATGAAATTACTATTATTTTAAGTTTCGAAATGCGGCCTTTGCATTTGTTTTTTGGGGTCTTAACTTCTTGGGGGCTTATTCCTCTGCGCCATTTTTCTTATCTGTACTTATTAATTTTTAGATCAAGAAAAACTTTTCTTCAAGTTCTAAGCAAAATGTTTCAAGTTTTCGAAATAATAATTTGTTTTCTTAATAAAATACGCATGCACTGTTAAAAAGGAATATAAGTAACAAATGAAATCAAAATACTTTTATAGTTCATATTAATGTAAGAGTCATTGGGGATAATTTATATATCGTGAATATCTTTGTGTGAACTTACGATATAAATCAATTTTTTAAAGGCAACAATATACACAATATGCAACAAATTGTTGCACCACATCAATGTAATTCGGAGCCATTATAAAAAAATTGAAGCCTCCGACTTTGTGGTAGACCTGTATATGATCGAAGCACAATCTGCTAAAAAGTCTCTTACACATAATCAGTATTATGCAGCTTGAATCGTAAATACAGAGCTACCTCATGGTGGAAAACTTGAAATTTTCCTAAGAATTCTGTGCAAAAGATTTGTAAAAATTTTACAGAATTTCTTACAAAAATCTCTACTGATAGTACAATAAACTATCTCTGCAAAAAATATTCCACACTTTATGATAAAAACAAACTTAACTATATGAGTACTGCAAAAAAAAAAATTCAAGACCAAATATTGGTAAACATTTGAAAATTCAACGATTTCAGTGTTATCGTTGGGGTTTACGACTCTTTTAGATTTTTCACGTATATCTATGGTCCCGAATTCAGTAACAGTATTTCATATATTAAGTATTTAAAAAAAAAATGTCAAACCCAAAACTCTCCTTTTGTATACAAGCCACTAAAATAACGCAATTCAAAGAAGAATTCTGACTGTTTAAATTTAAATCTACAAAAGAACGCTTAGATTTTTCAATTGTTTTCAATTTTTACAAAATAAAAAAATTAAATATTCTATAAAAAACAGATAATACAAAAACCGATTTTTAAAGGCTTCACATAATTATTACAGAAAAACTAAATTTCAAAAAAAAAAAATTAAATTTTAAAATAAAAAATCGGCTTGAAATTTAAAAATAATAAATTAATACAATATGAGTACAAATATAATTATAGTAATTATTTTATAGAAAAACTACAAAACTATATTCTAAGTGTAGTACAATATATGTATGTTTTTTTAATTTTTTTTTTATTTTTTTCGAACGCCGCACTCTTTCCATGGATACTGGATTTATAGTATATCAGCTAAAGAAGTAGTCGCAGAAGCATGCATGACTGATCGACTGACAACTGACTGAGTTTGAGTTTGAGCGCGAGCGTTAAATAAAACGTAAAGTTAGCCAACAATCTACCAATGGCGGGGGGGTGTATGTAGGTACTGCCAAATGAACCTGAAAAAGAAAACTGGTTAGTAAAAATTCAAAAAAGCACTTTTAAAAATAAAAAACAAAATTCAAAGTAAAGGCGGTTTAAAGAAAGGTCAAAAGTAAGAAAAGGATAGGATTGATTTTGAACAGGAAAAACTTGAAAGTAATAAGGAGACTGTGACGAGAGTGACGCAGATTGTGTAATTTAAGCATATGAATATTCTTTCAAACTTAAATCATTGCTGTGGAGGTTATATTTTTTTAATGCTTCTATTCATTTACCAATAAAGAGATTTATTCTTTACAATTGGCGCCCAACGTGGGGCGGCTATAAAACGGGAAAATATCAATTACGAAAAATCAT
This sequence comes from Calliopum simillimum, assembly GCA_951812925.1. Taxonomy (NCBI): domain Eukaryota; kingdom Metazoa; phylum Arthropoda; class Insecta; order Diptera; family Lauxaniidae; genus Calliopum; species Calliopum simillimum. The sequence continues at coordinate 112,350,047 of OX638370.1, read as the reverse complement.
AAATACAACGTGTATCACTCATGTTATGTTTTGGAAAATGTTATAGTTTTGAGGAGTAGGATGTATAGTAGTTTGTATGAAATAAAACGATAAACTCGTTGCTATGTGTTGTATGAACATTTTATGAAACCATATGCTGACAATACCAATAACAAGATATACAATTGAAACGGCCATAAAATATGCAATATAATTGTGTTGGCATAGTTTATTGTTATAAATGTTACATATTCTTTGGTGTATTCACTTGCAATCATGTTAACATTGCTTCTCCACAGCATATAGTGGGTGAAACTAAAAAATGCTTTTAATGTATGTAATCGAGACAGTTCCTTAATCCGTGTGATTTCAATTAATTTTCATTTAGGAGGATTTTCATGAAAACATTGTGTCGAACGATAAAAAGTATTAGAATCTCTTTTGTGGAGAAGAAAGGTTCTACAAATAATATCGGTTTGTATTTACGAAAAAGTAATCGTTTAAGAAATATTCAATATTCATAAGAATAATTTCTAAACGTTTACTTTTTCGTTAATGCAAATCAATATTATTTATAGAACCTTTCTTCTCCACAAAAGAGATTCTAATACTTTTCATCGTTCGACACAATGTTTTCATGAAAATCCTCCTAAATGAAAATTAATTGAAATCACACGGATTTCGGAACAGGCCTGAATATGAAAGAAAATATTCTATGAAATTGAAAAAAGAAATCATTTGTGTTTTTTTTTTTCTGATGTGTTTTATTGCATTTTATTAAGTTTTATATATTTTTTTTAAAGATTTTCTTATGTTTTTTTTTTTTTTTTTGTCATAAATTTATAATAATAATTTATTTAAATTAAATTTTTTATTATTTTTTTTTTATATAAATCCATTTGCTTGTAAATAAGTATTTTGTGTTTACTTATGCATTTTTGTTTTTTTTTTTTTTTTTAATTTTCAACATTAAAAAAGGGCTTTTACGCGCAATAAAATTATCATTATTTTTTGTATTTGCATTATTAATTAAGTTTAATATTATACAATAATTTTCAGTTTCTTAAAAGTTTTTTTTTTATTTTTTATATAGGGGGTTATCGTGAATCAAGATTCCCGGGGAATTTTCTTAAACTGCAATAGAGAATGCACGGCAGTACGAGAAAATTCCCCGGGAATCTTGATTCACGATAACCCCCATAATGTTGCATTTATAAATATTTTTTTTTTTACTTCATCAATAAAAAAGCACCGCCTTTTTTTTTTTGGTAATTTTATGGTGGCAGCACTTTATTTTGATTTACAACTTAAGCTAAATAGATAATTAAAATTTGAGAATTAAACTAGTTTTATGAATATTAAGTATTTCAAATAAATTAAATTATATTTAAGTTATGTTTTATATTTTGTGTAAAAGTAACTTAAATATAAACATAAAAATTATTTTCTAAGAAATTCATTTATTACACTTTTTGCAGTTGTTTTTATTTGACTAGAAAACGACAAAACTAAATTAATTATATTAAACATAAATATTCTGCTTTAAATAAATTAAAATAAATTTTTTTTTTTTTTTTTTTTTTTTTGTTTCTTTGAATATAAATAAAGGTTTTTATAGCACAAAATTTTGCATGACTAGCAGTTTTTTTTTTCAAATATTTATTTTTTAAGTATTACAGTTCATAAACTATTAAATAAACACAAATAATCTTGCGTTATATGTTTTTGTTTTTTTTTTTTTCTTTTTTTGACTAGTGTTTTACGTTATAAATCTACTATTTTCTGTTTTAGATTTAAATTACATTTTATTTTTTATTACAAATGCAGGCAAAATACACGTACATATAAGTATTTATATATATATATAAATATTGCATAAGTATGCACATTAAATATAAATTAAATTTACAAATTAATGTATAATTCACGTCTTTCTTTACGTGGAATGACTAGTTAGCTTTGCATGCATGAGATCGTTATTCATATAGAGAAATTAACTATATATATTTGAAGTTTAAAATTAAATATTGGGCAGATAAAGTTTATTTAATACACAAAATTTTTATTTTATTAATTGTGTACCATTTAATGTTGTATTTTTATGTGAATGAAAGACCCCTAGTTAAATTAAAATAGTTGATTTGGAATTTATAATCCATATCAACTTATTCCAGCTATTTTATAGTTTCAAAATCTGTACCGAATGAAATCCTGAAAGCTGATCGTTTTTAAAATAAGGTTGAAAAACGGTATACTTGAAAAAAAATACAACAAACCAAAACCAAAAGAGTCATTTCGATGTATTTTTCGGTGCTGAGTCCAAATCTAGTCACAAAATTACTCTATCACGTATGGTTTTTGAAATATTCTTACATAAAAGTTCAAAAACACGATTTTTGAGGTATCAGGATTGTTTCGAAATCCGCATTGTTTCACTTAGGAGGCTTATTGATAAAAATGGTGAGTCAGACGATAAAAAGTATTAGAATCTTTTTTGTGGAGAATCACAGGTTCTACAAATAATATTGACTTATATTTACGAAAAAGTAACCGTTTCGGAAATATTTGATAAAGTCGTTACTTTTTCGTTGATGCAATTCAATATTATTTGTAGAACCTGTAATTACCCACAAAAAAGATCTTAATACTTTTTATCGTGTGAGTAACCATTTTCGTCAAAAAGCTTCCTAAATGAAAAGTAATTGAAAACACACGGATTACGGAATAGTAATATATGTGACCTGGTCCATGAAAAAGGGGCTTACGTGGGAAAAAAAATTTCGTGAAAACAGCTGGAAAACAACTTTTAAAGGTCCATTTATGCGAATCGGCAAAAAATTGGAAAAATTTTTTTGCCACCTAAGCATCCTTTTCATAGACCAGGTCACATGTATGGTACTATGGCACTATTCATCGTCTTAACTTTTTAAAGAAAAATCGCACAAGACAACTTCGTAGCTTTTTTTGAAGACAGAGATGTATTTAGTAGAATAGAGCCAAATAATTTCGTGCGTCCTCTATATAATCTCAAAAATCGTGTTTTTGAATTTTAAGGTTAGAATACCTCAAAAACCATATGTGATAAAGCAATTCCGAGACTGGATTCGGATTAAGCGCCGACAAATACATCGAAAGAGACTATTTTGATTTGTTGTTTTTTTAATGTACCGTGGCATTTTCATGAAACATCTTTTTGTTTGAGAATAGGTGTGTATCTTAGAATTCTGACGCAATAATTGCCTATAAAATACCTGAATGCAAAACCATCTGTAACTATATTCCGCCAAATAATGAATAAAGTTGTAGCTTCAATGCGGTCTATCGATCGTGAAACTATGCATATGACCACATACACAAACATCTATCAGTGTTTTCCGACCATATATAGCATATATACTTAAGTAATAAAATTTGGGATTTTATATGAACAGTGTTTTTAGGGTGCTCTGTTAATTGGAGATACCGTTTTTGGATAATGACTACTGTCTTGTTGTGAAAGGAAATAGTAAGAAATTTGATGACTGAATAGATTTTTAGTCAGAAATGGGGAAGTCACTCGAAATGTGTTATTTTTTCGGTATGGACGTAAAACGAAGTTCTTTCAAAGTCTGAACAAAAGCAAAATACAGAAATTTTTCAGTTCAAAACTAAGTTCTTCCTGTTATACACCGAATCAAATGTCTAGATGACAGCAGCTATTTCTAGTTTTATTTATTTCTTATTCATTTCGGGTTTTAGTAACTGTTTCATGTACTTTAATGGGTTGAATTTAACTTTCAAAAGTTTGTCCACGAATTCTGAGCATAAATTCATTCATCAAAATATTAAGACTTTTTGTTTTCATAACACATTATGGGTTCTATAAATATAAACTTAATGTTTTTTTTTTTTTTTTTTTTTTAAATTGTAAAATTTTTTAATTTTAAATTGAAACAGTTTTTATGTAAAATTTAAACAAAAAAAGATAATATTTCATGATCAAAACAACAAGCAATAAAGATAAAATTTTCTGCTCAATGGAATTAAATTTTTCAATGGTGTTTCGAAATAATGATAGATCCTGCATTGTTATACAATAAAAAAATCTTTATCATGCAAATTTTAATAGTGGCATGCTTCAAAGGGGTATTTTGAATGCAAAACACGTTGCAATCGAATTTTTATCAAAAAATAAATGGTAACAACTAATAAAAAAAAAAACAAATTCTAAGCTTCAATCTGCCCTAAAAATGTCGGAGTTTTTTTACCATGAACTTTTTTATGGTACTCGAAAATTCCATTTTTTCACAATTGCACATTAACCGCAAGTTTCTTACAATAAAAAAGTAAATATTTTTTTTTTAATTATAGCAAAATCTTTGCTGCATTTTCTTTGACTATTTTTTCAGACTTTCTTGCTTAACACCCATTCAACATCCGAAGAATTTATTTACTCTTTTCTAGCACTCTAGTCTTGCTTCTGCAGCACTAACGTATAAGTGTTCGAGTTATCTGCCGCTTTTTGCTCCTCCTCAATGCGATCCTTGCATTTGGTATTAAGGTGACGCTTCAAATTACTATGGACGTTTGTAGCATAGCCGCACAACTTGCTACAGAAATAACGTGGCGGCTGACCGCACTCATTCTTGAGGTGACATTTGAGGCTGTTCTTCCATTTGTAATTGCGATTGCAATTCTTACAAACCCATGGCTTTTCAATATCAGCATTATAAATCATATCCTCGGAATGCTCGAGTGATTCTTTGCGCATGCGTTGATTCTGTATAAGTATACGATATTTTTTATCGTCTGACAATGTTGCCTGAAAATCGGAATTTTTGTTCGAAGCCATTGATGATAATTGTTGTTGTGTATCCAGTATTTGTTGTTGTATATTGCTGGAAAATTTTGTTGGTGGTAAAACACCAGCTGGCGCTGTTATGCTTGTAATTGTTGCTGGTATTGAGGGTAAGTGTAACACCTGTTGGTGAGTTTGCAGTAGCTGCTGCTGCTGTTGTTGATGATGCTGATGTCTACTATTTAATATGCGTTGTTTCTTACCATATGTCTTACGCACTGTTCCACCAGAACGTGTTAGTAATTGTGATTGTTTGAGACGTTCTTGATGCATACTAGCGCTACGCAAGCGGCAATTTTTCGTTGTTGCACTAGCAGCAGCAGCAGCTGTTGTCAACAGATCATCAACATTATCATCGTTATTATCCTGATCCATTTGATCAAAATCGATATCTTCAAATTCTTCTTCATTTTCAATTTTCACCGTGTCAAAGGCCCATGATATTGGACTCGAAAGTTTTAGATCATAATTATAATCATCATCGTCTTCATCATCATCATCATCACCTTCACCATCTTCGGTGTGTGGTTCATCCTCCTCTTCCTCTTCTTCCTCCTCATCTTCTTCACCTTTATGTGCAACATCCTCCTCATCATCTTCTATGGAAGAGGCGGTATTTTCAATTTTTACAATCACTTCGGTCATATTATCATCAACGGAATCCAATTCAACACCAGCAGCTGCCAATGCGGCAGTCGAGAGCAGACCAGTTGTGTTGCTATTTTTGCCGTTACTATTGTTGTTGTTATTGCCAGTTGTTGTTATGCAAGCGATTGTTGTACGGCCGATGCTACCGATGCGTGTCATTGTTTGTGTTGTATTTGTTGCAGTTGCCACCGTTGGAATAGGTGGAATGTCACCAGCAGCAACAGTGGTAGCAGTATTCGATTTTGTAACTGATGGCGATACGAGTGCAGTTGTAGCCAGTGCAACAGCTGTTGGAGCAATAACATTGCTAGGTGTTGCTGTCGTCGCTGCTGCAAGTGCTGCGGTGACGGTTGTTGCTGTAGCGGCGATGATAACATTGCTACTACCGTTAGTAGTTGCTGCTGTTGGTGCGACTATTGCATTAGTAGTGGTTAGTGGTTTGTCTGTTAGTGTGGTTTTTTGGTTTTTTCGGTTAGTATTTTTTAGGTTTTTTGAATTTTGATTCGTTTTCGAATTTCGAAATTTGCAATTCGACGTGAAAAGAGAAGTGAAGAGAAATTTATATATAAAAGCGTTAGTAACTGTATTATTTTTTGTTTAGTAAATGAAAAAGAGAAGTATTAAGGAACATAAGAAGCGTACACAACAATAATGAACTAGAAAAAAGAAAAAAAAAATTTTTTTAAATTATATAAAAGCTGTAACAAAGTATTAAAACATAATTAATAAACATAATTTTATAACAAAAATAGTAAGGTAATAAAATAAATCGACTGAAAATATTAAAAAAAAACATAAAGGGCCTTATCATGAATTTGTCTGGAAATTCCCTCAAAAGAATATATTCTCAAGAAACAAAACAAAGTAAAATTACAAAACCATCACACTTTGTGAGAAGCTGGGGTAGTAATGTAGCTAAGTGAAAAGTTACTATGCTATTCTCATTGATAAATTTAAGTCAAGTTTACTTTAGTGACACCTCATACTACTTTTTTAAACATCATTTATTTTATGGAGCTTTTCATCCTTAGAAAGAATATGCAATCAAAAAGTGTCGCTCGGATCTAGTTTCGGGGATATAACCATCGGAACTTTCAGATACAGCTTTTAGAAAAACTCTTATTAGTTGGAAGCCCTTGGATGAATATCATGGTGTCATATAAAAAGGTATTTTAATAAGCTATAAAATTGTCGTCTATATTTTTTATCCCGATTTCGCGAATGTATCTTCATGATAAGGCCCAAAGAGTATGAGCTATCTTAAGTTTAAGTTAACTTATAGTCTTGAAATTTCCACCTTGCTGGATAGGGGTTTAGAAGATTTCTGAGGCAAGGCATGTCCGTCATTAGGGTCAAACAAAATCCAAACAATGACGATGTCTAACCTACCGAAAAACTTAACGACGAACACGATGACAGACGAATTAAGAAACGAAAGCCCCTTCTTTCAGTTGGACATCATCTGAGCTCAGCGAACTATTACACGTCATTGCGAGCTATAGAAAAAGTTGGAAGACTGCTGAAAACGGACGAGTCGACAACATAGTGGAGAAAAAGGCAAAGTTGTACAGCTCAGTAGCAGCCAGCGAAGACACACCTTTAAGGGGTCACGCGAAAGGGCTGCATCTGACTTAGCTGCTCTTGATGTAAACAAGAAGGCACCGCAGAAGACGATGGAATACGATCAAGCGAAAAGGAAAAAATAGACTGTGGCTCGAAGACCCCACCAAAACGGAGCAGGATGCTAGGGCACCATTCCAGACATGACACTCATTTCTAAGGGAATAGCTAGCAAAATGAATCAGTGGAAATTTCTGAAGGTTTAAACCGGCAGTGATCATCAATATTTGATGTATCGCATGGATACAAATATAAAGACCGATGCTATCCATAGAAGGAGGTTAACCCGAAAGTGGAACTTAAAAAAGTTCAGGCAAAATCCTCTCTTGGCAGTCGTCGATACTGTCGCCCTTACACAGTGTGAAACCAGTGACGACAGAAAGTACAATGCGGTGCATTACGCAAGCTTTCGAGTCATCGATGCAAAGAATCAGTAGACGACAACGAAGGAAACCTGCCTACAAGTGGACATATATAAGCCAAGAACATCATGCATCCTCAGCCGAAGACGATACACAAGAGCAAGAAGACGCGGCCAAGAATACAAGGAAGCCAAGAAATCTCTCAAGATTGTGATATTTGGAAGCAAAAAGAGAAAATGGGAGGAACTCCGTAGTGACAAAAACAGAAACTTGATGCTAAGCCCCCCAAGTACCCGAGCGTCAAAGACTGTGAACGGAGAAAAACCAACTGGTAAATCAGTGGACAGCACAAGATGTCAGGGCCCACTCCTTAAAAGCTAGCCGCTGGACAGCGCGGCTAATACTTCAGTTGAACACCTGGTTAAACAGGAAGTTCGTCGAGGTTAATTATCTTATTAGGCAGCTGCTATCAGCACATGGATAGGGAAAACAGGTGGGCCGGACTGCATGTACGGCAACGCAGAAATCGGCGACGCGGAACATACATTCTTCACTGCAGAAATTGGGCGAAGGACAGAAGGGAGTTACTTACAGTTGGAAACATCATACCAACTATGCTGATGAGCGAAGAAAATTGATTATTAATTGGACGATATGCAGAAAGTGAGACTTTGATGCGTATATAACTGCCAGAAGTCAACAAATGCCCCCTCACTTACAGGAGCAAATATAGCGGGAGCCCAACGTAGGCTCTAATTAAGAAATGGCGTTAGCAAAGGTAATCCCTCGGATGTAATACCAAGAAACGGTTTCCCAGGAGGAAGGTTTCCCCGATGAAAAGATGTTTTAGTCGGAAGGACGTTTAGAGAGTCCGACACAACTAGCACCGGACGTACGAGCATAAATTTGAAAACTCTTTGAAGGTCTGTTTTTACTTTTCTGATTATCGAGTTGAAAGTTTACGTCTCAAAGTTTTAATGATCATCTTTTTGTTGAATAGTCATTTACGTATATCCTAATGGAAACAAAGACCCCTATTGCGAATAGAAACGCGAATGAAAACGACAACTATATTATTTTTACTTTTTCGTTTCTATTCGCAATAGGGGCCTAAATTCATATTGTAATGAAATAAAAAAGTGAAAAATAGAATTATGTTTTCAAATAAAAAGTAACGAAAATAAGAAAATCAAGCTGAAATTTGTATAAAAAAATTAACATTAATAAACTCGAGCTAAAATAAAAAATATGTATTATATATAAAATTAATTAAATTAAGAAAATAAAGTAAAAAGTGTAATGTTTTGCATTTGAAACCAAATACCTGGTGTGCCCTCTACGACACCAACAGCATTAGCGTCACCGCCACCACCACCACCAACGGTTTTAATAGATTTCTCGAGTATCGATTGATCAGCCAACATCAGCCAATTGCGCACGCGAATGCGAGATTCAGATTGTGCTGATTGCGCTTGTGAGAGTTTTGCAGCGCCACCACCATCTTGTTGTCGCAACGAAGTATCTGAAAAGAGAAAATGTCCAAAACGGTTAGGGAATATATAAAAGCATAATCAATTTAGATATTGTTTTTTTTTTTCATATTTTTTAAAGCACACAAGTCTTGGTTTTTAAAATAAAAATTGACATTCATAAGCTATAGTTTAGAAGTGTACAAAATTTATCTATACTAAAACAAAAGAAATAAAAATTTAACATTAAACAATTTTTTTTTTTAAATTAAAATTTTTAAGATTTTAATGTGCTTGACTTTCAAAGTTTTTTTTTTCACAAAAACATTTCTGATACTTACGCAAAACTAAAAATTTTATGAAATAAAAAATGTGCTTTCTAGAAAAAAAAAAATTAATATTTGCATGAAAAGTACGCTATTTAGAAATACGTTCATAAACAAATAGAATTAAATTTTCTGCTTTTTTTTTGTTTTTGTAAATTTTATTTTTTTTTTTTTTTTTACAAATATTTTTACAAAATTGTTTTTATAAAAAAGAATTGCTTAAAATAAATTACTTTTTTCTTTAAATAATATTAAATATTTCAATATTTGCTTTTTAATGCCATTTTTTGAAAAAATAGCAAAACTATTTTATGAGTATTTGTTTTTCTTTTTTTTAATATTATAAAAATTTTAACAAAAAAAATATGTATAAAGATTTTTGTTTTGTTTTTTTTTTTTTTTTTTTTTTTTGTTGCAAAAATGTTGATTTTTAACGAGTGTTTTTTAATTAATTTTGTAGACATTTTTTTTTTTTTTCGAAAAATGTTTAACAATTTTCTTTTGCGTAAAACTTAAAAAATAATAAAAGCATTAAAAAAAACATAATAATTGTTTGTTTCTGTAATCTTTTTTGTTTTATTTTTTTGTCTTTTTTATCTTGCCAATACCAATTAATTTTTTATTTTTTTATATTTTGTTTTATATATGCATGTATTTTGTTTTTCGCGTTCGCAATTTTTAGTTTTTTGTTTTAAATTCTCATTCATTTTTAATGCGTAAAAATATTAAACATAAAAGTTTTACTTCAAAGAAATTTTGAATTTTTAACAAAGTAAGAATTAAATAATTTTTTCCCCGACACCAATTATAAAAAAAAAAATATTGTTATTTATTATTTCATTTAAATTTAATTTTTCTCATTCAAATTGATGCTTTTTATGTTAAGCTTTGTTTTTATAATCACTGATGATTTCGTTTTTTTTTATTCTTATATTTTGTAAAAATAGCTTAAACGTTGAAAAGCTCTGAAACGGCATAAATTGCACCAATAGAACTTTGTTTTTTAATTCAAGGGTGTCAGCGTTTCAAAATCATTGAGCCAAGCGCATTCAGCGTAGAATTTTGGCTCATCTACAACAACACAATATTTTGAAAATTTCTCAGAATTACAACACCCATGAAAAATTGTTGTTGTTGTTGTTTTGCTCTTCTACAACAAACACAGTATTTCAATAATTTCTGAATTTCTTGGAACTAGAATCGCCCAGTGGTAAAAATTCGACCACAAATGTATTTAATAATTTTGGTACTTTTTGGACACTTAGTACTTTTTTTTTGCTATTTATTACAAAATAGAAAAGCTCATTTATCATCAGTGGTACAATCACAAATGTGAAACGTAAACAAAACAAAAAACACGAACAATGCTATGCCTTTTGTTTTTCTCTTTGTGCTTCATCCGCTCTTCAGCTGTGAGTCAGCGTATTTTGTTGTTGTTAATATTGAAAAATTTGTATTTAATTTTGGCAGGCTTAATTTTATTATAATAATTTTAACTTTGTGCACATCTACACACAAATACGCGGAAATATCCTTCAAAATTGACAAACAACTACCCTGTAACAATCACAAACCCATTGTGCAGTGATATTTATAGATTCCCTTCAGGACTACGGACTATTCCAAAACTAGTTTGCAAACTACTTCATGGGAGAAACCGACTAGTTCAAATTCTGGTCCCATCACATATAAAGTTCTATTTACGTTTTACATTGTTTGTCATTGGATCAATTGTCTCCTTATGTATTACATTCGGACTAGAAAAAGGCCAATTTTTTTTTTTTTGTTTATTTATCTATTAATTTCAACAAATTTAAATTGAAATTAAAATTTTACACAAAAACGTCAAAAGGTTTCATAGCCGAAAGTGCTAAGGAGTTTGTTGTTTCTGAGAAATGTGTTCCGGGTGCGGATAAATATTTTTTTTATTCATTTTTTATTATTTTATACCTCGGCTATGTCGGACATATGTTTCATTTTCTGCTCCGAAAACTCTTCAGACAAATTGCGTACAAATCAATAGAAATTAAAAATTTGGAACTGAAAATCACCGAGCAAAGGATTTGAACCCGGGCCTCTCCACACAGCGCAAATCACTAGACCGATACACTATCGTTTGCGCTTCTTTGCAATCGACAAACTGCCAAATAGTACAATCGATACACAATTGGACCTCTTTTGGTACTAATGGCGGATTATGCATTACATTTGGACCATTTTTGATACAAATGACCGACTTTGCTTTACATTTGGACCATTTTTGATTTTATCCTAGTTTTAGATGTAGACCGTTTTGGTCTACTTACAAAAAAACTAGACCAAAGATTGGACTATTGAGACAATTGACACCGTCGGTCCTACACGGTTTTGTTGAACTAATTAAGTAGATATCTTCAAGTTGTCCCTTTTTTTTCTGGACAGCAGTAAACTATTGCCGAAATTATAACTAGCGTATCAGAGCTTTCCTACAAATTTTCCAAATATAAGCTGCATTGCTTAAAAATATCTCATTTAAGCTTAACATACTACATATGACAGATATGGAATGTTTTATTTTGTATAGAGTAAAATATTATATATAAAAAAAAAAATATTTATACAAACATACAAAGTTAAATAATTGCATTTGCAAATTACAAAATTATAGATGTGACGCAAAGTAAAAAAAAAAAAAAACTTTAGGTTGAAGCACAGCTTCCACTAATGTTTTTTGTTTTTGAAAAACTTAACTTGACTTAAGTTACACAAAGCGAAAAAAAATTAGATTATATATAAATATAAAAAAAAAAGTTTTAAAATTTAATTTTAATACACAAAATAAAAACACAAACTAAGTACCTGAGTTTTGCTTCTTCGTATTTTTTATATTTTTTTTTTTTTCGTGTTAATTGTTTCTTTTTAAAAATGCTTTAATTTAATTACTTAGCTTAAATATGATCACTTATATTACTAACTTTCTTCTATATATATGGCTTTTTTGCATTTTTCTTTTTAAAGGAAATTATTAAAGAAATTTTAGAAATTTTCAAATTCTCGTTTTTATTTTAATGATTTATACAAATTTTGAATTTGTGTTAACACAAAGTGTAAAAAAAACTTTTCAAGTTTTATAACTTTTTTAATTTTAAAAATTTAGCACATGTTTTTATTTAATTTTGAATTTTCTTTTTTAAATAAGTTTGAAAAGAAAAAAAATAAGATTCATTTCTAATTTTGTATAAAAATTATTTAAACAAGGCACTTTCTAATTGAAAATATGGAAAAAAAGTGTTTCGACGCTAAGTGAAACAACGTCAGTGATACAATAGAAACTATTTATTATACATAATGTTTTTTATGGTTTCAAAAACTCTATACAAAACTATTTTCGTATGCGTCACACGTGTTTCACTCACGTGAAAGTTTGGAGTTTTACAAGATATTACTTTCTTTAGATTGCTTGTTTGGAATGCGTAACTTTTTTTAAAATTAAAGCTTAAAAGTAAGCGTTTCAACTTAAATATTTAATTTTGTTTTTAATAAATTGTTTAAAAATTGAGCACATTATTTTTTGTCTTTTTTTTTTCTTCTTGTAATTAATCTTTGAGGTAAATTGTTGTTGTATCAAGTTTATTATTTTTATTTTTTTCAATTAATTAATAATTTAATTCTTTGTTGACTTTTTTCGTTTCAATAATGACTTAATTTGTTTCTGCTTTGAGTGGAACTTTTGCTTAATCGTTTTTAATTCAATAATAAACTATTAACTTTAATTATTAACTTAAATAAAAAGCTTTTCGTTTATATCCACTGAGTCGTATGTGTGTGGGTGTTGTTTTTTTTTAATTATATAAAATATTTATGTATTTAATGCTATTGTAATTAGTTTTAACTTTTTGTGTTTTAGTGTTTTATACACAAAAATTGTGTACATATTTAATTTGTGTGTGTTTCTTCTATTAGTTACTATTGTGTTTACATTTAAGGTTATTTGTTTGTTGACTTAAATTCTTTAAATAATTACTTAAGAGGAATGCTTATTTGTCTTTTAGCTGTGTGAGTGTATTCGTGTTAACTTAAGTTATAAACTTTTTATCACTTTTTTTTTCGAAAATATAAAAAAATTTTGTTAGTTATTACTAAAACGGTCAACCACTTTTCTGCTGGCATATGCTATCTGTAAGGGGGGAAAACTGCACAAGATGTCTTGTTGCAGTTTTAAGACCTTTCGCCAAGGTTTGTTTTGTCTTGTACACTCTTTTAATTTATCAAATACTTCAATTCAGTGTCGTGTGCAAATGTCAAATGTCTTGAGAGCACTTGGATATGAAAAAAGAGAGAAACAAATACTGCACAGACTTGTTTTGTTTGATTTGCTTTAGTTCAGTTCAGTACACATACTGAGGTTGTAGTGTACACTGCGAAATGCTACTATAGTGACAAAAGTTGTTTTTTGCTTTCTTCTTGTGCGTTTATTTCTCCCTCTCTACTACTACAATCCTGTCTAATCGCACATTTTACAAACAAATACTTGTATAAAATATAGTACACTGAAGTATTTGTTAGAAACAGATGTTCTTTTGACACTGATTAAACAAGATAGTATACATACTAAAATGAAATTAGTGTAAACTGAAGATTTAAATCTTGACTTTTTTTCTCAGATACTTCAGTTCAGTGTTAAATGTGCGAGTAAAGAAACGTACACCATATTTCAAGATGTCTTGTACAGGCCGCTATTACATTAGTTTTGAGTTTGCTCTATAACAATACCATATCAATGTTAGGGATATTTTGTCGAAAATGAGTTTAATGGCATGGAACGTTTCTATATAATTTAAAAAATGTCCCCTTAGTTTCGCAAAATTTTAAGTGATTTGGCTGGCTACGTAACTCAAAGTCCGGGATGATATGGTGTCACTGTGGACCTTTTTGGTCTATGTGTGGCTATTAAGCAGCCACTGAAACCTAACCTAACCTTGGCTGGCTGAACAAATGTAACCTTTATTGGTGTTTTCACATTAATGCAACGTGAGTGACGTTTAATCAGAAAACTCTTCTTTTAAGTTTTTCGTCACTTGCATAAATTCTAATAATATATGTGGGTGAATGTCACGAAATACCGTAGTTTAGGAATATGAAAATTTGAATTTGAAAAGTTGTTGAAATGGTCCAGTATCCGGTAGATTATATCGTCTAGATCATAAGTAGTTTGAAAAACCCCTGAAATCTACACGAGGCCTTCCATACTCAATACTCCAATATGGCTATCAAAAATTCAATATGGTGGACTTTATTTAAAAATAAGCTAATGTGAACCAAATTTTGTGCATGGGGGTTTTTCGAATCCCTAATCACGAATCCGGAGCCGGATTTACAAAATTCAAAATGGCGAATCCAGGATGGCGTACAAAATTTCCAAAAATCAACAGATTTTTTTGGAATTTAGTATATGGGGGTTTTTGAGGTCGCTGATCACGAATCCAGGGACAGGTGTTTTCCGGCATTTCGTAATATTCACCCATGTAAATATTAAGAGCTCTGAATACATTTTTTTTTAATCCTATATTTATGAAAACAAAACGATCTTATGAGTTTTGTGGGTGGAAGTCGAAACGTATGTTAACATATCAATGTTTTTAGTGTTTAAGCATTGAAAGATTTATATGAAAATCAAGCTTTGCAATGATATTGTCTGTTATACGTGATAATAAGGCAATGGAAGTAAGAAAGTGGTGCCGTTTTAGCTTTAAATATCAAAATATAGTTTAATTGTTAGTTTGAAGTGTATAATATATTGCTTTGAATGTTCTAGCTCTAACTTTTTCTTTTTTATGCAGCTACATATTTCATTTGAAATTATTTTTGAACTTGGAATGTTTTAGTTGGTCTTTTGATTTAAAAAAAAAAATTACTTAATATCTCTTAAATAACATACTCGTAGTTATAACGAACATCTGACTCAGAAGACCGTTTAATGGTGATGATTCAAACATATAGTATATGCATACATAAGGAAAAATATATTTTTAAGTATTAAAACGTATGAAAACAATTAAGAGCAGTGATGGAAAACTTTCAATAGTGATTTACCAACTTTAAAATATATTAAATTTATTGTATTAGTTGTAAACAGTACTGTACTGTTGGCCAGATGAAGGTTGAAATCGTATAAAATCTATCTCAATAAAAATAATAGGAAAGTTTTTGAAAAACTCTGCATTGTTTCTCAAAAGAAAGTTTTCAATATTTAGAACACTACGAGTATCATTAAATACTTCTTTTTATTTAAAAAATTTTAAACAATAAATGCTGCATTAAACTCATAATATCGCAAGAAAAGTATTGTATATGGATATAAAATAATATCAGAATAGTTTCAATAAGATTTTTAAAAAAAGGAAACCAAAAAATTTTAAAATTTACAAAATTGTCGATTTTTATGATCAAAAAAAAAAAAACAAATAAAAAAAAATAGAAAAATAAAAATTTAAACAAAAATATATAACAATTACAAAAATGGCATTCATCTGTTTACTACATTTTGCTATATCTACCTTGCTTCTTGATTGGTTTTGAAGTTCAAGCTTCAAAAATACGACTTTAATTACTTATTTGTGATAAATTAAGATTGTGGATTGTTTTTCCTTTTTGTTTCTTTTTTTTTTTAAATAGAAAAAAATATTAAAAAAAAAAATTATTTAAAAATTTGGCACACGATTTCCAACGTAAAATAAAAGAAGCACTTTCTTCTCTTAACTTTTTTAACAACTGCTGCTGTTACTCTTACGCCTACGCCTCCTCTTCATCCTCCCCTCCTCCTTTTCATT
Organism: Calliopum simillimum; assembly: GCA_951812925.1. Lineage (NCBI taxonomy): Eukaryota > Metazoa > Arthropoda > Insecta > Diptera > Lauxaniidae > Calliopum > Calliopum simillimum. The sequence continues at coordinate 112,333,997 of OX638370.1, read as the reverse complement.
TCCCACACGTTGACTTTATATTTATGTATATGTTATTCCCTGATTGTTCACCAACATTTTTACAGCGCGGATCGGCGTCTCTCTCTCGCCCCCTTATGAAAAATGTTGCCTCAACTCAGCCGCTGTTGCAGTAGCGCTGGTTCCCTCATCGGAGCCACGTTCACCCGTATAACTCTTAATATCTTCCAATTTAATGAATTTCTCTTTATGCATACGCTCCATATGACGTCCAATGTGCATTTTTTGCTTGGCCCTATAAACACAGAATGGACATTGAAATTGTGGTTCCTTGCCACATTCCCATTTCTGATGATTACGCAATGATGATTTCAACTTATAGACACGTCCACATTCCGGACACGGATGACCACCACCGGCACCCATACCAATACCACCGTTACCGCCAACAATTAAACTATTCATAGCACTGATGCTGCTCAAAATATTAAATCCAGCTGCACTGCCAACAACATCGCCAAAGGCGCCTGCGCCGCTTAAAGCCGAATGATAATCACCGGCACCACCGCCACTAGTGTTACCAGCGGTTTCATCTCCACCATAGCTATTGTCGCTCATATTGCCACTGTTGTTTGCTGATTTTTCAGCAGCTGCTTTAAGCATTAGTGTAGCAGCTTCATCCTCTGTGAGATGTTTTAATTTGCCCGTGAGCTTTTCGCTTGACGTTAGCGCATTTGAGTTACTAACGCTACCGTTGCGTGGTGTGCTAGTTGTTGTTGTAAGGCTAGCTCCACCAGTGGAGCTTAATTCGTTAGGTGGCGTTGTAGTGATTCCAACAGCACCGGCATTACTGGTAGTACCAAAGCATGGAGATTTACGATCGGCTATCGAAGATGCAGTAGAGCCGCCGGTAGCTATATTGGAGGTAGTTAGATTTGGGTGCTTGTCCGAGTTGATGGACAAATCGGTGGGGAAAACCAGTGGATGCACACCTTCGCGCAGTTGTGTAACAAGTGGCATAGCCAGGCGGGCATTCCATTCGTTCCAGGTTAAGCCAGCGATGCGTGTAATACTTAAATCTGTATTATGAAGCATCATCATGGTTTTTATTTTTATAATATATATTATAATATTGTTTAATTTGTATAAATTTGCAATATTATTTTTTTTTTATTGTTTTGTTCGAAGGAGGTAGTTTGTGGATGTTTTTGAAGGTCAAGTAGAAGTAGTTCAACATATATGAAAATAAAAAAGAAAATAAAAGAAAAGGAAACGAAAAAAATTAACAAAGGACGAAAACACACTAAAAAAGATTAACATAAATTGGAGAAAAAAATCAATTTAAAATTTATAACTAAATTAAAAAATTAAATAAACAAAACATTAGTTAGTAAACTGAAAAAAGCAATAATAAAATTATACAATAATATAATACAACTATTATCAAATGAATATCTTAAAATACGGCACCTGCAGCCAAAAATAAATGCCAAAGCAATGAAAAACTTAATATAATCAATCTATACAAACAAAAAATTAACTTTAATGAACGGTGAAAGCAGCCTTCAACAAATATTTGGAAAAATTAAAGGTTATTAATGATAAATTCATCCAATATTTTTTCATAGAAATGTTATGAAGATTTTAGAGGAGAGTTCTGTGTAATAATTATGTTTTTATTTATGGGTAGGTATTGCTTTAATATCTATTTGTGTATTAAAAAGTGCATTATTTATAAGAAATTTTAAAAATATCTATGAAAAGTTTATTTCATATAAATTTTGAATTATTTTTAGCCTTACGATGAAAATTTCATAGATTTTCGTTCAATATTTATAGAGAAATCGCAATTTAAAAAAAGACGTACATTAAAATTTAACTCTATACAATGATAATATTGCTTTCAAATAAATTTTTGTACGGGAAACACGAAGCTGAAATACGTCGTAATATTTTTTACTAAGCCACCAAGTTTATAAGATAAAAAACCATATGTAGACAACCTTGACTGAAGACAAACAAATCAACATTCAAACTGCAACCCTTTTTACGAAACCAATATTTGCCGGATTGAGCGGTATCAATTTTTAATTTACAAAATAATTGGATTTTAATGAAGACCTTCGGTAAACGGTCTTACTGGTCTAAGTGTTAAAACAGCACCGTTTGATTGTGATGGAAGCATTGAAGCATCAAGAAGCACTACAAAGCCTGCTTTTTTAAGATCCAGTAACAAAATAATTGGGTTTTGACCTACGAACAAGAAGCACACCTGTTTTTGCTATTTTTTTTAAGCTATATAACTAGATAAAATATCGTTCACCCGTAAAATACGATAAAGTACCTTGAAAATCCTAATCTTCTTCTTTGAAACCTAATTCAAATTATGTAGATTCTTCTAGGAGATATCGTAGATCAATATATATTGAAATATATATTATATATTAGGTTACGATATCAACATAATTTAAGTAAGTTTTAAAGATTTATCGGATTTATGTTGTTTATTATATATCTTGAAAAAATGGGCGAACAAATTTTTTTTTAAATACGATAGGGCAACTCTGAGGCCGGATGCGAATTCACATCGAAAAATATCACATTTGGTTTTTGTTTACTGTATTTAAAAAAAAAAAAAAATCTTTTTTATATGGAGAAAATGCCGCAACTAGAAAAGGGTAAGCAGAACTACACCTTAGATGCATTAAAAGGTGTTTTTTCCGTCTTCTGGAAACGGCAGAGGTTAGTCCTTTTGCTAAAGCCTGGTAAACAGCCTCGTATCGTATTGAAATTGAAATTACAGGAGACCCTTGAAAGCCCATCTAATGCCCAATTCGGTTTCCGACGTGAGAAATCGACTGTTGATGCCAAACAAGCCGACGAACTGACAGATAATTAAGCAGTAATGCTCTAGACGGCTTCCTGGCGTAACATTTGCCGGTAGTTCCAGAAGGAGCAACTCGTCCTGATGAGAGGAGTTGTTTAGCGGGTTTGAGTCGCCCACATCGGAGTTTGATGCTTTTACTCCTCGATGAAAAAAAAAAAACCTAAGATGCAACCAGAGTGAGGATGGATAGGCGATACTCTCGGGAAACCACACTTCGAAGTCTACCGCCAGGCCATTGAGTGGCCATTGACGTGGTATACCAAGAATTACATAGAAATGTCGTTGAAGACGAAAATCTAAGAATCGAGAACCTCATGGAAAGAGATAAAAGTTATCGCAAAGGAGAAATGGAGAGATTTCATTTTGGCCCTATGCTCCTCCTAGTAGTTACTGAAAAAAAAAAAATACATATTTAATTAAACTATCTAGAAAAATTGCTATGTGTTGAAAGAAAGTGGCTTGATTGCTGAAAGCTGCTTTTACTGAAATTCAAATGTTATATATAAATTCATTTTAGTGTATACATATAATGATAAAGCGTAATGAATTTAACTAAAAGCATTGATGAATTTTAAAATGAAAATACATTTCCTAATAATAAAATATACAAAGTGTTTGAAAAATTAAATACATTTGGTTATTTCAATAAAAAAAAATCTTTTATAAATTTGAGCTGAAAATAGTAATTTAATTTGAAATATCGCTCAGCGGAGTGTTTTCAAAATTGTTTCCTTTTTTGTTTTTTTCATATTGGTAAATTTACATTTATGAATTGTTATTGTGCTATTGAAGAAAATATTGTGAAAGCAAAGAGTTTACTTTTAGTTTCGACAAAAAAATAACAACAATTATTACAATAAGAAAAACAAAAACATTAAAAACAACGAAAACACGTCTTTTTAGAACAATAATTATAAAGTAAATAAACATAAAATATTAATTTAAATTAAACAGTCAGTTAAGTGTGGAATTTCACATGTTGAAATTATTAAGAAATATTGTTTTTCAATCTCAATATATTGCATTGCAAGTAAATAGTGATTTGTTAACTTCCAAATTAATTTAGAGTTGTTGAAATGAATACAGCCATAGTGCATCATCATACATGAGCGGGTATATACTTCAGGCAGCTAGCTTTTGATTTATGCTTAATGCTTCAATGTGATCATCATCGTCCTATTGCACGCTTTTTGTTGCCCAGTGTATCTGTAAGAAAAAGAAATGAAATATGTTAGCATTAAAAGCATAACATGGTATTGGATAAACCTGCTGAGTTTTCTTTCTGATAAGCCACACTTCCGCTGTAAGACTTATAATCTCCATATGGCAGCATCATATATTAGTGGCCAATTTATAACAGAAGCTGACTCACGATATATGCAATGAAATAGTTTTAGTATATTTAATAATGCCAGAGGATTGACAAAATCATAGCAGTTTTGTGTATACTTCTTCAATTAAACAAACAACCTGACATAATAGGCCTAAATGAGATAACATTTAAGCAGAAATATCTTTAAAATAATGTGTTTGTTAAGTACTTTAAATCATTCCAAGGGACTGATAAATACAGGACAGTATGTATTTATCTACTTTAAGAGCAATAAATGAAAATTTTTCTTTAAATTAAAAAGTGATCATAATCATACCAATTACGACTTCCGGTTATTATCAAAAATATCATAAAAAAAAAACACCCAATAAAAAATATCAAAAAAATCATCCAAAAACATCCAAAAATAAAAACATCAAAAAAAAAAAACATTAAAATAGAAGAAATATCTCACAAAAAAAAAAACTTCCAAAAAATAAAAACATCCAATAAAAGAAATATCCATTAAAAAATGTCCAAAAATTTTTGGATTTTTTTTTTTTTTTGTTTTTTTTTGTATGCTTTTTTTTTTTGGATGTTTTTATTTTTGGATGTTTTTTTTTTTTTGTTTTTTTTTTTTGATGCTTTTTTTTTTGGATGTTTTTATTTTTGGATGTTTTTTTTTTTTTTTTTGATGTTTTAATTTTTGGATGTTTTTTTGAGTAGAATCTCGACTTCCAAATGAATACGAAAATTGATTTTGGATGTTTGAAATTCAGAAAAACTTAGTCTGGCTGAAACACAGCAATATCTTTGTTGGAGTGTGTCAAACGAAAAATCATATCAGCTTCTGTTATACTGTCATATTTTACTAGAATGCCACCTTTAATTCACATTATCTTGAAACCACTCAAAAAAGCAACATCGTCGATGCGTCGATCCAGTTCAACAGTAGTGGAGATGTTATCTAAAAAAAGAGAAAAAAATATATTAGTTAAAGATTCGAAACTCCAGAAATAGAAAATAGAAAAAAAAAATAAAAAGAATGGGTATGAATGTAACAAAAGAAGAGTGGGAAGTTTTTGGAAAAGGAAGGGAATGAAAGCGAATGTGTGTACATGAGGCTATCAGAGCAACAGTGGCCTAGCCCTTACTTCATTTAAAAAGAAAAGCCAAATAACTTGTGCTTGTGTCGACACAGTTTATGTGCTTTTGCTTTTTTCAACGTAGTGAATATTAGGTCACTGTTGCTCTGATAGCCGCATGTATATAATGTTAACAACAACCAAAATGCATGTGAGTTCGTAATGATTATAAGGAAATAAGACACATGACAATTTTGTTTTTCTTTCATTTATTTATTATAGGTAAATAATATATATATAATGATTTTACTAACTTAGATAAAATAAAATTTTTATTTATGTTTTTTTATTGTTATCAAGAAAGAATTTTCATTACTTTTTTTTATGTAAGACTTAACGTAGAGACGTGACACAATGTATTTTTTTTTTTTTTTTTTTTTTTTTGTTTTGTTTTTTTTTAACTTTTTCTTATTCCTTTGCTGTAAATTTAGTTTATGAAATTTTTTACATTTAAAACTTATTTTATAAAATTTTTTATATATTTATAAAAATTTTTTATTTACCTGGAACTTTAGAAAAATAATTCTTTTAGAAATTATAAATTTAATGCAATTTAGTATGAAAAAAATATTATTTTCAAATGATTTATATTTAAATTTTTATTTGCATTGTACATTACCGATTTCTTGTTTTAAACTTACAAATATTTCAATTACAACTATTCATAGATAGCAAAAAAATAAAAACAAAAACTGCTACAAAACTTAAAATGAAAAAATCACCCTTATCATCTAGTTCGATTTAAACTAAATCGAATCGATATTTTCCTATCACATATTTTGATATCCAGAATCGAAATCGAAAATTTTTGCAATCAAAATCGAATTAGATGACAAGGCTGATTCGATTTGGATTACAAAAATTTTTTGATTTCGATTCTGGATATCAAAATATGTGATAGCAGAACCTCGATTCGATTTAGTTTAAATCAAAATCGAATTAGATGATAAGGGTAAATGTTAAAATTTTGCTGAAAAATACATACTTATATTTTGTAAACATTTTCGCTTTTCTTTTGTTAATGCTTAGTTGTAAATTATTACTTAACCTGCTGCTTTGTACATAAAGTGAATATTTTAGCTTCAACAATGTTTTCGATTTATGTTATTGTTAAATTAAGGAAATAAAAGCATAAACTAAACTTGTTATTTTTTTTTTTTTTAATTTCATTTGGTTTACAAATTTTTCGTACTGCCAGCCTCTGAATTTTACAGTTTAATTATGATACTGCCATCCACCAACGTTGAAAACAAACAAAACATTATTTTATTATTTCAGTTAGCATTTGAAATTATGACAGTTTTATTACCATTGCTTGCTTTAATGTAATGCAAGTTTAGTTGATTCAATTAAACAGTCAGCAATACAATTTTAAATACTAATTATAATAATTTTAGTTGTTTTTTAAACATTTCAATTAATATTTAAATACAATTTTCATTGATATCTGACATCTGATACTGTAACCACCACAAGTGCTGTCAGCCTTTATATAATGTATGCAAACCTTTTTAATATTAGTCAAATCATAGAATTATGTAGCATAAACTTAGCTTTACATATACATTCATTCAAAGTTTTTGTTTGTAAAGAAAAATTGACTAACAGGTTGACTGAATTATTTTATTTTATTTCATTAAATATTCAGGCTTGTTCCGAATCCCGTGTGGTTTCAATGACTTTTCATTTCAGAAACTTTGATGAAAATGGTGAGTCTCACGATTCACGATTAAAAGTATTAGAATCTCTTTTGTAGAGAATTACAGGTTCTACAAAAAAAATAGATTTGTAGTTACGAAAAAGTAAGCGTCTAGGAAATGGTCGATAAAATGGAATTTTTCACCTTTTCGCTGTTTTTTAAGAATATTTCCCAAACGGTTACTTTTTCGTTAATGCAAATCAATATTATTTGTAGAACTTGTTATTCTCTTCAAAAGAGTTTTTAATACTTCTAACCGTTCAACTCACCGTTTTCATCAAAAAGCCTATTAAATGAAAAGTAATTGAAATCACACAGATTTCGGAACAGGCCTGATTTTGTATTTTTTGAAAGGTTTTTCTTTTTATCTTGAAACATTTGACTTAAAGTAATGATTTACATACAATTGCTTAAAACTTAACTTACGTTTATAGTACATAGATATATATTATGTAACTTTTTATTTTAATAATCTTGTTTGAACGAAAAGTTTAATTAAAATATAACCATTCTACATTGAGGCAAAAAACATTATGTCAGTAAGCATGTAAATGAATTCAAATTATTGTAAAGAAAAATTGCTCTAGACACCTATTACTTTTTTATAATTAATTTTTGTTTTAGGCTTGCAGCTGCATATTATAATTTTGAATAAATTTATGGTAATTTAATTAAATACAATAATAAAAAATATATATGTATATGAAAAAATTTTTGTTTTCTAAGAAATCGTTTGCACGTTAATGGTATTTTTATAAAATAAAGTTTTTTGTAGAATTTTTAGACTTTTTAAACATATTCTTTCAACGTAAGTTCCAACGTAACTTTAATTAAAAAATAAAAATCGAACAATTATAAATATTCAATAATAACAAAACTCTTTAGGATACACGTAGTAAAAAAAAAAAAAAAATAATAATAATTAACAAGATAAAAATTATATTTTGAATTACATTATTGATTTGAAAACAGAAAAAAAAATATTGTTTAACATTTTTTAATGTTTTTAAAATTATTTTTGTTCAAAAAAATATAAATTTTGGGAGCAGTTTTTTCTTCTAAATTTTATAAGAATATACAAAAACCAAATTACTCATTCATTATATGCTTGAAAAATATCAAAGCTCGAATCAAATATATATATCGGGTAATTTTTTTAAAGTTATAGAATTTCTTAGAGGGATAGCTATCAAACCACCCTGCAGGACCATGAACTATTCCAAAAATAGTTTACAAACTACTCCTTGGGAGAAACAAACTAGTCCAAATTCTGGTCCCATCACATACTAAGTTCTATTAACGTTTTACATTGTTTGTAACCAATTTTCTCCTTATGCATAACAATTGGACCAGAAAAAGGTCAATTGTCTCCTTATGCATTATATTCAGAACAGAAAAAGGCAATTTTTTTTTTTTTTTTTTTTTTTGTTTTATTTATAAATTTCAACAAATTTAAATTGAAATAAAAAATTTTACACAAAAATGTGAAAAGGTTTAATAGAGTTTGTTATATATTTCTGAGCAATGTGTTCCGGGTTCGAATCTCAGTGTGGATGAAAATTTTTTTATTAATTTTTTATTATTTTATACCTCGGCTATGTTGGACATATGTTTCATTTTTTGCTCAGAAGACCCTTCTGGCAAATTATGTACAAATTTAAAAATTCGAATTAAAAGTCACCGAGTGGAGGATTTGGACCTAGGCCTCTCCACGCATCGCAAGTCCTTAGACCGTTACACTATCGTTTGCTCTTCTTCACAATAGACGAACTGCCAAACAGTACGTAGTCAGTAACATTATAATTTCACTGATGCAATCGATACACAATTGGATCACTTCTGGTACTAATGACAGATTATGTATTACATTTGCACAATTGATAATTTAAATGAATTTATTCTAGTCCTACAGGGTATATGCTCGAAAAACACCAAAGCTCAAATCAAATATTGGCTACCAAGGTCATAAGATTTGACTCTTTAGACAACTTTTTAAAGAGCTACGTCATGTCACTGGCTTATGCTGATACAATAGCTACGACTGAACAGTTGGAACCAATATTCGGAGCGTTGTTGGCGAAATAAGGACGGCTATGCTGGGAAAACTGTTGCAGAATTGAACCGACTGGATGGTTTTCATAAGATGCATTCGCGGTGATCATATGCCCGAAATTGTATTCAGAGACTAAATACCATAAAATTTGCAAACCAACAAAGCCAAAATAATGGCCATTTCTTTCTGTGTTTTATTTGAAAGAAAAAATTCTTTACCTCTAAAGAAAAAACACACGATATAGCGATTATTATTGGTCAGAACAAATAAAAATCAAGTATAACGATTATTTTAAGTCCACATATATAAACGTCAAAGGATCTTTGATTCATTCTATTTTTTAATCAAAAGGAAATCCAAAAGTGTTGTTTTAATGATGGAATGCAGAAAGGTAGATTATATATAATTATATTTGAGGAACCCACGTTGGGCGCCAATGTTATGTGTACAGCTATGTTGTGTGTCAGCGGTGGGGCGCTTCATGGCAAAAACCACTCCCATTAGTCGGCGAGCTGCAAAGGCTAGCCACCATGTCATAACCAACACGGGGTGCACCACCCAACATTGCTGGACACATAACATTGGCGCCCAACGTGGGCCCCCAAATACAATCTTCATTTATTTATTACTGACCGATCAAAAAAAATCCATAAATAATTTTAATTCATTTGTAGTAAAAAGGAGATTTGTTTGTTGACGCTTTGGACTTATTTCAAATTATTTATGACATAACAAAACCAAATCTCTTGAAAAGACACATAATCGAAGAAAAACTTTGAGCTCGTTTTGTAAAAGAGCTATATTACGTATATCTGTATATCATCAACTCAATACTAGAATTAGGTAACTCCAATTTTCTAGTTTTGAGAAAATTTAAGATTTGGAAATTTATGTTAACACTGATTTAAGGCTTTTCTAGTTTTGTTTTTCTTATAACTTCATAATGATGTCACTTTAGAATACGCTGGTTGAAGCAGATTGTGCGCCAAATCAAGATCCCAAAAATGATAATCAAGGTGTTACCTAGTTGTAGTATTTAGTTGACGATATATATTTAGCTACTTTTTCTTTCACCTTCCAAAATTTGATTTCAAAAACTGCTCTCATTTTCACTGAAAATTTACTTTTAATAAATTTATATTTTACGTCCACGTTTACTCTCCAACTGTGGCTTATCCGGATGATGCTTACGCACATGTACACCCAAATTACCACGTTGTTTAGCCCTATAGGAACAGTGCGGACACGGATGACATGGCTCCTTCCCGCCACATTCAACATTTTCATGACGACGCAATGTCGACTTCCAACGGTACTTTTTACCACAATGACGACAAACATATTTCGATTCGATATCATCGGATTGATCCATTGATGAAGGACTCAATGATAGTTCGTATGTTGTGGTTGTCGTCGATTGATTTTGTTCCTGTTTCATGGGACGTGTTGTAAGTATCGTATAACTTTTAGTGATTGTCGGATGTTCATGTACGGTAATACCATCGGGTACTATTGTATCAACACTGGTGCAATCATCCTGATCCAAAGTTTGCAATTGCTGATGCTGTTGTTGCTGGTGGTGTTGCTGCTGTTGTTGTTGTTGTATGTGATGATGTTGTTGTGTTTGTACTGTTGCTGCCTGCAGCTGTTGATGATGTTCATGTTGTTGTTGCTGTTGTTGATGCGATTGCGCCTGCTCGACAGTCGTTAATTGCGTTGTTTGTTGCATATGCTCAGTTATTTCGGTTGGTGCAAAACCAATACCAATTTTTGTACCATCTGGCAATTCTATATCATCAATTTCAGCATATTTCACCAAATCACTAATGATTGCAGCTGATGTTTGTGCATTGTTAAGATCAATTTCGCTAATCTCATATTTGGTACCTTCTGTCAATTCATGTTGCTCATCATGATGATGTTGCTGCTGATGGTGGTGGTGTGAATCAACAATTTGTACATTAGTTGTGGTAGTACCTTGCGGTGTGATAATTTTGCCTCTTGAATATTTAATACGCGACATGATAGGTTTTTGTTCAGTAATTTGTACATTACGTAAACTCATCAGATTGATTGTTTGTGGATGAGCGGTGGTTACTATATGTTGTTGTTGCACTTCATGATGTTGCTGGTGGTGCTGGTCAGGATCGTGTATTTGTATATGGTGTTGCTGATGATGATGCTGTTGATGTAACTGATGCGGTTGTATGATTGTAGTGGTGACATGCGGATGATGGGTAGCAATTGTTGTTGAAGCCGGTATAATCTTTTTCAGGTTAATCAGTTCTGAAATTTTGGATGAGAATAAGTTTTGAAAGTAAAAATAAGGTATTATCGATTACTCTTAATGTTGTGTCTATGTGGAAACGAAATTACAAACTATTAATGAAGATTATTTCACGTTACAACCCGGTGGCGTTTTTGAGCGACATCATTCATTATGATATTGTCATCGATGAATCATTATGAAAATAACACGAACATAGCTCTACATGAAAATGATTTTTTCATCGAGTAATCATAATGAGAATGTGAGGAAGTAGCATACTATGTCGGACAATGTCATTCGAATGTCTCTGAAGAATTGAAATGTTTCGAATATGTGAGATTGTCTGTTAAAAGTCGCTATCCAATTGACGGTTGCATGACATTTGACATTGTCTGTTATGTGTCGCTACTAAAGAGAAAAAGGCACCAACGACTAGAAAAAATCATGGATACGGCCGACTATTTATTATGTGTCAAGTGAATTTATAGAAATAAATAAAAAAACTATCGGCATTTCCACCAAAAGGTCCGCCGTGAGCCAAAAATTTAAATCATGATACCTCTGAAACTATTTAGCGTACATGGATGAGATTTGGTACTTATTTAAAAAGCACCAAGACAAGTAATGTATAATGTAATGTGGGAAAAATGGGGGTATCACGCCCTCACAAAAATCACTTCGTCATATCTTCGAAAATATTTATCGCACAAGAATGATATTTAATACATGTATACAAAGCGCTAGAACAAATAATGTTCCCTGGGAAAATGGGCGATGCCACGCCCCTAAAAAAGGAAATTCATATTTTATGAGTAAAAAGGATTGTCCCTATGAAATGAAATGCTATGGAAGAATTGGTGATGCCACCCCAACTTAACAAGATAAGGATATCCAACATTCACTGGGAAATCCTGGCTTTTTGAACGATTTTCAATTTAAAATTTGTATGGTGGAAAATATGTCACGTACATATTGTCACGTATAGATTCAGATTATGATCAAAACAAAGAAAAGTACAGAAGATATTTGAATCAAACAAAATACATCATAAAATAACATTATTGCATAAGATTCTAAAATTACTCGCACTTTCAAATTCTGACTTGTTTCGCTGAATTCTGACTTTCTTTGAATAGACACGAAAACAACTTCTATTTTTGTCACGTTCGTTTTGTGTCTTTTTTTGCGTATATCTTGGAACCAGGACTTCGCCTGCTATTAAAGTTGGCACTAATTATAGGGCTACCTAGGTGCTATAATGTAAAGTAAAAATAAAATAAAAATATGTTTCACTTCCACTTTTTTTGCAATATTAATGTGTACACGGTCACTTTCGTCACGTAGGGAATCTCCATACGTACCTAAATAAAAACTAATAAATAAAATTTTCTTCTTTTCATACTGAAGTTGTTGTGACAAGTTCATTAATGCTAATTCGATGACATTTTCCTCTACCAGTCACTCGAAAATGTACGCATTGGTGAATTATTCATAAGTGAAATATACTAATATTATATGCTATGAGTCGCTAGCACACTGAGGAGTCAATGATATTATCGGCATATTAGCATTCAGTAAATTTTGTTCAAAAAGTTCTTACATGATGAAGTCGAACAAATGTCTCCGTTTGTCATCTATGATTTAGAATTGTCACTATTTGTCAGCGGTGAATCGTCGAGACATACGCCACCGGGGAGTTACTTATTCCCAGTACTAAGTACCTAGTACGTATAGCTCACTTTGTTGTTCCCCTAAATAAAATACAATACTCACCGCACTCCGATGAGGGCAACTTAATTGCTTGACTCGTTGTTAGCGTGGTCAATGTTGGTTTTACTTCGCCAACATCTTGTACATCCGTTATATGTGCCTGTCCAGTTACAGCAGCAACAGCTGCGGCTGCTGCCTGTTCTTCATCTCCAGCGGCAATTTTGGCCGTCGTTATGTTGCCAAGTTTCTTGACATGCAATACAAAACCATCTTTATTTTGCGTGATAACAATATCGTTGCTTTCCAAGAGGCAATCATCCAGTTCAAAATCATCAGGTGAGATATCGGTTTGCTCGGATTTATCATGTTTTGCTGTAAAAAGATTTCAATGGAGTCAACAAAGGGGGGTGGGAGAGTGGAGTAAAAAAAGAAAGAGAACAAAAAGAGAAATAAGTAATTAGTAAGGTTTATAGTTATTTTCGTATTTCCTAAGTGTTTCTTATTTCTAAGTCTTAATTTTTATTATTAGTTGTGCATTTTTTTAGTAATAAAAAAACAATATTTTAAAACACATATTAGCTCAACAAGCATATTGATATATATAACATATTTCTTTGAACGTATAACAAGAACATAAAAAAAATGTTTGTTAAAAAACCTTTTATTTTGAAATTTATACAGATTTTGCCACAACCTGAAAATTATATAGAAAACTTAACTTTAGTTAAAACTTACAAATAACATCCCAATAATTTAAGCCAAAGTTAAAATTAAAATAAATAAAAAACTTAATTTTCAGTTGCATATAAAATCGAATAATTACACATTTTATTGATTTTCATTTTATTTTATATTTATTACATTTTATTTGTTTTTATATTATTTAAGAATTGTGCTATTTTTAACTTGTACGATAATTCACAATTCTTATATATTTAACTTATATATTATATATCTTTATTTATATTGGTAAAAAAAAACAATTATTCAAAAGCTCACCTGAAATGACTAAAAGTTTTATAGAAAGCTTTATGCTTTTTTATTTAATTAACATATGTGACTTTTATTTAACAGCCCCAATTCTTGAAAAATAACGTATTAATAGATAATAAATCAAAAAGCATTATTTTTTAACAAATTTCAGTCAACAAAGATGCAGACACAACCTTGTGTTTCCTATTGGAGATAATTTTTCGACTGAAACCCCTACAAAAGTAATAGCAACAAAGTTTAGAAATAATACAGAACCACAAATTATTAATGAGATCAAAAACCGAAAATATTTTCACTAATTTTTCACATGGATGAAAACTTCAAACATACAAAAATTAACATTTATTAATACACTTAAGTTTACAAAGTGTAAATTTTTAGTGTAGCTGCGGAACAGTTTCAGATCGCTGTAACACAAATGAAGACATTTAAAATTAAAAGTTGAAAAACTTAATATAGTATTACCCAAGCTAGTGCTTCATATTCGTATCCCAAATTGTCATATTCATCTAAAAAAAAACATGAAATATAAAAAAAAGTCGATCATTTTGCATTGAGATCATCTACCAGTGTCTAAATAAATATTGGTAGGCATTTCCGGAACTACCAGTACTAAAAATGGTAATAGTGAATATTAATTCAAACAATTCAAGATTTTACCATCCCTTATCACATTAATTTACTTGATTTGTCATAGAGGAAACGCTATTGCCGTTTAAAAGTGTATATCTCATAGGTGAGTGTAGGTTAGATCGGGTCGAAATTTAGATTCATCCCGAAACCGGCTCAAAAGTTAGAGGGACTTTTAAAAACGATATCTGCATCATTTTTTTAATTCTGAGAAAAACTAATGGAGCGCTTTTGATTCTACTAAAGGCCTATTTTGTCTAAAAAAAAACATGTTTTTTGGTCATAACTTTTTTTTTCATTAGAAAATGGATACCATACCCAAGAGTGCTTTAGAAATAAAGATTATGTTCTTACAAAAGTTATGGCGTTTAAAATTTTATTTTATTTTTTTTTTTTTTTTTTTTGGGGTATAGATAATATTCGATTCCAAAAATTGACTTTTTACGTTTTTGAATAACGAGGGCGGAAACAATATTTCTTTCTCAAAAGCAAGGGAACTTACGAAAAAAATTTATACGGCAAAAAATGCTTGGAATTGTCAAAGGAATACGTGTGAATTTTTTGAGCTATTTTATAATTTTTCAAAACTTGGTCAAAAAAATAAAAAAAAAATAAAAAAAAAATAAAAAAAAAAATAAAAAAATAAAAAAATAAAAAATAAAAAAAAATAAAAAAAAAATAAAAAAAAAAAAAAATGCTGAAAAAAATCACACCAATTCTTTGAAGGATTCTAAGCATTTTATGTCATATGATATTTTTTCCTAGATGCCTTGGTTTTAAGTAAACTGTCAAACGAGCTGAAATCTCAATTTGATAAATTTTTTGAAAAAATAAAAGAAAAAATAAAAAAAAAATGCCAAAAATTCTGAAAAAATTCACACGTATTTTTTGGACAATTCTAAGCATTTTTTGTCTCTTACACTTTTTTCTTTAGATGCCTTGCTTTCGAGTTGTTTTATTTTAGGTTAAATAACGTTGGCGCTAACTAATTCATACAAATGCATCGCATGACAATTCACAATCTTCTTACAGCAACCGGTTTGAAACTAGTCGAAGCAAAGACATTTGACATAAGTAGAGAGAAAGTATATCATTCAAATGAAACAATTTTTCATTTATTAAAAGTTTTCAGACTATCTTATTCAATTAAAAATACGATAAGCTGAAGGGAATGTGAATTCGTGTTTTTAAAATGAAATAAGGTCAATACTGTGCCGACACAAAGTGAGAGAAAACCCGTCTTTCTGCAGAATGCTACAACCAAATTCTAGAAAAACTGAAACTGCCTTCTTAAGAATAATTTGGAGATATCCCATTTTCAATATGTTCGATTCAATTATATAAATTTCATCTAAAAGTTTTAAAAAATTTCCAAAATCGTCCAAACATGACCCAAAAATATGCGCTTGAATATATAGATAAATTGTCCAACAACTGGAACAATTTCCTTTCTAGAAAGTGGATTTTTTTTTTTACCTAAACCCATTTGCATATCAATATACCTACTAACAAAACAATTGAATTGATTTCACCGCACCTCACTTCCTTCAACTCCTGTAATTTTTTTTTGCACTATGCTATTTACGTGATAATTCAGTACCACTTGCTTCGACTACTGGCACATCCGGTAATATATAATGTTCCGAATGCTGTGTTTTCATATGAACATTGAGACTGTGTTTGTAACGCGTTACATACGGACAATATTGACAACGTTCCGAGGGTGAAATACCACACTCGAAACGTAAGTGACGTGAAAGATTCTTTTTATATGTATACATTTTATCACAACGTGGACATATATGAGGAGATAGAGTAAAACTATTGGCGTTGGTTGGTGTTGTCACTGTTGAAGCAGCAGCACCTGCTGTAGCTGTAGCTGAGGTATTAGCATTATCATGCTGGAGCTGCTGCTTAAGTTGTTTTTGTGAGATCTCTGCATAAGCTATATTATTCAATGATGTTACCGACTTCACCGATATGGTCCAATAATTATCTGCAAAAATAAAATAAAAAATAAAAGTGGAATATGTGAGTAAGTGTTATATTAGATAATATATTTTCAAAAAAAAAAAAAAATTAAAATACAATAACATGTAATTAAAATATAATAAAAATCAAAAAACAAAATAAAAAATATAAAGAAAGTTTAAATTTGGAAAAAAAGTGGTAGGAAGTATTTTCTTTATGTAGGTATGTATGCAAGTGAAAAACTATGAAAAATAGATGATATTTATTTTGAAAAAGTAACTGACATGACCCTTATTTTAATTTGATTTTTTTTTTTATTAAAAAAGTGCTTAAAAATGTAGTAAAATTATGTTTTGGCACAAAATGAGAAACAACGAAATTTGTGAAAAATTGCATATTTTAAGGGTCCGTAACCGCATATGAATAAGAGAGTTGTAAAAAAGTTCTTTCAAAGCTTAAGGTTAAAATGTTTAATATGGTATAATCCCATGCTAATATCTGGTAGTGTAAATCTAGTGTAACAGGGCGCATAATTAATCATTTGTCTGTAAAGAGTTATTCTTTAAGTGTTCTAAGTCCTTCGGGAATAGTTTTGAAATTCTTTCACAAAATTCGCATTAGTTCTGCTAAATTTAAATGAAAATCGATCTGAATATATTTTTATTTATTTTTTGCGAAAAAAATTTTCATAGTAACATTTTTCCAAAATATTTGTACTTTTCTTTTTAATCGAAAAATCGAGAGGAGTTCTGATAAGAGTTTTTAATAGCACTCAAAGAATTCTGAACGAAATCTTAGCAGTTTTTCCGAAATATGAAAAAAATTTTGCGT
Organism: Calliopum simillimum; assembly: GCA_951812925.1. Taxonomy (NCBI): domain Eukaryota; kingdom Metazoa; phylum Arthropoda; class Insecta; order Diptera; family Lauxaniidae; genus Calliopum; species Calliopum simillimum. The sequence goes on along the minus strand of OX638370.1, from coordinate 112,316,539 downwards.
TCGAAAAAAAAAAAATTTTATGAGAGGAGTTCTGTTTAAAGTTCTATTTAGTGAATAACATGAAAACTACGAATATGTTGGAAAAATGTAACTAAGATTTTCCTTAGAACCCTTCAAGTGCTACACAGATTTCCAATCAGCACTCATCTATGATAAAAATTTTTTTTTGGATACTAAAAATTGCCTGATTTTTCGATTAAAATGAAAAGCACGAATATTTTGAAAAAAAAGTTACTAGAATTTTACTTTAGAGCTTTAGAGCGCTACCCAGAACTTCAATCAGAACTCCTCTACGATAGAATTCTATTTTTTGAATGCTTAGAAAAAATAAAAAAAAATTTTCTGATTTTACGATTGAAATGAAAAGTACGAATATTCCTTTAGAACTCTTCAAGCACTATTTATAACTCTACCCAGAAACCGAATCTTAAGCGAAAAAAAAAAAACAATTTATAATGGACTCCAGAACTCTTTCTTGTCAGCTCAAAAATGGTATCAGAACTATTTCGAATTATGTGGCAGAACTCCAGAACTGTACCCAACGGACTCAGAACTCTAAAAAGAGTTTTGGTTTTCGAAAATTCCGGAGCCAACTTTACATAAGTGTCTGTATATCATATGATATATAAAAAAAAACTTAAGGCATCACATGACAAGCTCGGCAGAGAAAGTAGACCCTTTTTAAAAAATTCATAACTCAGTGAAAAATTTATATTTTTAATTTTTTTTTTTTTAATGCAGATAATCAATTAAATTACAATAAAAAAAAAAAAAAAAAATTATATATTTTATTCCGTTATTATGTTGTAGAGCTCTGAACTGGCGGCAGAGAAAAAAAGGTTGCCTGATGGTTTTCACGCTGGGAGTCGCCACAATAGTCCGATCTGGAAAAAATATGTTTTTTTGGAATCTTAACAATCTTCCGTAAGTCCCGACACGAGCTTTTTTTTTTAATTTTTTTTTTTCGATTTTTGGTGATCTTCCAAACTTGAAAATTTATTTTTCACTAAAACACTCATAAAAATTCGAAAAAAAAAATTTAAAAAAAAAAGCTCGTGTCGAGACTTACGGAGTCAAGTTTAAAATTATACAAAAATGTGAAAAAAAAAATTCATCAAAAAATGTTTACTGTGGCGTGAAAACCAGTACGAAAAACATGGTTTCGAGATAAACGCATTCAAGCAATACAATCAATTGCCATCTGCCGTCGGCAAGTAGTACAAAGAATAAAAATGAATGCTCACTAATGCTGCTGTAACTTTTGAAGGGGTAGGAATTTTTTCATGAAATAATTTTTTTTAGAATCATTAGAATATTTACTAAAATGCAAAATTAAAAAAAAAAAATGAATCTGAAAAAAGTTCACTTGTCATGTGACCCCTTAAGGAAAAAATATTGAACACAATATATGGGGGAATCTATGCGAAATTTTTCTACGAAAAATGTTTACTCCGGAAATGTGTTCTTCAAGAGTTTCGAGTTATTCACGCCTGAAAATCATGAAAAAACGGGAAAATCAATCAACACAATAAACTATTTAGTGGATATATCGGGTTTGGCAAAGCCGATTGCCGTAAGAACTTGAATGGGTCATCGGAATCTCTTAAAGAACACATTTCCGGGGTAAAAATCGAAGTTTATTTTTCGTTAAAAAATTTCGCATGGATTCCTTCAGTTTTCTCGGACAAGTTAATTAAACTAGAATATCCCCAATCCAGAAAATTTATATTTATAAACTGAAAGTAAAAAAAGGGTGACAATAAAAATTACTGTAGATTTTGGGCAGTTAAAATTACATTAAGTGAGAATGAAATAAAAAATAAAAATTAGAAAGTAAAAATAAAATAAAAAAGTAATAAATGTTTATAAAGAAAACAATAACAAATGGAAATGAAACAGTTGCAGGTAGTACCGTCTACTGTCTGTTAACGGTAGCAATTGTTGTTCGTCTATGCTGTTCACCTTCATAGAGACACACAACAATTGACCTGACTTTAGCTGAAATTTCAATGGTTTTCTGAAAATAAAACTAACATTTTTTTTTTTTATAAAAGTTTTAATAGATTTCATTTAATTTTTTTAATAAAGTGAAAAGCTTTATGTAGGATGTGCATTACTAAAATGTTGCAGCAACGTTTGCTTAACACTGCAGCTAAAACCGCATAAATGGCATTTATAATTGGAACTATATTTACTACGCATAGAAGAGCGTCCGAAACGTTGATACGAAATAATTTCACGTTTTGTTGTTTGTATGTTAAGCATATTATCATCATGTATATTGTCATCTTCGACTTTATCATGATCATCATCATTAATAACATAAATTGGCTCTTCATCATCATCAATTATCTCAGTTAGCATAGCTTCATCGGCCGCATATTGTACATCCTGGATATCAGCACTTTCATTTAAATCCTTAGATTTTGTCATTGTGTCTTTTGCATCAACATCATCAAGTAGCTCTTCATAGTCGTCGGCGGCTGTTGTAGGTGAGTTTTTTACATGCTCAACGTCGTCAGCCAGTTCTAAGACAGTTTTTACTTCTTCTTCAACTTCCTCCTCAACCATATCAATAAATGATGTATAGCTTTCTGTGCTGGATTCTAGAAAAAGAAAGAGAGAAAAAAAAATAAAAAAAGAGGAGTTATTTGAAAAAATAAAAAAATAAAAAAATTAAAAGAAAAAACATTCATCGAATTATATATAAGAAAATAATAAAAATATTTAAGAAAACAAAAAAAATAGCATAGGCGTGTAAATTTATGTATAAATGAAAATTAAAAAAAAACGTTTAAAAAAATAAAAACCAAATTAAGAAAATTGCTTAGCTAGCAAACAAGCATGTATCAGTTGACATTGTTGGTTTGAGCTTACTGTTACATGTATTTTAGTAAAAAAGAACAACATAATTGTATCAGGTGACATTTTTGGTTTGAGCTTACTGTAGCTGGTTATTACTAAAACACATGGCACAGTAAGCTCAAACCAGCAATTTCAACTGATACATGCTCGTTGGTTGCTAAAAATGTAAATCATTAGCTGTTCAAAAAACAACTTTAGCTTAGGTATAAATTTATTTGGCACATAATGAATATATTTTAAATAAAACACAATTTTCATTCAATTTAATTTCATACTTTTATTTTTGCATTTTTCTTTCCTCGCATTTCAATTTCATATTTTGTTTGTTTGATTTTTTTCTTTGTATTTTCTTCTTTTTTTTTTTTTGTTTTTTTTTTTTTTTTGGGGATTTTAAATAATTTAAAGAGTTTGTTATTTTTTAATTTTTGTTGTAAAAATATAATCATCATCATTATCATTCGTTGACAACATAATAATTTTATTTTTACAATAAATTATAAACATAATATTAATTAATAAAAATTATTTAAAAATTAAAATAAAATCTCATATTTGCTAAAAACATTTGTTGTTGTAATTTTTGCTACAATTGTTTCATTTTTGTTTTTCTTAAGGTACAATTCTAATAAAATATCATCATCGTCAATATGTATATATATAAAGTTTCTTGTATATATGTATAGAACGCCTGCTTTGTTGTTGTTGTTTTATGAAAACATGTAACAATTTATTGTTGTGGTAATTTTTGTTTTTTATTTAATCGATTACGTTTATATTTCTTACGTTTTTATTACGTACATATATAATGCATTTTTGTCTTGTAACTTTATGTATAAATATGTTTTTCTACAGTTTGGTATTTTTTTTTTTTTTCGAATTTCATTGGCAACTTCATATAACTCACTTATTCTATGCAACAGTTGGTTAGTGACGGCATCACCAAAGAACATAATGTGCAACATGATGGTAGATCGCAATATATCTAGCTATTGTACCGAAACCTCTCTACTCGTCTTTCCGAAGCGACGCTGTTAACCACATGTGAAAATCGAGTAATTGGCCTAATATTTCTAGAAAGGGAACCTCGATGGAAACAGAAGGAACAAATAAATAGTGGTGAGTACTCGCAAGCGATTGATCCCTTAGCCAACACCCTAACATCAGCATAAAAAACATTGTCACGAAACCGCAACAGCCTCGGATAACAAACAACCTAAGTCGTCAAACATTTAGGCCACACGAAAGAGTGTAATAATATTATCTATATATTAATAAGCAAGACAAAAACTTGTCCATAATTTTTTTACTATGTTAGAAATGGAGCACGACGAAGATATTTGTGTGTAAATGTGCACAAAGCTAAAATTATTTAAATATTTTGCCATTAAGCTAGGTAAAATCAAGTGCAAACTTTTCAATATTAAAAACGTCAAAATACGCGGTCACACACAGCTCAAAAAAGGATAAAGCACAAAAAGAAAGACAAAAATCATAGCACTGACTTCATGTTTTTTGTTTTGTTTATATTTCGCTTGAATTATATAAATTATGAGCTTTTCTATTTTGTACCAAATAACAAAAAAAAAATACAAAAAGTTTCCAAAAAGTACCAAAATTATTTAATACATTTGTGGTCGAATTTTGACCACTGGGTGATTCTAGTAAGATTAATTTTATGATCAGCTGAATCAATTGTTCTGTAAAATAAGTAAGCATGATATACTCCCCACACATTAAAAATAATATAGTCGGAAGAAATGTTTGGTAACAGAGTATCAGATGCTGAGGAATGAGGCCAAAAAAAATAGTTAAGAAAAAAAGAGTCATATTCCGATACATTTATTCGGAAATTATGTAAAATTGGTTTATATAGCACAATATAAATTTTATATAAAATGGTTCAAAATATGTACTTTCATATGAAGTTCTACATAAAATTTATACAAAAATAGTATAAAAGATTTTTGTATGGTGATACTATTAAATTTAAACCAAAATAGTGTAAATTGTATTAATACTTTATTTGTATAATTTTCATACGAAGAAGTATAAACGGTTTGTATACCAAGTTGTAGTATAGACTTTATACCAAATTTGGTGTGAATTTGTATTCATTCCAATTTGGTATGAATTTTACACCCAAACTATTTGCTGTGTAGATGACTACCATGCGAGTTTCCGAAATGATCGATCTACAATTGACCAAGGATTTATCGTTAATCAATCCTTTGCAAAATTCTGCGATAGTAAATATATACTGCCTTATCGTCGACTTTAAACAAGCATTGAAATTCTTGCTGCATACGCTGAGAATACTATTTAAACTTGTTGAACTGGTGCTTATGACTCTAAGGACAGATACTACACAGCTAAGGTTTTGGTACAGAGAAAACATACGGAATCATTTACCTGATCCTACACGTAATCATTCAACAAATAAACACCCATGGCACAATCTTCAATACAAATCTAAGCTATGCGTTTAACAAGAGACCAAAAGCTGAAAATACATACGGAAAAAAAATGTTTGGACACTAAAATCGCGCAAGATTGAAAAAAAGACTGAGGAAAATCTTTGACACAGATAGACAACCCGATTTTGGACACCGCAATCGGTACAACGAGAAACTAGAATGACTCATTGAATATAGAAATGTTTTAAAGTAAATAAAAGAACAGAGGCTCAGATAGCTGGGGCATAGAAATAAAATGCCGAGAAAGAGAATTACACCCCAAGCTTATGATCTACAACTTAATGGAGAGCGAAGAAGAGCATGAACGAGAAAACACCGGCTAGATGATGTACAAGAAGACCTTAAAAAGATGTGAGTGCGAAATTGTAGAGTCCTAGCCGTGGAACGAGAGAACTGGCAGCAGATTGTTGTGGAAGCAATGGTCCACCAAGAACTATGACGCTAGAAGAAGAAGTTTGTTTAGTGAAAGTTCGCTGACTTTTTTATTGCAAATTTTAAAGCCTTTTTCGTTTTAAGCTCAAAACACGATTCTGAGGACTAATTCTGTTTTTAGCACATCAATATGCATATGTTCCAAATTTCTTAGTACTTCGGTGTAATTTAAAATTTAAAATATTTAAATAAAATTGTTGAAATATATTTATGTAAGTTTTTGATGCTTCTGTAAATGTAATTGATTATTGTTTTGCCTTTGTCATTTCGAATATGTACATATGTTTATGAATAAGTGAGTTATATTATTTATTTATTTCTGTTTTATATTTTTAACAACTTTTTGTTTTTCTTTCAAAGTTAATCACACAAAATGTAAATTTTTGTATATATATTTTTTTTTTTTCACTTACGTTTTTCTTTGATTTTTTTATTTTATTCTTCTTCTATTCTTGTGTATATGAATATAAATCGGTTTGCTATATCCTATGTTTTTAGTATGTATATTTTTGGTTGGTTTCTTTGGAGTATTTTCTTGATTTTTTGTTAATTTTAACGCATTTTTATATTAATTTTTTTTTTTTCAATTATTCATTTTTTATTAATTGGTAATAAACAATTAAGTTATTTCTTTAACTAACTTTATAACAATAACAATTTTCTTCTTTTTTTTTTGCTCCTTTTTGTAAAACTTATTAGTACAGTATTAACAATGTAAATCTCTTTTAACAGCAAAATAGAATAAAAACAAATTAAAAATAAAATTGAGTTTTTAATAACGAATTATGCTAATAATAAAAAAAAAACAATTATAAAAAAAATTTGCTATCCTAGATCAATAATTAAAATTAGTGAATGCTCATAAAAACAAATAAACAATTAAAACAAAAAGAGAAAACAATTTAACAATTAAAAACAAAGTAAAAATATTTATGCTGTAAAGTTTAATTTTTTATAATTTTTCTAATCTTTTTTTTTTTTGTATTATATATTAATTTATAAGAATTGTTTTCTTTGTTTTGCGGCTTTAGAGGAGTGAGTATTTTAAGCGCGAGCGAACACTTTGAACAACAGCAACACTGGTACTTAAAGTTCAAAATCAAATAACTAAATATTCCATTCAGCGTAGGAAAAATTTAACTGCAAAAACTTGATAGTGAAATTTCGTATATACATACAGTATGTATACAATATTGAGTATTATAAAAATCATTTTCAAAAAATTTCGAAATAATTTTGTAAATGCATAAAACAAACATAGAATTAAAATTATTATAGATATATATATTCGAAAATTTTAATTTTAATATGCAATTAACGATTTAAAGAAACCACATAAGAAAGGTTTGTCATGCCAACAAGTGTTAAATTAATTTGAAAATAAGCTTTATGAAAGACTTTGCTAAGTATTACACAGACACACAAAATAACAAAAAAAAAAATTAAATAAACTTGCATACCCTACAGGATCACGGACTATTCCAAAACTAGTTTTCAAACTACTCCATGGGAGAAACCGACTAGTCCAAATTCTGGTCGCATCACATTTAAAGTTCTATTTACGTTTTACATTGTTTGTCATTTGGCGTAACCAATTATCTCCTTATGCATTACAATCGGACCAGAAAAAGGTCCAATTTTTTTTATTTTATTTGTAAATTTCAACAGCAAGTCACTAGACCGATTCGCTATCGTTTGCTCTTCTTCACAATCGACGAACTGTCAAACAGTACGCAGTCAGTAATGTTATGTGTATAATCGATACACAATTGGACCGCTTTTGATACTTATGACGAATTATGCATTACATTTGGACCATTTTTGATACAATTGATAATTTAAATTTATTCTAGTTTAAGGTTTAGTCCATTATGGACTACTTACAAAAAAAGCTTCTACTTCAAAGGTGCATAACCCGGAAAACGTGAAAGGTATAGTTTGATAAGGAAGATTATGGCTATAAGTTGCCTTTAAAAAAAATCGATTTCACATTTTCTTGGAACTGCGCCATAAGCCTGAAAACAGCAATTGCTGCGATTTTAAGCAAGATTATCTCGAAATCCAGCAGGAAATCGTATACAGATTTATAATCGGAAAATATAGAAGGGTAAAGATGTTTATAATTATTATTTTTAATTTTGTGTGCCAGTGTTATCTGAGTAGTTTCACAAAAAAAAAAAAAAAAACTGGGACAAAGGAAGCGCTTCAAAACAAAAATTTTTATTAATGCTTGAATTGATTAATGTCAATTGTTATATGCAACAAAAACAATTTAAACTAATTTTTGCGAACTTCTCTGCTAAATACATATATCACTCCCCCCACATCCTTTGAATGCAATGCAACCATTTTAAATCATTTTGAACTGACACTGACTGATATTTGGCTAAGTTAACTATTATTCCCTTATTTGATATATGTATATATATATATATTAATTACATATATTTTAATTTTTTCAACATTTTATATAAATCTCTTTTTAGTTAGGCTTAAATTGCTAAATTTATATATATGTATTTATGTCTGTATTATTTTTAAACTTTTATTATTTCATTAATGTTTATAAATTATTTAACAATTAACAACAAATGAACAAAAAATTTAAAAACAGACTAAATTCAAAATGTTTTAAATGTATGTATGTTTGCATAACTATATTTTTATTTTAGTTAGTTGTAAGTTTGCAACAAATTATTCCATGCAGTTGTCAATATATATTTATATTCTAGTTAAAAAAAAAATGTATGCCTCTTTTTCTGTAAGGCTTGTTATTTGTTATAGGCAAAATCTCAATTTATGGCTCTGTACGAAAACTATTTTAACTCCTAAAACTATGCCTTAGCAGCTGCGCTACTCTTTCATGTTTTGTAAGTTTAAATATTTAAGCTAGCATAGTTTTAGGTGCTTGAATAAGTAAACGCATAGCCACTATTTATGCTGTAAATAAAAGGACTATAAAATATATATTATTTTTTTTAGTATTTAAATTAAGCTTAATACAACTTTAAAAGACAAAAATGTTCGTTAAAATGTGTCCACTTTTTTTTTTATTTTTGTTATGCATAAACCAACCATAACAGCCACGTGGTACTTTAAAAGCTATAAAAATAACACGTTTTTTTAACCCTTTATTGACCTGACATAAAAAAAGCCAACTTGTTAATGGTATTTGTTTGATATCTCTGCTAGGGCATTTAATTTATCACACATAATTTATATTATTACCGAAAATAAGCACGTTTTTTTATTAAAGATAAGTGGATAGAAATGAAAAATTTCATTTCATTAATTTTTAGCCCCACAAAATTATTAAACTTTTTGAAAATCATGACAAAAATTTGAACACCCTACAAAAACAAAACTTTACGAAAAAATATGTTTTTGTAAAACAAGTCCACACAGTATCTAAGGTCAAAAAAAGCGCCAATATTAAGCTTTAACATCGAAAAAAAAAAATAATAATCTACAGTTAAAAATTTTTTTATGGCACTCGGCATTAATTTTATAACTAAGCCATATATATTATTCTCTATATTATCTATCGTAGGCTTAGCTCAGTTTTTAAAATTGAGTTTAAAAGCTATTTTGATATTTCTTTTTTACCTAATCATTCCTTATACGTATATATGTTTTCTTTAGTGATTTTTGTTTTTTTTTTTCTTTTTTTTTGTTGTTTTAACTTAAAAATAAATACTTGTATATTAATAACAATCAACAATTTATAAATAGATTTTTTTTTTATACATGTATTGCATATGTTTTTGCATAGAGTATGTACACATAACATATGTAAAAATAACATTTTGAATTTATGAAAAACAAAAAAATTAACAATTTTAGTTTAATTAAGCTATTTGATCTAGAATATATATAAAAAGGTTAGTAAATTCAATTTATATATGTGTTCGAAACCAAAACAAAATATTTAGTCAAAAAAAAAATGTAATAATTGTTCACGAAGCTGTTCTCTATTTCAAAACAAGACCTTTCTTTCTTTTGAAAAATTTATGCTAAGGCAGATATTAAAAGCGATAGGCGAATTCTGCAAACTTAAATTATTTAGGCAGCGTCATAGCAAATAAAAGAGATACATGAGCAAATGCTCATTAATTCCTGTCAACGACGGCAAAACCCAAAGAACATACTAGCTGCTAGTGTGCTGAATAACTCAAAAAACCAAAAACTTTGAGAAAGACGGACGCTTCTTAAGATCTTAATTTACAATTACTTTACAGTAATAACCCTGCAGGACCACGGACTATTTCAAAACTAGTCTGCAAACTACTCCATGGGAGAAACCGACTCGTCCAAATTCTGGTCCCATCTCATAAGTATAAAGTTCTATTTATGTTTTACATTGTTTGTCATTGGGCGTAACCAATGGTCTCCTTATGCATTGCAATCGGACCAGAACAAGGTCAATTGTCTCCTTATGCATTACATTCGGACAAAGGCCAATTTTTTTTATTTTATGTATAAATTTCAAAGAATTTAATTTAAAATTCAAATTTTACACAAAAAAAGCAATAGGTTTCATGTGTTAAAGAGTTTGTTATGTATTTCTGAGCAATGTGTTCCGGGTTCGAATCTCAGTGTGGATGTAATTTTTTTTATTAAGTTTTTATTATTTTATTCCTCGACTATGTTGGAGATATGTTTGATTTTTTGCTCCGAAGGCTCTTCAGACATATTGTGTACAAATTAATAGAAATTTAAAAATTAGTATTGAAAACCACCGAGTGGAGATTCGAACCCGGGCCTCTCCATACAGCACAAGTCATTAGACCGATACACTATCGTTTTCTCTTGTTCACAATCGAAGTACTGCCAAACAGTACGTAATCCATAATGTTATAATTTCACTAATACATACAATCCATACACAAGTGGACCACTTTTGGTACTAATGACGGATTATGCATTACATTTGGACCATTTTTGATACAATAGATGAATTTATTCTAGTTTTAGGTGTACTTACAAAAAAACTAGACCAAAGATTGGACTATTTAGACAATTGACTCCGTCGGTCCTACAGGGAAAATAAAAACGAAGCAATCAATCATATGCTTCGTGTTCCTAACCCTTCGATGAACACTTCTCGTCATTTCAATATATTTCCAGACTCCAAATTTAAAGACGAGACGACGATAAAAACTAAAACGATCAGAAACGAAATAGAAACGACATTTGGGAATAGGGGTGAATCATATATATGAATAAAGCCGCAGGATTATTAAGATCTAATGCACAATTTTTATCCAACGTCACACATTGCAATGACTTCTGTCGTAGCATAAACTCAACATTGGTTTCGATAAAAAAATAAATAAACAACTTCTCTAAAGTTTTAATATATGTATGTACTATATAAATATTCCGATTTCTATTTTCCTCTTATGTTTATAACATTCGAGTTGAAAAAAGTTTTTTAAGTTTTTAACAATTTCTAATAAAATCTCCATATAAATTTGTATGCTATATTTTTTCTCATTTCTTTTAATTTTTATCTACAGATAATTTCTTCTATTTTTTTGTATATGTATAGATTCTTTCATTCTTTTTTTTTATAATATAAATATTTTTTCTTTAATTAATATATGTTTTTTGGCAACAAAATAAACACAGTACGTTTGTAACTTTCTTCTTTTTTTCTGTTTATAATTTCATACGTAAATATGTATATATAAACCATTTAATTTGTTAATTTTACTTAATTCTACTTAGTTTTGGTTAGTTTGACTAAATTTGTTTAAATCATTTTTTAGACTTTTTTTAAAGTTACTATAAATATTTTTTTGAACGTGACTTTTTTTTTTTTTTTTGTTTTTGTTTATCCCGCCGTTCTAATTCATTAATTGTTTGTTTCTAATATTTGTTTCTTTTTTATTTTGCTTGTTTTTTTTTTTGTAATTTAATTAATTTAATAATTAACTACTTTTACATTTAGTAAATAGATATTTGATAAATGATGTGGCATCCAATAAATTCGTTTTGTTTGTTTCTTGTTTTGTATTTTGTTGTTGTTGTTCTCATTTTTATATCTTTATTTGTTTGTTTTCGAAAGAGGCTTTGAGAATCTTTTGTATTTGGTCAAAAATTTTCAAAAAATTCTCAATACCCCTCTTTTTGTAAAATATGTATGTTTGTTTTTCAGTTTTTTTCCTTCTAACGTAATACATTATGCTATGAGTTTTATATATATGTATGTATTTAATTTAATTATTTTGCATTAATTCTTTTTTTCTAACGTTTGTCCTTTGTTAATTCTATTTGATTTTAAAGAAAACATTATCTCATAAATAATATTTGACACAAACACCGGATTCGAGGTGTCGTTTGAGGTGGGAGCTTTGCGAAAAAGCTTTTCCGCACATGAGGCAGCGAAATTTCTTCTGTCCGCCACATTCATATCTGAAATTTTTATTAAAAGAATGAGAGAGAGAGAAAGAAAATAATATAAAATCACTAACATGTTCAAACACGATCTGTAGAAGTATGTTTTCAGTTATATGAAAAATGTGTGAAATTGGACTTTAATTATTTAAAATATTATTCGAATTTATTTAATACGGGATGTGCCTTGGATCTTCCGCAAAAAAAAAAAAAAGAAACTAAACCAGTAAGTACTCATTCAGTAGGTGGCCAGAGACAATCTGGATTCACCTATTGGAACCAACCGTACTCAGCGTTCTCCACCAGCTATCCTCTGCGCAATAATAACTCAGGACAGAATTCATTGGTCATTAAACAAAATTCAAAATTCGCAAAATTTCCCAGGACTACAACACCCATAAAAATACGTTACTGTTGTTTTTTGGCTCGTCTACAACAAACACAATGGTGATTTTCCAAAAAATGTACCCTTCAATGTCCCTGGACTTAAAACCTTGTTTAAATTTTAAATTTATTTTAGCTATTTAATACAAATACTTAACCAGATCTTTATACGAATAGATTGAAAAAAGAAAATATAATTTTGAATATTTTACAATGAAATTATAACAAAGTGTTAAAAAGTCATTCTTCGTCCTGTCCCTAACCATTTTTTAGTGCACTTAATTTGCCCATTTCGCATATTATGGAATTTTCTAAAAAAAAAAACTTATACGACATTGTTTGTACATATATTTCAGCTACTGTTTTTCTGCGTTAACTCTTCGAAAAATTGTTTTTGTATAGAATTGACATACATAGAAGTTGGTCCCTCGTTTTAGACTACCTCTGCTCAGTTTTTCTTATTCTGACCATGATTTTTTTAAATATTGAGTAAATAGAGAACTAAAAGTGAAGAGAAAGAGGAGATTAAGTGTATTTTGAGCTCAGTCAGTTTTGTTTTTTCGATTGTGAGTATTCGTGTTTTTTTTATTCAAAAAAAGTTTAAAAATTTTGTCAAGAACGCAAGTGTGCATCATTCTCCGCGTAAGATTTTTAGTATTACTTAACATATTATTTTATCTTTATATAATTAAATCAATAAACAATTATCCACCAGTTTCATCTTTTTTAAAAAAAATCCTATTTTCTTCTTTGTAATATTACTGTTTTTGCTACATTTCGTCATTCTCCGTTTAATCATTCTCCGTTTAATCACTATCCGGCTTTCTTACAACATTTCATCATTTTCCGTTTAGTAACCCTTCAAAATAAATTTTCGAAAACAAGCAACTGGCAACCCTTAAAATTTATGTTGGATTTTTCTTAAGTTTATTTAAGCGATGTGAAACTAAAATTTTATTTTTATTTTATAAATATATCGTTTCAGCGAAAAAACATATGGCAACCCTGAAAGTTTATGTTCATTTTTTAAAAATGTTCCAGAAGTTAAAGTCATCATATTCTATAACTTCAAGTAATAAAAAAATAAAAAAAAATAGGTGGGGACAAAAAAAGGTATGTTTTGGTACATTTTTCGGAGATTTACCCATATCAATAATTTTCAAAATTGGAATTACAACACCCAGGAAAAATTGTTTTGATGTTTTTTTTTCATACACACAAGAATCGAACTCAAAGTGGATGCGAAGTAGTAGATCATCAGTCGTTGTTTTATGATGGTTGCGTAAAAAAAAACCATCATAATTTGGAAAATATTAAAAAATTGTGCTTGTTGTAGGCGAGCTAAAATTGAGAGATCTCTCCATTGTCGACAATTTACCCTTGCAGCCCTTCTACATATTGAAGGTGCCTTTAACAAAGTTCGTACTGATGCTATCAAAAACGCGCTCATAGGGCTAGGGGTAGAGCGAGTATGGGCGGCAGTTTAAATCAATAAAGAGGACTTCAGGGCGATGTACTCTCACCTCTGCTTTGTCTTATAGTTTTCAACATGGTATGTACTACACCAGCTTAATTCAAATTGTGTGAAGGTCGTTGCGTATGCGGTTGATGTGGTGCTGCTGGTATCAGGTCCATTTCTTCACGTTATCAGTAACATCATGGAAAGAGCTCTGCTTAGGCTATGATAATGGGACACAGATTATGGCCTAGAGGTTAACGCAGCCAAAAAGGACCTTTACTCTAGAGAAATACTTCTTCAATAATCTGAGTGAATACGCCGAAATTATTAATAGTGGCCCACTGCTCATCAATAGAGCAAACTGGATATAAATGTCTTTTATAGTTTCTTTTAGAAGATAATCAATACAATCCCTAACAACCCCTTCTACCAGCCAGCCCGATCACTTATGTGGTGTTAAAACGGCACTGGCAGTGTAACTTAGGCTTAGCGTCGTTTGCTAAGCTACGACTATAAACCTCAATAATTTTGCTCCGATGCATTTTAGAATTTATTTTGTAAACTCTTAAGTTCTTCACAGTTATGTTCAAATAAGAACAATGGCTGCTTAAAAACTAAATTGTTTTCAGACAAAACAAATTTTCCAACTGAATTTCAAGCAAAAAATTAATATTTTAAACAATACACACTTACCGGATATGTCGCTGCAATGAACTGGCGTCCTTATAGCTCTTATGGCAATTAAAACGCGGACACTGATAGCGTCCGTCCGGATTGATGAACTTAAACAGATCGGAAAATTTTAACTCATACCAATAATCGCGAATTAGAGCTGAATGAGCGGCAGAATTGGGTGGAGGTGTTTGACTGGATGTCGTTGATGAGCTTGTTGTACAGCCTGGAAGAGAGGGAGCGGCGTAATAGATAGAAAAAAGAGAAGAAAGAAAAAGAGAAAAATTAATTAGCCTTATGATGGCATAATTAAATATTTAAAATTATATAAAATATTTATTTAAAATATAGATTTGTTTTGTTTTTTTTTTTATTTTTTTTTATTTTTAGTTTTTAATTTGTAAGATTTTGCATTAAAAAGAAAAATTTGTGGCAAACATATATAAAGAATATTACAGGGTGTATCAAAAAGTAGCATAAAGTTATTATATTTTTTTTTTAATTTTCAAGCTAGCATTAAAAGATAATTAAGTTAATTTTTTTGAAACGTGTAAAAAACAAAACAAAAACTTTTTTTAACAAATTAAATAAAAGAAAAAATTAATTATATATTAGTTAAAATGATATTTACAGTTATTTTTTAGTGTATGGCATTGACTTTTTTTTAATTTGGCTGAGAATTATGGTGAGCATTTCTGTTGTTGTAGATGTTGTTGTTGTTGTGGTGGTGATAGTGATGGTGATGGTGATTTTATGGTGATGATATTGTAATTTTTGCCATACTTTCGCTGGCGACTTAATAATACTGCATTTGATGATGATTATGATGTTGATGATCGTGATCGTGATCGTGAATGTCAATACAAAATGGCAACGACGACGACGACACGGCAACAGTGATAATTGTTTTCAACTAACTGAATTAAAAAAGGCATTATTTGCTATCAACAATCATGGATCAGATGACATTGTTAGTTTAAGCTGGTTCGCGTTACTAGTTTCGGTACACAGCATAGGTCAATCCTCATCAGACGCATTTGCCGACATCCAAAAGAACTTTTCAAACATACTATATTTAACTTTTTTCTTTTGTTGTGATTCTAAACAAATCTATGCTAAAAGTTAAATATAGTATGGCTTGAAGAGTTCTTTTGGATGTCGGCAAATGCGTCTGATTAGGTCCCGAAAATAGTAGAAATAGCCTTCAAATAAATGTTTTGTTTTTTTCTTTTATGAATTTTGCCTAGTTTTTGTGATTTTATTCGTGTTTTACATAAACACAAAGAACAGTAAGCTCAAACCAACAATGTCAACTGATACATGCTCGTTGAAAGCAAATAATATAAATCATTTTCTGTTCCAAAAACAATTAAAATTAAAAAAAAAGTATTATCTGGCTGGAAATTAAAGAATCTATAGAAAAAATATAAACTTTTTCGCTGGCCTTATGAAAAATAAAAACTAATTTCAAGAGTTTTAGATTTTATTTTTATAAATTTTATTCAAGTACAAAAATATATTAAGTATAAAAAATAGCAGTAGTGACATCAAGTTTTAGCAATTTAATATTTTTTTTTTTTTTTTGCTTAATTAAGAACTTAAGTAATTTTATAGAAATATATTGTATAATAATGACTTTTTAACTTATTTCCTTGAGCTTTTGGTTTTCCTTCACTTAGTTTGATTTTTATATAAAAAAAAATTCTAACAATTTCCTTTTTGTTTTACCTTATATTAAAATAAATATTGAATGTATATTGTATAGTTTTATGTATATAGCCTAAGGAGATATTGGTGAGATTTATTTGTTAGTAGTTTTTTAAGGGTGTTGTACTGTAATTTTTTAGTTGAGTGTACTTTGTTGCTTGTGTTGTTCAATTTGTATGCTTTTTTATCACTTAAGACCACTGATTTCTAGGAAAGTTTAACTATAGCTTAGATATACTTCTGTTTCAGTTAATAGTATAAGAATTGAGGAACTACATGCTTCGAATGCAATTTTTAGTTATAAAAATACTTATGTTTATATGTAAATATATATATATAATTTTCGAAATTTAGTTTTCACTTTTTAATTCTAAGTTAAATAATTTTTAAGTTATTGCTTAAGTTAATCTTATATAAGATAAATATTTTAGATCAATACAAAGTTTTATGAAAAAATAAAATTTTTTTTTTGCTTTTCAAGATTTTGCAACATATCATAGAGTTAAAAAGTCCTAACCTAAATGCTAATGAAACCAATAGCATATGATTATAAAGGAACCTTGAAATTACTATTTCGACAATAACAGTTCTAAAGACCGAAAATTCTTCAAATTTATTCATGCCAAATTGAAATCGTACTATTTTCTTTTTTAATTCTTTAGTAGTAGAAATAGACTAATGGAGCCCACTTAAACTTATTTCTTTTTTTATTGATCTTTCAAGTTTACTTAAGAAAAAAGGAAAGTTTAAACATATTCTGGAAAACACTGGAAAACTTCGAAATATGTATACGTTAAGGTAAACGTTAAGATTACGAAGCTTCTCGAATATGATAGACAAGGCCTACACCAACTAAAAATTGCAAAGGAGGTAGAGGACTAAAATTTACCACTGAGGAGTTACAGTGAAAAACAGATTGTTTTACGAAAAAAAAAAAATTGCTTGCTTCACCCTAATGTTTTAGAGAAAATGTTTGTAAAGACAACCTTTAGCCAATTATTTAAGTTTTCTAAGAGTGTATTTGGTTTGTAGGGTTTAAAAGAATTTCGCAAAGTTCTGTGCCTTTAAAGTTGATATTTTCAATTTTTCCACCTACTTTTTGACTTTGGCGGCCACTTTAGTAAGAAAAAGCTCCTATCAACATAACCGTTTATATTTTTTTTGGCTTAATCGTGATGTTTCCTTTAATTCGGTAGTGCATTTTTCATACCAATTTTTAAATTAAGGTTAAGAAAAAATACTTTTCAAGAACAATACGTTTGAAAGCTACGCTAGATAAAGGGCAGCGCAACGCATGAGAGTAACGTGTGTGTTGTTTCATAAAAGTATTTTTTTCTGAACTCAAATCAAAAAATTGATATGACAAATGTTCTACCGAACTTAAGGAAATTTAATGAGGACTCCAAAATAAATTATAAAAGGGTATGTTAATAAGATCTTTTTCATGCTCAAATGGCCGCCAAAGTCAAAAAGTAGGAAAAAAATTTAAAATATCAACTTCACAATTACAGAACTTTGCAAAATTCTTTCAATCCTAATAAATCAAATACACTCCTTTAAAGCTCATACAAAAAGTTTTCTCTAAAACGTTAGGGTGAAGCAAGAAAATTTTTTTTGGAATTCATGTCCGAAAATTAAGTTTTGCCATATAACTCCTCAAGGGTACATTTTAGACCCTCCTCACTCACGTTTTTATTAGTCTAGACCTCCTCCATCACCTCCCAGCAGCTTTGTAACCTTAACGTTTACACCCTGTATATGGTGAAGAATCCCCAAGCAATTAATATGAGTAAAATTTCGGTTTTTTCCCGAAGTATGCATAAGATCACATGCACATGTAGAGGTCGATTTAAAAGCATATAAGTGAGATACCATGTCTGACAAAAATTTCAATTTAAAGCTTCAATATAGAGCAATATCTATGATATTTGAGCCATGGCATTTAGAACTGTGTCAACTTTCAAAAACGCAAAATAAGTTTAGGCAAAATTTTTTAGGACATGTAACGAAAGTGATGTATAAACATATTTCGTGTCAGAAATCTGACATATGCAAAATGTGAAGCATTTTATAAAAACAAAGCATTAATGTATGTAGTTACTTATATGTTAAATTTGTAACCCTCATTTCGTTCAAAACTAAAAGTAATAGCCTGCTTAAGGTCTAACATAGCATAACTTATGTTATAATAATTAAATTTATGTAGAGCTTAAAATTTTTGGACTAATGAAAGATATTGCATATATGTACTATATATCCGTTAATATTTAATATCAAAGGAAAACTAACTTTTGGCTTTTTGCTTAACTTGTTTCCTTAATTATAAAGTCTTGCTTAAAATGTCCTCTCATATGAGCCTGTAGATTATCATTTCGATTTGTGGTAAATTGACATAAATCACATTGAAAGTTATGACGCGCAAAAGGTCGATTTGGACACTCATAGCGTACATGTCGGCCGCAGCTTCCTTTGTTACGATACTTCTTGCCACAAAAATGACAAATGAAAGGACGCTCCCAATCAATATTTGATCTCGACTTAAAGTTTGTTGATAGAGTTCCTATTGTACGGGTAGTAATCGTATCATCAGTATAAGGATGTATGCAAAGCGGTATTAATAGGGGATCTACAAAACAAAGGTTTTTGGTTTTTTTTTTTGTATTACACTTATAAATACAAAAATCTTTATGACAAATGTTTGTTAAAAAAAGCAGTAGTACGACAGATAAAATTTTTAAAAATGTGTGCGAAGATAAACAGATTCAAAATATTGATATGTTTACCAAAATTAACGCAACAGAGTACGCCTTTCCAATAGTCAGCATCTCAAAGAGTACGCACATCAGAATAAGCATTTCAAAGAGTACGTATTATGCAAGCTTATGAACTTCGGAAGAGCATATATTCTTCAAAGTTTATATTCTTACAAAATTTTCAATCTATCAACAGTCTTTAATAATCTTAATCGTGTATATGCATGTGACCACATGCACTTTCTGTAAAATTAATTTTAACATTATGAATGACCTAATTTTACTCAAAAAATACAAAACTGTCACTAAAATGTCAGCGTTTCGTTACCGTGTACGAAATATGGACTCATCACAAGACACCAAAGACCAAGAAAATATCAACATAATGGGTTTCTTCGGGAGAACGTGCACCAAAGAAAGCAATTGTGGGTCTGACGGCCAACAAAGTCATGGCTACTTTATTTTTGAATGCACGCGGATTCGTATCACCACCGAATATTATTCCGAGCTTTGAAACAGATTCGTTATTGATTTTAAGCAGAAACGACCGCATTTGCCGCACGTTTGTAATAACCATCACTAAATTGGGCTACGAACTACATCTCCATCCAGCATATTCTCCAGATTTAGACCCCTGAAGAAATGGCTGGTTGGTAAGAGATTTGGGTCGAATTAAGAGGTCATTACTGAAACAAACGGCTACTTTGAAGGCCTTTAAAAAACCTATAATTTGGAGAGAATACAAAAATTGGAAAAACGTAGGACTAAATGTTTCGAGCTAAAAGAAGACTATGTTGAGAAATACAACACTTTTATGCCAACAAAATAAAATATAGCCTATTCAAAAAGTCTCGAACTTATCAAACAGCCGTATTTCTACATCATAATCTTTAAAATTTTATAATACTGTTTCTAGGTTTTTTCATGTTTCTATGCCTAAGCATATTCGCTTGATTTTTTTTTTTGTTGGAAAGGTTGTGAGGAGGAACAGTGCACAAAATGGTATTTAAGAGTGGGCGGTGCCACGCCCCTAAATGAAAAAAACGCTCTCACAGCTAAACCGCTGCATCGATTTCGATGAAATTTGGTATGCAGAAAAGTTAAACACTAAGGAACGATAATCTGAGCATTATGTTTTTAAGTGGGAGGTGCCACGCCAGGGAATGGAAAAAAGCTTTCACAGTTAAGCCACTGCATCGATTTTTATGAATTTTGGTATGCAGATAGGGTTAACACTAAGGAACGATAGTATGATCTAAAGAGAAAGTGCGCGTACAGAGTTTGTTTGCTTAGGTTTACAGTTATTATTATTATTATTCAAAGGCTCTGGATTGCACTGCGACCTAAAAGATCTTTTGTGAAGCCTCTTTCCCTATCAGAACAGTTCTTGACTATCTTCAAATCGTGTCACTGCCGTGGGATTAAGGTTAACAGTTGCATGGTCGTCTTAAAGTCAAATTGAAATGGTCGAATATCGGCCACGAGGCAAACTCTAGTTCAAAGGAATATGCTTGATTCATCCTAGCGCGTACCCTTTGCTAAAACTCCTACAAAAATTTATGAAAAATTTAACAATTTTTATAGAAAGTTTTTAAGCCCTTAATTTGTAAAATATTTATAAGAAAAAACTAAACGCTTGAAAGCACAATTAAAAGTAATAAAAACATAGACATTGCACGAAATACCACCAAAGTGACAGAAAAAAGACTTATAATACAAGCGATTAAAACAAATATTTCATCATAAAAAAACGTAATATTACAAAAGCAATTTTGTAAAATTTAAATAAACGTAAATATGATTTTCATTAATTAAAATATTTTTTTTATATATATATATATTATATATTTGGCAAAACTGCAAGATGATGCTCAATTCACACAAACCCAAAGTAAGATAGCCTGATTTAAATTAACCCTGTATACTTAATATAAAGATAATAAGTAGCAAACTCATAAATTGAATGCAACGTTGTACCATACCATACATTGTGTCTTTACCACCAGGGTGGGTGGTTAGTCCTATTTTAAGCATTTTTCGACTTAAACATAAAAAATTTAGGAATGTTTCAGACTTTCCAATATGAATTAAGTGAATAAATAAATTAAATAAGTAAATAGCAAATAAATAAATAAAAAAACCTTAACTGACGAATACTGTTAGAACGACTAGAACAGTTTAAAAATTATGTTTGTAGCCTATATAGTTGTGTAAAACTTAAATGTAACTTTGGAATGTTTGTTTTTGGTTTTCATTACGATTAACTTAGTTAAATAATTTAAGAATTGTAAATTTTTAGTTTTAATTGAAAGCTTAAAAATAATAGTATATTATTAGACATAAAACTACATTTTAATTTTGATAATTATAAATACGTGTATAAAATATGAACTTAAGTACATAAATGTAAATTTAGCCAAATGTTTGAATAATTTAAGTAGTATTTTTGTTTTAGTTAAATGCCGAATAAAAAAATTTGTGCAATACCTAAGTTGTTCGTTTTAAAATACTTTAATTTAAACAGCTAATTTTTTGCAGTGTAGCGTTTCAGCGTTTCAAAATCGCTCAGCCAAGCGCAGTCAGCGTAGAACTTTTACTCTTCTACAACAAACACAATATTTCAATATTTTAAAAATTTCTCGGAATTGCAACACCCATGAAAACTTGTTTTTTGTTGTTGCTGTTGTTATATTGTGTTTGTTGTAGACGATTCAAAAAAACAACAAAAACAATTTTTCATGGTTGTTGTTATTCTGAGAAAAAAGAAATTCATAATTTATGAGATTTAGTACTTATGTAAAACGGATAGGGACAAATGACATCCTTTGGAAAAATTGGTGATGCCACCTCAACTTAACAAGATAAGGTGATCTAAAATTTACTGGGAAGTTCAGGTTTTTTAATTTAAAATTTGTATGGTGGAAAAATGTCACGTTCATATTGTCATGTATCGATTCAGATTATGAACAAAACAAAGAAAATTACAGAAGATACTTGAATCAAACGAAATACATTATATACTTAATAACATTTTTGCATAAGATTCTAAAATCAGTCGCACTTTAAAATTCTGACATGTTTCGCTCAATTCTGAATTTCTTTATTTATTTTCTATTTTTGTCACGTTCGATTTCTGTCTTTTTTGCGTGTATTTTGGAACCAGGACCTCGCCTGCTATTAAAGTTGGCACTAATTATAGTACTACCTAGGAGCTATAATGTAAAGTAAAAACTGAAATAAAAATATGTTTTACTTCCACTTTTTTTGCACTTTAAAGTACGACGGTCACGTTGGTCACCTGGAAAATGCTCATATTAGCAATTCCGACCTTGGGTTCGGATTCAGCGACAAAAAATAAGTAAGAGTACTTATGTGTCTCTAGTCAAAAGTTAATTCCATTCTTTGTATGCTGTGTACCTGTATAATGATAGTGGTCTGAAGCAAGTGCTATAACTTTAGATCTCAGAACTTTTTCGGACCAGAGCTAGAAAGAAATACATGTAGCTCTATTTTCAATATAGTGCGATTACCCTCCACATAACTGACTAAACTTTCGTTCGATTAGTGCGTATATATATATAATATTCGTCTCAGACTTTGCTTTATCATCGAATACATAGGTACGTCTCCGTGACGTTGAAGATCTTAAAATTCTGTTCTTATTGTTTCAAGCTTCTTTGATTAGAGATTTGAGGTAGGCACTTAAGTTTTGCATAATGAAAGATGCTTTACAAATATACAAATACATATATGTATTTTTAAAGTTTCATAAAATTGTAATATCAATCATGTTATCATTTACTAAAGCCCGGATTGACACTCAGTAGTTAACAATTAGTTAACGGAAACAAGAGTTTAGCTAATGTTTCATGTTCACAGTGTGTGGGTTGACTAAAACGTAGAAGTACGGCTAGTGAAAAAGATGTTGCGTGGCTGTACACCAGCTATTGGTTAGCTTATGGTAAGCCAATGAAATTTGAAGGTTTTGCTAATGGTCAAGATATAACTCAAAATAAAATCTTGTTGGTTTGTTGGTTAAACTCTTGTCATCAGTTAACTAATAACTGTGAATCTAAGCCTAAGTCAAATAACAGCTGGCCCAACAAAATTTTTAACGTCAAAAATCACCACGATATGCATCACATCTAGGATCAGAATTTAAAGAACATCTAAGGCCATTAAAATTTTACTAAAGATTTTTTGTTTAGTTTAGTTTTAAGTCTCATTTTTCTTGTGGTGCTTTTAAAAAAAAACAAACACGTAGACATCGGGTAATAAATGCGCATTTCAAGTTTTTTTCAATTTTAAAAAATGCAAATTAAAAATGCAAAACAATTTCTGATGACGGACAACGTAACGCGCTGATTTGAATTTTAAATATACTCATACATAGTATATAAATATCCGTATAGAACCCCACCACCATTTAGTGCAAAGTTAAAGCAAAAATGCAAATACATCATTTGAAATTCTGGCGCTGCTGCTGCATGGTACTTTTGAGTAGTGTCTCTTTTGTGTACCCCATAGTAAGACGACTGACTTCCTTGTTTATGAAGGAAATTTGCATAAATTGTGAATAACATGCAAATCAAATGTAAATTTTGAAAACGAAAGAAAGTGCGAATGCAAAGTGTTAGCGACAGAGTAAACGCTTTGCATTCAAGCTCAAAAATTCATAAAAGCGCGCAAAATATTGTCAGTTCAATTTTATAAATTTGCGGTTAAACAGTTGAATGATGAGGAAAAGTATTTCATAATTTTTAAAATTTAAACTTGTATTTTGTGCTTTTAATTATAATAAAACGAGCAATTCAGGCAGTGTATTGCATTTAAAGAAAAAACTTGGATTTTTTTTTTTATAATAAAAATTATTCGAATTATTGTGAAATTTTATAATAAAAATCGTAATAACTTAGTTAAATACATATAAACAAGATATATAAAATAATTTGTGTTAATCAAGTGTCTTAAAATGTTTCAAGGGAAAAGCTTTGATTTAGTAAAATTTAAACAAAATATTTTTCTCAAAATTTTTAAACATATTTGCGAAAAGTTCAAAAACTCTTTTATTAATACTAAAAAAAAAGCGCTAAGTATCTTAATTAGCCCAAAAGTCTAAAGCGTGGAGTTATTTTTGTGCTTTTACACGCAAAGGTTATCGTATGAGCAGAAAGCTCTTTGTTATGAATTTGCTTCACTGACCGAATATAAAGAATAACTTATTTAAGTTTATCTCAAAGCAATCTAAGATTTTTTCTTCATCGCCATAACGTGCGTAGATATCAAAATAAAGCAGTTATGTTTAAAGAGAGAAAATTCAAGCAATGCTTGTGCTCAGAAAAGAGGAATTTCAAAAGCTTTCAACATTAAGCTTCGCATAGAATAGTTTTTGCAACTGAACTGACACTGAGTCTCTTTTTGCATGGGCAAGAGCGTAATAAGAGCATAATGATCAACAAAGTGAACGCATATGAAGAAAATAAAGGTGTATGGACCGGTACCAAATTTAGATTCATCCCGAATCCGACTTAAAAGTTAGAGGGACTCTTAGAAACGATATCTGCATCATTTTTTTTTTTTATTTTTCTTTTTGTTCATTCTGAGAAAAACCATTGGTGCACAGTTTTGATTCTACTGAATGCCTATTTTGGCTAAAAAAAAACATGTTTTTTGGTCATAATTTTTTTTTTTTTTTATTTTTCATTAGAAAATGGATAACCAAGTGTACTTCAGAAATAAAGATAATGGTCTTACAAAAATTTTGGAGTTTAAAAATTTTTATTTTTGGGTATAGATAATATAGAATTTTTAAACGCAAAAATTTTTATAAGAACATAGTCTTTATTTCTAAACCACCTTTCAATTTTGTAATGAAAAACAATTATGACCAAAAATCATGTGTTTTAAGCTGAAATGGGCCTTCCGTAGAATCAAAAATCCTACTTTAGTTTTTCTTGGAATGAAAAAAAAATATATGCAGATATCGTTTTTAAGAGTTCCTCTCTAACTTTTAAGACGACCCTCTCTAGTGTATGTATACTTTGAGGATATGTTTTAGCGCTCTTGTTTATGCAAAATTAGGAGCTTTTTTCAATTGTATCAACAATATATAATTTTTCTCAGTTCTAAAAAAGCTTTCGAGATTATAAAATTTTTCATTTTTTTAATGGTTTTGAATGGAATCAGAATTAAATCTGATTTTGTTTATATATACGTATACTGACTACAGTTGAACGCTCAGCTATGAGTGAATACGTATGCGGAAAGCTTTCAAGCACAAAAGCTCAAATGCACGCGGGCATAGGCTTTGGCCATCACTGTTTTACAGGTTTTTTGATTCTTTTATGTAAGCAGCACTGTCGGCTAATGAGAAAAAGCGTATATTTTGACTTGCATTAAAAAAAAAAAGAGAAAAAGCTCAAAAGCTTCCAAGAACCGCGGCGGCTAAGCCTGCTCACAAACTTATCTGTGTAAACATAGGAGCACATGCATTCGGAAGCTTTACAAAGGACTACTAGGACACTAGTCATAATTTTGTAAAATATATGACAAAGCTTTTCAACAATTTTATCTCAAAACTTTTGTGCAAATATATTTAAAAATTCTAAGTACAACAAAAAACATAAAAAATTCTTTTACAAATCCCCCTCCTAAAATTTGTTGGTACAATCAAATTATTTATGCTGTCTCCACTTTAGCCTGTAAAGAATTTTGAAGTTTCACAGCCAATGGAAAGAATTCCTTTTGCATTTTTGCAAAATGAGTTTTTATATGTTTCGTTAAGTTATCACTGCGTTTAGCAGCATAGTTACATGAAGGACATTGGAAAATTGGACGCTCGATGGTAAAACGACATTCAAAACGACGATGACGACTTAAGCTTTTACGTGTTTTATAGGATTTGCCGCATTGATCACATGAGTGTTGATACCAAGTTAATAGGAAATCTGCAAAAAGAAATAAAGATTTGTGCCATGGACGATGCGCCGACGACACGTGGAAGAGAGAGAGAGAGAGAAAGAAAAAAATATATAGGTTGACTAATGATGATGACTGAGATGTGTGTAATATGGAGATGTTGTAAATGTATGCTAAGTTTTTTTTTTTTTTTGTTTAATAAATAAAATTAAAAAGAATGATTTTCAAAAAAAAAAAAAAAATTTTAAATGCAACCGTTTATAAATAATTTTCAACGCGCTACTACTTAAGTGCAAACTATTTCAAAAATATAAGCTACAAAATTAAAATTTTTCACAAATAAAATTCTATTTTAAATTTTTACACTTTTTACAAAAATTAATGCACTTAAATTAAAAAAGAAAATTTACAAATAAAAAAAAATTTGTTGTAAAACAAAAAAAAAATGTATTTTAGTTGACGAGAAACAGTTAAACAGAAAAATTTTCTTAATTTATAGAACCCAGTGCGGCCAATAATTTAAAATAAATATTCGACTTGAACACCATAGGATAAACAAAAATGCTTTCGACGCCACTGTCTTTTGTTGCATCAGAGCTCGCGATTCTTTAATTACACAGGCACACAAAAAAAAAGTCAAGACACAGAGGCTACACCCCCAGGCCACATGTATTGAGGGGTGCTGAGCCCGAAAATCGTATTTAAAAAAAAAAAAAAATGTTGCTTTCACGCTAGCGCCCCCTTAATAACCCCTTAGGGGTTAGAATTTTACTTGTTCTAAAAATTTTAAATGTGTGCTAGGTTTTTAGGTGCTCTGAAAGCGAAAATAATGTCAAAAAATAATTTGGAGCACCTAGTCAACCCCTAGTAGCCCCTTTATAGCCCCCAAGAGGGATGAAATAACACTTTTTATAAAAATTTATATGAAAAGTATATTTGTAGGTTTTTTGGTGGGCTGAAACAGAAGATGATGATAATTCTTAAAAAAAAAATGCATTTCAATTTTTAGGTTTTTTGGTGCTCTGAAACTGAAAATTATGTTAAAAAATTATTTCAACCACCAATTAACCCCTAAGCACCCCCTTATATAGCCCCCCGAAGGTTTGAAATTGGGCTTTTTATAAGAATTAAATATGTGTGTGCATATTTAGGTTTTTGTAGAGTGGGAATCAAGATCAACTATAAAAGATAATTTCAGTATCATAGGTAATACCGCCTGCAAGGTGGTTAAAATAACACTTATAAAAATATAAAATATACATCAATTTCAAGGTTTTTTGGTGCCCTGAAACCGAATACGACGTTAACAGATGACTTCAAGCACTCAGTAACCTCTTCGTCCAATTTCAAACCTTCGGGGGGTTATAAGAGGGTGCAAAATCATTAAGAGGTGAAAAAAATTACCCAAAGTTTTTAGTCGTTAATATCTTAGATAAAAGCAAAATTTGTGCTCAGATGGCAAAACCCGTTATCGATATTTTCTGTGAAAATAAGTTATGTAGTTCGGGCTGTTGTTTACGGTGAGATCTATAAGCTGCCAAAACCAGATTTACTCTAGGATTTGTAGTTTATTAGATAAACAACGTATATTTTGATTTTTCACATGAACTTCAACTTGCAATTTGCTCTTCTGAAGAATTATGAAAACATGCGATACAAGCTTTTGTCATTTGAGCACAGAAATATAAACCCAAATATGTTATCTCTTTTATAGTAAATTTTAAAAGCTTATGTAGCAGTTATATGATTTTCTACTTCTATTCATTTACCAATATAGCACACTTGCTTAACTTAAACTCAACAATACTTGTATAAATTTATCAAATGTCCCTTTTACATTTAATTTCTAAAATGTAGAAAATAAAATTTTATTTTTTGCATTCGAACTTAAAATCTGAAACAGAAACTTTAAAAATTGTTTAAATATATATTTAAAAATTAAAAAGCAATTTTAATTAAAAAGGAAATTAAGAGAATTACTCCTCTTAATTTGGCGCCCAACGTGGGGAAAATAATATAACCGCTACACAGAAATTTATGAAAATATTTCCAGCATTTATAACTAAAAAAACACCAAGATATAATGTTTATTAAAAAGAAACACAGCACCCAAAAAACTTTATAATAAAATGTATGGTACTATATAGCCCTTCAAAAAAAATGCCCTTCCCAGAATTTATTTCGCACTAATAAAGTACGAAAATTTATATCTTTAGAAAAATTGTCCTTAAAACAAAAGAAAACTTATGGTTCATTATTTGTAAATTTTCATTTATAGAAAATTTTTTAGTTTTATCAAATCAGATTGTCTAGTCTCTATTACACAGAGCGACGGAAGCCCAACGTAGGAAAATCGGAAGCCCAACGTAAGCAAATGAAGAGATGGCATTAAAAGCCTTAAAGAGAGAACCCCCCACTAAACTATACCTTTACACTTTTCCAATTGGATCCTTACGTTAACGAGTTATCATCCATTCAAGAAAAGGTATATATCTGAACTCTATACATAGAATTAAGATACCATACTTCTTTAATAGATGTTAGAATTAAGATACCATACTTCTTTAATAGATGTTAATTCGGAAAGCAATGAAAAATTTGGAAAACTTAAAAACTTTGTTGTTTGTTGAAGAAATGCACTATGCTTTTTACTCCGATAGTGATATAACTTTATATATGCTTCAAGACTTTTAAGCAAGAATATCTTGAGAACTAGAGTGAATTCCGCGATTCTGGCAGCATATACGAATTAAGTCAGTGATCGGTATTCCATAGCACAATTATGCACTCAAAAATCAATCTATCTCTGTCTATCCTTTTCTATCTTCGCTCAAATAATAATTCTCTCTCTAAAATTTGAAGACCACTGTATTAAGTATACCATGGTTACTCGAAATCAACTCGGAAATCTCACGCAGCAAAATCATTCAGGCCTGTTCCGTAATCCGTGTGTTTTCATTCAATTACTTTTCATTTCGGAAGCTTTTTGATGAAAATGGTAGGTCAAACGATAAAAAGTATCGGAATCTTTTTGTGGAGAATTACAGGTTCTACAAATAATATTGATTTATATTTACGAAAAAGTAACTGTTTCGGAAATTTTTGATAAAGTCGAATTTTTCTACTTTTTGCTGTTTTTTAAGAATATTTCCTAAACGGTTACTTATTCGTTAATGCAAATCAATGTTACTTATAGAACCTGTAATTCCCCACGAAAAAGATTGTGATACTTGTTAACATGTGACTAACCATTTTCATCAAAAAGCCTTCTAAAAGAAAAGTAATTGAAATCAAACGGATTTCGGAACAGGCCTGATTGTTTGTTTTTAATTTTTTTTTTTTTTAATGTTTCTTTTATTTTTAGGAAATATTTTTCTGAAGTCATATAATTTCTTCAATAAGCATAGCATACAAATAACACCCATAATATAAAATTATGATATAAGCTAAAAAAAACTAAAATGTAAAAAATCCCTTATTCAAAATTGCCAAAAAAAAAGAGTTTATTTTTTTTTCTTGCTTTTTTTCATTGGTTGCTTTTTTTTTTTGTGTTTTGCTATTATATTTTGTAAAAAAGACATATACATTTGTTTTTTTTTTTAAACATGTAAAAATAACCACAACATAAATAGTAAAAAAAAACAAATACTTTAGAATAGTAGTAATATGTATGCACTATTAAAAAATAAACGTGTCATTTATTGTCGTAGAGTTTGAGTTTTTCAGACAAGTTTTCTTTTTCGTATAGATATGTTGCTGCCACCTCAAATAGTAATAGTAGTAGTACGAGAAAAAGTAGTAGTAGTAGGTAGTGGTGGAGTGTAGAACAAGGCGTGTGGTTGAAGAAGTAGTAGTAGTAGTAGAATTCGAGGAGTTCGATCTAAAAGAAATTTGGTATTAAAAATAGGTTAGTGAAAAAATCGACAATTTTTTATTTTTTCTAAAAAAAAAGGCATTGAAAAAAGATAAACAAAAAAATGTGAATGGAAAAGGAAACTGGCATAAATGTGGATGGGCAGTAATGCTTTGAAAGGAAAATAAAACTTCTAAGGTTTTTAGCGAAATTTTTTTTTTTTTTTTTAAAAAAACTTTCTTAATATTAAAAATTGAACATTGTACAAAAAAATTTCTATTGTCAATTATTCTAATCGTAACAGAGAAAAAAACATTCATTGTCTAAGTCTTTTCAAAGAGGTTCGTCGAAAAAAAGTCTTGTTTGAAATAGAACAGTTCTCATCATGAAATCTAAGAGTAAAACCTTCAAAATAAACATTACAACTGCAATAGAGTAAAGTATAGTTATATTGCTCTATATCAAGCATACAACAATTTTCATAAGGAATGCTTCCAGCACCTTAACCTCGAAGATTTTGATGTCAAGAATCATGTGGTTTCAATAACTTTTCATTTCAAAAGCTTTTTGATAAAAAACAGTGAGTCTAGCGCTAAAAAGTTTCAGGATCTCTTTTGTAGAGAATTACAGGCTCTACAAATAACTGATTTATATATACGAAAATAGGAAATATTCTTAAAAAATCGCGAAATGCCAAAAAAAATATTTTTCATTGAATATCTATAAGCTGTTACTTTTTGAATACATCTATGATTAGTTTTTGTAGACAAATTATTCCACACGAAAAAGATGTTAATACTTTTTATCATGGGACTCAGCGTTTAAATCAAAATGCATTCCGAAATGAAAAGTAAATGAAAAGTTTTTGAAACCACACGGATTACTGAACTGGTCTGTCTACATGTTTTAAAATTTAATTTTAAATCATCATGGAAATTAATATTAAAAAACAAATATGGTAGCGAAAGAATAACAAAAGATAAAAAAAAAAATCAATTTTGCTAGAGAAGAAATAAAAGCGATATGAATCACCAGATATTCAGCACGAGGCGAACATAAACGTCCAAAGAATAATTAAGGAAAAAGTTAGATTGTGCCATAATAAAGACACAAAATAAAAATGAAAAAAAGTTCAAAACTCTACTTTAAAGAGATAACAATAGATGGTCCAAACAAAATTTTCCACAAGAGACATCACATCGTTTTACTTTATGTTGGAATGTTGTCCAATTTTTCATGTCCCATTGATAGAATATTTTGTGAACGCTTTCCTTTTTAATTGTTTTAGGCAGGGTCCAATTCATGATCTACTGAATACATGATTTTCACACCAATTTAAACTTTTTCTACGCCAAATTTTTTTTTTTTTTAAATCAAAATAAACTTTTTCCAAATCAAATTAACCTGCCCCGTTTATCAAACAAATCAATTAAAACTTTCTTGAAATCAATTTAAACTTTTTCCAAATAAAATAAAACTTTTTCCAAATAAAATTGAACCTTTCCAAATAAAATTAAACTTTTCCAAATTAATTTAAAGTGCCAAGTTTTTTTGCAAAGTTTAATTTGATTTGGAAAAAGATTATTTCGAATTGAAAGGAGTTTAAATTGATTTGGAAAAATTTGCAGGTTCATTCGATCTGGAAAATGTTTATTTTGACTTGAAAAAGTTCTACTCTAGTTCTCCAGATATTCTTGCTTAAATTTGCAAAAATAATAGCAGTAGTTACATCACTCTAACAGTAAACAGTGTAATTATTCTTGGCTAATGGCATCGTATAGCCATTAACATTCCTCATTTAGACTCAACTTTTCCAATTAGATCCTTACTTTTAGAGTTTTCATCCATTGAACCATAGGTATTTCAACTCCATACAAATTCTAAAAATACGGTTCTAAATTCGAAAAGTACGGATCTAATTGAGAAAGTTGAGAAGGTAAGGTTTAATGAAAAAAGTAATGGCTATCAAATATTATTAGCAAAAATTAATTTCACTGTAAGTGTAATACAACTATAAATATGCCACAAAACAGCTATTTTTCCAACTTAAAGCACAGATATCTAGCGAACTACAGTCAATCGAATTGGATGATAAAGGTGATTGTTTTTATATTCAGCAGATCATGATTACTCGTAATCGACACTGAAACTCTTAGCCGCAAAATCATTGTTGCCCTGTGTTATAAATAGAAAAATGTAAAATAAAATTGGCATATGAATATGTGATGGAAGATTTGGTATGGATAGGAGGGAAAAAGCTGTGTTTTGCCTTGAATGAAGATAGAAAATAAAAACATTTTTATTATTTTTTTTAATACATTTTTTTTTAATATCAGTTTACTTTTTCTTTTTGTTTTGTTCACATACATTTTTAAGTGAAATATAAATTTTTTTGGAAAATATTACAAATACAATATTTTTTCTCTTTCGTAAATACGAGGACATAAAAAAATTCACACATCATAAGAGGTTCTTTTTTTCATTTAACTTGAGCAATAATACACAAATTAAAAAGAAAAAAAAACTCAAAAATATAATAACATAGAAAGAAAACTTATAAACTATAATGTTAAATTTAATTTTATTTCAAAATTCGTAATTTTTTTTTTTTTCGCTTTGTTTTTTAGGAAATAATTTAGTTTTAACGTTGTAATAGAAGTCTTTTTGTGCGTTAACAACAAAGTATTTAGCCAAAACTGAAGTCAAGTCTATGCATTTTATCATGCATGCAATTTTTGAGTATTATTTGTAAAATTTTTTATTATTGTTTTTATTATATCAACAGACTAGAGTCGAGTTAACACAAATATTTAATTTTATGAAATGTTATTTTTAGCATTGGAATGTTTTAGGAAGTTTCAAATTAAAAACTAAAACTTAAAGAATATGTGAGTATTTACTTAATTTTTGAAACTATTGGCATAGTTTTTTGAGGAATGTTTGGTTGTTTTTTTTCGTCTGAGATCTCGCATTCAAATTTTTATCATGGTAAAAAAATTAGTTATAATTACATAATCTAAAATAAATACGTTGTAATACAGCATTTGTTTAAAATAAATAAAATAAAATTAAAACCTACATATAGCAATTTTGCAAAACGTGACAATGTTCACAAATACGAATTCTTATACAAATACAATTTTTTGGGTTTAAACTTTTTGGTAACGTTTCATTTTACATTTCCATTTATAGGGACAAATTAAGTCAAAATACAAACATATTTAAAATAATATCAATAGTTTTTTTTGTTTTTGAAATATATATAGTATATGCGTTAATCTCAAAGTATAAAAGGTGAATAGACAGATATACCCTCTAGTGCCGAAATGCGCCTTGATGTTATTAAAAGTCTTACGAAAATTGTCATTTAAATTTTGTATTTAAATTGAATTGAACTGTTTGTAATTATTATAAAATAATTCGGAAAATTTTATTTAATTAATTAATTCAATTAAATCGTTTAAATGACTAACTAAGTAATCAATAATCAATTCAATTTAGTTTTTTAAATGGCCAACCAACTAATTAATCAATTATTTCAATCAATTAAAATTTAATCATTTTAGTTAATCAAAGCAAAGTATTTAATCAATAAAATTTCTTTTAATAATTACATAAGGCGCTGTTCGAAACAAGGATTATCTAACATCAAATTACAAACAAAAAATACGAAAGGCTCTAAGCTCTCTCAATTGTTATTGTAGGCAAATGGCATTGAATTCATAAGCCGCTCCTTGAGCAATGAATTCGAAATTAGCTGCAAACTAAGCTTCATCTTCCATTCGTCATCCATCAATGCAGCAGACATGGCTTTATTTGGTGTGATTGGTTCAGTTTTGATAGCAACACCACCGCCACCAGCATCGGCAGCACCGCTCATTATTTCCGGTCTCAATGATGTGCCGCCAACAGCGCCGCCACCAATGCTAAGATTTTCAATTTCTTCAGAAGCCACAGCTGCTGCCGATGTTGAAATTGCAGTTATAGCACCAGTAAGTCCATATGTAGGTAAAACTGCTGGCGGTAGGGGTGCTAGTTGTGGTGGTGGAGTAATTGACGTTGTTGCACCGCCAACACCACCATTGATATTATTGTTGCCATGCACACCATTTGCAATTTGATTACTTACGACTCCCCCACCAACACTTAATGATGTGGGCTTTGTTTCGTGCTCATAGTGTTCTTTACGCATTGAAAGATTCTCTGGAATTGGACTCTCACAACCGCTGCCATCACAACCGCTACCGGCGTGACGTTGTCCGATACCGCCGCCGCTGCTGCCACCAATTCCACTGCTGCTGCCGCCGCCAGTTGTCTGTTGTGCTATGGGTGGCGGTATACCATGTTTTGATGTCAAATGACGTACCATATGATATTTGCGTCGGAAACGTGATGGGCACAATTCACATGTAAAGCGTGGTGGTATACCAATACATTCATCGCGCATATGTCGCTGTAAATGACGTTTACGCAAATAACTTTTGCCACAGCGTGCGCAAGGGAAACGATCGTTGAAATGCTCACCACCCACAACCATTGAAGTTTGGAAATCATATTTCATTTCTGTTGATGAAATGTGTTGATGGATGAAGTGTGTGTGTGTGTTAAAATGTGAGTGCGTGCGTGTATCAATCAATGCATGGTTTATATTTCGAAATGATTTGTGATTTTTTATTTTTTCAAGATGATTTATGAAACGAAAATAAAAGAAAAAAAACAAAAACAAAAATCATAAAAAATTGAACAGCATCGTTTTTATGGATTTTTTTTTAAAATGCAACTTTTTAATTATGAAATAATACATAGACTTAAGCTAAAATTACTTAATAGTTTTCTTTTGGAAACAATAAATAAATGAAATTTTTAAAAGTATAATATTTAACAACAAAAAATACAATTTAAAATAAATGCTACAACAATAAAACATTAAGTTTATGTTTTCATTTTCAACTTGGAAACAGAAAGCTTTTACAAATTTTTAATAAACAAAAATTATTTAAAGCAATTACGAAGTTCATTGTTTTCTAATAATATAACGTACCCCTATGCACTATTTCAGATTCTACACTAATTTAAATGATATGGCCAGAGACGACGACAGTTATATTCAATATATTCGATAAATGCCTTTGGAAGTTTTGTTACATGTCAACAGTGTTCTTCAAGGACAGGATTATTACAATAGAATCCCGACCAAAACTGAAAAGTTAAAAGATTTTAATAAAAAATTTAATGGCGCCCCACGTGGGAGAGATAAAAAAAAAGTGCAAAAAAACACGTTTTTTCGATATTTCGGTCTACGATATCTCATAGAAAAATGAAGATATCGAAATAACTTTAGTTTAGTTCAGCTTTCAAAAAAAAATATTAGAACTTTCAAGTTCTTTATTGGATTTTACGGTTGAACGATATGTTATCTAGTTACAAAGCTTCAAAAATTGCAAAAACAGTTTTATTTTTTATAAGCAAGAATATCTCGAAATACTTCAGGTACATAAGCAATTCTGACCTCGTATTCGAATTCAGCGTCAAAAAAAAAAAAACATAAGGGTACATAATATATCTAGTCAAAAGTTCATTTCATTTTTTTTTTTATTTTGTGTGCCATGCACTGCAAGTAATCGAAATCAAAAATAATGAAAACTATACAACTCTCGGATAATACTTCAGGAGTATTTTTCCCATTAAAATATTAATTCCTCAATACAAAAATTTCAGTTTGAAAATAAGAAAATTATTTCAGAAAAATTTCTAATACGTCAAATTATCAAAATTTAACTTCGCAACTGCATAGCAACTCTACAACAAAACTAAATTAACAATATTGTATTTGGTTTTTCCAACTTAATTTAACTAAAAAAAAATTTACACAAAAAATTTTTGTTTGAAAGAAAAATAGATTACTACAATAAAACTAAAAGCTACAAGTATACACAATAAATACTATTAATTTAAAATAGCTTTGCTTCAGTAAAGCTTCCTTGACAAAATTACAATTAAAAGCTTTTTATGATTTTTTTTTTTTTTTATTTAACTTGTATTGAATTGTATTTCCTGCGCTTTCTCATACTCAGCATACACATAATGCAACATATTGCACAGCGTATAGTACAGTAAAAATTGACAAAAAATATATTTGTAAAGAAAATTAAATTAAAATTAAATTTTTATAATTTTTTTCTTTTATTTATGGACTTGTTGCGTATATATTGCATATGTACGTTCGTTCCTACTGACGTCGCTCGTCGTAGATACATTCATTCTATGGCAAATCAATGTGATGCACACGCGCTACATGCAACTTTAATGTGCCACGATAATAAAAACGTGTACAACAAATGGCACAACAATGTTGTGGATCCTTATTACATTCAACACGCTGATGACGCGCTAAGCTACCATATGATTTATATGATTTATTTGGGCATTTATCACAAGCAAAATTTTGCTGTTGCTGTGGTGGGCGCTGTGATTGCGGTAGCTGTTGTTGCTGCACATATTCTTGTTGAGACTGCTGCTGTTGTTGTTGTTGCTGCTGTTGTTGTTCGAGCAATTCTCTATTGAATAAATCTTTTTTTATATAAATTTTTGTCGAGCGACGCAGTGTTGCACGTTTACGTGCAGAACGTGTTGTTATCGTTGATGTTGATGGTGTGCGTGGTATTGTTGCCCCCCTTCTTGTTGTTACAATTTGTGGTGCTGCTGCGTTCATCAACAAAAGTGTTGCATTCGACAAGTTACTGATGCTGGTGGTATTGTTGTTGCTGTTTTCAAGTTGACAATTGTTAGCTATTGGTGGTGGTGCTGATGCGCCTGCGCAAAAAATAGAAAAATAACAAATTCCGGCAAAATTGTACACAGTTAAAATAAACAACAATAGAAGTGGTTTTTTTCATCGTTCTTAATTGTTTTAGAATTGTTGGTGTTTTAAAAAAGGAAAGAAACTTTTATTTAAAAAAAAAATGGTAATATACTTGGAAAATTTAAAAATTAACACACAAATAAGGACGCAAAATTAACTACGTAGTTATAAATGTTAAAAAAATGTTCATTGTAAAAGAGCAGAAAGTATAGAGAAAATAGAAAAATGTAAATGAAAATTAAACGTTAAACTATTGTATATGGAAAAACATTTATTTAACCCACTGTGCACACTTTGGTGGTTAGTAATAAGACTCGCCAGAGTGTAAAACACTACGTAAGGTGGTATAAAATTTTTACTATGTCCAGAAATGTAATATTAGCACAACGACAAAAAAATATGTAAATTAACAGTGTAAAAATGTTAATTTAACAGTGTAAAAATGTTAATTTAACAGTGTAAAAATGTTAATTTAACAGTATACAAATGTTAATTTAACAGTATACAAATGTTAATTTAGCACTGAAATGTAAAATTTATATCGGGTTATTACCCTTGACGAGTATACACTCATTTAAAAAGTAAAAAGCCGTTTTTTACTAAAAAGGAAATTTAAAGAACTATTGCCTTGCATTTGGATCCCCACATTGGGCGCCAAATGTAAAGGGTTAGTTCTCTTTTTTTCCTTTATAATTGAAATTGCTTTTATTTTATTTAAATTAAATTTGGTATTTCTCTGTTGAAGATTTTAAGTTCGAATGAATTCAAGTGTGTTATATCGGTAAATATATAGAAGTAGAAAATAATGAATCCGCTACAAAATCGATTTTCTTAAGTTTATCGCCTTTTAAGTAATTTCTAAATGGGTACCATGCATTTTTTTTACATAAAATGAAATTTATTTGATTCTGCATAGTACCTTTTATCGTACGATGCACCGTTATCGCAATTTGTAGATTAACACAATTGTATATAAGCGTCAAAAGCACAACGCCTATTTTAAGTGTAACATTTCAGTGTTACTTTGTAGATAAGTGAGCAACATTTTCAATTCCCACTATAAATTGAAGAACATTGCTAACCACCAAAGTTGTGAGTCATAAGTAGTGATGGGAGGCTTAACAGAAAAACGATTAATAATCGATTATTTTCATACGATTTAATTATATCGTCAATTAATCTACAGGTATGTATATTAATGGATTTTTGGTTAGACGTCCCATCACTTGTAATAAAGAGTGAGAGTTTTTTCTTTCCAATTAAAGGAATAAAAACTCTCTTTGCAATGTTTTCACCCTTTTGCTGAAATTTTTGTTTTTAAAAGTAACTAATATAATATTTATATACCTTTTAAGTTAAAAAACTGGGTTTTTGCAGTTGTTTTAATTTATATTATTTTAAAATAAATTCATATAAAATAAATGTAATTTACAAAACTCATTTACATTAAATTATTAATATAATATTTAGTTTGCAATATGTTTTTCTTTATATACATACATAAATTTAACATATTTATTTACAACAAATTAGTTTTTTCAAAAACTTAAAATAAATTTTTTATTTATATTCATTAAAAAATAAAATTTTTAAACGCTTATATGTCTTATATTATAGTATATGTATATACATTTAGGAAATGCACTGTTTGCTCTTGAATTTCTTGAATATAAAAAGGAAGTCGTAGCTCTTTTGAAGAAAGAATTCTATTTGATTGAAAAAGAACATATTTTTAACTTTAAGTCATACTAGCTCTGTTTATTTTTAAATAAAATAAAAAAATAAATAAAATTAAGAATTATTTTATGTTTGTAAAAACGACATACAAATGTTTTACAAATTAAATAAATTCAATGTCTCAACGAAAGGGAAAATCTTTTAAAGAAATTGAAGGAACAAGTGATCAAAGTTGCTTTGCTCCATATAGAATATTAGAGAAATTATAAAAATTTAAAATTCAGATATTTTCACATCGATATGATCTAAGACTGAAATGACTTGAATTTTTGCATTTACTTTTTAAATCTTTATAAGAAAACAATGTTCAATAAGTGGCTGAAAAAGCGCAATAAACTTGTAAGTGGTCGCTTAAGGCTCTACAGATCTAAGCGTTTATTTTTGGCACTGCAAATAAAAATATTAAATAAAAAAGTTTTTTTTTCTACTCAAAAGTTGTCGTAGGCGTAACCTTATGTACTACTTTGGCATGTTGCACCATAGTGCTGCGATAGTAAAATCTGCTTTGACACACTGGACATGCAAATTTTGGTTCTTTCTGACATTCGACACGCTGATGACGTGATAAATTACACAATAATGTATATGATTTTTCATTACATTTATTACAAAGAAATCGACGGGTTGTATCGTTGGCAAGTAATGCAGCTGCTTCCATAGGTGTTGATGGTGTTGGTCTACCACGTTGACAAGAACGATGTTTGTATAGTTTCCTTTTGCATTGACTATGGAAAAGATCGCGTTTAACAAAAATACGTTTTTTATCTATTATTGGCATATCATTCATAATGGATAATGGTTGTAATAATGGATCAGAATCCTCATCATTAGAATTTTCTTCAGTGTTATTAACAGTATCAGTACATGGTTCAGTTTTGATTTCTTTAGATGCGGCGGTTGTGAGTTCGTTTTCATCATTATTAACTGCATAAATAACTGCCTCATAATCAGTGTCATCATCATCATCATCGTCGTCGTCGTCATCTGTGACAAGACTTTCCTTAACGATATACACAACTGGCTCAATATGAAGTGAGAACAAAACAAAACAAAAATGGAATAAGAAAATTGTTGCTCAATTTTTAAGAATAAAGACTTTTTTTTAAAAAAAAAAAACATGAAAAGTTATTGCAGTATAAAAAAAGCAACATTTTTCAAGCTAAAAAGAGCAATGTTTTGACGACGCAAGAGCAAGTAAGTATAATTTTTTGTTTAAAAAGATTACTGCACAATAAGTATATTTTGATTAAATTGAATAGAGAAAATGATATTGGCAACAACGAATTGCCAAAGAAAAAATAGTTTACAAATTGATTTAGATTATTTTTTTCAATTTAGCCCCACTTTATGCTAGCAACGTAAGACATTGATGACAAACGAATGATAAAAGAATAAAAATAAACTTGCACAAAACTTAAATAACAAGTATTTTTAATAACCAATAATTAAGATTTTTATTATCTTCGTTCAGTAATTATCATTACGTTCTCTTTTTATAGAAGCTAAGCACAGCTACATAATCAGCAAATACTAATATCTTTAGTCGTAGAAGATGCTTTATGTTCCGAAAAAATCTCAACTATAATTATTTTTATCGAAACAAAGAAGAGGCCTGCATAAGACATCTGAAAGTATAGCGTACTTTTCTTTACCCGCACATTTTACACTGAATTTATGTATCTGAAATTCAAGATTGAAACCTTCAGTGTGCTGTATTTTACACAAATACTTCAGGTCAGCGTAAAACGAACGAATTGAAAAACTACAATAAAATTTATAATATGGTAATACTTGCAACTCACTGATAACGCAGCATTGTAGTTGCTTGCATACGTTTTCGCGAGAGCGTGAACAAGAGAGGCACAAAAATAGAGCGAAAGTGTACACTACAACTACAGTATATGAACTTAACTGAACTGAAGCAAATCAAACAAGACAGTTCTCTTCAGTATTTGTTATTTCTTCTTTCATATCCAAATGCTGCCAAGAACTTTGCACGCGACACTGAACTGAAGTATTTGATTAATAAAAAGCGAGTAAAAGACAAAGTATTTTGAAACGAAATGTTTTAAAACTTCAACAAGACGTCTTGTGCAGGCCTCTAAGGGATACAGAAAGTTGCTGTTGCAATTGGAATATATCTGATGGACAAAATAAGATAAGATATTTAATAATAAAAACTTATGGATACTATGAATCAAAAATATAAAATCTATAATAACTAAAAAAAACGGTTTTTCATTAGGAATAAGAATCAAAATATGCAAATGTTTGGCTGAAAAAAACACGCAACTTTGAATGAGATCTCAATCACTTTTCTTGATAATTTCGAGGTCACTGATTTCGAGTCTGATAACTGTTTTTTTCTATCAGGTCTGAGATTCCAGTTATCCTTACTGTAAAATAGGAAGAAATACTTTTATAAGACTTAGATGTGGCGCACATTTAGACAGTAGTGTAGTACACTTTTTCTAACGGCGAGAATAGCCCCTACATTCTTCAGTTAACTCTACTTTAAACTTTTTCCAATTGAAAAATCACTTTCAGAGATATCATCATTCGAAGTAAAGGTATCGCAATTCCATGTAAAGGTCTATATTATAATTTATGCAGTTGAGATACCTTTAACTTTACTTCAATGGATTGTATCTCGAAAAGTAATGATCACACTGGAAAGATCAAAAGGTAAGGTTTAATAATGAGGAAGACTACGACTATCCTATGCCGTTCGTAAATGTGAGTTACACTTTGTCCTAGATATATCTAAAAAAAAGCGTTCTCTGCACTTTAAAGCAAGGATAACTGAGATCACAGAACTGATAGGAAAACAAAGCTATAGAGATTTCATTCAAGATTTTCTTCTTGCATGAGCATAACAAATATCGCTCAAATATCCCAATTATCATGAGTTTGTTTCACTGTTATGTGCTGCTAGAACAAAGTGGTTTTTGATAAACATAGATACAAATTAAAG
Source organism: Calliopum simillimum (assembly GCA_951812925.1). Lineage (NCBI taxonomy): Eukaryota > Metazoa > Arthropoda > Insecta > Diptera > Lauxaniidae > Calliopum > Calliopum simillimum. The sequence goes on along the minus strand of OX638370.1, from coordinate 112,275,050 downwards.
CAAAATAAATAAACACAACAAAAAACTATACATATTCCAATAAAAATAGTCAACATTATTTATAACAATTTGAATGCCTAGCTAGTTAGCCTTGTTTATTTGTAGCTGCTGCAACATTTGCTGCTGCCGCTTCACATTTTCTTATTGTGTATGCCGTGCTTTTGCCGTAAATGTAATTTAAGATCATACTTCCAAGAGCATGAAAAGGAGCAAAATTCACAGTGAAATTGCACAGTGCTTTTCTTTGGTATTTGCAAATTGCTGCTACTGCTACTGTTGGCAATTTTATTGCTAGCCAAGTTATGTTTGTTACTTAAACGTGTTACAGCTGCTACTGTTGCTGCTGTAGAGGTGGGCAACTTTTTTGTTACTGCCAAAAGTTGTTGCGGCAATTGTGATATTAGCGCTGCCGCAGCAGCATTTGTTATTGGCGATGTCAACTGATTGCTACTACCAGTAGTTGAATTCGTTGCAGCTGCCCCTGCTGCTGTTGTTGCTGACGTTGATGTTGGTTGTGCTGCAGTAGCAGCACTAGGTAATAACATAGTGGAACCAATAAAATTTGCCAATTGAAATGAAGCAGCAGCAGCTGCTGCCGCTGCTGACATTTGACAACCACTGCATATTGCAGCGCTGCTAGCTGACGTTGCTGCTGCTGCTGCATTATTAGCTGCATGTTGCTGCTGCTGTTGTCGTAACGTGCAACATTTATACATTTTTCTTATGGTAATTTCAGGCTCATATATATCGCTAAGAGAATTTGTTGGCGTTGACGCTGTTGATAGCGGCGTTGGTGTTTTTGTTGTACTTGTATTGAGCGCAGCAGCAATGTTGCTGTTATTGTTATTGCAGTTGTTGATAAACTGTTGCATGTCACCACCTACTGCAGCTGTTGTTGGAGTCATTGTATTGTTGCTAGCGGTGGTAGATGATGATGATGTGGATGCTGCTGCCGCAGCTACAACAGCGGCTGCTGCTGTCGCAATATTATATAACGTCCGCAAATCTGAAAAATTGATGATGATTTGGCATTGATTTTTGTGGATGGAGTTTTATTTAATTTTTTTTTTTTTTTTAAGGCAGTTGGGAGTGTTTCTTTTTTTAGTTGTATTTTTTCAGTGTAATTAAATAAATGTTTTGTTTCTGTTGTTTTTGATATTTTGTAATGATAAGTTAAACATTGAAATTAAAACAATAAAATAAAGTTTTAAGTTAAAGTTTGTATAAAAAATAAATAAAAAATAGAACAAAAAATAACCTCACCGCCGCTTACACTGCGAAAAATAATATTACAACAAAAAAAATGAGGTAGGAAAAACACACCAAAAGAAATAAAATTTACAAGTTTCGGTTATTTGCTGTTGTTGTTATTTACCATATAGTTTTTTTAAAATTAGCATAAATGAAAAATTAAATTTCGAGTACATATAAAAAAATAGCAACAGAATTTTACACTTAAAAAATAAATTATTTTTAAAAGTGTACAGCAAAGAAAACCTTAATTTAAAAATAGAAAAAAAAAAATTGCTCTTTCACATCAAAATTTAGGCTGTCTCTGTTTTAAAGTGGCTAACGCTGAGAGCACATGCAAAATATATATTTTTTTTTTTTTTTTTTTGCTGTGTGAAACAAAAATGTCAACTGTAACCTAACAAATTGTAAAAATTTTAAACACAATTTTATTTATTTTTTAGATTTTTTTTTTTTAATTATTAAAAAATATTTTTTATTGAAAACTTTTAAATAAAATTTTGCATGTATAAAAAAAGAATTTTGTTTACTTATTTTTTTTTAGTATATACTCGTATATATGTATTTATATATTATATAAAAGAAAAAAAATTGTTAATTTTTTGTAAAAATAAAAATACAATTGAAAAAAATAGTCGGTTTTCCGCACACAACGCTTTTTTTTACTCATTACTGCTACTTTTGCTACTACTTCTTTTATGGTATTATCCATAAGGTATTATTTTGGCAACGGCATCTAATCACAACTTAATTGAAATGGAAATTGTAATGTCGCATACTTTCAGCGATCAAAAATTGAGCCTTCCTAGACATGCATCATTTTCAATGCTTACAAACTAAACTTGCATTAGGAATTATACATTCAATGCCAATGAAATGTTTTTCATTGACTTGACTTCATTGCAATGCCAGTGAAATCGCGAATAAGAAATACTTTTTCTTCTAACACTATAAATTTTTGTTTTATTTCATTTATTTTGAAGTTCAAAAAACCCTACTCTGTGACTTAATTTCTTCCATACAAAATTCGGCATTAAAGTATGTAAAGCAACATTTTAACACTAATTTGAATTAAGTAAAGCCATATGGCAAACTAAGATGAGTTAACTGCTGCATGTGATCACATGCACAGGCACCTGTCGGTGTATTATGAATTTGATTTGTATGCTTTCATCAAATTTGTATACAAAAAATACAACGTATCAAAATGCTCTATTTCCTTTTACTACAACATGGCACAAACTCTTTCACATCCTTGAGAATGTTAATAAGAATTAATAAAAAAGTGCACTTACAATAGTATTCAAGAAATTGTTTTTAAGTGTTATATCGATTTCCTACATGATTTTGTTTGAAAAAAGAAAAACTTAAGCTGAAGAGCATTAATAATAATAATTTTCTGGAAGGGCAAAATTCTCTGGAAATTAAAGTGATCGGCAATAATTTGAAAGGGAATATTTTGAATTTTGTTGTAAGAATTTATTCTCCAATTTTTTTAACAGTACATTTATTCGAAGCGCGAATATACAGCTGTGTGTGAAATAATAGCAGTGGTATATAATGAAAACTTTACATTGAAAAACACGTTCACAAATACCAACGTATTGAATTTTTTCACTTCATTTTATTAGTTTATGCATAAATGTTAATATCCATAATATTAGGTTGCGTCCTCTTTAAAGAACGGCAAATTCTAAAATGACCAAAAATTTCAATGTGAAAAACAATAGCAGTACCTAAGATTTTACGAGAAAAAGTTAGTGGGAAAGTCGCAATTCCAAAGAAAAAACATAAAGTAAAATTAAATGGTCAATATGTTGTGGATTGATCCTTTTTGAATAGTATCTTCGAGGCATGGAATCAATCAGACGTTGGAATTTCTCGACAGGAATATCTTTCCATCTTGCTGCTGATGTATTTTGGATCTTTGCTTTGCTGGATACACAAATTTCAGCGGCATTTCCCACTCAGCATAGGACAACATGGTTGACTCCATCATTTGTGCATATAAAGGAGCATCGATAGTATTTTTTACTCTCTAAAACGGACCTATACTTAAGTATGAGAAGCATTCTCAAACATTTATTTTAGTGCCGCCATGCTTCACCGTCCTGGAAACATATTTAGAATCAAATGGAGTTTCAAATCTTAGAATATAATGTGTGTGTCCTCTAGAGCCAACCAATATTATTTTTGTTTCGTGGGACCGTAAAATCTTGTGCCATTTCCAAGCTGACAAATTAATATGATATTTTGCTAATTTTAATTTTATTCTGGTAATTATTCATCAATGCCATGGGTGAAGAAGGGTCACTCTTCTAGGACTTCTGCGAAAGAGCTTGGCTCGAATGAGTTTTTTTTTTCTAATTATTGAAGAGACCACAACAACCAGATTCAACTCCTCTTTAATATTTTTTGGAGACCAAAAAGGATTTCTTACACGCTATGGTTTAGAAAAAGCTTGTTTTCGGTCCCTTACTTCTGGTGTTTTGACCCAATTTTTTGACGTTCGATATCATTTTTGCAGAGTTGCTCGAAAAATGCAGAATAAATTTCCAGGATATGCCTTTATAAAACAGCTTCTTTATTTTTTCGCGCTTCTCACAAGGACAATGCATTGTTCGGCCCATTGTTTTTAAAGTATGAATTTTTATGATTTTATTTTAAGACGTTGGGATGAAGTAAACTCGTTCTCAACATAAAACATTATGGTCGATCTTTTGGCTTCCACATCAACTTATAAGCTGAACTTACTTTGATCGCACTGCTTATATTTTACACAATGAAAAATCACTGCATAGTGGAAAATATCACAGAGATTTTGTAGGTTGTTAATTATACACCAATCAAATATGTTTTTAAAACAGCGTTGTAACGACACACATTTTGACTATCAAATATTTTAATTTTATTTGTTGGTTAAAGTAGATAAAACTCTATGGTTAGTCACTTAGCACTGCTATTATTTCGCACACAGCTGTATTATGTATGGCTGAACTCGTAGACTATCACCAATTTTGTAATGTTACTCTGTTTTGGTTGTTTTTTAATTAAATTTAAACGTATGTATTTTTTTTATTTTTTTGTTTTTTTTTTTAACCTCTGCTATGGAAACTAGCAGAGTAGTTTTTTATTTAAAGATATTTGGAAAAAAAAAAATAATTTAAACTTATTCCGGAAATGGAATTTTCATTCTCAAAACGTTCACAATACTCCTTCTCCAGAAAGAAATATATTCTTGAGAGTTTCTAGACAAATTCATGAAAGACCCATTATTTCGAAATATCGCTACAAATTACAAAAAGAAAAAAAACATATGCAAGAACTTCTCCAACGCCCATCTTTTACTCGCATAATGCCTGACTGAGTAAATACCTTTGAATTGTAGCTATTTCCATAACAAATGCTAATAATTATACATAAATGTAATTGTAAAAACACGTTGTTGCCACAATAATTTTGTTATTGTGTTAAATATAGTTTAATAGTTTGTCCTGCTTGTTCAGGTTTAGTTAAATTTTTAAATGCATTAATCTGCCATTTTCTTTGGTTAGTACTTTGTTCTAGTTTGGATTTTTGGAGTAACAACTCCATTGCTAGTATTGTTTATTGTTTTCTGAGCTATGCTCCGGATTGCACTTTGGATTGAGAGACATAGAAACTTTAAGATTTCGATTCATAGAAAATTTTACTAGTTAGACTTTCACCTTGACATGAATAAATGTCGCGTCGGTTTTTCTTCAGTTTTTGTTATTTACTAAAATTTCGGTTGGACTTAAACATATTGAGGCATGTTCTTGATTCTGATTTCAATCTTAATCGGAATGGAATCAATCTTAAGGTGCTCTTCGTTTCAAAAAACGAAATTGGCTACTTCAATGCGATTTACTGAAACATAATTCTAACGTGATGTTCAATATCGAAATGCAGAGCACCTACACCTAAAATCGGATTCAATTTCGATTCTGATCGGAACTGATAACAAGCCTGATTACTTTCGGTATTTCCGTCCTTCTTTTCTACAACTCCAATCATTTTAGTCCGATCAAAATTCAAAAAATGTCAACAGACCAAAATTAAAAAAAAAAAATTCTTCAAAGCACTTACTCACAAAAAAATGTCAATCAGACAAAATTCCAAAAATTGTTCATCCGACCAAAATTCAAAAATTGTTCATCAGACCAATATTCAAAAAAGTTCATAAAATGTTCATCAGACTAAAATTCAAAAATTGTTCATCAGACCAAAATTCAAAAATTGTTCATCAGACCAAAATTCAAAAAATGTTCATCAGACCAAAATTCAAAAATTGTTCATGAGACCGAAATTCAAAAAATGTTAATCAGACCAAAATTCAAAAAAGTTCATAAAATGTTCATCAGACCAAAAATTCAAAAACTGTTCAAGAGACCACCTCAGCGTACAAAAACCTCGAAGGACTTTTAAAATTTTCTATAGTCGATACCTTAAAACCTCTGCTAACACGTTTTTTCGCTTTTACTTTTTGAGCGCAAAATCATTTTCTACAAAATTCCTTACATTACTTTTTCCTCCTCTATATCATCTCAATGCAGAGCAATTAAAAAAAAGCCTTATTACGTAATAAAACTAAATTTATCATCACTGGCCGATGACAAAGACTGCTGTTGTTGCTTTTGCAATTGTTGCTGATGGAATTGCTGCTGCAATTGTTGTAATGCTTGCTGATGCAATTGTTGCTGATACAAATTTGGATGTGTTGTTGGCAAAGGTGGCGATGCAGTTGGACCACCACCGCTACTATCAGCAACATCGTCATCTGCAAGATCAACAATAACAGCATCACCACCACCAGAATTAGCAGCAGCTATAGCAACAGCAACATTGTCGTTAGCAGTATTTGCATCAACATCTTCATTATCAATATTATCATCATCGTCATCTTCGTCGTCGTCATCATCATCGCCAACAACTAACGGTGACGATGATGTCACAGTTGCAGTAGAGGAAGAGGAAGCTTTTAAATTTAATGCATTGCTGCTGCTGTTTTTGTCTCTTTGATGTTGATGTCGCTGCTGCTGTTCTTGCAGTTGTTGCTGTAAAATACTTGTTGCTGTGGCACGTTGCAATTGCTGTTGCTGTTGTTGCTGCATTTGTAGTTGACTTGTCGTCGGTCGACGAAACAATGAACGCAATGCAATTTCTGGATGCTTTTTGCGTACATGTTGGCGTAAATGATCAGCGCGTTTAGTACGATGTCCGCAAACTGAACAAACCATACTTTTGCCTTTGCCGCATTCTTGACGTAAATGACGACGCAAGGTGCCATGGCGTCGATAAGTGCGAAAGCATTGCGGACATGTGAAGCTTTCTTCACCCATCATAAAGCTTTCAAAGTTGAGGGAATTGTTGTTATAACTGTTGCTGTTATTGTTGTTGGCGAAGGCAGTAGGGATTGTAGTAGGCGTGGCAGTCAAAGCCTGCGTAGTGTTGTAGTTATGTGGTGGTTGTTGTTGGTGGTGGTGGTGATGATGATGATGGTGGTGTTGTTGGCTGTTGCTGGTTTTTGTTACAGAACAGGTGGTATGGCCTGAAATTTGTTTTTGGTATTTTTAAATTTGTTTGGTTTTCTTACTTTTTGAAAGCTTTGAAGTAAAGAAACAAGGAACTTTTTTAAAATTTTAAAGCAAAAAAAAAATTAATTTGAAAAAATCAATTTATAAAGAAAAATTAAAAATTTTAGTATTATTTTATTGTTACTGTAGTTGATGTTGTATGCAAATTGTGTTCCGTCTGTTTCAATTCCACAGTGAACAGTGAAGGTTTTGATAGTTTAAATTGAACTAAATGGTTAACGTTGCAGCCTTGAAAACAAACGAAGTTCATTCACAACTGTTTTTTGAGAAAGGAGTCGCGATTTAGACGATATTGTCGATAATTTTATATTATATATTCTCGATCGATCAAATTTTTATTTTTTTTTTATTGTTGATTTGATCAAGAGTAACTTTCGGGTTATTTTTTATTCACATTAAGATTTTATACCGTCTCGCTCAAGCGAGTGCTTGTAATCAGAAATGTTTTTATTTCATACTCTTTTTGTCGAATGAATTACCTCGGAAAAAAAAAGGAAAACCAAGTTGAATGAGGAATATCAGAGCTATCCAATTCCATAAGTGGAAATTAATCAAGCTATTGTATTTATGTTATTGTTATTTTTTTAGTGAATTAAATGTTGTCTAGTCTGTAAGAGATGTCATCTCTGTTTGATATTGAATAAATAAATAAATAAAATCATATGCCTCAAAACATGCACTCTCAAAATCCTGACGCGAGAGATTATTTATCATAGAGTGGTTAGGCAAGGTTAGAGTGCGTTAAAACCCGGATTCAGTCATTAGATAACTAATGGCATGAGTTTAACTAGCAATATTTTATTTTCAGTCATTAGTTAACTCTAAGTTAAGCCCAAAAATTTCATTGGTAAACCATTACTCAACCATGTTACTAACAATATCTATATCCAGTTACTTTTATTAAGGTAATAAAGTAGCGAGCCTATTTCAATGTCGATGATTTCGCTGGGAGCATTGATGAAAGGCTTTGCTAGCAATTTAATGGGCAGTCACAGAGAAACTGTTGAAGAGATTCTTGTTTGTTTGCATCAACTCTGGCAGGAAAGGAATGATTGCCGAGAACCTAGTGTTCAGTGTAAGCTACGCTAAATTAGCTAGCAAACAAGAGATTTTTGAACTGTTATATGAAAAGGCCAGATTTCCCTAGATATCCTGCATTCCAATTGGTGTTCGAATCGTTTAAGTACTTAATATGAGAAGATTCGCTTCTTTACTAGACCTAGCGTGGTATGAACTCTTTCCGCACCGGTGAAATTAACGAAGGAGCCATGTCTTGCCGGTTTTGTCTGTTTTTCCGTTGTTTTCGACGTCCCTATGGCCGGGAACACAAACGACAGCAAGATCGACTAATTTTTCCTTGTATTTTACTACTAATTTGCCTTTATTATTGCTGAATTGAGTGCCTTGATAGCGGCCTGACTGTCAGAGAGAATTGCTACCTTTCCGGAACGGGTCTTAATATTCCCTAATGACTTTCAGGCTTCGAGAATGGCAAAAACTTCTGCCTTAAAAACGCTGGCTGAATCTGCCAACCGAAAGGAATGAGATAATTTCAAGTCTGCTAAAAAGAATCCCGAACCAACACCACACTCCATCTTGGAGCCATCGGTGCAAATTATGGTTTAAAAGTTTAGATTGACAGTGCCGTCTTCCCACTGAGCTCTGTCGAGAAGACATACGCGAAAATCGTTATCAAAACTGAGTATGGGACAGATGTTAGCTGTTGAGCTGGGAAGTACGGTTTGCAGGATGGAATGACTCAGCGCAGAATTTTTCGGAAGTATTATTCGCTTTGCAAAGATCATCAATGTTAATTTATGTCAAAGAAAAGCTGCTATTCTACTTATATTTTTTTCGCTTGAGTAATTTTCAATTACATGTATATTTATTTGAATAGTTTTTGGTTTTATTAATCAAAGTGATTTTAGATGTATGTATATTTATAATTAACGATAATTTGTCTTTTTAGCACATCCTTCTTTCCTGATTTCGGCTTTTACCATAAATACAATATCAGAGGCACAGAAGGAACAAAAAATTTGATCTTTTGTTTAGTTCGATCTTCCACTGAAATGTTCACTGGGAAATTGGAACAGTGTGGTGTTTTAATATGCAAATGTACTATGTAGTGGTTGATTGCATGCCAAAGAAATTTCTAAAGTTTCAATTCAAAAATGCAGTTAAATTTTGTTTAGTTAAAATTGTTAAGATTTTAATTATTGCTTTTTCAACATTCGTGTTACAAAGCTTTTAAAAACTTTTGTTAATTTTGGTTACATGTTTTTTTTTTTTTTTTTAATTGGCAAATTTATGGTAAAATATTATTTTGTTAAAAAAAAAATGGTAATTTTAAAAATTTCATTATATATAGTATATATCAATATTTGGAATAAAAAAAAAACAAACAAATTTATAAACAGGCAAAAACAAATGCAAGAATATGAATATAAAACATTTTTATTTTGGTGTTTTCGGGACTATTTTTTCTTTTTTTCTTTAAGTTTCAAAAAATCCAAGATTTCTAAATTAAAAACAAAAAAAAAAAATATTCGCATCTGGGCTGAAGCCTCTGGCTGCTGCTATAGTGTTTCATATAAATCTAAATTTAACATTTTGTAGGAATTGCAAAACAAACAACAAAAAAACAGTTGATCAACAAATCGAAGTTACGGCAGTTAGGAAGCGGTTAAAGCTTAAATTAAGCATGATTAGATGGAATTGGAATTATGTATGTATTAGCCCTAACTTTGGCCGAACAGATGAAGGAACAAATTCAAATAATCAGAAAAAAAGTGAAGCCTAAAATTATGCAACAAACTGCAGCAGAAATGTTCATTGTCAAGAATTCTATTGACTTGTGTAAAATAGCAATTTCTATTGCATATTTTTAGACTCTACATAGACTTTTTTTTTATTTCAACTCATTATTTTATTTATTTTTATTTTAACATACTATATATATGTACATACAAGTATTGTTTCAAAGCAAAAATTCTAGTGTGGACACTTTTATATTCTTAAATATTATATGCTTTACCACCGTGTAGTTTTCGATTCAGTAAACTTCAGTTTTGTTACTTGCTAATTTTTTACATTCATATTGAATATAGATATTGTTGAAATGAAAGTAAAAACGGTCAAAACTCTCTCCATTTTTACACTTAATCAGTTTCAATAAAATTATTCTCACGAGTGGCCAAATAATTTTCAGGAAGGTATAGTATAGAAATTATGTACATAACTATTTTAATTTTTTTTTTTTTTAATAACTAAATTATTATTTTAGTTTCTCGTAAATTGTTTTTTCATATATATTTACTTAATTTATTTATTGATCTGTTAAATCTATGTTTCTATAAAAACAAAGGCCTTATAAAAAACACCTTTGACTCAACGTTCTTCATGCATCGATTTTTTTTTTAACAAAAAAGTTGCCTAACCATTACCCTGCAGGAGCGACGGAGTCAACTGTCTCAATAGTCCAATCTTTGGTCTAGTTTTTTTGTAATTAGTCCATTATGGACAACTACTACACCTAAAACTAGAATAAATTCACTTAAATTATCAATTGTATCAAAAATTGTCCAAATGTAATGCATAATCCGTCATTACTACCAAAAGTGGTACAATTGTGTATCGATTGTATTAGTGAAATTAAAACGTCACTGACCGCATATTGTTAGGCAGTTCGTCCATTGTGAAGAAGAGCAAACGATAGTGTATCGGTCTTAGGACTTGCGCTGCGTAGAGGCCCGGGTTCATATCTTCCACTCGGCGATTTTCAAATTCCAATTTTTAAATATCTATTAATTTGTAAACAATTTGTCTGACGAGTCTTCGGAGCAGAAAATGAAATATTTGTCCGAGGTATAAAATAATAAAAAATTAATAAAAAAAATTTCATCAACACTGAGATTCGAACCCGGAGCACATTGCTCAGAAATATACAACAAAATCTTTAGCACATTCGGCTATGAAACCTTTTGAAATTTATGTGTAAAGCTTGAATTTGAAATTAAATTTGTTGAAATTTATGAATCAAATAAAAAAAAAATTGGCCTTTTTCTGGTCCAAATGTAATGCATAAGGAGACAATTGACCTTTTTCTGGTCCGATTGTAATGCACAAGGAGACAATTGGTTCGCCGAATGACAAACAACGTAAAACGTAAATAGAACTATGTGATGGGACCAGAATTTGGACTAGTCGGTTTCTCCCATGGAGTAGTTTGCAAACCAGTTTTGTAATAGTCCGTAGTCCTGCAGGGTATCTAACGAGTAGCTGGAGAACGATATTTGCCCTTTATTGCCTAAACATGCAGTAGATATAACTTATCTTGGAATTGCAAAAGGATGCATTTCGCATTTCATTCAAATGTAATGGTTAATGGTCTTGTTGTAAGGGTAAGGAACTTAAAACCTTAAAAGCTACAAAAAGAAAAAATTGCCATAAAAATATGTCATATGACTTTTTGAGATAACTTTCTAATGCTGCCGTTTGGATAGAAAAAAATTAGCTTGCACAATAACTCTCGTTGGGGCTTGAAGGCATTTCGTTTGAAGATATTTTTCAGTTCAGTGTCGCTTGCAAACGTCTTGACAGTACTTGGATATGAAAGAAGAAAAAACAAATACTGTTCAATTTATGTACTGTAGTTGTAGTGTACACTACAAAATGCTACTTTAGAAACAAAAGTAGTTTTTCGCTCTCTTCTTGTGCCTATTTTTATTTACCCACTTTTTTCTTTCTCGCGAAAATGTACTATATGAAAGCAACTACAATCCTTATGCGTTGCTGATATTACGATACCATAAATTTTAGTTTTTTTTATCACACGTTTCTTATTCATTTGTACAAAATACAGTACACTAAAGTATTTGTTAGAATCTGTTTTTTTTTTTTTTATACTGTACAGTACAGTATACTTCAGTGTCAAAATGAGATCAGTGTATCCACAGTGAAGATTTGATTCTTTAACTTTTTGGATCAAATACTTCAGTTCACCGTAAAATGTGCGAATCAAAAAACAAAGTCTTGTGCAAGCTCCTAATAGAAAAACAACTATTAAAATAATTTACTGACCTGTTCCGTACTTTTGATTTCGAAAACTTGTTGATGACATTTTAATTTCAATGTGAAATAAATAGAAAACAAACTTTGGAACTTATAAATGCGATTTCATCTACAAAATAGCTTAGAAAAAAAAACGTATTAGAAACGTGTTTAAAACTTTGGAATTACGTTTCAAGCTTAGTTCAGTGCGAAAGTGAGATTTAGGACAGAACGAGATATTTATCACATTTCAGATAAATTCCGGAAAAGTTGTGTATTAAAACTAAATTATAATGGAAAACCTTATATGTATAACTGAGGAAAACCGTGAGTGACAGTTTAACTCAAGACAAAATATCTTGCGGAATCAACAATCAAATTTTTAAATTCAAACCACGCTTGCCCGAATAAAGTCTCAACAATATTAAAGCTCTTGAGTTTGACTGATACTGACGTGGTTTATTAAATTTGCAATACATTAACAAAATTTACAAGTCTAAATACCTAAATTATATGCTTTTGATACAATATTTTTTGACTATCATAGACTTAAAGTATATAAGATCTATTGCATATTTAAATATTATTTCCACCTGTGCCGCCGGAGTTCAGTTTTTGTCATATCGTGTAGTTTCCGCATATGAGTTAATAATATATCATTGCGTGCAAAAGGTTTCGAACATATTGTACATTTTAATTTAATTTTTGAATTTCGTTCTTTGCATGAATATTTCATATGACGATTAAGAGTAGAATGGCGCATATAACGTTTGCCACATTTCGGACAAGAATAAGACTCTTCACTAAAAACACAAAAAAAAAAAAATATGGCATTTATTATTAGCAGCACAAAAGTATAATGCCAGATAAAAATAAAGTTTATACCTTTGAGTTAATAAAAGGTCATCGGAAACGGAAAAGCCTAAATCGCCGTCATCCGACATAAAGCGTAAGAAACCTGAAATGTTAAGTTTAAAGGATGATAATACTAAATGTAATCAATTTTTCCAAAAAGAGCACGACAGTATAGGCATTTTCGGTGTATAACTTTATGTATTTAATTTTGTAATTCATAATTTATTCACTCACTCACTTTTGTTGCTAGTGTAACACAAAAAACAATAAACTTACAATGGTTTATTAGTTAAATCAACTTCAACTTTGAACGTTATAAATTTGCATATTTTAATGCATTTAATAATAATAATAACAGTTACCATCGAATAAAGGAAGTTAATAATATTAAATCTGTAGAAGTTACTTTCGAATTTTTTAAACTTATTCCGGATCAAGTAGTAAACTTATCCAACATCTCCGTTTGGCTATTTCCAGGCTACAAAAATAATCTAACTTGTTTTAGAAAGACAAAACTTCAGTTAAAGGGGAAAAAAAAAACAATACTGCAAGTAGGGGTCTGCTCAAGACGTCTTGTTGGAGTTTTTTTATACGTTAAGTTTTGTGTTCCCTTTTTATTTATCAAATACTTCAGTTTAGTGTCGCGTGCAAATGTCTTGACAGTACTTGAAAATTAAAGAAGAAAAAATAAATGCTTCACAGACATGTCTTGTTTGATTTGCTTCAGTTCAGTGCATATGCAGTAGTTGTATTGTACACTACAAAATACTACTTTAGTGAGAAAAGTAGTCATTCGCTCTCGTGCCTCTCGCGAAAATGTACGAAAGCAACTACAATCTTGGGTTACCAATGCGTTGCAACTTGCAAGTGTTATCATATCATAAATTAAACTGTAGTTTTTCTACTCGGACGTTTTACATTGACCTGAAGTACACTGATGTATTTATTAGAATTAGGTCTTTTTTTGACACTGATTAAACAAGATAGTGACATTGACTTGAAGTATTTGCTTGTATAAAATATAGTACACTGAAGTATTTAATTAGGTTTTTTTTACACTGATTAAACAAGACAGTGTACTTCATTGTCAAAATCAAATCAACGTACAGTGAAATGGAATCTTGAATTTTTTGGATCAAATACTTCAATTTCAGTGCAAAAAATGCGAGTAAAAAAAGTAAGTGTACTGCACCATCAATGGTTAAAAAGTAGTTTACACCAACACAAGTGAAGCCAAAAGTTTAGGTCGCCCAAAAGAACTCGTCACGCCAGGAATCGCCGATAAAGTCTATGGAGTGATACTGGACGATTGGAGAATGAAAGTGCGTGAGGTGGCTGAGCCGTTAGACATCTCAACTGAGCGGGTACATAACATTTAACATGAATATTTGGACATGAAAAAGCTATCCGCGTTACGGATGCAGCGATTGCTCACACTCGACCATAAGCGCAAGCCAGAGACCAAAGAACAATCATAACAGTGGGCACCTTCGAAAGAAAGTAATCCTCATTGATAACCTTGTAAAAGGTAAAACAATCACCGGTGATTATTCGGAGCAATTGGACTGATTCGATATTGATACCTCACCCAGCATATTTTCCAGATTTATTCCCCAGCAACTATTTCCTGTTTCCAAACCTGATGAAATGGCTGGTCGAATGAAGAGGCCATTACTGAAACATTTTGAGCGCCTTGAGAAAACTTATTATTTGAAAGGAATACAAAAATTGGAAAAACGCTTCACTAAATATGTCGAACTAAAAGGTGACTATGTTGAGAAAGAAACACAGCACTTTTTTGCCGAAAAAAAAAAAAATATTTTATTCAAAGCTTCGAACTTATCACACTATCGCATCGTATCAAACAAATGTTGCAATTGAATCTTATAGTATACTTATGTTATGGAAAAGCATATGCAACAATGGCATAAAATGATATCAAGTTTCTTAAACTGAATTGAAATAAAACCTACTTCTATAACTTTTAATAAATCAAAATTTGATTTTCAATAATTTAAGTATTGTAATAAGGTGGGCAATCAGTTTGGCTTCAAGCTAAGTTAGGAAATAGCTGCTGTAGCTAAACTCTTCTACTGATCTTATTAGCAAAAGTACTGGAAAACATTCAAGTTTTCTATTTTTGTTTCATAGTTCTAAAATTGTTTATAGTGTACTTGACGCATGTGTCTTTTTAAGATATCATTACGTGTAAAAAGTTTAGTACATTTCGGACATTTAAATGTTGATTTACGATTTCCCTCAGAGCAGGTATATTGAATATGACGTTTTAATGTCGAATTACGCATATAACTTCTGCCACATTTCCGACAACTGAAGGTGGCATTGCTTTCTGGATCATTATATGATTCGAAGAAATTGTCAATTGAGATGACACGTTGTAAAGAATCTGAAATATTGATTGAGAAAACAAACAAACAAAAACTAGTATTTTTTAACAGAAATGAAGTTATATATATATACCTGTTTTTGTAAGCCAAAAAGAGCATGACAGCAAATTTGTTTTAATTTAATTTAAACTGAATATAAAATATTACACAAAATATTCTACGAAAAATTTCATTAGGGTCATCGAAGTCAAGAAATGCTTAAAACTTAAGTATGTATACCATAAAAAAAATGAATTAACATGAAATGTGTGAGGTCTTTGTTGATATTGACGATTTTTTGACCTTCGCGGTGAATTTGCGACCTTTTGATGTATGGCAACTATTAGTGAAATTTTATAGCAAATATTTCTGTTGTACATATTGATCCATTATTCCCCGTTTAAAGGGTAATTTTTGACAATTTTGGTCAAAAATGACCCATTTGTGGGGGATGTAGGAGTTTAAGTTTTCCACAAAAATATTCTGCTTAACATCCTTTGGAAGTCTTTAGAAGACATGATATGCCTCAGATGTAAGGATCGTACACATGTATAGAAAACTTCAAAGGCCGACTTAAAAAAAAATTCGACCTTCTCCAGGAAAGACACGTATAACTTATTTTTAGCCATATTTTCAGAATACGTAGGCTGCTATATATATTTCTGGCCTAATTATGAAAATGCGAATATTTATCATCAAAAATGCTTTTATTGTTTTTCAAAGTATTCTCCAGCATGATTTATACACTTTTGCATGCGCTCAAACCAATTGAAGAAGAACTTTTTTCACTCCGATTGAGACACCTCCAAAACATGGTTTTTAAACGCTTCAACAGCATCTTCTGGCGACGAAAATCGTTGACCACGCATTTTTTTCTTGATATGCGGGAAAAAAAAGAAGTCATTGCGTGCCAAGTCAGGGCTGTACGGCAGATTACCCATCAATTCGACGTTTTGGCCGGTCAAAAAGGCTCTGATTTGAGCCGATGTGTGAGAGCTCGCATTGTCATGGTTAAAATGATTCGTCTTCTCTTGTTCGTTTTTCGAATTTCTCCGAAGACTTCAGGCAAACAAATTCTGGTGTACCACTCAGAATTGACCGTCCTACGTTGCTCAAGCGGAATAGTCGCCACATGACCAGTTTTGCCGAAGATACAGGCGACCATTTGCTTCGAAGTGCTTCTTCTACGAACAACTTTCGTTGGATTTGGCTCGTCTTCGAAGACCCACACGGTCGATTGCTGTTTTGTTTCGGGCTCATACGCATAGATCCATGATTCTTCACATGTGACGATCTTATAAACGTCTTTTGAAGCACTGCGATCGTATTTTTTAAAATCTGTTTGCATCAATTGACACTAGCCTTTTTTTGAGCGATTGTCAAATTGTGCGGGATCCAACGAGAACAAACCTTTTTTACGGCCAGGTGTTCATGCAATATCGAATGTATCCTGGTGGGAGAAATGCCCAAGGATGCCTCTATCTCACGGTATGTCACATGACGATCTTGCATTATCAGTTCACGCACGGCATCAATGTTCTCTGGCACAACGGCCGTTTTTGGACGTCTTCACGGAATTCGTATTTGAGCGATCGTCGGCCACGATTGAATTCATTAAAACAGTTTTTCACGGTGCTATAGGATGGTGCTTCATCGCCATACAAAGATTTAAGTTCATCGATGCACTCTTGTCGTGATAATTCAAGTCGAAAGTTGTGAAAAATGATCGCACGAAAATGTTCACGAGTTAATTCCATTTTTTTGCCAAATTGATTATTTTAAGTCACTGTAAACACAACACAAATGATGGTCGTACGTCAAAACGTTCTGAGTACGTTTATGCTAAAAAATGTCAAACTTTTCAATGGAAATGTCAGATTGCATCTGGCAACATTTAGTGTTGCCTAGGCCAGAAATATATATAGCAGCCTACGTACTTGAGGGAAAACATCTATGGCGAACTATCAACAAGCCTTAATTGATGGTTTCCTAGGACACCTCAGCTAAGCTATTGGGAATTTTTAAGCATATGCAACAATGGCATAAAATGATACAAGTTTTAAAAACTGAATTAAAATAAAACCTACTTATACTATATGAGGAGGGCCATAACAAAACGCAATAAATCCATCTTAACAGTTTTTTGAATAAACGCACAAAAGTAATTAAAGTCAGTAGGATATATATTTCTTTTAAAAACAGTTGTTGGGATTTAGAAGGGTTCTAGGCACAATACAAATAATAAAAAAGTTAATTTATCTGACAATTAATTTTCAAGTTGTTTAGATAACAAATTTGGAAATGTTGCGTTTTGATCCGTCACATAGTAATTCTTACTTTTGGTATTGAATAACGGTAAAATTATTGACCCATGTTATGTTTTTTGACAATACATATTTACATAATTTTAATGTGTAGGATTGAATTCAGTCAAAAAATTTAAAAACTTTAAAAGTGGAATTATTGCGTTTAGTTCTGGACCCCCTTAGTTCATGTAGAGTTATCGTAACAAAAAAATTTGTTTTTATTGTAGAGTTAGCATAACAATGAAATAAATTTTTATAATTGACTTTTCACTTATGTATCGAAGTTGTTTATTTCATAAATTTGGAAATGTTTCATTTTGGTCTGAACCATTATTTTTGGCATTGAATAACAGTAAAATTATTGAAGCCTGGTGTGTTTTATAACAATGGTTATATAGATTTAAATATGTAGAATTGAATTCAGTCGTAAAATCCAAAAATGGAATTATTGCGTTTTGTTATGGACCTCCTCATATACTATAACTTTTAATAATAAATAAAAATTTGATTTTCAATAATTTAAGTAATTAGTTTGGCTTCAAACTAAGTTAGGAAATAGTGGCTGTAGCTAAACTCTTCTACTAATCTTATTAGCAAAAGTACGGAGGGCCTAACAAAAGTTCGCTTAATAGGTGTCTTGTCATAGATTTTTAGTAAATCAAAAAATTGCGTACTACTTGCTAGTCTTACGATATATCATTTTAATTTTCAGAAAGATCTGTCAAAACGGAGAGAAGAAAACGTAAAATTCGTGAAACAATGTCAGCAAATATTCCAGTGCCAACGCAGCAAGAGATTCGGTTTGCTATTCTTTTTGGATTTCGACGTAAGCTCAAGCCTTAAGAAATACTTAGTGAATTCCAAATAGCATTTCAAGTTAATGCACCATCCCTTGTGACTATTTCAGTGGTTCCGAAGATTCCAGACAGGTCATTTTTCTGTGGGGGACGAACCTCGAGAAGGCTGCCCAAAATCTTCGACTGATAATGCAAGTGTAGCGCTGGTGAAGTCTAAAATTGACGAAGATCCAAGATTGACCCAGGAAATCATTGCTGAGGAACTGGGCTGCTGAGCCATGGCATTCAGGCTGTATCGCGAATATTAAAAAATGATCTTGAATACACGAAGAAATCTGCGCGATGGGTTCCTAGAATTTTATGTGATGCTCAAAAAGAGGTACGTTTTGCTAAGTATTTTCTTGACCAATTCAAAAACGGAGAGTCTAACACTTTCAAGAAAATTGTAACAGGTGATGAAGCATGGTTTTACAAGTACGACCCTGAAACCAAACAACAATCCATGGTATGGAGCCCAGAAGGTGTAAATCCACCTGTTAAAGCAAAGCAACAAAAATCAGCATTAAAAGTAATGATGTCAATTTACTTCACCAGAGAGAAAGTTGTAGGTGCTATTCCTTTGGAAAAAGGTCAAACGGTTACTGCTTAGTGGTATACTGAATCCTGCTTACCAAAAGTTTTCCAAAGTTTATTGGGAAAACGCCCAAACTTTCGACCTTCTCCAGGAAATCGGGAAGACACGTTAACTTATTTTTAGCCATATTTTCAGAATATAGGTATTGATTTTTTCATATGTGCAACCAAAAGTTGAATTTTGTCGAACGGTGTTATGTTTATTTGATTTTTTCTATAAAAAGTATGGCATTACTAATATTTGAAATTTGTTTCACCTATTACTCGTATATCAAACAAGCCATTTATTAACCATATCTCGATTATACAATTAAATCGATCATGTAATGCTTTCGGAATTACTGCAACAAAGGTTCAAATATCTACCATGCGAAAAACTTGCATCGATTTGCGATTTCTTATGCTATTTACCGAAGCCATCAATTGACCAACTAAAGATAGAGGTTTTTAAAAGGTTGGAATAATTTACATACGTTAAAACCAAGCAACATATTTGGAGAGAGTTTTTGAATAAAATGATAATTCGTATCGTAATTTTCGTTGTACACGATGTTAGACTATAGGTAACTTCTAACTCTTTGGGTTCTTCATATCTGTTTATAACAACAGGAAAGTAATCAGACGACAGATCACAACTTGTAATTGCAAAAATGAACTCTCTGCATATAACTTCTGTGACTGCAAAATCTATAAGGAGTTTTGTTGCGAAATTAATATTTTTATTTATCATGGCATTATATAGAGAACTCTGATTAGACAGGATTGTGCACCAAATCATGAAGAATATCAAAGGTCACTTATCCGAAGAATGATAATTTAGGAGCTACCTAACTGTAGTATTGAGGTGACGATATAACTTGGGGTTGCTAAAACGAGACCCACTAAAGTTTTAAAGAAATCCCGTTGACGTCTGTTTTACAGTTCCCACATCCAACGAAAACAAACTGTACTTAGCAAACACTGATATTTTAGTAGAATAGCCTGGAAATGAATTCCTCCTGCTAGACAACTGGCACATATCATCAATTTTTTAAAAGCTATCAGATCATATCTCATGTTTGAATGCTTCGGAGCTTTGCACGTATGCATCAGGATCGACTAAATATTTTCATTAGGGAAAATCATGGAAAGACCCCGTCTAAAGTAATACTATATAAAATAGGTATTCTCAAAAGCTGTTCCACTTATCTCACAATTGTCAAACTTAACATGTAAATAGTGATCAAAATTATTTAAATTTCTGATCCTTTTTTTTTTTTTTTTTTTTTTTTGTTGGTTTTTATTTAAGCTCTTAGTCCGAAACATATAAAAAAAAAAAGTATTTTCTTAAAACATCTTATTCAAAGTAGTTTTTTATAGTAAGACGTTGTGTTATATCCATGGGTATTACGCAAATGTCTGTATAAATTACGTCGCATCGTAAAAGTTGTCACGCAAATTGGGCATTTAATTCTCCCGGCACACTCCTTACATTTAGAGTCTTTATCTTTAGCGCGTCTTAATTTCGAATACAACCGTTTTCTAAAAGATTCAAAATTACAGTGATTACATTACGTATTTAAGAAACATTTGAGAAAAATACCTTGTCAATTTATCGCTTCTTAAAGGGATATTGGATAAATTTTCAGTAATATACAGAGGAACCAACAAGTCTGAAAAAATTTTTTTTTATTTATTTTTATGAAATTATATGTATCATAAATTATCTCTCAAGAAAATCAAACCGAGAAAGCCAAAAAGAGCCATATTCACCAGATCTTTTAACAATTAGCAAGTTTAATTTTAACACATGTATTTCATAAATTAATTATTATGAATTATATTTTTAAATTCTTATTTTCTAAACTATGCCGACTTTATTAGAATATTTGCGGAAAGAATAGGTACCATACAATTATAACCAAACAGCTGAAACAGAGAGCTTATGCATTAAGAAGACGTTCTTAAAATCTCGGATAGTGCTTAAGATTTGAAAGGTTTCACACCATGATTTGAAATTTTTCTTGAATTTTCTTTCGTCTTTTCTGTTGCTTGTAACTAGTTAAATTAACTAGAGTTAAGCATGAAGGCTAAATAAAGGCACAATGGATGCTGGTAACAAAGACTCAAAGAAACTATAGGTTTCAAAACCTAGAAAACAATATTGAGATTAGCGAAATTTCTTCAATGAAAATCATTTATCAAAGTAGTGCCCAATTCAACAGCAACACTGTCATCCTAAAGATAAATATACGATAACTATTAAGTTAGAAGCATTATTTTATTTAATTTCTTAAATGACAACTTTAACTTAGCATTTAAGATAAAACATGAACTAATTTTAGCAATGAAATATCAGCTAGTCATTTTTGGACTTGGAATAACAAAAAAAAACCAACATTTTCCCACAAGCAATATGTGTTTTTTAAACATTTTAACTGACAATGCACTTAGGATTTAGTAATATTTAAAATAAACATCCTCAAAATCACTTTGTTTAATCTAGTTTTGCAAGATCATCTGTTCCATAGCCGTGACAATTACGTAAATGTCTATATAAATTATGTCGCAATGTAAAAGTTGTGTTGCATTCTATACACCTGATTCGCTCTTTACAATTTGAATCTCTAGAATGTCTAAGTTTGCCACATTTTTCACAACCCTGTGACTGTTTTCTAAAACAAACGGGAAAAATATAAGTAAATGCCAAAAATGCTAATATTGAGAAAAATACCTTTTATATGGGAATTCAAAAATACTTAAATCTTCTGTTGTACTATACCAAGGATGCATTAGGTCTGAAATTGTAATTTTGAAAAGAAAAAAATTTTTTTTTTTATATTTACGTTCGTAAATATTTTAGGATTGAAATCTCTCATATCATCACAAATATTAAATTCAATATACGAAAGAAAGATTGAAATATTCAAAAACTGACTACGCAAGAGATTGAAATTGCTGGGGATTATTTTTCCCATATTTTACTGAATTTAAAAATTAATTTGTGATGAAAGTTTAGAAATTGCAACAAAAATTTACATAATAGAATGCACACAAAAAAAAAATGAATTTCGAAAGCTTAAAAGAGCAGACATTTTAGTTTTGATTACGGGCTTCATTTACCCAGAATTTCTATATAACATTTTTCTATCAATATAAGCAACTATGAACATTTATTTATATTTTAACTGTGTTTCAGCGCCAGTAAAATACAACAGTATCTGCACTGAACTGAACTGAAGCAAATCAAGCAAGACCGGTCTGTACAGTATTTGTTTTTTCTTCTTTCATATATCTAAATACTGTCAAGACATTCGCACGCGACACTGAACTGAAGTATTTGATATATATTAAGCGGGTACAAGACAACGTAAGTATATATAAGTTTTTAACATGACAATATACATATGAATGTATTTAAGATTTATTAATATTAAACAACTTCAAATTCTTTTCATTCTCAAGTTTTGCAATATCATCTGCTCCATAATTGTGATTGTGACGCAAATGTCTAATTAAATTATGCCGCAGTGTAAATGATGAGTCGCATTCTAAACAACTGATTCTCTCTTTACAATTTGAATCTTTAGAATGTCTAATTTGCCCACATTTTTCACAACCCTGTGGTCTTCTAGAATAAACGGAGAAATATCTGTCAATGCCAACAAGAATACAAATATTGAGAAAAAAAATACCTTTTATATGGATATTCAATAATACTAAAATCTTCTGTAGTACTATACCAAGGATGCAATAGGTCTGAAAATGTAATTTTGTAAAAAAAAAAAGAAGAAAATCTTTCATACCACTCAAAAATATTAAAGAATTCGAAAGCTTAAAAGAGCAGACATCAATTTGTTTATGTGTTTGTCGTTCACCCCCAATATTATTTAGCAACTATGAACATTTACACGGTTTTATTATATTTTCATAGATAATTTAATTTCTGTTGGTATGTATCAACTTTAAAATATCTTAAGGAATACCTATTTAATGTATTATTTCAAAAATCTAAATTTAGCTCAGTTAGTAACTCTTATCGATAATTTTTATTGGTGTTTGTTTTAACCATCCATCCATGCAATTTACGCAAATGCCGCTGATAGTTATCCCTCCGTGTAAAAGTTGCAATGCATTCTGTGCACTTAATCTTTTCTTGGGCATTTCGCTTTAATTTTTTACGTGAGGTACAAAATCTGTTTAAAACAGTGAAATTGCAGTCAATATATTGAGAAAAAAAGTATGACAGGGTAAGCGAAAAAAAAATACCTTTTCTGATCTTGAATTTCAGGTAAATTTATGGTTGGAAGAATACTTTCATCAGTATACCAAAGTGTTAATAGGTCTGAAAATGTAATTTTGAAAGAAATTTGTTTTTCCTGTAAAACTTAGTTTTATATCATAAATTTAAGAAAGCTAAAAAGAGCGAATGAGACAGATTTAAACATTTTGTTTTCACGTAAGATTTCAATTTCAATATTATCCTTTGTACCAAAAATGATCCAAATGTACCTCAAAGTCGGTCATTTGTATCAAAAAAGATGCGAATGTAATGCATAATCCGTCATTAGTGCCAAAAGTAGTACAATTGTGTATCGATTGTATCAGTGAAATTATAACGTTACTGATTACGTACTGTAAAAAAGAGCAAACGATAGTGTATCGGTCTAATGACTTGCGCTACGTGGAGAGGCCCAGGTTCAAATCCTCCACTCGGTGATTTTCAATTCCAATTTTTATATTTCCATTTATTTGTACACAATTTGTCTGAAGTCTTTGGAGCGAAAAATGAAACAACATACCAGAGGTATAATATAATAAAGAAATTAATAAAAAAACTGAGATTCGAACCCGAAACACAATGCTCAGAAATATATAACAAACTCTTTAGCACATTCGTCTATAAAATCTTCTAACGTTTATGGGTAAAATTTGTATATTAAACCCTTTGAAATTTATAAATAAAACAAAAATAAATTGGCCTTTTACTCGTCCGAATATAATGCATAAGGAGACAATTGGTTACGCCCAATGACAAACAATGTAAAACGTAAATATAACTTTTTATGTGATAGGACCAGTATTTGGACTAGTCGGTTTCTCCCATGGAGTAGTTTGCAAACTAGCTCCCTTTTCATAGATCAGGTCACATATATACTTTTCTATATCTGCCACGCCTCCTTGTTTGTGTTGCAAAAGGAAGGACAAAGTAAATATACCCTGGGTGTAGGGTATAAAAAACATTTTTCATGGAAAATATTGAATTATTGTGTTTGTAGTAGACGAGCCAAATACTACGCTGACTGCGCTTGGCTGTGGTTTTGAAATGCTCATACCCTTGGTTTAAAAGACTCTCGACTTTCAATTCAAATGTCATCTTTTCAGATGCCAAATAAAAGATTAAACTGCTGCAACCCCCCGGGAATATTTCTTCATGCTAACCCCCTATTTTAAAATATAATATATAAATACTGGTAACTTAACTATTTTTCTACGGATTTCGTCAACAGAACTTAGAAATTGGCGCGAATTCAGATAACTCCAGTTTCATTAACAGTTAATGGTCCAACATTTATGCAATTCAAAATGCGAAACTTAAAGGTATATTATTGAAAATAATTCGTTAGTTTATTTAATACACATTTAATAATGAAGTAAGTTAACATTTTGCTTTCTTTAATGATTTACAAAAATATTTAGATATCCGAAATTTGAACAAAAATTCAAGAAATATACATAACTTTACAAATTAAATGTAATAAACATGAAATACGGCCGAAAGTTTATCTACGTTTTGTTTTCGATTTTCTTGTAGTTTTGCGCTGCGATGGCGATGCGAAAGTTTCGTGGTCCGGTTTTTTGCCATGAACACGTCGAAAATGTTCGACTAATTTAAAATTATGATGAAAACCGCGCCCGCAATAGCGACAAACGAACCCTTTAGGCTTGTTGCATTCAC
Organism: Calliopum simillimum; assembly: GCA_951812925.1. Taxonomy (NCBI): domain Eukaryota; kingdom Metazoa; phylum Arthropoda; class Insecta; order Diptera; family Lauxaniidae; genus Calliopum; species Calliopum simillimum. The sequence continues at coordinate 112,250,216 of OX638370.1, read as the reverse complement.
TACGTAAATGACGCTTTAGCGTATAAGCGCTTTGATAGGAACGACCACAGGTTGAGCAGTTATATGATGTAGGCGCAAAGATGGAAGAATCAGTGTTGAGTAAATCAATATTCCTGTCATCATTACCACCACCACTAAACCATTGAACGGCAATGAGAAATTTTTTGAAAAAGAAAAAAAGACATGGCGTACCAAATAGGTCAGTGTCTAATTGTGATATTTTCATGAACACCCCCTAAACAACCAATAAAATTGTAGGAAGGTTCATTAAAAAAAAAAAATGATTTTCAATATTTGAATTACCTCGACAACGACACCAACAACGACGATGATGTTGGGGGGTTTATTATATCCGAAACTAAGTGTAAGGTGGGATAAACACACTTTAACTCTGTACCGTTATCGAAAACAAACATTTCTGTAGAGAGAATGGGAGAGAGAAAGAGAGATAGAAAGTTTAAGAGTAACTTGGTAATTATTGTTGGTTGTGTTGTGAAACATAAGTTTTTGTTTTGTAAGAATAATTTTTTTTTTTTTTTTTTTTTACGATTTGGTAATTTTAATTTTTTGGTAGCATTTGTTATGACAAAAAAAAAATAAATCAAGTTGTATGTTTTCAATAAAAATATATATATTTTAATATTGCGAGCCATGCCACCAAATAAAAAAAAACTATTGCAAATGATAAGAAAAAAGAATACTTATAAAAATACCAATTAATAGTTCAAATTGAGCAGCCAAATCGAGCGCAAAAGAACACCCAAACACAACCAACACCAAAATAGTTTAACTTTACTTTACGAGTATCTACTCCCATTCACACTACGAAAATTCTACGTATAAAAAATATAATTTAATTTTGATAAAGCGGTTCGATGCTTGAATTCAAAAAATAATTTTGAAATAGTTTCTGCTATCGTTAGAAATCATCAACACATATTGTACTGCATAATTGTAGGCGTTCGAGAAAAAAAATAGTGTACTAAAGAGGTTATCAACTGGCGGTCAAGAGAACTGGAGCACTCCTAGTGATAGTGATAGTTACATAGAGTACTCTTATTATAGCAATAATATATTGCTTGCACCAAATGACACTTAACGCTAGAAAGCTAACTAGTACGGAAAACTATAGAGTAAGGAAGTAAACTATGATTCCTATAAGACGGGTTCAAAATTAATCCTCTTCCCTTAACTGGGAATGTTTGTGAGTTTGTCCACTGTAGACTCGAAAACCACATGACCGCTTTTGATGAAATTTTCACAGTGTGTGTCAGCATAAATCAGGAGAAGGCTATTTGATAGAGAAATGGGTAATGCCACGCCCTTTATAACCACAATTCACTATATCTCAGATACTGTTTGTCGCATATAAATGAGATTTTGAACATATGTAAAAGACACCGAGATAAATTATGTTTACTAGAAAAGTAGACAGTGCCACTCCCAATAAAACGTTAAACCTCTGAAGCGCACGTGGATGAGTCTCTAAACATATGAAGAGGATATTGGGGCAAATAATATCTACTGAAAAAATGGTCGGTGCCGCGCTTTCGTATGTTATGTTATATCAAAAATCCATTACTAGGTATATGATGCAGATAAATAAAATTTGGTTCTTATTTAAAAATCACCGGGAAGTGGTGCCGCCCATTTTTCTGGTTGATATGTTACTCTCACTATTGTTCAAGTACCGTTTATATATGCAAAAATTTCATCCACCTTTGTGGAACAATTTCTCGAGCATGACAAACTATATTTTTGGGGCGCATAAACGCATATTTTTTCAATGAACGTTGAGCTCGTTTAAACATATTAGTGTGCACCTAATTTTATTCATCACATAAATCTTTTTTGGATTTCTGTAAAGGTCTAGGATATGGCTTCAAATTAGTGATGAGAAAAATTAGTCTTGGTCTTGATTGTTGGCCTTGATAACTTTTCAAGGCCAACACCAAGACGATGATAAAACTAAAATATCAAGACTTTTGAAAAATAAGGTTCCAAATTTTGCAAACTCAACAAACTTTTGCAATATTTTCTTTCTAAGGTCAAGATCTAGACCATATGATCTACAGTAGTGACTAATACACCAAGTCCAATAACGAGACCATGACTCAATATCAAAACCAGGACTCAATATCCATGACTAAGACTGCTATGAGGGTTTGCTCATCACTACTCCAAATCATGTGATACGTTAGTGCATGCAACCCAATGCCCTTCGGCTTCGAATTTTTAGCATTTTTGGACGATGGCGTAGAGTGCGCAATAGAAAGTACTGCAAAAAATATAAATTTCCCTGACAGAATCTGAAAAAAAATGTATGTGCTATGACGTTGGATTTAAAAAAGGGTTCAGGCACGCCGTGCACTATCTCCATGGATGGTGGAGAAAAAGATGACATCAACTCAAGAATATCAGCAGTGAAAGGCGCGTTTGCTCAGGGTGCGAAACGTGGCTTGTTACCAAACAACTTATAAACAAGCGGCAAGTATTAGCCAACAAGTGCTTAAGACGCATACTAAAGGTTCGGTGGTCTCGCAATATCTCAAACGCTGAACTACAACTAAAATTCAACCAGATACCAATAGTAAACGAAATCAAGATACGCAAGTGGGATGGATAGGTCTCTCCGAAAACCACACGGCGAAGTCTGCCGCCAGACCCTTGAGTAGAATCGACAAGGCAATAGAGGACGTGATAGACAAGAGTTGTTGTCGAATAAAATCGAAGAATCAGGAAAGTCGTCCTCATAGGAGTTGCAGGAGGTCTTCGGTAGCTGGACGTATGCATATAATCTGGTATGTTCCATAAAAGTCAGGATAACCCAACAGCCGACATATAGGCCCAAACCAATATGCTTTCTGGGCATTTCTACGAAAACTTAATAACAAATGTTCTTTGTTCGAAAGTCTCCTTTTCCTTTGAAAAATAAAATTCACTTTAAAATATGTGAGACAGTCTACAAAAAATTCTAGTTCAAGGTTAGTACTAGCCCGAAACTAGTGAAAAAGCGATGCAGTGGGGGCCAGTTTGATATCAGCGGTACCGAAATCGTTATGAATTTTGTATAAGAGGGTTAGCACGAATTCATAAAAAAAATTCTTAATGAATTTGTAACTACGGTTCTTGCTCTTTCTAAAAAAGTTCTTTTTTATTTTTTAATTTTATTTATGTATATTTTTGTATGTATGTTTTTGATATAAAAGTGTGCATGTGCATTTTCTAGAGAATGTTGTTAATTTGTCTTCGAGACATATGTGAATGAAAAGAGGGCTTAAGTGCGAAAATAAGTTTTCGTGAAAACAGCTGGAAAACAACTTTTAAAGGTCAATTTAACTATGCGAATCGGCAAAAAATTTAAAAATTTATTTTTTGGCACCTAAGCACCCTTTCCATAGACCAAGTCACATATTTTATTAAACATGTGTATTGAATATTGACGTAAATGTCTTGTTTATAAAATGGAAACAAAAAGATAAGTTTAAAAAATTGTTTAGAAAGATCTTTGCGAAATCGTAACGAATTCGTAACGAAAACTCTACACATGAAACCACTGGTTGTCGACTAGTTGTTAAAAGACTACTTCACACCACCCACAACTAGCCCCGAACTGGTGTAAAAGTAATGCAAAAGGGGTCAATTGAAATTTCGCAGAACATCAACACGGAGAGAAAAAAAAATAGTTGCTTATATGTAAAAGGTGTTGAACTCGGACTAGTGCTGATTGCTAGAAGACTAGTTAATGAACCACACTTAAATTGTCCGTTTGACAGCAGGGTCCTTATGAACATATTACGGGGGAATTGAATAGATAATGGAAATTGCATAAAATCACTTTTAGTTGAGTTTCAGTTCAAAAAAAAAAAATTCTTTAAGCCGTAGACATTGTTATGAGTATCAAATTCAAAAGTTAAAACTTTTCTTTAGAGCTTCTCTCTGCTTGATTTGCACCAAATTTGCATACTGAAGAAATTATCTGTACTGTTTTTTTACAAGAATCGGTAATTACTAAATAAATTTAAATGTCTTATTCACACAAGTTATTAACAAAATTTTATTGTGGTCAAAAATAGCAATGAGCCAATCTACCACAAAAACAATGAAAGAAATATATAACTGAAATTAAAGCCACAAAAAATTAATCTTTCAAATAAATGCAATTTAAAGAAATAACATTTAGCTTACTCATTCTGAATATAGGTAGCACAAAAGATTTAGCCACAACAATATACCGCCTGTGTAAAAGTATAAGTTTAATGCTAAAAACAAGTGCACAAAAACTGGTTGTTGATGTTGCAACTTGTATAGATCTTAAGAGAAGAGAGGGCAAAAACTTTCAGCATGATTCAATCAAATCGACTTATAGCTTAGATAATAATACAAAAGACTAACTAGAAATAGATTCTATTCTATACAGTACAAATGAAAACTGACGGGAGGTAGCTGCAGTGCGGCAAAGGTGCTACGAGTTGTGAGAAATAGTGAGCAGAATTTATTAGAAAATCAAACATAAGCGAGAGGGAGAGATGCTTAAAACTTGCTATTGTTGTTATTTTTTCAGCTGCTTCTACTAAGCACGCGGAGCAACTGACCTTGAACTTGAAGAACAGCCACATAAAAAGAATAGCATCTATTTCAAAACTGTTGGTATATATGGTGTGTGTATGAATGTTAGTTTACTTTACTGCATGACAATAGCTACCTTAAAAAAAAAGTACAGACAGGTAGCCAGCCAGCCAGTCGAATGCTGTACGAAGTGATAAAAAAATATACATATATATAGACATCGTCATATATTTGAAATTTTAGTACCTGCTCAGAGATGATGCTAATTTATGCGCATTTTCATGATTTCAACAAGTGCCAACCTACCTACAATAATCGTATTTTAATTTTTAAATTGTTTCCAGCCACTTTTGGCAACATTTCGTTTCCAATAAATAAAACTTCACTGTATAATTGGTACGGATAGAGTAATATACAAAAAAATTTAATTTAGGAAAGCCTTTTGAAATGATTTTATTAAATCTTCGCTTGGTTTCAATTAAGTCATTTATTTATAGAAAATGATTTAAATTCACTCTTTGAGTTCACTTGCTTAAAGTTCTTTGAATTCACTTAAAATCTTATAACTCACTTGAAATTTCTTCAATATATTGCAAATTTTAAGCCGCTTTTTTAACCCGTTTTCTGCCGCTGTTCGAGTTTTCGAACAGCAGAATTGGCCATTTTCAATAATATTTTAAAATTGGTGTCTTACAATACTCTGATATTGTAGATACCTCTTTTTTTAAAAAATTTTTTAAAATATAAAGAAATGACAGTGAAAAAAATTAATGATGAGGTTTTATAGCCAAAAGACTAATCTTTCATTTGCAATCCCAAAATCAACAACCGTTAATACCTGATAGACACAAGTACACGGTGAGCTTGAAAAGGGGAAAAGTGGAGCTAAAATGGATCCAAAATGGGCTAATGCAAAAAGTTTCTATATTGTTTCTAGATTAAAAGAATGTTAAAATTAAAATCCTAGCTGCTCGTCTTCGCTAGTTATGCACATTTTTGTGTTCATGGTATGCACTTGCATGAAAACCATATAAAATTAAAATATGAAGAAAAAAAAAAACAGAACAAAAAAATATAAAAATAGTTACATTTAATGTATTTTGCAATGTTGAATTCGAATCCAGCCTTTAAATTGCTGTATCTTATACGGTTTTTGAGATATCTTATCCTAAACAAGGAAAAAATACCGTTTTTGCTATATTTTGAAGTTAAATAGCTTGAATAAGGAACATTTATACGGGCCGGATTCGAATTCAACATTGCAAAATACATTAAATGTAACTATTTTTATATTTGTTTGTTCTGTTTTTTTTTTTTCTTCATTTTTTTAATTTTACATATATGGTTTTCATGCAAGTGCATACCATGAACACAAAAATGTGTATAACTAGCGAAGACGAGCAGCTAGGATTTTAATTTTAACATTCTTTTAATCTAGAAATAATATAGAAACTTTCTGCATTAGCCGATTTTGGATCCATTTTAGTTCCACTTTCCCCCTTTTCAAGCTTACCGTGGGTACGAAATTAAAGTTAGCCTTCGATTAATCGAACGATTTTTTTGGAAAAGGGCTGCCTATAAGCCTCGTGACACTAAAATTCGTTAAAATTTTGCTCTTTACCACCATTTTCACCTATGTGGCAGTTGGGTGGAGTAAAAAATATCGTCACATAGGGGGGGTAAGGGGTATGTCAACAGGAAAAATTAAAAAAAAAAATAATAATTTATAAAATTTTTTGATGACAGATTTGGAATCAGGAGGCGCCAATTAGTCTAAAAATATTCTTTATTTCAAAAAATAAGATAATTTTTATGGCGCGGCTGAAAATGGGTTAATTTATTTGATGACTTAATCCTTTTGAATATGTTTGAAATCTATTGATTTGCTTACAATTTTTTGAAACCCTTTTTAAACCGTTTCAAATTTACTTCCAATCTTTTTAAGACTTTTGACTTTTTCTTTGAAATCTATTGAATTGGTTTAAAATATTTTGAATTATTTCGAAATCTTTTGAGTTCACTTTTTCGAGTTTTCAGTTTTTCGAGTTCACTTAAAAGTTTTTTGAATTCATTTAAATCCTTTTGAATGCACTTGAAATCATGAATTCGCTTTTTGCATTCATTTGAAGTCTTTTGAATTCACTGAAGCTAGCTGTGAATTCACTCAAAATCTTATGAATTCACTTAGTTCCGGATTCAGTCATAATGTCAACCAACATTTTACTTTCAGTCATAAGTTAACCATTAGCTAAGCCTCAAATTTCATAGGTTAACCATTAGTTAACCAACAGCTGATGCTGAAGTAATAGAATCCACATTAGTTTTGTGGAAATTCAAAAAATGTTTTCAGACATAGAAATTTTTGGGTCTGATATTTGGAATATGGTGATTGATCGTCGGCAATTAGTTTTTAGAAATCGCCCGCGTTTTATCCAGAACTACGGCGCTAAGAAATTTCGTGACATATTTCCTTTGAGCAAAGAAATTATTCATGGAATAACGATGTGTTGCTGGGGTAGATGTTAACTAATTGGTTAACACTGACTGTGAATTCGGTCTTTTTAAGTCTTTTGTCAATTGACGACTTATGAATTCACTTCACATCTTTTCAAATTATGTATTTTGATTACACAAACTTGAGATTTTTTAAAAGTAATGTAGCCCTTTTGAATTCAAGTAACAAAATATGAAAAACTGAACTTCGAGTTTCAATATCGTCGGGTTAAAACTACAACTAGACATCTACATTTCTTGATATTTTGAGTAAGTATACAGAAACATAAAGAATAAATGGCTCTACACCTCAGTCTATTCGGTTTTACGAAATGTTGTCCCCATTCAATATTATATAAGAAATAAAAAGCGAAAAAAACATGAAAATGTCATACAAAAAACGAATTTCAAAAAACTTAACAAACGTTTTTTTCAAAACAATAAAAATGTAGATGTCTAGTTGTAATTTTAACCCGATGATGTGTAGAATTATAAAAAAAAAAATGTTTAATACTGAAAACTGTAACAATATTTAAGCACAAAAAGCATCGATCTAAAGACAGATATTGGTCGAACTTTAAAGCTGCTAGCTCAATTAACTAAGATATGCATCAATTAAAATATTTTACAGGAATCATAATAAAAACTTATATATCTAGCAACTTATGAGTAGTAAGACCTCTTACTTTGAATAGAGTTTGAGACCAAACTGTAAAAAGTGCGTCAAAAGACCAATTATCATTTACTAACAATTTAAGGCTATAATTCACATATCGTTTATCGTTTTGTATTCTTAATATTAAGTTTATTATTCGCAAGTTTTCTGCTTAATTTTTTTACTTTGTCTTTCAAACTTTGCGTAACTTCGCCTGTGATCTTATTAGTATTATTGTTTGATTTGTATTCTCGCCATAAAAACTTAACTAACCCTTAATAATAATTTTAAAAAATAAATATAAAAATTTACATATATTACTTACATTTTTCTTTCGACGCAGGCTACAACTACGACGTGCCAACAAATCAAGTAATAAACTTTGCAAGCTTTAAATGCTTATGTGCAAAATATCAGCGCCGTAGTTGATGCTGCTTAATTAAAGATGCACAAGTTGAGACAGTTGGTAGTTGAAGTAGCAGTTAATTTTTTTATGGTAGTAAACATCGCTGCCAAAATTTTAGCGTTGCGCGCGCTTTTAACAGAATCTTGCAGACATTTAAAAAAAAAATACAAGTTTTGAAAAAAACTTTGTTCTAAACTCTTAATTTAGAAATTTGTGCAAGAGTACGCACAAAAAATGCAAATCGGAAATTACTAATTATTGTTAGATAGGATTATTAGTCTGAAATTTCATTCACATAAGGGATTTATTTTACTTTTATAAAAAACTTGTTTTCATAAGCAGTAAAGCAATTATGTATAATTATAATATTCAACATTGAAAATTAATTCATATATCTTAGTAATTGACATTACAATATGTGGACTAAAGAGACAACTTAGTTTTTGTAGCGATTATATTATTTTATACTTCTTATTCATTTTCCAATATAACACAATTGCTTTATTCAAATTCAACAAAACCGTTACAAATTTAAAAAAAAAAAAACACTTACATTTAATGTTCGAAATGTAAAAAATAACATTTTACTATTTCATTCGATCTTGAAAAATCAAACAAGAAACTAAAATTTGTTAAAAAAAAAATTATCAAATAAAATAAAGAAATTTTAATTTAAAAAGAAATAAAGTGATTTATCCTTTACATTACGCTTGGCGCCCACCGTGGGGCGCCAAATGTAAAGTAGTAATTGTCTTAGTTTCCTTTTGAATTAAAATTGCTTTTTTATTTTATTTTTAAACAAAAATTTATTTGAACAATTTCTTTTTAAAATTTTCAAGATCAAAATTTTATTTTCTACATATCAAAAATTAAATGTAAAAGAATATTTGATAAATTAATACAAGTGTTGTTGAGTTTAAAATAAGCAAGTGTGTTATATTGGTAAATGAATAAAAGTATAAAATAACATAAACGCTACAATATTCAAATTTTTAATAATGATGAAATGCATAATTCTCAAAACTGCTTAGAAGAAAAAAAAGCGAAGGGGCCAATATGCGCAGGTAAATTATTGCCTAAAAGTGTTTTTACTAACGCATTTAGCATTACGACTGGTAAAAAAAGTAAGGAAATCTATGAGTACAGGACTTTTAACGAGTTCACTATTGGATGAGCTAGCTTGTGCACAAATTACCAAAAAAAAAAAGAAAAGAAATGTTGGCCCCTTAGCGTTAAAAAAAAAATATAATAAAACAAAACCTTTTTTCGCATACAAGAGTTAGAACAAGTTCTTTTCATTTTTATGATAGGGGAATGGACATTATCTTACCCGTTTTATTCAGTAAAAAAGCGCGCGTTAACATATATAACAAAACCTGAAAACCTTGTTAAGTAATAGGTAACAAAGATGATGATGTAGATTGATGAAATAATGTATGAGAAAGTGTAGTGGTAGGTGTAAAATTTTGGTATCAAGTGTTTGTTATGATAATGAGTTTGGGAATTTGAGGAAAGTAAATAGTATATATAAAAAAGGATGAACTAAATTATAAAAGTAATAGAAAGTAGACAGAAATAATAATAGAGTAGGAGGACTTTGGGTATTGAAAAATATAAATATAGCGAAAATACACAAAAGAAGAAAATAAATGAAAAAAAAAAAAACTTAAAAAGTCGTAATTAATTTCATTGGTCACTTCATTCAACCGATACCGTTGAATAAAGCAATACTTACCTGATGATTGGGTGCATCGTCGTCGTCGTTTGTTACCTTCTCAAACCTTTACAACACAGCATGCATTTGCGAAGAACTCGTACGATTGTTGACAGCAACAATTAGAAACACAAAGTACCTCGCTGCAATTCAATTTTATAGAATTGAAGCTACATGTTTCACAGCAAAAAAACAGCGAACTGCAAACGGCTAACAGGAACTTACAGCATTGACGGGATATAAACTTATGTGATTTGGCACACAATTTTTTTTTTTTTTTTTTTTTATTTTTTTTTTTTTTTTTTTTTCATAAACTTCACAGGGCACTACTTGAGTAAATTTATAATTTAAATTGCTACACAACAGCAAGCAGCTGCAGCAGCAACAAAATCTTAAACGACGCTTTAATTTATTTTTTCTCACGGTCACGCCTTTTTACTTAAATAAAAATGAACTGGTGCTTAATATTAACAAATAATATATAAAAAAAAATAGTTTTATAAACAAAAATCTAAAAATTTAATACAAAACTTCAATTTTTCTTTTTATATGTAAAAAAAAATATTTGATAGAAGAAAAAAAAATAGTCCCGTCAACCAAAACGAAAGCAAAAAAAAAAAAAATTAACTTAAGTCAAATAAAAAAAAAATATTAAATCAAAGATATTTAAATTGAACAAAGTAAATGCATGCGTATTTTTGTTGTTGACTAACAATAATTCAAAACAATATAGTAAAAAAAAAAATTATGTTTCATGTTTTTGTGTGTATGTGTGTTTTAAATATATAATTTAGTTATATAAATATTTAATCTATATTGTATAAATTTGTAAACGTCTATATATACATACAAAAAAACTTTGCTTTTAAAAAAACTAAATAAATAAGTAGCTTAACTTGGCTAATCAATAAAAAAAAAAAAAAATTTAAAAAAAATAGTAAACGCAAGTTACTGCTGCTTCTTTAATTCTGTGCTTTGCGCGCGCTTTTATGTGAATTTTGTTGTTATACGATTTTAAGCAAATTTCTTATATATTTTTTTTTTAATAAACTTTAATAAAAAACAAAAATAAAATTTTTAAGTTTTGTTTTTTGTTTAACGACAAGGCCAACTTTTCTTTACTTTTTTTATAGCGTCGTCATTAAGGGTGATGGTGGTGGTGGTGGTGGGTTGGGTGAAAAATAACCTACCTAACGCTTATTTTTGTAAGGCTTTTTTACGCTACATATTCTGCTTAATAGCAACAATTTTGTTGCAACTATTGTTAGTAGTAATTAAATGCATGTGTATTTATATATTAGTTATATATGGTTGTGTTGTGATGTATGCAAAATATGCTGATGGGCATTTGTGCTTTCGCAGCTTACATTGAAAGTGTGCTTAATATGTAGCAATAATATTACTATCTGCTTCTATTCATTTACCAATGTAACACACTTGCTTAATTTAAACTCAACAATACTTACATATGTAAATTTATCAAATATCCTTAAACACTTAATTTTTGAAATGAAGAAAATAAAATTTTATTATTTCATTAATTTCATTCATCTTAAACAGAAAACTACAAAATTTATTAAAATAAACTTTCATTTAAAAAATAAAATAAAAGCAATTTTAATTAAAAAGAAAATTAAGAGAATTGGCGCCCAACGTGGGGCGTCAAATGTAAAGTATAAATCTCTTTAATTCTTTTTTAAATCAAAATTCATTTATTTTATATTTGATTGTAAGATGTTTATTTATTTTACATATTAGTAGTTCACTGTTTGAATTTTCAAGTTGGAATGAAATAATTAAACTTTATTTTGAACATTTCAAAAATTAAATATCAAACTATATTTGATAAATTTATAAAAGCATTGTTGAGTTTAAATTAAGCTAGTTTAGCAAATGTATAGAAGCATAAAGTAATAATTGATGATAATGCTGCTAATGTTAATTTAATTTGTTAAAGAAATTTAATTTTGAAAGCTTAAAACATTAACAAATGAAATGTTTAAACAAAAATTTATCAATATCTTCTTAAGATTTCAAAATCAAAAGACAAATACAAAGTAAATCAACAGTAGCAGCATTATATCAAATTTTACAATGTCCACGTTGGGCGCCCTTTCATTTGCATTGCATTCTGCAATGGCAATAAATATTTTCATGCACACGTTTTCGATGTGTCTAAACTGTTCAATGTATTAATTTGTATGCTTTCAGTAAAAAAACAATTAGTTTTAAGTTAGGCGCAACTGCGCTGTGGCATTTCTCATAGAAAAAAAAAAAAATTTGTTTGTTAAAAGCAAAATTAAAGCAGTAGCAAATTAGCAGCAGCAGCAACAGCAGCAGCAGTGGAAACTTTTTTCAAAAAATAAGAGTGGGTAATTCATTTCAAGTAGTAAAAATGTTTGAAACTCGCGCCCCCACAACTTTAATAAAACGCTTTTGCGTAACTTTTTATCATTTTAAAAAAAAAAAAAAAAATTGTAAAAAAACTTATAAAAATAAATGATTAGAGTTACAACGAAAAAAAAAGAAATATTTAAAAAAAAAAAGATTTTAATATAAACAAAGTCATAACAAATGCTACACAAACACCATTAAAAAATTACCAAATCATAAAAATAGTAGTAGTAAGTAGTAAAATAGTAGTTAAATAATAGCATTAAACAAAAAATTAATCAATTATATATAAATATATATATATAAATATGTATTTTCAACTTGCACAAATAAAAGGTTAATAGTTTCTTTTATCAAAATATCAATAAATATTTGGCGACAACAACAACAAAATGCAAACAAATGCAAAATGTGGGATGGCTGCGGCGGCATTTAAAAAATCAAATGCAAATAAATTTAATAATTTATGTAGACATTAACTTTAAGTTCGAAATTTATTGAATGAAAAAATCCAAAGCTTTGCATTCTTCTTCTCTTGCATTTCTTTGCTTTCAGCTGCTGTGCCTATTTTTCGTTGCTTTTTTTCTATGTATGCTTTAATTTGCATACTTTTTGCAATATGTACTTGCTTTCAGAGCTTTATTTTGAGCACGACTAATAAACTTATTTTCTCTTCTTTTTCCATGTTTTCATGTTATCAACTAAAATTGCAACATATTGTTTGTCTGATTTTAACACTTTAATTCCTTTTATCGCACTCCGTACTTTTTTCTGTTGCCTGTTAACAGCATTTTATGTTTTCTTTTGGATTTTTAATGCACTTCATTCTTCTTTTCAAACAACAAACATATACAAATTTACTACAACTACTTAATTTTTTGTGTGTTTAAAATCAATCAAACTACTAGAACTTTTACTAAATCATTTGCTAAGGAAACACAAGTATACAAAGAAATTACTAAATATTTTACAAATCATTTGCTTTTTGTCTTAAATTTCACTTTTGCTGTTTTCTTTGAATCATTAATTAATTTTCATTTCATTGAGCTTTATTAAATTTCACGTAATTATTGTTCATGTTTCGTTTCTCTTATGCTCTTTTATTTTTCATTTTGTTCATATTTAGCCTTGCTCAAATTTAAGGAATTTTATCTGTCGTGCTCTTTTTAGCTTTCTTTGCTTTTTCTTTTTTCTTTATATATGTATTTGTGTGAAACCTACCTTGTGGATCCCGTTGCTGTGCTTCTTGTGTGGCCATAAAAACTTCATCTTGAGATCTGTCGTGTTGCCATTGCGCATATCCTGCAATAAAACAGCAAAAGAAAAAATAAGTTAATACACTTGTGAGACTTTTAAGTTATTAATTTTTTTAATTTACCTTGACTAGATCCTTCATTGCCATGACTGGTGCCAGCATTATGATCCAAATCTTCCATACCCATATCCTCATCATCTAATGTCAAATCCTCAACTGTCTCATCATTGCCATCATCATCGTATTCACTTTTTGGTTCAATTACCAATTCAGCAGCACTTGATGTTGTATCTTTAACGCCGCTGCCAAGCACAGATTTTTGTTGCTTATGATTTAATTTTTCACTTTTGAGCTCCAAACCAGCGTGCTGTTGTTGTTGCTGTTCGTCAGCAGATCCACCATGCGCGAGCAATTCAGTATGTAAAGCATCACCACCGCTGCTGCCGCCGCTTGTTCCTTTAACACTTTCAGTCTTTTTGGTAACATTTGTTGCTGTTGTCAGTTGCTGGGTCGTGCCTTGAGTGGTTGTGGCTATTGTTGATGCAGCTGCAGCAGCTGCTGCGGATGGTAATGTAGCTGCGGATACTGGGACTTGTGAGGCCAAAGCAGAGGCGGCCGCTGTAATTGCGCCAACGCCGCCTAGGCTTGCATTCGATTGTTGTAGAAGTGCAGACGATGCATTAGGTTGAATTTGTGAGGAGTTGGAATTGTCATGAACGTCTGTTTGTTGAAAAGAAAGAGAAAAGCAAAATTAATTGTGGAACATTAATGAAATAAATTTGAAACAAAGCAACTTAATCGAGGCAGGATCATTTTAGCAGATGAAAGCCCATTAAATAAAAGGGCCAAAAGAATTTTGGGCATTAAACACGGTTTCATTTTCCAAAATGCGGTGATGTACTATTTAAAGTTTTTTTTTTTTTGTAGGGGGGGGGGCACAATCCCCTCCATTTTGTGCACTGTGTTTGGTGGATAACATATGCATCCAAGCATCAATCAACGATAGCTTTTATGGATGCGAAAATGTTGCATATTGAGTTTTTTTTTTTTTGTATGGAGGTACAACGCCCCTTTTCCAATCCCCCCATTTATTGGATGGCCTTTGGTGATACCATATAAATTCATATTTCAAGTTTCATGATGGCCTTTGTAGGTGCAGAGTTATTGAATATTCGTAATTTTTATGTATGGGGGTGCAACGCCCCCTGATTCAATCTCCTCTATTTTTTGTAGGGTTCTTGGTAAATATCATATACATCCATAAATCAAGTTTCGAATTGATAACTGCCATAGGTGCGAAAAAAAGCGTTTTGAGTGTTTTTTTTGCTTACAGATAGCTGTCAGTTTTGTTATTAATAACAGAAACAAAATGGTCTGATGAGTCTTTGTGGCGGAAGACGAAACATATGAAACCATAGTCGTGTTTTTAAGCGATAGTATGCTTTAAAACTCATCAACACATCAGCATAAATTCTCTTGAAGATCTTTTTTTGGTGAATTACAAGCATGTATTACAAGATGGTTTTACTATTTCATAAAAAATTGAACTAATGACAAATTTCAAACATTTATCATTAGACGGAAAACTTAATCAATAACAACATGTGTTGTATTACGATCTTAAGGCTGAATCTTAACTAGAACAGTGACTGACATTCATTCAGTTTGCATCAAGTTTCCTACAGATATTTTTATTAAATTTGAAGTTTCTTAACATTGTGAAACCGACCCTAATTTCTTATCTATAGGCAAACATTTTTTCGATATTTGATTGTCGACAACACTACATAATCCATAATTTTAGTTTATTGAAAATTTAAACTTTGCTATTTATGGCTTTCTGGTGCAATAAATATGGTGTTATGTGCTCATCTTATTAAGTTTTTATTTATTCATTTTTACGCCCAAGCATCATAAAAGTTTGCTATAAAATTCAGTTGTGGGGTTATAAATTTAAGACTTGCACCATCGATACTTAAAGTTAACTTTTTATGAAAATTTTCAATGCTCACTGCCTCGTGTATATAGTAATTAAAACAAACAAAAAATTTAAAACTCACCAGCAAGGGCATTTTCAATACTCCTGCGTCGAACTTTTCTTCGTCGTCTTGATGTTGGACTAGATGAACCTTCTCTGGAGCCAGATAAATCTTGCGAATCAATTGATGATGGACCCATACGCGCACGTTTTGTCTGTTCCAAAGTATAACCACCGCTAAGTTTACCACCACCAAGGCCACCACTACTGCTGGGTACACTCAAACCACGATGCTGTTCATGTTTTGGCACACCGCCACCACCGCCGACACCTACGCCGCCGCTACTACTACCGCCACCAGTACGATTATCGGATAAACCTTTAATCTGTAATGATTCAGCAGCTTTTAATAAAGCAGCTAATTGATCTTGCGAAATATTAACTTCGCCACGATACATGTAATCCATCATGGCGCGCAATTCTTGATATTTAACATCCTTAAGTATAAAAATTGGATGTTTGTCGTATTGTTCTTGTAACAAAGTCTGCAAAAAATAAACAAATTATTAAAATTTGGCAAAATCTATGCAAATGCTAAAGAAAAACTTACGGCAAAATATGGACTACATGCGGATAAAACCACTTTGTGTGCTTTCAGGAACTTGCCTTCGGCGGCTAGCGTGCAATCGACGAGTGTTTCGTTTTCCAATAGTGTATCGAATACGCTGATGAGTGTACTTTGATGGTTGTTCCATCGCAGACAAAACTGCTGATCGTCATCCATTTTGTTTTTGGTGATATTTTTTTAAGCGTCGCCTAAACGACGTCTAAAAAGCCTTAAAATATCTAATACGAGTAAATGTTGAGAGGGATGATGGCCGCCAGGGGAGAGTTTTTAAATTAATTATGGTGATTCATTAAATTAGATTTATGATTTATAACTCCTTTTCTTCTATATTCTATAGTAGTAGATACTGTGTTGTAGTCTGTAAGAAAAGAAATGAATGGAGAAATTAATGAAATTGTTTATTTTTAGATATTTACAATTATGAAGGGTATTTATACTTTATCAATATTTAAAATTTGAGACTATTGGTCAAGGTCGCTAGAAATAACTGTGCTTTTTTAAGTTTACCGACAATAACTTTCTTTCTTTAATGCTGATAATTGTCTGTTAATTACATTCCAACTAAATTAAGTCATTAGATTTAGAAAGCAATTAAAAATATAGAATATATATATGTACATACAAACATATTTATATATGAATGTATGTCTATCGTACAAATGTTAAAGAACCGCAACAATGTGTTAAGAAAACACATTTATTTGCACGCGCAAATTTTTTCTTTCTTTTTATGATTCATAAAAATTAATAATTTTACTGCATACAAAAATTGTGTTAAACACAAAAAAAAAAAAACAATATTTAAAAGTTAATTTTAAAATAAACGTTCTAAATTTTAACTAAAATTTATTAAACATTAAAATTACAACATCTCATCACGTTCAACAAAATTTAAATGCAAACAATTAAAATCACCTACTGGGTCACATTTTGGTTTACAAACAAATTTTCCAAAAAATATGACTCGAAACTTTATTGAAACAAATCAAAAAACTACAGCTTTTCCTATGGTGAATTTTAAAGAAAAAATCTAAAATAAGTGTTATTCAATGATTAAAATAGGTTCGAATTCACAGTCATTAGTTAATCAAATAGTTAACTAAAGTGGTGACAAGAGTTTAACTAATGTTTCATTTTCAGTGTTTTGGTTAACTGAAACGTTACATAAAGAATTTACTAACTAGCTGGTCCTTAAATTTCTTTGAACATTTTTTCCGAGTTGAAAATTTTTAATTCCAGCGAAGGCTGTTTTCAGTAGAAAACGAACTTCAGCCAACTAAAATCTTCAACTGAAAGAAAGCTTGTAATCAATATGTAAGTAACAAAACAAAAGTATGTAATGATATCAATTTACTTCAGTCTAGAAAATCGTCAGACGGTAAATGATGAGAAAACAAATTTAAGAATTTTTTTAAATATATTGACTTTACTTTTTTATGTAATGAAAAAATGGAAGATATGGAGTTAATCAAAACAATGAAACCCTTGCCATTAGGTAACTAATGACTGTGAATCCGGGCCTTAAAGATATATAATAAAGATGAAGGTTACGTAGTGATTTAATAAAAATAAAGGCTTTTTTTTAATG
The DNA here is from genome assembly GCA_951812925.1 of Calliopum simillimum. Lineage (NCBI taxonomy): Eukaryota > Metazoa > Arthropoda > Insecta > Diptera > Lauxaniidae > Calliopum > Calliopum simillimum. The sequence continues at coordinate 112,232,536 of OX638370.1, read as the reverse complement.
AAACAATTTACATTTTAAGAGACCAATATTACTCAAAACATGGGTCTGGTTCGATATAGAAAATCAAAACAAGTAAGACTGTTTAGCAAAAAATTGGGGGTGTGTACCCATAAACTTTTATTTAAATCTGGTTTTCTTGCATACTTCTTACTCCCCATGGTATGGAAAAAACAAAACATACAAATTATATGATAATGAATATAATGAAAAAAAAAAAAAATAATAATAATTTAAAATGCTATTAATCTCAATGGTGGCACTGCTTGTTTTTGCACCGGTAAATTCTGAAGGTCAAGTTCATGAGATCTTTTTTTTTATTTTTTCAAGATTCAAGTTTTTTGCATTTTGTTTTATTTAATTTTATAACATTATTTTGTGTTGTCTTTGGGCCTTTGTTTTTTTTTTAACGCTTTGTTTTTAGTTCGACAATACATCCACCATCCATCAGTGACAATAAAGCGCTTGAAATCTATAGATTATGCAGTTCGCTTTGCAATTTTTCACACTTTTTATGGAATAATGGCACTGATACATTTTAAGAATATACACAGCTTTCGCATGGAAATATAACAAGATTAAATTAACTTATAGAATGAAAAACACAAATTCTTCAAACACTTATCTATGCGATAAATACAACACAAAACAAAACTACAGTGATGGAACCCATAGCATATACATATTTATTTCTAAGCATATGTAGACACCACCATCAAGAGAAAATCAACATTTAATTTTCTGTATTCAAATGTTATATATTTAAAAATGAAAAATTTCAAGTGGTTGGTTGTTTAGCCCAGGAAAATAAGATGAAAAAAGAGCTGCTGTGCGAAATAATTCCAAGTGGATTTTTTTTACCGCAATTGTCTTTATTTATGCATGATAAATTACTGTTTTTTTAAGGATATCTCCGAATTGGTAAGTACTACGATAAAAAGTATAGGGACCAATTTTGTAGAGAATAACAAGATCTACAAAAAATGATCGATATGTGTACACATAGAAGTAACCGTATAGAAGATATTCAATAGAAACCGGTTTTTTGGCATTTTAAGGGTTTTTTTGGAATATCTTCTAAACGGGTACTTCTATGTGTACACATATCGCTTATTTTTTGTAGATCTTGCAATTTTTTACAAAATTGGCGCTCATTTTTTTATCATATGACCCTTCGTTTCGGAAATATCCTTAAAAAACCAGTATTTTTGAAGTCTTAACGGTTTTTCACGAATATCTTTAAGGCCATGGGTTGTTTGAAAAAAATCAATTAGTACGCTATATAGAAAATCAAATTATCTCTTAAACGGTGTTTCAGTTTTGTTGGTACGACATCTCATTGAAGAGTTATTGCAATTTAAAAAGTAAGATATTTTAATATGAACTCATAGGTAGTATTTCATATCATAAATGTTAACAACTTTTTTAAATTGGGTGATCTTCTAAACTAGAAATCGTACGCAAATACTTTTAACGTACTTTTGTAGGAACTTTCCTGTGCTATAAAAATGGGGACAAACATTTTTCTGTAAAAGTTAGCATTAGCGAGATATTTGCAAAAAACTGATTTTAGCGACCTTTGAGCCTTAATAACTTTTTATGCGCACACGACTTTGCAATGGACTTTTTACACTTTATTTATCATGCATAAATAAAGATAACTCCGGTGAAAAAATTCACTTGGAATTATTTCGCAGAAAAATTCTTATTTTCCTGGGCTAGTTTTATTTTTTGCGGTCTAGAGCCATACAACATTCAAGCTTGATTTTCGATATCTTTTGATACCGCAGCAGACTTGTTTGTTCTTACGTACAGTTATTATTGAGACATTTTTTGCGCCCTTTCCCATTCTTTTTTACTCGTGTATCACGGAATCAAACAAACAAGCAAACATTCTAGCCTCTCTGAAGCCTGGCATTTAGAATTCTAACGAGTTTTTTCTTAAAGCTTTGTCTAAAAATAGAATTTTTGTGAAGAGAGTGGAGAGAAGTTGGAATTTTTCATCTACTTTGCTTTGTGTTGGGAGCAGCTTAAATTGGTGTTAATTTGATTGTATACTTTGTATAATTCGTAGTATTTATATGTATTTTGGTTGCATTATCGTGAAAAAAACTCAAAAAATTGCATTTTGAATATATTTTTTGTATGGGCGGTAGGCGTGTCCGTTGACCGATTTCGCTCATTTTTAATCCCCCGAGCTAACTTTGACGCCGAAGGCAGTGCACCAAATTTCATTGAATTATCTTGCTTAGTTTTCCCAAAGTGTATTTCCACACACAGCCAGCCAGCCAGCCAGCCAGCCAGCCAGCCAGCCAGCCAGCCAGCCAGCCAGCCAGCCAGCCAGCCAGCCAGCCAGCCAGCCAGCCAGCCAGCCAGCCAGCCAGCCAGCCAGCCAGCCAGCCAGCCAGCCAGCCAGCCAGCCAGCCAGCCAGCCAGCCAGCCAGCCAGCCAGCCAGCCAGCCACCCAGCCAGACAGACGGACATGGCTATATCGACTCAGGAGGTGACGTTGATCAAGAATATATATACTTTTCTATATCTGCCACGCCTCCTTCTCTGCGTTACAAACGGAAGGACAAAGTGAATATACCGTGGGTGTAGGGTATAAATATTACTATGGATTGGCTACACACGAAACCACTGGTTAAAGGCTAGTTGTTAAAAAGACTACTTCACACCACAACTAGTTCCGGACTGTTGTAAAGGTAATGCAGAAGGGGACAATTTCGTAGGACATCAACACACAAAAAAAATAGTTGCATGTATACAAAAGGGATTGAAGTCCGACTAGTTCTGGTCTGTTGAGGGCTAGTTAATAAACTACACTTGAATTAGTCCGTTTGCCTGCAGAATAAATGCTCTGCTCAAGAGAGAAATTTCCAAATTTGAATACTTCGCACAATGCAAAAAAAATTTTTATACCGACTTTAAACAAAATTTAACACTCTAGAAAAATTTACTCCAACCCCAATAGTTTTAAATTTACAGTCCCTGTAATTCAAAAACCATCATACCATGAATACCAGAAAAAAAATGCAATACAGCTTCAGCTGAATCTTTCTTTGGTGAGAATTGAAAGTGTCTTTTTTGTTTTTGATAAATTACTTCACAAGCAAACTCTGTATATCAAACTTTATTACATAGACATTTTCAGTTCCACCAAAGCTATTTTAATCTGTAGCTCCTATAGTTAAGACGCATAGCCCCAAAATGAAATTGAACTCCATTTTATTTCATTCCTTGAATTTAATTATGTCTGTTCATTTGATTTATTTGAAACGCTATGAAAACTTTTTATTTTGAGGATTTATTTTGAGAATATTTTATATAATAAATATTTTTCATTTTGATCTATTTTACAGGTTCTATTCACGTTCTGATTGACCAATTATTGGCCAATTATTGTACACTTTCTCACAATAAAGCTTGGAAACTTATTTAACACAAATTATTGTGTCTATTTCTTAACACATATTTTTTGGACTTTGAAAACCATTCGGGTAATAATTCGAAAAAGTTAATAATTCGGAAAAGTTATTGATTCGAAAAAGTTAATAATTCGAAAAAGTAAATAATTCGGAAATGTTAATATGTCGTTCGAAAAAGTTAACTTAGCTGGCAAACTCTTCGAAAAAGTTAATAATTCGGAAAAGTTAGAAATTTGAAGAAGTCAATTATTCAAAAAAGTTAATAATTTGAAAAATTTGAGGACAAACTCTTCGAAAAAGTTATTTATACGGAAAAATTAATTTTTTGATGAAGGTAATAATTCAAAAAAGTTTATAATTTGAAAAAGTTAATAATTCGAAAAAGTTAATCACTCTTGGACATTTCGATAATCTTTTTCGATATTCTGCTTTACATACATGCATAAATTTTTTTTTTTTTTATGCATGTATATAGATTTCAAAATGCATTCCGAATTTTATCAGTTACAAAAAAATTCTATGATCCCTCTCTGAGCATAGGACCTCCACAAAACTCATCGAACCTACACGTTGACTAAGAAACTAAACTCTCAATTTCCTTGAAGTTTGGCACAAAAAATGATTGCTTGAGTGGTACACAGAAAATAATAATTTTTTGAGGTGTTTTGAACTTCATTTTTTTAGATTATAAAGAAAATGGAAGTGATGAAGATTGACGAGGTGGTGTACTCTATAACCGTTCTCTTTTTAAAAACTTTATCTGCACTTTAAAACAAAGTTTTATAAATAAATATTAAACATTTTCACATTTATAGATATAAAAAGTATAATCATATCCAAGCACTTGCAATTTTCAAGTTAATTTTTATTTCTGTTTTAATTTCTTTATCACACAATTTCCGTTTCGAAAACTCACTTTTTATTAGAAAAACTTGCGCGTTTGTTTTTGCTTCAACTTTTTTCAAATCAGCTTCAATACGAGATGGTGGTATCCAAAGTTGGAACTCAGCGTCGAATTAAAACAACAAATGTTATTTTTAGCACAGCCAAGGAATAGGGAGAGAAGCAAGCCCCCACGATCTTTAGTGTTTCACGGTTCTTTTCTCTCTCCTTTTTTTCTTTCACCGAAAACAAACAACACGGAGCAAGAAAAGAAAACACTTCCGTTCGCTAGCGAACTGTTTCGAAAACTGTTAAATATCGGTTCAAGCGAAAGCCAGAAAGAACCCAAAATCAACCTTAAACATTGTTGTTGTAGGTATATACTTTGTGTGTGTGTACTATATGCAGAAGAGGGAAACCCAAATGAACGCAGGCAGACAACAAACACAAAGCCACATACTCACTAATACTGAGAAAGGCAACATAATCTCCCCCCGCCATAAAAATTGTTGTTGGTTGATTGCTGCCTGTTCCGTTGTTCTCGAATTGAAGAGTTTAAAGTAGTGGCGGCGGGAACACCAACAACACAATATTGCAGCGACAGCAGCATTATATACCTAAGTATAATATAATGGATGAAAAGCCATTTTCGTGCTAAATGTTGTTGTTGTTTTTGTGAATTTCCTGTCACACAACCCAGCTGCAAGCCTAAACGACTGGATTTAGCTGTATGTTTTGTTGTTGTTGTTTGCTCCTTTCTATTTTGTCCCAAAACGCAGCACACACACATACAATCGCACAGGTCCAGCAGCCGCCATAGTCAGACATTGAGCAAGAGTCTACTGTGGAGCAAAACTGATCATATAAAATATTAATAGCACTAATGGTTTATTGCCCACGGGCGCCAATACGAACTCAAAAGTTCTACCAATATTTATTAGCAATATGCCAACGAAAAGCAAAATGGCAATGGTGTAGGGGAATGATGATAGAGAAGTGATGTCGCAGGAGTAGTGTGATTCAACATTAAATCAGAAATTGCTTCCACAATTTTTTATAAATGTTTCTACAAGTGCATAATACATAAATAAAATTCCGATGTTAACGTTCGAATATTAATACATATGTCAGGAGGGTGACGTTTTGAATTTTTGTGTCGAAAACTCAAACTATGTATTTGTTCTGCAATGTGTAAAAAATGTAAATCTAAAAAATTCACTTCTGGAGGGATATAGGCCTGTTTCGGAATCTGGGCGATTTCAATTACTTTTTATTTCAAGAGCTTTTTGATGAAATCGTTGTAGCGCACTATAAAAAGTATTTGGATCCAAAAAATTTTGTTGTTATGGAATGTCTCTCAAATGGTTACTTTTTGCTTAACAAATATGATTATAATTTGCAAAACATAAGATTTCCAACAAAAAACTTTTTGTCGTATGACTTAAAGTTTTCATCAAAAAAATTCCAAAACAAAAAAGTAATTGAAATCGCACGGATTCCATTCCATTTTGTCAATTATTGTTTCAATTTCTATGCACATATTTTTATTTTAAATACTATTCGGAAAAGTTAATAATTCGAAAAAGTTAATAGTTCGAAAAAGTTAAAACATAATTCGAAAAAGTTAATTATCTTTGGGAAATTTCGAATAGCTTTTTTTAAATTCAAAATTTTTTTGTTTTTATGAAAAGGTTTAATTAATTTTGATGCCATTTTGATAACGAAAATAAGAAATTATTCCAGTAGCACTTTATTTTGCCCCACGGTGAAAAATGCACAGCAAAACATTTTCTTCCCTTTGTTGTTTTAGCTGTAGGAAACAGGAGAACACAACGACATCACTGTGCTACGCGCCGCGATCAATGCGCGCCATTGCTAAACAGCCCCAGAAAAGGCCCGCAATCCAAATTCTGACAAAATAAGCAAGAAAGAGTAGACGCCCGACCGACTGCGCGCACAACGGAAAAAAAAGCTTGAATTTCATTTAAACAAAAACAAAAATCTACAGCAAAAACTATAAAAAAAAAGGGAGCAAAGGCATATACATAGCGACAGCGTTGTGCTGTCGCAAGGGGATCGGCGCTCGGTTGATCACTCATCAAATGAGGGTTCGGATACCATCCAATATAATAAAATTTTCAAAGGGACTTATGTATGTACACAATTTACGTGAAAACGCACTATCCCAGTAGAGAAAATCAATAATTAGGAGTTGTTGACAGGTTTGAGAAAACTATCTTTTGAAGCATAATTTGCAGTGAATGGTCTCACAGAGAAGCTGACAGATTGAAAACTGCCTATTGAAAGACAAATTTTGCAGCGAATGATCTCATACACTAAAAGGAGCACAAAAGGAGCTGTTTAATCATTAGGTGTTAGGTGAATTTTTACGGTACAGTTTGCAATGCGATTAAATTACAGACTTAGTTCGGGCTAGTTTTAGCATATAGAAGACACAATAAGGGGCTCTAGTTACCTTTCTATTCAGAGCTATGCATATGAGTAAAGCTATACATAGGAAAGCCGAAAGTCCATTTAAAAACTCTGAGAACAACTGTTTAATTGGTGAGGGAATCATAGAGATATCACAAAAGTCCATGAGTATTGTAGAATATATTAAATCAAATGTCGTGTGTCAGCCTACAAAACAAGCAAACATTTTGTTCACTAATATTTTACATTCCAACTGGGGCAAGAGTTTTGTTGTAGATACAATCAGAACAAGAGAAAAAAGAAAATGATATGAAAAAGGGCCAAAGGGGCTGGAAAAGTATAAAGAACAGAAAGATGTACAGTAAAAAGAAACCCCAACATATGACGCTACATTTTGTTGTTTTTTTTTTAAGGTTTTTTTGTAACTGTTGTATGAGTGTGCGAGTGAACATTTTTGTCCCCTCCAACAAAGCCGTTATTTCAGTATTATACCCTTGGTGGAAAGAAGGAATCAACCGTCTGGCAGGCGGCAGGAGGTATGCTTATAACAAAAAAAGAAAAAAAAAACGATATGATTTTGTGAGGGTTCCTTCTATTTACTGTTTGTTGTTCCCAAGTTCAAAGTGAAAATGCTGGCAACAAACAACAAAAAAAGTTTCCATCATCAAATGCTACGGTACTATGTATTCGGTTCGGTGCTCTTTGTATATTGGCAAGGATCTGTGGATCTGTTGTTGAGCGAGCGTGCGCGTGCAAGGAGAACAGAAATAGCAAAGCAAATACAACAGCCGTCATTTTGCGCATATGTTGGATCCTTTTTTATTGTTTTGTTTTCCCTGCTGTTCAACTTTTATGCTTTCTATACGTTGATTTAAAAAAAGTACAGTTTCATGCAATTTTTCAAAATTTCCAATTATTTACAGTTAAGAAGCATGGTTTTTTCACGAATACTGAATAGTTAATGTTCAACTAGTCCAAATAAGGTAGACACTGTAGACGCTTATTGTAGTGTGTATGTTAGTATTATGCATGTGAGCACATGCAGTTAAGAAAAAGCTGATAGTTCAAGAAAGAGTTGATAGATAATTCGAAAATGTTAATAATTCGAAAAGTTAATAATTCGAAAAATTTAATAATTCGAAAAATTTAATAATTCGAAAAAGTTTATATTTCGAAAAAGGTAATAATTTGAAAAAGTTCATAATTCGAAAAAGTTCATAATTCGAAAAAGATATTAATCTTTGGGAAATTTCGATTAATTTTTCGAAATTCTACTGCACATTAATAAGGGTGGTTCAAAATTTAAAAATTTTTTTAATTACGTATCTCTTTGATGTAAATAAGCATCATGTTTAGACCATTTCAGAGAATATTTGATGCATCCCAAATCATTTTAAAAACCAAAAAGTGGTACATACTGATTAAGGAAATATTTTTTGTTATAAAATTTAAACTGTTTAATTAAATTCGATTCTGCAATTTATTTCTCTATAAGTTTTGTAGTATCGAAGATATTGTCCATTCAAGGTGGAAAACAGAGATACGAAATGGAATAGCCAATTTCCCAAAATTCATATAGATAACTAAAATTGGGAAAAATGTCAGAGAAAATACAATGTTTCGTAGAACAGCAACAGAAGTAAATTTTTGAAGAAACAACGAAAATATCGAATGTTTTATTCCAAATGTAATTTAAATATAGGGGAGATATGTGTACCTTGGTCCGCTTTTTAGTTTTTTCAATGTGCTGGATTTTCCGAAAAAGTTTCTTTAGTTTTTTGATTAAGTTATATTTCTACAATGCTTACAGCATCAAATGACGTGACAATGATATTTCTATGTCTTACCATTGAGTAGAAATATTACTTCTTCCGTTGGAATCTCAAACGGTCCAAGGTACACCATGCAAGTGTACCTTGGACTATTAAAAATAAAAGAGAATACATTGTATTAAGGTAATAAATTATAAAAGAACCATTTATTATGTAATCAAAAGTAACAGTTTTTTCAATAAAAAAAATAAATTTTTCATAAACAAAAATTATAACACAAAAAAGTGTATTTAGTAAACAACAATTAATTAAACAAAAATGGTTGCAAATAAATACGTTAATCACATAAATAATAATAATACTATTATATTAAGAGGCGATTATGGCTTCGTGGCTGCCCGTCGAAAAAGGCTTCCTGGTCAATAAGCATAGGTCCAAGGTACACACAGACAGCATGTTTTAAAAACTGTCAACACCCATAACATATATTAATGAAAATACATCTAAAACACACTTAAAGCCTAAAACAATAACTAAACTTCCTTCCTGATGTTGTAAAACTGAAACATTTCGAGTAAGTTCCTCACAAAACGTTTCGTAGTTTACTCCAAAAACAAATTTTTACACACAAAAAACACTTTTTCCGTCACTTTTTATACACGCATACAGCTTGACGGTCTGAAGACTACTAATATGAGTCACCGGTATGAGTGGAAAATTCCATAGAAGAACCTTATCGTACACGTGCAGCTGTTAAGTGGCAAATGGCACTCGGACCGAGGTACACTTGGACCAAGGTACACACATTTCCCCTACATAAAATTTATGAAAAAATTACATAAAAAGATTAATTTCCTGCATTATAGAAAGGGCACTCATTTCGGCAAGAAATATTCAATTTGAAATTTCAAATGTTTGCTTATGAATTGCTTTAACGTCGCAAAACAGTTTACACAAAATCCAACAGAACCCACCCGCCAATTGCTGTATGGAATAATGAAAATATTTATTATCTATTTCCGAAAATATCCAAAAATTAAAAAAGGAAAAAGCAAAGTGAAATGAATTCAAAGAATTACATTTCAACAGCAATAATGCCCAAACGGCCACCATAATAAATAAAACTTGATCCTTTTAAATTTTTTCTTTGCAAAATTTGTACCTACGCATTTTCGTTGCCAAGCATTGTCTCGACGACATCGCCAAATAAAAATGTGGTGTCTGCGCTCAATATAACTACACCGCTTAGCATGATATCAGCCCTACGGCGTCGGCGGCATTGTAAGCACACGAAGTGTTGGTGTGCAGCTCAAAGGGGATCAAAGAAAAAAAGGTAATGAATGTGAAAAAAACGAAAACATCCCAAAAAGGATATTGTGTCAAAGCCAATAGCACAAAAAAAATGGTATATAAAGAAAAAGCAACAAAAAAAGGGTCTTTATTAATATGAGAAAATAATCCCCCAGCATAAAACGAACGAAAAATGTAGGTACATAAACTAAGGGTTGTTAATAACTTGCACGTACAAAATTACTGATATTTGTTGGCACCGAGAGATCTAGTTGAAGAAAACTTGAGTATCGGGTGTGTATTCATAAAACAATTAAAAAAAAGCGATGGCGTTGACAGGAAAAAGGTTTTTGAGTATACTTTAATAAGAGGAAAAACGTAAAACCCAGCCTGAAAAAATTAAAATGCACTTCTAGAAAATTGTGTTTTACTTCTGTCCTAAAGGTTTCATATACGGAGATGTGTATAAGCATAAGTCAGAAATTTGACTTATCCAAAAATCATCTTTGATGATATCTCAAAAATTCAATTGAATAAAAATAAAAAACTAGCAAATTTTTTTAATAAAAAATCAAAGTACACAAATCAATTCATTAAAAATGGGAGAGAGAGATATATAGAAATGAAGAGAAACAAGTTTTAGAAAATTAAAACCCAGATGTGTTATCTGATTGGTGGTGATTCTTTAATGGAATCGAAAAATAAAAATCAGGAGTTGTGTGTTAAGTGTAATAAATTAGCAGAAAAACAAGTTTCAGCAAGTTTAGCAAAGAACGAGAAGAAATCGAGGAAAAATCAAGAATATACTTAAAACATCAGAAGAAACAACACAATACGGGTACAGGAGAAATAAAAAAGTCCCCCACATTAGCATATTAAGACACGCACGTACACATATGCAAAAAAGTTTTAGCAAAAATACACACGATACATCATACAAATTGTACCTACATATATGGTGTATTTGTGTATTTTTATATAGAACCAAATGAAACAAAAAGAAAAAGTGAAGACTCGACTTTGACGCGGCGAACATATAAACTTTATGAAATTACGACGCAAATTAAGAATGAATCAATGTTGGAGCTTACTAAAGCAGGGATAGTGGAGCAAAAGCGGTATACATATATATGTAGATTGAAAGAGTTTAGAGAATGTAAAGCGCAACGTTGTGAAAAATGTTGAAACTAGAATTTTAAGTGACGTACGAACAAATGAGTCTGAAAATTCACAAAGTAGAGTAGACAGTGGAGAAATAACAAAACAAGAACCACAAATTGCGAAAATGAGACTTTATGTTAAATGATGGATATTTAAATTTTCAGGGTGAATTCTTAAACAAAACACATATATATATATAGAATTTATGGGTTTTGAATCGAATGTATGTATATCAAAAATATCGTTTTAAACTTTAGTATATATTTCCATTGAAATTAGACATAGATGAAATTCAGATGAAAAACTCAGTATATATTTCCATTGAAATTAGACATAGATGAAATTCAGATGAAAAACTCAGTATATATAATTAGATTTAACTAAAAACATATTAAATGCGTCTTAGGAAAATGCCTTCCCCCCTTTACTACCAAATAATAGTTATCATATAATCAATACAATTAACTTAGAACGTCATAAAGATTAAATAAATTGATCATCATTTTCAATGTTGCCACGTAAAAAAGTTGTCGAGCGCTCGTTTGTTATAAAAGCATTAATGAGTGGGTTTTTATTTTTATTTCAAAATGAAAAATATAAAACGTGTTTGAACTCAATTAATATGAAATAAAGTGACGTATGTAGATTCTAAGTAGATAATTAGGTAGACAGCACACGTGCCACAAGTTCAATAAAATTTTGTTATGGAAAGTGTTTTAGAAGAACTTTATAAAATGAATGCGAGCAAGTATTAAGTTTTAGATAGTGATGTATTGGTACAAAAGTTTTGATTTACTCAAAAGATAAAGCATTCATTGTTATATTGAAAACTACCATGAAATTTTTAAAAGTTACATGAACTTCATACAGCACAAAGAAAATGATACGACAAAATCGAAGTTCGATAATGAACAAAAGGTATTCATATTAGTATTAGCATTAATCATGGTCTTTTGACAAAACAACCTAACTCGAAATTGGCAACTTTTCACGAGAGCCTAAAAACTGATTAACTAACTACAATAATGTGGCTCATTTTCGTTGATGCATCGTTGAATCTCCTCTTTCCATACATTTCTACTAATCTTGAAGTGTCAGTTGTCAAATTATTTTTTTCTTTTGGTTCATTACACTTCACCGCATGAATGGCGATAAGTTCAAAGCTTACGTGAACTATGGGACACCCTTATATCTTTAGAACAATAAATCATAGGAACATGGCGATTATACCAATAGAAGCGTATTTAAATTTTATATTTAGGACTAAAATCCTGCAGAATTGCTTTTCCCGACTTAGGTTGTTTTGTCAAAAAAGTCCACAGATGTAAAGTTTAAATAAGCTTATTTTGGTGTTAGTCGTCATTTCCCAATAATTAATTTTTAGTTCCAGAGATATAAGGTTGTCCCATAATTCATGCCGCCATTTTTGCGGTAAAGTATTGCCAACCAAAAAAACAGAAGAGAATTTGACAGCTGACACTTAAGGGTTAGTAAAAATACATTGACGGATGATATTCACCGCTGCATCAACGAAATTCAGGCACATTATTGAGAAGCAGTTTTTTAAGCTCCAGAAAAGTTGAAAATTTCGAGTTAAGCTGTTTTGTCAAAATGTCACATATGTAATATGGATAAAATAAAACGACTTCCATATGAAAATACTTATATTTTCTTCCCGAGAAAAAGAAAAAAGTTTTTAAAAACACCCTAATGTACATATGAATGTATGAAATGATGAAATTCACAGAAGAAAATTGAAGTTTTACAGAACAAAAAAAAAAAAAAAAAAAGAAAACCTATAGAAACTCCAATGCCTTCCCCTTTGTAAATACATACACTTGTGCGTATACACATATCTATGTGTGGATGTATGCATGGATCACTTTTCTCGCTGCATTAACAGAGTAAATATAAATTTAAAGAGAATACAAGAAAATTAAAGAGTATAAAAATAATTGAGAGAGAAGAACCTTGAAATTGAAACTGAGCATAATTGGTGTGTAGCAGTGTTACCAAATTAATGCAATTTTACATGAATTTTGTAAATTTAAAACCTATGTAATCCTTTGCAAATTTTCTTTTTTGTTAGTTCATTAGAAATTAACATCTTCGTGAACAGTGGAACAAAAGGACAGAAAATTCAATTTTTACCAAAACTTTTATTGAGAAAAAATCAAATAAATTACAGGAAAACAAAGAAAATTAATGTTCACTAATAGCATTTGGTTTTGGTGAAATTTATCAGAACAGTGTTTTTCAGGCGAGAAACACAAATATGTTTATGCCAGGTTTTTGGCAAAGAACCATTGTGGAATAATCATTTGATATTTTTGCAGTGCGACTTCAATTCCTTTATATATATTTTACTCTTCAATTTATTCATTAATGATGTTACTCAGCCCATTAACTTTAGCAAGTGTCTTCTATATGCTGATGATTTCTAGAAGTTACAGATCGTACGGACTGCGCGAAACGTCATCACATCTGCTCGGAAAGTAACTCCTATTGTTTATGAGTATAAGTATAGCACTTTTTTTAAGAGTAAGTGAATTGAAAGAGTTGGTGTCTGTTTTGACCAAATCTTTCGTTTGATACGCATTTGGAATATATTATCGCGAAACCGAACTCCTAATTTGGGTTTCTGAAACGTAATTCCAGAGATTTTTTTTTTTTTTTTTTTTTAATTAGACTTTATATTCCGGCACGTATTAAATTTAGAGTCTGTCTATACGGGGCGTTCCGCGTACGCGAAAGCTCCTCTCTCTCTCTCAATTTACTCAATTAGCGTACGCGAAATCCAGTGAAGTTTTTTCCCCCGGGACGCATTTTCGTTACAACAGTAATTTTACATAAAAGTAGGGGTAAGTGGGCGGCCTGCGGCCGCAGCTCAGGATTTAAAACTCCCAAAAATCCGACACCGGCTTCGCGGCGGCCTTCGGCCGCGAATCAGTACATAAATTAATCAAGTTCCCCGGGGGAAAAAACTTCACTGGATTTCGCGTACGCTAATTGAGTTTCGCGTACGCTAATTGAGTAAATTGAGAGAGAGAGAGGAGCTTTCGCGTACGCGGAACGCCCCGTATAGACATTTCCTTAAATTTATTCTATTCTTTTTTTTTTTTCTGACCTTAAACTAACAAATTGGTAAGACAAGTGTACTACCAAATTAAAGAAAATTGAACGAGGATTTCCAAAAAAAAAATAAATTATAAAAGGATATGTTATGTTTTCATACTAAAAGGAAAAACGTATATGTCAACTTTAAAGGTCCATTAGTTCGCGAAATCCTTTTAAACCATATAAACCATATACACTTTCTGAAAGCTCATACAATTAGCTAAAATATTGTCATAGAAATGTTGTCTCTAAAACGTTAGGGTGATCCAAGAAATTTTTTGTTGGTAAAACAAGTTAGTTCATCAATTTTAACCGTATAACTCCTCAGGGATTCATTTTAAAATCCATCAGGTGTGATTTTTGTTAGTCCTACTGTATCATCTCCCAGAAGCTTCGTAACCTTATGCGATGCACCCTATATAAGATATCTTTAATTTAGCACCACGTGGCGTATGATTGCTTTTTTATATAAACTGCAAATTCCACTGAAAACCAAATTTTGATTTGAAAAACTCGCAATAGCATTTTTTTTTGACCCTACAACGGTCACGGATATATTTTTTTTTTTATATTTGATATTGAAAATTATTTTCTTCAAAGTACGCAAATTTATGTGTTTCTCCTCGATATGGACCCCACTACAGCTGTCAAATGAAGATGTCGGTGGTGGGCAAAAATGTGAGAATGTTACCCATTTTTGATCAACAAAGGGACCTCTTGAATTCACAGCAGGCAGTTTAAAAGAAAATTAATCAATGAAGTTTTGATTTTAGTCGATTGGTTAAGAGTTACCTTTACAAAATATGAATGAGGATTTTTGGCTTTTTCTAACAGTCTTTCCTTCAAAATATGTTGAGTTAAAGCAGAAGTTATGTTAAGGTACGTGTTCCTTAAAACGTGTAAAAGCCTCGAAAAACTCGAAATTCGTATTGATTTTGACAATTATTTATTACGAGTTCAGGAGATTTTCGAGGCAAACCAAAAAAAAAAATCGTGCAAGTTGATTACTCCTTTTCTATCAAGAAAAAAAAAATAATGTCTACACCACCGCTTGAAAATTATGCTCAACTACGATCATCTCTTGAGTAAAATCTAAAAGAAAGAAAAAAAATATGAGAGGAGAGAGAATGCGAAAGAGAGTACTCAACTGAAAAAGTTGCGCAAAGCACAACTACATCTGTGAATTCGAACTTTGTGTTCGAAAAATCATAATGTACATAAAAAAAAAAGTGCACGTACACATAAAAATTCGAAAACGATTTGAAGAGAGTTGAACGAAGGAGAAAATAAACGACAAAAAATAATAAACACGAAACCCCAGAAAATTCCATGTGAGTGAATTATTTTATTATGGTGCCCTATGCTCGAAAAAGAAAATGGAGGACAAAATTGCCTAAAAAAATGCTTTTTCACAATGTGCAGAAATTGAAAGTTAATAATTTTAAAATTAAATCAATCAAATAGATGTGTCTGAGGGAAATTTTTATGTAAAACTCAATATTGCTGCAAAAAACTTACAGAAAAATAGCTTAAAAGCTCGAAGCAACATAAAAGCTTAAAAAAGTTAATGTTTCTCCAAAGAAAGAAAGCTCCTGTACATAAACATAAGAAAATTCAAAAAAAAGACCAACCTACTTGAATTTTAAAGCTTCACACAAAATGGAAAATTCCGTGTGAAAAATCAAAATGGCCGCCATCATGACGTAGGCAGCGAAACACTGTAATGGAGCAGCGCAGTAGTTGCTACATACATACATACATAGCCATATGTAAGTAAAGGAAACTTAAGTCTGGATGTTGTACGGGGGCAAGACGAAAAGCTTTTCTAAAAAAATTGCTGCCCTAAATTAAAACATGTAACAAGTTGTATCCATGGAAAAAAATGTTTATGTAAGCAGAAAAACTGAGGGAAATTTTTATCAAACTTATGTAAGCATTTTACAAATTTCCCTTGCAGCGAAAAATTTCGCAATTTGAAATATTTTTCCTCCCAAAATGGGAAATTTTTTTATTTCTTTGCAACATAATTCCATATTTTCAAGGCAACTTATGAAAACTGTCAAAAGGAAAAAAAGTTTGCACGATATTTTTAGCTTTTGCGTGCAGCGGCACAGCGGAAATCCGAAAAAAAAAACTCTTATTGAAGCAACTAATGCATTTTTCAAATTCAAAGCCTAAAAATAAAATTAAGTCTTTTCTTCTTTCCACCATATAATCTAATTAAAAGCTGCAGTATATAATATACATACATATATGCACATAATAAATGGCATATATTTAACATATATACATAGACAGCGCCGCAGCAACAACAGCAATACACTACAAAAACATCACACAACATTCTACGTTACGAAGAAAAGTACAGCTCGCTCCACTTTTCAAAAATTTCCCTATGTAGTGTTGTTGTTGTTGTGACTGCTGCTGCTCCACCACCACACTGCCGCCGCGTGCAGTCACAGCAATACAACGCACATAACATTGCGAAATTGCCATCTCTTTCGCACACATGCATGGCCAACAACAAAATCAAAAACGAAGAAAAATTTCAATGATCATTTTTACATTTTCAATAGAAAAATTTTACACAAGTACACACCATATCTCAGCGACGGCGACGACAGCACACAGCAATAACGACGACGATGACTTCGTGTCGTCCAATTTTTCCTGCGTTTCCCTCTCCGCGCTAACAGCAACGGCAACAACTAAACATACATACAATGATGACGACGAATTTTTCAGAGACTTTCACAGCGCTTCTTTTCGGGGTACGGTACTACTGGCTGACTGGCTGGGGCCTTTTTTTAGCAACTTTCTTTTCTTTGTTACTACCACACTTTTTCCTTTATTTTCTTCAACACTTAAATTTTTTCTTTTTTTATCACAAATATTTTCACAAAATTAAAGAAAAAAAAATGCACACACACACAGATCAGTAGTAGAGATAATTAAATTTAGTATGGCATAAGCAGAAAAAAGCATTTAAAAAATATGTTAAAGTAATAGGAAAATTGATTTTCTTTGTTTTTTTTTTTTTAATTCTTTTTATTTAAATTTTTATATTGCTAAATCCGCACAGAAGAAAAATAGAAAAAAAGTCCAACACAACAACAACGCGCGGAGCAAAAACTTTCGACGCTTTTAGTGATGCACGACGTTGCTTCAACTGTAAAAGTTTTCAACGACAGCCAGAGCTTCGACTTCAATTTCGAAGTATTTGTTGTTTCGTCGACAGCACGGCACGAAACAATTTCGAAAGTTTGTGGTTTCTTTCGAAGTTTAAATATGAAATTCATGTTGCGTGTGCCATAGTGTGAGTATCAACGGCTGTTGCTAGTGTGTGTGTGTGTGTGAAATGCAACCAAAAAGAGTGTGAGATGAGAGCAAGAGCAAACAGAATTATGGTGAGCGACATACGGCGAATGTAGCGGCGCTAATATCATGGTATGGTTGATGATAGCATGAAAATTAAGGGGGAGCCCACCACACAAACTTAAAATACCGTTTGCTAGCACATTCATATTGAGGAGAATGTGTTTCTCTCTTCTACTCAAAATTAACAAATTGCAAGTGTTGCATATTTACTGCAGTCTCATTTATTTTTTTGTGCAAACATTTCATTAACCTTTCGCTGCATTTTGGTGATTTTAAAGCCCTAAAGTCTTGACTCCAATTTGAGGTGGCCAAAGTTGGTTTTAATGAGATAACGTTTTTTTATTATCACAATATGGTTGGTTATAGCATTTCAATGCACTGAGAAAAAATTCAAAACAGCGTTTAAAAATTCAAGGTCGCTATTAATTAGGTACCTATCTGTTATTTACTGTAAAATTATATACAATGATTATCCCTCACATGCATGCCCCAAATTGCACGGCTTTATGCGCATATAAACAAGAAATGCATATGGGGGAATATACACGCGAGGGAATATTCTGCGGCTCACTTTATTTCGTATATTTTTTGTAAATAGGTATATTGCATTGATTTTGGATCAAACTAAACATCTTAATTATTTCTAGCATAACACTGAAAATTAGTTCGATGCCAAAGATATTTCATTAACTTTAAAGTCCCAAATCCTCAGTCTCCTGTCATATCTCTCCTCCGAAATTATAGTTTTAGTTCTCAATTAAAACTTGAAAACTCAATTCCAAGTGTGCATACGTACACTTTGCACAAAAATTAGAAAGTGAAATCAATGGTGTTTCAATGTAACTGCCAAATTACTCTGCTGTTAATAGTACATTTTATTAAAATAATACTATATTGAATTTTGTCACTCGGGTTTTACCTCAGTCTTCTGGTTCATGAAAACATCTAAAAAATTTTATGAATTTGCGTATCGCGTTCCGGCTTTATTGATGCGAATGAACGAAGTGGATATTTTAGTCGATACGCCAAGTTTTGTGTGTAAAATAGTGTAACGCATTGAAGTAATGGGCAGCACAAATGAGTCAAAGCTTTCAGCTTCATTATATTTTTAATTAAAGGTCTATTTTCGAAATAAAAAAATGAAGAAAAACGCATTTGATAAAACAAAAACATAATTTCATTATTTCGTTCTTAATTGGGAGCGTATCAAGATATGGTGTAAGTTTGCTCTGTGTATTAAGTTCATAAAACAACATTCGGAAACAAAATATGTTATTGTCATACCTATTAGCTAGAATAATAAAAATCATAGCTATAACTTGTGAAAAACATAGCGTGATTAAATTAACTATAAGCATAACATATCGCGAACAAACCATGCGACTATTTTATCAAAGCAGAAGAAAAAAAAATTAAAAAAGTTTTTCAAGTCAACAACATGACAATACGTATGCGTATTGCGTCGAGTGTACACATACGTACACGAGTGACGACGACCAACCAACAACAATAAATTAACATTAAATTGTGAAAATTTACATTAGTTCTAAAAATATCTATATAAAAAAAAAAAAATACATACTAACTTAGCAAGTTTTGCGGTTAAAAAAATAAATAAGTTGTTAACTTTTTTATGGGCTTTTTTCCGATAAGTTGTCTGTTTTATGGATGTTTATAGGTATGTACATACTTATGTACGTATGTATTTGAAACAGCGATAACAAAACAGTAGTTTAGTACGAGTATGAGATGCCAACTTAGTATTTTCTAACTAAATGTGATAGCTTATGAAACCAAGTATTTTTGGTGGTTTTGATGGGTTTAATTTTCTCTTTTATTGCATATACATATGTGGTTAATAGTAATCAATTACGAATATACAAAAAACAGTCAATACTTCTGAAAACGGGATTTGAATAGACTTGGTAAAGTTTTATTAAAAAGTTGGCATCTCTAAAATTTAACTGCTAAGGCTGTGTAAATGATTTAAAATTGAATGTGATTAAAAAAAAATCCAAGTAATAAATAAATTGCTGGTTATGGAAATTTCAAAGAACCCAAAATGTGATTTTATAACGAAATTAACCATAACATAGCATATCTGTGAACTTTTGACAAAACAACATAACTCGAGATGAACAATTTTCTAGAATTTAAGTCAAAAATATAAAATTTTAATACCTATATTTTGTTGTTATACGATTTTTAGTTCCAGAGATATAAGCGTGTCCCATAATTCAAGCAATATTTGAATTTGTAGCCATTTATGAGGGAAGGTGTTGTCATCCACCAAAAAAGAAACAAGTTTGACCTTTCAAAAGTGTTTCTATATATGTATTAATACGCAAAAAGGTCGTTGGAAAAGGAAATTCAAGAATCGGGAAAATCGTGGCAAGAGATCAAAGTCATCGCAAGGGAACGTGACAAATGGAGAGATTTCATATTGGCCCTATGCTCCTCCTAGGAGTTAAAGGAGAATACATACATATACATAAATACATTAATACGCAAGACAAAAATTTGTCCTACCTTTTTTACTATGTTAGAAATGGAGCACGACTTTGAATTATACACCATTAGAAAGGTATTTGTGTGTAAATGTGCACAAAGTTAAAATTATTTTAATATCTTCTCTTCTTATACGAGATAAAATTGTACGTTTATAAATTTATAAATATATATGTGCCCAAATTTTTCTCGAGAACGGATGCAGCGATTTTAATGAAACTTGGAACAGTGTCAGATATTAGCTTACAATGAAGAATGAGCTACGTTTGAACTTCGTAAATGCTCACCAGGGGGCGTGGCACTACCCTAAATTTTAAAATTGATTTAGTCATAACTCGCAAACCATTCAAGTTATTTGGATGAAATTTGGTGAGCGGTACGGCTTAATTATACCTTGTAACAGAAAAAAAGTGGGCGGGATCGACGAAGTGCCACGCCCACTTTTCGGCCCTTGAAAATTTTAATTCAATGTTACTCGAAAACGACTGCAACAATTTTAATGAAAATTTAGGAGGTGTTACCTTTACAAACGGGAATTATTATGTGATACACCGTTATATTGGGAAAACTCGTTGAAGGGCGTGGCACCGCCCACAAAAATATAAAACGGTATAAAAAGAAAACTAATCAAGCAAACATTCTGAAATTAACTGTGAGGAGCCTAATTGATATAGGACATCTCTGATCTGAAAGTGGGCAAAATATAGCAGTTGCGCGTGGAACCTCCCATACAAGCAAAATACGTAAAATGCTATATGTCGCAAATGTTACAAGATATTTTAATGAAATTTGGTATGTAGGTACTGCTTATCAATTCCTTTTAATAGCCGAAAAGTGGGCGATATCGAAGGAGTGCCTCGCCCTCTTTTTGACCATTGAAAATTTTAATCCAATATTACTCGAAAACGAAAATATAATAGGCTATAAAAACAAAACTACTTAAGCAATCTTTCTGAATTTAACTGTAGGAAGTCTACTTGCTATGAGGCACCTATGACCTGAAAGTGGGCAAAATATCGCCGGTGTGCGTGGAACCTCCCACACAAGTAAAACACATTAAATGCTATTTCTCACAAATGGTACAACAAATTTTGATGAAATTTGGTATGCGGATCTGTATCATGAGTATCTAAAGCATAACGAAAAGTAGGCTTTGTTTAATAATTGCCACGCCCACTTTTTATCAAAATAAAAATTTTGCTTAATAACTCTGGTACAAAAAAACATTAGAATGAACTTTTTAATTCTTATATGCAGCCTTATGTACTTTTTGACGCTGAATCCATCTCCATTGCTGAACTTTCATTACACCTGCAGGATTTTGAAATAGCTATGAATAAAAACATCGACTAAAATAATAAAATCAGATTGTTGACCGAGCAGGGATCGGTCTCCAGGTACTTTTGTCATTAAGCCAGGTAAAATTATATGCAAATTTTTCAATATTAACAGCGACAAAATATGCGGTCACACAGAGCTTAAAAGAGGATACATTACAAAGAGAAGGACAAAAAGCTGACTGCCACTGACTTACATGTTTTTTGTTTTTTTCGTTTTACATTTGCCATTGTACCAGCGATGATAAATGAGCTTTTCTATTTTGTACCAAATAGAAAAAAAAGGACAACTGCCCAAAAAGTACCAAAATTATTTAATACATTTGTGGTCAAATTTTCACCATTGGCCGATTCTAGTAATCAAAGATCTTTAAAGAATTATTTTATGGTATGCATAGATATATTTATCTTTATCTCCGCCTTGTGCTGTATAGTGCCAAAAATTGGTTTAAATATCAGAAAATACCTTTTTCTTTCACTTTATAAAAAACTTAGTAACTAGGGTGTAATGTATATCTTTTAATTGACTTTTGTTCTTTAGAAATCTTCGCTTAAAATGGCAAAAAGCTATACAATTCTAATACTACGTTTACACCGGAGATTTATGAGGTGATTTACGACTGTGTGGTAAATCTAAATCTCGGCGTGAATCACGTGATTTGTCATACAAAAATAAATCTATTTCTGGCGAGATTTATTTTAGATCTGCGTATAAATCTCAGCAGGGCTAGCGATTTTGGTAGCACCTCTTAACTTTGACAATTCGTAGGCCTAATTCTAATACGACATGAGTCAAAATTCGGCACAATGAAGGTTATTAACGATTAATGTTATTCATCAGAACTAGATCGATAGCTTTTCTAGTTTGTAATGTCTGTATAAAAAAATGAGGCAGAACGTTTGAAACAATACAACAACCTACTTAAAATTTTAGCGGTTTTAGAAATAGGCCGACGAATTGGCATTAAATGTCATTAAAAACAAAGCAAATCGAAGATAAATATTAAGAAGAAAAGGAAAAACACATTTCCTGCTTATGCCTGTCAAAAATAAATCTCTTTCGGCCGGTGCAAATGGGTAAAATTTAACGACGAGATTTATTGATCTCATCCAAACTAAATCTCCGGTGGAAAAATAGCGTTAGGCATATTTAAAGTAATATAACACTAATGCTAATGGCATTGGATAGCCGCAATCTTACATATGCAACTTCACCGTTCAACTTTCCATTTGTTTCCTTACTTTTCGAGTTACCATCCACGGAAATAAAGTGTATCTCAGTTATATGTTTGTGTGGAGTTGCGATCCCTACCTATTTTTCGAAAGATGATAATTTAGAAAGTAATGATGCTATTGGATAATTGGAAAGGTAAAGTTTAATGAGTAAGATTATGGCTGTCCAGTACAGTTGGCAAAAATGTTTATGCTTAGGTACCTACTGTTTGTTCAATATAGCTGGCAAATACGCCACAAGACAAATATTTTTGTTCTTTAAAGCAAGGATATCTTGAGAACAAGAGTCAATTCGGCAAATTTGGTAAAATTTTCATATTCAGCAGACCCTGATTATTCAAAATCATTGTAGCTCTTTGTAGTTTAATATGAGTAATCAAATACATATGGCATATCAGATATAACAAGAAAATATTCATTTTGTCTTCCGAACAATTCAACTGTAGGTTAATAACACAAACTTTGTATAAATGAACGATGAAGTTTTCACATAAAACGGCCGAAAATAAGATGAAAAAATCAAAAGAAATTAATAAAATTTTCGATATTTCGCTTCGTTTTCGAGGGGTCACGGAAATCGAAGAATGCCCCAAAATACATTTCGTTCAGCGTGAATAATTTCTAAATCCACCCAGTAATTGTCAACTTATACGGACTAAGTCCATATCGCTCATTTACTACAAGAACTGCACAAATCTAAACGTATTTTGTGCAAAATATAGTATTTTAAGTTTTGAATTGAAAAGGTTTTTCTGTTCTCAAACGGTGACCGTTAAAGATATTAATATGAAGTTTTTACACAATATGATGCATGATAAAAACGAATAATTCTGCATCATTAACTCGAAATTCGCGTTTTTTGAGTTGTACCGTTCTAGGAGTAAATGAGCGATATATACTTGCTCCGAAATTCAAGTTGGATTAAAAAGTTTTGTAGTAATACAAACGGGTTAAGGAAAAAGGAGGCATGACTTCGATTTGCGTGGCCCCTTCGAAATAATACATTGTTTTCACATAAAATGACCCAAAATAAGTCGAAAAAAATTAAATAAAAGAAAATTGAGATTTGATTATGTTTTTACAAAAAACAACCCACAATAAGTCGAAAAAATTAAATAAAATTTTACGATAGCTCGCTTCGTTCTCGTGGTCACTTTTTTCTTGTTTTTAAAGGGTTGAAAGGGCTTTCATTGTTATTGTTAGTGTGATGGTGTGTTTGTTAGTATTGTTGTTTGTGTTCGTTTAAAAATTTCTTCAGTAAATTTGTATTTTTTAAGACTTGAAATTTCTTCTTGAATCTCGTATTCTTCAAGTCTCGATAACTCGAAAACGAAGTGGAATATCAAAAAATTTTATATAATATTTTCGACTTACTTCATTAAGTCGATTTATAAAAAAACACCGTCAAATCGAAGTATCCCCCTAAAATTTTTAAGCAAAATACATTTGTGTACATAAGCCACGGTACCAGACGGGTTAAGGAAAAAGTACCCTACTTTAAGTTTATAAAAGAAAATTCAAAAAAAAACTTACCAAAATTGAAAACTGCAATAAACTTTGAATTCAAATGCATGAAATTTTTGCTGATTTCGGCCACATAAAATGTGTAGACGTTGAAGAAAACGGTGAAAATCCACAAAAGAAAATATGATGAAAAACACACACAAAAATCCAAAGATGTGAAGAGTGGGTAGAGGGTAGAAAAAAAACACACGAAGTGGCTGGCAGCGGCTGGCTACAACGTACAAAAGAGACAACGAAGTTCACAAGAAAAAAAAAACTTTTGTTTTTCTTTTAATTTTTGTTCTTTTTTTCAATTTTATTTCTTATCCTCCTTTTTGTTTATTTTTCGTTACTTTTGTTTCACATACTTTTTTTTGGTAAATTTCTTTATTCAAATTTTTATGTTTGTTTTTTCAATATACAGCCAGAAACATACAGAGAAGTATGTTAAATTGTAGGTGCACAACAGAACAGTCAGACGACACACACACACTACCGCCAACTCAACTCACATATGTGAGAGGGTGAGCAAAGTAGTTGGCGAAAAAAAAAAGAGCATAAAATTTTTGCTGTCCGCGTATTTTATTTTATAGCACTATTTGTTTTTATTTTGCTTCTTTTTTCATTTTATTCTTTCGCTTTTGTATATGTATGTAACAATGTGCATGTGCAAGTGTATGTATGTTTTTGTGTATAAATATTACTCTCAAAATTTAGCAAGATTTTTCTTTGTTGTTGTTGAGTAATGTAGAAAACAGAAAAAGAGTAGCAACTAAAAACGGTTTTTCTTTATCCGTCTGACCGACCGTATTCCTGAGAGCTGCTTTAGTTACTGATTTTAATTCTCAGCCACACAGCATTGCAAAGCCCCCAAAGAACCGAGGCAGCCAGCAACCAACAACAACGGCGCAAACGTATGTCGTACGAGACAAACAAACAAAAATAAAAAGCAAAAACAAATTTAAACGAATGAAGCGCGACGAGCGGCAAACCATAAAATGAGTGAATGAGAAAACACAAAAAAAGTGTGAGTAGCAGATCATTTTTATGTAGTGCGAGAAGAGATTACGTGAAAATATTAAGGCGGGAGACCAGTGTTGCCGCGATATTGAAAATTAAAAGAGCCTTAAAAACTTTAAAAATGTAACCACAAGTAGATAACGCAACTCGAAAAAAATTAATTAAACTAAGAAATATAACCAAGGATAAGGTGTTGATGGGGGAGGGTGAAGGACAGATGGAAAATGGTGCACTAAAATTAGGGAAAACAAACGAAACGCACTGATGACAATATTTTCTTGAAATCATATTTTTCACTAGAGAGAAAAACTTTTTTAATTTTTTTCCAAATCTGGGTTTTCGTGAAGGATGTATAAAACTTTTGGCAACTTCCCATTTCAAATTTTACAACAAGCATTGCAGGTAATGTATCAACTTTCAGTGACGTTTTTTCCGATGTTCAAAATCCTTTCAAAAATACTCTTTCTGTTGGTGCATTCGTTCCTCGAATACAAATGAGGTACTGGACGACGGATAGGTAATATATGAGTGAGACTCCGTTGTCTTTAAAGAGTTGGAAGATTTCCATCCATCATTCTTCTGTATCGCTCTTCACCTCATCCCATCTCTTTAGAACGTCCTGGTTCACATATATCATATTGTTCGTAATGTTCGTTTAAAGTCGTAGCCGCAGAAGGCATATGCACCAATAGCTTTTGGTTTCTCTGCAGTACATCCGGTCATTTCAAAAATGATAATGTGCACACAGAGATTAACCGTATTAAGGTTTGAGATTGTGAAAAATATTTAATATGAGCAAATACGGGGCATGTGTGACATAATTACGTAATTCCGGGACTTTCCGGGGTAAAAAAATCCTGTGGGACAAAAGCAGTAAGTGCAGGACTGCCTCGCAGAATCCGGGACGGTGGCCGCCTTAATCAAGGAGTATCTTTAAATTTCTTAAAGGACACTTTTTCATTACACTGTTCGACAAAGTTGTCAAAGGTGACAACTAAAAAAATATAATAGGCATATTCTGAAAATATGACTCAAAAGTTATACGTGTCGTCCCGATTTTTGATGTTTTCTGTTGCTCTGTACAAATCTGTGGCATTTTGAGAACACAACTAAATTTAGAAATTGGCAACTTTTCCGTAGGGCTTTTAATCTTAAACTGTAAGCTGTCGAAGTGTTTTTAAGGAGTGTGCCACAACTTATCGGTAAAACATAAAACTCAAAAGAGATCGAATAGATTTTATGATGTACGTTTCCAACAGAGATTTATAAAGTGATTTACGGCTGATTAAAGATTCGCTGTATTTGTTTATTTATTTGATCAATGTCAAACATAGATGACATCTCTTACAGACTAGACAAAATTTGCTTAACTAAAAAATAACATTAACATAAATACATATACAAAAATAAATCTACTTCTCAACAAAGCTACCGATTTAAGCTAATTTCGACCAAAACCTACTTTCATGGTTCCTGAAATATTTCGTTACATCTATTTCTAGTGTATTTTATTGTGAAATTTTATTTTGGGACAAAAATTAATGAATACAGACGATAAATCTGTGCACAGATGGCAAAACATGGTGTCGCATGTTTTCGTAATTTTTCAGGAGAGGTAGTTTAAAATTTAAGTTTATTGAAAAAATCACGATGTCCGGTTTTTTTAAGCTGTTTTTTAAAGAACTACAAGCTTTAGAGAAAATCTGGTTTTGCCAGCTTGTAGATCTTACCAACTACATAACTCAATTTCAGAAAAAATTTATCGATAGGTATCGGGTTTTGCTATCTTAGCATAAAGTAGTCCAGTAAAATAAGATTTTGTAATCAAAAAAATTAGAGCCATACATTTTTTTAATTGGAACCGCTTTATTTTGATTGTCAAAAATCTATATCGACATATTCAGACTCAAAGGTAGCGAAAATCGGTTTTCTGTAAATATTTCGCTAACGATTACTTCTACAGAAAATTGTTGGTCCACAATTTTGTACGAAATTTTCTGAGCTACAATATTGTGAACCAACATTTTTTTTTTTTTTTTAAATAACCGTTGAAAATTTTTTGTGTGGCAGTGATCTTTTTTATAAAAATTTGTTTTAAAACACTAAAATAAACTGATTTAAAATAAAATAATGGATCTAAATTGTTGGATCGGAAAGATCAATTTAACTGGACCATATCTCCTAAACTATAAGTTGTAAGAAAACGCCTACATTTTTCTACAGAATGACCCGTTATTGATATATGTATTTGCATAAAACCAATTCTGGCAACCCTTGGGCCTCCAACCAAAGAAATTGCTGGATCTAATTTTTTGATCAGAAGTCTCTTTAGAGTTTAATTTAACTGGACTAAAACAATTAACAAATAGTTTAGTTTTTATATAAAAACACTGTATCACAGTAAAGAAGTTGTGTAGCGCATAAATTAATAAGTTGTTCTAAAATTTATGTTTTTTTTTTATGCTTCTAATCGATTTAAATTTATTAAAATTTCAATTTATTTATGTACATATTTTAGCCTTCGCTTTTTCTCTTTTTCTTTTACCCAATACAACTTCACATTTTTTTCCCCAGCATTGACCTATTCTATTCTAAACATTTGTATGTTGTGCTGATATTTAATGTACATACCCCCTCGGAAACATACTCGTATACGTATGTGCATAAACACATGTTGGTGTACCAAATACGCACTCACACTATTGTATAGAAAGTTTAAAATTTTTCATGAATTCGTTATACGATAGTGTTGTTGTCGTTGTTGTTGCTGGTGCCATGTTTGCTGAATTGAGTTGAAGTGGAAAATAAGCGCAAATTAAGCTCGAAAAGAAATTCGCTGATGTTACAGTAAAAATGAAATGAACAGAGCAGAGCAAAGAAAGATAAAGGGATAAAAGTTAGCACGTGATGTTATCGATAGAGGGAGTTTA
The DNA here is from genome assembly GCA_951812925.1 of Calliopum simillimum. Classification (NCBI taxonomy): domain Eukaryota; kingdom Metazoa; phylum Arthropoda; class Insecta; order Diptera; family Lauxaniidae; genus Calliopum; species Calliopum simillimum. The sequence goes on along the minus strand of OX638370.1, from coordinate 112,204,547 downwards.
AGTGTTTTTGTAACACCCATTAAAAAAAGGTTTGCTTTACATTTTTACACCACGAGCTTTACATTTGACCAGAATCTGGCTAACGAATATCAATCGAATGATGTCAAAAACTAAAGTTTGACCATCTCTGCTTAATTTTCGTGGCTATGAATGCGAGATACACTTCCTACAAAACCGTCCGTACAAAACAGCCGGACATGTAAAAGCGGGCGGTATCTAATGAAATTCTACACTTTTGAGTAGAAATGGATAAATTTGGAAAACTGTGCTCTGCTCTGCTACCCCTGGAAACAAGGCGTAATATCCGCCAAAAGGTCTACCGTGAGCCAAAAAATTCAATCATCATATATCAGAAACTATTTACCGTACATGGATGAGATTTGGTACTTATGTTAAAAGCACCAATACAAATAATGTGTACTTGGAAAAATGGGGATATCATGCCTCCACAAAAATCATATCTCCGAAAATATATATCACACGTGAATGAGATTTAATACATGTTTACAGAGCGCCAGGACAAATAATGTTCCCTGGGAAAATGGGCGATGCACCTAAAAAAGGAAATTCATAATTTATGAGATTTGGTACACATGTAAAATGGATAGGGACAAATGACATTCTTTGGAAAAATTGTTGATACCAACTCAACTTAACAAAATAAGGTGATCCAACATTCACTGGGGAATCCTGGTTTTTTAAAAGATTTTCAATTTAAAATTTGTATGGTGGTAAAAAAGGCCACGTTCATATTGTAACGTATCAATTCAGATTATGAACAAAGCAAAGAAAAGTACAGAAGGTATTTGAATCAAACAAAATACATTATAAAGTGGCATTATTGCATAAGATTCTAAAATTAGTCGCATTTTAAAATTCTGACATGTCTCGCCGAATTCTGACTTTCTTTGAATAGGCACAAAAGATACTTCTATTTTTGTCACGTTCGTTTTGTGTCTTTTTTTTTTGTGTATCTTGGAACTAGGACTTCGCCTGCTATCAAAGTTGGCACTAATTATAGTGCTACATAGGAGCTATAATATTAAGTAAAAACTAAAATAAAAATATGTTTTACTTCCACTTTTTTCGCACTTTAAATGTGTACGACGGTCACGTTCGTCAACTGGGAAATGCCCATTTGTGATATATAGATATATTCGGAAAACTCGTTGAAGGGCGTGACCCGCCCACAAAAATATAAAACGCTATGAAAAGAAAACTACTATAGCTATCTTTCTAAAATTAACTGTTGGGAATCTAATTGCTATAGGGACCTCTGAACTGAAAGTGAGCGAAATATCGCTGGTGGGAGTGGCATCTCTCTTTCACAAGTAAAACACGTTAAATGATAGATCTTGCAAACTGTATAAGATATTTTAATGAAATTTGGTAGGCAGGTTCGGTTGATCAATATCATATACTGTACGAGAAATGAGCGTCACGTGCACTTAATAGCAACTCAGTTATTTGATTCAGTATTGCTAGTGAACAGTATTAACAATTTTGTCAAAAACTTGGGAAATAAATAAGCATCGATACAAGGTAAGTCAATATGTTATACAAACTTCTCGAAGGGCGTAGCACGGTTTACAAAACTATGATACGTTATAATAGGACAACCAATAAAGTAATTTTTCTCAATTTTAATACAGTGGCTCTTCTTGCTATAAGATATCTCTGGACAAAATGCGAGCAAAATATCATCAGTAGGCGTGGCACTTCCCATACAAGTAAAACATCTTAGAGGTTACAATATAAATTGTGTAACGTATTTTGATGAAGTTTCATAGATTTGATAGACGAAATGCGGGCAGAATTAATAACTGAATAATTTGGTATGACAAATGCACTACTGAATTAAAGGAAATTTAATGATGATTCCAAAACAAATTATAAAAAGGTACACACAGAAAAAAAAATTGTATTTCCAACAACTTTATGTTTTGATTCAAGAATTTTTGTTGGTTAAATTCTTCCCAACAACTTTTGCTCTTGTTTTAAATACGAAATTGTTATTCATTAAATAAAACGAAAAATTGTTGAATCAAGTAAGAAGTTGTTGGAAGTTTAAGAGCGGGTATTGTTGTTTTAAAAGCGAAACTGTTGATAATGCTTAAAAACGAAATAGTTGAAAGAAGAATAAATGAATGTTAAAAAGCTTGCGGTTTTATAAGAGTTTATTTGGAATCTATCTTACAGCAATAAAAATGAAGGAAAAGATGAAGCAAAAGCAAGGATATTGGGTGTCGTATGAGATGAAGTTAAGAAAAGTACATGGTTTTTTCATACGTGTGAATTGCTGCTTCAACGGCAGAAAACAAAAAATTTTTTCCACCATATCGTGACTGGCTATGGAAAATGAATACAGTACGAAAATCCCAAGAAAAATCGTAAGATAAGCCAGGTCCATTCATCGACATCGTCCGCAAATTCAAATACATATCTACGATTCAAAACTCCTCTGCATTCAGTGGCATCGATAGGGTTTCATTTATTATGGAATGCTTATACTGCCAGAAAGATGGGAGAAAGATATGTTAACTGATGGGCAATATGTACTTTGGGTGAAATGTTCTTACCCTTATTTGTTAAATAAAGCTTTTTTTAAAAAAAAAAACAGCTAGAACTTATTGAGAGATATAAAAAGAATTTTTTTTTTTTTTTGTTTGCAAAACAGAATGTTGGAAGTTTTGTATTTTTAAATATTTTTCATATTTTTTATGACAAATGCGTAAAAAAAATTAAGTATCAAGAATAAAGTTGTTGATTTAAGAATAAAATACTAATTTCAACAATTTAGAAATAACAATTTTTTAAGAATGAAAAATTGTTGTTTCAACAATCTTTTTTTTTCTGAGTGTAGTTAATAGCACCTTTTTCATACTAAAATAGCCGCCAACGCCAAAAAGTAAAAAACAAAATTTAAAAATATCAACTTTAAATGTCCAGAATTTTGTGAAATCGTTTTAAAACCCTATAAATAAACTACAATTTTTAGAAAGCTCATACAATAAACTAGAAGTTTTCCATAAAAAATTTTTGCTCTAAAAAATTAGGGTGATCCAAGAAATTTTTTTTTTTTTTTTTGTGAAACAAGTAAGAAAATCAGTTTTTCCCCTATAACTTCTCAGGGGTTCATTTAAGACCCGCCCAGGACCTCCCAAAAGCTTCGTAACCTTATCGTTTGCACTTTGTAGAAAATTAAGTTTAAGGCTGAATAATATGTTTTCATTATCTAAATATTTTCCTGATAGGAAAATCTGGTGCCGTGACATAGTCCCCACGGACATAATCCCCATTCACGAAATGGGGATTATGTCCGCCAATAATTCGGACATAGTCCCCATTTCTAAATGGGGATTATGTCCGCAAGTGTTTCGGACATAATCCCCAGGAAAAAACGGACATAATCCCCATAACGATGTTTTGTTATTGACAACAGCCGCAGCTCAGGATTTACAACTCCCGAAAATTCCAATAACGTTTCCGCGGCGGCCTTCAGTCGCTGATCAGTCTATGATATATCCAGCACCTAGTTTGCTAGCCACAGAAATTTTACATAAGGGTAGGGGTAAATGGGCGGCCTGTGGCCGCAGCTCAGAATTTTAAACTCCCAAAAATCCAGATCAGTCTATATCATCCAACACTATATAAATTTTTTAAATGGATTATTGCAAAAATTTTGTTCAATCTTAACTAAATTTTTCGGACATAACCCCTTTTGGGATTATGTCCGAAAAATTTGCGGACATAACCCCCATGACCAAAATGGGGATTATGACCGAAAAATTTTCGGACATAATCCCCATTTACGAAGCGGGGATTATGTCCGTTGGGATTATGTCCGGTAACCGAAAATCGACAAGTAAATCCCAAAAATCTACATAAAAGCTCACTCAACCGTTGAATTTTTCATATTAACTACGACTATAGGCCACCCGCTTTAAGATAAATTCTAGAGCATTCACTGGCTGGTTTTTTTTTTCTGTCCAAATTCAATATTTATATACAAAGATATACGTTTTATTTAAAAAATAAATAAATAACGAACAACTTTCCAAAAAAATAAGTAAATACGTAAATAATTTTAAGCAATAAAAAATTTTACAGAAATAATATGAAGATTCATGGCAACTGCAAGAACAGCACCAAACATGAAAACAGAAACATAAAGAAATGTTGTTCTTTAATATTTTTTTACTTTATTTTCATTTGCCTCATAACTTTTTCCTTAAAAATTTTTTGGCTAAAATTAAACTCAGAAGTATAAAAAAACAGATGAAGAAAACAGAAATCTCCACATTTTTGCTTTTCGCTAGTGATAACTGAAAGATGCATTTTAATACCGACAACAACAATAATATACTTATATGTCTGTACTAATGAAGCTTTTAAAGAAAAATGCAAAAACAACAAAATTATATAAATACATTGACTATTTTTTTTTTTTTTGTTTTTAAATTTCGAAACCAAAACGATTTTTTCTCGTAGTTTCTACTGCTAGATTTTCTTTTAGAGTACCTACCTACAAAAAATCAAAATTTATATTTTTCAAAACTGTATACATAAGATCGTTGATGATTTAGTATTAATGGTGAATGGGAAATACCTTCCTACACTAAGAACTTCTCGAGTCTTCAATGCAATCTTCAGATAGATAATGCTCTGCAAGAGGTCTCAGTGCAAATCCAACAACCTTTCAGGTGCATTCATATCAAAGGAATCACCATTAATTAATCAAAATCAGTTAAGTTTCTAGGAGTAAACTACATTGAAAAGAAAGCACTGAGGAACACGAAGCAAAAGCTAAAAATGCTTTCTATAACTGCAAAGTCATATTCATGGAGTTTAGAACCAAAGATGACTCACTGAATATACTGCTCCATTGTTAGGCCAATTAAGTGTTTGTCTGGTGGAACTCACTCAAACATAAATCTCTTCTAAAACAACTAGCATTATAGGTGATCTAAAAACTACTTCCGCGGCATCACTAAGTGTTATCCTTAACAAACTACATGCGAAAAGAAAATCCTTCAAGACAGCAATTCGAGTTAAGGAAGATGAAGGAGTTGATTTTAGTAGTTTCGGGCATATCAACCTTAAATCTGTTTGTAGATACTTGACTGACTGCTGTAAGCCAACGCAACAAAAGTTTCACGTGTAGGGTCTGGAGTTTTCATTCCCACCTATAACTCAAAATTAAAATATAAACTACCTCCTGAATGTTGCACATTCTAAACAGAGTTGGAGGCAATTAGCATAGCGGCGAAACAGGCAATGACAAGCCAAGCTGCTCTCTCAAGTATCGTATGAGCTGCACAATTAAATTCAAGTCAGTCTTGAAATTGTCCCGAATTAAGGATGAACGTATATTTTAATGTTTGATTTTTTTTATTTATTTTACAACTATAAAGGATATAGCTAAAGGACAGATCATAGACTATAAATTATTGACCATAGACAATAGATTATGGATCAAAGACCATAAAATACCCAGTGTGCCAGACGGTTCATATCTCCGCTTTTTTACCCGTTACGGATCCGTTACTGATCCGTTGGCGGGAGAGATTCCCAAAAAAAAAGCGATTTTTTTTTTTTGGAGATTTGAACCGTCTGGCACACTGGGTATAGATCATGGACCACATATTATGGACCATAGATCATATGTTATGGACCAAAGACTGTAAAGGTTAGATCAGAGGTCATGTATTATGGAACATACATAGATCATATATTATAGACCAACGACCATAAAGGACAAATGGATTATGGAGCATAGACCATGATAGATCATAGATCATATTGTGGACTATTACTTTTGCACCATCTGTATAAAATAATTTCTGTCCCGGATTCGATCGTCAAGAAAATGGCCAGCTTACTTCAATTACTTGGGTAATTCCGGTAGAAGAATTGGATATCCGTATTTTTAAAAAAAAACCGATAGCTATAGTGTAAAGTATTAATTTATATATGTATATTTATTGTTGTTAGTTAAAAAAAAAGCACAGCAGCTGCACAAACTTCAACTGTACTGCCATAGTTTTTCCATATGAAAAAAAAAAACAACAATAAAATGCGTACCCTTCTTGGCCCCTTCATGTGAGTTGATGCAGTTGAAAGTAATTTTCATGCATTGTGCCAATTTATATGGAGTTCGTTATGCAGTTCGGGGACAAGGGCAACAAAACAGGGTAGAAGATCAACATAAAGTGCTATAGGGGTAGCAGCAGTAACAGCAGTAGCAACGTGGACACAATACAGAGGGAGAGAAAGAGGGTCCATCGCCACCACCACCACAGCCATGTTCAATCTTTAATGGGGTTCAAGCAAAATCGAGCAGATGTTTTTATAAAACTAACGACGATGACGACGACGACGACCATGAATTGCAGGAAAAACTCAATAAAAGCCAAACGGGAAATGGTTGTCGGTCGGCTGGCTGGCTGGTCGTTCGATTGAATTGTTAGCTTGGCTGTTGGTGGTGGTTGATCGTTGCTGCCGCCTGGTGCTTTTTGAAACTGGCAGACTGGAGTTTGATGTGTTTTGTGCCACGATCGACTGAGAACGAACGAATTGGTTTATTCTCAATGTTTATATTGATGTTTTTGTCGTTGGTATTGCATGTTGGATCCACATGATTGCACTTTGAACAATTTCGCATATGTTGTACAATTTTTCCATGTTGTTATATTTTTTTTTCTTTGCTTTGCTGAATTATTTCGAGTTTTTTCTTTTTTTGTTCGCTTCGATGTTCCCCCATTCGGCACGCAATTTTCAATTTATGAGGGTTGTTTTATGTCGCCATTTTAAGCATGGATCATGTGAAATAGGGTGTTTTTTGTAAGGTACACACGCGTTATTTAAATATTGGGTCTATTTTTATTTTATTTATTTTTTTTTTTTGTTAAAAATTTTAATATCATTTATCAAACAACAAAAAAAGTACGCTATTTGCAACAGACGGGTTTATTAAAGTTTACCCTTAAAAAGGAATTTTTTACCAGAACGAAATGCGAAAAGGAAGATAGAAGAACAATTTGGAAAAATTCAACTTATATATGATATGTAATTACATTTGGAACACTTACTTTGCTAACATAAAAGTACAGTTCCTGGAGACTGATTCCTACGCAGTAGACTATCTAATCTAAACATTTTAGCCGATGTTTTTATACTCTACACCCAGGGTATATTCACTTTGTCTGGCTGGCTGGCTGTGCGTGGAAATACATTTTTTAGGAAAACTGAGCAAGATAATTCAGTGAAATTTGGTACACTACCTTCGTCAAAGTTAGCTTGTGGGATTGAAAATGAGCGAAATTGGTCAACGGAAATACCTACCGCCCATACGAAAAATACATTCAAAATGCAACTTTAGGATTTTTCACGACAATGCAAACAAAATACACATAAATACTACGAATTGAGCAAAAGCTCTAAAACGCTATACTGAAAGCGTTTTAGAGATAATCGAGCTAAATTTTACTTGGACACTAAGAATTATAAATGGAAGCTCTGAGCAAAAACTGGGTGAAATCGGACAAGAGGGCGTGATCAGTTTTATTCCTATAACTCCTCAGGGGTATATTTTAGACCCCCCTCCCCGATGCAAAAGTTAGTCTAGGCCTCCTCTATCTCCTTCGTAACCTTATGGTTTGCACCCCATACATTAAATATAAATCTTACTTACATTTGCTTTGGTAGTGGGGCCAATGTATTGGCTTAACATTAGTTTTTGTCCAGATAAAGAAGTTGATCTACTGCTGCTTCAAGTTTGTCTAAAAATAAAAAAAAATTAAATGTTTAAATTAATAAAAGCAAATCAATTGCACTTTTAAAAAACTGTTAATAAAACTAAATTTAACTGAAATTTTAATCCCGAATTCACACCGGTTTCACTTTCGACCTTAACCGGAGCTTTATCTTAGATATTGCTTATGATGAAAAGACGAGAATAGAAAAGAATTAGCAGCGCTACCGAACGCCTGATTAAGGAGCTAGTTTCGATGAAAAAACTTTGTCTTATTAAAATCTCCCCAACACAGCAAGAAGTTCAGATGATTCGAACTTTATGCATATGCTTTATCAGCCATAAAATCTCAAACCTTTGATTTTTCCAAGTTTTTTAATTTTTCACGATAATTTAACATAAATTAACAACCAAGAATAACACAAGGAATTTAAAATTTTCTGCGCAACTTTCCAAGAAATTTACATTTCTTTATTTTTTTTACTTTTATTAAGGTTAGACGACGACGTCGTCGTACAAGTTGATTTTGCGCTTTAAAAGCTATTACTTGTTTATATTTGGTAAATGCACAAAATAGCAATAATTTAAGAAAAAAAAAAATTTTAAAATACAACAACAAGAAGCTTAATTGCGATGACCTTCTAAAACCGTATTTTTTTCCTGGCTTCCAAATACCCAGATCGAAATGGTTGAGATCCCAACCAACATTTCATTGGTATTGTATCTCTATCATGCTTTTAAGATCGAAACAGTTTGCAGTGAACGTTAGAAAATGATTTTTTTCTTATTTGATTTGTAACCAAGTTAAATGCGAGTAGGTACATAAGTTACACACATAGATAACAAGTAGTTAGCTGGACAGCTGGGGGGAGACACAGCAGAAACAAAGATCGTCAGACAGACAGTAAGGCAAAAAAATCAGATGACGGGCAGCATTTTCAAGCTCATAAAAAGAAAATAACAAAAAAAATTAATTTTATAAGTTTTGACAACAGCGAAAACGAAAATAAATTTTGGGGAGGGGGCATCACAAGAAAATACAAAAAAAACCATCTCCGTCGCCGTTAAAAACAAAAAACCCGTTTTCGCAAATGAAACCACAATGATACGAACCTACAAACCCAAGTTAAATTGAATTGTGCTATATGTAGTTAAACGGAGCCAATCTTGAAACATTTTAACCCATTTTAACCCATTTTTACTCAAGGGTTTTCGGGGTCGCAAAAAAAAAAAACTAGTAAGGGTGTAACCTTTGGCCTGGCCAAACATTAAATACCCTACCCTGCAGTATTTTGAAAATTTTGCTTACATGGGAGAGGCCATGCCCTCTTGTCCGAGTTCACCCAGTAGAAGAATATCTAGGTATGCTTAGGAGAAACATCTATAATGGACTATCAATAAGGCTTAATTGATAGTTTTCCGAAGGTTACCCGAAGGTTTTATAGTCATAATGAAGGATATCTAGGTATACTAGAGAGAAAACTTCTATGGCGGACTATCAACAAGCCTTAATTGATAGTTTTCTGGGACATCAGAAGGTCACCCGAAGGCTTCATAGTCAAAATCGAGAATATTTAGATTAACTAGTGGGATTTATATATATATATATAATTTGTAGATCATGTAAATGTTAAAAAAATAGATCCCGTTACTTTTTATCAAGCGAAAACAGCTCCAGAGATTTCCTTAAAAACTAGTTTATCAAAATTTGAACAGTTTGTGAAAAATATCTCCTAAACCATAGGTCCTACGAAAAAAACGTTTCGAATCCGTAAATACTTCAAATACGAACTCAAAACGGATTTGCTTCAATTAATGTTAATGATGATAAAAAAACATTTTTGATTTGTTTTTTTGTTTTTTTTTTTATCTTTTTATTTTATTGTGTATGATTTTTTGAAAACTTCTCAACCCTCCCAGTGTGCCAAACGGCTCCGCTTTTTTTTAGCGAATCGTTTTTTTTTTTTTGGGAATTTCTCCCGCAAACGGATCAGTAACGGATCCGTTACAGATAAAAAGGCGGAGATATGAACCGTTTGGCACACTGGGCTGTTTGAAGAAACGCTATTGATTCCAAATTTGAGTAAATAAAATTTTTTTTATTAAAATAAGGGAAGAGAAAGAACACAGAATACTTATAAAAAAACAAACTTTAAATCTCAACATCAGATAAGTCTACATCAGACAAGTCTTCTTCATATCGGTCAATAGCCTAGTTGTCAAACGTCTCGTGTATAAAAAGGAATACCCCGGGAGCCTGGGTTCGTCTCCCGGCCAGGCTAGTAATTTTTTTGTTTTTTAATTAAAAATAAGCACTTCACCATTTTTCTTTGATCCATAAAAGTAGAAAAAACGAATCGCTTTTTTTAGGAATTTCTCCCGCAAACGGATCAGTAACGGATAAAAAGTACGAAAGTATGAACCCGTTACGGATTCGAAACGAGTCGGTTTGGCACACTGGAAAATGAAAAAACAAACATGTTGCTAGCGAAGTGGGCATGGACCTATAAAAAAGAGAAATTTCGCCTAATGACATTATGGGGGTCAATCAATTTTCCCGGGGAATTTTTCTCAGACTGTCGTATATTATTACAGTTTGAGAAAAATTCTCCGGGAATATTGATTCACTAAAACCCCCTTTATTTAAGTAAAAGAAACACATAATCCAGTTCAAGAGCTCATGAACCTTTTTTGGGAGCTCAATGGAAAAACTAGTATTTCCACTATAATTAGTAACGATATTAAGGACCGGCCAACTAGTTAGCTGTTCTTTTTGTGTATACAAAAACATCTTATTTTGGATTCAGACACTTTAGAAAACAAAATTAACAAAATTAGAATTTTAAAGGAATCAAACCGCACAATGTGTTAAACATGCGCCCGCGTCATTCCCGTCGATAAGAAAAAACCAAAACCAACTTTTTTTTTCATTTCAAAATATTTTCTTCATTTAGAGAAAAGCAAAACCCGCTTTTCAAGCGCAACTTCTAAAGCCTCGACAGACAGACAAGCTCAAGCTGACTTCGACGAAGCCGCCAGCAGCAATAAATGGTTGGGATTTTTTCTTTTTTTATTTGCTAAAAAAGAAACTTGAAAGCTTTTTATGAGTATTTTATTTTATTTTTTTTTTCTTTTGGTACAGCGGTGATTGGTATGGATTTGAAGATTTTTTTTTCGAAATTGTTGTGTGTTTTTTGTTGTTTTTTTATAATTTTGTCAATGATTGATGGTGCAAAAAAAAAAATAGAGATACAACAAATTTGTTGTTGGTTTTAGTTTGTTAGCTTAAAAGCCTCGAAAAAATGTTGTATCCAACACAATTATGCGGTCAGTGAGTGAAAAACTTCAAATTTAAATTTTTTTGGATTTTTTTCTTTAAAGGTATGTAGGTTTGTGTGGACAAACAAATTAAAAAAAAAAAACACTTTTATTATGTGCCAAAAGATAACAATTTACAAACAGAAAGAAAAAAAAGTAACAAGGAAAAAACCAAAGAAATTAATTGCAAGTGAAAGGAAGGGTTTGGCCAACATATCGCGTTAAAAATCAGCATCGTCGGCGGCATCACTGAAAACTGACAACAAGACAGTCAAGTCAGCGCTCAATAATAAAAAAAAATTTTTGGAGAAATTTTCGGGTTGTCAAAAAATTGAAGAAAACATTTTTTTTTTTTTTTTCATTTTCAATACTTCATACGTTTTTTTTTTTTTTGTGTTAAATTTAATGGACACTCCAATCAAATTTTAATGCGAAAAGTCATCTCACGTTCATGTTATTGATGAGTCATATGTATATTTAGGAAAAAAAAAAGCAAACAAATAAATTTACAATACCAAAAAAAAATATTGGTTTTTAGCTGTAGTACAACATTTTTCTTTTATTACGCATGCGCAACAGATTTAGGAAGCTTTATTCCGTAAATTCTAAAATGACTTTCTACTATACATTCAGGCCTGTTCCGTAATCCGTGTGGTTTCAATTATTTTTTCATTGAGAAGGCTGTTCATGAAAATGGTGAGTCGCACGATAAAAAGTATCGGAATCTTTTTTGCGGAGAATCGCAAGGTATACAAATAATATTGATTTGCATGACCGAAAAAGTAACCGTTTAGGAAATATTCTTAAAAAACTGCAAAAAGTCGAAAAATTCGACTTTGTCAAATATTTCAGAAACAGTAACTTTTTCGTAAATATAAATCAATATAATTTGTAGAACCTGTAATTTTCTACAAAAAAGATTCTCATACATTTTATTATCCGACTCACCATTTTCATCAAAAAGCCTCCTAAGTGAAAAGTAATTGAAACCACGCGGATTACAGAACAGGCCTGATTGTGTTAAGATTTAAATTTTTATCAAAATAAAAAAATATCGTTATTTAAGGGTTACGAATAACTAAGGCTATCAATGCAGGATTATCCATTAGGCCGGACTAGGCCATGACCTAGGGCCCCCAACGAGCAGGGGCCCCAACGAAGATCTGAGAGCTAAAATATTTAATCGGCTCAAAAAAGTGACTGTAGACACGAAGCTGAATATATCGCGGCTAAAATTCAAACCTTCGAATTCGTTTTATGCAACGAACAAAGTATTGCAGCCAGAAGAAGTTGATCCGGAAACCTGCGCGTTAATGTACTCGTCAGTAGAAAATTTCTTAGATTGGATAAGAGATAAATTCGAGGTGTTTGAAAACAAAGCCAGGTCAATTTTACCTGAGGTGGATTATGCGAATGCTGCATCGCGAGTTCGACGAAGAACAAGACAGCCAAACGATGGCAATGCTACAGAAGTTGTATTAAATGCGCGAGACATTTTCGTGTCAACGGTTTTCTTGTAATTATCGACTCAAGATCGAAATCAACAGCCGAGGCCAAGTTTACTTAAAGGTTTCGAAGAGATTCTTATTTTTGGCAGACTTTAGTTTGACAGAAAATGAGTACCGCGAAAAAATTGCCGGTTTAGTTGACATCTACCCTAACGATTTGGAAGATTTTTATCCTGAACTCAAACAGTTTTACGATTTCATCAAATCAAAATTTCCAAAAACCTAAGTTCACTTACTCTGAACTCTACGAAAGTTTGATTCGAGATAATCTTGAAACTGTTTTCCCAAACGTGGACATTGCTCTTCGCATTTTTTAACTCTTATGATTACAAATTGTACAACAGAGCGCTCTTTTTTCAAAGTTGAAACGCATAAAAAACGAGCAAAGAAGTGTTATATGTCAAGAACGATTGGACATGCTAAGTCTGATGTCCATTGAATCGGATGTTCTTCGTCAAATTGATTTTGAAGATGTCATTAATGATTTTAGTGATTTGAAATGTTGGAGAATAGTTTTTTAAAGATGAATGTCGTTTGAAGGCTTAAAAGAGATGTTCAAAGATTATTTTATAAATTACTATACTTTAAATTATGTTAAAAAAAATATAGTTTGTCAGAAAAAAACTATTTTGATTGTTCTGTTGTGTTTACAACCTTTAAATGATTTGAATTAGCTGTTTAAATTCTATAAATGCAAAGATAAAGATTAATTTTACAATTATTAAAAAAAAAAGGCCCCAAAATTTGAATGGCCTAGGGCCTCCATTTGGCTTAATCCGGTACTGAAGGCTATAGGTATTGGCTAATAACGATTTGGGCATTTAAGTACACAGCAAATAGTTTGGGTGTGAAATTCAAACCAAATTGGAATAAATATAAATCCACCCCAAATTTGGTATAAAATCTATGCTACAACTTGGTATACAAACCGTTTATACTTTTTCGTATAAAATTTATGCAAATAAAGTATTAATACTATTTACACTATTTTGGTTTAAATTTTATAGTATCACTATGTAAAAATCTTTTATACTTTTTTTGTATAAAATTTATATATAAGTTCATATCGTTAGCTTAATATGGAAAAGGCGTAACTCACATTTTCAATACTTTACAGGAGAAGGAAAAAACCGAATAAAATTTGATACGCCAAACATTTAAAAAAACTTTAAATGCAATTTACAACAAAAACTATCAACAATTTTCATTCTAGGATCTTTTTTTTTTTATTTTCTTTGTTTTTTGGGTAGTTTTGTGTGATAGGTCTTTTCATTTTAAAATTTTTTTTAAAAAAAAGTGAGTTAGGGCTTTTTACAATAAATCAAAAATTATGAATAAAATTTAAGTTATTCAATATAAAATGAAGAGGAATACCTTAACAAAGAAAGTTAATTGGATTGGGCAAAAATTTTAACGAAAATGTTTATGTTTTGTAGGGAAGATTATCATAAAAGTGGTGAGCATCAGCAGGTAACAACAATTTAAAACATTAAAGTGTACATCAAGTAAAGTTTATGATAATAATGTACCCACAGCAACCAAACTCATAGATGCTATTGATGTTTTCCCATCTGTATACCTTGATACTCTTCGTATTGACTATGAAGCTTTCGGGTAACTTTCGGGTACCTTCGGATGCATTAGTAAACTATCAATTAAGGCTTGTTGATAGTCCGTCATATTCTTTAAATACCTAGGAATTCTTTGTTTTGATTTTGAAGCCTTCGGGTGAACTTCTGGAACCTTCGGGTGTCCCAAAAAACTACCAGTTAGATCTTTTTAATAGTCCGCCAATGATATTTTCCCTCTAGTATACCGAAATATTCTTCGTTTTGACTATCAAGCCTTCGGGTGGCCTTTGAGAACCTTCGGGTGTCTTAGAAAACTATCAAATAAGGTTCATTGATAGTCTATCATAGATGTTTTTCCTCTAGTATGCCCAAATAATCTGCGTTTTGACCAGAAAACCTTCGGATGACTTTCGGAAACCTTCGTGTATAGTATAAAAACCTTCCCATATTTGAGATACACTCACTGCCAAGTTTTCAGCTTAATTAACCGAATAGTTTCTGAGTGATTTTAACACTATTTAAACGCTACATATTGTGAGTTAGGGCATTTTTCTTTCAAGAATTTTTTGTTATGTGTTAGGGCTTTTTTAAAATTGACTATAACTTGGCTATTTTTGATATTATCATGCCTAATTTTTGTAGGGAGGTGTATAAGAGAGTGGCCAACCAGAATAGACAAAAAAGTCAATTTCGAAAAAATTTGAGTTACGCCTTTTCCATATTAAGCTAACGATATGAAAGTATTTTGAACCATTTTATATAAAATTCATATTGTGATGTGTGTCGTTAAATATCAAAACTGCCTAAGTCCCTCTCCGATATGTTGGCAAAATAAAATAAATAAAAATCAATTTAATGAAATTTAAATAATCAATTTAATGAAATTTATTTTATTTTGCCTACATATCAAAGAGGGACTTAAGTAGTTTTTATATTTAACTACACATATATAAACCAATTTTACATAATTTTCAAATTAATATTTTGGAATTAAAAAATAATATTGATACTTTCGCAGTATAAATTCCATAATGAAAAAATATCTTACAATAATTACATGTTTTTATTAATTTTAAGAGCAACAAATTTCATAAATTACATAAAAAATTTTCAATTACATATTTCCTTGAAGCATAAAAGTACATTTTGTTATTTTGTTTAAGTTCATGATACATAAATTTCGGCAATGGAAACAATTTCTAGCGAATTATGGAGTTTATAAGTTCCATACTTAAAAAAACTGAAGTATAAGTTTACTTTATGCATTAAACTGAAGGTGCATTTTTAACAGTCGCAAACTTTTAAAATTGTACTACACACGATAAATACCGTAAGAATTGAATGAACACATTAAACTAATCTGGTAAAACCAATTATTTCATTCTTCAATCTAATTTATCATATTGGTATAGTGTGACTTCCATCGTTTCACTTTAAGCTATTTTCCAATTTTCTGCTCTTTCCAGATCCGAGGCGTCACTTTTTGATGTATTTTGTCTAGGACTGGAATCTTCATAAAACAAACTGGGTTAAAAAAGTTTTTTTTTTGCAAATATCCCGCTATCGGTTACAGTTTGGTCAAGGGTCGAAATTATATTGTTTTCAGCTTATATCTAAGGTGAAATGCAAAATACCTTTCACTTCCGAATCGCTGTTCTCTTTGGCAACGGAGATGCTCTGCTTGACACGCAAATATGCTGCTAAACACGCTAATATGACAAAGGACACGTTGATGTTCTGCGTAACACTCTAGGGTGGTTGGCCAATGATGGTGCCGATGACAATATTGCTGGTGATGGCGTTGATCGGTGCAATTGGCGCACTTGCTGCAAGCTAGTGACGATGGTCAAATGCATCAAAAATTAACGTTGGAAGGCAAAAATAAGACGATTTTCTTTTTTTAACTTTAACACTTTTTTATACCACACAGTCTTTTTATTTTACTCATACATAACACTTCGTTCCTTTCAAGTGTTTTATTTTCAACAATTTTCACTCCGAACTAATGCGCAAAATAGTTTTTCCAAAATGTTACGTTTTGTCAAAAGTTTTTATACAACTTTGGTATAAAAATTATAGTTCAGAACAATTTTGGTATAAATTTTGACGTTTTGTTTAAAGTTTTTTTACAATTTTGGTTTAGAATAAGTTTATAGAAAAAAATTGTTTAAATTATATAAAAAAATTGGAATACATAAGTTTAGAAAAACAAATAGTATAAATAAGTTAATACTTTATCCCTAAACTTTTTACTGAGCATTAACTAATTAGTCTTTTTAATAGATATTCTATTGTATTCAAAAGAATATAAAAGCATGTGAAGCACTCCACGCCAAATGTACCAGCTCAAAATTTTGTTTGCTCCGATTTCGCTCAAATATTTTTTGTAAAAAGAACACTTCAAAGTTAAAGGGACCAGTAACTTAGATTTATCAATTTACAAACTTTAGTGTAAGTTATAAATTTTTGAAAAAAACACCCTTTTCATGAAAATGACTAAAAACGCCAACTTCAACACCCCGTATTTTAACAACAAATGGTATTAGGACCAAATCCTTCCGGATTGTTGTTCTTACACACTGGATCTACCATATTGCCAAATTTGAGCTAAATCGGAGAAAAAAATTTTGAGCTGGTACACTTGGCGTGCAGTGCTTCATGTATATCTTTCCGGCACGTGTTTACCATTAAAAATTAGCATACAAAATGTATTGGTATAAAATAAATTTAGGTTAATAGCTAACATTATCCTTGAGACAGTATTATGATCTTCATTAGTAAATAGCCAACAGACCAATGTGCGATTAAAGGTTTTTATTACACATAATTATTATTAGTTGACAAATGCTTTTTCTATTGATGTCAAGTTGATTAATACTCCACTATTCTCGTGAGTAAGCAGTAGGTATGTACATTTAGAGCAAAATAGTTCAAGGTGTTATAAAACATTACATGCATGACAAAATTTTTACTTTTCCCATTCTAATACGTTCCATAATCACTAACAGAACTTTTAATGATATACTATAAAACTAAGTTATTGTAACAGATATTTGAAATTATTATAAGCAGGAATGTTCCGGAATCCAAGCGATTTCAATTACTTTCCGAAACGATAAGGCCTCAAAAAAATGTTGTTCATGCTTTTTGCAGAACATGTAATTTCCGATAAATGTCCCGACGAACACTTTTTGAGATACTCCTGTTACATTTTCAAATGCTCATTTGCCTGGACTAATGAACGAAAATATTATATGCAACATTGTACCCGGAAAATTGTTATTTTATTTGTTCAAGTGATATGACAAAAGTTCTACCTACGTTTAGATTCAGATTCGACATCAAAAAATATTCAAGAAACGATTAATATTACACAGATTAAGAGTTAAATATCTTGTCTTGACTTTAAGGCTCAAATTCTGGCACAAAGTTTATGGGAAAACAATTTAATATTTCGACTCGGATTAAAGTAGTGTGAGAATACAAATCGGAACCGTCATTTGCGTTCACATCTTTACAATAATTACTTGTATTCATAGTATTAATAATATTAAGAACTAATTAGGGTTAAATTTAGTAAAGAATTTCTAGTTAGATAAGTCTAGAATTAATTTATAACTAAGGATTTTTAGTATGTAAATAGATAGTTTAAGGACAATCACATCCAACGGGCTTGACAAACTGTCATGCAACCGCTTGACAAACCGTTGGACAAGAACTGCATGATTATCGTGTGCAGCGACAACCCTTGTTCCGAAACAGTGAGTGCCAACTGTCAAATCCTATCGATAAAAGGAAAGAGCTGATTGTGAATGAAAATGGAATGGTGAAATGCAAGTTCCAGCGATAGTATCGCTCTCTAGTACGTAGGCTGCTCGATATATTTCTGGCCTAGGCAACACTAAGTGTGGCCAGGTGCAATCTGACATATCTATTGGAAAGTTTGATATTTTTTAGCATAAACGTACTCAGAACGTTTTGACGTACGACCATCATTTCTGTTGTTTACAGTGACTTGAAAAAATCAATTTGGCAAAAAAATGGAATTAACTCGTGAACATTTTCGTGCGATCATTTTTCACAACTTTCGACGTGTATTATCACGACAAGAGTGCATCGATGAACTTAAATTTTTGTATGGCGATGAAGCACCATTCTATAGCACTGTGAAAAACTGGTTTAATGAATTCAATCGTGGCCGACGCTCGCTCAAAGACGAATTCCGTGAAGGTCGTCCAAAAACGTCTGTTGTGCCAGAGAACATTGATGCCGTGCGTGAACTAATAATGCAAGATCGTCATGTGACATACCGTGAGATGGAGGCATCCTTGGGCATTAGTTCCACTCCAATACATTCGATTTTGCATAAACACTTAGTTGTAAAAAACGTTTGTTCTTGTTGGAAACCCCATAATTTATCAATTGCTTTTTTCAATCGAAAAATTGATTTTCTTAACTCACT